>JAGTTD010000002.1:6375234-7647734 GCA_018398585.1 Simmondsia chinensis | reverse complement strand
TTTTCTGGTTACCAGTTAAACACCAAAACCAAACCAATTTACCGAAAGTCGGTTAGCTGGTCTTTTCGGTTACGATAACAGCCAGAGATTTTTGAGTATTTTGATTACGATTAACTGAACCGAAATACTTTTTGATATGATTAACCTAACCATGAACGCCCTAGTTTCAGATGCATTAGTATTCTCTAGTAGTGTTGCTGTTAAACATATCATTCAGTTGGTATATAAACATATGTCATTTGATTGAATTTGTATGCGAAGTTTTATACAAGACCTCATTCAATCCATGAACTAAAAAAAAAATTGACTTTTTTTTTATCATAATTAAAAAAAAATTGACTTTATACATCATATAATTCCCTTTTGATCATTACAACAATGCTACTCCAAATTCTTTTTTTTTAATTGAAAAAAGAAATATCATTAAGAGATAAAAAATTTACAAAGAGTAAAGGATAAAATGTATTCAAAACACAATCAAGGAACAAATGAAAATGCAACTAATAATACAAAACCCTCAAATCTCTATGCAAATCAGCTAAGGCCATATCAATGAAACTCTGAAGCTCTTGATCCAAAACTCCTAAAAGGACCACCTGTTCCCACAAGAAAATAATTTGTGTATATTGATCTTTAAAAATCATAATATTCCTTTCTAACTATATACATCACAGAATCACAATCTTGGTCGAGGAGAATAGTGTAAAGATGTCTTTCCTCTTCCTTATGCCATAAAATTTCATCAGTAGAACACTGTCAACCCGATCTTGGAGGCACACATATCTAGCCAAAGAGACAAAAAATCTGCACTATAAATCCTAAGCCACTGTAAAACGCAAAAGTAGTGCTACTCCATTTTAATTTGGAGGCAACCTACTCATATAGAAATTTACTTCCATTAGTAAGATCACACGAACTGGATTGTATAGACTTTATGCTTTGCTCCTTGGTGCACTTATTTGCATATTTGCCTACTTGCCTATTAATTGCCTATTATTATTATTATTTGCCGATTATTTATCCTGCAGTTGCCTTCCATTGAGTCTTGCTTCGTTATGCTCACCTTATACTATGTTTTGCTCTTATGCTATGTTGCTCTCTTGCTCTATGCTGCCATGCTTCCTTGCTCTATGCTGCCATGCTTATCAAGGTTGGGGGTCCTCGAACACAACCTCCGTTCAGGGTAGCACCTTAAAGGGGGAAGACTGTGTACATCCACCCCCCAAACCATGCTTATGAGGGAGCCCTTGAGGCACTGAAACTGTTGTTGTAGATTTTATGTGTTCATTTTACCTTTGCAACCCCAAAAATTGAATTATTAAATACATGAGCCTGAAGTGATCCTAACCTAATCTGATCCCACCAATCAAATTGTCAGGTCTAGTTTTGGTCTCGTGATCAAAATATGATCAAGACCCGTAGACAAAAAGTTTTAGGTTTGAACCCCCAACCCTACATAAAAGAAATATATCACAAATTTTAGGGCCTATTTGGAATGGTTCTCTGTTTTCAATTTTTTATTTTTGAAAAACTAAACTAAGTTTCAAAAACAATTGTTTTCTAACTCTTTTGATTTTTTGTTTTTTAGTTTTTCCTAATTGGGTAAAAACTGAAAACGAAAACCAAAAATAAGAAAATCCCGTTTTCAAAACCAAATTTTTCGCCTCTCCAAAACAAAAATACCTAACATGCTTTAGATTGTAGTTTTCTTCATAAAGCAGATCAAAACCCATGTAACCATTACAGGAAACGTTACAAAGAAATATCATTTCTTCATAGAATCATAGGTATGCAACACGATGTTTATCAGTTAGGTCTCCTGACGTTTCAATATATATAGTGGGGTACCTTGAAGTTTAGGCATTTTATCATTTAAATACCCCAAAGTTTTAGAAGTTTATCAATCAGTTCAACTTTCATCGAAATTCAATAGATTTTCAATAAAAAAACGCTGAAATAAAACACTATTCTAATGGTATATTAGTATTTTCATTAAAATTTGATAATTTTTTACCAAATATTGCTAACATGACACATGATTTCAACACTATTTAGATAGTTTATATTCGCATTCGGTAAAACTTTTATCATAATTTGATAAACTTTTGCCGAAAAATTTGACATGCGTTATACAAATCATTACAATTATGTACTGCATCAACACTGTATGTATAAAATTGATTAGATTATTACAAAAATTCATCAAATTCCAACGTGTTATAAAATATTCAAACCTCAGGGTATCTCATTGTATATATTGCAATGTCAGCTTATCTAGGTGATAAATACTCAAACCCCAGAATATCTAAGTGATAAATTCTTTAAATTATTTATACATATAGAAAAATGAAAAACTAATTAATGTTACATATAATACATTTGACCACAGCTCATAACAAAAGGGAGAGTCACTTCACCTGTGAACTAATCTCTGCTTAAATTTCTCATTGCTTTAGACAGGCTTCAATCTGTGCTTCATCATGAGCCTTAAGTGGCGAATCCTCGCTCTCTGTGTCCGGACCCAAACGAACATCATCCCCCTTCTTGGCGCGGTACAGCACGTAATGCTGGTACATGAGCAGCATATCGTAACCGATACATATCTGCAAAGACAGTTCATGGCATGGTATTATATCACAGTCGTGGTCGTGGCTGCAAAATCAGGGTGTCGTGAGAGCAACGTAACAGGTGGTTACAATATAAAATTATTCTTGAACCTTTACCTATCAACTTAAACTTTCGGGAGAGTTGATTCCTTGATATAGGTTTAGTTGTTCCATGGAGGGTATTGTGCGTCAGCGATACTAAATGCAGTTATGTATGACCCTAAATGTAGCACGGCATAAAGTAGATGATAACAGTTGGACCTTTCTCTTTTTTCCTTTTTTTTGTGATTTAAAAAAAAAAAGATAATATTAAAAAAGAAAGAATGTGAAAGGGTTAAGGAATAGAGGTCCTCAAAATTACAAAATGCAACAATAAAACCATAAACTAATAACATATAGCCCTTTAATCCCTTTGCAAATCAACTAAGGCTATGTCAGTAAAGCCACCAAAGCTCTTTGTGCAGAGAGATGCTAAAAAAACAGCGTATGCTGATCTTTAAAGATCCTAGCATTCCTTTCAACCCAAATACACCAGAGAGTCACAATCTCGGCTGTGGAGAATAATGTTAAAATGTCTGCTTTCTTTCCTACACCATGAAACTTAATTAGAAGGATACCCTCAACTGATCTTGGAGTTACCCACATTTGGTTGAAAGTGGACATTAGCTTGCACCATAAATCACAGGCCAAAACACAATGCAAAAACAAATGGTCATGCGACTCCCCACTCTAGAACCACATAAAACAGACCCTTGGAGACAAATCCTTAACAGGTCTCCGTTTCTGTAGGCAATCTTGAGTGTTAAGCTTGTTAAGAAGTAAAGTCCACGTAAAAACCTTAACTCTACCCTTAGGTTTCCAAACAAAAGAGCACCAGGATACCTTTTTTCTTTAATCCAATAAAAAATATTATATTAAGAGAGTAAGAAAGTGCATAGGTTAAGGACAAGAAGTCCTTGAAAACAAGCAAAGCAAATGAGCCATAAAGCCGATAGTGATAGAAGGCCCTCCCGTCTCTCAATAGATCTACCAAGGTTATGTCATCGGACCATCCCCCAAAAACTCTGTCAAATAGACCGCATGAAGATCAACCAAAAACTCCTTCTTTAATTAATTACGCCTTCTCAACCATCCCTATTAGATTCTGTCAGCGACCAAGTGTCCTAGAAGCTTAAATTAATAAATAAAGGCTCAAAAATTGTTAACTCTAAAATGGCCCTCATGTAAACAGTCACTGGGCTTGAAGCGTCTAATCCACAAGCCCACTCAATACTTGGATTATATATAGATATCGAGGGAGAGTTGTTCAAACTTTAACTTGAGACCTCTCTGTTAAAGATGATGAATCCACAACCTCAAAAGCTTAAACTATTTGGTGAAGATCCAAAGTCATCGCTATTAGTATGCCAGCAATTTAAATCTAACGAGAGACTATTCATGCAACTAAGAGGTGTAATGAATTCATGATCACATGAACTGTCACTTTCAAACCGATGGTTACTCCTACATGGGAGAGTCATCACCAAAACCAGTCATATTTCTAAAGCTAACGTCCAAAAAGATTTCTTTTTTTATTTTACTATAGTCTATAGGTAGGTAGAGATAGGGATTTAATCCCTATGACAAAGCCCCAACGGAAGGGGAAACATTTTCCTTCTAGAAAGAAAAAACGTGTTCCATGGTAATCTTAAGTCATATGCTTCACTTAAACCTCAACTTAGCCAAGCATGAACCTCATGTAAATTTTATAGAATGAAACCATTTTCTTTAACTAGAAAGACAATTTGAAAGAAAAATATTTTCAATTGAAAATAATTTGTGAAGAAAAATTATTCGCAGGAAATTGGTAATAAGATGGGGTTGGCGAAGAGGAAATTGGGAAACAAAGATTACATACCATACATATTCCTATCTTTCCAATGTTCCCCTGAAAGTTCACCCAAGAATCTGCAAAACATAAACAATGTCAAAGTACATAAGCGGTAAATGGACTATCACAACATAGCAATTAGCAAGGATGCAATAATATAAATGAAAGACAACTCACGTTGATCGATAGATTGCACTGCCATCTGGCCAACATTTGTTGTACCGCCAACAAAATCGAGTAAAACAAATCCTATGCTAAATCCACGCGTGCTCTTTCTGGAGAAGTTCATGTATGCCTACAGCAAAAACGAGTGCAAGCATCTGAATGAAACTAGTCAAGTAATGAGGAACAAAAAAATGAAACTGGTCTTCAGAATTTATCTATGGAGGTGGGGAATATCAAGATAGAGTCAAGAAGACATGGTCCCAGCATTCAGAAAACAAAAATCCAACAATTTACATAAGCAACAAAGAATTCGATAAATGGAGGAAATTTGAACCTGAGGAATATACTTTATCAGAGTTAAGATAACTTGAATGATGCTGCAACAATTGATTTAAGAACGTTAGAAGATAGAACAGATATCATTTCGGGTGTAGATAAATGTATTAAGTGTTCTTCATGGGAAAACGCAATGTGAAAAATGTACAGCAAAAGCACTTAGTAAACACTTATTCGGGAACCATGAATGGAACTAGGCTCCCTTTGGTTGGATGAAGTTATTTTACGTTCGCTAAAAAGATATACACTAAAAATTTCCTTTTTTTGACCCTTTCTTTTGCTTGTTTTAGGAAATCAATTTCATTATATAGCTTTTATGTGTTCGCATTGGTTCAATGTGGCTGAGGTGGTTTTCTCTCTCATAACGGAAAATGCCTTCCCCTATTAAGAGGAAGTCAAATTCTCCTTGATAGAGGAAAAGATTACCCCGTAGGTCATTGTTGCTACTCAAATTCTCCTCGATCAGAAGCAACTGCTTTAGAGAGAAAACATGCCACTGCAAGGACAAAATTACGACATGTACACACAAGGTAATCTTACCTCAATACAGAGATAAGCCAAAGCCAAGAATGACTGGGTAAGGCAGCAATTACCGAAATTGCAGCAGCAAACCATGCAGCAGAAACAATAATGAGACCGATCTTTGAGAACTTCTGATTTCCACGCTGCGGATAAGCATGTCAACAAAACTAAACTTGCATCATACATAAAGAGAAAACATGACGCTTAGCAGCAACAGAAGTCAAAGCATGGTGAAAGACGAAGCCACTTACATCATAGATATAAATTTGGAACAACATGAAAGCATACAACACGACAGCATGGGTTGAAAAGGCAACATCATTTGCAGCCACTGGTATCATCTGCAATAGGATCATCATGTAAACACAGGAATGCATATAACAATTCTCATGCTTGCACAATCGCCAAATTGCTAAATAATCCTAGGAAAACATTTCACCATACAACTTGAAGACTTAAAACATATAAATAAGATTTCTCATGTTTGGAGAATCCCGTCTGCCATTTAATGTTCTCTATAGATTCTAGTTTTTTACTAGGTTTCATCACAGCTTAGGTGGTATAGATGTAACATTTCTTAAACAACAATCACATTACTTCACCTATTTTTGTTTATCGTCCCATAATGTAGTTAAAACCTAAATCTTATAAACAGCAGAACAGTGTAATCTACTTAAGAGGGCATCAAAACGCACAGAACTCTGCGAAATTGGGGTTTGGGAGAGTCAGATCTGCATTGTCTTAACTTCAGGTTTGTGGAGAGCTCATTTGGTGAACCTGTGCCCTCAAGTTACTATGGAACAACCTTTACCAATAATACTCTTAAAACTGCATAACTTCCATTATAGTTATGAAATTAATGCTTTCACGGTTTAGTTACAGATGAGTCCCCGTCTTCCACTAGAATCTTGTTAGCTGATTAATGAGGCACTTTGCACTATGGGTCGTGTAAGGAGCAGGGTGAGATTGCTAGGATCAAGGCTCGCCTCATCAATATTTAGCTATGTCGAGTCCAAAGAAATAATAAGGAAAGGTCTTTTTTTTTTTATAATTATAAGGAAAGGTCAATTGTTCCTACAACAACAACATACCCAGTGCCTCAATGGCTCCTGCTTGCGCAAGGTCTGGGAGGGGCAGGATGTACGCAGCCTTACCTCATCAGGGTGAGACCCTAACGAGAGACTGTTTCCGAGGACCCCCAACCTGGCAACACATTCATGGCAAAAAGTAAAGGCAAACAAGTAGGCACACACAAACATACAGAGAGTAATACATCTAGGGAGCAGCAAGAGAGAGAGAGAGAGAAAGAGAGAGAGAGAGAAGGGGGGGAGAGCGAGAGAGCGAGAGGGAGAGTGCAAAGGTATCAGTAGCGTGTATCACTGCTCGGAGCTCCTATACCGCTAAATTGGTTATTCAGAAACTAATCCTGCGCAAAGCTCTAAACTAGGGCCATCTCTTTGTTTAGGTTGGGATAGGCAAGGTCCTGTCAAAAAGTCCATCCAATTTTTATTCAATTCTTATTAACTTATTAACTATTTGGCCGGCCCCTTCCTCTCATCCTGCCTATAATATGAGTTTGTTCTCACCTCCTTTTTGGGGCAGTGATGGGTCTCCAGTCGATTCCTCTTTCTTCTTTGGCCGGTCACTTCCTCTTTTCCCCCTCCTTTGGGTTGTCTCCATCTAACCCTAGAAGCACTGAGCCACCCACCAGCGCCATAATTGCGTATAAACAACCGAGCAACAGTCATCCTTGTGTTGTACGAGAGCTCGACGCTCCTACACTGCTATATCAGTTACACTAATACTACCCCTCCATCGAGCTCTATGTAGGGCCATCTCTTCGTTTAGGTTGAGATAGGCGAGATCCTTTCGGATCGTCTCCAACCAACTCTTCTTTGGCCGGCCCCTCCCTCTTTTCCCATTTGTAATATGCAGTTGCTCGCACCTCCTAGCAGAGGCATCGGTTAGTCTCCTCCTAACGTGCCCAAACCACCTTAGCCGCTACTCCCTGATTTTATCCTCGAACGGTGCGACACCTAATTTGCTTCTTACAACTTCATTTCTGATCTTGTCCTTCCTTGTGTCTCCACACATTCATCTTAACATCCTCATCTCCGCTACTTTCAGCTTCTGCGTATGCTGGCAATTGTTCCTACTTGGTAAAAATGGAAGCAAAACCACATAAAGATGACACTAATCAACTCCTTCTTGAGCCAAAACTCACCAAGCCTGAAAATTTTGAGCTCAAGCTCGGCTCGTCATGAGATCAAGCTCAGCTCCGTAGAGTTAGAACTTAGCTCAGCCAGCTTCGATCTAAGGTCACCATGTTTATGCTCATTTAAGATCAATCTAGATTCATTTGGGCTTGATTGGGCTCGGTTCAGCTCATTTAGGCTCAAAGCCGGTTTAGATAAATTTGGTCTCACAAATTGTATTCAAATCGGCTTATTTAGGCTTGCTCAGGCTCAAGCTTTATTAGGATCGGAACGGCTCAGCTCACCTCATTTATTGGCTTGGCTCAAGCTCAAAATGAGCCGAGTTCTTCAAGCTTTATGATGGGTTTACTCAGGAGGGCTAGCAAGTTGACTTAGCTCATTTTACAACCTAATTCAGATGGCCACCGGTTAGGAATGCTTTGTTGACAGCCTATTACTTTTACCCCATATCTCCACTGCCGAACACTCTCAGAAGAAAACATAGCAACCCCTCATTGCTGAAACCACCATTGCCACCTCCAAAGAGGTACAGCTGGCCTGCTGGACCATGACCATTCTCTTCTGCCTCTCTCCCTCACAAATGCTGCATGACTATATCATTTGTGGTCGAATTAGGGACACAATTTCACAAAACGAGATTTTAAATTTTCATCATTGGGGTCAGAATAATTTCGGTGTGCAACAGGGTTTCATTTTTCTATAAGTCCTTCTGAAACTAACTTCTCTTACTTCTCACGTGATGATTGTATCTGGCACTGCTTCAAAACTCACTTTAAGGAATATCCCAAATGATTTTGATCGCAATGAGTCACATGCCTCATGTAAGGGAAGCTGGGAGTCTGGGACATTAACGCAAAGTTCAGTAAAACCATGTGATCCATCATCATTCAAACTTCATGAGCAACAAATACAAAGAAGGTTTCCCCAAGATTGGTTTATGCTCTTTTTCCATTGGCATGTGATCGGGCAGGGTGGTCACCCAAGCTCTAGGAAGCACGGTTATGCAGATAATATTCTATGAAAACGTTCAAGAGATATCCAGAATAAAGAAATGAAGAAGATCCTGAATAAAATCCTAATTTTAGCCACTTTCAGTCAGTATTCTTTCACATAAACTGGCAGAGAGATTGGAGGACGAGTATATTGAAGGAGCTAGTCCCTGTTGGTAAAAAATTTCCCGAGCTGATATTAGATAGCAGAGTTCAAGCTTCTCAAAGGATCATGCTGCAAACTTACTGTTTCTCATGAGACATAACTCAAAGGTTTCTTTAAAAAAAGGCATCATGATGCAGCACGTAGAAGATTAAGGAAGACATAGTCCGAAGAGCTTAATCAATTTGTTGATTTAGTCTTTTGATTTATGTTCCTTTAGTTTAGGTTAGATTTTGGTTTCTTGAGTTTATCTAATAGTTTCTCGAGTTTATCTTATCTTTGTTGGTCTATTTTCAAAATAAGTAAAAATGTAGTTTTTGTGTCTTTTGGAAAGGGGTGCGTCTCTTCATTTGAAGAGATGTGTCTCTTCCAAGAGACATTTCAAAAACTATAAACACCCCTTCCATTCTCAAAATTAATATACATCAAACAATATTACATGATTCTCTTGTTCTTCAATATCAGAAATCCATTCTCTTTACACTCATTCTCACTTTGTATTTTTGGTTTCATTGTATCTCCGAGACTATTTCTCCAAGGAAAAAATAAGTCTTAAGGAAAATGGTTCATTACACGCCTTGAAGCCATTTGCTATTATAATACCTGTCTTATTGAATTTCCCTAACAATCTTTTACTTGTTAGCGCATAGATCTATGATTCTCCAAGGGCTCTAGGTCTCGATGGCACCTCACACTATAAATGGGGCCCTTGTTTACATCATTTGGATCACTAAATAAGTTGAGTTTTCACTATTAAAAAGTGTCATTTCCTTCTGGATTCTCCTATTCTCTCTCCCATCGAATTCCCTCTCCTAATATCCCTTTTCCCCTCTCAACTTGAACAAAATTAACGTCCATTACGATAAGCTAACACATTGATTATTTTCTTTTGGAAAGCGGATATCCATTCTACTTGGTGGTTTCATTGTAAGTCACATGAACCACAAATGCTAGATAGGCTGGACTTTAGTCCATGAGCGTAATACATATTACTTTTATCATGCCAGGAGAAGAGAATGCTTATATCATATCTTCCGAATGTAATCCTTAACCTATACTATGAGAAAGCGAGAATGCACATTGAGTAGTGTTGGAAAAATGATACAAGCTAAACTTAAGTGTTATGGGAAAATATTCTTACCGTGCCTATTTACCGGCCGTTTACCATTACTAGCCATTTAGGGTCATTAAAATTGTAACTGTTGGGAATTAAATGACATTATGGCTGTTGGAATTTATTCCTATAGCCGTTTTATAGCTGTTGGACTTCACCGTTTTAATGCTTGCACTAGTATAAAACTGGTACCCGACCCCACACCATTAGGAGTAACAACAATGATTCTCGACTCTCTCTCTCCTTCCCTTCGTTCTTTTGACCCCAAATTAAACCCTAACAAATCATCCCCTTTACTGTTTTCTGTCCCCTTCTCACTTGGGTCCACCAATTCAGCCTTTCTACAACATAGGTTCTCACATGAAATCGTAGAATTTGTTTGAGAGTCTATGCGAGAGTTGCTACCGAGAAGACTATTCATGATTTTACTGTAAAGATTTGGGCAAAGTTCAAAGTACTCGTACCTGGAAATTAACGAGTGCACGTTAAGAGTCGGATCGCGTTAATCCTAGAGGACGGCCGTCGGTTATACTGTGTGCACGGGAGCAGTGGCGAAATCGTCTTTTAGGACAGTGGCCTTTACCACGGCGCGATATCATCATTTTTTGTAAGATCTTTCTAATTACTCTCTCCTTCGTTGAATGTTCTAATTGCTTGTCGATATTATATTGAGTTCTGTCTTTAGATATTTTGCTGCCTATTTTTATAGCAATTTTACGTGAGTGTGTCGACTGTTCCATTAATATTTTTTATAACAAGTAGTGCGACATCAGATATATCACCAGGTTGATTTTGCAGTACATCCCTGCTCCCTTGACATGGTTGATTACCTCGAATTGGCTTCAATCAACTTTAATAACTCTAGCTATCTACCTCTTTCTAACTACAAATGCTAGATAGGCTGGACTTTAGTCCATGAACGTAATACATATTGCTTTTATCATGCCAGGAAAAGAGAATGCTTAGATCATATCTTCTGAATGTAATCCTTAACCTATACTATGAGAAAGGGAGAATGCACATTGAGTAGTGCGACATCAAATATATCAGTAGGTTGATTCTGGAGTACATCCCTTCTCCCTTGACATGGTTGATTACCTCGAATTGGCTTCAATCGATATTAATAACTCTAGCTAGCTACCTCCTTGTAACTATAGCTTCAAACAGCATTTAAAACATCTTCCTCTCAACTGTACTGCACATAGAAGCCACTTCTGGTTTAAAACAGCTTTGTTAGGGTCCCACTTCATTTTCTTAGCCACATACGGTACAACATAGCAGAGCGCAGGGCAATCAACAATACATCATCCACACAAGTGATGGTAGATTCCATATGGACCACCTCTCTACATAGTGCATACCACTTATCACGGAATCAATAACAGTCACAACATACATTACATAACAGATTTTGAGCTAGTTGTTACACGATTGGACTTTAACAAACAACATTTTAGTAATAGCCTTTGAAATGTATATATGCTGTATTTTATTTATTAAAAACATAACTTTAGAGGCGTACATCTAAAAAAACTATCAAGGGGAATAAAAGTAAATAATTACATGGTTTTTCATTCAAATATGAGGCTTACAAGCAACCTATGTTCCCTTCGAAAACTAAACATCAACACCGTGACCCTTTACGTAGCATTTGCCACATACATTCCAGACACAACCATGAACCACTATTTGATTCCATATGTTCATCATGTTGCATGCCCTACCAAAAGTAGGCTTAATTGCTACGACCTAAAAGAGCATCATAATTCCTCCCTCTATCTCAGAATAATAATATCGTACCTTCCGTCTAGCAATGCCTCAAAAATTTATCCAATTTACATTATGGAATCATTTTACTCATAGCTTCCCATCCCATATTCCCCAGCACTAAAAACCTTTATTCCCATGCCACAACCGTACCCAACATCATCAAAATCGTCACTTAAATGTGAATCAACTTTTCTTTCTCCAATTCTTTTAAGGGATAAAGTACTATCAAAAGCTATCAAATAACTATCATCAAATGCAGCAACAAATAATCTGATACATCAAAGGGAAACTGACCTCATTTTCCCCATACTTCTCATGGTACTGCTTTTGAACAACAGGGCTGAAGTATAGAGTAGCATTGTATACAAGATAGCATGTCATCTTGGTCCAATTCAGTAGCACATAGTCAAAATTCAATCCCACCACACTAAAACATGAAAAAAAAAAAAAAAAAAACCATCAAAATTCCAAAAACCCATAAGCAAAGTATGGCACAATCCAAAATTTAGCAATTAAGTGGGGTAATTTAGGTATTAATAAATAGGCTAGGTCCAAATTATAGTATTTAAGTGAGGGTATTTATATATTAATAAATAGACTAAGTCTTATATTACTCACTCTACTCCTGCTCTAACTCTATCTATAGGAGCCTTAATGTAGAAGAGAGGCATGAATGGATGATTTGAAATTAAGTCACTCCCTCTCTCTTTAGGTCCCCCTACCCCCCATCTATCACTAGTCTCTCTCTTCCTACCTTCCTTTAGACTACAGCTTATAATTGTAGAGCTTCCTATACTTTATAATTCATACAAATAATATACAATATACTACTTTCATTGAGATTATTTATTGATCAATTCATTGATTTGTGCATGAATTGATATGTAACAAATACTAAAGGTTCCTACACATATAGTTAGGGGATGGGATAAAGTAGGTATAGAGTACTTAGTCTATTTATTAATACATAAACTATGATACGTACCCAAATTAGGCATTTGGGTCTATAGTATTAGAATAACCTAATAGATTTAGGTAGTATAGTGGGCCCCACCTAATGAGGGATATTCTATAAATAGTAATAGTCATTGTAATCAAGGGAACCCATCCAATGAACAAAATGTCATCTTTTATATTTTCATTCGCTTATCTATTTATATTCAGTATTTTACAGTTTTCTATTTTAGATTGTAACAAACTACCACTCGCTTAACTAGTATATTTCGGATTATATCAAATTAAGCCCAGTAATAACAAAAATCAAGTTCAGTGATGAATCTGAGATGAAAAATGTTACCTTTTGTGATGGAAATTCAAGATGAGTTGTGGATAGGAACAGGTAACCCAAGACAAAGAGGCGATCCACCCAAGAATTTCATATGCAACCTCCAATGAAATTGAATTCCAAGATGACCTCATTTTTTCTATTTTTGCAAGAAAATTCTTTCTACTTGGAGCACTGCGAGATATAATCAGCGCTGTAAACGACAAAATTAGGGATTAGGATGATGATCAGATGGCATACAGTGTAGGATTGCTGCTTGCTGTCGCAGTTGTCCATTTGCGATTTGCAATGATGCATGAATCTTGCAGAACAAGGCATATTAGTGTATAAAATTATTTATAAACCTCGTTTGTTAGTTTAAGATTTTTGGATGATTATTTTTTTGATATAGTATCAGAGTATAAAAAGATCACAAGTTCAAATTTATATAATAATTAGGCCAAATTTAATTATGATACTAATTATTATAACTCAATGTAATTATATGGACAAAACTTGGTAAATTAATAATAAACAAGGAGAGATTGAGGGAGAAAGAGAAGAATTAAGGAGAATAGTATTGAAGGAGGAGGGAGAAAATAAAGGAAAAGTGGAGAGAAAATTGAAGAAATCGAGAGAGAGTTATAATTGAATGTCAAAGTAGAAATTTTATTGATTGAAAGAAGAATTTATTCCAATCACGGATTAATCCTATTTGTAGGATTTATAAGGCAAAATATTGAAAACGAATGAAAAATATGAAAAACATAAAAAATTGCTAAAAACGTCTTTACCCGCCTACTAGAGGTGGAATCCAATCAAACGGATACCGACATAAACTCTACGTAGGCTGATCTGATCGTCTGACCGAGCGAATATTGACAAAAACATGACAACAAGCTATGAGGTGGCCCTGTGAATTATCCACACTTCAAGTCAATGATCATTTACGTGAGGGGGCATGCTAGAGTATAAAATCATTTGTAAACTTTCATAGATTATGTTACGAATGGGCCCAGCCCAGCTACCGCCCATTTGCTTACCTCCAGGCCCAGCCCAGTGTTGTCCCATTCCCCGCGAGCAAGCCCAAACATCCCGTCCCCTCCAATAACCTTAGGCGCCACGTCAGCCGCAACATCCACATCAGCATAACTAACTTCTAGATATTTCCCTTATGCACCTCTAGTATAAATAGGTAGAGATGAGCTAGGGTTTGGGGCATGATGAGTATTGTGTTATTATTTCTCTATCTCTTTCAAATTCTCTCCCTATTCTCCCCCTTTTTCTCCTTCAATCTCTCCCCCTTTCTCGTAAAAATAATTGTAATTAGTACTACTTTTATACAAATATACAAACGGGATAGCAATCCAGTTATTCCGTAGGCCTTGGTATTGAGATTGTGTGTGTTGGATTTGTGTTATTTAGCTTGGATTGTGGTGGATTTGATTGATTTGTATAGGATCCCATCTCGGATCCTATCAGATCAGCTTAAGCTTTTTAGTAATTTGATTCTTTAACAAGATTTCATATTAGGGTTTGAGGTGCAGGGAGACTTAGGCTATGTTTGGCATGAACTATTAGTTGGTGGCTGTTAGTTGTTAGCTGTTAGCATTAATCGGTTGACCAACTGTTAGCATTAATCGGTTGACCAACTGTTAGTTGTTAGTTGTTGGTGGATTAGATTGATTATTGTTATTTAGCTTGGATTGTGGTGGATTTGATTGATTTGTATAGGATCCCATCTCGGATCCTATCAGATCAGCTTAAGCTTTTTAATAATTTGATTCTTTAACAGGATTCCATATTAGTGTTTGAGGTGCAGGAAGACTTAGGCTATGGTTGGCATGAACTATTAGTTGTTGGCTGCTACTTGTTAGCTGTTAGCATTTAACTAATTAACCAGCTGTTAGCATTTAACTAATTAACCAACTGTTAGCTGTTGGCTGATAAATAAGTAGATACAAGTGTTCGATAAACTGGTTGTTGCGGTTAGTTTTTAATGCAAATTACGTACTTGTTAGTGTTATTTATCAGTTAATTTCAGTTAAGTTTGGTATAAGTCGAGAAAAACAAAATATACAAATTACAGCTACGAGATTTCAACGATAAGCAAAAAATGAAGCAAGAACACCAAGATTTACCAAGGTTCAGACCTAAGAAATGGTCCTACATCCTCCACTCCCTAATCTTAGAGAGATTTCCACTATTAATGATGATTATTACAAGTTTAGACCGATTACAACACCAATCGAACAAATACAACATAAGAACTAAAATTATAGACTCAAATTTGGCTTCTAATAGAGAATCCTAAAGAATTTAACCCTAAATCTTAACAATCTTCACTCTAGTAGCTTGAATCTTCAAGGATCTTAGCTTACAATCTCGAATGAATTAGGGCTCAGTGAAAAATTTAAGGTTAGGGTTTCACAAATGGCAAAGGGGAGAAACAAAACCGGTGTAAAATTGGGGAAGGCAAAGAGCAAATGACTTGTACTGCCTTCAAACCCTAAAAAACACGGTTAGGGGTGTAAACGAGCCAAGTCGAGCCGAGCACCCCCCTTGTTCTAACTTGAGTTCGATAAGGCTTATCGAGCTCGAGTTCAAGCTGAGTTCTTCTCAAGCATTTCTAACCCTTGTTCGATTTGGTTCGATAAAAATATAGTGTGTTCAATACTTGACTCGGCTCGTATCAGCTCGTTAGACTTATCGGGCTGATTCAAGCTAGTTATCGAGTCGAGTCGAGCTCATTATCGAGCCTAATCAAGTTTAAAACCGAGCCAAGCTCGCAATCGAGTCGAGCTCATTAATGAGCCAAGCTTTTTAAGAGATTATCGAGCCTTTATTGAATCATTTTTGAACCAATATCAAATGTTATCTAGCTCATAATAAGCCCTTAATGAGCTCATATCGAGCCCCTTCACGTGCTTTTACTGAGCCCTTATCAAACTATTCGTGAACATTAACGAGCCGAGCGCCCCCTTGTTCGATTTCAGCTCGTTAAGCTTGTCAAGTCTAGTCGAACTCGGCTCAATAAGCTATCAAGCCCTCATAATGAACACGAATAAGCCCTAATCCATTTCGAACGCGAGTAGTTCATCGAACGTTCAGTTCGTTTACTCTACCCCCACTACCTATCCGTGTGCCCCCCCTCTCTATCGCATCATAGCCATCCATTTGCTCATCATCCAACTGCCACAATAGACAAAAGAAATACAATCTCGCCCATCATAGGAGCGACATAGGCCCAGCCAGATTTCACAATATGAGGACACGCACAAGGTTTCTAAGGAAGCTTCCTCAGGATGCTTTACTTTATATCCGGGCAAATATTACAGTGGGCAGCTGAGAATACACAGCAAGGGCAGAAAATAGTACATTCGGGCATGGGCCAAAGGGTCATTACCCGTTGTGCCCAGATTTCAATTTTGAAGTTAAATTGCCAGTAAAATTAAACATATTTACAATTTATGCCGCTAATTATTTGATAAACAAAGTGCTACATTTTGAGTTGTATAAACACTAAATATTGTGTTCTATTATTGTAATAATCACCTAATTGTAGCTAAACTCATTTTAGCTCAGTTTACCTAATTTGATCATCATTAGGCATAGTTTAGGTCATATATTTATCAATTGAGATCTTACAATCTCCACCTTGGTATTTATATGAACTACCCACTATATCCTCTTTAACAATAAGGAGTATTTTCGCAAACCATTTCACCCTGAGTTCTAATCCATTTGGACAAGTGTAATAAAACGTATAAACTTCTCCAAAGGTAGGAACTTTGTGCCCATGTCTGCGGGGTTGTCCCCAATATCTATTTTCAGCATATTAGCCAGGTTTGCATCTAATTGGTCCATTATAAAATACAATCTAACAGCAGGGTGTTTCGTTCTATCATGGAATACTAGGTTCCTACACAGTGCTACTGCTGATTAGCTATCTGAATTGATTTTAGGTGGTCTCATGTCTAACTTTATTTCATATAGGAGTCTCCTAAGCTACATACCCTCTTTTATAGCATCAAAAATTGCCATAGATTCTGCTTCTATGGTAGAAAGTGACATTAAAGTCTATAACTTAGACCTCCAACTTATTCTTCCACTGATTAAAGTAAAAATATAGCTAGAAGTGGATCTTCTCCTATTTAAATCCCCAGCGAAATCAGCATCCACATACCCAGTCAACTTTTGGTTACCTTGGTCGCGTCCAAAGGTCGATCCTAGGTTCAAAGTACCCTTTATATACCTAAGTAGCCACTTAACTCCATCCCAGTAAACTTACCAAGATTGACCATAAACATAAGCAGTACCATAGTTAGTTAATTCCCGTATAATACGCGTATAAAGCACGTATATGATTTATTGACGTTTAATACTCACATTTACGTATTTTTTTCAAAAATATGGAAAAATACGCAAATTTTTAGTATAAATCAAATTATATGTATTTTATAAAATATTCGTACATTTTTTGGAAAAAAAACGCCACTTATACTTTATTTTTGCTCTAAAAAAAAAAGTAAATTTCAAAATTTCAAAATTAAAAAAAAGGTGAAAGGGGACTTTTTGAATTGACATTTTGCAAGGTTGCACGGCACGGCACGGCACCTCGCCTCTCCGTCCACAAGTAAGCTTTAATTTTTTTTGAATGGAATGTAAGCTTTATTTTGTTGACAGTACTTGTCTATTTTTGAATTAGAAACTTTTGCTTTGGATTAAGTACACATATAGTTATTTTTGGCTTGAACATACTCTAATGATGTATAAACAACAATAACAACAATCCCAGTGCCCTAAGGGACTCTAATGATGTATAAGTGGACATTAAATTATTATAGTGTCTACATGGGCTTGAATTTTGTAAAAAGTTTATCCAAATTTTTGGACCGTATATTTGAGAATGTAACCGTTTTAAAAACGAATGTATGAATACACATTTTTTAAGAGTCAACGTATGATTGGCCGAATTTTTGACTAGATTTTTAACGAGAAAAGACGAATAGTACACGTACGTATTAAACTCCGTTTTTATTCCCGTACCGTATTTAACTAACTATGGACAGTACATTCATTGGAAAGGCAAGGTTAAGTCTAGTACATGTCATAGCATACATAAGTGATCCAATGGCATTGACATAAGGTGTATTGCTCATTTTAAGCTTATCATCCTCAGTTTTATGGCACTATTTTGTTGAAAATTTATATTGAGATGCTATGTGCAGTTTTATAGGTTTATAATCATACATATTAAACCTCTTTAAAACCTTGAGTATATAATGATTTTGACTTAAAGTTATAGTTTTAAGTAATCTGTCTTTAATTATGTCCATCCCTCATATCCTCTCAGCATTACCCAAGTCTTTCATGTCGAACGAGCTATTTAACCTTTCCTTCAGATTCAGAATATGTTTTTGGGACCTGCTAGCTGAGAGCATGTCATCAACATGTATTAGTAGGAACAAGACAATAACACAACCGACATTCTTGTAATAAAAATAGGTATCATGCACAGATATGACAAAACCATTATCTTGCATAAAAGCATCAAACCTTTTATACCACTGACGTGGTGACTGTTTTAAACCGTATAAAGATTTTTTCAGCAAACATACCATATCAGATCTGTTAGGTTATATAAAACCTTCAGGCTGAGCCATGAGAATCTCCTCCTCAAGCTCGCCATGTAAAAATGTGGTAGTAACATCCATTTGGTCCAAGTATATATCATAGAAGGCAGTTAAACATATAAGAACAAGCATAGTAGTGCATTTGACAACAGGACAGAAAATTTTTGCATAATCAACACCCTCTTTTTGGGTGAAACCCTTGTCTACGAACCTAACTTTAAATCTAGGTTTACCTTTAGGGGTTTCAGGTTCCTTAACCTTAAACGCCCACTTGGAATCTACTAATTTCTTACCCTTAGGCCTAGGGACTAAGCCCCAAGTCTGATTCTCCCTAAGACTCTTCATTCAAGCAGTCATGGCATTCAGCCACTCTGCTAAATGCATACTATAAATGCCCTAGTTATAGGACATAGGTTCAGACTCTACATACTCTAATGCAGTGTTAAGAGCATAGGCTATACAATCAGCAAAACCAAACCTATCAGGAGCCATAATGTCTGTTATGGCCAATTGGTAATTATCTTGATTCAGTTTAGCACCAAAGGGTCTAGTTTTTGGTCTTAAATGTGTTGTGTCGATCCTATTTTTACCTTCTTCATTTTCATCCTGGTTATCCTCTACTTCAATCTTTAGGTTAATAGGATTAGGTGGGCTCTCCTCAAACTCATATATGTCAGGAGAGGCCCTAACAGAGGTTGGACTCTTATCTAATTGTTTTTTAAAATAGGCATCTCACCTTCATTGAAGGTGACATCCCTATTAATAATAGTACTAGTTCTATTCCCATCCTTAACTCCTAATCTATAACCCTTGACCCCTGAAGGATAACCTCGAAAAACGCCTTTAATAGCCCTAGGTTCCAACTTCGCTTCACTTTGATGGGCAAAAGCTGAACGTCCAAATACTCTTAGATTAGTATAGTTCACGGTTTTTCCAGACCAAACATTTTCAGATGCTTTCATTTTTAAAGTTGAATTTGGGGACCTATTTATCAAATAGGCTACTGTATTTACAGCCTCACCCCATAACTGTTGTGGCAAACCAGAAGAGAACAACATACATCTAACCCCATTTAAGAGTGTTCTAATCATTCTTTCAACCACACCATTCTATTGAAGGGGGGTTTTTTAATAGGTTTATGTCTTTTGATTCCACTTTTAGCACATAATGTGTCAAACTCTTTATTGATGAACTTAAGGCCATTATTAGTTCTAAGGGTCTTTAACTTTCTACCTATTTGATTCTTTACTAAATTCTTCCACTTTACAAAGGTTTCATAAGCTTCATTTTTAGTTTTAAGCAAATAAACCCAAACTTTTCTAGAGAAGTCATCCACAATAGAAAAAAAGTAAGATGCTCCACCTATTGTGGGAACTTTAGAAGGTCCGCAAAGATCAGAATGAACATAATCAATAGTGCCTTCAGTTACATGTGATTCAACAGAAAAAACAATTCTATTATGCTTACTATAGATGCAGTGATCACAGAAATCAAGTTTAGACAAGACATCAGACCCAAACACACCTTGTTTATGTAATTCTAACAGCCCTTTCCCATATATGTGCCCTAACCTCCTATGCCAAAGGTTTGAAGTGTCCTTGGAGTCTTTCTTGGCTATGTTTCCTTCCCTAGATATAACCTCCCCCTTAGGACATGTAACCTATTCTTGACTACCCCCTTAAGGACCACTAAGGCCCCTCGAAGGACCTTCATTTCACCTTTGCATGCCTTAAGGGTAAAACTAGTTAATTTAAGTTGTCTTAGGAACATAAGGTTCCTTTTCAATTCTGGTACATGCCTTACCCCTTCTAGAACAAAGTTAGTCCCATCAGCTAGTCTACCCTAACTGACCCAAACCCTACTACCTTACATGCATAGTTGTTACCCAACATTACCTTCCCCCCATTCATACATTCATATTCAGAAAAGTAAGATTTATCACGTCATATGACAAATGCATCCAGAATCAAGTATCCATTCATGTGTTGTCATGGCAGAAGAAGCAACAGGTACTTCACCAGATTCATAATTATCAGAAACAACATTATGAACACTAGCTTGTTTTGTTTGGACAGTAACGTCTAATATGTCCTAATTTGCCACATTCAAAACACTTAGTATTGGACAAATCCTTCTTACCCCTAGACTGTGACCTATTCTTGCTTTTACCACATTTCTTGTTCTGGTTTTCCTCTAGCAATAAGGCCCTCGCCATTATTGTTACTATTGTTATGATTGCTAATAGTGTATTTACCCTCTTTCTTAAGTTCTACAATCTTAGATCTAAGAGCGTCCTCAACTTCTTCTAAGGATATTGTTTTTCTTTCATATCTCAGGTTATCTTTTAGTAACTTAAGAAATTTAGGAAATGATCCTAACAGTATTATAGCATGTACTTCATCAGGTATTTCAACTTTTAATGTTGTTAACTCACCTAAAATCCTATGGAATTTGTCTATGTTATCCTCTAGAAGTCTGTTCTCATCCATTTTAAAGATGTAGAATCTTTCCATATCAAGAACTCTATTAGCTAGTGATTTAGAAGTATACAACTCTTCTAAATTAGACCAAACAATAGAGGCATCTTTCTCACCAGAAACTTTAGCAAGAACAGTATTAGTAAGGCATAGAAGGAGATTACCATGTGCCAAAACTTCTATGTTGGCCTTCTTCATGTCTGTAAGACTCTCCAGCTTGTCCTTCTCCAGTAATAACACAGAATTAGCCCCCAAGGACATCAATAAGGCCTTTACCTTGGCCTTCCATAGTTCAAAGTCGTTCCTACCATTGAACTACTATATATCGTGCTTAGTTGAAGCAATCTAACAAATCTTGCTTAAGAACCATGGCTCTGATACCACTTGTTAGCGTTATTTGTGAGTTAACTTCAATTAAGTTTGGTACAAGTAGCGAAAAATAAAATATACGAATTACAGACACGAGATCTCAATGACTAAGCGAAAAACGAAGCAAGAACACCAAGATTTATCGAGGTTTAGACCTAAAAAATGGTCCTCCATCCTCCACTCCCTGTCTTGGAGAGATCTCCACTATTAATAATGATTATTATAAGTTTAGATCGATTACAACACGAATCAATAAATACAACACAAGAACTCAAATTTGGCTTCTAAGATAGAAACCTAAAGAATCTAACCCTAAATCCTACCAATCTTCACTCCAGTAACTTGAATCTTCAAGGATCTTGGCATACAATCTCGAAACCTCCATGAATTAGGGCTCAGTGAAGAGATTTAGGGTTAGGGTTTCACAAATGGCAAAAGGGAGAGAGAAAGCCAGTGTAAAATTGGGAAAGGCAAGGGGCAAATGATTTGTATTGCCTTCAAACCCTAAAAACACTATTTATATATCCCCCACTACCAATCCGTGTGCCCCCATCACATCATAGCCGTCCATTTACTTATCATCCAATGGTCTACAATATAAAAAAGAAACAGAATCTCGTCCGTCATATGAGCGACACGTGTCCAGCTAGATTTTACAAGATGAGGACACGCACAAGAGTTCTAAAGAAGCCTCCTCAAAAAGCTTTACTTTATATCCAGGCAAATAATACAGTGGGCAACTGATAGTACATGGTAGGGGCAGAAAATAGTACGTTTGGGCAGGGGCAAAAGGGTCATTACCCTGTGTGCCTAGATTTCAATTTGGAAGTTAAATTGCTACTGAAATTAAACATTCTTACAATTTATGCCACTAATTATTAGATAAACAAAATGCTATGTTTTGAGTTGTATAAACACTAAATACTGTGTTTTATATAGTAATAATCACCTAATTGTAGCTAAACTCATTTTAACTTATTTTACCTAATTTAATCATCATTAAGCATGATTTAGATCACATACTTACAAACAAAGATCTTACAGAACACATTTAAAAATAGAATTATATAGTTAATAAAATTGTACGACTTAACTTATTTTTTATCAATATCATCTCGTATTTATAAGTTAGGTTTTTTTTCGATAAATATCGGCAAAGCCGTAGTACAAACTGGCAACTCGAAAAGACGAGGCCTTAGCCACTCCGTAAACGATAGTGAGGACAAAAAGAGATCAAACCAAATAGGGAAACAAACAAACACCAAAAACAAATACCCAAACCCGACACAACAGACACCGAGCACAGGTTAGACAACAACAACAACAATCCCAGTGCCTCAAGAGCTCCCGTAAAAGCGGGGTCCGGGGGGGGGGGGGGGGTAGATGTACGTAGCCTTCCCCCTTCAGGTGTCAACCTGAAGAGAGGCTGTTTCTGAGGACCCTCAGCCTGAGAGATATGTCTTCATCGCATCATGATGACCTGTGAGTAATGAGTTGTGAGCAATAGCGTATGAAAGCAAAAGAGTAAGCCATAGCATAAAAATGCCCTAGAGGAGACTACGAGGCAAAACCTTCCCTCCAAGGCAGCTAGTAGAAGCAAATAGGCCAAATAAACAAATAAGAAAATAGGCCGATAGTAGACAGATAAGCCTATAGGTAGATAGGTACAGCCTATGAACACATAAATAGCAGAATAAGCAGCGGTGTGAGCATAGGCTAGACAAGATGCGCAAAATACAAACTCAGACAGGGATCCCAAAAGAAAAAGAACCAGACGGCCAGCATGGAAAACCGGAGTAGGACCTAACCTCAACCACAAAACCAACCACCTCTTTTAGCTAGCAGGTCTGCCACCATAGGTGGATCGAAACCATCAAAATTAAAACCTACTATTCTTCCTATGTCTATTGCCTGCTCCGCTTGCAAGATCATCTCATCATA
Source organism: Simmondsia chinensis (assembly GCA_018398585.1). Classification (NCBI taxonomy): domain Eukaryota; kingdom Viridiplantae; phylum Streptophyta; class Magnoliopsida; order Caryophyllales; family Simmondsiaceae; genus Simmondsia; species Simmondsia chinensis. Next base: position 7,624,296 of record JAGTTD010000002.1, on the reverse strand, counting down.
CTCCGCTTCGGAGATCTTGTCGTATCGATTCTCCCTATTCCGTTTCTTCTTCTTCCCGGTTGCCTTTGACGATTTTTCCCATTTTGCCTCGTTCCCCTTTTTTCGCTTGCCTGATGCCTTGGTCTTTTTTAGCGTGTTGTTCCTAGGCTACATATCCTCCAGAAATTCCCGAAGCACAACGCTTTTCTCTCCCTTTTTGTTATCGGTCCTTTTCCTTTTCTCATCCCAACTCCACTGGGTCTCTCCATACAAGACTCTGACCTGCTCAAAGTAGAGGGCTCAAAACCTAGAGGAAACGCAGGTCCCAAGGACACAGAATCATCTTCACTGGCGGGGTCTTGAGTTACATTCTCAAGATGCGATAGCTGAGCATGAGGCTGATCTAAACTAGTTATGTCACTCTCCACCCATTGGAGCAAAGGAGGCATTTGTTGGTTTCCACACACTTCCTGAACTGGAATATGATCACCATGCTGTGAAGAAGGATGGGGAAGAGAAGCATGTGGCCAACTGCATTCCACAGACCACCTACCGACATACTGACCTTCCATGTGAAAAGTAAGCTAACCCCGTGACAGCTCAACTATGCTAACTCTGTCGTACGCTGGCCTAATAGTGTGACTCCCATGATCCTCAGCTCCCATGTCATCCATCCCATGAACAGAGGAATGTTGAGTTAGTGTGGTAAGGTGCACTAGGGTGGTGCACCGATGTTCCCGGTGCGAATTCAATGACGAAGAGGTCTGTTCTCTCGCTAATCTTGCCGATACAGCTAAAGCAACAACACTAGGAGAGTAATTTGGAATCAGCTCTGTCCTACCCTCCTTGACTAGGACCAATCGGGTCACTCCATTAAAATGGACTTGTACCATTCGATGAATAAATGAAGGTGAGCATGTGTCGATGAAAATTCTGGCAGCATCAATGCATCTCATGGCAGACATCCTCAAGTCCACCCTGACTATCTTCCCCCATAAACTCGCAAGGTCAGAAAAGCAGTCCCTAGTCCAACATTGGACAGGCAGTCCAAAAACCTCGATCTATACTCTTCTGCTAATTTAACCAAGGATCTCGCCAGAGTATTTTAGAAACTTCGCTGAATTTCCTAAGAAGAATCTCTCGACAAGGGCCGAGGTAGGACTCCAAAGTCTCAACGGAATCACAAACCAGGACAAAAGTATTGGTGCTTAACCATTTAGGGGTTAAACCGTGGAGGTCGTTCTCTGTGATAAAGGTGAGAATATTATCCAGACTCACCTCACCCGACGTGTGCGCAATTATAGACCGCTATAGCTAGTCCTCCACATTCTTGTTGGTGTTGGAGACCTCAATCCTTGGAATGTCAGAACCCGCATAGCCTCTAGTTTGAGTAGGAGGGGTCTCATCTTGATCATGTAAACCGACAGTGGCTCTGGTCTGTTGGAAGACCCTATAAGTTAGGTATTATAGTTATATAGGTTAACTTTTTTTTTTTTAATCAAAGTATCAATTAACTTATGTTATATGAAATTCTAATATTTTATTTTTTTTATCAACTTAACAATAAAAATGGGCCCTTGATAATGTTAGGGAAAATTTTGATAAGTGTAGGACATCTTGTCTCCTCTTCTTTATATTTTCAATATTACCCCTCCATATTCGTTCTTATATTTCAAGTGAAGAGCAACTAAAATTGTGTTTCATCATTATTTTTGTAAAATATTATTATGAATATATAAAAATAAATATTATTTATTATTATAAATATAAATAATATAATATTTATATTAATATAAATAAATATTTTAATAAAATTATAAAAATATGATTATTTATTATTATTTTTATCATGTAGTTATATTTTATTATACTATTATTTATATAAATTATGTTTGTGAAATTTTTTTAAGTACCCCTATTTTTTTATCCCGAGAAAATACTAATCGGGCTTTATAACCATACTTCATGTCTATTTCTTAACAATATTATATTTTAGATTATTTATAGTAAAGGTTCCTGTACTTTTTTTTTGGTACTTTGTCCATTGTATCAATTTAGTCCCCTTACTATTTATATTGTGTTATAATAAATTTATAAAAATGTGAATATTTATTATTATTTTTATCATTAAATTATGTCGGAGTTGAGTTGATCCAACCAAGTCCAAATTTATTTTAATTACTTAAATTGATTAAATATATCAATTTGAATTTAGCTCAACCCCAAACTCAAACCCATTTTATGTTGTCAAAGTTGAGTAGGGGATAAAAAGTACAAGGGTTATGTACCCCAAAGGTTCTTGTATTTTGCATATTATGCCAATTTAGTCAATGTATTTTAATGTGTTAATTTAATCCTTGTACTGTTTATTTTGTGTCAATTTAGTCCAGAAATCAAATTCAAATTAAATTAATAATGTAATTTTTAGTGGTACAATCCTGTTAAATGCAAATAATCCACCACAAATCTACCTATTGACTCAATTTAACCTAACTCATAGACGAACCATTAAAAATTTTGTCAATAACTTAACATAAATCTAACTCTAAGAATCAAATTGATACAATTAAAAGTACAAAGACTAAATTAACACAATAAGTAAAGTATAAATTTTTTTTAAGTAACCCAAAATATAATATTATTAAAAAACATATATGGAGTATGGTTGTAAAGCCTGATTAATATTTTCTCAGGTTAAAAAAAATAGGGATATGTAAAAAAAATTTCGCATACGTAATTTATATACATAATAGTATAATAAAATATAACTAATTAATAAGAATAATAATAAATAATCATATTTTTTAAGTTTATTATAATATTTATTTATATTAATATAAAAATTAAAGATAGTTTTATTTATAATAATATTTTTATGAAAATAATGATGAAATGCAAAATTTTAGTTGTACTTCACTTAAAATATAAGCATGAACATGGAGGGGTAATATTGGAAATAAAAATGGGAGGAGACAAGATACCTTGCACTTGTCAAAATTTACTATAGTAAAATGACAAATACCCATTGATATCCTTATTTTTACTTTATAGCATGAAACTGGAGATATTATATTATGTAAAAATTATCTATTTTTGCTTAATTTATTTGAAAATGTGGTTATTGAAGGTATTTTTGTCATTTTATTGAAGCATTAATAAAAAAGTAGTTGATCCTTTTTATTAATTCGAGAAAAACGTTGGGTTCTTTTTATTAATATTATAAAAACTTATGAGCCTTTTTATTAATACGAGAAAAATATAGTGGTGTTTTTATTAATTCAAAAAATGTCATGGTTCTTTTAATTATTCTCAAAAGCATCCATGTGAAATAGTAGAATTGTATTATATTGCAATGAAAGGAGTTATAGAGAGCCTCTTATATACGCATGTAAGGGGTGACAAGATTATGGCATCATTGGTAAAACAAGGAAAGAAATAATTGCCTAATTATTCTGGATACATAAAATATTCCCCTAATCTACTATTGCCCTTAACACTAGGATACTCCAATATGCCCTCTCAAGCTGAGCGGGGAGGTGAGACGCGAAGATTGGACTTGTGTTGTAGAAATCTGTTAGTCGGAAGACCTTTGGTGAAGATATCGGCAACTTGTCGGGTTGTGGGAGTACAGTGAACCTGTAGGTCCCCTTTCAAGACTTATCTCTGACATAGTGAAAGTTCACGTCCACATGCTTACTTCTGTCATTTGAAATCGGGTTAGCAGCAAGGTAAGAGGCAGAGACATTATCACAATAAATGATGGTAGGGCCGTGATGACGAAGGCCAAGGTCTCTCATGATGTATCGGATCTAGTCACTTTCAGCCACGGCCTGTGCAATAGCCCGATATTCGGACTCAGTTGAGGATTTGGAGACAGTTGCCTGCTTCTTTGCTCTCCAAGAGATGAGAGTTGGCCCAAAGTAAATGGCATAGCTGGTAGTAGAGCGTCAAGTGTCAGGGCAACCACCCCAATCAGCATCAGAGAAGGCAGTGATGATTGGTTGAGATCCGGGAAGGATGGATAGTCCATGATCAAGAGTGCTCTTAGCGTAGCAAAGGATGCGTTTCACAACCTGCCAATGGTTAGTACGAGGGGCATGCATAAATTGAGAAACGAGGTTGACTGCATAGCAGATGTCAGGTCGGGTCATGGTCAAGTATTGGAGCGCACCCACAGCACTTCTAAACTCAGTGGGATCTGCTAGTAGGTCCCCTTCATCTAATGTTAGTTGTGCTCAAGGCGGGAGGGGGGGTTTAATAGGTTTGGCATCATGGAGTTTATGTTTCATGAGTAGGTCCATAGCATATTTGTGTTGAGAGAGGAAAAGACCATGTCGGTCCCGTTTAGCCTCTATACCAAGGAAGTAATGTAGAGGACCAAGGTTATTCATGGCAAATTGATTTGACAGGGATTGGATGAGGCATTTTATGTGGCTGGAGCTTGTACCTGTGAGTATAATGTCATCAAAATATAGTAATAAATAAGTGAAACTTTTGTTGGTTCGTCATATGAAAAGGGAAGGTCAGCACGACAGCAAACAAAGCCTAGACTATGGAGAAACGATCTAAAACTATGGAACCAGGCCCGAGGGCCTTGCTTGAGACCATATAAAGCCTTATGAGACATACATGATCCGGAAATTTGGGGTGTATGAAGCCTTTCTGTTGTCTCATGTAAACTTTTTCCTGTAAATAACCATGTAAGAAAGCATTTTTGACATCCAATTGACATATTCGCCAGTTGTATGTAACAACTAAAGAAAGTATAAATTAGATGGTGGTAGGTTTGATAATAGGACTAAAGGTTTCGGTGTAGTCAAGGCCTTCACATTGGTGAAACCCTTGAGCTACAAGACAAGCTTTGAAACGTTCAACAGAGCCATCCGCTTTGTACTTGACCTTATATTTCCATGTACTTTCCTACAAGGTTTTTACGTGGGTCATACGGGACCAAGTCCCCAGTGTGGTTTAGTATGAGTGCATTAAACTCATCTGCCATAGCTTCTTGCCATTTGAGGTTCTTCACTGCCTGTGAATAACAAGTGGGTTCCTGTATGACCGAGATAGTGGAAAGGGAGATTGGGTATTTGGGCTTGTGAATACCGGCTTTGAGACGGGTTTGCATCGGGTGCTTGTTGACCTCCAGTGGGTCGTGAGGCAGGTTCGGTAGGTCTGGGTTGGTGTCGGGTAAGCTCTCGGGTTGTGGCTCGGGATCCGGGATGCTAAGGCCTAACTCCTGGCTTGGTCTAGGCTCGGGCTCTAGTGTGTCCGGGGGGGGGGGGGGGGGGGGGGGGGGGGGGGGGGGCGTGTGGTTAGGGAAGGGGTTCCGGGGTGGGGGTGGCTGTAGGTGTGCAGTGAGGTGTTGGTGGGGAAGTCAGGTGCTGCAGTGAGGATGCGCAGGGAGGTAAGATGATATTGGGACTGGTTTGAATGACAAGGAGCAGGGATGTTGTGAAATTAGAGTTAGGTTGATGTGAGTTATTTAGATTTTCATATGGAAACCATGACTCATCAAAGACAACATTACGATTTATATATATGCGTTTGTTTTTGGGATCGAGACAACGATACCCTTTATATTGTGCAGCGTAGCCTAAAAATATGCAAGTTACCGATCGGGCAGCGAGTTTATGAGGAACCTGAGGCGTGAGGTTAGGGTAGCAGGCACACCCAAAAACACAGAATCGTGAGTAGTCCGGTGGTTTTTGAAAATTTTTTTCGAAAGGGGATGCGTTAGTTAAAATCGGGGTTGGAAGCCGGTTTATTGTGAAACAAGCACTACAAAAGGCGTTATCCTAGAATTCATAAGGTAACTTTGAATGTATTAGGAGTGTGCATGCCATGTCGGAAAGATGTTGATGTTTTCGTTCCGCCACTCCATTTTGTTGTGGAGTATCGGGACACGATAACTGAAAGGGAATTCAAACCTCACGACATAAGGCATTCATGCATTGATGGTCAAATTCACCCCATCATCACTTTGAAAGACTTTAATTTTCTTGTTAAATTGGTTCTCCACGAGTGTCTTAAAAGTTTTGAAAATTTCGAAAACATCTGATTTACGCTGCATTGGATATAGCTAGGTGAACCAGGAATAGTCAGCGATAAACAACACATAGTATTTATATTGAGAGTTTGAAAAAAATAGGTGATTGCCAAACATCCGAGTGTATGAGTTGTAAAGGAGATGATGAAGTATGCACAACACGATCAAACGGAAGGCGGCGAGATTTACCCAAACAACAAGATTGACATTTATTCAAAAACTTAACCGAAGGAATAACACGGTGCTTACATAAAACATCAAAACTATGACCTCCTAAATGTCCAAACTTCTGATGCCAACAATTCACCATGCTTGAGTTGTGCAACTAAGCCGACCTCGTGGGGTGAGAAGTTATAGAGTGGACCATTACTGGGCACTCGTAGAAGCGGCGTCCCCGTAGCCTTGTCCTTGACACAAAAAAAAATTAGAGTCAAATTCAACACTGCAGTTATTGTCTTAACACAGTTGTTTAATTGAAAGTAAGTTATGAGCGAGTTTAGGGACAAGCATGACATTGGTTAAACTTAGAGGGCGGGTCCGTGTGGTTATGGTCGTGGACCCCAAGTGCGTAATAGGCAATGAATCCCCATTTCCATCAAGAACACTTTTATGACCGAAATAAGGATGAAGTGTACATAAGATACCTGGGTTAGGCGTCATGTGGTTGGAAGCACCAGAGTTCGGGTACCAATTGTAGTCATGTGGCTCTCCAGTCATCATGGCAGCAAAGGATTGAGAGGGATCATGATAGACATTGTTGTCGAAGCGATGGGGACAAGCGGCGGCAATGTGACCGGATTGAGTGCAAATTTAGCATGTTTGTGGTCCTGGCCCGAGCACACTAGCGGTTGGGTTGAAGGGAGATGTACCTGTAGATTTAACCGAGTAGGAAGGTGTATAGGGAGCTCCACCAGGTTGTGGGGGTTGAGGACCTACAGTGGGGGCTGGCTGCGGGTGACCATAGTGGCTGTTTCGCCCACTACGACCACGCCCTCGACCTCGACCCCGACCCCCGACCCCGTCCACGACTGCCCCGACCCTGCTGGTGCCTATGGTTCCCTTGTCCATTTGCAATAAGAGCATGATTAGGTTCGGGGTTGGAGCGATTTGTGTACCGAGTAAGAGCAGCCTCTTCATTCAGTAAAGCAGTTGTAAGTTGATCATAGGTTTGTTGTTTGGAGGTTTGTCGTATAAAAGTAGCAAAAGGTGCATATTCTTGAGGTAAACCATATAGCACGTAATGAGTGAATTCTCTATCAGAAATTGGAGAGTCAATGGCAGCAAGATCATCCTCTATCGTTTTTAATTCAGAAAGGTAAAGGTCCATTGCTTTGCCATCTTTTCTATGATTTTGGAGTTGGGTTTGAAGATCAAACTCTTTATCCATAGAGTGATCCCGAAAGCGCTTAGCCAAGGCATCCCACATGGCTTTGGAAGTAGGATGGCAAACAATATAATTTATTAGAGAGCGGGAAAGAGTAGCGGAGGCACAAGATCTAAGGCTTTGGTCTGTTCGCAACCAGGTGACATGGTCAGGGTTGAGGGTGGTCAACCCATTTTGAGTGACATGGGCATCGGGACAGGGGTAACTACCATCAATATAACCCGTTAATTGGTGAGCGAGTAAAAGCATAGTAAATTGTTCTCGCCATGTTGGGTAATTAATTGTAGTTTCTAATTTAATTTTTACAATATTTCTGATGTTGGACAAGGGAAGTAAAATAGGAAAAGGGTTATATAAGTTGTGCAAAGTGGGGTTATTAAATTGGGAGGAGGTGGCCTGCTGCTACGTCACCTATCGGGGTGGTGGCGCCAGCAGCAGTGCCAGCAGCCGCGCCGCCCAAGGTGGCGGCTGCCGGCCAGGGGTGGGAGGGAAAGTTAAAGGGGGAGAGAGGGGATGCCTAGGTTAAGCGCCGGATTCACAAATGGCCTCCCGAGTGGTGATGGAGTACCGGCAATGGCTACACCGGTATCCAACGACCGAGGGAGTGAGGGAGTGACGGCACTATGGTGTTGGTGTATTTTCAAAATGTATGTGATTGTCCTATACTTGGTTAAGTGTTTTGAACTTGTATGGGATGTGTGTCGACACACAGGGCCCGTGTGTCGATACACAATCCAACAGGGCCATTTGTATGTTGACACACAAATCTTACAGAATTACAGTAACATTTTGATAAGTTGGGACGTCTTTTGAACCTTATTTTCTTATATTATTTTCCCCTATTATTTAAGAGAACACATATGAAATGTGTTTACTTGCAATAATTGTGTAATATTAAAAAAGAAAGTGACTCTTCATGAAGGGATGTGTCCCTTCTTGAAGAGACACTTGAAAAACTATAAATAGCCCTTTGGGGGATTCATTTAAAAAGAGAAGAAAAGAGAATTCTCTTTTCATGTTTTGAGAAATAAAATACAATTGCAAGTAGCACTTGAAAAATTTCATATTTGTGAAAGTCTTTGAAAAGGTTATTCTCATTCATCTCACTATGTCTCTCCCTTTACATATTCTCTTCTTCATATATGGTTGTTGTTGTATCCCCGAGGATATTTCGTATACCGAAATAAGCCTTAAGGAAAGTGATTACACGCCTCAACAGCTGAGATCTCTCAGTTACCCGGTTCCTGGTATTTTGGGAAATTTTGCAAGTATTTTGCAAGTATTTCAATAATTTGTTCTAACATATGGTGAGGCCGATATGAGAGGAATCGGTCACCGACAGTCCGGTAGTCATCCGGTTGCCAGACGGGGTGCCGACATGGAGTGTTTCGGACTCCGCCTGCGAGCTGGTGACAGGGAAGGGGGAGGAGATGAGCAAGAAACGGCATTAGCGTAAGATCGACTTGGGTTTGATGCCATTGCACGAAAATAATTGAGAAATTATATTAAAAAAGAAGACAGAGGATTCAATCAAGTGAGCTAAAGCAATTCAAAAAATCAGCGGAGGTAAAAAATTAACGATAGAAGAAAAAAAGATCATAGAAGTTCTGATACCGTGTGAAATAGTAGAATTGTATTATATTGAAATGAAAGAAGTTACAGAGAGCCTCGTATATAGAATGTAAGGGGTGACAAGATTATGGCATCATTGGTAAAACAAGGAAAGAAATAATTGCCTAATTATTCTGGATACATAAAATATTCCCCTAATCTACTATTACGCTTAATACTAGGATACACTAATAATCCAGGTACTTAAATATAAATAATCTTATTTTTAAATTTATTTAAATTGATCTTTCAACTTTCTATTTGTTGAAATTAGTTCCTAATATTTATAAATTTATTTAAATTAATTCATCATCCTTTTTGTTATTTAAAATAGTCAATATGTTTACTTCATTATAAAACAAGTGCTATCAACAGAGTTGTTTATATTTAAAAATATAATTTTATATATTATCACGTTATAATTGTAGAAGTTTTTATTTTCTTTTCCTTTTTTCATTTTGTAAAAATATAATTTTAGATATTATCACATGATAATTGTATTAAGTCTTCTTTTTCTTTTTCTTTTTTTCATTTTGCTAGTCATATTTACTCGTCATTTTATATGTAGGTGATGGATTCAATGTGATTAAATACCATGAATACTCATCCTTTTTTTTTTAACTTACATGTGAAGCTTTAGAAAGACAGGCTATAAGGTTTAAGAGGTTTTAGTGGAAAGGGACTTAGCAATACATATAGAACTAGGTTTATCCTGTGTGATGCACAAGTGATATTTGTTTTGCCTATTATTTTTCGTTTGTCAATTCACAAATTGAATCAATGTAATTCACTTATTGCTTGTTAAACTAATGCTTGACTTACATAAGTGTTATTCCCGTAAATTAAAAAAGTAATGGCAAATTGAAACGTCATCATATTTCCCTTCATATTCCCTCAAGCTAATCAAGTTTGTTTCTCCCCAGTGAATGTAGTTTTTGATATACGATTCTTGTTTGAACTTTGTATAGTCAAACTTATTTGTTGTTGATGTTTCGCGTTGCATTAGTAATTAGTCCGCTTGATTTTTGGTTGATTTAGTTTGTAATAGCATAGGATCAATGCTATGATAGGGTTTCCTTTTTTTTCTTTACCATGGAACTTGAAAGATGAATATCTAACTCGTGTACCAAGTCGTCTAAGTAGAGTGCCAGGAAGTCCTCACCACATTTCAATATGGTTACAATAAGTTTCAGTTGGTGTCCATTTTTATTTATTTGTTTGTACTTAATATATAGTTGCATACCTGTGATGCAATATTGTACAAAGGTTCAACCATACTTTTGGTTAATAATTCCGCTTGTTTACCGAAAATTATCATGGTCATTTCAAATTTTTGGTGATCCTTAATTATAACCCTGATCTGGAGCCTAAAATGAAAGTATCAAAATTTTCTGCAATATGGTCATACATGTGGGATCAACAACTATTCATTTGGTCATATACATGTGTTTATTTCTGCAATATTCACTCCCAAAGGCATAAAATCTGCAGCAGTTGTCTGAAGTACACAAGGAGACCAATCTCCTTGAATTTGTAACAAGGAGACCAATCTCCTTGAATTTGTAACACCAAAGCTTCATAATACAACCTCCTTCAAGCCAGACCAAGTATTATATAATGTAGAATGTTACGAAATACATACGTAAACCTATGTGATACATAAAAAATCCGTATATATAGATAGTACCTATCAAGTTGTATATCTGATAATTTAACAGCTAGATATTGCCCCATGTTATACATCTGTTGAATGAATGTATTGCCCTTCGTCGGACCTTCAAGTGATCCTTACGACAATGCATTAGGAAGGTCATTTCCGAAAAGGGCTTCTAATGTTGTTTCTTACCTTTAAAAAGAGGTTAGACATGGTCAGAATGTGCTTCTTCAGAGGTTTTCAACAGTGGATCCTTGGGAAGCTTAGAAGGGAGATGAGTGGCTTTGTTACCGCGATACAGCACATAATGTTGACACATGAATAGTAGATCAAAGAATATTGACACCTGCATGACAACAAAAAGAGCACCTTTATTAACTGAACAAGTGTGTTATAATCACTTAAAGCCTTTTCACAACTTCGAACTATCAGAAAGCTAAACCAATTGTGACAGTAAGTCATCTTCGGTTCTTTTGTTGAGCTTGCCTTTTGTCAAAAGGGTCTTCAAAGAAACAATTGCTTTAAAATCTTAAGTCACTGGGTAGATTGTCCAAGAATAGTTTTATACTCTAAAATGCCCCTTTATGCGGATACTTATTAGTTTTTGTTATACTGTAAATCTACTATTGGACCTTCACCCAACTATTTAAGCTTTTGAGATAAGTAATTCCTTACCATTATATAGGGACCTATTTGATTGATAAATCTCAAGTTCAAATCTCAACTATCCCTGTTCCCTGCTATGAATACTAATATAATTGTAGCACAAGAGATAAGTCCGTCTCTATGCATTATCAACGCTTTAAACTCAATAGACATTCATATGAGAGAGTGTCTTGGGGGGAGAAAACAACTCTAGGACCTTCACCTAGTAGCTTAAACCTTTGAAATAATTAGACTCCTAGACGAGATAAAGGTTTGATCATACGCAAGCCTATTTCATGCCTTTACACTAAAATTACAATAGTATCAAGAGTCAAAATATTTGAGATTTGATCTGGTGAACCACAGTTAAAGAGGATATAATAAAGAGGCTCTAATATATGACAAATAACCATCTAAAAACTGAAATGTTAAGTTTAGACTTGAAAATGATTTTATACTTCAAAATGTTGAGAATTGAGATGGTATACTAAGAATGGAACGAACAGTAATCATCATTGTTCTTGTGCCTAAACCGGCGAGGGAAAGAAAGAGCAGAGAACCCAAGAGTTACATACCAGGGACAGTAATGTCTTCCCGATATTTCCATAAAAGTTCACCCAAGAGCCTGCCAATATATCGAAATATAAGTCAATCGTCTGTCACTCAAAATATGTAATGCAAATTAGCCTAGTTGGCGGGTTATGATTACCCAGAAAAAACTATAACTATCGTGAAGCGTTACATTACATCCACGATACACCATTTTCTCAACTCCATGACTGTGACAGCAGTAATCACCGTGCAATCAAACGCGGTTTGCAATTGCAACAGGTATCATGAAAGTAGGGTATCATGGACATTATGTAAGGGATCACAATGATCAGGTTTGGTCTTCTAATGAAACATAAGACTTTTTAAGTCTTATACAACAACTTTTTTAAGTCTCATATTTGTAAAAATTTGAATAAACAACCATACAATCATTAATTTTCATGAGTTATTTACTAAAAATTTCTAAAAAAAGAAATAATTCCAAAACTAGTGCTAAAAACATAATTCTCATAATGATGAAACTGCTTGGCGGTTTTGCATTTTTTTTTAAATAATAAAAGAGTGGGTCAACATTCACAAGTAGCATGTTGGTTTGGTGAACAAGGCGTGCTATTTTTAAATTTGAGATATAAATATATTGAAGCTTGTCATTGCAGAACCAGCTACCTACGAATAAATCCTACCAATCAACTAACCAATTTGAGCTACAAATCTTTAATGTAGTTCCATTATAACAAATGTAATATGAAATTAGACTGAGTAATCTTGATTAAAACTCGCTCTCCCATGGAGCAACTTTGTCCACGCATTTGCCATGTGGATATCAACGTGGACATTATACAACCTCAAGAAAAATTTCTTTTTTGGGCACCAAATTGGGAACTTTTTACTTTTTCAGCATTCCTTTGGCAAATGGCTCTGATTTTCATACCTTTAGTTTTTGACATACAAATACGTCTATAACTATGTTAGTAACAAATACAATATATATGTATTATTGAGGTTGTTACAAAAGTATCATTATGTATCGGCTTAACTAAAAGTCTGCCACATGACATTATGAGATTGATTCAAAAGTTACGGTTACTGGCAACAACTGCACAACAACAACACATTACATTACATCCACAATCCACCATTTTCTCAGTTCCAGAACCATGACAGTAAACATGAACACGACTTAAAAACTAAATTCAAATGGACAAAGTAACGCTGCAACATATATTGGCTTGTTGGAGAGAATGAGTCGACTCACCTTGGTCTATAGACTGCACGGCCATCTGTCCATAGTTTGTCACGCCACCAAGAAAATCAAGCAAAATGTTACCTATGCTAAATCCTTCTGTACTCTTTCTGCAGAAGTTCATAATTGCCTGCAGTCCCAGAAAAGCAAGGATTTTCCTTGTTCAGTTGGTTGATCAAAAAAGTATAGGATTTAATTGCAATTGATGTAGTCTGGCATGCGATAAAATGAAATTAGTAAGAGCTTTATGGGTGTTCTTTCTTCTTCTTATGGATTGAGACAGAGAGATTTTACAACAGGGAGAGGAACAATGTACACCTAAGAGGGTACCAACACGCAAGCACCGGATCCCATTAGAACTCCGAAGTTAAGTGTGCTTGAGCGAGAATAGTAGCACCTTGCAGAGAGAAGGCTGTGTACATTCACCCCCTAAGACCCTTCTTAGGAAGGAGCCCTTGGGCACTGGGAATGTTGCTTGCTTTTTAGGAGAGGAACAATGTACAGAGAATAGGGCCTGGAATACTCTAGGAGAAGTCAGAAGAAAATATTGCCTTCTCGATTATTTTCTACCATGAATGATTAGCAACAATAGCTTGACAAGAAAATCTTTTTGTCCAACGAGTTGTCGGCTGCCCCCCCCCCCCCCCCCCCCCCCAAAAAAAAAAAAAAGAAGGGAAGACATTTTCCTTTACATGGGAGAACATCTTGTTTATCATAATCTTGCATCCGCAATCACAAAAATACCAAATGCAAACCCAATATACAAATTAATAAAAATGAAATCAATTTCCTAAACCAAATAAAAAGAAATTCTTGAAGAAATATGTTTTAATCAGAATCTTTTCGGGAGAAATCTTTTCCATAAGGAAAACACCGTCCATCCAACAAAAAACAGCACTAGTATAAGATTTAATCATGAATTTGGCGAGGCGTGAGAGATAAGGTCAAGATAAAGGGTTGAGATTGTGACAAAAATTACATCTAAAAAGGTTGCAAGTGAGAATAAAAATGTTGGAAGTAATCTCAGTTATGTGAGCAGCAGAGCAAGAAAATTCTTCTATTGCCATTCACGCACAAGTGATGAGGACAATATTAGTCAAACATGCATAAGTTTGAAATACCAAATGTTGGGGCGCGAAATTGATTTTTCTGAGAAATGAATTCACAGTATGGATATAAACCTCCATTTATGTCCCAGTTCATCAGCACCGATGTTATATGTATAGAATTTTGTACAGAAGGTTATAAAATTATACGCACGGTTAGTTGTCTCAGAGAGATGGATAAAAAATCAGAATGGCTCAAATGTGTTAATACCCTACCATGTGTTCAAATTGTGAAACATGGCCATTTGTTTAGAGATTGGACTCGCCTATCTTCCAAGGCTTACGGGTTTTTTTTTTTTTTAATGTAATTTTGAGGTATCTTAGTTCCACAATAATATCAAAATATCCTTATCCAAAACAAGTTCTTTAGGGGGCATAATAGAGAGTGCAACTAACTAGGCACCAAATCACACCCACGGAAGTATCAAGACAATAAAAGAGAGGAGAAAGTAGGGGCGGAAATGAGCGAAGCAGGCTTATCATAAAACTCAAAAGACTCCGTTCATTTCGAGCTCGAGCCTACTGAAGCTCGAGCGTATACCCTAAATGAATCTATCTCATTGCAATTATTAACATAAATATGCCTAATCGAGTCAAGTTCGAGTCTAAATGAGCTGATCACGGGAATAGACAAGCACAAATGAATCCATATCGAGCTTAAATGAGCTTAGATAAGGTGAGTTTAGCTCGGACCGTGTCAAGCTAAGTTCAAGCTCAACCAAGCCCGAGGTTATGATGAGCCACGCTCAAGCTTGAAGCTTCCAAGCTCGGTGAGCTTCGGGAGCACAGGTCATATACACCCCTAGTGCAAAGACATGATAAAACATATAAAAAAAGCCTCTAGAGAGTTTAATACATGGAGTTGTAGAATGAGATAGTAACATGAACATATACAATAGCATTCTTCACAGAACCAAGTGTAATAATTATTTTATCATGAAAAGAGAAATAAATGAGTAGGAATTCCAAGAACCGAGCCCTGGACCAACCAAAGGTCTATAATGTTCAATAAGCAAACAAATATCTTCAAATGTGAAAGCAGCTCTAACCTGAGGAATGTACTTGATAACTGTCATGGAAACTTGAATTGTGCTGCGGGGTCAACAGATACAGACATGTTAGAACAAAAATCATTGCATGTTACTATGACACTCAAATAGAATGACAGACTAGTCGTGATTCACCATGGATTCTAAACATTTGGCCTTACAATGTGGATAGTTGGATGTGAGTAGGGAGCTTCTTTAAAATAACACCTCAGGACTCTTTCAGAGTCCCCAGGAATGTTTTAGTGGACATCAATTTTCAGAAAACAAACCACTACTACACATGCCATACATCTATACATGGGTAGCAGCTTTTCCCAACAAAAGGCGAGCACATACAGAAAAACCAATTTATTATTGTCGATGGAATGATGTACTTGAGCTTGTTGATCCACAAATTTATTATTCAGACCGAGAAAGGGATGTGGATCATGGCATTTCGAATTTCCTTCATCCATCTTTACGTTTTACAATGATATTAGAAAGGATAAAATCGTAACTCTATAAGGCTCCTAAAATGGAGCCCACCTCCAATTTCGTGAAGACACCAATTAGATTTATCAAAGGAGGTTAAGGTTCCCCTATTGACCTCATCATCACTTGTCCAAGATCGACATCTCATGTGCAATCGGCAAGATTGCTCAACAACACAAATCGTGCATAATCTTTTTTTCTCTAATAGAAAAAGAAACTACCATCTTCCTAGATCTTTATGTTTTGGTGGTTTCAGCCTTGGATGCTATGTGAATTCATTGTGTGCAAAATCACCTCAATGCATTATCTACAAGGCCATGGTTCAAGAAAGGATTGCCATGAACGCAGTAACCTTACTTGAAGACAGAGATAAGCCAAAGCCAAGAATGGCTCGGCAATGCTATAAATACACAAACTGCACCAGCAAACCATGCCATGGAAACTATCGCAAGGGATATCTTCGAGATTTTCTGATTTCCACGCTGAAAGGAGACCATGAACAACAGTGTTAGATTCTGTACATAGAAAGATAGAACTATATTATAATAGTAATGAACATTAGCTGGGTGGGTAAGTAGGTGGCTTACTTCATAGATGAAGATTTGGAATAAGGTAAAGGCTGTCAATAAAACAGCATGAATGGAAAAGGCAACATCATTTGCCGCCACTGGTATCATCTGCAATAGATTTATAATTACATGAATGACGCACATTGTAATTCATAAGGAAGAAAACTTGTTGACATCCATTTAGCAAATTTTCATGAGGTTGTACAGTGTTTTCATGCTTTGACAAGAAATCTAAAAAACAGACAAGTGCAGATCCAACTACTAAGATTGTTCTAGAGGCAATTTATAAGTTTTATCGAAAAACATATAACAAGTATGGATCACTTGAATTCATACCATTAAAGGAATGCACCAAACATCTTTCAATCATTTAAATTTTATTCTTCAATACGCAGCAGCAACGTCACATGGGGATGTAGATTTACACTCCTTTAGCAGGTAAGCATTCAAGAACCACAAATTAGGTTCATTTTGGACAAAATTTATCATTGAACCCCTCCACTCCCCGCCCTGCCAACCCCCTTCGGGGTGAAATGTATGCAACCTTACCCCTTTGGGGTGTTACCCTAAAGGAAGGTTGTGTCCGGAGAACCCCAACCTGAGAATTATAAAGCATAAAAGCATAAAGGTATAAAAGATTGCAAGAATCTAAACTAAGAGTATAAGAGCAAACAAAACAAGCAAATAGAAAGCAGATAGAAAGCAAATAGCAGTAAAATGCAATAAAACAGCTCCAGCCATATCAAGTCAATCAAACAGGCCTATACCTAAAAGCCTAGGGGCACTAGTTGCTATCTAAAATATGCTCCTCAATTCTAAACAGCTACATCAGCTACCCCAATACTAGCCCTCCACTGAGCTCTATCTAAGACCATCTCCTCGTGTAGGTTTAAGTGGGTGAGGTCGTTTCGGATCATCTCCATCCATCTCTTCTTTGGCCTGCCGTTCCATCTCCTCCCGATGGTAGTATGGAGTTGTTCACATCTCCTAACAGGGGCAATGGTCGTTGTCCTCCTAACATGCCCAAACCACAACAAACGTTGCTCCCTCAATTTATCCTCGATCGAGGCCACACCCAATTTGCTTCTTATGATGTCATTTCTGATCATATCCTTCCTTGTGTGTCCACACATCCACCGTAGCATCCTCATCTCCGCTACCTTCATCTTCTGTGTACGGTGCCGTTTTATTGGCCAACACTCAGCACCATATGTCATAGCCGGTCTCACTACCGTCTTATAATATTTTTCCTTCAACCTTAACAGGAACTTTCTATCGCAAAGTACCGCAGAGGCCATCCTCCATTTATACCAGCCTACTTTAATGCGGTTGTTGACATCTTCATCAACTTCGCCGTCCTTCTGTACCATGGAACCCAAGAATCTAAAACACTCCTTTTTCAATATGGGCTCTGAACTAATCTTGACGTCTTCAATGCCAGGTGTGGTGGAGGTACAGAACTTGAGTTCCATATACTCGGTCTTGGCTCTACTGAGTCTTAATCCTTTCAATTCCAAGGCCCTTCTCCAAAGTTCCAGCTTGTCATTGACCTCTTATCGAGACTCCCCCACTAGAACTATGTCATCTGCAAAAAGCATGCACCACGACACACCCCCTGGGATATGCCTAGTGCACTTGTCCATAACCAAAATGAATAGAAAGGGACTCAAGGTAGATCCTTGGTGGACCCCAACTATAATGAGGAAAGTGTCTGCCTCCCCTTCCGTTGTACCCATAATAGTTTGTGCGTCCTCATACATGTCTCTAATGCATGAGCCTCATGTAAAAACTAGCTCCGGACACCCATCCCCCTCATGTGAAAAAGGACCAAAAAAGGAAAAAGGAAAGAAAAGAAACGAGCCTCTTTAGGCCCACATTTACAGATCCTACCTCTGAATACGAGCAATGTAGCTGATCACCTTAATCCTAACCAATTATCTAATAGCCAGTCCACATGAACAGCCTAATAACATCAGGAAAACCACTACAATTTCAATACGGTCCTCTCAATTGTATGAAGCCACTTCAAACAAACTCAAAGACTTGTCAACAAATATAGGTAGCCAGTCTAATGGTACATATTTTCATCTTCAACATAATTTAGTCATAAGATCAGGGAACTTGATTCATACCACATATCATCTACTAATTTCCAAATCAAATCCATTACTGGGCTTTATTAAGGTTAGAGTTTCCCCAAAAAATGGAGAATTTTGGGGACAATCTGCACATGAGCCGATATAAATCAAGATCTCAGCTTCGAATGTATTGACAGGTTAAGTCCTACTTCCAGTCCTGATTCTAAAAATCATTAGTGAAATAGCAAAACCGTAGAGCAGTATCTTTTTCTATTTAATAAAACTGAAGCAGTATAGCTCTCAGGATGTAATGTATCTTAACTCTTGTTTTAAGCAGGCATGAGAATACCAATGTTTTCCACTCCAATTTTCTCATTCTAAGTCATTAAATCACTAGCTTCATTACTCCTGTTTCAGAAAGTTACACTATTAGTTTTGAGATCTATAGACTGACAAAGAAAGGTATTAGTCTACAACAACAATAACCTCGTGCTTGAAAGGCTCCCACTAAGGCAGGACAGGGTGGGGGAGGTTTGAAATATACGCAGTTTACCCCTACAAGGTGGTACCTAAAGGGAAGCTATTTCCACGGGCCCCTAACCCTTAAAAAACCGTCAAGCAATAAAACCCCGTCAAGTCAAAGTCACACTCACAGTCATTGTCATATTAAATAAAGTACTACTAGACATACAAGCAACAATAAAGCATCAGCAATAGGAAATAGGGAAGTCTAAAGGCGCTGTGAACTGGTATCGCTGTGCTACTCACTCCTAACAGCTATGTCAACTACACATTTTTGATTGCCTATTAGCTCTATCTAAGGCCATCTCTTTATGCTCTAAAACAACAGAGTTGCTTTGTGTCACGAACCTAAGTCCGTGGCTTGGATAGTTTGGGAAGGACCGAGAAAGAGAAAGAGAGTAGGAGATAAGAAGTAGAGATTAAGATAAGAAAAGGGGAGAATTTTAGAAGAGAAGAAAGAAAGAGACGGTTGAGGAGGAGAGAAAGATAAGAGGTTAAATTCATATATTTCTTGGATGATTCAAAATACATCTTTTACATTCCTTATATAGAATGGGGAGGGGGGATCAACTAGTGACAACACATCCCCAATCCAACCACTACATTAAATGCTTAATTCTTGCTCACAAGAAATGGGCTTACCTAATCCTACCTACCCAAGTTGGGTAACCGGTTCTATCAAGCAACCGGTACTCCCTCCCTTAACTAACCTATTTTACTTAATTGATATTGTATTTTACATTACATATTTTGTACGGAATAATAAAGCGAAAAAAAGACTGACATTCTGACATGGTGCGTGACAGAGCGTGAGTGACAGAGCATGACAATCCCTTCCCCGTGAAAGCATCCTTGTCCTCAAGGATGTGCAACCTCCCGAGTCGTAGGGGTAATTCTCGTCTTCAAGGTTCACTTGCCACAATCGCGATCGGTGAGTGGATCTCTTTGTGCCAATTCTTGTTCTTGGGAATTGTCTCCATGCTCGAGCCTTTCTCTTCTTCTTCCCGTTCAGCCCGGCTTTCTCGTGACCCTTTTCTTGGCCCTTGTTAACAAGGCCCGTGGTTGGTGGCGACTTGTAGTGATGTGGTGTTGGGTCCTTCATGCGAACCCGGTTGCTTCACAGCTCACCACGCGGCTGCTGTGCTGTTAGCTTCCTCTTCTTGGCCTTGACCCAAGTGGACATCCCATGATGCGGGTCCTCCTTTAGCTGCTGCGCATCCCTTTTCCCGGTGCCATGCGAATCAAAACCCGGTTGCCTTGGTTCACAAGTCGTAGCGTTATGGAGTTCTTGAAGTTCCATTGTTCCCCCTACTTCCTCCGGCTCTAGCTCGTGCGGTTCTTCAATGGTGGGCGTCTCAACAAGGAGTGGCTCGACAAGGGGTGGTTCCACTAAAGGTTGTTCAACCGGTTCCATGATAGCAACCTCCTTCCTTGTATCTTCCTCCTCACCACCCGATGGCCACAATTTGCAAGTCGAGGTAGGGCAATGCGGTTCTTCAACTTGCATGGCCACCTTCGTTGTTTCCGGCCATGGGTCATGCGGTTCATCAATAATGGTTGACCCATCAAGTGTTGGCTCAACATCATCACGCCATTCTTGAAGTTGTGGTGGAATTTCGAACTTCAATCCTTGGCCTTCACAATATTGGCTCAAGACCTCGGCTAGAGACTTGAGGGAAGACATCAATCCGTTCGGTCCCTTGGTTGAACTCATTACTTCATGGCCACAGTAATCTTCAAGTGAGACTTGAAGAGTTGGATTGTGGGCTTGGATGTTCATCACACAACAATTGTAGTAGATGCACCTTCCGTGTAGCCACTTTCGTGCACTCTCGGCATCCTTCCTTGAGGTAAAGACCACTTGGGCTTCAACCTTGAAGGTAAATGTTAAAGTGATCTTGATCTCTTCAAGGCAACCATACGGAGAGAAGACTTGGTAGAGGACGTCTTCGGCAATAGGATACAGAAGATCCCAAACCTTGACAAGAAGTGTAACCTTGTTGGAGATTTGAAGAGGTTGAGCATACTTTCTTTTTTTTTTTTTTTTTTGAATCAGTAAGAAAGCAGCAAATTTTTTTTTTTTTTTAATCCGAAAATGAGATTAACGAAAACATAAAGGATAGATTGAGCCTCCGATCAAAAGATGGCTCTGATAGCACTTTGTCACGAACCTAAGTCCTGGCTTGGATAATTTGGGAAGGACCGAGAAAGAGAAAAAGAGTAGGAGATAAGAAGTAGAGATTAAGATAAGAAAAGCAGAGAATTTTAGAAGAGAAGAAAAAAAGAGACGATTGAGAAGGAGAGAAAGGTAAGAGGTTAAATTCATATATTTCTTGGATGATTTAAAATACATCTTTTACATTCCTTATATAGAATGGGGAGGGGGGATCCACCGCTGACAACACATTCCCAATCCAACCACTACAGTAAATGCTTAATTCTTGCTTACAAGAAATGGGCTTACCTAATCCTACCTACCCAAGTTGGGTAACCGGTTCTAACAAGCAACCGGTACTCCCTCCCTTAACTAACCTATTTTACTTAATTGATATTATATTTTACATTACATATTTTGTACAAAATAATAAAGCAAAAAAAAGACTAATATTCTGACACGGTGCGTGACAGAGCGTGACACTTTGGTATTCAAATAAGGAACTGAAATAGGAAAATCAAGAAGGAAAAAAAAAGTGACACAAAAACATTATACATAACATGGCAGATCGATGCGTACCTCATGAAGGCCATACTTCTCACGGTACTGCTGTTGAACAGCAGAGCTGAAGTAAAGGGTAGCGTTGTATATCAAATACGATGAGTGTTTGGTCAAATTCAGCACAACAAAATCGAAGTTGAGCCCCACCACACTAACACAAAACATCAACCAAACAATCCCAAATCAACATAACTCCAAAGAAACCCACAAAATTCATCAAAATTATGCACCAAAAAATTCAATTTTCCTCAACCAAGTAGTGATTCTCTTGTGTATTTGGCTCGAAAGAAATGTTAGAATTTTTAAATATCAATTTATGCCAATTATTTTTTTACAGGGGCTTTGCTAGCATAGTTTTATTTGATATGCAGATGAATTGAAGAGCTTGATGCTATTAATCTATAGTCTTTTATTATTATGTTTTGTAATTTCAAAGATACATGCATTCTTTCTCTCTTAATATATTAATTCAAACAAGAAATCAGAACCTTTTACGCCGAAAATTCAAGATGACTTGAGGGTAAAAACTGATAGACCAACAGAAGAAAGCGATCCAACCCAAAACTTCATATGTAATCTCCAATGGAATCGAATTCCAAGACGGACCCATTTTCTCTCTCTTCCTTGACAATTGGAAGATCCCTAAAAAAATGATTTTTTTTTTTTTAATTTTTCCTTTAAACTTCTGGGTTTCTAACGGTGATCACTGGAGCATATCGTTGGTTAATGGGAGATGAAATGTGGGACCGGTTAGGGTTTTGATTTTAATGAAGGGAATTGTAGGCGCAGTGGAATGGACAACATGGAGACTTTTGCAGTTGAGGCTGGCGGCTGTCTTGTAGTGTGGTATATGAAATGAATTGGGACGGGGATTTAAGAGTCATTCATTAAGAGGTGATGGGATTTAGTGTGGTATATGAAATGAATTGGGATGGGGAATTTGGATTCATTCATTGGGAGGTGATGGGATTTAGGTGTTCATTCATTGGGAGGTGATGTAAAGTTCTCTCTTTTCCTTTCTTGGAAAATGAAGAGTTATTTATAGCATTGGTCCAAAATTTTTCAAAAATTCATTTCAGGAAAAAAAAATTTTAATTTGTTTAAATTGGTTTTTTATTTATTTTTGGTTGAAATAATTTTGAATAGTTATAACTTTGTATAGATTAACCTCTCAATTTATCTTTAGTTTATAATATTTTATTTTACGATAAAATTAATTTTTTATTTGGTGACCAAATTTAGATAAATTAAAAAAATGAGGGATTGATTTTGTATAAAAAAAATAGTATGGACCATTTTAAATAAAAGAAAAGTTGAAAGACTAATTTAAATAAAGTTTGTAACAATTAGGGATCATTGTGAACAAAAAAAAAAGATGAAACACTAATTTGAATAAATTTAAAAACATCAAAGACCAACGGCGTAAATAACTCTAAAAATGAATGATTTAGTGCATTAAAAAACAAAAACAAAAAAAACTAACAAATAAAAATTTGAATATGATAGCTAAGTTTGACGAGTCTAGGCCTATGGTTCATGTGGGTGATCCTCAACCCCTAACCTTAAAGAAAGTGTTAATGCAAGGTATCAATGTCTAATAGGGACCAAGGTGCACTAATTCCTGTTAAGGAGCTAATTATATGGTCATGATATTTTTCCAAGATTTATAAAGAGAAAACTAATCGTAACAATCAAAGGAAGTAAGTTCATTTCACCACAAGCTAAGCACTGGCTGGTTTTATAAAGATGATAAAATCCCTAATGAGTCACCTTCAACTTCAAGCAGAGGAAGTCCTTCCTCTACCTTCTGATTCACTGAGTTCTCGAGGATCAATTAATGATTTGATTGCTTTCACGGTCACGAGGGAATCATGCATGATGGTTCCCTTCAATTTTGTCCGAGTCGGCCAAATGATACTTGCAGGAAGGCAAAGCCGGTCCAAAGGCTATGAAGTAGGTCTCGCACTGATGCCATGCCTTTCATGGGCTTAGTGTGTGATTTTGTTTTTGTTTTTCCATTAGGTATCTATGAATATGTATAATTATTATGTATATAATGTTGTGTGATTGTATTGTTTAGAGTTTACGAGATATTTTCAGAAGCGTTTATGTCAAACTATATGTGACTTACCCAATAGTTCGAGCTATACTCTTTTTATTGTCGAACTCTCGTAGTTGGGTGACTTGATTCCTCCCAGATGCCTCATGCAAAGCTTTTATGTATTCCGAGTTTGACATGATTTTGTTGTTTTATATAGTATTAAAAGTAGATCTTCTAGGTATCCTTCTATAAATGTCGATATTATAAACAAGATTTATTTGGCCGGTGCTTTTATAAAGTCTCCATGTTTTATTGGTTCATTTCACTCAAGTGTTCATATCGTGCTTTTAGGGATAGACATGTAACCTTGCTAAGTTGTGGACTAAGGCGCTATGATCTTGGTTGTGTTCCTTATCATCTGTTGGAAGGTGGCAATCTTTGTGATCAACAAAATTCCTTCTTAGCATAAATCAGGTCAAACGGTGTAGTCAATTTTTAAGATTATGCCATAATAGCTTTATTGGTGAGGAGATTTGTGCTTTTTTAGGGCGTTGGTTGTCAAAACTATATTTTTCTCTATTTGGCTTGTGGTTTTAAAGACAAGCGGTTCACAAAGAGTTAAAATTGTTGAATAGTAAGACCAGTCCCGATAGTCGTTGTCTTTTTGAAACTATGATGAGACAAATTTGGGTTTCAACACATGGATTTCTCCCCTTCTAATAATTATGTAAGGGGTATTTGGTTGTTATAAAACACGAATAACTATATTTAGCTTTGACATTGTACTGAAAACATCGAATTTATTTTGCATTTAAGTTTGGAATTTACAACATAAGTTGGAATTCATGGTTATATCTATATATGCACCAACCCAAGAGACTGACAAATATGCTCTTTTGGACACAATTAAGGGAGCTAGTTAGTGGTTTCTATTTACTTTGTTGTATTCTCCATGAAGACAAGCAAGGGAAGGGGGTTTACCAATTAGGGACTCTCATATGCATAGGTTACGATCTTCATTCTATATGATACTGTTAGAGGTTCTTCCCCTTGAAGGACCCCCAGTTATGTGGAAGCATAACTTGCTGGCACTCACTCTTTTCAAAAAGGTTAGATAGATAACTTGTCAACAAAGACTGATTAAAAACCCATGTTCATCAAGGGTTAATTATGAAAATTACACCATGCACTTATCTAATTCGAAACTAATGAGTGTTGTCTAGACAGGCTGCATCCATTCTGATTTGTTCCAAATTCGGACTTGATTGATAAGGTTTGATCCATTAGCGAAACTGTAATTGGGGGTCTAAATTAGTCGGAGTCTTTCAAAATCTTTGCTCCATAAAATGTCAGATTAAGAGATGGAAGGCTAACTTGAAGACAAGTGTCCAACACCAGTTGCATAACAATGAAACTAAAATTCGGAAACTTCAAGATGTTCAGATTAGTGAAACCTAATAAGGTTCAAATATGCATAAATTCAAGTAGTTTGTTGAAGCAACTTGAAAAACTGCTTTTGTTCAATTAAAAACAAAGGGTCCAATATGGTAGCAAAGCCTTGCTAGTAAATAGGGATCATAATTCGAGATTATTCTAATTGGTTAGTGACCATAGAAAAAGGAGATAATTGATAATTTATATTCTTGAGATTAAGGGCCTATTTGACATTATTGTGAAAAAATGACTTTTTTTAGAAGCACAGCACTTGTTGTAAAAGCACTTTTGTAAAAAATATTTTTTCAATAAGCATTTTGTGCTTGAGCAACCCAGTAAAGAAGCACTTACCATAATATTATGAGTATTTGGCCAATATTTAAAAAAGTATTTTTTTTATAAAATTAACAAAAAGGACAATAAAAGAAGTATTTTATAATTAAAAACAATTACCCAAGAGCCATTTTAGATATTTAATATATTTTCTAAATATCTAAATAAATATTTTTTTATCATTTAAAATATTTTTTAAATATATAAAATATCTTTTAAATACCTAAACTAATTTTTAATATTTTTAAAATATTTCTCGATATTTCTATAAAAATTAATATGTTTTTCAAGTATTTAACATATTTTTAAATATTTAAAATATTTTATAAATATATTATTAATTATTAAAATATTTCTTAAAATATATAAACTATTTCTTAAATATATAAATTATTTTTCAAATATATAAATTAATTTTTAAATATATTAACAAAATTAAAGATGCCTGAACCAAATTTTCTCAATTGTTAATTTTAGCTTCTGTTTTTGTTTATGATCAGAAGCACTAAATTTTTATTTCTACTTTTAATAAAAAGTATTTTTTGATGTTTGCTAAACACCCTCCAGATCTCAGAAAGTGTTTGCTTCTACTTTTAATAGATTATTCCAAACACTTTGTTTTTTTTCCTCAGAATAGCTAAGCCAAACAGGTCCTAAATCTCAATTTGCATTGGATTGTGAAGGCATTTCACATCATCAGCTAATACTTCTTGTTATATGCACCTCTCGGATATTAAACCGGTCATTATAAAGTGTATGAATGGGAACCAAACTCGGATAGTAATGTTTAGGACCTCCTTTTTCAAACAGTTTTAGGATATTGTGGAACAAGATATCACAAATACCATTAGTTCCTTTTCTTTACCATGGCCACATGTTGATTGAGCTTAACCCTACATTTATCACTTTCTTGCCTAAGCTTGCTTTACTTGAGCATCGAAACCATCTCCGACCAATTAGTTTGTGTAGTATCATCTGTGCCAAAATTGTTGGCTAACCGATTACATCATCTCTTTGGTGACTTGATTCATCTAATCTAAGGTGTATTTGCATTAGCCAGATTGATTCATTATAATGTTCTTATCACTCATAAAATTATAACTGCCTTTTGTCTTAAACAGGTTAATAGGGGATAGGCAGCTCTTAAGTTGGAAATGAAGAAAGCGTAGGATCAAGTCGAGTGAAACTACTTGTATAATGTTCTCATATAATTGGGCTTCTGTTTGAAATGAGTTGATTGGATTATGTAGTGCGTAACCACGATTTGCTACTGTTTGCTACATAGTTATTAACCAAGTAATTGGTTTAAATCCTTTGAAGGTCTTCGTCAAGGGGATCCGTTATCTTCTGACTTGCTCATATTATGCATTGACATGCCAGCAAAGCGAATTCAAGGAAAAATCAACTCTATGTATGCTAGCTTTGGGATTAAGATGGCTCGTTTAGTTCCAACAATTCCTTGTTTATTATTTATAGATAATGGTATGCTATTTCATAACACCTCTTTGGAAGCATGCAAGGACCTCAAGGCCATATTGGACTGGTATTTTTGTCTAGACAATTGTTTTATTTCAACAAATCTATTTAGTTTTTTCAAAGAATGCTTCATTGACTTTTAGATGACGAATTAATGGTTTATTTGGAATAAACCTGGCTATAGGGTTTATTTGGAGTTGCCGAGATCTAAAGTTCGGTATGTGTCCAAGTGGAAGACTATACAACCCCTTGTGAGGTTCAAGACGAAAGTCACCTTGCAAGATGTTGGTCATAAACTAGGGTTACACTAGATGACGATTCAAGTCGCAAGACATCGGTACTGAAAAATCGAACTTCCTTTGCCCAGTCTATTCCTTTCTTTTTCGCTTGTATCCTTTGTAGGGGATTGTTAGAAAAATGATACAAGCTAAGTCTAAATTAGTAAGAAAGTTGTATCCCAATTCCATTGTGAATACAAAACAAATGCCCCAATCCCACATTGATAGTTTAGGAGGGGGTGGTTGGGTTTATAAGGGAGGATATTTTTTATTCATTTGAATTAATTCTTAGGTGAAGGAATGGAGGGAACCACCCGCCACGCCGTGCCATGCTCGGGCGAGGGTGTGGGTGAGTTTTTTACACCTGGTATATTTGTTTTACGGAAAATAATCAATGGCTATAGCCGTTGGTAATTAAAACAAATTTCACAATTCATTGCATTGTCGGTTACATACCGTTGGTGATTAAAATCAGATCTCACCATTAATTATAGAACCGTTTTTTTGGCCGTTGGAGGCCTTAAGCTTCATGTATAAATATGGGCTTGTACATTGCATCTAAGAGACAACAGAAAACCGCTTCCTTCTCGCTCTCGTCTTCTCTTCTAATTTCTTCAATTTCTGGGCAAAGTTCGAGGCGTTCCTAACCGGCAATTAACGAGTGCACGTTAAGGGTCGGACCGTGTAAATCCAAGAGGACGGCCTCCTATTCATTTGTTTGCACCGAAGCAGGGGCGAAATCGTCTTTTAGGACAGTGGTATTTCCCACGGCACGGTATCTTCGGTATTTTCTAATCTACTCTCCCTCTTTTGGTATGTTCATCTATTTGTTGCTTTTGTACGGTACGATTTCGATGGATCTTATGCTGCATGTTACCAGATTTAATGCCAATTTTTCCTGTTTCCATTGCTTAAGTTACTATAATATCAAGCTCATTTAACTCCAGGTTCTCGGTTCTTTTTTTTTTGTAATTTTTCAGCAGCAATCAGTTTATTATTTTGCTGTAATTTTCGGTCAAAACTCTGATTTATTTTCAGTTAATTTTTCGGTAGTGTTTTATGCATAATTGTACGCGATATTCGTGCAGTATAATCGTTGTACATGCAATATTTACAACAATCTAAAAGACGTTTTATCAATCAATCATGAGTAATATAGGGATAAACCATTCGTTCTTGTTTGGGCCTATCACCTAAGACTTAATGTAGAAAAGGATGTGCCTTCACGAGATTTATATTTTCTAGCAAATCTATATGTTGATTTAAAAAGTTCAAAACTTATGGTTGCATTTTGATGGTCTCTTACTATTGCATTTGTTATATTTGCTAGCGATGATTTGGACAATATCATCTAATTCCATGTGGCATGGTATAATATTGGATTTATTTAAGCCTATGTGGCATACATATTAAATCGCTTCTGTTATTGAGATGAACTCACGTTCATATGACTTATACCACGAGCTAGCGAAATATGGGGGAACTGTCATGTTGGACATTAATGCCCTATTTTAGGTTTCCTAAAAGACAATGCGAATTATGTTTATTTTAATCTAGTTAGCATGAAATGATAATACTCCATTCTAGTTGCGGCATATGAAAGACAACAACTTGATGTGTTAATTAATTTGCCAATTGAATGCATAATAGGAGGAATAGGGTCATTAGGGCTTACGAGAAAAAGAAAATGAAAGCCCATATGGATCTAAGGGTTTAAATACGATTGGGCCAACAATTGGGCTTTTAAGTGTAAAGGAAAAGGAAAAAATGGAAATGAGACATACTTAATAATAAACCAAAAATTATACATGAAGTTTAAGTATGTGTAAGTTTGATGATTTGGATTCCATACACTTTTCCTACTATTCATGTTGTAATTCAAAGGACCTAATTTTAAGGTTGATATGAAAGAGGTTAGATGGAAGCAACACAATGTTAACATGCATGTATTACTTACATTTTATCAATGGAAGTTAGATCCACATTCATATAAACCCTAGTATAAGCTAGTGAAATGTGAGGGCAGTGCTATTGTATGACGCAAAATTCTTGTGCTACATGAGAACTATTTTTACCACTAAGTAGCATGTATTTCTCACTATTTTCTTAACACAACCTTTGATTTCTTTTTTGTGGAAAGAGGTGTTCATGCTTGAGATTAGTGGTTTATGTTGAAGTAATAAAGCTCTAGGTTATCCTAGAGGGTGTACCTGTTGACTTTAAAAGGCTCCTTATTTAATGGTTAGATAAAATATTATAAAATGTTATGGTTCTGATCTTCACTGCCTTGAATTGTGGGGGCGTCTAGCCTATGTAGGTCCTCTTGAATATATTATTGCATTTCTAGTTCAAGTGCTTTAATTTTAATAATCGTGTACCTAGTGCATTGGCGATTGAGGAAGGTCCTAAAATCCTTGATGGCGTTATGAAGCCATAAGTGGACCTATTTCAAGAAAGTTTGTTGATAGCCAAAAATCTTGAGTTATACTATTAAGAGAGAAATTTTTATGAAAAAAATTAGAGGGGTTTTGGGATTCCTAAATAAAATAAATTCTCATGTGATATTTATCAAATCCTTAGATAGTAGCATCATAATTGACTGTTCCTGGTCACACATAAGCTTGTTTATGGTGGCGGTTTGTGTGTATGAAAGTCAAGTTGATGAGATGCCCCTCTTTGGAGAGTATGAATGCTGTAAATACCATAAAGCCTTTCTCGAGTTAATATAAAAAACTTATACGAGGCAGATACGACACCGATGTGAAAATGAATAAAAAAAGGATTGAACTCTTGATTATGTGGATAAAATTCTTAGAGACCTTGACCATTATAGAGGGCTAATAGGACTTGTGAAAATTAATGAGTGATTTGGTATGTTAGTCTCCATGATGATGTGTCTCATGTATTTTCCATGGCTATGTTTGAAGTATTGTGAATATGTTGTTACATGTTACTTGAAATGATGTTGTATGTTGCCAAATGCACTGCTGCATATTGTTCTGGGCTGTAAGATGTTGATGTGCATGCTATTACGGACACATGTTTCAGTTGTGCAAGCACGGTATGTTATGTACATACTACAGATTCTGACTGTTAACTGCTAAATTTGTTCTTGATATTGCAATTGCTGTCCTTTGGGCAATATACTGTCATTTTAAGTTGTTTTCTTGAATTCCAACTTGTGGTTCCGAAAAACATGATATGTTTGAGTATATGAGGACTGTATGTTGTCTTCAGAGACTTTTTATGCCCTTAGGATCATTGTTTCATGTATTCCTTTCTAGTTTTTTGGAAAAGGAGTAAGGTGCAGGCCACATGATAACATTGATTGGCCATATGCTTGGTATTTAGCTTGTGCCTAGATGCCTTGTTTGGTTATTGTCATATGTTGTGCGCTCACGTTGGCCGTTTGAATGACATACTATATGACCCTAGTGTTCATTTGATGAGAATAAAATGTGGCATCACATCACAAGCCAAATATACTAAGGAAATTGATAGTATTATGTTTTTGGTGAATAATACAACACTCGTCCCTTAGGGACATAGCAAAGTGGTAGTTAACACTGGGTGCCAACGGGGAGGCCCAGGTTCAAATCCCACTAAGCTCAAAAAGTGGGCCTCTTTATGAGGCAATTTAGAGGTATTAACCCCTCCCCCCTCCCCTGTCCTTAGCATAAATAGATGAATGGGATTTATGTTGTAATAAACTCCGTGTTGTGTTGCGTGTTTGATCTCGTTGAGAGACATTCTACTAATTACATTATGTTTTTGATACCCCGCTGAAACCTGCATGTTTTAGTTTTCCTTTTAACACTGAGTTGGTAGGTAGAAAAATCTAACGGTTTAAGAATGCAGTGTGATACATTCCATTGTGGGGGGCTGTAAAAGCACCCGAGAGCCTATAAGGTATGTTGTCAGGTGATAATCTTTTCTGACTACTGTGTTTCTACCGCTGTTTGCTAGTTATAGCTAGCTCATGGAAATTCGTTATGATGGAAATATTGTTTGTCGATTGTCCAAAATCGATGTAAATAGCTTAATGATGCTAAGCACTTGGGCTTGAGAGCCTCGCAAAGGCTTAGGTTGCCTTAAGTTGAGTTGTAAAAGGAATCTTGTGAATTATGGTATTATGAATCTCTTTCTCTTGATATCACCAAAAATTTGGTACAACATTGATAAGACATGAACTACCCTTAATAGTAATATCGCATATACGCTAAGTACGATGAGAATGGATATATGGTCCTTTGTGACCTAAACTAGTGATAATGTTTCACAATTGTGGTGAGATATGAAAGTGACAATTTACGGTATGTGGTTTTCGTGCCAACTGTATATATGATATACGTACTATGTGAGTACTTGGGGTGAAAATGTAATTTTACTAATATAATGTGTGCTCCACTAATGTGTTATACTGACTCTTATTGAAGTTGGCAGGCGATGGAGCTAGCTGTTTAACAGCTCATTGCAGGTACCTCAATGTGGGGGTAAGAGAAACTCGTGATTGATGTTGGCAGTAGTCAACTCTGAAGTACCGCTCTGTTGTAATACAGTGTTGAAGTGCCTTTGTGGGGGTTTCCAGCTCCATTAGTGTCACTTCACTGTGACAGTCAAGGTGCAATTGCTGTGGCAGAGAACAAGGTTCATAATGGCAAAAGGAGACACATTCATCTCAGGCATAAAATCGTGAGAGATCTAATAGAAAGTGGAGTGATATCACTAGACTATGTAAAGTCTGAAAAGAATCTTGCGGATCCGTTGACAAAAGGCCTTTGTCGTAAAATGATTGTAAGGAGGGACTGAAGTCTGTACACGAATAAACTATGATGTATCCAACCTGGGCTTATCAGGTTCAATGTGAAAAGTCATAGTTTCATTCAAGATATACACTGTGTTTTATGTTGTCCCTCCCTATGGTGTGACAGTGCGGAGACGGGTCCAATGCCGTATGTTGGCAGTGTAAGCACGACTTGCACATGACGGACACTGTCTGTATGTTACCAGGGGTAAGGTTGAGTTTTAGCTCTTAATGGACCCATATGCATATGTTTGGTGGTGTGCCGTAACACACACTTGATGGGATCCACCTATATAGGTGTGGGAGTCTGGCCGCTCCCTATGAAGGATTAAGACTTGTCTTCTAGAGCGCCTATGAACATCCAGGACATGCGCATGGCTGATTAAAAGCGCCAAACCACAGGAGTTGCCAAGATCTGAAGTTCGGTATGTGTCCAAGTGGAAGACTATACAACCCATTGTGAGGTTCAAGACGAAAGTCACCTTGCAATATGTTGGTCCTAAACTAGTGTTACACTAGGTGACGATTCAAGTTGCAAGACATCGGCACTGAAAAACCGAACTTCCTTTGCCTAGTCTATTCCTTTCTCTTTCGCTTGTATCCTTTGTGGGGGATTGTTAGAAAAACGATACAAGCTAAGTCTAAATTAGTAAGAAAGTTGTATCCCAATTTCATTATGAATACAAAACAAATGCCCCAATCCCACATTGATAGCTTACGAGGGGGTGGTTGGGTTTATAAGGGAGGATATTTTTTATTCATTTGAATTAAGTCTTGGGTGAAGGAATGGAGGGAACCGCCCGCCGCGCAGTGCCATGC
The DNA here is from genome assembly GCA_018398585.1 of Simmondsia chinensis. Taxonomy (NCBI): domain Eukaryota; kingdom Viridiplantae; phylum Streptophyta; class Magnoliopsida; order Caryophyllales; family Simmondsiaceae; genus Simmondsia; species Simmondsia chinensis. The sequence continues at coordinate 7,591,486 of JAGTTD010000002.1, read as the reverse complement.
TTGGGCGAGGGTGTGGGTGAGTTTTTTACACCTGGTATATTTGTTTTACGGAAAATAATCAATGGCTATAGCCGTTGGTAATTAAAACAAATTTCACAATTCATTGCATTGTCGGTTACATGCCGTTGGTGATTAAAATCAGATCTCACCATTAATTATAGAACCGTTTTTTTGGCCGTTGGAGACCTTAAGCTTCATGTATAAATATGGGCTTGTACATTGCATCTAAGAGACAACAGAAAACCACTTCCTTCTCGCTCCCGTCTTCTCTTCTATTTTCTTCAATTTCTGGGCAAAGTTCGAGGCGTTCCTAACCGGCAATTAACGAGTGCACGTTAAGGGTCGGACCGTGTAAATCCTGGAGGATGGCCGCCTATTCATCTGTTTCACCGAAGCAGGGGCGAAATCGTCTTTTAGGACAGTGGTATTTTCCACGGCACGGTATCTTCGGTATTTTCTAATCTACTCTCCCTCTTTCAGTATGTTCATCTATTTGCTGCTTTTGTACTGTACGATTTCGATGGATCTTATGCTGCATGTTACCAGATTTAATGCCAATTTTTCCTGTTTCCGTTGCTTAAGTTACTGTAATATCAAGCTCATTTAACTGCAGGTTCTCGGTTCTTTTTTTTTCTGTAATTTTTCAGCAGCAATCAGTTTATCATTTTGCTGTAATTTTCGGTCAAAACTCTGATTTATTTTCAGTTAATTTTTTGGCAGTATTTTATGCATAATTGTACGCAATATTCGTGCAGTATAGTCGTTGTACATGCAATATTTACAAAAAGGATGACTTTTACAATATGACATATAATGTCTACCACAAACTGACACATGAAAGCAAATATGGTCTCTAAACTGGGTAGGTTAGTTATGATTCAGGCTAACTAGAATCCATTCCCGCTCATACTTTGCAATGTTTTCTGTTGATATTTTAATAAAAAATACATCTTTTACCTATTATCATATCCTATTTATTGAGTATAAAGAGAAAATTGACCTTTCATTTAATATTAGAATCCTAACCTTTGAAATCCTCATTTTAAATTATGCTTTCAGTTGTGGTTCCTAAATTTAATTTGATTTGATGAGTTATTATGTTGGCAAATTTCATTGAATGCGAGCAATTATATTTTCTTATTGTTGCATTATATCTCAAATTTTTTGTCCAGATTTTGAATAAAGGTCTACGGTGGAGTGGAGGAACTGGGCCTATTAAGCCCATGTACATAGCCCAACATTCACCTCCAAAGGGGGATGCAGAGGGGCAAAGCTCCCAGTGGTTCAGACCTTTTATATCGGGTCGGGTTATTACACCCACTTACACTTCTAGGGTTTCTCTTGTTATAAGAGGGGGCTCTATATAAACCCCTCCCCCTTAGGATTTTTAGCCTTTTTTTGAGCGAGAGAGAGAGAAAGTGAGAATGAAGAAATTTCTCTTGGAATACTCAAATTTTGATCTAATAAAAGTCCTCTACTTTTGGCCATGATTTTTCCCCTCTTTTTGAGGGTTTTCCGGGTAAATATTTTTATCTTTGCGGCTCTTTCTCATTTATGTTCTTATTTGCTTTTCAGATTTTATTTAGTATCTAAATTAAACCCAAATCTTTATTATTTTTGCCTTACTTTTTTATGATTAAAATTATTTAGAGAATGAGTGACTAAAACATATATATTGAAATTGAATGACTTTTTTATTATCTTAAATATTTGTCATAATGTTATTACCGTTTAGGACTGAATATTTATTGCAAAGAAAATTGAGTAAATTGTCTACATTCAGTGGGTGAAGCTACGGTTATGGTATGTGAATAATTTGCTTACGAATACTTACTTGCAATCTCATGTTGAAACACACACACATCAAAAATCAAAAACTAAAAGCTTTTGTCAAACACTATATCCAAATAATAGTAATAATGAAAAGTTTAGTTTGCAGTTCGAAAAAAAAAACTTGATTTTTGTTATTTCAGCTAAATAAGGTACAATGGAGGCTTTGACTTTTAAGATTGTGCACACCTAGAAGTGCCAACTAACTAGATGGGCATTGTATCATGACAATGACGCGTTGGTCCTGCTGCACCAGCTTTTGTTGGGACGTATTTCAAAATATTCCCTAGATTAATCAGAATTAACGCAGCGGAATGATTTAAAATTCCTAATTTTAAATCTACAAGTGATTTAAATTCATAATTTTAAACCTACAAACGATTTAAAATTCCTAATTTTAAACCTACAGGCCTCTACTCTAATACATTCATAATAATTGCTTTAAAAATAACTAGCATAATAAATAATGTAAATAAATAAAAAAGTGAAAAATAAAAGGAAAAAAAAAGAAAGAAAAATACCTTAATGTAGACCTCAGTATTGCTCCTAGAAATCACTGACACCGTAAGATCTTCTACGCAATCTCCTCTGAACACACCGAGTATGGCTCCGAAAAATATTAAACTTAAGAGAAAAACTTTTAGTGAAAATTTTCCTCTTTTAATTCTCTAAAAGTTAATACTCTTAGAAAATTATTTTAATTTTTATTGATACTAAACTTTAGTTCCAAGACCCCTTTTTTTAATAGGCTATTGGAAGAAAAAACACTTAAAATTTCTATGTGAGACAAAAACAAAACAAGCAAAACGACATTGTTCCAATCCATAATGAATTCCACACTGCCAGCACACACACACCACGTGGGCTCGGATCGCTGTGTAGGACAAGCCCAGCATGCAGCACGTGTTGCGCGCTGGTTGGCCCATCCATGAGGAGGCAAATCACGCCTCCCCTTGTCACAGTGCGACACATGTCACGTCATGATTGGCTTGACGAGATGCGGGCGGATTGCCACTATTTTTCATATATATATATATTTTGTTTCCCACGTGTATAAATTCATCTTATGAATTTTATTTAGAAGAATAATTTTATTCATCTAATGAATTTTATTTAGCAAAATAATTGTATTCATCTAATGAATATTTTTTAGCATAATAAACTTTACTCATCTCAGTAATTTTTTCAACATTTTTCTTATATTGTAAATTTTAGAGGCTTACACAAGAACCTCAGGGATAATCTAACTCTATCACCAAATGGGTCAAAATTAATTATATCTCATAATAATATTTGATTACCATTTAGCATGAATTAATTCCACTAAATGAGTCCTACTGCACTCCAGAATTAAACTTATTTATTTGATAATTTTCAAATAGACTATTTTGACAACAACCCTCTATTAGATATCCATGAGAAAAAATAATTATAACTACTACTATTATTTTTCTCACAATTTTTTCATTAGTTCCTGACTCACCCTTCTCCGAATAATTCACTTATGCATGAACAAATTCATAATATAAATTTCAAATGTCAAACACTTGAAATACTTTGGCCAAAGATTCCGAATTAATTCAAACACTTGCGAATCAACTAAGGGGACATCTGTATCTCGTAAGAGACTATAAATTCCATATTGAATACCTGATCCGTACCATAATTCATGCCGTTACCCAAAAACTTACCCCTCATTACCCTTATTAAAACTTTACCAAACGGGGTAAGAGTTTACCCCATGACCGGAGGGGAAAGGCATCCCCCAGCCTTATATATGAGTCACTAAAGACATGTACGAAGACAGCCAACCAATGTGCACACAACGGAAGAGGAGACAAAGCTTTCCCCATTACAGTTGGATTACACCAAGGATCAGCCTTGAATTCCTTTCTATTCATTCTGGTTATAGACAAGCTCACTAGACACGTCCAAGGGGACGTGCCTTGGTGCATGCTTTTTGCAGACGATATAGTCCTGGTGGGAGAGTCTGAGGGAAGGTGAATGATAAGTTAGAACTCTGGAGAATGGCCTTAGAATCAAAAGGTCTAAGACTTAGTAGATCTAAAACCGAGTATATGGAACTCAAGTCCTGGTGGGAGAGTCGCGCTGGATCATTTGGGGCCCAAGTTATCTTGGATTTTCAATTAATCAGGTTCGGCCTTTTCTGGATTCCGCTAGTGGATGATCATGTCACACATTAGATTCTTAATGCTTCTATTACGAAGGTAATTACATATGCAATGAAAAAGTATTCAAGAATTATATTATTCATTGTTGGGGTCTAGACACCTAAACCCAATTCAAATCGACCACTCAAACCAATATCAATGACAGATATAAATCACAGGGCACACTAATATCACCAAATATCAACGACGAAATAAATATCCGAAAATTAAATCAACACCAAATATAACGTGGAAAACCCTCCAGAGTAGAGGGAAAAACTACGGGGCAAACCGACAGCAAAATCCACTATAAAAAAATAGCAATTACGACGTTTATGGTTTTAAGATGTTTGCCCTAGCTTGAAACCTACAAGCAAATTGAGCGAAACAAGGATTACCTCCTCAGACCCGAGAACAATTAATTCTCCCGATCAATTGACTTCAATTAATGCCTAGAAAACCCGCTCCAAATTGCTCCAAGATCAATCCCCGATCTTCACTAAAAATATCGGAATTTGGTTGAAGTATCCTGCTGCCACAACCACAACTCTCTCTTTCTCTTGTTGATGGGCCGCGCCGCCACTCACGTCAATTCTCCCTTTTTTTTGTATATGTCCACTGCCAAATCCTCAAGGTGAGGGGTACATATATATAATAATATACATATATTATTATTTTATTTCTTTTCTTTTAATTATTATAATATGTGGGCTAGACCATAGTACAAGTTATGTACCCCACAAATCTTCCCCTCCAGCCCACCACGAGGAGGAGAGAACTCCACATCAAGCTACTTGGAGTCCATACCGGCCATCCTAGTGCATAGCTCCACTTTGCCACGAGGAACCACCTTGGTCAACATATCAGCTATGTTCTTGTCAGTATGAATCTTCTTCAGCATCATCAGCTTTTCTTCAATAACAGAACGCAACCAATGATATCTCATATCAATATGCTTTGTGCGGGCATGCTACAGGGAATTCTTACTCAGATCCGTTGCACTCTGACTGTCATAGAATACCACATATTCTTTCTGTTTTAGACCCAACTCTTGAAGAAACCTCTTCATCCACAACATTTCCTTCCCTGCTTCAACAATAGCAATATACTCGGCTTCAGTAGTGGAGAGAGCAACACAGTTCTGCAACCTGGACTGCCAAGACACAACTCCCCCTGCAAAAGTAAACAAATACTCCGAAGTAGATTTCCTACTATCAAGACATCCTGCCATATCAGAATCTGTATACCCTTCAAGAATCGGTCCCGGGCCACCAAAACTCAAACACTATTTCGAAGTACCTTGCAAATATCTGAAGATCCACTTCACTGCTTCCCAATGAGCTTTCCCTGGATTTGAAAGAAACTTGCTCACAACATCCACCGCACGAGCAATATCTAGTCTGGTGCAAACCATAGCATACGTCAAAGACCCAACAACAGAGGAGTATGGAACAAAAGACATCTCTTCTTTCTCTTTCTTGGTCACAGGACAAGATTGTTTACTCAATTTAAAATGTGAGGCAAAAGGTGTGCTAACTAGTTTAGTATTCTTCATGTTGAATCTTTCAAGCACCCGTTCAACATACTTTTCTTGTGACAACCACAACTTTCCAGCCTCTCTATCACGGGTAATCTCCATACCCAAAATCTGCTTCGCTGGACCCAAGTCTTTCATTTCAAAAGACTTTGACAACTCCTCTTTGAGCCTTCGAATCATATCTGCATCTTGACCAATAATTAGCATGTCATCAACATAAAGCAGTAAAATAATGAAATTACCTCCAGCGAATTTTCTTATATACGCACAATGATCTGCAGTTGTTTTCTTGTACCCTTGACCCACCATAAATGAGTCAAATTTCTTGTACCACTCTCTAGGAGCCTGTTTCAAACCATACAAGCTCTTCTTCAATCTGCAAACCAAGTGCTCTTTACCCTAAACCTCATATCCTTCAGGCTGCTTCATGTAGATCTCCTTTTGCAAGTCACCATAGAGAAATGCAGTCTTCACATCTAACTGTTCAAGCTCGAGATTCATACTAGCCGCCATACCTAGTACCACTCGAATGGAACTCATCTTCACAATTGGAGCAAAGATCTCATCAAAATCAATCCCTTTCTTTTGATTGAAGCCTTTCACCACAAAATGAGCTTTATGTTTCACAATTTCATCACCATTCTTTTTCAGCTTGAACACACATTTATTCTGAAGTGCTTTTCTGCCTTTAGGAAGATCAACCAGCTCATAGGTTCCATTCTTCTCTAAAGAATTCATCTCCTCATCCACGGCTTTGACCCAGTTATCCTTGTCTTCATGAGTCAGCACTTCTTTATAGCTCTCTGGCTCCCCCTCATCAGTAAGACAAATATAATCAGAACTAGAATACCTCGTAGACGGTCTACGCTCTCTATCAGATCTTCTCAACTGAGGCTCAGCAGTCACTGGTTCGGGGGCTGGCTCCCCCTGCTCAACACCATCTGTACCTAGAGCATCATCAACTGCAACTGGATCAGTGTCATTCTCGAGTTCTGTCCCATCATAAACTTGCTTTTCATGTGTGGCACCTAATGAAGATGAAATCGGTGTAGTATCAGCAATACCACCGGGAGCACATGTAGGCTTCTCTAACTTTTCAAAATCAGCCATATTCTCATGTTCATGAAACACGACATCTCTGCTTCTCACGGTCCTTTTCTTCACAAGGTCCCATAATCTGTAACCGAACTCCTCATCACCATATCCTACAAATATGCACGGAGTGGTTTTATTGTCAAGCTTGGATCTCTGCTCCTTTGGCGGATGCATGAAGGCTTTGCATCCAAACACCTTTAAATGAGAATAAGAAATATCTTTCCCAGTCCAAACTCTCTCTGGAATGTCAAAATTCAAAGGAAATGATGGACCTCTATTGATAATGCACACAGCAGTATTCACAGCTTCACCCCAAAATGCCTTAGGCAGTTTCAACATTCTGAGTAAACATCTAGTTTTCTCCATAATGGTTCTATTCATCCTTTCTGCGACACCATTGTGCTGAGGAGTACCTGGTTCTGTTCTTTCATGGCGAATCCCATGCTTCTTACAGTACCTTCTGAAATCTCAATTGACGTACTCTCTCCCATTGTCAGTTCAGAGACACTTCAGCAACATTACTGTCTGTCTCTCCACCATGGCGTGAAACTGCTGAAAGACTTCAAATACCTGGCTTTTGGATCTCAATAAAAATACCTAAGTTTTTTGTGAAGCATCATCAATAAAAGTAACAAAATATCGATTTCCTTCTAGAGACTCCATCTCTATAGGACCACATACATCAGAATGTATTAATTCAATCTTGTTTTGTTTTCATTTCAACTTTTTACCAAAACTGACTCTATGTTGCTTACCTAACAAACAGTCATCACAAGGATTCAGTGACTTACCTTCAAGTGAAGGAATGAGGGACTCTTTAGCCAATATCTGCAATCTTTTCTCACTGGCATGAGCTAGTTGTTTGTGCCACAAATTCGGTGAAGTATCATCATCGACTACTTTCAATTCACCACCACACACTGTCACACGTGTCTTGTATAATGAACAACAAAGCTGTCCTCTGGCTACTATTGACCCCTTGGTAAGCTTCCATTTTCCATCACCCAAATGATGTGTATAAATTTCTTTGTCTAGAACATTCACAGAGATGAGATTAAGGTGCAATTCAGGAATATGTCGCACGTGCAACCAGTACTAGTCTGTACACGGATATCCCCAATCCCAACAATCTTAGCAACACTATTGTTGCCCATTTTCACAGTACCAAAATCACCTGCTTTGTACGTAGAAAAATATTCTCTCTTGGGAACACAATGATAAGAAGCACCAGAATCCACAATCCACTCAACATCAGGATCACTTATATGATTGCACTCTCCCTGAGCACAAAGCAATCTTTCCTGGTGGTCACTATCATCATCTGTCACTGCAGCTATAGTCTTTTTATTATCTACCTTATTCTGACTCGTTTTACCTTTCTGTTCTTTCTTCAAAAGAAAACAATTTCTTTTCAGCTGTCCGGTTTTATGATAATGCCAGCACTCTGGTCTATCTCCCCTGGACTTAGATCTACCTCTTGACTTATCACGCCCCTTAGGCCCTCTACTTTTACTTCTGCCACGGTTCTCGGTAACAAGTGCTTGTGCAGAATCAGCACCCATCTCTTTTCTTCTCATCTCCTCATTGAACAAGCAATCTTTTACGGTACTCAAAGTCAACTTTCCATCAAGAGCTGAGTTACTAACAGTTACCACCAAGGTCTCCCAACTGTCAGGTAGAGAACTCAAAAGAAACAAAGCCTGCAACTCATCATCTAGAGTAATTTTTATAACAGTCAACTAGTTAATAACATCCTAAAATTCATTCAAGTGTTCGGCCATTGATCGTCCCTCTTTCAATTTCAAGTCGACCAACTTCTTATTTAGAAAAGCTTTATTTCGTGGAGTCTTTCTTTGATACCGACTCTCTAAATTTTTTCATAATGACTCGGCAGTCTCTTGTGATATATGGTGAAAGACACTAAAATCTACCCACTGTCTAATTGTCCCAACAGTTTTTTCTATTCAGTTTCTCCCATTCTTTAATTGACATTTTTTCGGGCCTACCATTATCACCCTCAATTGGATCGTGTAAATCCTTACAATAAAGTAGGTCCTCCATTATGACTTCCAAATTGAATAATTTTCTCCGGTCAATTTTATCATACCACTAGTACTATACATTATTATTTACCCTAATAATGAACCCTAGTTCTGATACCACTTTGTTGGAGTCTAGACACCTAAATCCAATTCAATCGACCACTCAAGCTAATATCAATGACAGATATAAATCACAGGGCACACCAGTATCACCAAATATCGACGACGAAATAAATATGCGGAAATTAAATCAATACCAAATATAATGTGAAAAACCCTCCAGAGTAGAGGGAAAAACCACGGGACAAACCGACAGTAAAATCCACTATAGAAAAATAGCAATTAAAACGTTTATGGTTTCAAGATGTTTGCCCTAACTTGAAACCTACAAGCAAATTGAGCGATACAAGGATTACCTCCTCAGGCCCGAGAACAATTGTTTCTCCCAATCAATTAACTTCAATTAATGCCTAGGAAACCCGCTCCAAATTGCTCCAAGATCAATCCCTGATCTTCACCGAAAATATCGGAATTTGGTTGATGTATCCTGCTGCCACAGCCACAACTCTCTCTTTCTCTCGCTGATGGGCCGCGCCTCCACTCACGTCAATTCTCCCTTTTTTTTTCTATATGTCCATTGCCAAACCCTCAAGGTAAGGGGTATATATATATATATATATAATATACATATATTATTATTTTATTTCTTTTCTTTTAATTATTATAATATGTGGGCTAAACCATAGTACAAATTATGTACCCCACATTCATGAATCATGATTGTTATTTATAATTTCTAGTTTCCACTGTTGCCGAATAATTTATGTTTATATTTGAAGTACATGATTACTAGGTGCAAGATCAATAAGAATAGGTACAAACTGGAAACTAACATGCAAGCTCATGTGGATTAAATACCTAGATATGTAGTTAAAAACTAGTGTTTATTTACCAGGCACTAATGCATTAGATCCCATTAGAACTCCGAAGTTAAGCGTGCTTAGGCGAGAGTAGTACCATGACGGGTAACCTCGTGGGAAATCCTTGTGTTGCCAACCCCATAAGGTTGGGGGTCCTCAAAAACAGCCTCTCGGCAGGGTTATACCTTGAAGGGGTAAGGCTGCGTACATCCACCCCCAAGACCCCGCTTCGGCGGAAGCCCTTGAGGCATTGGGTCTGTTGTTGTTGGTGGTGGTCTTTTCTGGATTCAGGTTAGAATGGATAAGATCTAAATTCATTTAGGTCATTTTAAGCTCAAGTCATATTAGTTTTGGATCAAACAAGTTGCATCATTTAAATTTCGAGTAATTTTTGGTTGAGCGTGAGATGGGTTTGGTCATTTTGGTCTAGGTCATAGTAAATCTTTAGTCAATTTGGTTGGGTCAGTTCGACTTGAGGCTCAACTTTACATCACATTCAAGTCAAGTAATTTCATTTTTTGAATTTGAGTCATTTCGGGTTTCAGATCAATTAGGTTAAGTCATTTAGGATTTTGTGTTAAGTTGATTAGGGTCATTTCAGGTTCAAGTCATTCGAATTGGGTGATTTTGAAGCCCGAGTCAAATTTACGTTGTGTCTAAGTCATTTGGTTTTGAATCATGTTGTATCTGTGTTAATCAAATAAGATTATTTTGAATTTTAGATTAGTAAAGTTAATATAAAATTATAATTTCCTAACCCACTCCAAAAATTTGGAATATGTTGTAAATATTGGATATTTTTCAGGTATAATTTTATAGTCGAGTTCGAATATTATTAAATATCCTAGAAAATTAAAAATTATATAAAAGACCTTTATATACATATATTAATTTTCTTTGTAATTAAGCAAACCAGTTGCCTAAATGCCTGTCTAAATAGTAGTGGAGCGGCTGGGAGAAAAGCACAGCGAGAGCAGCATGAATTGAAAGATAGTGGTGATTAGTTTGAATGAAAATTATAATAATATAATATTGAGAGAATTATTTGAATAGAAGAAAAAATTCTCTGGTTTTTTAGTCCTGATATTTAATACTTGTTGTTTTTATATATATATTTGGATTTGTATTTTTATTCTCTTTCTATAGAGTATAATATGTATATACTTTTATAACACGTTATCAACACGAGTCTCTAGCCAACTAAGGATTGCTATATACTCGAGGTAAGTTTTCATTTCCTAATTTTTGTGACTTTCTTGGATTTACTACTTTTGATATTACTAGAAAAATTATTTGTCTTTGACCCTTGATGTTGAGATCCATCTTGATGCTGTGAATCTCGGACAATTAAAAGGGAAAATAATGCATCCCTGTAGGATCACGCTAAAACAATAATATTTCTCAGGCATCATATCCCTGAAGGATTAAAAACTAAGTATATTATTGTAAAGGACCCGTATGTCCTTTGGTCAAATTTAAATGCGAGGTTTGATCATCAAAAGTAAAGCTCGTTATGAATGGATTCACCTACGATTGCAGAATTTTAAAACTGTAAGCGAGTATAACTCTGCAGTATTTAACATTACCTCCGAATTGAAGTTATGAGGAAAAAATATTACCGAGGAGGATATGTTAGAGAAACGCTCTCTACTTTCCATGTCTCGAATATGCTTCTGCAGCAGCAATATCGAGAATGGGATTTTAAAAAATACTCAGAGTTAATATCATGACTCCTCGTTGTTGAACAAACCTATGAACTGCTGATGAAAAATCATCAAGTCATGACTAATTGGGATAGAACTATTCCCTGAAGTGAATGCTTCGACATATAACCACTAGGGACGTGGTCGAAGTCGTAAACGTGGTTGTAGACGTGGACGTTGGTCATGGACGAAGTTATATTCGCGGTCACAATAACTGGCACTATGGTACCCTGAATGGACCAAAATTTAAGACGTCCACTAATTACGAGGAGCTGAAGGAAAGAGAAAAACTTTGGTTTTCATATTTTTATATTTTGCATATTCATGGCTGGTTAAACCGCATACTTTTTATTACTCGTTCATCATTCATATGATCAACTATGCCACCTACTTATTATTAGTTATTCATATGGTCGGCTATGCTGCCTACTTATTATCAGTTATGCATATGACTGTATTTCTTAACCAATCTATTTATACACTACTCATTAAAGTAATAATGATATTTTTTTTAGTATATACTTTACGATATGTTTAGTTATATGTTTGAATTATAATTGATATGTTTTATTACCAAGGATTTGATGTGATTAAACAAAATTTAAGTCTGTTTATCGATTCAAATGCTAAATCTGACTATGAAATTTGAATAATTTTTTTGATAATGTTCAACATAGATATGATGACTCTTCTTAAATACACGAAGTTAAAGTCTCAATTTGTGAGGCCTATAAAATCTGCTATCAAAATACGACTATTTAAAGTATTTTGTGATATTATGCTTATGTTTTTGTTAATAATTATATATGTATTTTATGTCTAAATATGAATGGTGGAAATTCATATCTCGAAGACAGTATAACAATAATGGGTGTTCTAAACTTAATTAAAGGCTCCAGAAGAGCACATATTATATTTCCTGAAGAAGCAATGTTTAATTTCGAGATACTTGTTTGGGATGATTAACCAGAACTTGGCAGACCCAAAAGCTTTTATTTCATTGCATGACTATTTGGGTCATTCAGGTATAAAAATGATTAAGAGAATTGTTGGAAATTCTCACACCCATTGAAGAACCAGAAGATTCTTATATCAGATTATGTGCTGCTTAAAGGCAAGAGTGATTACTATATCATACTCAACTGAAATTGGGTTTTGAGTCCCATGTATTTGAAAGAATACAAATGAGATATATGTGGGCCAATTATTTAATTACATGGATCAATTCGGTATTATATGATATTAAAAGAGGCCTCTACCCGTTGGTCATATGAGTGTGGATAATACACTTATGATGTGATATTTGTGAAACTCCTTGCATAAATAATCCAACTATGAGCTCAAATTGTGGATTATATTACATGAAATGCAGGAGAATATAATGATTATTGTATGTCAATTGGCATTACAATTGAATATCGTATAACCCATATATAGACACAAAATGGTCTTGTAGATTTTTCTAATTGAATGCCTGCAGCGAATGGCTAAACTATTATTATTGCCTACTTTTATATAGGTACATGTTATGATACATGTTGCAGCATTGATTACGAATCTCTCCAGTATAACGTGTCTCAGACAAGATCCAGATATATCCAATATATGAATTTGGTTTGTATATTGTATGTCCCAATTACTCTACCTCAATACTGAAAGATGGGTCCAACACGGGGAATCGGAATTTATATCGGGTTTGAATTCCCGTCAAGAATAAAATATTTGGAGATGTTAACGGGAAATATTTTACAACATAATTTGCTAATTGTCAACTTGACAAAATAGGGTTTCCAGAAAAGGGGGAGAAATCAAAAATTGGAAAATGAAAATTTATGCATCGTTGAACCAGAAGTTTAAAGAATTGTTCACTTATAAATTATTACAAGCCAATTCACGGATGTATTCATTAGTGGAAAGAGGGTGACCAAATAGTATGTCCCCATTATAGATGCTCTTGCTCGAATTAATATCCCAATCGAGCGAGATTCTAATATATTGATAAATGCATCCATTACACGCTAGAAGCGTGGTAAGATGTATTGGTTCCAAATTTATAATCTGAAAAAGAAAGGAGCAAAAGAAAAGATTGGTCCCTCTATTATGAAAATCTTGAGGAGAAAGACTCTACAGAGATAATAATATGAAATTCCTCAAGATTATCAGGTACCTGAAACTACTGAAACTCTTGAGACTGCAAAAATAGTCAAACTATTGAAATTCTAATGATAAAGAGATCTCTATGAATTATAGGATATGACGGAACCAAAATAAAAATTGATCAAATATTGTTATATACAACAACTACTGATTTGATCAAAGAAATTGGGAATTTTGAAATAGTATTTGCTCAAGAATGCCAACAATGAAATGATTGGCTAAAATAGAAAGACGCAATTTAGGGTAAATTAGTAATGCGCTGTTTTTGGACCAGTAGTCCAAATGCCTAAATAATAAAACCTGTATGCTACATATGAATGTTAGTGCGAAAAATAATGAGGTGGTGAAAAGCACAATTTGCAGCCTAAGGTTCAGCATAAAGACTAGAAATTGATGGGATATACATACATGGATGCATTTAATCTGGCGGTCTCTATATGCATCATATATAATAACAGCTTATTTGTATTTATTACTCAAGATGATATGAAAGTCCCTGGAGGACCAAAGACGCCAAAAACATATAGTTCAATACCGCGATATATATCTACAAAAAGAGGAATATGCTAATATCATCATAACTCTTAAAGAATTTGAAAACACTACAACAACAACAACAATCCCAGTGCCTCAAGGGCTCCCGCAAAAGCAGGGTCTGGGGGGGGTAGATGTACGCAGCCTTCCCCCTTCAGGGTGTCAACCTGAAGAGAAGCTGTTTTCGAGGACCCCCAACTTGAGAGGTAAGTCTTCATCACCTCTTAAAGAATTTGAAAACGTTGTTACGTACCAAAATTGAGAACTCAAGATTTGAGGATTTCGAAAAAGGAAAAATCTTGTCTTGACCTGTAAATCGAGCACTAATATAACAGAGTATTACTTTATTGATCAACTTATATCAGTACGGCACTTAAGTGTTTAACATGTTATTTAGTGCCTCAATTTACTTTGATTCATTGATTAAAAATAAAGGCTCTTTCGATCCTCAATGAGGTAACGAATGAATAATTGGTCTTAAAAGTACCACGCCTTGGTACCATTTGCCGCATTCATATAGTTTCCGCACAACCAGATATAACCTCTTTGAGTAACTTGTCACCAATATATATTGTACGACACTAATATGAAGGCATTAGAATGTGGTTAAATGTTTATCCTAATGGAGTAACTATAGTACTATTTCGTTATGACAAACTTGCAATTAATTTTGTATGCAAGTATTGGTTATTTAGTTGATCGGTATTCGGTAAATGACAAAAATGCTATTTCGTTATATAGCTATATTGCTCTGTTTTGACGATCTACTAACAATTGCAATTACTACTGAGACACTTGCGTTTTATGAGCAAGTAAAGAATGGGTAACGTCAAGGCCCTTGATTCAACATATTTCGTAAGCTTCCAATGATCATAGGGAGTCCAATAGTACCATATGAAGATAAGTTTATATTGTTCAAGCCAAAAAAAGTTGGTGGAACCAAATGCACTTCAAAGAAAAAAGCTCTTTTCACTCTCAAATTTCAGAAGAAGGATGAAGCAAATATTAACAAATTAGCTCGAGAACCTTGAAGAGTTATTCACGAAGACATTGTCTACAACAAACTTTCGAGAGATCGGTACAAGATTGGCATTCGCCAACTCCGAGTCTATGAGAGGGAGTTAAATACGCATTGTACTCTTTTTTCCTTCGCTATGGTTTTCCCAATTGGTTTTTTCCTAGCAAGGATTTTATTGAGGCAGTTTAGGAAGCGTATATAACTTAGACACTATACACTTTTAAGAGTGTTATGTCCCGCAATATTGTAAAGAAAAATATCCAAAGGGGGAGTGTTACAAATATTGGATATTTTTCAGGTACAATTTTATAGTCGAGTTCGGATATTATTAAATATCCTAGAAATTAGAAATTGTGCCTCCCTTCAGGGCAGCTCTCAGAGGGGGGAAGGCTGTGTACATCCACCCTCCCAGACCCTGCTTATGTGGGAGCCTTTTCAGGCACTTGGTTTATTATTGTTGTTGTTGTATCCTAGAAATTAGAAATTATGTAAAAGACTTTTATATGCATATATACATATAATATATGTATATATATACCCATTTTCTTTGTAATTAAGTAAACCAACTGCCTAAATGCCTGTATAAATAGCAGTGGAGCGGCTGGGAGAAAAGCACAAAGAGAGCAGTATGAATTTTTTTTTTTTTCCTTTTATGCTGGTAAGGACGGGGGAAGAGGCGGATGGGATAAACCCCATAAACTCCTCATAAAGAGGCCCATATTATAAGTTTTGTGGGATTTGAACCCGGGCCATCCCGTTGGTAACCGAAGTTCATTACCACTCGGCTATATTTCTAAGGGACAGCGAGAGCATCATGAATTGAAAGATAATGGTGATTAGTTTGAATGAAATTATAATAATATAATATTGAGAGAATTATTTGAATAGAAGAAAAATTTATTTGGTCCTTTAATCCTGATATTTAATACTTACTATTATATATATATATATAAATGTATACTTTTATTCTCTTTTTATAAAATATAATATGTCTATTATTTTATGAGAGAAATATATAATTTTCGGTTATCCCCATTAACATGTTGGCGGGGGCAAAGAAAGAGGCAAAAAAGGGAAAAGTGTCAATGAGGTCACTTCTTACTCTGCTTCATCTTCATTTCTGCAAACCCTAATTCTCAAAATTCCATTTCACAAACCCTAATTCGAAATCACCAAACTTTCTCCACCAACAATGGCATCCAATCTCGTTCGAAACGCCTTTAAATCAATCCAATCACCAATCACACTCCGCCCATTCGCCTCTCACCACCGCCGCTTCACCGCCGGCGCCACCGCAGAATCGGAGGACTCATCATCATCATCGTCCTCTTCATTTTCCTTCTCCAATGATGATCGTATATACGTGAAGGCGCCGAGGAAGAATGAAACGGCGTCGTCTTCATCTGTGACGATGCCGAAGTCGTTCATGACTGGGTCGATTGTGGGAAAGCGCTTTTACAAGGAGGTGAGCACAAGAATGGCGGAGGATGGGAATGGGTGGAGTGTTATGCTTGATTATAGGACGCTTAAGACTCCCTTGAAGCGGCCGTTGAAGTTGCCCACTCGCTCTCTTGCTAAGGCTATTGCTGCTGAGTGGGATTATCAGGTTAGTTGCTCTAGAGATAAACGAGCTGAGCGTTGGATGAACAACTCGAGTTCGAAACTGATTAAGGCTCGTTCGTTTTAGTTATTGGAACTTGATAGCTTGTCGAGTCGAGTTCAAGCCTCAGGCTCGATAAACTTAATGAGTCGAGTTCGAAAGAGGATGCTCGGCGCGTTAACGTTCGTGAACACTTTGGTAAGGGCTTGATAACAGCTCGATAAGAACTCATTAAGAGCTGATTTAAGGGCTCGTTCACAGTGGATATTAACGTAAAAATAGTTCGATAATGACTCGATAGTATCCTGAATAGCTCAACTTGATAGGAAGCTCGACTTGATAACTAGCTTGGCTCGGTTATGAGCTTGGTTTTACTCCAATAACAAGCTTGAATCAGCTTGACCAGCCTAATGAGGCGAGCGGAGTTGAGTATAAACACAATAAAATCTATCCAAGCTTGAACAAAGGTTAGAAAGATCGATAAGAGCTAAGCTCGAACTTGAGCTCAATAAGCGTTACCAAGCTTGAGTTCAAACAAGGGGTGCATGGCTCAGCTTGGCTCGTTTACGCGGCTTCACGCACACACACACACACACTTCTCTAGGAATGGTGAGGTTTGTATCTGGGTGTTCGCTCTGATTGAATTGGTCATTTATTATTGATTTATGGTTGGATATCACTCTTTTCTCTTATTTTCTTCTGTTAGTTAAAGCCATCATCTAGTCCAAGAACTGCATATTCAGTTTTGACTATTCCTTCTCACTTGGAGGAATAACCCATAATGATTTGGGGTTTAATGTTGTTCTATGGGTTTGCTTGTATCCCATGACGTAATTTGTTTAGAATTAAGCTTTGCTCATTGCGGACAAGGCCTTTAGGATCATGCGAGGTTGCAGTTTTTAGCTTCTATTAAATGCATTGTCAGGTCAAATGGGGGTTGACTTAGGGTGCGCTGCAAAACTCATTGTGATGCATGCAGAGAGCATAGGTAAAGGGTGAGAGCTAGAGGTTTGGAGTCATTTTTCACTTGAATTGGATCTTTATCCGATCAAAGACTATATAGTCAAGAATCAAGATGAAAATTTGATAAGCTGTTCGTGCTACACTACTTTTCATATCCAACGAACTGAACTTTAAGTTGTTATTCTCCAATTCACCATGTTTTTCGTGAATTTGTTGTATTTCTCCCAAGGACAAATAAAAGTTTGGTGTTCCTAGATTTATTGAAAAAGAAATATTACTAAGAGAGGAAGGATATAAAGATTATTGAGGACAAGGTGTCTTTAAAACCATAGAAAGAGGGTACAAAGCCAAAAGCTAGAGAACATAATGCTCTGCAAGTCCTCTGCTGATCAACCGTGGCTATGCTAGTGAAGCCTCCAGAGGATTTTGTCCGATAGCAGGCTAGAAAGACTACCTTTTCGCAATCTTCCAAGATTAAATACTGCATGCCCATATCTTTGCTTGGGAGTATCATTATTGTGTAGCCACTTAAACAACTTGGTGATAGTGGAAGTTTGGATTTTTTATTCCACACTAGGCAATGTAACAAAGGCACATCAAGTTGGATTTCTTATCATCAAGAAAATGATAGCATAAAGCATCATTGCAGCTCTATGAGCTGAAATATGCCTCAATTTCTGATGCTTGAAAGTCATAGTTGACTGAAAGTTAGTGATTGGCTATCTCATGTAAGGGACTCTTGTAAGGAATGTCAATTAAGCTTCGACCAAAAAAAGAATGTCTATTAAGCTCATCAAGCAATTCAATGAAGTGACTTTGGCATGAGAATGCATAGGCGGCTAGATGCTACTCTTGCTATATTGGCACCAATTGTTCAGTTGCATGGAGTCTCATTTTGGTAAGCATGGATGCCTCACCTATAGCCAATATTTGGCGTGATCAGGGTGCCAGAACTCACTAAACTGCATCCGTTCCTTGATAAAAGAGCCCTATTTGAGAAGGTGGGATGACAACATATTTGATTATGACCTTGAAGAGAGACCAATTGAACAAAAATATGAAGTTTTACAGGTTTAGAAAGAGGAAAGATGTGTTAACATTATTTTCTACGGCAAAGATAGCGATTCTCTGGTGTATTTGGCTTGAAAGGAATGCCAGGATCGTTAAAGATTAGTATACGCTAGCTCACTTCCTATGGGACAAGATGATATTCTTTGGAACTTTGTGGCCAAAGAGCTTTGGTGGGTTCGCCGACATAGTTTTATTTGATTTATAGCGGGATTGGAGGGCCTTATGTAATTAGCATGATTGTATTTTTGAGGATGTTTTGTCCTTAACTGTTTGTAGATTTTTTTTCTTCCTTAATATAATTTCTTTTTTGAATGATATATATATATATATATATATATATATATTAAGTTGCCGGGAACAATTGAGAACATAATATTGAAACATATA
This sequence comes from Simmondsia chinensis, assembly GCA_018398585.1. Classification (NCBI taxonomy): domain Eukaryota; kingdom Viridiplantae; phylum Streptophyta; class Magnoliopsida; order Caryophyllales; family Simmondsiaceae; genus Simmondsia; species Simmondsia chinensis. The sequence goes on along the minus strand of JAGTTD010000002.1, from coordinate 7,572,458 downwards.
ATAACTATAAGATTGTCTTACATTTTCTCACACTTCAACAATAAAAGACGTCATTTGACATTTCACGTTGTTTTGTCATGCTAGAGAATATTTTTCATAAGTGACGCTTCCATCATGTACTTTACAAGTACAACAATTGAGGAAAGAAAAATTACTGACAAAAGCAAACTTTAGCATCTATGGTGGTCCTGTCGGTATTAAATTGCTGGCCTTGGAGATATGGTGTCGAGGATATTTTCCGAGAATTGAATGAGACTGGGAGTGTAGTAATTAAATGCATCAAACACCATATCCAAATCAATCTCATATCTGGTTCAAATAGCCCCATCATCTCTCAATACGGTTGATGAATCTTGACTATTGGAAGAGATGAAAATGTGTAGTTTTACTCTAAGTACACTGTAGCTTTCATACGGCAACTGGTGGAACTATCAATTGAAGCTTCTAATGGATGTCAACAGCTCCAAGCTTACATGAGCCTAAAGGCATTGTGCACTCTGAGCCTACTTAAACTGTAAAGGATACTTTGCATGGCTACCAGCAAACTCACATGGAAGAACAACTTTAATCCCAAAAACAATATGGGCTCTTCCTTGTCCTGGAGTTAACTAAGTTATCAATTTCTGTCGTGTTCGGTTGATAGAAGTGAGTCTAGGAGGTAAAAATGTTGGAGAAGTGGGTTTTGTTGCTCTTACTTGGTTGGTAGGATGGTGCTGGTGTATGCGGAGTCATACTTCCTTTGAAATGTACTTCTTATATAATGGTGTGACTGGAAGTGTAATTTAAATTTCACTTGATCAGTAGATGCTCTCTCTTTGGGGAGATTTCTGCTCTGAATTTCTGGGCTATTAATTGCATTTGTTTTTGCTATTGTGACGGCTCCGTGATGCCATCCACATTGAATCTTAACCTTGTTCCTCCCTGGGCAACTGACTATACCTAATAAGATAACTTCTAAATTTTAAATTTACAGTATGGTTTCTTTTATTATTTGAATCTTGTTTTGGTTTTTTCATGTCTTGGGATTTTATGATAAATTTGTATCCATTTGTAGCAAACAGATGGAATCAGACCGTTTATGATGCCACTGATGAAGCTTGCTTGCACCGCACTGGAGAGAGTACCACTCACACGGCCAAAGGTTATTGAGAATCTGATTAGCAAGTTTAACCAAGATTTAGTCTTCTGCCGTGCTCCCAAGGACAATGATTTGACCAGCGGGGTCTATGGTATGATCACCTTTAATCCATATCTATATATTGGCTGCTGCACCTTCTCATTTTTCTTCTTGGTAGTTAATTTTTTTCTAGTTTTTCATACATTTTTAGCAGTAGGGTCCTCATCTCTCAATATTGATGGCTTTTCCTTCAGGAGCATATGAATATGAAAAATACAATCAATAGCATGAATTATGACCATTGGAATGCTGTGGATTATCCTTCCCCCTCCCCCCAAAAAAGGAGAAATTTGTCATCTATGACATATAAGTCAGTAACCGCCCTCTGCCCAAATTGAAAGGAGAACCAAAAGAGCAAATCATCGTTAGAACTGACAAAATAGAAAACAAGGTGAATTTTCTGCGTTCATCTCTTGTTGCAACCGCAGAGTAGACACTCATATTCACCCAAAGGAGTTGCATAATTTTCCTCTATATCTGCATTTTCTGGATAGAATCAGCTATTTTATTTCAGCCAAAACCATTAAAACTGTAATCAACCCCCAGCAACTATATGTCCCAGGCACAGGTTCTACTGCTTATGTTAAGTATAAGATGGTCACAGAGATTGGTAACCTTTTGTGACGGTTGTCTAGAGGTTTCCAACTTCACTTTTCTCATTGGCAAGGGAGATCCAGATAGAGATCGGATTCTTTAGCATGATTAGACCTCAATGCCTTTTCTTTTCTGCTTTACTTGACATAGTAGGTAAAATGCAAGCCAATGCTCTCTCTGTCCCCCCCCCCCCCCCCCCCCCCCCCCCCCCCCCCCCCCCCCCCCCCCCCCCCCCCGCTTCTTCTTCTGCTAACTTGATCTGCTCCTTGTGGTTCTTGCCTCTTTAACAGTATGCTTCCCTTTTTATTATTGAAAATGATGAATAATATTTTCTTGAAATCGGAACATCAGAGCGACAAGTGGAGAAGATTGATCCTCTACTTGACTGGGTAAATTCAGAATTTGGCTCCAAGCCTGTGGTGTACACCAGCTTTTTTGGAGGCAAGCAAGATGAAGGTCTTGTGAAGGCTATTGAGGATCTGCTCAAGAAAGCAGATGATTGTGAACTTGCTGCAATCGATGCAATGACTGCCGCGTCGCATTCTCTGGTTATTGCCATTGCTTTGTATCGAGGTCATTTGCAGATTGAGGAGGCCATTGAATTGATTAGACTCGAAGAAGATCTACAGGTTTTTGTCTTTTAAGCTGTTTTACTGCTTAAAAACAAGAGTATGGGCCTTAATACTGTGACCAAGCTTGCTCCACTGTGCCACGGAGGTCGCATGCTTAAGTCATGAAGGTGTAAATGAGTCAAGTCAAGGCTAAGCTTATTCTGCTTGAGGATCAGTTGGCCAACATTTTTCTCAACTTGGACTTGTTAGATCTTGGCTCGGTTTGGAATCTAGGTCGGCGAGTTTAAGCTAAGCTTGCCTTGTTTAAGCCTATTTATGTTTGAGTTAGACTCGGCCTCTACTTAATTGTGCATATTTAGGTTGTGATTAGCTCATTTGGGCTCACTAGCTTCCCAGCTCGAGTTTTGCTAGGCTCGGCTTGGTTCAAGCATGGCGGAACATAACCCAAGTGACCTAAGCAACCGCTTGGGGCGCTCGAATTTTAGGGTCCCTCGACCTTTTGGATTGATGATTTTTAAAGTATTAATTGTTAATATTTCTAAGTTTTGTGATCCAAATTTTTATAATTTGTTGTACATGAAGGGCCATATTTGAAATTTTTGTTTGGGATCTCGAAAATGTTAGGACCGGCCCTAGGTTTAAGGTTGAAACAAACCGAGTCTTTCAAGCTTCCCATGTTCCGTCTCGGCTTATTTACACCTGTAGTCCCAAAAACAACCTATTTACAGAAGTGGGGTTAAAGCTATGTAAATCTGATTCCCCTCTTCACTGGACACCCTAGCACTTGTCAATATGCATTCCGGCACCAGAACAAACACGGGCAGACATATATATATGAACAGCTTTGAGACGATTTGAGTCACATATCGCCTTAGCGATGTTTCTTTTGGTTACTGCAGGTGGTCAAGTGGGGCCTTGTTGAGGGTGGTCATGATGTCGACATTGCTGATCTTAAGGTGCAGGTCGCATCTGCTGCTGTGTTCTTGGGACTGTCGAGAACATAAAAATTTTGACAGTCAATTCACTTTTGCTTCAAGATACGTCGTTACACTCATAACGGATTGTAATCTTTCTGCGTTGTGAAGAGGTTTTGTAATCATTTGTAGTACAATAAATTAATCTCAATAATCTACCCGCCTTATATATGTATTTGTATTTACTGTATTTTGGGGTACAATTTGATTCTATGCATTTTAGTCCAGTTTTTTTTTCCAATTTCAAAACGACAGTGGTTCATTTTCTATGCATTAGGCTGCCCTTTTTTCTTTAAAGATACTGGATGCAATGTCTTACCTTATACCACATTCATCCTCAGAGATCTTATGCTCTACTCTTTGTACATCACATATCTTAAACAACAATCGTATGCACAGAATGTAAGAGTTATTTGAGCTTGAGACTTATAGCCTAGTGGTTGGATTCCCGATGTCAAGTAGGAGCGCTGAGGTTCGAATCCCCACTACCTGGCTTTACCAAGTTAATGTACCAGTTATTTGCATCACTGGTATCAAATGTTTTTAAATTTATTCATATAAGTTTTTTATCTTTTCTTTTGTTCAAAATAATTTTTATCTCTATAACTTTGTTTAAATTAATTTCTTAGTTTTTCTTTTGTTTAAAAAGGCTCAAAATATTTTATTTTATAATAAAAGTATTCTCTTACCTAGTAATCAAAACCAGCCAAAAATACAAAAGATGAGGGATCAATTTAATCATAAAATCAAATATTAGGATGCTTTTGAACAAAAGAAAAAATGAGAAACTAATTTGAACACATTTGAAAATGTTAGGGACCATTTTAAACAAAATAAAAGATGAGTGATCATTTTAAACAAATTTAAAAACATTAGGATGTACTGAGTACGGACAAACTTTAAGTGCAAAGCACAATCGATACTACTTTCAAGAGGTGGATAAAGGTGTTAGTGATACAATAGTAACAAGACCTAAGTCGTACGACAAAAAATTCTATGATTGAACCCATGTACTGAACTTTAAAAAAGGGTACAACAACAGGCCCAATGCCTCAAAAGCTCCCACGTAAGCAGAGTCTTGGAGGGGTGAGATATCCGTAGCCTTACCCTTTCAGGGTGATACCTTAACGAGAGGCTATTTCCGAGGACCCTAAAAACAGGGCAACCCTGTCAGTAAGCTTTGGGAAAAAAAAAAAAAAAAAAAAAAAAAAATTTCCCCCTTTCTTCATTGCTTCTTATTTTGCACATGAATGCCAAGGCCTTAGTATTTGGAAAATTTAGCAACGAACTCAAACGCATACACAAATCTGGTAAGTAGAGAACCTTGCAGATCAGCAAAATCCTCACATTTACAACACAACAGGCATATCACGATTCGTCAACCGACATTTATATATCCAATACAGCAAATCCAGTGTATATGCCCATAAATTTGCGAGCATATCAATACAAAGATACCATTTTGATCTGAAAGAAGCACAAATACAAATCAATGCAGTATTTCTAAACATTATTATCTAGCATGTTTCAACATGGGGGCTGCAAAAAGAGCATATCAGAATACATGCTGATGACAAAATAAACTTCAGTTGGCTGTAAGCTCAAGGTGCTTGATGCTCTGGATCTGCTTTGCAGGGTTCAATCCTTTTGGACAAGCACGAGTGCAGTTCATGATAGTATGGCACCGGTATAGCTTGAACTCGTCATTGATAGCCTCCAATCGTTCCTTGGTGTACTCATCACGACTGTCCGCTATCCACCTGCATCATCCAACACATATACTTGGTGAGTTTGAATTATTCCAAGTACAATGCTCTAGTCTAAACATGCTCAGAGGCATGACTTCTCAAGTCGAGGTTGGCATATATGGAAGAGCAGGTGCAAATGGATGCACGTCACTAATAACAATGAAATATAGAGAAGTTTTTTGCTCAGCTCTGTGTTGCGGGCCTCAATACCTAAGTGGAGAATAACGAATGCATTCAAGAAAAAATCTAGTCAGTGTTGGGGAAACATGTTAAACTAAATGTGGGACAGTGGTATCTGAATACAATATATTCCAATGTGATTATTCACAGGACTTACGCATAGAATATGGAGCAATGAAAGGACAAATCAGCATCAATAAAGGTAGAATCTCACTTTTGACAAAGAAAACCAAAGAGAACCATAATCAAGGAAGACTGGAAGCGGTAGTATTGATATGACTTAAGAGCAAGCAATATCATGGCAGATGATGCTGCATCAGGATGTGTATTATACATAATTGATATCTGCAGAATTCTAAGCAATGCTCTAATGAAGCTCGAATGATATGCAGAACTTAATTGAGAATAATGACCCCACATTCGATTTCCACATAGTAAGTAGCAGACTCTTTAAGCATGGCATGTGAATCATATCAGCCACGTGAAGAAAGGTCCGTCACAGTTATCAACCCATCCGCATGCAGTTCTGTACCCAGATCAAACTGATATCCCAAGATTTTGTATCTAATGCTAATAACGATTGGAAATAATTCAAGATATATATGTCAATTTATTTCTGTGCCAGAAATGATATTAACCATTAATCACTAACATTGCCTCCAAAACTTTGTAAATATTGTTCCTCTTTCTTTTTATGGTTGGAGCCTCTTCGGAATCAGACTCTCTATAGGGTAGGGTAAGGGTAAGGCTGCATACTTTTTACCTTTCCCATACCCTGCCTTAGCGGAAGCCTCTTTGAGTCACTGGGGGTGGTTGTTGCCACAAAAACTAACACCTAGTGTTCTCCATATGGCAGATCCGTCCCTTGAATTACAATCCACTCTGGTCATTCTTAACTGCAGATTCTTACAGGGAAGTAATTTCTCATTCTTCCGATTGCTGTACTTCTGCAACTCCTACCTGTCCTCCCTCAGTCTTCCTACCCCTTTCCCTGTTTTTACATCCCTCCAACCCTATAATATTAAGCTTTGGGATTACCTTAGGTTCAGTAACATCCAAATCTTCCAGCCGAGAAAATTAGGGAAAATACATCAAAGAGTCAGTTCCCAACACAATAAAAAAAAAAAAAAAAAAAAAAAATTACTACGCATCATCAGTTGAAAAGGGAGAAAAGAAAAGCCCATAAAAGGCTGCTCGCAACAGTGCCCCATTTTTAAAAAATGGGGCTTCTTCTCTCCAACCGTGCCCCATTTTTTAAATATTTTAATATTTAATGTCATTTATACTATTTTAATTAATTCAAAGTAAAAGATGAAAATGCATTAAAAACAAATGTAATTAAAAAATAATTAATTATATTGCGAGAAAAAATTAAAATTAAGAAAATTAAAATTTATATTTATAAAAAATAACGTAATATGAATAAATAAATTAAAAAAAATACTCAAATTCAATATATAAAAATTTATTAATATTTAAAATATATATTTAAATAAAATTTAATATATTTTATTAATTAAAAATAATTCAAAAATATAAATTTAATTAAAAAATAATATAAAAATACAAATGGGGCTTCCTATAAATGGGGCTCCAATTTTAAAGTATTTTTGGGGCACCGTTGGAACAAGCCTAACAATATCAAAACCTGCCTAAAGGATCCCATCATTTAAGCCAACTTTTTTGTGATCAACCTAGGAAGAGATAACCCATCTCATCGATCCAATCTGATTTACTTCCACCACACATATAGGCACACAACGAACACTTCTGTCCAAGACATAACGATGCTCCTAAGCAAATCAATCCCTATCAGATATCCTGTACGCCACTTCAAGCCAGAAAGAATAGTAACTTCCCTCCCCTTCCTGGGCAACCCAAAAATGAAAGTTAATCCGATCTCATCTCTCATTCCATATTTGAAATTCGTCTTCCCTTCTTCCAGTAAAATAGCCCCAATAGAATACCACTGATCGTCTCTACCCAAAGAAAGTGCACCTTCATACTTTGTTAACCAAAACACTGATTTGTTCCTTCTGAGTTGGGATTCAATAGAACTATAATTAGTTCACCATCCTTCTATTATCCCCCAAAAAAAAAACCATCACGCACTAATTCCAGTGGAAGAGGAAGTTAAGAAACTATATTCATGTACTCCTTCCTTCTTCCTCTCCATTTGATACTTGACGGTGATGCCCATAGTCTCCTAAATCTCAACCATAAAGGCAACAAACCAAGTAAAACGCACCATCCCAGGGCCCTGTTTTCACCTAGAAACAAGACCAGCTTGGTCTATCACAACTTCATCTTCCTTCTCAACCACATTGTTTCATTCCTTTCCCAATACATCATGCCATTAATATCACACGTACCATCTGATTTTCAATCACTTAAACTAGAATCATGATCAGGGTGAGGAACAGCCAAAGCAACAGTACGGCACAGGTAAACCAAATCCAGATATGATTACAGGTTCGGCCAATACCAGGAAACAATAAGGGATAACACATAGTAAATGAGTCCAAACCCAGAACTAGAAGCTACCCATAAGACAAAACCATGCAGGCATTACTCAAACCTACTTTTCCTATTCTACACGCCCATATTTCTCAATAGCTTCCACAGCAACACCCAATTAAGTCACAAAGTATCTCAAATCCGATATTGAAAAGAAAGCTTATTGCCAGGACAGTAGGGCACTTTTGCGGTAATATTTCCTGTATGTCACATCATTGCCGAGTTATTTACACTGTTGGTCTCTAATATTTTTTAGTTTATTCAAATAATCCTCTTTTTTTTTTCCTTTTTGTTCAAAATAGTCTCTAATATTTATAACTTTTTTCATCTTTTCTCTTATTCAAAATAATTCACAATATTTTATTTTACACCAAAATTAATTCTTTATTTTTTAATTTCATCTTAATTTTGTTCATTAGGTTGGGTACCAATTTTGTCATAAAACAAAACAATAGGGACTAATTTTGAACAAACAAAAATTTAAGGGACAAGAATAACATCAGGAGGGTAAGATTTATGCACCCTTACTCTTATGGGGTACTACCTGTACAGAAGTTGTTTCCAAAGTTATCAGACAAATTTAAATAAACTATAAACACCAGACCCATTTTAAACAAAAGAGAAGACCGGTGGATCAATTTGCACAACCAAACAGCGTAAATAACTATCACTGCCCTTATGATAACAATTATTATCCTAACAATAACAACCGCAAAACAAACCCTAAATAAAAAGAGCCAGAAAACAAACCGATGAGCGTGAAGCAACGCAGCAGGACCCAAATACTCCTCAGGATTCCACCAATAACTGGGGCAAGAAGTACTACAACAAGCACACAAAATACACTCATACATCCCATCAAGCTTCTTCCTTTCCTCCTTACTCTGCAATATCTCTTTCCCCGGCGTCTCCGGCGGGCTCTTCCTCTTCAACCACGGCTCTATACTCTTATACTGATTATAGAAATTCGTCATATCCACCACCAAATCCTTAATCACAAACATATGCGGCAACGGCGTGATCGTACTTTCCCCTTCACCACCAATCTTCGTCAAACAAGCAAGCCCATTACACCCATCAATGTTCATCGCGCAGGAACCACAGATCCCCTCACGGCAAGACCTACGGAAAGTGAGCGACGGATCGATCTCGTTCTTGATCTTGATCAGAGCGTCAAGGACCATAGGACCGCACTCCTTGAGGTTGATTTCGTAGTTTTGAAGCTCAGGTTTGGTGGGATTGCTAGGGTTCCATCTGTAGATCGAGAAAGTTTTCATCTTTGGCGTGGGCTGGGCTGTTTGCTCTACTTGTTGCGCTTGAGCCACCGATGCGTGGAGGCGGGGGAGGAGGAGACGGTGGAGATGCGATGAGTTTAGGGTTCCGGCGACGGAGGCGCTGCGGCGGAGGAGAGCGATCGCCATTGTTGGGGGTAGAGAGAGGCGAGGAGAGAGAAAATGGAGGGATTGGTTATGGGGGAGAGAGAGCGAAATGTTTTAGTTAAGGGGATTGGTGAATGGCGGTGGTATTGTTGGTAATTTGGGAAATTTAAAATAGTTGAAAATAAAAAAATATTATTTAAAATAATCTATTTTTAACAATATTTTTTAAATAATTTTTACTTCATCAAATTTTAAAAAATTTATTTTATTTTGGGGTATCTAACACTTTAAAACCTTTTTTATTTTTTTATTTAATTTTTTAATAAATTATTAATTATATTTTTATTATCATGTTATATTTAGTTTTATAATATAAATTTTAGTTAAATTATATATATAATTTATAATCAAAAATTTAAATTAAGTTATTTATTAAATATTAAATAATATTATCTATACATAATTTTTTAATTTACTCATTATTACAGTTATTTAATAATAATCATTTATTTTGCATAACATTAACATAAATTATTATCTTTAAAATTATTATCATAAGGAGGGAGGTAAACCAAAACAAAACAAAAAAAAAAATTTGCTGACATGAAGGTTATTTGGGTAAATATTTTTTTAAATAGACCATTTTGGATAATATTTTTCTATTTTGAGCTATTTTGGACAACAACTCAAATTTAGGGGTTTTAAATTTAAAAAGGGTAAATTATATGCTAGTATATCAGATTTGGTGTATTAATTTTTTAATTTATAAATATTATAAAATATTTTTTAGTCTAAAATATTAGATATATTTAATAAAAAAATTTAAATAGTCACATATAAGGGTGTAAGATAGGACCCACTTTCATTTTCTCATATCCTTATTTAGACAATTTTATCAAATAATGTAGGTTTTTGGATTAAAAATTTATTTTATAAAATTTTTGAACTAAAAAATTAATACACTAAATTTTAGGGTACTAATAGACTAATTTAGCATATTGGCACTATAATAAAAAAAATTAAGATATTTGGCATATTGGAAAAAAAATTTAGATATTTGACACATCAGAAAAAAAAATTTTAGCAATATAGCACATATGTTACGATTCACTATGAAATGTCCCTATTTTCCTTTTTTCTTTTTTTCTTGATCTTTGATTAGTGAATCCCTAGCATCACTGTACACTTTCTTGTCTTCTTTTTTATTATATTTTATTAAAAAAATATATTATTAACTTATGGTCGTACTAAATTTTTTTTTTTTTTTTTTTTTTTTTGGAAAATTTACATCAAAATAAAACAGTTACTGAAATTTAATGATAGTTAATGAAAAACCTAGAGAAAGTCAAGAAGGAGAAGTGTTAGTGGATGAGAGGAGAGCCGGATGATGACGTGGCAGATATTTGGCCTGTAGCTCAGGGTGGTATCGTGGCTGGCTCGTGGAGCACTCGTTTTGATCCCAGCCGTTGGATGTTGCGTCTGCCCCATTCAATCTACACGGCTCTCCTTTTTTATAGAGATCCATAAAACATCGACTTTTAAAATAGTAAGCGGAGATCTCTACTGAATAAAGACTCGAAACCTTAGTAGCCAGCATTTGTCATCAAATCAACTGCTCTATTTATTTCTCGAAAACACTTCTTCTACAACTTGCCTCATATCGTACTCTTCTTTTATAACTTTTCTTCTTTTGGTCACAGCTTTAATTTAAGGATTTTTCAAGATAATTTCCACGAACACCCACTAAAAACTAGATAGTTAGTATTATTATCTTTTTACAGGATAAAAACAACCAACCTTAGAGCTGTCCATAGCGGATAGGAACTCCTAAAGTATTAGCTTTGACAAAGGAAGAAACGACTTTGTCCAGTGGGCTCTGCCATAAAGAAAGATTAAACCCCTGCGACTTAGATTCACAAACTAATCGCTAGTATATTTGTTTCACAAAAACAATGATTACAAGTGACTTAAATACACTGTTAACTGATGAGATGAATATCGTCCACAATTGTTAAAATATCCGTCGGAGTCCAGTACAAACCCATAATAAACTTAATCACCACTTCATTATTACCCTCAACAACCTCTAAAATAACCTTATGGTGTCCAAGATAGGTTGTACGGTATATAGCATCTCTAGCCAGCTACACAGTTATTAAAACTATAATATTTCATAATCGAGTATTATACTCCTCACCTTTTTGCTTACTCATAAAACAAGTTCGGCGACACGATAAAAAGTAAAAAAATTAGCGAGAAGTAAATCCTTATCTCTATTTAGCAAATTCTTTTGATGGGCAATACGGAGTACGTTTTAACTCTCATTAACCCCATTTTGGGGTAAAAGATAGGGAGGCTAACCTTTTCAAAAATTCTGAACAATTTTTATCCTTGTTTTAACTATAACTCACTTTGCCCTACCCTTATACCCAAGGGTGTTCAAAAATATTCGTGACAGGAATACTGAACCGAATTTCCAAAATACCGACCCAAAAATACAGTTAACCATACCAAATTTCCAAAGTACTGACCCGAAAATGCGGTTAACCATACCGAATTTCCAGGTCAGTTAATTGAACCGAAAAAATTTAAGGTATTTCGGGACGGTAATAGTTAATGATTTTTTCCATTGCGATTAATCGATTTAACAAAATAGTATATATCATATATATTTTTACATCTTTATAATATCAATGGTTAATTAAGTATTTTTTTCTAGCATATAGCATAGGTGACTTCTATAATATATGATCAGCTTTATCTTTTTTCCCCAATTCATCTCCTAGCATTGAGTACTCATGCTCTATTGTTATATCTCAAGTATTAACTAAGTACTACTTTACTACAATATAATATTATTCATTACTCGCATATTGGTTAAAATAAAATATTATATGTTTAATTTCTTAGAATTAGATTATAAACTCATAATTTGCTCAATATTCTCATATTTTTAGGCATTTACAAACCTTTAATGTGATTGATGTTATAGCATGAAAAAGATATTGTATTATTTTTTCGATTAACGGTTAACTGGCATAACCAAACCGAATTACTGATTTATCGAAAGTCAATTAACCTGTCTTTTCGGTTACGATAACGGTTAAAGATCTTTAAGTATTTTAATTATGATTAATCGAACCAAAATACTTTTAAATACGGTTAACCGAACCATGAATACCCCTGTACCCAATTGTCACTTAAAGGTAATTTGTTTACCTGTCTTTATCAAGCACACCAAATAAAAGTAAGATATCCCATTATTTTCCCCCCCTTTACCCCTCATACTCTTTTACCTAGTTGCCAAACAAAAAGGACTCTGTTTTTCTGAACACCACAAAAAGGACTTTGTTTTCCCCCAAGAACTTCGTATTTTTATAAACCAACCATTCCCTGTACTACTAAATTTTATTATTTATCTAATATACTTATTCTTGAATCATTATTTTTTTGTAATCAATCTTTTTCTACAAAAGTATATACGAACTGCCCCTAATGAGGATCGAACCTAGGTGACATGGTTGGCCCCCGCCTCCCGGCATTCTCCACATTAGGCTATGTCCATTTCGGGTATGTGAAATCAACACATAGGTTTCCAACAAGATTATTTTTCCCCCCAACACCATGAAATGATATTAATAAAAAGCAGCATGAATAAATCATTTTCATGCACTATTTGCAGGAAAGAAATTTACCCCAACTACTCAAAATTGTAACAAACAGCACTAGTAATATATTTTTTGCAGGCTGACAGCTGAATGTTTTAATGTGATAACAACATAACTAATAGCTCATTGCTCGCCCATGTTTTACTTGTGATTTGATGCTTGAACCCCATAGCGTTTAAAGAATTCTCTGAATCCATAGGCACTGAGGTCATAATTGAACTGAAACACACATCAATAGCAATCATATTAGGTAGCAGATACAAAATAATGTTATCTACAGTGAGAGATCAGATCAAAGACAACACAATGGTCCAAAATGACGGAATCGAATCACAGGTTACATTCATGTTCTGATGTTATTGAACCGAGGAGAAACAAAAATGTCACATAATGGGTCGCAGAAATCATGTTGCTGTCTTAAGGGAAAATCAGGGGCTTTATGCCTTATGTTTGCAAAACTGTAAACGAACATCCACATCCACAGAATATTTTCAATCAAAAACATTTCTTTTCTTAAAATTTTTTATCTTTCAAATTAAAGAAAATTATTTCATTTTATAAATTTATATGGGGTTCATGCTTGACAAAATTGAGGTTAAAGTGAGACATATGCCGTGAGGTCACGTGGAACATGTTTTCCCACCATGCAGGAGAACATTTCCCCTTTCACTGAGGATATATTTGTAGTTGTTTTTACAAAATTATGCAAAGAAATGGTAAAATTGGGATGGAAAACGGTTTTCCTTCAAAGAAAGGAAGCCTTCTTTTTAATTTGCCTTTGCTAGATGGTTATAGACCTGAATTCGTTGTTATGGAACGTTTTCTTTTCTAAGTGTTTTCAACGCATAAACAAATCTACAAGATGTTAATAAATAAAATACAACATATACATATATATATATATATATATATATATATATATATATATATATATATGGGGCACAATTCTTATGAGAAAGTGAGCGTGTGAGAGGATTAAATCTTGGCCATCCGACATAATAGACGGCCAAGATTAAAAGATTTTAATTTGACCCCCTCTTAAAAAAATAAAAAATACCAATAATTCTATTTCTCCTCTCTCCCCCTTTTCCATCCAGCCTTCCTCACCTCCCTCCTCTCTCTCCTCCACCACCTGCCGCCTACCACCCACCGCGGACCGTCGAGCTTCAGCTGCTGGCCACCCCAGCCCCCAAATACAAGCCCTTCCCCCTCTCTCCTCCTTTCGAACCCTCCCTCCTCTCTCTCCTCCCCCTCCGCCACCCACTCGACCTGCCGCTGACCACCAGCCACCAGCCATCCTAGCCCCTAATTTCTCTCATCCCCCCTGCAACCCACCCCAACCTCTCCCCTCTCTCTCCTCCTCCTCCCTCCAACCCTCCCCCACCTCCCCCTCTCCTCCCCCGCCGCCGCCACCAACCGGGGAGGAGAGAGAGGGGGAGGTTGGGGGTGGGTTGGAGGGCAGAGGAAGAGAGAGGGAGGGAAGGGGGCTTGGGTGGCCGGTAGCCAATGGCCGGTGGCCAATCGGTGGGTGGCGGCGGAGGAAGAGAGAGAGAGAGGAGGAAGGTGGGGGAGGGTTGGAGGAAGGAGGAGGAGACAGAGGGGAGGTGGGGGGAGGGTTGGAGAGAGAAAGAGGAGAGAGAGGGGAGGCGGGGCTGGGGTGGCCGGCAGTAGGTGGCGGGCTGGCTGGTGGCGGCAGCAGGGGCAGGACAGACAGGAGGGAGGTGGGGGGTTTGGAGGGAGGGAGGAGAGAGGGTGAGGGGTATTATTGTATTTTTATCTTTATTTGTATTTATATATTTTTTTAATCTATCAAGATCCTTTAATCTTGGCCTTTCATTGTAACGGACGGTCAAAATTTAATCCTCTCACACTCTCGTAAGAATTGTGCCCTATATATATATATATATATATATTTGTAATAATGGACAGTAGCATAATATCTGGTGAAAAATCTGCCACAAAACAGCCCCTCAAAGGGGACTGTATAGGTTGTGCACTCGGAATATGTAAGAACAAACATTCAGAATGAACAGAGACCTAATGTTGCATTTTGGAGATTAATCTCCTCTTAAATTAAATCGATTTGCTGAAGGATACGCTCAGGTTTCATAACAAGAACAATCAATCTGAACTAACATGAAGCAGACATGAGTGGAGCTCTTTACATATCATTCATTCAAGTCCTAGATGGCAAGTGCAAGGTTTATAGCAGTGAAGAAATAGAATAAAAGGAAGAAAGGCTGAACCAACGTTGAAATAGATGAATGGCATAAAAATGCAAATTTATGCAGCAAATAGCAAATTGCAAGCGGATCTGAGGTTGAAATAATTAGCACATTGCCAAATACTTACAGGTAAGACTTTGACCGAGTACTTTGTAACGTTTGGATCAGCAACTCGTCCTTGGTTACTTGCCTGCTAGTCATGTCAGAACCAATGAAACAGTTACTAATATGGAGTTCACTGTGCACACGGACCATGCAGGTAGTAGTATGGAGTTAAATTTCAGTACACGGTTGCGGTGTCATGGAAGCAAGCCTTCATGGACATTACTTAAGGGGTCATGGAAATTGAATTGGGTTGTTTAAGGGAACATAAGTTGCTTTTTAAACCTATGTTAGCAGAAGTTTGAATGAATAAGCATAAATTAGTTCACAGTTGTGGTATTGAGGAAGCGGGCTTTCACAGACATTACTTATGGTTATGGAAATTGCTTTGGGTTATTTAAGGGAATACAAGTTGCTTTTAAACCTAGGTTAGCAAAGGTTTGAATGAATAAGCATAAATTAGTTCACTTTTCTACTCTTTCAATATTTTTAACATGTGAAACATTTATAAATATGTTTTGATAAATGAAATAAAATAAACAAAACATTATGGAAGCTGCTAAACAAGTACCATCACATAGTAATTAGCTCAAAATCTGTTACATAACGTTGTTATGTCACTTGGGGAGTACAATTCCTAAGACCTAACACCATTTGTGGATAACTCTAGACTAAGAGCATTTCCTAACATGGTCAGCGTGTCAAGAGGGATTCATATCCTAGGAACTTATCAGGTGGTTTTTTCTTTTTTTTTTTTTTTTTTTTTTTTTTTTGGGATAAGTACTTTACTCGGTGTTCCTTGAGAACTTTAAATGTAAGATCTAATAACAGTCTCAATCTGAGTTGAGACAAACAAAAGATCAATGTATAAGTCTAGAGGGCTACCCAACCTAATGCTAATTAGTTATGGGATGAATTTCACACGGACTTATATGTGGGCCACGACTGCCAAGTACAATGAGATTTCAGAGTACACAAGGGGATAGCAATAAATTTGTCCATTCAAATCAAGAGGAGAAAATGATGGTTCCCAAATAAAATTAACAATGTTTTGATGTTTCCAGGACAAAAGATGAGCTTATCAAACAACTTTGAAGCACGCAAGAATCAATATCAGAAAAAAAAATCAGTATGATGATATCCAAAATCTAGCCAACAGGCATGCTATTTTCCTGAACGTCATGATGTGGCGATTCATAGAGGAAGTGCTGTGTGACAATCAAGACAAATATAACAACATTGGATTGACTGAACTCTGGCATCAAATATTTGAATGGGCTCACAAAAATTTACTTTCTTTCACAAGGCGGATGCTGCTGGAAGCAACTTTCTTAGATTTTCCTTACATGAAGAAAA
Organism: Simmondsia chinensis; assembly: GCA_018398585.1. Taxonomy (NCBI): domain Eukaryota; kingdom Viridiplantae; phylum Streptophyta; class Magnoliopsida; order Caryophyllales; family Simmondsiaceae; genus Simmondsia; species Simmondsia chinensis. Next base: position 7,555,966 of record JAGTTD010000002.1, on the reverse strand, counting down.
ATCCGACCATGATATTGCCCTCTATTAGCAAAAAATGTTGAATCTCTTATATACTTGGACCTCTTTTGTTGACTTTCACAACTGGAGCTTTGAGGAGGTATTCCATCAAACCATAGTTAAACACTACTTTTTCCATTTTCTCCTTTACGCTTCCACATGAGTGCCACAAGGGGTGTCCTCAATCTATCCACTATGGAATCAAGTAACAGCCATTACGTAATAAGACGACTGTTGCATAATGAATTTTCAGTTCACTGCTATGTCATGTGCTCACCATAATGCGATATTGTCTATAACAACCCACATCCGTAATCATGCACCACGATTTGATACCACACTATCCACATGTCAATATTATTTTAAAAGATTCTTGTTCTGTTGAAAAATGAAACAGATGTAAGATGAGTATCAGCGAATGACACAGCCTAGAGACATGCCACTGCTACTGTTAAAATTACCATGCCTCACATACCCATTAATAATATATATATATAAGTAAAAAAGAAGCATGTCTAACATGACAAATTGTAGCAAAACAAACTGATGCTGATTGAAAGGAATACTGGCAAGTGAGGAAGGCAATACGTACTTGTTCTGGACTATGAAATATTTCAATAAACGGATACTCCTTTCTTTGTCTTGTTATACAGAATCCTGGATATTTTGGACACTCTACCTGTATGCAAGAATTTAAGATGAAATGAGAGAAATCTTAATTTCTAACGCATCCATTAAACCCTGCTCAAAGAAATCAGAAAAGGAAAAAGAAAAGAATAGGAGGGGAAGTTCTGGCCTGACAAATCTCAAAGCTCCTATTTTTTTCCGTAAAACATGAACATAAAACCAAGAATAACTTACGCGCATAAATTTTACATTAGGATAGAACTCAGCAGCGGCTTCCTCTAATACTCTATCCAGATCTTTTGTATAATTACCCCTACATTTCCACAAAAATGGAGAATGAAATATTAAAAAATTTCATTTTCTGATGTCAAATATCAGCGAGTAGAAAGACTAACATGCACTAGCATATTTACCTGATAGTGAAAGCAACCACCACTGGGTAACCTTGGTGAAGAAGCTGAACAAACTGACGCTCTGATGTAAAATGAACAACACGAGATGGGCCTAAATCCTTGGGATAACCGGTGTAATACCTTGTAATTTCACAACCAAAGATGATCGCATTAGGAAAGATCACAGTTACATTACTTCAATAGAATTAGAATAGCAGGTTATTTAAGTTGTATTATCCTAAGCTTTGCTTACTGTGTCAATGTAGTCTCTACATTTTGAATTGTGATGCTTGTAATATTTTTCATTTCAGCAATGTGGTCCAAGAGATGTATTACTGGCATAGCCTCGATTGAAGAACTAGCAGTCCAAGTCATGGTGATTGGGGGACAAAATTCACATGCCACATGCATGGCCTGAGGCTGTATTATGTCCATCAAGGTAATGATGGGACCTGATTGGTATTATTAAAATAGCAAAGACACAAAATTAATACAACTAAAAGTATCCGCAGGATTAATTTTGAAAACCAGTAGGGATATGCAAGAACAAACAATTTTTATTGGAAACATTCCTCTAATGAATTATGAACTAGACTGATAAATTAAAAAAACTACAACATAGCACGATGTAAATATATTTGCTATTCACCTGCATGTTTCACGAAGGTGCAACATCATACTATCAAAAACTGATGGCTCTGCCATTGATCAGCCAATCATGTGGAATCTGCCCTGCAAATGTGAAATATGCGACATTCTTACCATTTCATTCTTCCAACAAAAATTGACCATAATGAAACCATAAGATCAACCCAGCAAATATATTCTCAACATATATTTCCATTAGCAAAATCATAGAAATATAAGGTTGAAACACAATTGACAACCTACGCCATAATGCACTCCTATCATGAGAAAATTAGCTTGTTCTTAACCCAAGGATGTTCAAAACGTTTGTTTGGATGATCTTAATATGCCATCCTTTGCTGTCTCAATTAATGAAGATTGTGTGTTTGTTGTGTAGTTGAGTTCATTCACATACAGAACAGCAATAAATAGACTTTGATTGGTTCGGCCAAAATGTGCAACCGTAACGAACCCTGGTCTTATTCAACAATCGGTGTCCTGTTTTGCAGATTGCTGCAACTAGATTTGAAGTTTGGGGTGGTGAGTGGAAACAGTCATATATGCAGATGGACAGGGAGCATGGAAACAGCCGCTTGATAAGGGCTACTTGACATTTGTGGACATCAGCCAGGTACCACATTAATCACCAATAATCAGCCGGAGGCGTTGGAGGTAATATATTAGCAATAGTTGTTCCCTGACGCTGTTTAGTGATTACAAGGAAAAGAAAAGGAGTAGATTGCAATCTGCATGTGGATCTATAGCAGTGTAAATGTGAATGATTGGATGATAGTTTTGGCGATTGATTGGACAGTGACAGTGATAAGCAGGTCCAATTTATGCGGTCAGCTGCAATGGCAGTTGAACAAGGGGCACAAAATTATATGAATCTATTTGCATTTGTAAGTGCCAAAGAACCAACTATCTCAAAAGTTCAAGCTGTTATGAAAATTTTATACTCTAAAATGTTCCCTCACACAAATAATCATTCTACTTGAAGCATTGATACACAAGCCCATATCATATACTTTGTGTTGTAATATATGAATATAAAGAGTTAAAAAAAACAAAAAAAAAACAAAATGAATATAAACAGCGGAGCTAATGTGATATACTCGAGAGTTCTCGATTAACAAAGCTTTGGGACTAAATTAAAATGTTGACACTTGCATCACTTGGTCAACAAGGCCCACAAATAATGATATACACAACAATAAGAAGGACTCTTTGTTCATATTTAATCAATCCGCAAGTGTCTTCAATACTAATACTGCACACTCATAGAAGTCATTTGTCGAGAACCTTGTTTGCAACCTTAGAATGCTTTTTGGCATAATTCACTCTTTCCAACAGCTCTTAAAACCGCATTACAACACAATGACCAAACACATAAGATGCTAAAAAAGCCTCCATAAAACAGGCAATCATATATTAATTCTCCCTCAACTGATATATTCATGCATATCGTGGTCGTAACACAAGAATTGCAGTGTTCTCTGGAACTAGATATCTAGTGCAAACTCGACTACATCAATGTGAATGTTGACATTACATTGCAATGTTAGTCTGTGACTAGATATCTAAAGCAAAGCCAACCTCACATGGGCTATTATACAAAGCATCCTTGTCTCACATAGTACAAATCCCACATCAAAGATCAGGGTAGAAAAAGTCGTAATATATGTAAACGAGTCACTCCACACATTGTCTAACGGTAAATTTCATCCCAGAGTCGTACTTAGGGAACAATAGGAAAATTTACCAAATTTTTGTTGTAGGTATCCAATATTTGTGTAATGTAATGCCAAATTAATAACCATGCAAGCCAAACCACCCAAAACTGGCAATTCAAGACTCTATAAGCAACCAAATATCACCATCAATTCCTTGCATATAGGTTCTTAAACGGGAAATCAAGTCTAACGCAATAAGCTTATCAAATTAGCAAACATAACCATATGTTATGTTTCATATATTGACAATCAATGATATCATCATCATATCTTAATAACACAAGCACGTACAAAAAAAAACTATGGGGTCAGTGCAAAATATTTGCTACGACAACAAGCACAATCGGCCAAAGCAAGCACAGAGCTTGTCTTTTGTCTACAAGAGCATACAGCTGGGGATGGCAATGGGGCAAGGCCAGTAAACTTCGTTCGTTTTGGACCTGAGGATGTGATGTGAGTCACATTTGTTAGGATGATCTTACTATGTCAAAACCTTTGTTGCCTCAATGAACGTAGATTATGTGTCTTGGTTATGCAGTTGAGTTTATTCCCATACAGAACAGGAATAAATAGTCTCAGATTGGTTTGGACAAAATGTATAACCTAAGAAACTTGATCTTATTCAACAATCAGTGTCCTGTAAGGCAGAGTGCTGCAACTAGATTTGAAGTTTGGGGTGGTGACAGGAAACATTAATATATGCAGACAAGGGCCATGGAAACAGCCCCTTGATAAGGGCTAATGCACATTTGTGGACATCAGCCAGGTACCACATTAATCACCTAATAATCAGCTGGACGCAATATAATAATTGTTCCTTGACACTTCTTAGTGATTACAAGGACAAGAAAAAAGGTAGATTGCAATCTGCATGTGAATCTATAGCCGTGTAAATGTGAATGATTGGATGATAATTTTGGAGACTGATTGGACGGCGATAGTGATAAGCAGGTCCAATTTATGCAGCCAGCTGCCATACCAGTAGAACAAGGGGCACAAAATTATATGAATATATTTGCATTTGTAAGTGCCACATAACCAACTAACCCAAAAGTTCAAGCTGTTAGTGACAATTTTATACTCTAAAATGCTCCCTCACACAAATTGCCATTTGCCTTGAAGCATTGATATAAACAGTCCCACCTCATATAATTTGTGCTGGTAACATGAATATAAAGAGCGGAGCTATTGGGATGAACTCAAGATTCCTCAATCAACAAAGCTTTGGAACTAAATTAAGGAATTAATGATTCCAAGAGCTTAAAATGTTGACACTTGCATAACTTGGTCAACAAGGCCCATGAATAATGTCATACATAACAATAAGCAAAACTATTGTTCGTGTTTAATCAATCCGTAAGTTACTTCAATAGTTCTTGTTTATACCATTTGTCGAGCACCTTGTTTGCAACCTTAGAATGCCTTTTGGAAAAACTCACTCTTCCCAAAAACCCTTAAACCCCATTACAACACAATAACCCAACATATAAGATGCTAAAAGAACCTCAAAAAGACAGGCCATCATATTAATTCTCCCTCAATTGATACATTCATGCATATTGTGGTGTTCTCTTAAACTAGATATCTCGTGCAACGCTCGACTATATCAATGTGAATGTTGACATTAGATTGCAATGTTTGTCTGTGACTAGATCAACCCCGCATGGCCTAGTATATAAAGCATCGTTGTCTCACATAGTATGAAAACTACATCAAAGATCAAGGAAGAAACGCCATGATATATGTGAACGGTTACTCCACACATGGTCTAATGGTAGATTCCATTGCAAAGTTTTACACAGGGAACAATTGGAAAATTCACCAAATTTTTGTTGTAGGTATCCAACCTCTATGTAATATAATACCCCATTAATAACCATGCAACCCAAACTATCCAAAATGGAAAATTCAAGACTCTATATGCAACCAAATATCACCATCAACCGCAAACGGCATCTATACACCATATAGAAAGTCAGATCAATTCGTTGCATATAGGTTCTTAAATGGGTAATCAAGTCTGATGCAATAAGCTTATCAAATTAGCAAAAAGAATCATATGCTATGTTTCATATATTGACAATCAATGACATCATCATCATATCTCAATAACACAATAGCAAGTAAACTATGGGCCTAGTGCAAGATATTTGCCACTCCAACAAGAACAATCGGTCAAAACAATCATACAGCTAGGGATGGCAATGGGGCGAGGTCAGGCTGGTGGGAAGCACCTCCATACCCGTACCCACCTAAAAATTGCATACCCATTAGATGTCCCATACCCATCACGGTTACAAAATAGACACCCATACTCAACCCATTACCCGTACCCAATGGGTACTCATTGCCGGCCCCAATTGCCATCCCTACGTACAGCTTACGCTTATCAATATAACTCACACAATAACCAGTCAAACCAACAATTTCACCATTAATTTAAAACAAAAATCAAAGAGCCATTAGTAGATCAACAATTATTTACTTCAATGATCCTAATATGTAGATATTTATTCAAATTAGTCCTTTATCTTTTTTTTTTTCAAAAATCGTCCCTCTATTTTGATGAGAAGTGGCATGCATATTATCCATGCTTTTAGCCTAATAGACATTCGCCTAAGGCACATAGTACGTTAAGAGTATAAAATCATTCTACGTCTTCATTCACCAGCTTAAACTTTTGATATAGAGAATTTTTCCACATAGAGATCACGAGTTCAAATCCCAATAGCTCCTTTTCAATATTAAAAAGGTAAGTCTATGCATTATCTACACTTAAAGCCCAATAGGCATTCGCATGAGCAGAAATGTTAGAAGATAAAATCATTTTTGGGTCTTCACCCATCAGTTTAAGCTTTTAAAATAGCTAATTCCTTGACATATTAGAGTATAAAACTATTTCGAGGCGTCCACCAAATGGGATATTTAGTTCTCAAAAACCCTAATTAAAACCCTAGAAAACCACAAAAATTGATCAAATTACAACATGGGTAACCCCAAAAGGGGGAGACTGCCAGGTCACATGCTCTATACTACGGACCAGCTTCTCAGGTTGGGGGTCCTCGGAAACAGCCTCTCTTGAGGGTAGCCCCCTGAAGGGGGAAGGCTGCGTACATCTACCCCCAGACCCTGCTTTTGCGGGAGCCCTTGCAGGCACCGGGTTTGTTGTTGTTGTTAACCCCAAAAATTGAACCAAATCAAAAACCCACATACCTCTTTGGCCTCAAACGCGTCGAAACGGGCGAAAAACGCAGATTGAAGCAGTAAAGCTGCGACTTTTTGCATAAAATGAGGAAAAAGGAAAAAGAAATCCGAAGCTTCTTCAATAAAGGAGCTCCAATCAACAAATCAGATTTTCCCCACATAAATTCACCCCAAAATTACTCCGATTCTTCCGTTTAATCCAAATCATAAAAAACGCTAAAAAGTGAAGAATTTTAAGCAGCAATCTATTACAAACCCTAGCTCAACCACCATAATCAAATCACCAAATAAGTGGTTTTCAAGTCTAATCCAAATCATACAACAAAGAATAGTTCGAAATATGCCATGGAAATTGGGAAAGGAAATGGAAAATGAAATTAAGAAAAGTTAATGTAGAAAAAAAAACAATTAAAAAGTGAGAATTGCCTGTAAATGCTTCACTGAGAAGATGAACATCAAACCGCTGTGCTGAGAATGAACATTATAAAGCTTTGAAGAAAATTGTACGACATAGGGGATTAGATATGGAAAAAAAAAAACAAACAAAATTTTCTGTTTTTTTAAGAAATATTCAGAAATACTGAAAGAGTTTTTTTTTTTTTCTTTTTTAAACTAAAATTTATCTAAATTTTAAGTGTGGTTTCAAAAATTATTTAAATTTTTTAATTTTTTTATGTCACACCTAGACTTTTGAAAATTTTTTAATTACACTTTAATTTAAACGTTATTAAAATTCGTTAGTTTTTATAAATCTAACTTTAAAAAAAATTATTTTTTAAAAATATAAATTTATTTTTAAAATATTAAAAAATTCTTAGATATTTAAATAGTTTTTAGATTATTTTAAATATAACCTCGAATTTGTAAAAAAATATTTTCTCTTTTTTTAAAAGTCACTTTAGTAAAAATTAACAGATATTAACGCTGTTAATATTAAGGTGTGGCATTAAAAAATTTTAAAGGTTTAGGTATGACAGCGTAAAATTGAAAATCTAGATTATTTTTAAAAACTATATCTAAATTTAGGTAGTTTTCAATAAAATTATTAAAAAAAGAACTTGAAAAATTTGTTGAAGAGCTCTGTATTTCATTCGAAAAAAGAAAATAGCTTTATAATTTTTTTTTTACTCTTGAAAAATTTTAAATACAATTGAGAACTATTTAGTAAAATTTTTAAGACTTTTTTTGCAATTTAGTATAATTTAAAAAAAAATTTACAAAATTGGTATAATTTGAAAAATATTTAGCAAAATGGGATGATTTACTGTAGCTTGTTAGTTGCACGCCAAACCAAACGTCGTTCAAAGGAGAAAAATTACAGCCACGGTTCCGAGCATGTTGCACGACGTACGGCACGTCGTGCAACCGGTGACGCAGCCCTTAGGTCGTTGCACGACGTGCCGGAGGGCGTGCAACCACCCCCATCTATTATTTTATGTGCAGGTTCTTGTTTGGTCGTTACATGACATGCCGTACGTCGTGCAACAGGCTCGAGCCCCGGGCTGTAATTTTTCTCCCTTGAACGACGTTTGATTTGGCTTGCAACCAACGAGCTACAGTAAATCATCCTATTTTGCTAAATATTTTTCAAACTATACAACTTTTCTAAATTTTTTTTAAAATTGTGCTAAATTGCAAAAAAAAGTCAATTTTTCACTTCATATTTCCAAGAGTTCTTTTCTTGCTTTTTCTTGTGCTCAACTTTCTTTCATTTCTCTTATTCATTCTTATCTTTCTATTTCTCACTCTCTTGCTCTGTGAGACCCTTACTATCAAGCATTATGAGTAGACGATCTGTATTTTAAATTATACATCTCAAAGTGATATTTGTACGTGAACCAATATGTAAGTTCTCATTGGGGTAAATATACTCCCAAGTCGATCATTTTCAGATTAGTTACCATAATTTTGAGCCGGTTCAGATTATTGGATTTTTAGATTTATGGGTATTACCTATGCTTATAATTTTCAATTTCAGAAAATTGGGAAAATAGGGGCCACTTAACCGTATTTTCTAGTTTTTTTTTGTTGGAAAACTGTTAATAATTTTCCGCTCAAACATGTTTTTAAATATAAAATAAAAAAGGAAAACTATAGATGAAAAGAAAAAATGTTTTCTTTTTTTAAACAAAGACTTTATGTTTAATGCATAGATTTTTTTTTTTTTTTAATGCATAGAATTTGTTTGATGCATGAAATTGAAGACTTGAATTGCCGCTAAAATTGGAATTGAGATCTAAAACTTTACGTGCGTTGTTTGGTTTAACTATTGGAAGTTCAAATACAATTGCTTTGTCCAATTCCTTCTTACTGAGTTTTAACTAAAAAGAATATATTTCAATTTATTTTGTTTGGGGAAATAATTGTAAGGGTAAATTACAGAAATTTTTTTAATTTTTACTTCAATAACAGAAAATCTCCTTACAAATAAAACCACTCACTAAACACCCTCACTTTTGAAAATTTATTACTTTGTCCCCAAATAAATTTTTGACCATTTTGTCCCTCAAAATAAAATAGTCAAGTGTTTGATTTTATTTTTAGGTAGGGGTTTTATATTTTAAAGAAAAATAATTTTTTTATATTTTTAAAAAGAGGATTTTCTGTATTTATAAAAATTATTAGTTTAATTCATTATAGTAGTAACATTATAATATCAACAAAAAAATTATATTTATCTCATAATATTTTTTATAAAAATTTTAAAAATACTTTTTATCTTTTGACCTTATGATATGATTATTATAATTAATTAAAATAATTATATTTTTATAAATATAGAAAATTTCCTTAATTCTTTTGCTAAAAACATAAAATTTCTAATCTTTGCCTAATAATGTAAAACCTCACTTTGAGGGACAAAATAGTCAAAAATAAGTTGTATGTGGGTTAAGTGATAAATTTTTAAAAGTTCGAGGATTTTGTGAGTGCTTTTATTTGTGATGAGGGTTTTCTGTTTTTAAAGCAAAAGACGTGAATTTTCTATAATTTACCCTAATTGTAATTCCCTATTAACTTTATTGTTTTAAAACCAAAATGATCCAACTCAACTTACTTGAAAGCAGAGATGGCTTGAAAGCGAAACAATTGACACAACGATTTAGGGCAGTAGAGTTCTCCACAATACAACAATTCTTTGATTCAATCTCTCCTTTCTGCTATTTATATCTTCAGTTGATTTTGTTGTTTGTCTTGGTTATGCCTGTGGTCCTGCTACCTGACCTCGAGATTATTCTGTTCTATCTTGCGTTCATTTTATTTGTGTTACATTCATATTTTGGTTGCTCATTAACATTGTTCCAAGGTGAGGTTATCCACAACAATGTCTCGTATTTACAAAAGTTATTTAGAATTTCCCTATCTCTTTGTTCGAGAAAATGTATAAAAGACCTCTAATTTTTAAATTTGGTTGAAAAATATGATTTTAATTTTTCTTCCTCTATTATAAAAGCTGAAAAATAATCTTTCCCATATTTTAAGTTTTTCTTTAAGATTAACTAGGTTTTTCCCGTGCGATGCACACCAGATTTTATATTTTGTATAATACAAAATTTATGCGTTATTGTTTTGATCAAATTTTTTTAGAACTCTGGTGCATGATACAATATAATAGTTGTAACTATGTAATCTATCATAAATCCATTTAGCGTTGTTTTTATATGTTTATCTTTTCATAATTCTCCTCTAAATTGTTATGGCCAAAGTCAATATAATGAGGTTGTGTATAAACTACATGAAAAAATTTTTAATATAAATTTTTTTTTAAAAAAATTCTTTAATATTAATTTATACTTCAATAATTGATAGATGTATATCTCTATATAGTTAGAAAAAATATTTGTAGCATTTAATTCCCTCTTTCTTCTTCTTGGCTTATCAATTTTTACATATAAAAATTGTCAAGTAAAAGTCTCATTTTCTATAACACTGAGCTCAAAATGTCTTTATACACAAAAATGACAATGAAAATATATTGGTGTTGTTTATTATTATGTTGTGGTCATTTTTCTTTTTTATTCTCTTCTACTCTTTACTTAAAACGACATGATCTGCTATAACAAATTGACGACAAAAAAAATAATTACAAATTAATGTAACAAAAGCTATTTACAAAATTAATTCCTAAGATATTTAATGCGTTGGTTTAAATGTTAAAATACTATTTATAAATTAAAATTCTAAGTTATTGAAGCTATACTTTTAAAATATTCAAGCAACGTTTACTAAATGCTTCAAAATTGAACTATTATGGTTCAATTGAAGCAAGTGAATAAAAAAATATGCAGAAAAATAGCATCATAAAAAATTAAGATTATTGATTGTTGAAAAGAGGAGAAAATATGAAATCAAGAAATAAATCTACCAAGAAAGAAAAGGGGATTGAGGAAGAAAAATACTATAAGTTACAAATGTGATTTCATATTTAAATATATAATGATATGTAAAATATTATTATTATTTAAAATTGTCATGTAATTTTTTACAATTTAATAGATATTTTATTGTAGAGGGTAAATACATAATATAACTGTATGCATAATATGTAGAATATTGTTAGTAAAAAATGAATCTAAAAGAAAAACTATGCAAAGATTCAGTTTGAAATATTTTGATGCTAAGGAGGAAATAATAAAATTCGAAATAAACAATCTTTACATTGCAACTTGCAATCATGTTTTCATCAACATTGGGGCATATTCGATTGTGAAATAAAATTGGACACTAAGTATCGAAAAAATCATATACTTATAAACTTTGTGCCCCCCCATCATCCTGTTTGCATCAACATGGGGAGATATTACTATGGCCTTCGTAAAATAAATTGAGAATTCTTTATTATCAATCGAAGTGATCATATACATCTAAAAATTAAAGAGTAGATAAATTACTTACCTTCATGTGCGAAAGTCCCCAAACGTTGCTTTTCGATTTTACAACAAAACGTGAAACCTTGGAAAATATAAAATAGATAATCTTAAAGTTGTAAAGAGAAACATGATGGGTAGATAGAGATAAATTAGGAGGTGGTTTTTGATAGAGTTGGAGAGAGCGGACGGTTAAGGGAGAATATTAAAAAAAACAAAGGATGTGTGCTAGAATTTTTTGATTGGGAGAAGGAAGGCATTTCAGAGAGAAAAACTTTTGTTTAATAATACAGATAGATAGAGAGGTAGATAGATTTCTTGTATGCTTTTTAAATTTTTATTTTTTTGAATTTTTATTTTTTACAAAAATACAACTAAAACTAAATATTTTCGTAAAATTGAATGTGTACATGACTTGTCTCGTCCCATTAGATTTACATTCTTCGCTCCCACTTTCCCCCTTGTATCCGTCCTTTCTTCTCTTATCTCATTTTTTCTTCCTCTCCCCTTTTTCGTCTTTTCTTTTCAGGGCTCTTGCATTCATCTTTGATGTCATCGGTAATGATCTCTGTCTCTTGATTTTCATAGAAATTCAATCACCCTCATTGTATAATGTACGATCTAGAAATGCAGCGCGCACATTATGTTGAATGATTATACCAAAGCATACATAAATATTGAACACATGGATACATCTTTAAGAGATGGTTTATTTTTTCTCGTTATGCTTGAATATTTCGTTGACAAAAAAACCGTCAAACAAAAAAATCTTTTTCGTTATATATATATATATAGGTGTTAGCTACACGTTATCAATGCCATTTAGGTATTTAAATTTTGAAGTTGTTGATGCATAAGATTGATGAGAACAATTATTTTATGTGTTTTTATATCATATAGAAACTGCTTTTAAGATGTGGTTTCATACATGGGCTAAATTTCAAATTTTTAAAAATTGCGGCAGGCAGCAAATGCAAAAGGCAGACCGTTGCCCAAATTTGGAGAATGGGATGAGAATAATCCTACAGCAGCTGAAGGATTTACAGTAATATTTAACAAGGCAAGGGAAAGGAAAACCAATGGAACCATAGTTGCCATACCAACACCAGAAAGGGTGGATCGCGCCCCCAACCATGACAACAAGCAGAGACCTAATAAAAATGCGCCTGTACGTATCACAATCCTCATTTTGCTAAGGTTCCATTAAAAAAGGAAATATTTTTTCTTCTCAAGAAACAAAATAAGTTCATTGCATAAATTGATATCAAATTTGTGGTGGAACCCAATTCAGATTAGTATGATGAGATTTGAGATGCGATTCCAAATGAAAAAGTTTTTGCTTCCATGAAGGAAAAAAATCTACTTTTTGCCTATAGAAGATGGTCTGTAGGTCATTGATATGACTATTTTTATGTAGAAGCGTTATTGAAATAAAATAAAAGAAAGCCTCGTCAGAACAAAATGGAGCCTAAAAACTTTGGTTATGGAAAATGAAAAAGAAATGATAAAAAAGATGTTTTTATTCGAGACTTTTGAAAATATCATTAATTGTAAGATGCATTGTGATTTTAAACCATATAGCCAAATTAATTTAAATGAAAAAATGTTTGGGTTTATTATTGTTGCACATTATTTTACATTTATTAATATAATATATAATTTTAATGGTAATGCAGAAAAAATGGTTATGCTGTATTTGGGGCTGAGGCATTAGGGATGTACATGAGATATGGCAGTGGTTGCTGTGAGATTTCAGACATGCATGTAAGAGATTAAGAAATGTAAAGTTGAAGTCATTGTCCTGACAAAGGACGAGGTTGAAATATGAAGTTATAGGTTCGAATTTCTTCTTCTCTGATCCCCAATTACTCCCGAAAGTGCATGTTTTGTGCCATTTCATGTTTCAACATGATTTTATTTTTGTCTTACTTCGACAAACCATGAAAGGAAGAATGGTAATGAAATGCTGATCATGAAAGTCCCATCATATTCGATCCTTCTTTTGTTTGAAAGTCTAGAGTTCCAGAAAATCAAAAAACGATAAGCGAATAAATCTTGGCCAATATCAACATTCATCTTAGGGATGTGCAAAAGAGCAAAGTCAGTCTATTTAGGAGCATTCGATTGGTGATTCGGATAGTTTTGGAACTAGACCCGTAAACCTAGGTTAAAACAACTCAAAAACCACAAACTTATTTTTAAATTTTGATTATGGTTCTTGTTTCGATGGATCATTATTTAGTATATATTAGACTAGAATAAGAGATTGATTAGGGACTTATTTGGTGATTAGGGACTTATTTGGTGTTACTTTTATTTACACTTTTGAGCTTTTTGAAATATAAAAGAAACATAATTTAAGTGAAAATAGAAAACCAAATACAAAATGAACATAGATAGAACTTGTTTTACGGTTCTTTAAAGACCAAAAACTACAAACAAAAAACGATGCCAAACCACCACAATATTTTGCATCGTATTTTGAATGAGATTTAGGATCCACGACATGAAATATCAGCTAACTCAAGACCTGAAATCGAATTTTGCCTTCATCATGGGTGACACCCCCCCCCCCCCCCCCCCCCCCCCCCCCCAAAAAAAAGAAAAAGAAAAATGCAACCCAGTATTAAAGAAGGTATAAACGGGCTAAACTTGACAATGAATGAGCTTAATCGAGCCTAACCAACTCAAAGGTCACTGAATTGGGTTCTCGAGCTCAGCCCAAGACAAGCCAAGCACAAACCTTATGAAAACCCAAAAGCTTCGGCCGGAAAGCAAGGACTCGAATCGGAACATTCATTTCCCTGCAAGAACAATTACAAGCAAAGATACATACCAAAACAGGAAAGCCTTATTATATGAGCTCCTTTCTATTTTCCAGTTCCTTAGTTCAACAACCAAGTACTTCTACAAATGAAAAAGAAACTTTGCCTTTCATGTAAAAAGCTCAAGTGACAAATAATTAAAAGCTAGCAAAAAGATTAAGCTAGATCATTTTTGATCATCAGTTCATTGCTAATCAGCTCGGAGTTTGTTAATGGTCTGTTCAGTATCGTCATCTGTTTGCAACCTTTGGTTTTTTAAGAAACTAGAAACTAGGTTTGAAAACATTTTTTTGGGTAAATTACATGTTAATAACATAAGATTTGATGTATTAATATTTTAACCCACAAACTTTGAGAGAAATCGTTTTGGTCCAAAAGTTACTTGTATTTAATAAAATAGTCCATGACGGTCTGAAGGGCATAAAAGCGCCATCATACGTTGGTTAACCCACCACATAGTCATTCTCCTCGTCCCATACATGACCACAATGTTATTACGACACTACTAATGAAGAAGAGTTCGACGAGAGTACCGTTGCTTGGACTATTTTACTAAATAGATGTAACTTTTGGACTAAAATATAATTTCAAAAAGTTTGTGAACTAAAAAAAATAATGCATGGAACCTCAAGGTACTAATGTGTAATCCATTATTTTTTTCTTGTTTTTAGTTTTTACTTAGAAAAAAACTAAAAACAACATAGCCCAAAACAAGAAAAAATACGTTTCTAAAAATATGGTTTTTAGTTTCCAAAAGACCAAAAATTGCAAACAAAAAACGATACCAAACAAGCCCTAAATTACCCAGCCATCGCCCCAGTCTGAGACTGGTTCGTTGCTTGCGGGAGCCGTCTCTGGAGCGGGAATGTGGCTCGGTGGAGGCTCAGAAACAGGAGTATCAGGAAGGGATGGTGTTGTAGAGTCCGGATGATGAAAGAGACAATTGACACCATGTTTGCATATGCCCTGCTGCTCATAGTGCCGACATACTTTGCTACCCTGATATAGCCATTGTCAAGGATTCAAAAAAAAAAAACATCCGTTAAGAAAGGCCCGTATGTCATAGATTCTAAGCTAGCTGTTACATTATTGACTCACATAACAAAAGTTTTACAATGGCATTATAGTGTTATATTGATTAAAACATTTTTATAGAGGTATTTATATGTTAGAAAGTATCCAAGGGGTAAAAAATTAGTGATTATACAAATATTCAATCGAATTATAAAAGGCACTTTTGTCCAATAGAAAACCCAACTTAATGACCACGAACCGTCATGCAACCACCGTGACGTGACCGAGAAAATCTATGAGTGTAAAGTAATTTTATTGAAAGTAGTTCAAGAAGAAATCTTTTCCGCGAAAGGAAAATGTATTTCCCTTTAAACAGACAGAGCCTAAGTGGAGACAAGCGAATGGGCAAGAACTTGAAACTTACAGGTCTAAGAGGAAGGCCTTTGTCGTTGAGAGGACATGTTGACACCGCAGAAACTCGGTCCCTGGGATGATGGTACCGACAGGCAGATTTATACTTGCAATCCCCGGTTTTCATGAAGAAAGCACACTCTGGCTGTCCAGGTCGTTCTGGGTGTTCTTCATTTTGCATCTGTTGTTGATATTGATGAGGTAAAAAAATGCCTTCTTTTTTCTTCATATTGCTAGGAGTTGAACCCAAACGCCTGCCTGTTTCTGCTGATGAGGATCTCTGAGGACGCCAAAACATAATATTAACATTAGGATATGCATGTCATGTCTCCTTTGATGCATGGAATCAAATAAAGTACATTTTTTGCCGGAAAAATATTAAGAGAGAGAATGCATAAAGCGTTAAGGATAAGATATCCTCAAAATTACGAAAGTGCAACAATATAAAATGCTGAACTAATAACATAAAGTCCTCCAATCCCTTTGCAAATCAACTAAGACAATGTCAGTAAAATCCCCAAAGCTCTTTGTCCAAAAAGCTCTCCAAAAAGACCACTTCATTTCCCATAAGAAGTTAACTGGCATATATTGGTCTTTAAAAGTCCTAGCATTCTTTTTTTGTCAAATACTCCAAAGAATTACAATCTTGGTTGAAGAGAATAAAATTAAAATGTCTTTCCTCTTTGTTATGCCATGGAACTTAAGTACCATTAAATAATGTAGCGGTTGAAATGAAATGGATTTTAAGCTAGCCATTGTGCGATTGATCATAAAATAGTAGTACTTTTGTGATGGCTTTCGTAATATGTTTATATCATATTTCATTTATTAGAACATATCAAACAATGTATTCACGTGCATGTTGGAATCTCTCAAAGGAGTTAAAAGTTAACAATTGTATAGCTATTCATTCAAATTTTGCAAACATAAAAGCAACTTATCTCCCATTGAAAACCCAAAACAATTACCATAACTAGTCTTTTTGTAACATCTGGAATCAAATAAAACATTATTACGTAATAGATTTTGTAGTAGTATTAGTAATGTGATTGAATTATGGTACTTGCATCATCAACTTCAAAAAGCATGTATATATTGTATGGTTTCTCGTTCCACTTTTTGCAATTATAAGGTTAACCCAAATTGACCTTCACACTTGCTACCGAATGTCCGTGACACATTGCTTTCAGAATTGATGGTGAATACACATCTCATTGTCTAAACAAGGGGGTTCCTAAGCATCCCTCTGCATAGAAGGAAGATTAAACAGCCCTATGCGCAACCAATTAAATATCCTTACACTTAGCTTTAAGCAACCATGTGCTTATAAAGTAGAAATAAAACTTATCTTTATCTAATAGTCTAATGATCTACCTTTATTTTAAAAAAAAAAAAAAAAAACTAGAATCCTAAGTGAAAATAAACTCCTAATATGATAATAACAAACAAAGCTAAACTCTATCCTAAAGAAATCCAAGGTAATAATATAGTCTAAGAGATATAATTTACAACAATTAAAATTCTTAATAATTATCTTAGATCTAACTCTTAATTCTTTATCCTTGACTACCATCAAGGACACCACAACCATGATCGCAAACCACAGTTTAGTTATGTAGTTTGATATGTTAGAGAGAATAGAAACTTACATGTCTTGAAGACTGACCCTTCACACCATTTGTAGAGAGAGCAAAGTTAGGGCCTCGGTTTCCGGGATGATTATACTTACATGCAGATCTATATTTACAGTCCCCATGTTTCATAAAATAGTCACAATCAGGTTGACCGGGTCGTTCTGGGAATTCTTCAGCCATAATCGGTTGCTCATGATGGGTGAAAGAGTCTGCTTTGCTCATGAAGTTTGTCACCGCTTGATCTCGACGATGATTCCTGTTCTCAGGCATGAAGGGTGCAGCCTGAGAAAATCAGAATCAATAAGTATAGTCAATTTGGTTCTCCGTTATGCCCAAAGTATTTGTATCACATAAATATACTTGGACATTGGTATATGACACTTAGACGCCTCAAATAAGATCAAAAACAAAGAGAACTCCTAGGAAAGTAGCCGAGCTGACCTTTGAAAACCTATAATCTCATAAAGGAGTTCGGTAAGATAAACAATTCCGAAAGTACTGGCATCAAACAAGGACACTTAATCGTTGGTACAACACTTATAAACTTCAATTCACAAAAACATAGAAAAATCTTAGGAAATAGCCAAGTCTAATTCTGGACACCCTTTTCTGACCCTCATACTTGGGTTTGAGAAACGTGAAAAACGAGCTTTTATCAATAAAACCATTTCTCCCTCCACGGGATATCAAGTACAGAGAATTTGTGAATTGGCAGGATATGAAGGATATCTTGAAATGAGAGCTTAATTACACCAAATAACCAAAAATGTAACTATCATAATTCTAATAAAGATAAATCTTAGCAAAATTAGGACAAAAAAGGCAAGGTCAGAACCACAACTACCTGACTTTGGGTCCATCCAGGGTTTTGTGGGCTACCTCGATGAAAAGACTTCATCGTAGGTACATAAGGTGAATGATCCTCATGATATGGGCCACTTGATGATGACGCCGAGGTGGCTTGGGAAACCCCCAAAGAATGCATTGGTGCAAGTCCATTGACATGATTTCCAGGGAAGAGCTTGCGTCCTCTGACTGGTGCACCAATAGGGAGGGATATGTCAGGATCAGATTCTTTGACAGTAGTGGGATCGGGATGGTGATACCGGCAATTAGAACCATAGCCACATGAGCCATTGCGCATGTAAAACGGGCATTCTCTCTCCCCCTGGGATGAAAAACATTCCAAAAATGCTCAAGTAAGAATAGAAGTCGATTAAATTTCCTCTAGGTAACAAAGAAGACAAAGCCATTACCATTCGTATTGGTAGACCTAGAAAATTAAGCTCAGGTGCTTCTATGTCAGCCTTTTGCTTAGGATGATTGTAACGGCAAGCATCCCCATACTTGCAGCCTCCAGTTGTAATGTAATACTGAAAGAAAGCAGGACAAAGTTAACTATTGTAGATAAACTTGCTAGGCAACAATATTTGAAACATATTTAAGAGATTCAGCAATGGTTGTAAGAATGGATCAAACTGCAGCACTGCGTTGGCGGTTTCCCAGAAGCCGGGTGCTGCAAATGTTATCCAACAGGTCACAGGGAATCGCATTTGGGTTCTTAAGGGAACATAGGCTGCTTGTTTACAAAAATGTAGCTGAATAGTCACACAATCATTAACTTCTATACCATTGTTGTAGTTTTTAATATGTAAAACACCTTGATAAATATGTTACAGCAAATCAAATATAATACACATGCATTATGGAGGTTGTTAAAAACATACCTATTAACAATTCGTGTAGCTAGTAGCCCAAACCGTAATATAACGACTGTTATGTTACATAACAACCTACATTTCATTCCATGGTGATGATAAACCACATCCGACTGCAGTTCAATATGAAACTAGGCATTCCACGAATGAAAAAGTTCGCCAGGAGCAAGGTAAAATGCATGTAGCAACTCAGGAGAAGGAATGGCATGGTTTGGTTTAGTTTTCTTGGCCAACCGTGTTCAAAAATTTCAAAATTGGACTTAATGTGCAGAATCAACTGCCACCTTGAAGTAAGAGATATCGAAGTATGGAAAATTTATATTACATGGTTCTTCAGTAAGTTAGCAATTGTGTCAACCAATTACAGCAACAAGTCCCCAAGTTAATATAAAGCGCAAGTTGCAGATGATTATCTTAAATTCCGAATTTATCACTGCTATTGACACATAGTTAGTCATCCTAATTGAGGTCATTTGATCTGGGAGCACAAGGAGAGACAATAAACCAAGCCCAGGTCAAGCAAAACTTTGGATTAGAGCCTTACTTTGTGATACTAAAACCAATCAATCAACCACATAAACAAACACCTGTTCTCAATAACACTGAATATTAAGTAATCCACTTAGAAGAAAGCTTTCATGTCCTTAGGTTCCAAGAGCAAAACACAATGTAGAAATGAGCACAAATGTGCACTAACGTTAACATAGATCAACACCCCACAAAAATCCTTATCCTCGTGTAATCCTTTCTTGAAAACCAACAGAAGAGGTTCTATGATGCAACACAACAAACAGCTTTTCATCAGAAAATGTAGAGAAAAATGCATATATTTGTGCCTGTAAATTTTACAAATATTCATCAGCACACTCAATTTAGACCCAATAGATGCCAGACAAACTAAAAACCAAGTATATTTTCAGTAAACTTATGCCCTTTGAGATTGAGAATCCATGCTTTTCATTTATCACTCATTCATCAAACCCATGTATCATCTCTATAATAAGAAGGCTTAAATCATCACAAATAATATCATTTATTCAACACATTATCAAGTACCAAGGTTCACCACATGACACCTCTGCACAAAGCAAAGTAGCACAATTATGCAATTCATAACTCCTTTTTGTAAGTAAGCGGAGTTGGGTGAGAGAGGATATAAACCAGTAGTGTTTTATCACTGAACGAGGGCCATTGTTGCTAATCTCAAACACATTCCTTATAAATAATAAAGAGTGTCGTTATCATCTAGTTAAAAATTATTATTGACAGAACAATGATGTGACTTAAAGTGAATACTAGCCACAAAGTATCCAAAGTTGCTGGGACATTAACATGTTTGTCTTGTCAATAACATTACCCATAATATAACAGAGGAAAATAAACATGAAACAATGCATAAGAGTAAACATCAAGGCAGCACCATTCAAGCAACCGAAAATGCTAAAAAATAAACAAACAAAGGCAATAAACATGTGAAAAGGAGGCAATAAAACAAAGTATACCTTGCATTCAATTTTCCCCGTATCACCAGATGACCCATTGTTCTCCTTCTCCTTTTCTTCAACAACCTTAAAAACCCACAAAACTAAACATCATCCAATCTCAAAATCACACCAAAAACAACGAAATCCTACGTGTGAGTCTAATAAGAAGCGCACACAGGAGTTGTGAGAGTTAATTGATCAATATATAAGCCTAATAGATTACTCCACCTAAAGCTAATTAATTTTAGATTAACAAAAACCACCCAAATTCATAACTTACCTGATAAACCCTTTTCAAGGGATGATTAAACCTACAATTTAACCCAAATTTGCAAGTCCCAGTCTTCAAATAAAACGTGCAATCCGAAGCATTAGGGCGCAAAGGAAAGTTGCCATTTTGCCCTTCATCATCTTCCAATTTGACCCCATCAAAGTGTTGAATTAGGGTTTGTTCTTCGTTAAATTGTTGGATGCCGTTCTGGGTTGGATCAGATTCAACCCTTAAGTTAATTTCAGGGGTGGGTTCGAGAGATTGGGTGCCCTCTTCAATGGTACCCATCTCTCAAAAACCCTAAAAAATTGGGTGAAGAAGGAGTATATGTGTGTAGATCAGTGTGAATTTAAGGAAAGTTGGGGTAGGGGTGTAGTGAGGGATGTCAGTCGAATCCTGCACTATGATTATTTAATTCAAATTATTATGTGGGTCCAATTACGATTCTTCTCAGAACATTTAAAAAAAGTGAAAATCATGTTAATATTCTCATATTTTACGTATTTGATATTTTAGCTTATATATAAATTTTGTAAAATATTTTTGGAAAAAATACAATAAAATTTTATGAATTTTACAGTTACTTATAATATACCTTATGTACTTTTAATTTAAAAAATAACCCTCCCGAACTTTGTAAATTAACACAATACACCCCTGCACTTTGAATTTTATAAAATAGTCCCTTGAACTTTATAAATTAACATAATACACATCTCTGCACTTTTAATTTTATAAAATAGCAACCTAAACTTTGCCATTATACAAAGCACACCTCCTACACTTTTAATTTCATAAAATAGCTCCCTAAATTTTGTTATTACACACAACTCACCATCGAACTCTATTACTGAACATAACTCACCTGTTAGACATTAATAAATTTATATTTTAAAAAATATCAAAATTTTAAATTTTAAAATAAATTATAATAATATTTTTTTAACTTATATAAAAATTATATAATAAATTTACAATAAAAAAATTCTATCAAATTAAAAATAAGGAATTTTCTAGTTTTACAAAAAAAATATAGGAATTTACGTTTTTAAGATGAAAGGTAAGAGCTTTGTATCAAATTAAAAATGAGAAATTTTTTAGTTTTATATAAAAGATAGAAAATTATATTTTTAGACCGAAAGATATGAGTTTTATATTTCTAGATAAAAGATAAGAGGATTTTTTGATATTCGTAAAAATTAATTATTTTAATTAATATACAACAACAATAACAACAACAAACCCAGTGCCACCAAGGGCTCCCGTAAAAGCAAGGTCTATGGAGGGTAGATGTACGCAGCCTTCCCCCTTCAGGGGGCTACCCTGAAGGGAGGCTGTTTTCGAGGACCCCCAGCCTAAAAAGTTTGTCCGCATCAATCAGCCTCAAGACTTGGCAACAGGAGAAGCATCAAAAGGTGCATGAGTATGGTCAAAAAAAAAATTAGTGCACAGGCAATTATTTTAATTAATATAGTAGAAATATTATAAATTTAGAAGATAATAATTTTTTTAATTTCTATAAAAAAAATACTATAAGAGAAAATATAATATTTTTTGGAAAAATAAATTCTAAAATCAGATTAAAAATTTAAAACTAAAAAATATACAAAATTAAAAATTTTAAAATAAATACTAAAAAATATATTTTTTAAAATATTGAAAAATAAAATTTAAAATTACTATTATATTTTTCATACTTTTTCCAAAAAACTATATTTCATAATTTATTTAAGTTTTTTTTAATTTTATATTTTTTTATTTTGAAATTTATGAATGTTTAAGTGGTATGTTATATTTAGTAGCACAGTTCGAGGGTGAATTGTGTGTAATAATCAAGTTTAGAGGCTATTTCATGAGATTGAAAGTGTAAGCGGTGTGTTGTATTAATTTGCAAAGTTTAGGGGGCTATTTTTTTAAATTAAAAGTCCAGGGGATGTGTTGTGTTTAATTACAAAGTTCAGGGGCTTATTTTTCAAAACTAAAAGTACAAGAGATGTGTTATAATTAATTGTAAAGTTCAAGAGTCTTACTATATTTTGTCCAATATTTTTTTAGGTTAAAGTTGCATGTAATCTAATCTATCTATCATTATCTATGATTACAAGTGCCTCCCCTCCTTAAATCCCTTTTTAACCCCCATGGAATTTATTTAAGTAAAAAACTATTCACATTCCTTAATTTAATAAAAGAATATCAAAAATAGAAAAAAATTTCATATTCTCCCACACATAATAAAATAAAAACACAAAAAACTAATAATAAGAAAACACCCAAAAAAACAATAATAATGAAAAATAAAAACTAATAATATAATACCAGAACAATGGTGAAATAATTAATTTTTTATTAAAAAAATGCAATGCTCCATCTAAGGTAAAAAACTATTCACATTTTTTAAGACAATGAAAAATACAAAAAAATAAACTTTTCATATCCTTTCATGCATAAATTCATAAAATAAAATAAAATATAAAAATAAAAAACCAATAATCAAAAATACTAAAAAAATAAACTCAGATAAAATAAAATAATAAAAATTAATAATAAATATAAAATATAAATCATACATAAAAATTATTTCCTTCTACAAAAATTCAAAATATATAAAATTACCTTTATTTAAAATATTTTAAAAATTTATAACTACATAAAAATGCTAAAAAAACTATTCACGTTCTGTAATTGAATGAATCATCAATCATAATCAATGAATCATAATAAATACATAAAATAAAACAAAATAAAATATAAAAACATAAAATCAATTAATGAAACTAATAATAAAATAGTATTTTAAAATTATAACCATTGTACTTTAAGGAACAAAATTTAGGATGTCATACAACATTTAGAATTTGGAAAGATCTTAGAATTGTAACTATTATAGGATATTGTAGCCAAAAGTTTTTTTTAACAAGTTTTATGTCGTTAAGAGTTTCGGAATTTTTTCAATGAAAAAAATTAATTATTTCATTATGCACTCTAAGAAAAAAAATTACACCACCGAAACATACAAAAGTAATTAACTATTGCAATTTATAGAATTTTGATAGAAACCAGTTGGAGGAATATCTAAAGGAATACGTAAACAGGACATGGATTTTCTATGTTGAAGCTCAACAATGGAAGGACGAAACAAAAAACTGGATGGCTGAACTCATCACATGCATGCATTGGGAGGAGGAATGTTTTTATGGCATGAATCAAATCAGAAATTTTGAATGAAAACTATAAACAATGTATTGAATGAGAAGGCTACATTTTGGGAGAACTTGGACAAAATGATGCAAGTCATACCACAAGCCGAACAAGTGGTGATTGGCTGGGACTTCAATGGGCATGTCGGTGCGACAGATGAAGGATACGCATCATACCATGGGGGATTTGGATTTAGAACTAGGCATGCGGAGGGGAAATCCCTCCTAGACTTTGCGGTTACGTATGAGCTAACAATTGCCAACACCTTCTTCAAAAAACGTGACGAGCATCTCATCACGTATCAAAGCGGAGGGACAAGAACTTAGATTGATTACATACTACTAAGGAAAAGGGTACAAAGAGAATGCAGAGACTGCAAGGTCATCCGAGGGGTGGACCTTTCTAAACAACATAAGGTGGTGTGCGCGGATGTAAAGGTCAAGATGAGGGTCAGAAGAAGCAGGAAATCCGTGCAGAGACAGACCCGATGGAGGGATTTGAAGGGAGAAAAGTATAGAGCCTATAAGGAAAGAGCGGAATAAGAGCTCGATTGGGAAGGGGAGGGAGATACGAATACGATGTGGAACGAAATGGCCCAAAAGATTAGGGGACTGGCACGAGAAGTCCTAGGAGAGTCAAAAGGTGGGGCAACGACCAACAGAGAGTCCTGGTGGTGGGGTGAGGAGGTCCAATGGAGGATTAAGGCGAAACGAGACTTGTTTAAGGAGTGAGAGCATAGCAAAGAAGAGGAAAAGAGACATCAATACCAGCAAGCCAAGAAGGAAACGAAGAAGGCAGTCAGTGAGGCACAATCAAGAGCATATGAGGAATTTTACAAGAGGCTGAATACCAAGGAGGGAGCCAGGAATATATACAAGATCGCCAGAGCAAGAGAAAGGAGGACGAGGGACTTGGAGCAAGTGAAATGCATAAAAGGAGAAGATGGACAGGTGCTAGTGGATGGGCACCTAATTAGAGCTAGGTGGAAAGCTTACTTCCACGATCTGTTCAACAACCAGGGAAACACAGAGATAGTTCTAGGTGATCTCCAGACACCAGAGGAGGATCAGAACAACTAGGATTGTGAGCGAATTACTCTAGAGGAGATCAAGGAAGCCTTAAAACATATGGGCAGGGGAAGAGCAGCTGGACCAGATGGAATGCCCATTGAGGTATGGAAATGCCTTGGACAAAGGGGCATCAGCTGGTTGACAAGATTCTTTAACCTAATCCTTATGGGAAAGAAGATGCCTGACGAATGGCGGAAGAGCACACTAGTCCCAATTTACAAGAACAAGGGCGATATCCAAAGCTGCTCCAACTACTGGGGGATCAAACTAATGTGTCACACTCTCAAGCTGTGGGAGCAAGTCATAGAAAGGAGGCTACGGCAACATACGGAGGTGACCGAAAACCAGTTCGGGTTCATACCTGGGAGATCAACAATAGAAGCCATCCACCTTTTAAGGCGAACGATAGAGCTGTATAGGGAGAGCCAAAAGAATCTCCACATGGTTTTCATTGATTTGGAAAAGGCATATGATAGAGTACCAAGAGAGGTACTATGGCGGATGTTGGGTAGGAGAGGCATCCCAATGCCTTATATTCGGGCTATTAAAAACATGTATGAAGAGGCACATACTAATGTGCGTACAGGGGAAAGGGAAACAGACACGTTCCCTATTACAGTCGGGGTGCACCAAGGTTCTGCCTTGAGTCCCTTTCTGTTCATTCTAGTGATGGACGAGCTCACTAGACACATCCAAGGAGAGGTACCTTGGTGTATGCTTTTTGCAGATGACATAGTTTTGGTAGGGGACTCCCGAGCGGACATAAATGAAAAGCTGGAATTGTGGAGAGGTGCTTTAGAATCGAAGGGCTTAAGGATTAGCAGATCTAAGACCGAGTACTTGGAATTCAAATTCGATCATTCCACAACGTCTAGTAGAGAGGAGGTCAAGATAGAATCGGAGATCGTACCGAGTAAGGAGAGTTTCAAATACCTGGGATCCATGATACATCAGAATGGTGAGGTGGATGAGGATGCCAACAATAGGATTAAAGTAGGATGGCAGAAGTGGAGGATGGCATCCGAGGTGCTTTGTGATAGAAAGTTCCCGCTAAAGATAAAGGGAAAATACTATAGGACGGTAGTTAGACAGGCTATGTTATATGGGGCAGAGTGTCGCCCAATGAAACAAAATCAAACACGGAGAATGAAAGTGGTAGAGATGAGGATGTTGCGCTGGATGTGTGGCCACACAAAGAAGGATAGGATCAGGAACGATGTAATAAAAGATAAATTGGGTGTAGCATCGATCGAGGATAAACTAAGGGAGCACCGCCTAAGATGGTTTGGACATGTTAGCAGGAGACCGACCACAGCCCCAGTTAGGAGGTGTGAACAGCTACAAACGACGCTAGGAAGAAGAGGGAGGGGCAGGCCAAAGAGGAGTTGGCTGGAGACGATTCGACATGACCTAACCCATAAACCTAAGAGAGGAGATGGCCTCAGATAGGGCACGATGGAGGGCTAGCATAAGGATAGCGGAGGTGACAGCGTAGGATAGTGAGGCGAGTAACTTGTAGTTTAAGATCCCTAGGCAGTTATAACCCCAGGTAATGCATTTTCATACTGTTTAGTTAGTTCTGATTACTTACCTGTTTTTGGCATACATACATACACACTTAATTGCTTGCATGCCTATTTCTTTGATTTAGGTGGAAACTTATTTTTGCTAAATTCATTGATGATAAATTGATTTATGTACTTGCAAGCTTACACGCACTTCAGGTTGGGGGTCCTCGGAAACAGCCTCCTTTCCACTCGGAAGGGGTAAGGCTGCGTACATCCACCCCTCCCAGACCCTGCTTATTGTGGGAGCCGTGAGGTACTGGGACTGTTGTTGTTGTTGTTGAACTATAAACAATGTATTGAAATAATCGTTACATTTTATGTGCGTTTCAAACAAACGTTTGTATTGTAATTGGAACGTTGATATGGCTGGAGTTGTTTTCGGGTCAAATTTGCGTTTTACATGAAGACATTAATGGAATTTCATTTGCAATCCATTTCAATATACCAGCTGGTACCATTAGGTATTTTTTTTCCATTATGTTTAGTTGTTTGTTTCCTTGATGATTACTAATTAAGTCCTATGATTGCATGTTCATACCAAGAGATAGTACATGCACACCTTTTGGATTTCACTAACTCAATATTTCATTGGGCTGTTTATATAAATTACTTAAATTTAGACTATATAGATGAATGGAAGCAAGGATTAAGTCAAACACAAAAAATATGCTTCAAATAGATTTTGAATTTATTACATGGGATTACACATATGTCATATGTATTCATCTGCAGTATAATACATCCAACAAGTATAAATACAAATGGTAGTCGTGCATCGCATGGGGTTTTGCTAGTGTTATACATTAGAAGTTTTCGCTTTCTCAAAAGGCTCTATTCTCCATCCATGAATTTCTAGATTATCACTTCACATCTCCTCCCTTAAACGCCCACTCACACACACACACACACACACACACACACACACACA
The DNA here is from genome assembly GCA_018398585.1 of Simmondsia chinensis. Taxonomy (NCBI): domain Eukaryota; kingdom Viridiplantae; phylum Streptophyta; class Magnoliopsida; order Caryophyllales; family Simmondsiaceae; genus Simmondsia; species Simmondsia chinensis. Next base: position 7,528,400 of record JAGTTD010000002.1, on the reverse strand, counting down.
CACACACATATATATATTATGTTTTTATGAGAGGGTAAAAGTGTAAAAGAGGCGAATCATATCCCTCAATTATAATGGATGGTCAAGATTTGTTGAACATTAAAAAAAATAACAATTTACGGCTCATAACCCTTCATGAAGCAGAAAGAAAGAAGGGGTAAGGGAGGAAAATTGGTTTTTTTTAATACTCAACAAATCTTGGCCGTATATTATTATTTTTTTAATGTCCAATAAATCTTAGCCGTCCATTACAATGAAGGGTTAGGATTTGCCCTTCTTACACTCTCACCTTCTTATGAGAACGCCACACACACACACACACATAAGAGGTTTAGTTTATGATAATATTAACTTTTTTTCTCTTAATTTAAATCTACATAAGTTATTACATAGGCAAACTCTATTTTATTTATGTTAATGATATACAACAACATTAAATAAAAGGTTGGGGGATCTCAGAAATAGTCTCTCGTCAGGGTCACACCCTAATGGGGTAAGACTGCGTACAGCCTTCCCCTCCTAGACCTTGCGCGAGCGGGAGCCCTTCAAGTACTGGGTTTGCTGTAACAACAACAACAACAATAACAACAGTCCCAGTGCCTGAAGAGCTCCCGTGTGAGCAAGGTCTGGGGGGATAGGATGTACGCAGCCTTACACTTTCAGGGTGGGACCCTAAAGAGAGGCTGTTTCCGAGGACCCCCAACCTGAAAGGTACGAAGAGCAAAGAAAGCATAAAGATCATAGAGATCAAAGAGGTCATGGGAATAATGAGATCATGAGAAAAATGGAGGCATACAAGCATGTAGACATGTAAGCAATGAAGCATGAGAGTATAGCATCAAAAGGCAAAAGCAATCAAGCATCTAGATGAGAGATTAAGTATGCAACATAGTGCAATCAAATGCAAGCATGGGGAGAATAGTGCGTAAAAAGAGTATAAGGAGATAGAGAGAGAGAGAGAGAGAGAGAGGGGGGGGGGGGGGGGGGGGGGGGGGGGGGAGGATACAGTATGACAATAGGTATGCACGCAGTCTCATGGCACTAGATTGAGCTCATAAGTGCTCGATATTCCTACACCTCTAAATCAGTTACACCTATACTAATTCTCTATTGAGCTCTACGTAGGGCCATCTCCTCATTTAGATTGAGATAGGCGAGATCCTGTCGAATTATCTCCGCCCAACTCTTCTTTGGCTGGCCTCTCCCTCTCTTCTCATCTGTAATATGGAGTTGTTCGCATCTCCTAACAAGGTTAGCGGTGGGTCGCCTCCTAACATGCCCGAACCACAACAGACGTTGCTCCTCAACTTATCCTCTATTGAAGCCACGCCTAATTTACTTCTTATGATGTCATTTCTGATTCTATCATTTCTTGTGTGTCCACACATCCATCTCAACATCTTCATCTTTGCCACCTTCAGCTTCTGCATGTGGTGGCACTTAAGTGGCCAGCATTCTGCCCCGTAGGATATAGCCGGTCTCACTACCACCCTATAGTATCTACCCTTCGACTTTAAAGGGAACTTTCTATTGTACAGTACGGCAAAGGTCATCCTCCACTTATGCCAATCTACTTTAATCATGTTGTTGACATCTGTGCCCACTTCGTCATCCTGTTGCACCATCGAGCCCAAGTATTTAAAAATGCTTTCTGCGGTATGTACTCTAACCCTATCTTGACATCTTCTGTGCTCGGCATGATAGAAGTACCGTACTTGAGTTCCATATACTCGGTCTTAGATCTACTAAGTCTTAGACCTTTCGATTCTAAGGCCATCCTTCAAAGTTTTAGTTTCTCGTTCACCTCCTCCCTAGATTCTCCCACCAGGACTATATCGTCCATGAAAAGCATGCAACACGGCATGTCTCCTTGTATGTGCCCAGTGAGCTCATCCATAACCCAAATGATTTAAAATTTAATAGCACACCATGCATCACATTGGGAAACTCTAGTCTAATTTAATGTAATCTAACTATTTCATAATTTTACACGTTGCTCTCCCATTTCCCTACTTTCATATCCCAAATAACCACACATCAAAAATTGTCCACAAATTAATTTAAAAAAAAAATAATAACAACCCATAAAAAAAAAAGTAAACTATATTGAACATTGAAACATCTTAAAAAAAGAAAAAAATAAAAATTAAATAAAAGTAACTAATGATTAAAAATATAAATGAGAATAAATTAGGATATACCAAAAATTCTCAAAAAATAAAAATAAGCAAAAAAAAAAAATGTATAAAAATACAAATAAACTCCACATAATAAAAGAACAAATTTAAAAAATACAACATATTACAAAGAATGTATACAATACAACTACAATTCAATATAATAAAAGAAAATTGACATAATATATAAATAAGAAAAAAATATAAAATAACTTATAGAAAAACTCTACAAAATAAAACTGGTTAAAAAAGTTATATGTCAAAAACTTTAAATCCTAGAAGATACAAAAAAAAAAAAAAAGAGGATAATATGGACATATAATCCCAGTCTGAGTTAAATACTAACTAGCAAAACCCTGTGCGATGCATGGAGTGTTCATGTGTCTACTGAAAGAGTCTAGTACAAAATGTCAAAAATATGTAAGAAATGTATGATTAATGAAAATGTCATGACTTGTCAAGCGTTCCTCTTTTGCTTGTAGATTCTTTTGCAACTATGACTGTTATGCCATCAATGTTTTTTACTGTCCTGCAATGAATAGAATTTGTTAGTGGTAATGAAGTTGTATTTTTCTTGCTGAATTTGATTAATGTTGTAATACCTCTATAATTGTGTATTTCTGTAGATGGTATCCCTCTTCCCACGTTACACTTGTTATTAGGCCTGTAATTGGGTCTGGGTTTGGTGGATGACACTGTGGTGCTTCAATATAAAAAATCCATGGCTTATTTATATAGTTCTCCAAGTATTTTTCCCGAAGATAAAAAACCTAATTTTAGCATTGTCAAAAATTTTGAAATGTATGTATGTGTGTTGTACAACACATGAAGAATTGTACCTTTCTTTCATAGTTCATTAGGTTTTCTACTTTTGTTCCTGTTAAAATCTCTCTTTGTGCATCGAAAACTTTGACAACCATTTGGGTACCGCATCTATCTTGCAATTTGACCTTGAATTGATCAGAGATGTATTTGTGTTGAAAAATTCAAGCATTTATTACATATGAAACTTATATAGTTGGGTTTTTTTTTTTTTTTTTTGTACCTATATACTATCATAGTATTATTGTTCTTGCACCATCTACATAAAAAATTGTTATTCTGAATTTTCAATTAGTTTTTGCATATTTTGCAGGCCATTTATTTGTAATCCTCAGTTAGGTCAAAATCCTTTACGGTTGCATACACTCTGAAATTAGTTACTGTGTAAAACATTTAATAAACTTTAATGTAACTTGTTGTACTAAGTTCAATAATAAGATTTGTTCTAATGAAGCTATGACTTACGTTTGGTGTCATCGTGAAATCTTTGAATTCTATATTCTTTGCTTGAAAGTATATCTCTGCATGGTTCACTGCCAGAGTTTTTTGTTAGAGCCAATTGATTTTTCTTTGTGCTTCCTTAGTTTCTACGTACCTGCAATTGTATGAAAGAAAAAGATTATTAAAATTTAACATAATAATTTTTAAATTTTAACAACTTTGCTCACCATGATTCAAGTTCTTCTGTCTCTGGATATTTCGAATTTATCAATAGCCATGTTTTTGCATTTGTTGACAATATTGATCCTGCGTTGTTTTATTTAAAAAGTAAGTTATTAGTTATTTTTATTATTGTAGGTCAATTTAATGTGCTTTATTACATAGTCTATAAATCACACCTTGGTATTGTTTGATTTCTGCTTGTGATGCGAGCAATACATTGTCTTTCTCTAAAATGGTAAGCAAGTAAGTCCCCTCATTGGATGCAAATTCATTACATAATGTCAATCGTACTGTTTTCATTATGTGTGCATTTTTTTTAAAAAACGTTACTTTTTCAGGAGCATTTCAAGTCTATGCGTTGTTAATACTATTATTATGAATGTTAATGTTCATTATTTACCTTTTGTCACACAAAAGTAACTCACACATGTTAGAATTTGAACCTGGTGCGGAATACATAAAGGAAACGGCTATGACCATGCCAATGACATCTGCAATGTGTTTACAAAATACATATCTTTTATGTAATTTCATATTTAAGGGGGAAATTTTTTGAATTTATTGTCACCTACCTATGTATACTAGGGTTGGGCATATTTGATGAGGCACATCTCCAAGTCTAATAATGTCACCCTTGCGAAAAGAAATGGTATTGTTGTCTTCTTCTATGAGTTTAAATATGTTTGTTTGTGGCGTGCATCTTAATTGAAAGTTATGGCCCAATGTATTGATTCCAAATGTTTGTGGATGCACGCGGACTTTTTGGATGGAATACGCTTTTCCTACTGTGAACATTATTTGCCATCTCTCAATCTCGTTATCTTCAATAATAAAATTTATGGCATCATGCTGCAAAATGGAAATGGGAATTTGAGTGTTTTTCATATATTTGGTAATATGTACTTGTGAAAATAAATGTTTGTACCTGGTTGTCCATTAGTACCAGCTTCCGTTGACGGTATATTCCATGCATGGTCTCGCGTTAAACATCCCTTTACATTTGCTGTTATTGTTGCTGGTCCAATGTATCGTAAGGGTATGTAGTTGATGTGCAACACTATAAATGAAATGGTTTTGAAATACATTTATTAATTGAGTGTAAAATATTAGTATGTTTTGGAACTTCGAATTTCAATATAAATGAGCTTGCACTTTCTGTGAGGATAATCATTGTCAGTAATACAATAATATTTACTTACATCTATTGTAAGACGTTCAAAATTTCCTTGTAGACCACATTTTTTGTCCAATTTTGAAGTATTTCTTCATTGTTGTGGATTACAATCTTCAATCCCGTAGGTGTTGTTACACGTGATACTGTTACATATAGTTGTCCATGGATAAATACTAGTTGTGGAAGGTGGACTCCAACTCTTTTGAAAGTTTGTCCTTGACTTTTATTTATTGTCATTGCAAAGGTCAATCTCAGTGGGAATTGTCTTCTTTTAAATGGCACCGGGCTCTGTAGTAGTATTGGCGTCATGTCAATCCTCGATATCAATACTGTGTCCCCCACATTTCTCCCGGTTATTATTTTTGCTGCAATTACTTTATCGCCCATCTTTTCAATTGTTAATCTCATGCCATTGCATAATCCCAATGATGGATCAAGATTGCACAACAACATTACTGGTGCCCCAACTTTTAGCTCAAGTTGGTGATTTGGTATACCTGAGATTTTTAAAGAATGAAGAAGTTCTGGTGGATGCATTACATCCTGATTGGCCATCTGATCGACTTGGTCTAGCTTATCTGCACTTAGATATGTTTGAGTTCCCAGGTAGTTGACTTAGCAATATAGAGTTCAATTTATCTACATTAATGTTTCTAGGAGCTAAAATGGAACGCTCCTTTAGGTATTGGGTGTTCATGTAGTTGGTAGGCAAGTCTGGGTACACAAAATCAATCAAGTTCGATAAAACATGGCCGGTATTTTGTGACCTTAGTGGTTCTAGGATGTTGATCCAATCTGGTTCACAACCAGCTGAGAATGTTCTTCCCTCTAATCACCCTCTCCTAATTGTATAATCCATCTTGCAGAATCTGTTAAGTTGTTCATGTTGTCATGGATGTCATTATTTCTAAACAAGCGCATGTTCAATTTGAGTTGTAAGATATATGTGTGTTCCCAGAATGATGCTCGTTGCAATGTTGTTGCTACTATGTCTGCTCGTAATCCTTTGTGTACCACGGGTAGGATTTGTCTAAAATCTCCTCTACGAACTACCAACTTCCCTCCAAAAGCAACATTTTTATCAAAAATGTCTTGAAATGTACGATCAACAGCCTCTAATGCATATTTGTGTCATCGGTGCCTCATCTCATATGATCAAGGCTGCTTCTTTTATAAGGATCGCATGGTCGGATTGTTTTGAGATTGCCAAAAATGATGTATGATCTGTTTGTAATGGAATTTTGAACAAAGAATGGGCAGTTTTTCCCGTTGGAATCAACAATGAGGCTATACTAGATGAAGCAACTGCAAATACTACCAGTCTTTCAGACCTGAATTTAGATATTATTGTTTGCCACAAATATGTCTTCCTTGTTCTGCCACTCCCATTCACAAAGAAGATGCCTCCTTGTCTCCTGTCATGTGCGGTCATGATGTTGTCAAAAGCATTTTTTTGATCCATATTCAAGGTTCTGATTAGTTTTTCAAATTGTTGACCTTCTAGTTCGATGTCAAAGTGCAAATACTCAGCAAATAATCTATTTGAGAAGTTCCTTATTGTTGTGGAAGTTGGTATTGGCATTGGTGGGTAGTCTATAAGTGAGCGGCTATTTTTGTTTAGTATATGTTCCATTTCTTGCAACCCCATTGTTTTCGCTCCTCGTCTATGATGTGGATATTAGTTTTGTTTGCCATTGTACCCTTCTCTCGTAATCATCTGTCAAATTGGTCCAATGATTGTTCCACAACACTTCGGGGTGTCCTACCTCTGAAAACATTAGTATTGAGCAGAACATGTTTCGGAGGTGTGAGCCGGTTGCCCATGTGGATGCCTCAGTTAGCCTGTTGTGCCATTCATTATCATCTTCTAGTAATCCAAGAGCTAGACATGCTGTTTTGAATGTTGGGTATGTTATTCCCTGTATTGTTCTTATATCCTCAAAACACTTGGCTCCATGCACAATGTTTAGCAACATTCTTAGGTAGAACCTTTCACCCAGAATTTGGATGTGCATGCATTAGCCTTCCAATACAGATGCATTGTTTTCTGACTGTCCACCTTCTTGTTGTTTTATTCCAAACCCAGTATGTCGGGAATTCGGCATATGTATGTTGTGATGTAGCAGTATGTTCTTGATTCGCTCTATACCATGCAATTAGCATCGTATCTTTGTCTCTGTTATCATTTGCAACATTGATTAGGTTTGCATTCTCATCGAATGTTATGTTATGTTCACCGGGTACGTGGAATTGTAACCTCTCTACAACTGGGTGTTGTTGTTGCAATTCGAACTGAAATATTCTCCAACAGGACTCATTGGTGTAAGTATTGACAATCTAGGTATTGTTTAATCTCATCTGTATGGTTTTGTTGTCGATATGTGCTTCTCTCTGTAGCCATGCCGTCTTCTTCAATGATAAATGTTGCATGATCTGGTCCTTTATGTATGTATTTGTATAAGTATTTTATAAGTTTTTTGTGAGGGCATCGCTCGACGTTGATGTGGCAATCATATTTCACACAAAGGTCTCGATTGTATGGTATGACCCAATTATTTCCGAAAGATTCCCCACTAATTTTCATTGTGTGACCATTGTTGTGTCTGCGATAATTAACAAATCCATTGGTATCCATTGTGGTTACAGTGTTGAACTTTTTTGGGTAGTGTTTTGTGCATTTTCTATTTTGATCCATACATGGGGAATTGGTATTATATACGCCACAAGGTCCATGTATCATGAATTTCTTCACCATGTCGTATGCTAGTGGATCATGTGCTCTATCTGGAATTTCCGGGCAAATATATTGATCAATGTCGTTAATAAAGGAAGGCTTGTGTTCATTTGCCATTGTTAGCAAGATGTGTGCATGTGGTAATCCACTCTTCTGGAATTTAATTACATGAAAATCTGCATGCACGAAATTGGTATTAGAAGGTACATTGGTTGTATTTCAGTGAAATGTTAAAGGGTAAAATAATGTGTGGTACCTGCTATTACTTTGTCGAAGAATTGTTTCTCCTTGAGATCTCATAGCAGCTCCTTCAATTTGATCTTAAAGACACGTGCTACTATGTCTGGGCGGTCTGCTAGCTATTGTTGAGGTGTTACAAATAGTTCTTGGGTGATCTCTGGCCACTTTGGATCTCACGTGAATGTCATGAAATAATCAGGGGCTCCTATAATCCGACATAATGCCATTGCATCTTGGTATCCTTGTATCATATGTTGCGGTCCTCCATGAAAACTTGAAGCGAGTATGGTTCTATGGCCAATAGATTTTCCTTGTACTTCTCCTGCATTTATTGCCTCTTCAATGCCATTATATAGCTCTGCTCGTAGTTGACGTTGGTTTCATCTCAAATATGTCAAGCAATTATTTTCAATTGCAGCATAACTGTCAACGACGAATTGTTGGAAGAGGCAACCTCCTTGTAGTAGGTTTCTCCCTTCATGTTCTCGGTATCGTAGTCAGAAGGCATAAATTGTCTTTCTGTGACCTCGTCATAACTTCGGTTCATATTATTCATGGTTGGTATCCCTGTACCCCATCCATCTGTACGAGAGGGTAGTAGCAAAGGATATTGTAATGGCATAAATGAAGGATGAGTCTCATCTATTCTTTGTAAACCTCCTCCCATTTTGTGGATCACTATATCACGATTGCCCTCGCCGTCTGCTACTATCAGCGCTGCCACTTCTTTAGCGGTTGGCCTTGCATACTGTTTATCATTTCTTACCTCAAATATTTGAATTTTGAGGTCCTGGACAATGTGGGTGCGTAGTATATCTCTAGCATTTCTGAATACACTTACGTAAGGGTTTATGTTGTCCAACATTTGTTGCAACCCTTGTACCCATGTTGAATTCAATGGTGAGGTATCATTGTTAGTCCTTACCATGTTGCATCTGTTTGTCGCTTCATTCTCTGTGTCATATATGTATAGTTGTGCATATTGTGGATGTGCACCCGTTTGTGGGAGTAATGATCCAATTTTGTAGTAATTAGCCCCACTAATTCGAAAGCAGTATGGTTCACTGCCATCTTGTACAGTTCTATCAATTTTGCCACCCATTGATGTGAAGGATAAAATTGAATTGTATGTTCGTATCATCTTCATGAATGTTGCATCTTGCCTGAGATATTGTAGGTATAATGGTGTTGGTGGTAGCGTTGGTAGCTGTATTCGACCGCTACTACAACATAGGTTGAACTTGGGATTTCTTAGGGTGCTGTCACTTGTTGTTTCTTCCACCCACATAATTGCTTGGCAATGTTGACATTTTAACTGTGTTGGGCTGAAGTTCCAACGATCTAATATCCTTGTTCTATTTCTACATTGTCCTAAACATGTATTTATTTGAATAAATCAATAATGTTGACATTGCATTGCATGAAATTGTTTGTTTGTCATTGTACATACCGTTATTCGTGCATGCTCGGGTTTGACTGATTGAATGACTATGGTTGTTGCTGTTGTTTTGATTATTTTCTGAGATGATTGGTCGGTGACCTATGGCATTGTAACTTTCTTCAAGCTGTTCCATTAGTTGTTGTACATGAACTGCATCATACATTTGTCCATTCACCGCTTCGCTTGGGAGACATTTATGATTTTGAACATATATAAGTTAATATTTTAGTAAACCTATATTTATTACATAAAAACGCACAAAGTGTGTATATATATATATATATATATACCCTTTGTTTTAAATGTTATTTCTTTTTATGAACATGTTAATTTAAATAATGCCTGAAGATTTAAAAAAAATATAAAATTGTCATTTTTTTTAAGGAAACAAAAGTTATTTTAGTTGCGGATTCACTTATTTCTTTTTCTCTAATATTACAACGCAAGATGTTATTCAAATTTTTAAAATGATATACATTTGTACCGAAAACTGTCAACTTTTTTCCCAAGAAATGCACTTTTTTTAATCATAGTACATTTTTTTCTCTAATGTTCATATTGCATTGCATGAAATTATTTGTTTGTCATTGTACATGCCGTTATTCGTGTGTGCTTGGGTTTAACTGATTGAATGAATATGGTTGTTGCTGTTGTTTTGATTATTTTCTAAGACGATTGGTCGATGACCTCTGGCATTGTAACTTTCTTCAAACTGTTCCATTAGTTGTTGAATATGAACTGCATTGTGTATTTGTCCATCCATAGCTTGGCCTAGGAGGTATTTATGATTTTGAACATATATAAGTTCGAATATTTTAATAAACCCATCTTTATATATATATATATATATATTTTTTTTTTTTTTTTTTTTTTTTTTTTTGAACAAAATCTTTATATACATATATATATGTATGCACTTTGTTTGAAAAATTACTTTTTAATTATAATATGCGGTTCATTTTGTGTCTATGAAACATTAGCATTTATGTAAATGTAATTTTTTTTTTTTCTTCTGAACATGTTAATTTCAACTTTCCTCATGAAATTCTTTTTCTTCTATTCAATTTATAGTCCATAGAAAAGTTAAAAGGAGAAAGCTTTCAGGTAGATGACAAATATGTCAAACAATTACTCAAATCATCCACCTATCAGCAGCTTCAAGAGCCAGAATTGATAGATTTTTTCATCTCCAAGAGAAAAATTGAAGTTGCATTCCTTTATCTCTTGATTTACTTTATAACTCGGGTGTTCTGCATATATTGGGTGTATGAGTTTATATGTTTTTACTTTATAGACCCTTGATTTACTCAAAGTAGAAGAGTAAAAGACGATTCTGACCAAAAAAAAAAAAAAAAAAAAAAAGAGTAAAAGATGAGAGAGGATTAAGTAACTCACTCTTTTACTCTTCTACTTTGAAGCTTGGGTATTGTCAAGGGGTTAGGGGCTGTGCACTGATGAAGGGGTGAAGGGTTAGTAGAGTTAAAAACATTAAAAAGAAATATTTTATAGAGAAATACAGAGAGTCAAAATACAAAAATATTTAATATATATTCAATCTTTGCATGAAATATGTATGATTAAAAGGTATAAGTTACTGAAATCTAGGAAATTTATGGTAAATGTTTTTAGATTTAATTATTTATAAGTTTTTTTAAGGTTATATTAAAAAGAAAGTATTTCATAGAGAAATATAGAGAGTAAAAATTTTAGAATTACTTAATATATATTCAATCTTTGCGTGAAATATGTATGATTAAAAGATATAAGTTACTGAAATCTAGCCAATTTACGATAAATGTATTTAAATCTAATTATTTAAAAAAAATTTTAGGTTACATTAAAAAGAAAGTATTTCATGGAGAAATACAGAGAGTAAAAATATAGAAATACTTAATATATATTCAATCTTTGCATGAAATATGTATGATTAAAAGGTATAAGCTACTGAAATCTAGGCAAATTACGGTAAATGTTTTTAGATTTAATTGGTTGATCAACTTAGTTTTTTTATCTTTAATTTTATCAACTTTTCTTCTTTACCTCTATCTATCTATATTTAAGGCTTAGTTAAACAAAGATAACATATTAGGATTTTTATATACATAAGTAACTTTCTATCATGCTATTTCACAACATTATTTTAAAGGCTAAAGTTTTATTAAATTTATATAATATGTATCTCTCATCTTTCCCTGTATGCTATGTCTGTCCTCTTTCCCCCTCTTTACTCTTTCTTATCTCTTCTATGTCGTCACTCTTTTCTGTCTCTCTCTGACTTTATTTCTCTCTCTTTACATTTTATTTCTCTCTTTTTCCCTATTTGTCCATCATTTCTTTTCGCTGACCCATTTTGTCTATTTCTCTCTCCTCCCTCTCTTTGATGTGTGTTCATTTGTTAAATTTTGTAATCACTATAAAAACTAATTTAACAATCATAATTAGAACAAATCCCTTAATTATACATGCAATATTTATGAACAATAATTCAACTATTGATTAAATAAAACATGTAATGTGTAGTAAGAACATGAGGGGTTGAATATTACCTCATATAATGAATATTTTGAAATAAGCATGCAGGCCTAAGCATCATTGTTGATCCTCTGACATCTCTTCCACCCAATACCTTGAATAATTTTTTTGGAGTCTATATCTTTTGTTTTCTCCTTTTAATTTGACGATTGAAGAATTTTTGTAATTCTGAAACGTGGAAAACTAAACATGAGCACTAACCCCTTTTTTTGTACCAAACATGAGCACTAAACAAGAAATTTTTTTTTTTTTTATTTGTTAGGAAAATGCCCTTGAAATTATCCAAAAAAGCTTTTCAAATCCTTAAAGGGATAGCATCATGTTATTTATTTATTTTTTATTTTTAGGAAAATTTAGTTAGGAACTTGAGATTAATAGATAGAGAGATAAAAATTAAATATTTTTTTTGTTCAGTATAAAAATCAAATATTGATATCATATAAATACTTAATTATCATTTTTAAAAGTCCTAAACTCTTATCAACTTAATTATTATCTTAACCCTTATTCACAAATTCAATTTTACTTTTAAAGGTAGAATCTTTTTTTTTTTTTTTTTTTTTAACACAAAGTTAGAATCTTTACCTCTTTTTCTTTGATATAAAGTCATGAAATCAATAGCAAAATACTATAAGATAAATGTTTATTGAAGAATCTTATATATTCTAATACTAACAATAAGTGTATTTTTATATTATACAGGAGAAAATCCATTAATACACTAACTTAAGAAAAACAATTATATGAGAGAAAAACTATATTAACGTTTAAATTTAGAAAAAGGGAGAAAATATAATTTTTAATTGGGAAAAGTGAGATAGAGAAAAAGAGATATTAATTAAAGGTTTTTTTTTTTTAACTGAAAATTACTTGCATTTTAGGTTAGGTATTAGAAAATCACCTAACTTTTCTAATTTTTCAAAGTCACACCTAAACTTTTTAAAAAAATTTCAATATCACACCTAATGCTAACACCGTTAATAAAATGCTGTGTTTTGGGGCATAATGTTAAAATACCAAGTTTAACTTAACTTAACTAAATTTAACTAATTATATTAAGCAGCATATTTTGCAAGTGACGAAATTACACTTGACCTTTAAATTTGTAAAATTATTAAGGGTTCGGCTAGCTGCTGTAGGCTTTTGCCGGCAATGAAATTTAGAAATATTTTTTATTTGTAAACTTATTTATAATTTATTGATAAAAAATAAGTTTTATTAAGGAAGGTTTCATAATTTTGTAATTATTTTAGTGGAAAGTTAATGGTGTTAGTATTAGGTGTGATATTGAGAATTTTTTGAAAAATTTAGGTGTGACTTTGAAAAATTAAAAAAGCTTAGTAATTTTCTTATACGTCACTTAAAGTATATGTGGTTTTTAGAAAAAAAAAACCCTTAAAATTAATGAAATTATTTGAATATAAAAATTAATATTTTAATAACCCCATTATATTTTTTCACATTATTCTATATATAATAACATATATTAATTGATACATGTTGAAATTTTCTAATTCGAATAATCAAAAATTAAAAAGAAAGAAAAATGTTAATTAATCATAGTTATCTTTGATTTTAATTTGTAGCTTATTTAGCAGGAGTTTTTATTATCAAGGTAATGATGTGATTTATAATAACTACAAAATTGCCATGATAATAACAATTGTACTAGACAATGACATTACCCTATTTATTTTATTATAATTTTGCTTGAATAATCTTGCAAAACTAAATATTCAATCGACTTTCTTCCCCAAATATATTTGTCCTTATCCATTTATCTCATCTTTCATTGCTCAAAGAAATTACAGTGGATCTGTTCAAAAAAAAAAAAAAAGAAATTATAGTGGATTAAGTGATTGTAACTACTGCATTTTATCATACACTAGAATTTTTACAAAATATTTGATCCATGAGTAAGTATACTAGATAAATAATAAAGTTCAATCCTGCATTGCACGTTGAATGACTAGTTAATAAAATAGTTTAAATAATAGTGTGAAAAAGACATATTCCTCCCATGCCACATTCGAACCTTGATATTGTAACAATGCTAAATATTTTCGCACCGTTACACACCGCCATTTGAGCTATTTTATTGAATACATATAACGGTTAGACTAAAATATTATTTTATAAAATTTATGCGCTAAAAAATTTAGTACACTAAATCTCAAGTACTAATATATAAGTTACCCTTAAAAAATGATGTGTATATATATATTATTTATATTGGTAAGATGGAGTGAGGGACAATTATCGGTAAAAAATATAAGTAGGTCCTCACTGTGTGAAAACTGAGTAATAATAGACTATATCTGAATTGCGCCATGGGTACTCGCCCACTTTCTCAATCTTTTCTTTTGCGCGCCCACTTCCGACTACCAGGTCACATCTACATGTGTTTTAGCTAAAGGATGTCTCCAAGTCCGTTAACACTTCCCCCTTTCTATATTCCTATAGAGAATACGTACAAGCTTAGGGATGTGAGATGTTCCAATTAACTTAAGCTACAAGTCATACGAACACACGAAGCCACACAAATAGAGAAAAAGGGATATGTTAGACAATGTAAAAATAGAGATGGGAGAGCGCGGAGGAGTCGGTCATAGTCAAAACTGTTCTTCTAATTATTTGTTATCTTGTATGCTATACCAACAAACTTAAAACTACTTGCCTTCTTTTCTGATCCATCTAAAAGTTACGCTTAATTTTAACAAGTTGTACATATTCAATGTTATGATTATATATGATTACACTATTTACCATAATTATTGATCACCGTCCCACACTAAAATTGAAGTACATCCAACAAATTATTTGAAAATTGAAACAAATAATGCTCTTCAAAACAATTAATTATTCCACGATTTTGTGTATTGTTGATTCCATCCAAGTGAATGTACCAAGTCTCTATCCAGTAAAAATAGTTTTGCTTTTGAACTAACTTTTTTACAATTATTTTTTCACCATAACTTCTTAAAACTATAACAAAGGTTTCATTTCAAATTTTTTAAATTTGCTTCACTGTTTTTTCATCACTATAAACGTTGTTTAAAACAACTTTTATATTTTGACTAAATAATTTTGCTCCGTTTGTGTCGATATTTACTGTATTGTAGCTCCAACTTGGTATCGAAGGACTGGATATAATCCTATTATAACACAAGATTCGATACTTCATCAGGTCTTATAGTTTTTTATTGTACGGAGTTGCATAAGCTCATATTCACTAATGTTAAAGGGCTTGTTTGATCTCATTTTTATTTATTTTTTTTTACTTTTGAGAAATTAAAATCAAGTTTTCAAAATAATTTTTCTTATTTTTAGTTTTTTTTAATTTTCACTTAAATTAGAAAAAATTTTAAGACAACAAATCTAATCAAAAATTTTTCCGAAAAGTGATTTTGTTATTTAGGAACTCAAAACTACAAATAAAAAACGATACCAGAAATACACAAAGCCAATAAACTTATGTATTTTAAAGTAACATTTCGCAAAAAAACTACTTAAACAAATGATTTATTTAATTTTTTTTTCCCGTGTGTTTTTCGTGCCCTTCCCCTCGTTGTATGTAGCATCACCCAACAAAATTAGTCACTTCAGATTCTTAAAATCTTAGAATCTTTTAAGATTAACAAGTTAAACACAATCCAAACCACTATTCTCATACAAACCCATAATAAAATTAATTTGTTATCATTCCAACCACATTAATAAAACCCACAAAACAAAAGAAAAAAAAACGAGAGACTAGATAATTAACTAGAACAAAGACGTAGCAACAAATGCAAGAACAAAATGAGCAAGGACGACTTTTCCAAGACCACTACGAGAAGCAGAGGACTCCGATGACTTGTGGTGGTGCTGGTGGTGGGGGTCGGTGGTCGAAGTGCCATTTTGGTGGCTAACTTCTTGGCTGGACATCACCATGACCACCATCTTTTGGCCATGGCTGCAGTGGCCTGTGGCACCACTAATGAAGAAGAATGGGCCTGGTTGGTCAAGCTTAAATATGGTGGTGCCGCTATTGTCGAAGAAGTTGGGTTGGGTGGCGCTGCAATTGCTGTACTCTTCTTTCGTTACCTCCATCACCGAGTCTTTCTTGTACTTAAATACTGTAAAAGAAAGTACATATTGATCCAAATACAGAAAATAAAAATATTTTTATTTAAATGTAGAATTCCTTCTTTTTTTTAATTTTTAGGTGACAAAATGATATTTCTCATTTAAGACAGAATTAAAATTAGAATAGATAAATTTTTTAGATAAAGTACACGCACTCATAATTTATGATAAAAACTGATTCTAAAATTGTAATTTTGGAAAAAAAAAAAAATCCAAAAAAATTAATTCCAGGAAGGCAAAACTTCTTATATATATACAAGTGAAATTTTATCTAAAAACTAGTTATCATTAACTTCGTGTAGTTATGTATTGATCTCATCTTTCTCATATTGTAATGCGAAACTTTATTCTCAAACTGACAAGTGAAATCCCGAACTAGTACTACTTAGCATTTATGTTCCTTCAAACAAATACTAGCATCTTGAAAGGCCAAGGTAATCATGACGATCGGTACGAAATGGGCATTATGTAGTCTTTTCTTAACTAACTACTGAATACATTATACTTACAGAGAATATCTCCGACTTGAAACCTGTTTTGAGAGGCCCAGTGGTTGTAAACATTGGTGTCATTGAGTGATGGCACTACCCATCCTAGGGTGTCACCAACATCAAACTCAAATGCCGAGGCATTAACAAACGAGAATGCAATCAGAAACAGAAAGATTACATCGACAGAGCTAGTCAAGCGGGATGCCATCTTCGTAAAGTAAATATTTTGTCTTTGTTTTTTAATTAAAATTGTAATTGTTAGTAACGTTTTAGAGTAGTAGGGCTTGGCTTAAATAGGCAAAAGCTGGTCATGTCATGGTTAGTTATTTTTGATGGAGGTTGGAAATGGAGGGAGTGGGGTTGGGAAGTTAACGGGCAGTTAATGGTCATGGTTCTGACTTGACCGGTTCACCTGGTCAAACCCGTGTTTTATTAAGTCAGTGTTTGGATCATCTTTTTAATAGTTTCAAACTACCAAAAAGCTCTTTTTGACTGTAAGGCTTGCGTTTGATTTACAAATAAGATCTTTTTACATCTTTTTCACAACTTAAATAGAAAAATAAAAAAATTATTTTATAATTAAGCAGAAAAATATGTAAAACTGGATCTTTTCACAGCTTACTTTAGAAAAGTGATTTAAAAAGAGTATATTAGCATTAAATTTTTACCACTATGACTTATTTTTACTTGTTTTCACCACTCTCACCTGCCATCACCCCTTTTAGCACCTTTGGTGGTTAGACTCACCACTTTCGACTACCATAATTAATGATTATCATGATTCTTTTTTACTTACTATTATTCATTGTTTTATATTATTAAGTCATTTTTTTGTAATTAAAACAGATTAGTTTCTTTTTTAGCTTATAGCCAAACATTTTACTCTTTAAAAAAGATCTTTTTGTACTATACAATCAAATAATTCATAGTAAAAAGGTACAGATCTTAAATGGATAGATCTTATTAAAAAAGATAGGATAAAAAAAATAAAAAGCTAAAATAAGTTGTACCAAAGACACCCCAAGTATATTATATATATATATATATATATAAGTTAGTATGTAATATGCACATGGTAAAAATAATTAAATTATGAATGATATTAAATAGTTATAGTTATCTTTATCTTTAATATATAAAGAAAAATTATCACTTAGATATCCTGAGGTTTAATTATTTATCATTTAAGTATCCTGATATTTCAATATATACAATGAGGTAGCTAAGATTTCAAAATTTTATCTCTTAGGCACTCTAGTGAGAATTTAGTATTTTTTTGTGAAAATTCGAACATTTTTTCACCATAAAGCGTTGGTGCAATACATGATTACAATAATATGTACGAATTATATTAATTTTTTCAACAAAAATAAATAGAATAGGAAAAAACGTCACTAAATTATGACGAAAATATCAGCATATTAGTGAAATAAAGAAACATGTTAACATTTTACGATAGAAAATTATAACATTATGATAAAAGACACCTATAAATTATTATAACTATGTCCTATATTAGCAATTTTTAACAAAAATCTATATAATTTTGAAAAATAGTACCTAATTCATAAAATTCTTGAACTTTGGGGTACCTAAATGATAAATTTTTTAAATCTTAAGATATCTCATTATATATATTAAAACATCAAGATCCTTAAATAATAAATCTTTGAATCTCAGGATACCTATGAGATAAATTTTATAATATAGAAATATAATGTAATGTTTATTAGGCTTATTTGCATCAAGTATTCCTCTATTTTTTTCAATTCTCAATTTATTTTTTTTTTACTTTTAGTTATATCAATTTAGTCTCTTTACAATTTATATTATATCATTTTAGTCCCTTGGTCAAATTCAATTTAAATCTTTGACGTAAATTTTAATAGCACAATTACGTTAATACGAGTAACCTGCAACAAAGTCTCCTATTAGCTTTATTTAACTCAACCTATAACTAAGTTTTACTTTCAAGTACTAAATTAACACAATACCAGATGGACATGAACTGAATTGACACAATTAAATATATAAGAACTAAATTGATAAAAGAACAAAATATAACAAACTTTGCTGTAAATAAGCATATTGATTATGTACATAAATTATTATATATTTTATGAAAAATCCTCGAAATCTCATTGAGAAAAGATCAAATGATTTTAATCATCATCTACAAACAACAATGTTACAACGGTATAAAGGTATGTCAATCACCCTCATTTGCCACTACCACCCTACATTTCATTCAAACTTCAACCCAAACTACACATTGTAAATACAAAAAAGATGTTATTGTCAGGATAATGATGTGACTTGCATAATATACCTACAAAATTATCCTGACAATAACACTGTCCAAGCAAAATTATACATATAATCAGAATCACCATATACAGTCATTGTATTTCCAAGTCCCTTTCAGTGGCATTGTTTTCGCTGTCAGATCCGCTCGCACTTTTCTTCCGCTTGGAGGAACCATCACCCAAGAACCGAACGAAGCTGTTCTTCGACCTTTGCAGGTTACGGGTCCCATTGTTGGGGTTGGTTCCAGCATTCTTCTTGGCCATATCTTCCAATATGTTTGTCATAAGACTCTCGAAACGGCGTCTGAATGTTGGGTACCTTGAAATGGACTTCATGATCCCTCGGAGCCTTTAGAGTTAATAAGTAAAAAAATCAAAAGGGAAGCATGGAATCGAAATGCAATTGTGGTCATAATGTTAGTGGAAAAAGGTACGAAGTTATCCTATCCTTATCTGGGTATGTGTAATACAAAGAAGCAAGAGTAATGAGGGATCTTGTCAAAAGGGTAATGGTTAGGAAAGTATATAACAAAACATAGATAAAATTTTCCTAAATTTTTTAAAATTCTCTTTACACTCCTCCTCTGTCCAATTGCCAAATGGGGACAACAGATTTTTGAATTCAAATTCATTTATAAATATGTTTGGATAAACACAACATATGAGTTACAGAGGTTATTACAAAAATATCATTATATAACATTCAGTTGCACAATTTTCCATTACGTAAGAACCTTTATTTGATTCTATGGAAATAATAAAACGTGACTTCTTTTACCGACCAAGAATTTGCTATTATATAGCACCACACCGAAAATGTTACCTAACACATTGTAAAGCTTTTAGAGTGTAACAACTAGCTCAAAACAACTGTTATAAGTACTGACTGGCATTTGGTTCCATGGAAAGAGCATTAGTACTGACTGGCATTTGGTTCCATGGAAAGAGCATTACCTTCGAGCCAATGCATCAAGTTCAGCTCTTTTGACCTCCGATTCCGGGGGTGTTCCAACAGATGTACTCTTCAATCGATCCGGATCACCGATCAATAAAACTAACTTTCCCAAATAATCCTCCTCAGACTCGGAGAGGTTTTCAGCTTGTATTTGATCCTTTATGATCAGAAGCGGGTTCAGAAACCAATCAAAGAACGTATCTTTCGGTCTGTTTGTGCTAGTTATTTCAGTAACGTTGTCACCTACACCGGAAAAAGAAAGCCTGAGATTGGTTTTTGTTCAAGTTTTCAGTGTGTTAAGAGTGTAAAAGTATTTCTAGGCCATCACTTATCAATTTAAGCTTTTGAGATAGTTGGTACACTTTGATATGATATTACAGCCTTGTTGACAAGGATCCTGGTCACAAGCTCGAATCTCAATAACCCCAACTCTCAATATGAGTTTAGTTTTGACACAAGGTATAAAATGGGCCTGTGTCACTTATACACAATTTAAGCCCAGTAAGCATTCGTGTGAGGGGTTTGTTAGAGTTTAAAACCATTTCTGAGCCTTTACCCATCACCTTAAAATTTGGGACAATTGGTACCTTGATATGGCATCAGAGCTTTGTTGAAAAGGAGGTTATGAACTCAAATTCCAATAGCCCCACCTCTCAATATTAGTTTAATTTCTGCACATGGTATAAGGCGGGCTTTGTGCATTATCCACACTTGAAATCCAATGCGCATATGCTTGAGGGGCATATTAGAGCATAAAAACATTTTTGGGCTTTCATCATTAACCTAAGCTTT
Organism: Simmondsia chinensis; assembly: GCA_018398585.1. Classification (NCBI taxonomy): domain Eukaryota; kingdom Viridiplantae; phylum Streptophyta; class Magnoliopsida; order Caryophyllales; family Simmondsiaceae; genus Simmondsia; species Simmondsia chinensis. The sequence goes on along the minus strand of JAGTTD010000002.1, from coordinate 7,507,945 downwards.
TAGAATAATTAGTATCATGACATTGCATCAAAGCCTTGTTGACAAGGAGGTCATGAACTCAAATCCCAACAGCCCCCCATCCTCTCAATATTAGTTTAATTTTGCACAAGGTATGAAGCGGGTCTGTTCACTATCAATAATTCGAGCCTAATGCGCATTCGCCTGAAGCTATATATTAGAGCATAACACTATTCCTGAACCTTCATTTATCAGCTAAGCTTTCGTGACAATTGAAATAGAGGAAAGAAAAGTACGCAAGTTAGACATACGTACTTAACAAGATACCGGTGGAGTTCGCTTTGACGGAGCGCAGGAGAGTCTGTAAGAGGCAGTAAGCGGGTAAACCGTTGGTTATGATGCCGCTGTCGTCCTTGCCGGTTTTAGCATTCTCCAAGTCTTTTACTGATATAACTCCTTGAGACAACAAAGCTTCTCCATTTAGTTGGCACTGCTTAAATAAGCTATGAAGCATCTGCATGAGACATACATAATTTGGGTTAGCATGATGGAAATATAGTATGAAGAGTATACAAATCATTCTTAAGTCTTCACCTAACAACTTAAAATTTTAGGATAGTTGGTTCCGTAATCTGGGTCAGAGTTGCTCTTTTTTCCCCCCTTGAAGAGATTCGGTGCTCGGAGAGCTTTCAATTTTTTAGAAAATTTTCAAAGAAAACTCTAGAAAATGCATTTAGCAAAACATGATCTTCTAAGTTTCTCATTTTGCATTTAACATTCACAGCTTCCCTTTAAATTATCCACGATAATTAAAGAGATTATTTTCCTGTGTTTTCTAAGGGCATGTTTGGTATCATATTCTATTTCTAATTTTTAATTTTTGAAGAACTAAAAACTAGGTTTTGAACGCGATTTTGTTTTGGTCTCTTCTTTTCAATTTTCTTTTAACTTGAAAAAATTTGAAAACAAAAAAAACCAAAAACATTTGTTTCCCAACCTAGTTTCCAATATCTCAAAAACCAAAGTTGTAAACACAGAGCTGAAAATCATATCAAACGGGCCCCAAATTTTCAATTTTTTTTTCCCGATAAATTGCGACAAAATCGCTAAACAAGCTGGCCACTCACTAGGCGAGGCCAGAGTCTGACCGCAACAACACGGGGACCAAAACCATCCAACACAAAACAAGAAAACAGGAACAGAAACACTCGCCTCAAAACACAACACATCAAACAGCGTGCACAGGACCAAAAAAGACACAGAGACAAGAAACAACAACACGCGCAGAACCAACACAAACAGGGATCCTACCTGGAGAAGAATCAGAAGGCCAGCACAAGAACCGAGAGTGAGACTGAAGCCACAACCCAACACCCAAACCATATCATTGAGCAAGAATGTCAGCCACCATAGCTGGGTCGAAACCATCAAAGTTGAAGCCCACCTTTTCTCCTAACTCTATTACCTGCTCCGCATTCAGGATCCTCTCATCTTACTCTTCTTCCGTGATCTTCGGGATTCGATTTCCCCTATTCCGTTTCTTCCTCTTTCCAGCTGTCTTAGTCGATTTTCCAGCATTACTTCTAGAAGACATATCCTTCAGAAATTCTTGCAACTCCCGCTTCTCTCTCTCCTTCATCTTGCGCTTGATCGTTTTTCTCTCTCTTTTCGTGTGTGGAATTTTTCTTTTTTCCTCCCGCCCATGCTAGGCCCTTCCATGAGTGGAGCTGATACTTGCTGACTCTACGGCAAACTAGCCTCAGCTTGAGAGATATCGATTGTTGTTATTGGCTCGAATCCTGGAGGGAATTCCGGCCCAGATGTTGTTGACTCATTATCACTGTTGCTTCCCCCAGTATCGGTATTCGGTGTGGCTATCTCAGCATGATGTTGCTGAGCTGGAGCTTCACGATTCTCAACCCATGGCAACAGTAGAGGAGGATGTGCCACATGCTGTGAAGCGCAAGGCCTGGCATGCAGGAGTGACCGTTGTAGGACCCATCTTCCAATGATTTGGCCGTTGATGTGGATGGAAACATGTCCAGACGGCTGCCAAGCAACTCCCATCCCTTCATTTGCCAACCGTGGGGCAGGAATTGTATTCTCTTCCCTAATAATCAAGCGTTCTGATACAGATGTAGAGAATCTACAGCATCTATCATTCGAACAGGGAGAGATTCAGCCCGTGAGTATTGCCGTGTCACTGTTGTGTCATGAATATCTCGATTGATCTGCGTCGCAAATGAGGCTTGCTCCCTGGCCAATCTAGCCAAAGCAGCTAAAGCAACAACTCTGGATGAATAGTCTGGAATGACCTCATAATTACCCTCCTTGATAAGAACCAAACGTAATCCCCCAATAAACTAAACTTGGACCGTCTGATGAATGTATGTAGTGGAGCAAGTGTCAATAAGGATCCTAGCAACATCAACACACGTCATAGCGGACGTCCTCGCATCCATTCTGACGAACTTTCCCCACAATTTTGCGATATCAGTGAAGCAATCCTTAGACCAACATTGAAGAGGCAATCCATAAACCTCAATCCACACCCTTCTCTCAACAGAGCCAAGGGTCTCACCGTTGTACTTATATACCTCTTTGAATTTCCTCAGTAAAATCTCAAGGCGCGGCCCACAGTAAGACTCAAGGGTGTCCACAGAATCACATACGAGGATAAAGAAGGAAGTGCTTAGCCCTCTAGGGGTTAACCTGTAGAGATTGTTCTCGGTGATAAACGTGAGAATATCATCAAGGCTAGCCTCCTCCGACGTATGTGCAATTAGAGCCCGCTCAAGCCAAGCCTCGACGCATTTATTGGTATTTGATACTACAATTTTCGGAATGTTAACAGATGCAGACTCCTCGGCCCTCCCTTGATCTTGAATGCCTTCCGCGTTCCTGAACTGACTGGGAGCCCTAGGTTGAGGCTGGTTTCGCACAGTAGTAGTAATTGGTCTTCTGATTGGGTTAGCCCATTGAACTCTGAGTTTAGCCCCCATCACCCATGTACCATCCATGGATGTAATCGCCCGCGCCGCTTCGCCGTACTCCGAAAACCGGACAAAACCATAAGACAATCTTGACCTCAACCTTTTCTTAATAGGCACAAAAGTATCGTAAATTGACTTAAAGCCACGAAAAACAGCTTTAAGCCAAGAATTTGTCGTTCTTTCGGGTAATCCATCAACGAAAATAGACACCCCCATAACAGGAGTAGTACCGTTGGGGATGGGTAAAATGAGGAGAGAGAGAAGTACCGCTGGGACAGGGAGTTTGCACCTGGTGATGGCGGTGATGGCCGTAGGTAGGTGTAGGTGTGGATGACAGAGGGTGATGGTGGAAATGGAGTTGGCGAAGGGGGTGGTAATGATGGGAAAAGAAGGGAGATGGAGATTGGTGGTTGGTGGTTGAAATTGAAGGTGGGAGTTGATGGGAGCCGGCAGTGGGTGTTGAACCTTGGTGTTTGGAGATGGGGGTTGATGGGAGGGGACGACTGGCGCCAGTTAACGGAAGTAGGCGAAGGAGGTGCCCTCTGCAAATCTCACCGAATGGTCTCGAAAATCGCACGACCCAAATCGCAAGCCCTGGTTGAGTCCGGCACTTGACCTCCGGCACTTGGGTGGGCAGCCACGCTCCCGCACGCGCCGGTAGGGGTGGTGGGATATACCCGTTGGGAGTTTGAAAGAGAGGAGAGAGATAGGCACTCAGAAAATTTTTTCATTTCCTATGAAAAGCGCGTGGAACAATATAGACAGCAAACTCAGAAAATTTTTGCAAATTAAACACACCCTTATTATCATATCCCTTTTTCGACCCCTAACTCAAACATAGATGCTATGTTCTAACATTGAATGAAGAACATCGAAGATCTTTCCATTTGAATCGACATTAGTAGCAAGCTACGCCAACGTACCTCAAGTGGTTTTAAATCAACCATAGGATTCTTAACTGAGGACGGTAGTGAGGGTGTCCGTTGGAAAGAACTGGGCCTTGAGATAGACGGCGCACGTGATTGAGGTTGTGACACTGCATCCTTTTTCCGGTATTGTGGCCTGTTGGTAAGAAACTACATCACCTCTACACGTTCACATAATGACTTTAACAAGACTAGTGCAATGAAAAGAAACCTAGGAAAGCAAGTTCCTTCTGGCATGTCAAGAACGTCGTTGCTGTATTCATCATAAATGGCCCATGCTGCTACGACGTAACGCAGCCCCATCGAGAGAGAGGATTCCTGCAGTTAAAATGAATGAAGTAAATAAAAGGGCCGCCAAAACCTAATACGATGCAATAATATGAGTTTGATGATACTCAATTACTAAGATATTAGTGTGTTCGGCACTTGGCTTGACTCAGCTAGTTAGCCTAATCAAGCTTTGTAACGGAGCCGAGCTTGCTATCGAGTTGAGCTATTCAAGTTACTATCAAACCATTGTTGAACCATTTTCAAGCTAATACCAACTTTTAATGAGCAGTTAATGAGTGTTGAACTTATCAAATCTACTCGAACTCAGTTTGATGAGCAATTGAGCCCCCAAAACAAACACGAACAACCCTAATCGCTTCGAAACACGAGTAGTTCATCAAACATCTGGTTCATTTACTCCCCTATCATTCATTCGAATTTTGCCAAAGATAATGCTTGAAAGCAACTTATCCCTCGGAAAAACCGACACGATTGCTACGACCAATGATTAACATTCCCGAAACTTTGCTTTCACAACACCAAGACCACGACCATTACGTGGCTTTGAACTGCAATTATATTCCATGCTTAAGAACTGCAATAGCATGCCGATATAAGTGGAACCCGACTTCCGAAGGTTACCTGGTATGCAACGACCCCGGCATAAGCACCCAAGAAGACACTTGCAACCGTGGAACCCAAGACCGCCCCGACAACAGCCAGAGGCCAAAGGAGAATGGCAAGACCCGCAAAGGGTACACATATCGTGTCCAAGAAAGGCCCCTCGCGACCTAAAAGGTCGTGAAACAAACGTTGCCACCCCTTAAAGAGCATATACGGGCTTTTGAATAACGCGAGGATGCATATTAATGGCACATCGAGCAAAAACCCCATAATCACGGCTATAATTGCACCGGGAAGATAAAGCACTCTGCAAACAAGTTGATTATACAGGGTCAGAGACGAGCATAAAGAGCCAAAAAACTAATGAAATTATTAGTTAACGAATTTTAAGTTACTTGTTATGCAATTGGCGTTTAAGTAATGATACTTTTGTAATAGCTTTCATAATGTTTATACATTGTATTTCATCTATTACAACGAGTTTACAAACTTATATGTCAACAACTATCAAAGAGGTATAAAAATTAATGATTGCATGGTTATTCAAGTTCTATTTCACTCTCCGATGGGAGTTCTTTCCATCTTTCCTTCGCTGCACTTTCGGTGGGGCTTCCCGAATTATCATACCAAGGAATTCTATTGTACTCCGTGCAAAGAAGAAAAAGATCCAACATAAGAAAAAAAGATCAAATACAAAGAAAGCACCCGACTCGACATTTGAAACAATAGACAAAACAAAACCAAGTCAAGATGATAAAGATCATTCAAAACTTTACAAACATGTTTAAACGCAACTGTTGTTGTTGCTTCTTTTTAGGGGTGGGGACCCTTCAAAAACAGCCTCCCTACAGGTTCCCAGACCTTGCCTTGGCAGAATCCCCTTTGAGACACTGGGTTTGTTGTTGTTGTTGTGACTTAAACACGACTAATGTTCAAAAGAACACAAAGTGATCATGCACCCTCTAATAAATCGTGCAACAGGCGACCATGACCATGGATTGCAATTTGATTCCATGATCCACATATGTAGCTTTTTAGGAAAAAGGGAAGAGCAACAAACCTGATCTCATAATATTTTCCATCTGGAGGCCCACGACGTCGCAGGTCATCCATAATTGAAAAATAAGAATGGAAACAGACATCTCTAAAATCTCTGACAACGGTGAAGCAACCCTTAACAGTACTACAAGTTCCATCCTATAAAAACGAAGCGAAAGCATGTCATACGTCATAAAACACATACAAAAAGGGGCAAGGGAGAAAAAGGTTGTTACATACATAGAGAGCATGAAAGAATTCATCGGTTTTCCCTTCTCCAACGGCATCAAAGGTGGCAAATATCGGTGAAAGAAATCCATACAATGCACCCCCTAAGATGCTTGCAAGAATACCAACAACTGGCCATAGTATAAAGAGAACCAACATACATGGATAGGCTACAAGTTTCAAAACTGGGCCTACTTGCTTCGCCCTGCAATGAGAAAAACCAATCAATGGTAAAGCAGTACATTGGAAATGAGGATGTAAACAAATTGAACGTTCAACGAAATACTTGTGTTCAAAATTGATTATGGGTCGTTCGTGTTCGTTATGGGGGCTTAATAGCTTATTGAGCCGAGTTTGGGTAGGCTCATTAAGTTAACAAGCTGAGTTCAAACAAGCAAGTGCACGGCTCGTCAATGTTCGCGAATAGTTTGATAAAGGCTCAATAACAACTCGTTAAAAGCTCATTAAGAGTTGGTATTAGCTTCAAAAGATGTTCGATAATGGTTCTATAGTAACTTGAATAGCTTAGTTCAGTAGCGAGCTCGACTAGATAGCAAGCTCAGCTCGGTTATAAGCTTTCGTTTTGATTAGAATAACGAACTGAGTTGAGTCGAGTATCGAACACACTAAAATCTTATTGAACCCGAGCTCAAACAACAGCTCGAAAGGGCTTGAACTCAATCTAGATAAGGCTTATCGAGCTCGAGTTCAAGCAATGGGCTCGTTTAAACCCCCTATTGAAAAGTATCAAAGCTAACGAGTTTAACTTGGAGATGGAAAGTTGATGTTATAGAGGAGCACCTTAGTATACAATAATATGTCCAGAAAAAGTGTGCAGGCCAAAGACCCAAGATGATCGCGGAGTTTCCAATAGTCATTATTAGGCATATGAACGGACATAGTATAATACCTGCAAGAAATGTATACCTCCTTAAACCCAGATCCAACAGAACCCCGATGAGTTCGCAAACATGGAAGAATGGTCCTTCTAGTGCATTTAGAAAGATTCATTGTGCTTGATTAGTACTTTAGCCACTGTGCTAGGAAACATCACACACGCAATGAAACAAAGTAAAGCAACACAACAAATTTATTTGCAAAACCCTCTTTTACTCCAGTGAGAAAAACCACGACACCATTGATCCATTCAAATCAACTACCATTGTTGACGAAGTATGAAAACTTGAAAAGGCATACACACTCAAACTCTCATACATCTTGGTTGTTTAAGTCTGCGCCGCACTAGCCTCAAGCTTTATTCTTCATATATTTGAAGTCCATCGACATCATCACCAAATGCTATTCAACTTTTAGACAAAGAAACTTGCAAACACTCTCAAAGATGCACAACCCGCTTCCTATGCACAGAGGACAAACTCACATACACAGACATATATCTCCGATACCTTCCCAATCGAAACCTCTCTCCGCATTCGACCCCCGATGGTGCCATCCGTGGTTCTAGGCGCATTTCAAAGCTCTTTCATGTATTCTTTACATAAGCATACAAATTAAAATGAAAGCTAAAATGCACAACTTGTTTCTCACTTATTCAGTGCTTCCATAGCTGTCATAATTTCTAATCTTCTGTCATCCATAATCTCTATAACTTTTCATCTCTTGAAGACTCTTCAAACTTCCTCATCCCTATTTTTCATATTCATTTAATTTGTCTTTTTACAATTCAATTTCGGACAACAATACTCAACCATCCGTTAGGGCAATGGTAAGTTGGTAGTAACAACTAAGGAATGATTACATCAGTTACCGGAAGGTTACATGCTGCAGCAGCTTTGATCCCTTTCATAACCAATGACTAATCCGTTTGGGTTCCAATAGGATCTAACTGGTTCCAAAAGAACAAGCTTCTAGGCCCAAAAATTCTTGATCCAACTTAAATTTCTACTCCATTTTCCTTCACGGGGCATAAATATTGATACAATATAAAATCAAAAATCGATAGAAACTAAATAAAAGCAATAAATTGGCTGAAATTAAAGAGGTAAGAGACAAAATATATGGATGACATTGATTTCAATGATAGATTTTGCTAACACAATATAGTGCTCATTTATAGAGTTGTCCTTCCCTCTTCTAGACCAAGCCTGTTCCTATTCCTTTTGAGCTGCCCTATTACTCGATGCTCACATACGTATTTGGGCATGTATCAAATGCCAATCAAATACTGCTGAATCAACCACTGCTGCTCATAAGAAATAAATGCAAGCACTTAATATTAGTTATACTAAGTTTATAATGGTTATTTTCAATTTAAAGTTGGGATTGAATATACCAAACTTCCCAAGTATCTAGAATCAACTATCTTCAAATCAAAGAACCTAAACACAATAGATTATCTCATTTCATGAAGAACAAATTCAAGAAAAACTAAAATCACCAACAACAAACACAAATTAAAGGGACAATCACAAACCTTTGATGATGCCAAGAAGAAGAAGCCCAACAAAATAAGGAAGAAAACGAAGAAACTGCCACAGAGAAGCCCAAAACCCTCTCGGTGGCTCCATTCTCTCTCCTATTATGTACTCAATAACACAAATCTTGCGCAATAAAACTACAAACCCATCTCATAAATCAGCCAAATTTACCCAATACTTCAATCAAAACCCTAACTTTTCAAGATTTCAGTACCCGAAGCCCAAAAACCAATCTGGGTTTTCTCAAAATGATCTTTTAGAAGCTATGAAAGATTATACTTAGACCCTTGAGAACAAGTATCGTGTCCAAATTAGATATATGGACCAGAGTATTAGGGTAACCGATACACTCATTTGGGCATGTATCATACCTGAGGACAAAGGGTGAAGAAAACCCCAAAATTTAAGATTTCAGTACAATAAAACCTAGAAACCAATCTGGGTTTGTGTCAGAACATTCAAAACCGAAGAAGAAGGGCTTAGGCAACGGTTAAATAACTGCTATGGGGTATTTGAATTTTGGGGAGAAACAAGGGGAAAATAAGTGAACAGAAGTTAGAAGGAAGGAAGGGATTCTCCATTTTGTGGGGCTGCAACCCAAAGCTGAAAGCAATCCCCACTTGCGCATATCGAAGAAGAATCTCATCTAACAATTCTGAAATGATTATTTTAAATGGGTTTTCTTTGCAGAAAATGACATTTACGATTATTTTTGCGCAAAATTTATTAATGCCAAAACAATAACGTAATGTGCACATTTAACAAGAATAATATAAAGTGTGAGATTTATGAATATATTTAAATTAGAAAGAATTTAAAATGATGTGGTACGGGAATAATATAAAATATGAAATTTATGAAGATAAAAAATTTACAATGACGCGGTACGAGGGTAATGTAAAATATGAGATTTATGAAGATATTTGGATTTCGAAGTAATTTAAATATATTTGTAGCTTTTAAATTCTTTAGATATTAGTTTATCTTTTAGGATTTATTGAATTAGATTAAATTAAGATTATTTAGTACTATCTATTATTTTAATTAGATTTTCTTTTAGTTTAATTTTCCTATTCATATTCAATTTGATTTCGTTTAGGTTTATATTTTTTATAAATAGGGATCCTAGATTGTTTAAAAAGATAGTTTTCTTGATTATTCAATAAAGATTTGTTATTTTCTCGAGTTTAGAGATTTCTTTCAGTGGATTCTGAATACGTCAGTTCGAGTGAAATTCGAGCAAACACTCGTTCGTGTGTCTTTCGAACTTAACAATTCTGAAATCCGCTTCCGTCCTGCATCACATATAACAAGAGGTATAAAGTTGCCTTGAAAACTCAATTTCGCTTTTACAATAACAATTTTTGCTTGACAATTACATTATCCTTAAAAATAGTCAATTATCATAACTTAAATCAGTATCTGTATTAACGTTGCATTTTTTTCATTCAAGCTATACATTTTTTAATATAAAAAATAGAGAGATAAACACACAAGTTAGTGTTGGATCATTTAGTAAAATAATATATTTTAAATAATTTTTATGTGCAGGTTCAAGTTCTTGTACATGTTTGTGTGTACAAAGACTCGAACATGCACATATAATCATCTTAATAATTTAATATTTTACTATTTAAGATAAAATTAGTTGTGCTATGTTTTTTTTGATTTTATATATATCATAAACAAAATTATATGTGTAACTTAAATTGAATAACAATGTTAATATATATGGTTAACTAAAAATATTTAAACTCTTAAAAATAGTTTTCTAAAATGTTAAAAAAATTATTATAATTAAGTAAAAAATCACCACTTCTAAATTGTTTTTCTATTAAAAAAAAAAATTTTAAAATGATTGACGGTGCCGACACGTAGTGAGGTAGGCTGTGGAACCAAATGTGCGTTCGGCATTGCCTTGGACAACATTGGCACATTATTAAATGCAAATACTACTGTTGCTCAGGATCAAAGTAACCCGATCGAGACAAGAAAATAAGTTTTAATTATTATCTAATTAGGATTTTATTTATTAGTGTTTAATGCTACTGAATTATGTAATTAGGTTTTGGGTTTTAGAGCTAGATTATTATTAGCGATGTGATCTTAGAGGTTGTTTTAAAACCATCTACTCGCAAGCGTATGAAATAGTCGTAGCTAAATCGGGTATACGGACGTATCCATAGTGAATTGGTGTTAAGTCAGACTTAGTGATTAACGAGCTATTGGAAATTCGGTTTTTGTCTAGTTCAATGATTTGTTTAGTAAAATAGTAAAACTAAACATAAATTAAATGTGTTAATTCAATTAAGGTTAGTTTAAGGAGTGAATTCAGGGTAGCTCTACTCGTATTCCGTCATTATATTCTACTTAGGATAATAACTTGAAGGACTTAGGCTACAAGCTCTAAGCCTAGGTTAATATATAAATTAGGGCTTAGGGTAATGAACTGGTCTAAAATGCATAACATATATTATCACCTTAAGTATATCATAGATTATCTCATTAGCACTATCTAATTACTTTGTTACTCCTAATTTAATATTAACTATATAAAAGATTGTGCTCAGGGTAGGGTACAACCTTAACGATGACCACGCGTGAAAACCTGTTATGTGTTGGTCTAGGCTACAAACACAACACGAATCTCTAAAAAGCTGGAGACCTAAACATGGCTACAAGCACACATATAGAAACACCAGGCAATCATGAATAATTTCCAACAGGGCTGCGAATATGACATAACTAAATCATCGTCAAAAGCATAATATAAATCTAGGATACGGGCAGCTACCCGCCTTTTATCCCTAAACTATAAGTCTACTCCTCCATAGGAGTTTTACACATCTTTCAAATCTAACAAAGATAAAACAATTGATAAAAGCTAATGACTTGAAGACTCCTTAATTGATATTAACGTTGATCCTTGCTTTGATCCTTCCAGCATTTAATTGATGTTGGCATTGATCCTTGCTTTGATCCTTCCAACACTCTGAGCATCTACGCTTCGACATTTGAGAATCCCTTGGATCTCATAACGGCTTTGGGAGACAAAGGAGGAGAGGAGGCGTGGCAAAAGATACGAAATTAGGCTTCCCCCTCTTTATTTATATATGCCGCGCCGATCAATCGGCGCACTCCCTTGACAGCTTGCACAGTTAATATAAAACAAGTGTAACTTTTGATCTGTAAGAAGTTACGCGCCAAATTATATACCAAATCGAAGCTCTCAAAGAGATCTACATGGCCCAATTGGTTTCATTAGTGGATTGACAAACTATTGGGTCATAAATACTCTTCTTTTAACCTTTTGCTCGTTTTAAGCTTGACCGATTGCCCAAAATGCATGGTCAATCGATCCACTGCCCAAACAAAAGACAAGACTATTTTCGATCGAATCTTGACCCAGTGGGTACTTCTTTTGCACACGTGGTTAGGTTTCTCAATATAGTCTTCAATTATGCCTCGATTGTGCTTGATCATGTCACTTTTCACCCTTTGTTTGCTTCGTTACACTCTTAGCCAAAATGTCCCTATATAACAAAACATACATGTAAAAATTAAATATGTTGAGGGAATGAAGAATAAAATATGTAAATATAAGGCACATCAATTAGTAATAGTAGAGTTGGATTTAAAGTATGATTAGTTTTTAGAGTTGGATTATTATAAGGAGTACAATTTTTTATACTTATAAACAAGCCATTAGTTTACATTATTAGGTAGCTTTTGATGATTTCAAATAATTTGATGAGATCATGCTTAGAGTTGATTTTTTGTAGTTTTATTTTGAAAGAGTTTAATAAAATTACATAGTTCCTTTTTTGGGTTATTGTTCGAGTATTCACAAAATCAATGAGTTTAGTTCCTCTCAATCTGAAATCATTAGGTACGATCAACAAGTTAGAGGCTCCCTATCTTTCTCACCACGCAACAATGAAATTCGAGGCTGCAGGTCGGATCTTTGGACCTGTCTGGATCATTTTTAAATTAATTCTTTTACTTTTTAATATTTTATTTTGGAAAGAATTTTTTTTTCTAGTTTAAATAATAACTTAAAGTAAAGCATTATTTTTAAAATCTAACTTTTAATTTTTTTTTAAAAATAAAAGTTAAGGGATACTTGAAATTATTTTTTGTTTATAGTTTTTTGTTTCTAAAAAATTAGATATCAAAATTTTAGATATTTTTTCTTAATTTTAGTTTTTAATTTTCTATTTTACTTTTATCAAAAAACTTAAAAAAAAAAAAGAAAGAATCATAATTATGTTATAAAACTATAGAGATATTATACTCTATAGGAAGATAATAAAAAAATAAATCCGAATATAATTAATACAAAATAATAAGTATTTTATATCAGAATGAGACTTTTTTGTTTTAAAATTTTTCCCTTCCTCTCGTTTCTTTCTTTCTTCTTTTTTTTTCCGCTTTTTTTCTTTCTTTTTTCTTTCCCTTTTTTCTTCCTGTCATGTTGCACTGTGCACGTGTATATATATACAAAATGAAGGGGATGATGAGTCATTGTGACACTTGTCACAATTTACACTAATCTATCTATACTATTATACTCTATATAATAGAGAAGTTGGGAGTCACCTAAAAGCTACCCACCCCCAATACTTTTTTTTTAGATTTTTCCTTTTTCTTTATTTACCTTTTTTCAATCTTTTTTAATTTTTCTTTAGTTATATATTAAACAACAATAATTGTTATTTGTGTGTATATTAAACAATAATTATTCTAAAAGTAGTCCAACTATATCTCAATATTTCAAAGGAATGGCAATAGGGCGGGCCGGGTATGGCGTGTCCCCTCTATACCCGTACCAACCACCCAAATCTTATACCTGTATCCGCCTTAATACCCTAATGTGCGTACAAAATAATTATCTATAACAGTACCTGTCACCCAAATCCTATACCCGTAACCGTTCCATTGTCTGCCACAGGTATGAAGTGCATATTCAACAATAATTAATCTAAAAATAGCACAACTATATCTCAACGCATCGAGGGGATGGCATTGAGCGGGGACGGGTACGAGGTGCCTCCTCCATACCCGTATCCGCCACCCAATTCTTATACCCGTACCTGCCTCATTGCCCTAATATGCGTACAAAACGATTATGTATACCCGCTCATATTAGTTATTTAATACTATTTTTAAAAATAAATTACTTTTTTATAACATGTAAAAAATGATTATCTATACTCGCTCATATTAGTTATTTAATACTATTTTTAAAAACAAATTATTTTTTATAACATTGACAAATAATTTCGATTCTTGAATTTAAACACATATTTTTTAATTTTAAGGTTAACTATGTACAAAATGAACCGATTATGGTGGTACGGGGTGGGGCGGGGCGGGTTTGAAGAGTGGCCGGGCCGGTCCGGTCCCCACTTATACCCGAGCCCACCCCGTTTCAATTTGGTTTATAAGATCTACATATTAGACAACAAACTAACCGTAACTGCCACCCAAATCTTATACCCGTACTCGCCCCATTACCCGCCACCGGTATGAAGTGCATACCTAACAACAATTAATCTAAAAGTATTACAAATATATTTCAACTTATCAAATGGATGACAATGGGGCGAGGCGGGTATGGGGTGCCTTCTCCATACACATACCCGCCACCCAAATCCAATACCCGTAACCACTTCATTGCCCTAATATACGTACAAAATGATTATCTATATCCGCTCATATTATTTGTTTAATACTATTTTTAAAAACAAAATTTTTTTTTTAACATTGATAAATATTTTAGATTATTGAATTTAAACCCTTATTTTTTAAATTTCAAGGTTAACTATGTACAAAATGAGCCGAGTATGGTGGGTATGAGGCCGGGCGGGGTGGGTATGGAGCGTGGCAGGACGGGTCCCCACTTATACCCGTACCCGCCCCTTTTGACTTTAGTTTATTAGATCTACGCACTAGACAACAAAAACAACCTCACCCGCCACCCAAATCCTATTCCCGTACGCGGCCCATGACCCGTCAGGGGTACGAAGTGCATACCCGTACCCGCCGCCGGTGACTGACCCATACCCCTACCTGCCTCATTAGCCGCAGGTATCTATTACCCACCCGTACCTCTTTAATGTACGTACAAAATAGTTATCTATACCCGCTCCTATTAGGTGGAGCCCATTACCATCCCAATATCTCTTAGTCACAAAATTACCCACCCCCAACTTTTCTATCAAAATAAACCTGAGTGCTATATAATGCGCCACACTAAACCACCAATTCAATATCTTTTAAATTCGAATTCTTTGAGTTTGATTATTTTTGAGTTACAAAAGTTATAGTTGGGTTATTTTGATAAAAACCCTAGCGCACTATGCCAAACGTATATTCGTGCATAAAGTAGTAAATTTTTTATTTAAGACTTTACTTACGTAATCCAAGAACAGGGCACGGGTTAGACCTCTGACAACCCAAAAAAAAAAAAAAAAAGAATTTTCGCATTTAGTCCACGAAGTGCGATATTTCGCGTGCCTATTGCAAGAAATGATTTATTTTAACTCGGTGAGATATATAAATTTTGACTTGAGTTTATAAGATCTACACATTACACAACAAAACTAAGGTACGAAAAAACTTAATTCATTAAAGTTCCAAAAATTAAAAAGGAAAACATATTTTCAATTTAAGACTTTCCGTATTTAATCTATAAAAAAATAAAAAGGGTTCTAAAAAAAAAAGGCCCTCAAGAACCAAATATAATAAAGAAAATATTAATCCAATATATTATTATTTTAATACTTCTCTTATGTAATCCGAGAATAGGGTACCAATTACACCTCCAACAATTTGGAATTAAGACTTTTCGTATTTTGTCCATAAGAAAAAATCAAGTAAACCTCCCATAACCAAAAATAAAAAAATAATAAATTCTTAATTTAAGAATTTCTATATTTAATCAGTAAAAAAATTAATCAGTCAAAGAAAAAAGAACAAATAAAGTCCATGTTAAAGACTTCAAATGGAAAATATAGTTTGTCTTATTTTTATTCAAAACTATTCCTGTTATTACTATGAAAATTATGTAAATTAAACAGCATTATGGACAACTGATTAAACAAGATGTTAGTTCGATGCAAAAAATCACGGATATAAAATACAGTGACCAATAAATACCATCCGTACATCGCACGGGAACGAAACTAGTATATATATATAGAGAAGTTGTCCCCCTCCCCAAAAGCCCCCAAATCTCCAATTCTTTTTTTTTCATATTTTTCCTTTTTTCTTAAAAATTTCCTAATCCTAATCCTTTTTTTAATTACATTTGCCCTTTTTCTTTTTCTTTTTTTTTCCTTTTTTCTTATTTTGCTTTTTTGGTATTTATTTGTAGATTAAACAACAATAATTAATCTAAAAATAGTACAACTACATCTCAACGTATCAAAGGGATAACAATCGGACGGGTATGATTATCTATACCCGCTCTAATTAGTTATTTATTACTGTATTTAAAAATAAATTGTTTCTTTTATAACATTGATAATCTATACTATATATATATAGAGAAGTTGTCCCCCTCCCCAAAAGCCCCCAAATCTCCAATTCTTTTTTTTCATATTTTTCCTTTTTTCTTAAAAATTTCCTAATCCTAATCCTTTTTTTAATTACATTTGCCCTTTTTCTTTTTTTTCCTTTTTTCTTATTTTGCTTTTTTGGTATTTATTTGTAGATTAAACAACAACAATTAATCTAAAAATAGCACAGCTATATCTCAACGTATCAAAGGGATAACAATCGGACGGGTATGATTATCTATACCCGCTCTTATTAGTTATTTATTACTGTATTTAAAAATAAATTGTTTCTTGTATAATATTGATAAATAATTGGAATTATACTATATCTATCTATACTATACTATACTATACTATACTATCTATCTATCTATCTATATGCATATAGAGAAGTTCCACCCCCCCTAAAAACCCTTCCCACCTCAAATACTAAATTTTGAGATTTTTTCTTTTTCTTTAATTACCTTTTTCATCTAATTCCTTTTTCTTTAAATTTTTTCTTTTTCCTTAATTTTTTTTCAATCCTAATTCTTACATATTTACCTTTTTATTTTTCTTTTTTCTTAAAATTTTTTTTTGATCACCTAATTAATTTGTATATTAAACATCAATAATTATTATTTATTTGTATATTAAACAACAATAATTAATCTAAAAGTAGCCCAATTATATCTCAACTTATCAAAGGGATGGCAATGGAGCGGGTGGGTATGGCGTGCCTCCTGTATACCTGCCCCATTATCCTAATGTGCGTATAACATTGGTAAATAATTTGGATTATTGAATTCAAAGGCACATTTTTTAACTTTAGGATTAACTATATATAAAATGAACCATTGGTGGGTATTAGGTAGGCCGGGGCGAGTATGGAGCATGGCTGGGTGGGTCCTCACTTATACCCGATCCTGCCCTATTTAACTTTAGTTTATAAGATCTAAGCATTAGACAACAGAACTAACGGTACCCACCACTCGAATCCTGCACCCATACCCACCCCATTACCTGTCACGGGTACGAAGTGGATACCCAACAATAATTAATCTAAAAGTAATCGAACTATGTCTCAACGTATTAAAGGGAGGGTAATGGGGCGGGGTGGGGCAAGTCGGGTACGGGGTGCCTCCTCCACATCCACACCTGCCACCCAAATACTATACCCGTACCCACCCCATTGCCCTAATGTGCGTATAAAATGATTATATGTACCTACTCATATTAGTTATTTAATACTACTTTACAAAACAAATTATTTTATTAACCATTGGTAAATGAAATTATCTATACCCACTCTTATTAGTTATTTAATACTATTTTAAAAACAAATTGTCGCTTTTATAACATTGATAAATAATTTAGATTATTAAATTTAAATACATATGTTTTAATTTCAAGTTAACTATGTATAAAATTAAGCACGTAAGGTAGGTATGAGGTGAGGCAAAGTGGTTATGGAGTGGGGCAAGGCAGGTCTCTACTTATACCTGTACCCATCCCAAATGGGGCGCCTACCCACGAGTAGAGGGTTTCAACCGCCTCATTGCCACAGTGGTGGGTATGAAGTTGGATGGGCCGGGTATGGAGCGTCGCGGGGCGGGTCCCCACTTATATCCACACCTTCCCCGTTTGACTTTGGTTTATAAGATCTACACACTAGACAACAAAACTAACCGCACTCGCTACCCAAAGCCTATACCTGTACTCAGCCCATTACCGGCCATGGGTAGGAAGTACAGATCCTTACCCACCCCGACAGTTACAGGCCCGTACCCCTACCCGCCTCATTACTCGCGGATATCCATTACCTGCCCTGTGCTTCCTTAATATGCGTACAAAACAATTATCTATATACACTCCTATTAGTTATTTAATACTATTTTTAAAAACAAATTATTTCTTTTATAATATTGATAAAGATTTTGGATTATTAAATTTAAACACTTATTTATTAATTTAAAGGTTAACTATGTACAAAATAAAATGCGTATGGTGGGTATGAGGTGTGTAAAGTTTGATTTTAGTTTATAAAATCTACGCATTCAATAATAAAACTAAGATACAACAAAACTTAATTCATTAAAACATAATCCTTAATTTTGATTCTTGAATTTAAACACATATTTTTTTTATTTCAAGGTTAACTATATACAAAATTAACCGATTACGATGGGTACGGGGCGGGGCGGGGCGGGCCAAGTATGAAGCGTGGCTAGGCCGGTCCCCGTTTATACCTAAGCCGCCCTGTTTCAATTTGATTTATAAGATCTATGCATTAGACAATAAACTAAATGTAACCGCCACCCAAATCTTATACCCATACCCACCCCATTACCCGCCACCTGTATGAAGTGTATACCCAACAACAATTAATATAAAAGTATCTCAACTATATCTCAACGTATCAAATGGATGGCAATGGGCCGAGGCGGGTGCGGGGTGCCTTCTCCATACCAGTACCCGCCACCCAAATCCTATACCCATAACTACTTCATTATCCTAATGTACGTACAAAATGATTATCTATACCCGCTCATATTATTTGTTTAATACTATTTTTAAAAACACTTTTTTTTTAACATTGATAAATAATTTGGATTATTAAATTTAAACCCTTATTTTTTAAATTTCAAGGTTAACTATGTACAAAATGAGCTGGGTATGATGGGTATGAGGCCAGGCGGGGTGGGTATGGAGCATGGCGGGGCAGGTCACCATTTATACCCGTACCCACCCCGTTTGACTTTAGTTTATAAGATCTACGTACTACACAACAAAAATAACCACACCCGCCCCCCAAATCCTATTCCGGTACGCAGCCCATGACCCGCCGTGGGTATGAATTGCATACCGTACCCGCCCCACCAGTGACTGACCCGTACCCCTACCCGCCTCATTACCCGTGGGTATCCATTATCCACCCCGTACCTCTTTGATGTGCGTACAGAACAGTTATCTATACCCGCTTCTATTAGTTGGAGCCCATTGCCATCCCAATATCTCTTAGTCAAAAAATTGCCCACCACCAACCTTTTTATCAAAATAAACCAGAGCGTTATTCCATGCGCCATACTGAACCACCAATTCAATATCTTTTAAAATCGAATTATTTGAGTTTGATTATTTTTGAGTTAGAAAAGTTATAGTTGGGTTATTTTGATAAAAACCCTGACGTATTGTGCCAAACGTATATTCGTGCATAAAGTAGTACATTTTTTTATTTTAGATTTTTCTTATGCAATCTAAGAACAGGGTGTGGGTTAGACCTCCGACAACTCGAAAAAAAAATAAAGAGTTTTCATATTTAGTCCACGAAGTGCGACATTTTGCATGCCTACTACAAGAAATGATTTATTTTAACCCTGTGAGGTACATAATTTTGACTTTGGTTTATAAGATCTACGCATTATACAACAAAACTAAGGTACGAAAAAACTTAATTAATTAAAGTTTCAAAAATTAAAAAGGAAAACATATTTTCAATTTAAAACTTTTCGTATTTAACCTATAAAAAAATAAAAAAAGGGTTCTACAAAAGGCCCCTAAGAACCAAAAATAATAAAGAAAATATTAGGGCAATATATTATTATTTTAGTACTTCTCTTATGTAATCCGAGAATAGGGTACAGGTTACATATTCAACAATTTCGAATTAACACTTTTTGTAATTAGTCCATAAAAGAAAATCAAGTAAACTTCCTATAACCAAAAAATAATAATAATAATAAATTTTTAATTTTAGACTTTTTGTATTTAATTCATAAAAAAAAATGTAAAAAAAAAAGAACAAATAAAGTCCCTGTGAAAGATTTAAAATAGGAAATATAGTTTGTCTTATTTTTTGTTAAAAGTTTTACAGTTACTACTGTAGAAATTATGTAAATTGAGCAATATTATAGACAGCAGATCAAATAAGATGTTAGTTTGATGCAAAAAATTACGAATATAAAAAAAAGTGACTAATAAATACCGTCCGTGCATCGCACGGGAATGAACCTAGTCTATACTATATTATTATAGTGAAGTTCCACCCCCCCTAAAAACACTTCCCACCCCAAATTCTAAATTTGTAGATTTTTCTTTTTTTTAATTTTTTTTAATCCCCACTTACTTATCCTTATGCTTTTAATTTAATTTATTTTATTTTTTCTTATTTTACTTTGGCCAAGGGAAATAAACAAAATGAAGAGAATTTTTAATGCTTGAACTATATTTTTAATAATTAGAAAGAATATAAAACGTCAAATTTTGAAGGGTTGATTTTAAAATATACTGAATTGATGCTGAATTGGCAGATGAGTGTCCATAAGTGGAGCAGGCAGTGCGTATGGGTTAGGTGTACCGGCTCTGTACCCAACACTGTTATAAGGCGGGTACAAATATATAAAAATATTTATTTAAGCACAGTCTACAAATTCTACATTTCTAATTTTTAATGTAATTCAATTCTTGGTTGTATTACAATGAATATTATAGAAGGGTTTTGGGGTCAGAAGGTTGCTGCTAATGCTATGGATACTGTTGAAGTGAGAGAGATAGAGAGGGGTAAGATAAGCAGTTTGGGGAGTGGGCCGCGACAATTTAAAACGTGAAATTTTGAAGGGTTGATTAGAATATAAAACATGGAATTTTGAAGGGTTGATTTTAAAAGATACTGAATTGTTGCTGAATTGGCAGGTGAGTGTCTATAAGTGGAGCAGGTAGTGCGTATGGGTTAGGTGTACCGGCTCTGTACCCAATACTGGTATAAGGCAGGTACGAATATATAAAAATATTTATTTAAGCACAGTCCATAAATTCTACATTTCTAATTTTTAATATAATTTAATGCTTGGTTGTATCACAATAAATATTATATTAAAATATCGTAATTAATAAATTAAATAAATTACATAAGAAAACCCATATACTTTACTAATCCTTATCCTTTTAATTCATTTTATTTTTTTCTTATATTACTTTTGCCAAGCGAAATGAACAAAATAAAGAGAATTTTTAATGCTTGAACTATATTTTTAATGATTACAATACTAATTTTTAATGTAATTTAATGCTTGGTTATATCACAATAAATATTATATTAAGATATCGTAATTACTAAATTATATAAATTATATAAAAAAACCCATACTTTAATTATTAATATAAATCAATCCAATTCAATTAAACCATAATTTCCTTATCCTTTTAATTTATTTTATTTTTTTTTAATTCTCACAAACTTATCCTTATCTTTTTTTTTCTTATTTTACTTTTGGCAAGGGAATTGAACAAATTAAAGAGAATTTTTAATGCTTCTAAATTTGTAGATTTCCCTATTTTTTAATTTTTTTTTCAATCCCCACTTACTTATCCTTATCCTTTTAATTTATTTTATTTTTTTCTTATTTTACTTTTGCGAATAGAAATGAACAAAATAAAGATAATTTTTAAAGCTTCAACTATATTTTTAATGATTAGAATATAAAACGTGGAATTTTGAAGGGTTGATTTTAAAAAATATCGAATTGATGCTGAATTGGCAGGTCAGTGTCCATAAGTAGAGCAAGTAGTGCGTATGGGTTAGGTGTACTGGCTTTGTACCCAACACTGGTATAAGGCAGGTACGAATATATAAAAATATTTATTTAAGCACAGTCCACAAATTCTACATTTCTAATTTTTAATGTAATTCAATGCTTGGTTGTATTACAATGAATATTATATTAAGATATCTTAATTAGTAAATTATACAAGAAAACCCATACTTTAGTTATTAATATAAATAAATCTAATTCAATTAAACCATAATTTCCTTATCCTTTTAATTTTTTTTTTTTTTTTCAATTCTCACAAACTTATCCTTATCTTTTTTTTTTTATATTTTACTTTTGGCAAGGGAAATGAATAAATTAAAGAGAATTTTTAATGCTTGAACTTTATTTTTAATGATTACAATATAAAATGTAAAATTTTGAAGGGTTGATTTTAAAAGATACTGAATTAATGCTGAATTGGCAGGTGAGTATCCATAAGTGGAGCAGATAATACGTACGAGTTAGGTGTCTATAAGTAGAGCAGGTAGTGCGTATAGGTTAAGTGTAGCGCCTCTATACCCAACACTGATATAAGCCGGGTACGAATATATAAAAATATTTATTTAAGCACAGTCTACAAATTCTACATTTCTAATTTTTAATGTAATTTAATGCTTGGTTGTATTACAATGAATAGTATATTAAGATATCGTAATTAGTAAATTATATAAATTACATAATAAAACCCATACTCTAATTATTAATATGAATAAATTCAATTTAATTAAACCATAATTTGCTTATCCTTTTAATTAATTTTATTTTTTTCCAATTCTCACAAACTTATTACTAACTTATCCTTATCTTTTTTTTTTTTCTTACTTTACTTTTGCCAAGGGAAATGAACAAATTCAATATAATTTTTAATGCTTGAGCTCTATTTTTAATGATTAGAATATAAAATATTAAATTTTGAAGGGTTGATTTTAAAAGATACTGAATTGATTCTGAATTGGCACATGAGTGTTCGTAAGTATTTAACATGCTTACGAATATATAAAAATACTTAAATTATGAGTATATTCCATTTACCTTTTATTTTCTTTATTTGAACTGAAAAATATCATTTAAAGTAAATGATGACTTCTCACTTTAAATGGACGAGAAGAAAATACATTAAAATTATATACCCTTCCCACGCCAAATTGTAAATTTTTAGATTTTTTTTTTATTTTTGTTTTTACAATCCTCACTTATTTTTCTTTATCCTTTTAATTTTTTTTTAAATCCTCACAGACTTATCTTTATCTTTTTATTTCTTATTTTACTTTTGGCAAGGAAATTAAACAAATTAAAGATGATTTTTTTTTTCTTTATAATAGTAGTATTAAAATTGGACACTTAAAACTTGAAGTATGCTTTTCCATTCTTATCTAAATCCTTACAATGTACAACCCTCTAAAATTAATTGAATGCAAATGCTAAAATTATATTATGAGCATATTTTATTTACCTTTTATTTTCTTTATTTGAACTGAAAAATATTATTTAAAGTAAATGATGACTTATCACTTAAAATGGATGAGAAGAAAATACAAAAAAATTATATATTATATATAAACCCCAAATCCTACAGTTTTAGATTTAGGTTCTTTTTTTCCATCCTCACATACTTATCCTTATCATTTTAAATTGTTATTTCTTTTTTCAATCCCTAAAAATCTATCCTTATCCTTTTAATCTTCTTTTTATTTAATTTTACTTTTGGCAAGAAAAAAAAATTACAGATAATTTTTAATACTTTGAAAGGATAATGAATTGATACTGAATTAGCAGGTGAGTGTCTATAAGTGGACCGCGTAGTGCGTATGGGTTAGGTATACCGGCTCTGTATCCAATACTAGTATAAGGCGGGTGCGAATATATAAAAATATTTATTTAAAATTTTAAATGTTTGCTTCAAACTAAAAGTCACAGGTTTTAAAAATGAAAAACCTCAAAGGAAATACATAAAAATTATATAATATAAACACCAAATGCTAAAGTTTTAAATTTAGGTTTTTTTTTCTTTTTCTTTTTTTATCCTCACATACTTATCCTTATCATTTTAAATTGTTATTTCTTTTTTCAATCCTTAAAAATCTATCCTTATCCTTTTAATCTCCTTTTTATTTAATTTTACTTTTGGCAAGAAAAAAAATTATAGATAATTTTTAATGCTTTGAAAGGATACTGAATTGGCAGGTGAGTGTCTATAAGTGGAGCGGGTAGTGTGTATGGGTTAGGTATACCGGCTCTGTATCCAACACTGATATAAGGCGGGTGCAAATATATAAAAATATTTATTTAAAATTTTAAATGTTTGCTTCAAACTAAAAGTCACAAGTTCTGAAAATAAAAAACCTCAAACTATATTTATTTGTAGATTACACAATTGAAAGCATAATGATTTCTAAAACCCTTTTTGAGAATTTATAATTAAAATGCCGAGAATTGAACTAAAAAAATACAGGCCACAAATTCTACATTTCTAATTTTTAATGTAATTCAATGCTTAGTTATATCACAATTAATGTATAGTACCATTGCAATCATTACAATGTACAACCCCCAAGATTAATTGAACTCAAATAAAGGTAATGTCATTCAATATTTTTTCCGCACTTAAACAATTGTTAATGTGCTTCAGTTAAACCCAAATTTACCAGAATGTAAATTCTAGATTTTTTTTTTCCTTTTTTGAGTCATAATATTCTTACATGTTTATCGTAATTAATAAATTATATAAATTACATGACAACAGATCATTTAAAGAAAGACAATTTTATAATTTTTAATTTCAATGTTTTAATAATAGTAAAATTAGTTCTCACATTAACATCTTCGTAATATATATAATCCAAATCTCTACTTAAATTATAATCAAGTCCCTCATCCCCAATACCTCCAAACTCAAAGGTACCATTAATCCACTTTTTAAATTCCTCATTTTTATCAAAATTTCTCTAAAGCTTCCACCCATGCTATAATAACAAAGTCCAAAAAATTTCACTCCCCTTCAATAGTGGAGAAGTCGTTCAGCATTGAATGCGTTATCTAAACGGTAACAACTTCCACCTTATGTTACTTTGTTGCTAGCCAAAAACCCCGGTTTACTTTATGTTATGTTATATGTTAAATTTTAGTAAAAAAGGTTTGGATATAAGCAACCTACATCCATATTTACACTTAAATATTTTATTCGTATTACCAATTCTTTCATTTATATGTAGAATCCAATAGTGAATTCCATATATGACATATGTATGGCATTCATTAGTAATATGTACATAACACAGTACTCATCAACAAATACACGGCAAGTTCTATTTTAGCCCACAACATTACATAGAAAATTTAACATGTTAATAGCTTGAGCTCCTGCTTCTCTAACTACACAAGTAAGGCTTCACAAACAAAGAACACAAAAGCATTTGTCGGGTAAGAAAACTTAGTTAACGATTTAACTCAGCAAGTTACATAACTGATTTGGCCTGTTAGTACCTCAAACACACAGTTCTCTAAATACGCAAGTAAGAACAGGAAAACATAGTATCCTATGACTTTTAAAAAAAATAAAAAACCCACAATTTACATTATGTTATATCAGAATAATAAGTTAAAAATATTATTTGGAAATAATATTTTAACACAATAAAAGAGATGCATTTAATTGTCATATATATAAAATAATTATATAGAAGTTGTCCCCCACCCCAAAAGCCCCCAAATCTCCAATTCTTTTTTTTTTTTTTTTTCTTCATATTTTTCCTTTTTTCTTAAAAGTTTCCTAATCCTAATCCTTTTTTTAATTACATTTGCCCTTTTTCTTATTTTGTTTTTTTTTTCCTTTTTTCTTACTTTGTTTTTTTGGTATTTATTTGTAGATTAAACAATAACAATTAATCTAAAAATAGCACAACTATATCTCAACGTATCAAAGGGATGACAATGGGACGGGTAGGATTATCTATACCCGCTCTTATTAGTTATTTATTACTGTATTTAAAAATAAATTATTTCTTTTATAATATTGATAAATAATTGGGATTATACTATATCTATGATATATATATATAGAGAAGTTCCACTCCCCTAAAAACCTTTCCCACCCCAAATTCTAAATTTTTAGATTTTTTTTTATTTTCTTTTTTTCAATCCTCACTTACTTATCCTTAACCTTTTAAATTTTTTTTTCTTATTTTACTTTTGCGAAGAAAAATGAACAAATTAAAGAGAATTTTTAATGCTTGAACTCTATTTTTATAATTATAATATAAAACATTGAATTTTGAAAGGTTGATTTTAAAAGATACTGAATTGATACTGAATTGGCAGGTGAGTGTCTATAAGTGGAGCGGGTAGTGCGTATGGGTTAGGTGTGCCGGCTCTGTACCCAACACTGATATAGGGCGGGTACGGATATATAAAAATATTTATTTAAAATTTTAAATGTTTGCTTCAAACTAAAAGTCACAGGTTCTAAAAATAAAAAGCCTAAAACTAAAAAATACAGTCCACAAATTCAACATTTCTAATTTTTAATATAATTCAATCCTTAGTTGTATCACAATGAATATTATAGTAAGATATCATAATTAGTAAATTATATAAATTACATGAGAAAATACATACTCTAATTATTAAAATAAATAAATCCAATTCAATTAAACCATAATTTCAATGGACTAATTTTTATCTTTATAATAGTAGTATTCAAATTGGACACTTAAAACTTAAAGCATGCTTATCCATCTTTATCTAAATCTTTACAATGTACAACCCTCTCAAATTAATTGAATACAAATGTTAAAATTATATTATGAGTATATTCTATTTACCTTTTATTTTCTTTATTTGAACTGAAAAATATCATTTAAAGTAAATGATGACTTCTTACTTAAAATGGACAAGAAGAAAATACATAAAAATTATATACCCTTCCCACCCCAAATTCTAAATTTTTAGATTTTTCTTTTTTTTTTTTTTTTTTTTTTAATCCTCACTTACTTATCCTTATCCTTTTAATTTTTTTTTTCAATTCTCACAAACTTATCCTTATCTTTTTTATTTCTTTTTTTCTTATTTTACTTTTACCAAGAAAAATGAACAAATTAAAGAGAATTTTTAATGCTTGAACTCTATTTTTAATGATTAGAATATAAAATGTTAAATTTTGAAGAGTTGATTTTAAAAGATACTGAATTGGCAGGTGAGTGTCTATAAGTGGAGCGGGTAGTGAGTATGGGTTAGGTGTACCGGCTCTGGACCCAACACTGGTATAAGGCGGGTACGATATATAAAACTATTTATTTAAAATTTTAAATGTTTGCTTCAAACTAAAAGTCACAGGTTCTAAAAATGAAAAGCCTCAAACTAAAAAATACAGTCCACAAATTCTACATTTCTAATTTTTAATGTAATTCAATGCTTGGTTGTATCACAATGAATATTATATTACGATATCATAATTAGTAAATTATATAAATTAAATGAGAAAATTTATACTCTAATTATTAAAATAAATAAATCTAATTCAATTAAACCATAATTTCAATGGACTAATTTTTATCTTTATAATAGTAGTATTCAAATTTGACACTTAAAACTTGAAGCATACTTATCCATCCTTATCTAAATCCTTACAATATATAACCCTCTAAAATTAATTGAATACAAATGCTAAAATTATATTATGAGTTTATTCCATTTACCTTTTATTTTCTTTATTTGAACTAAAAAATGTCATTTAAAGTAAATGATGACTTTTCACTTAGAATGGACGAGAAGAAAATATATAAAAATTATATAATATAAACCCTAAATTCTAAATTTTTAGATTTTTTTTTCTTTTTTTCTATCCTCATATACTTATCCTTATCACTTTAATTTCTTCTTTTTTTTTTTTTCAATCCTCACAAACTTATCCTTATCTTTTTAATTTTTTTTTCTTATTTTACTTTTGCTGAGAAAAATAAAAAAATTAAAGAGAATTTTTAATGCTTGAACTATATTTTCAATGATTAGAATACGAAATGTGGAATTTTGAAGGGTTGATTTTAAAAGATACTGAATTGATACTAAATTGGCAGGTGAGTGTCTATAAGTGGAGCGGGTACTGCGTATGGGTTAGGTGTACCGGCTCTGTACCCAATACTGTTATAAGGCGGGTACGGATATATAAAAATATTTATTTAAAATTTTAAATGTTTGCTTCAAACTAAAAGTCACAGATTCTAAAAATGAAAAGACTCAAACTAAAAAATACGGTCCACAAATTCTACATTTCTTATTTTTAATGTAATTCAATGTTTGGTTGTATCACAATGAATATTATATTAAGATATCGTAATTAGTAAATTATATAAATTATATAAGAAAATCCATACTCTAATTATTAAAATAAATAAATCTAATTCAATTAAACCATAATTTCAATGGACTAATTTTTATCTTTATAATAGTAGTATTCAAATTTGACACTTAAAACTGGAAGCATGCTTATCTATCCTTATCTAAATCCTTACAATGTACAACCCTCTAAAATTAATTGAATACAAATGCTAAAATTATATTATGCGTTTATTTTATTTACCTTTTATTTTCTTTATTTGAACTAAAAAATGTCATTTAAAGTAAATGATGACTTCTCACTTAAAATAGACGAGAAGAAAATACATAAAAATTGTATAATATAAACTCTAAATTCTAAATTTTTGGATTTTTTTTTCTTTTTTTTCCATCCTCACATACTTATCCTTATCATTTTAATTTTTTTTTTTAATCCTCACAAACTTATCCTTATCTTTTTAATTTTTTATTTTCTTATTTTACTTTTGCCAAGAAAAATAAAAAAATTAAAGAGAAATTTTAATGCTTAAACTATATTTTTAATGATTAGAATATGAAACGTTGAATTTTGAACGGTTGATTTTAAAAGATACTGAATTGGCAAGTCAGTGTCTATAAGTGGAGCGGGTAGTGCGTATGGGTTAGGTTTACCGGCTCTGTACCCAATATTGGTATAAGGCGGGTGCAGATATATAAAAATATTTATTTAAAATTTCAAATGTTTGCTTCAAACTAAAAGTTACAGGTTCTAAAAATAAAAAAATCTCAAACTATATTTATTTGCAGATTACACAATTGAAAGCATAATGATTTCTAAAACCCTTTTGTGGGAATTAATAATTAAAATGCCGAGAATTGAACTAAAAAAATACAGTTCACAAATTCTACATTTCTAATTTTTAATGTAATTCAATGCTTGATTGTATCACAATTAATGCATAGCACCATTGCAATCATTACAATGTACAACCCCCAAGATTAATTGAACCCAAATAAAAGTAATTTAATTCAATATTTTTTTCCGCATTTAAACAATAGGTAATGTACTTCAGTCAAACCCAAATTTAAGAAAATTCTAAATTCTTAGATTTTTCTTTTTTTTATTTTCCTTTTTTAATCCTCACATTCTTATATATTTATCGTAATTAGTAAATTATATAAATTAAATGAGAAAATATCATTTCAAGAAAGACAATTTTATCATTTTTAATTTCAATGTTTTAATAATAGTAATATTAGTTTTGACATTAACATCTTCATAAAATATATTATCCAAATCTCTACTTACATTATAATAAAGGCTCTCAATCCCCAAAACCTCCAAACTCAAAAGAAGCATTAATCCTCTTTTTAAATTCCTCATGCTTATCAAAATTTCTCTAAAGCTCCAAGAAATTTCATTCCCCTTCAATAGCAGCATTGAACATATTATCTAAACAGTAACAATTTTCACCTTATGTTTACTTTGTCGATAGCTAAAAACTCCGGTTTACTTTATGTTATGTTATATGTTAAACTTTAGTAAAAAATATTTGGATATAAGCAAACTACAACTATATTTACACTTAAATATTTTGTGTGTATTACCAATTCTATCGTTTATATGTAGAATCCAATAGTGAATTCCATATATGACATATTTATGGCATTCATTAATAATATGTACATAACACAACACTCATCAACAAATGCACGACAAGTTCTATTTTAGGCAACAACATTACATAGGAGATTTGACGTGTTAATAGCTTGAGCTCCTGCTTCTCTAACTACACAAGTAAGACTTGAGAAACAAAGAACACAAAAGTATCTGCCAGGTAAGAAAACTTAGTTAACGATTTAACTCAGCATGTTACATAACTGATTTGGCCTACTTTGGAAATTTTGTATTTTTCACTATACTATGGCAAGTTCAGGGGAAAAAAAAGGGCCAGGGTTTTTTCAAGGCAAAAAACCACGCTTATAAAAATATATTGGCCAGTAAATACCTGCCGTGCATCGCACGGGAACAAAACTAGTACCTATTTATATATATGTATATATACATATATAAATAGATATTTTGCATAATTATTAATTTTTTATGATATTTGATAATATCCAAACTCGACTATAAAATTAGTACCCGAAAAATATCCAATATTTACAACACTCTCCCTTTGGATATTTTTCTTTATAACGAGACATAGTGTCCAAGTTAAATACGCCTGCCTTGTTAAAAACCTTGTCAGGAAAACTCAGTGGAAAAAATCATATGAAAGGGAAAAAGAGTACAGCTCATATTTAACTCTCCCTTATGTGAACATATTAGTAAGGGGCGTTTCTGAGTCGATGCATGCCAACCTTATTAACTAATTTCTCAAATGTTGATGTCGGTAATGCCTTCGTGAACAAATTTGCCAGATTCTCACTTGAGTGGACTTGTTTAACATCTATTTCACCCATCTTGTGAAACTCGTGTGTAAAGAAGAACTTCGGTGAGATATGCTTAGTTCCGTCACCTTTCTTTAAATATGTGCGGGATGTAATACTCTTGAAAGTGTATATTGTCCGAGTTATATACGCTTCTTGAACTGC
Source organism: Simmondsia chinensis (assembly GCA_018398585.1). Taxonomy (NCBI): domain Eukaryota; kingdom Viridiplantae; phylum Streptophyta; class Magnoliopsida; order Caryophyllales; family Simmondsiaceae; genus Simmondsia; species Simmondsia chinensis. The sequence goes on along the minus strand of JAGTTD010000002.1, from coordinate 7,477,431 downwards.
CTCGTTAAAAAAACCTTTGCTAGGAAAAAAAAGCCCAGTGAGAAAAATCATAGCGGAGGAAAAAGAGTACAGTGCGTAGTTAACTCCTCTTCAGGGGCGCACATTAATCAAGGATGTCTTGGAGTTGGCGAATGTCAATCTTGTGCCAATTTCTTGAAAGTTTGTAGTAGATGCTTTCTTGAATAACTCTTCTAGGTTCTTGAGCGAACATGTACTTTATCTTTCTTCAAGAAGCTTGAGAGTAAGAGAACTTCTTTGAAGTGCACAGGTTCTATGAATTCTCTTTTGCTTGAACAATGCATACTTATCTTCATTGTTGCACTCCCCCTGATTGCTGGATCAAGGGCTTTGATAATGCCCATTCTTTATTTGCTCATAAAGTGCAAACTTCTTAGTAGTAGCTGCAATTGTTAGTAAACTGCCAAAATATAGCAATATTGCTATATAAAGAAATATCTCGCTTTGTCACTTACCTTGTGTGGTTCAAATAAATAACCAGTACTTGCATACAAAATCAACAGTGAGTTTGACACAACATAATAATGCATAATGATTAATTCATTAGAATAAACATTTATCACATACTTATACCTTCATAATGGTGTCATATTCTTTACTAGTGACAAGTTGAAAAGGCTATACCTAGTACTGTGACAACTATATCAATGCGTCACTTAAGCCAAGGTATAGTACTTCATGGTCAATAATTCATTTGTTGCCTCATTGAGGACCGAAAAAGGTATTTACCTTTATCAAGGAATTAAACAAAAATTGAGGTACTAAACAATATATCTAAAACATTTAAGTACCATACACATATAAATTGACCAATAGAGTAATACTCTATCATATTAGTGCTCGATCTATAGGCAGAGACAAAATATTTCCTTTTCCAAGATCCTCAATCTCGAGCTCTCAGTTTAGGTTTATAACAGCTTCTTTAAATTATTTGAGAGTGATGATGATATTAACATATCTCTCTTTTAGTAGATATGTACCGCGGTTTTAAACTACATGCTTTTGGCATGTTAGGTCCTCCAAGGACTTTCATATAAATATCATCTTGCAAATAAGCTGTTACCATATCTATAAGACGCATACAGAGACCACCAGACTAATTGCATCTACTTTTTATGTATGTCCCATCTATTTCTGGTCTCTATGATAAACCTTAGGCTATAAATTGTGCTTTTCACCACCTTATTATTTTTCTGCATCAACATTCACATGTAGCATATAGGTTTTATTCTTTATACATTTGGACATTAGGTCCACATGGCTAATTCAGCCTGAATTGTGTCTTTCTATTTGAGCCAATCATTTCTTTGTTGGCATTCTTGAACAAACACTAGTCTAAGATTTTTAATTTCTTTAATCAGAGAGTAGCTACTATATATACAAATATATGATCAGTTTCGGTTCCATAATATCCCATAATTCATAGAGATCTCTTTATTGTCATAATTTCAATAGTTTGACTATTTCAATAGTCTCAGTAGTCTCAGGTACCTGACAATCTTGAGAAATTTTATTTATAAATATTATTATCTTGAGAAATTTTATTTATAAATATTATTATCTCTGTAGAGTTTTTCTCCTCAAGAGTTTCATAATAGAGGGACCAATCTTTTTTTTTTATTGCTTTTTTTTTCTTTCTCAGATTCAAATCTTTGGAGCCGATATATTTACCACGCTTTTGGGGTGCAATGGATGCATTTTTCAATATATTAGAATATCACTCGACTAGGATATTAATTCGAGCAGGAGCATATATAGTGGAAATATTATTTGGTCACCCTCTTTCCATTAGTGAATACATCTATGAATTGGCTTGTAATAATTTACAAGTGAACAATTCTTTGAACTTATGGTTCAATGACGCATTCCACATAAATTTTCATTTTCTAATTTTTGTATTTCCCCCCCGATTCTGGAAACCCTGTTTTGTCGAATTGACAATCAACAAACTATGCTGTAAAATGTTTCCAGTTAATATCTCCAGATATTTTTATCATAAATTTCAAGTCCCCTTATTTAGACCCATCTTTTCTCATTGAGGTGGAATAATTTGGACATACAGTATTTATAGATGGGTTATATATCTGGACCTCGTCAGAGACAAGTTATACTGGGGAGATCTATAATTAGTGCTGCAGCATATATCATAACATGTACTTATGTAAAATTTGTCAATAATAATAGTCTGGCCATTCACTGCAGGCGTTTAATCATAAGACCATTTTGTATCTGTAGCAGGGCTATATGGCAATTCATCCCATACAATAATTATTAAATTCCTTGAATGTAATTTCTCCTGCAATATCATACAATCCACGACTTGAGCTCATAGTTGGATCATTTATGCAAGGAATTTCAACAATGCCACATCACAAGTGCATTATCCAAACTTATGGAACCACTGGGTAGAGGCCTCTATTAGTATCATACCAAATTGGTCCACGTGATAAAATAATCGACCTACATATATCCCATTTAGTATTTTTTCAGATGCATGGAACTCAAACTCAATTTCAATTAAGTTTGATATATTAATCATTTTGCCTTAAGCGGAACATTATGTTTTATCCAATATAAGAATTTTCTGGTTCTTCAATGGGTGTGAGAATTTCTGACGATTCTCTTAATTATATTTTTTTGTCCGAATGACTCAAATAGTCATGCAATAAAGGAAAATCCTTGGGTCTATTAACTTCTGGTTAACTATCCCAACGGGTATCTCAAAATTAAATATTGTTTCTTCAGGAAATATGATATGTGCTCTTCTGGAGCCTTTAATTAATTATCAAATAAATTGGCTGAGAAATATAGCCATATGAATAAATGATAATAAATAGGTGGCATAGCCGACCATATAAATAACAGATAATAAGTAGGCGGCATAGCCGACCATATAAATAATAAACAAGTAATAAAAAGTAGGCGGTTTAACCAGCTATGAATATGCAAATCAGAAAATACAGAAACTAAAGTTTTTCTCTATCTTTAGTAAATAATATCTCATATTAAATGGGTCCGTTGCCATTTTATAATGTTGAATAGATAAAACAACTATACACTTTGATTATGGTTTAAATTTGTCCATCATTGGTAATAATGCATATCAAAAATAATTCACACATATAACTAAATATATGTTACATAAAATTTTAGATAGATGATATCATTCTAGTCTGTACATAGTAAGGCAACATTATCAAATATAGTTCAGTACAAAATATAAAATACAAAAACACAAACATTAGTCAATTTAAACATTTCCATCACTTATCAAATGATCAATTCTCCCACCAGAATTTTCGAAGATATTAGAAATATCTGAATTTGTATTATTAAGTGGAGAATGATTTTCAGAAAAATTGCTTTCTGGGAGCTTTTCTTCCCCTTTCAATGAAGCCCGGTAAAGGTCCACCAGGTGTTGGGCTGTACGACAGGTACGCATCCAATGACCTTTAATACCGTATCGGAAGCAATCTGTTTCTAGATCATTTGACAAATTTCGTTCACGGGATTTCTCTTTTCTATTTTTCTCCTCGTCATTTGTGGACTTCTTAAATTTTGGTTCATTCTGGGTGCCATAGTGCCAGTGGCTATAACCTCCTCTGAAGCCACGACCACATCCACGTCCACGTCCACGACCATGATCTCGACCACATCTATGATAGTAGTATGTCGAAGCATTCACTTTAGGGAATGGTTTTGGACCCAGTTGGTCGTGATTGATGATTTTTTATCAACAATTCATTATTTTTTTTAGCTACAAGGAGACATGATATTAGCTCTGAGTATTTTTTAAAATCCTGTTCTCGATATTGCTGGTGCAGGAGCATATTCGAGACATGAAAAGTAGAGAGCGTTTTCTCTAACTTATCATCCTCAGTAATATTTTTCCCACATAATTTTAATTGGGAGGTAATATTAAATACCGCAGAGTTATACTCACTTACAGTTTCAAAATCCTGCAACCGCAGGTGAATTCATTCATAGCGGGTTTTAGGGAGGATCATAGACTTTTGATGATCAAACCTCTCCTTTAAATTCGACCAAAGGACATACGGGTCCTTTACAGCAATATACTCAACTTTCAATCCTTCAGGGATATGATGCATGAGAAATATTATTGCTTTAGCGCGATCCTGCAGGGATGCGTGATTTTCCCTTTTAATTGTAACTCCGATATTCAAGGTATCAAGGTGAATCTCAATATCAAGGGTCCAAGGCAAATAATTTTTACTAGACATATCAAGAGCAGTAAATTTAAGGTAAGTAAGATTAGACATAATAATTATAAATCACAAAGATTAGGGAATGCCAACTTATCTCGAGTATATAACGATTCTCAACTGGCTAGAGACTTGTGCTGATAACGTGTTATAAAACTATAGAGATATTATACTCTATAACCCAAATATAATTAACAAAAAATAATAAATATTTTATATCAGAACGAGATTATTTTTATTAAAATTTTTCCTTTGCGCTCGTTTCTTTCTTTCTTTTTTTTTTTCCTTTTTTTTCTTTCTTTTTTCTTTCCCTTTTTTCTTTCCCCTTTTTCTTCCTGTCATGTTGCACTGTGCATGTGTATGTATATATACACAAAAGGAAGGGGATGATGAGTCATTGTGACACTTGTCACAATTTATATTAATATTTATTTATATATATATATATATAAATATGTGTTTTACATAATTATTAATTTTTTATGATATTTAATAATATTTAAACTAGACTATAAAATTTATACCCGAAAAATATCTACTATTTACAATAAATTCATAATTTTTTAAAAATTAAAAACTGCAATTAAAAGCTAATACCAATTTTTTTATTAGGATTTTAATAGCGCGGTCAAGGAAGTATTATTTATTAAGATTTTAGTGTTAAATATATACAGAATAAAATATTATAAAATTTAAATATTTATTGTATAAGAATCCAGTATGGAAGTACAGTGACAGTTGGCATGCGCATATATTATTAAGTAAGCATGTAAAGAAAAAAAAAAAAAGCTAAAATTCAGTAAAGCCCTAATAGCAGAATTTTTTTACTTAATTGGCATAGTTTTAAAAAATATTTATCAAAATAGTACCATTTTAAAAATATTTACCAAAAAATGGCACCATTTACTGTAATTTGTTCAACATATGTCATTTAAAACAGCGTACATCCTACGTATGAACAACGTACGCCGTTTGTAACGGCATACGACCACAGCCTACTGTCATACGCCGTTTGTAACGGTGTATGAACAATATTTTTTTTTACGGAAGCACAACTAATTTGTATTTTTAAAATTATTGCATTAAAAATATTTTACATAAATAATTTAAAATTTTTATAACTTTTTAAATTTTTAAAAAAAGTATATTAACTTCATCATAACATTATATCTGTCATATTTTTTATTGTCACGTCATCCACCACATATTTTTTTGATTGTCATATGTTATTTTTTTGGGTAATTGTCCTGGTAACTTATAAATAGTTGATACATTTCCTGGTTTTAAATAATATTTTCTTCTTGGTCATTTTTGCAAAGTATGTTGCTCTTAGTGTGTATAATATCATTTTTGAAAACTTTTACCATTTATGTTTTCATCCAAAAAGTAGACTCGATTTTCAGGATGGGGGTCATAAAAAACAGCCTCTCTTCCACCCGGAAGGGGGAATGTTGCGTACATCCACCCCCCAAACCCTGCTTTGTGGGGGAGCCCCTGTGGCGCTGGGATTGTTGTTGTTGTTGTTGTTGTCTTCATCCAAAAAGTAATGCATAATTTTCATGTATATAATATTGGTTCAACAAAAATTTAACGGGTACCTAAATGATGAAATAACATGTATATATTATCGTTATTATTTATTATGTAAATAGAAAGCAACATACATTCTTAATGCCCCAATGACTCCCTTCAAGCATAACTATCAGCTCTATAACAGATTCCCTTATATGCCTCTTTTAAGTATAATGAATTATACAAATAAAAGTATCACAATATAATGTGGATACTTTTGGAAAAATTAAAAGTCTAAATACTTGTGTGTTCCCCGTAAGAAGGTACAATGTCATTATTTTCCTAAGTTTTGGAACTTTGGTGTTATGAAATCAGCCATAAATTTTGCACAGAGTTGATCATACAGCTTAATTGAAGAATTTTGCTCCACTTTCAGTAAGCAACATTATCTTTGTCACATTTTGTAAATAAACAGGAAAGAAAAGAAAAATGCCAGAGAAAAAGAATATTCTTAGTAAAGAAGATTTTTAGATTCCAAAGGATGCAAATAGCCATAAGGTAATCTTTGGTATTGTTTTCTATTTGTTATTTTTTATTCTTAGTTAAAATTTTAAATTATTTATGTAAAATAGTTTTAATGCAATAATTTTTAAAATACAAATTAGTTGCGCTTCCGGAAAAAAAAAAAAAAATTATTGTTCATAGGGCATGCATTGAACAAGTTATAGTAAATGGTGTCATTTTGGTAAATATTTTTTGGAAGGGTGCCACTTTGGTAAATATTTTTCAAAACCGTGCCAATTGGATAAAAAACTCCTAATAACATGCTTATTTTTAATAGACATATTTTAAAGGATAAATTACATAATAGTATTGTAAGGTTTGATGTATGAAATTTTTAATCTACAAATATTGTGAAATATTTTAGTCCAAGAAGTTACCTGAATTTAATAAAATAATATAAATAGCGATATAATGGCCCAAAATAGGCCTCATTTTTATTCTTTTATATCGTTATTTGGACTATTTTATTAAATATATGCAATAAATTAAAAAATTATTTTATAAAATTTATAGATTAAAAAATTAATATAGTAAATCTTAAAGTACTAATGTGTAATTTACTCTAAAAAGGACTACAAATATTTTTAATTTTTCTTTGGACAAGTCCAGGCTTGCAAATGATAGAATAGAGGAGCACCTTTGGAAAAAAGCAACTTGCAATAATAAATTATGTTATTATAAAGATAGAATAAACAACAATATATAAACACAATCACTATAGTGTCAAAAAAAAAAAAAAAACAAAATCAATAACAGCATGTGTTAAAAAAAAAAAAAAAATTAATGACAGCAATAGCTGAACTGATCACAATCATTGAGAGATACTTAATGGAGTTTTTTAGCAAATTAGCATAAAAATAAAAAAATTTAACAATTTGTCATATTTTAAAAATTATTTAGCAAAATATCACATTTTACTATTCACCAGCCATTACATGTCATTTGAAATGAATTACAAGAATTCAAGACCCATTGCATGACGTTGGAAACGCTGTGCAACTGTGGTGCACGACATTTGGAATATGTCGTGCAACAAGGCACCCAATTTTCTTTCTTTTTATTTTTTATTTTTTTAATTATTATATTTTGTTGGATATTTTAATAAAAAAAATTCATTTTTTAATTATAACTTTAAAATTTAGTATGATTTGATGATGTTATTTATATCTTTTAAATCATTGATAAATTTTTATTTAATACCAACAATTATATCCTTGTTGACCAAAAAAACAATTATATCCTCCTTTATGTATTGGTAAAATTTAATTTTATTAAATTTGTAATTCAATTACTTGAAGATATTTTCTTGGTCCTAAGTGCTTGTAATTATGCAATGAATGATCAGTTACAAATGATTTTAAAGCAATAAAAAAAGGAAACGTTTGGTGCGCAATTACGGTTTTGCAAAGTGTGTATAAAAGTTTTGGTGTCAAAGCTTTTAAAAAGATGATATTAAAAAAAAACAAAAAACATGTTTATGTTGGACTGTTTAACATATGTAATGTTTTGGCTAAGTAAAGTGTTATGAAGGCTCTAGCTTTCAAGGTTGTGTAGACCGAGAAGGTTTCAACGGTAGTTGGACATTGTATCCTGGAGGCGGTGGGTCGGAACCTGCTGCACAGGCTTAGATCCAAGAGGGGCGCGAAACCGTCTTAAAGAGAGCGTGACCCGCGCCTCGCTCAACTGTTACATTGTCGTTATTTCCAGTGTTTCAGGTGATATCCTTCTACTTTATATGTTTTGTATTTTATTTTTTCTTTCTCATGATTGTTTGCCTCTAGGCCACGTATATACTAAAGTGCGTTATTGGGATTTACTTCTAATTATCGCGAAAAATATAATATTTTATCTATTTGGTTACAACAATTTTAAGACGGTTTCGACTTCCATAGGTAAGTCAAGCAAGATAAATTTGAATTCCACCAATAAAATAATCCTAAGGATCAAAACCTCTAGTTTGATAGTTGGAGACATGATAAAGAACAATCGATTAAAATTCGATTCATATGAAGACTAAAAATGGAGTTATGTGATGAAGGACAAATACTCTTTTTCTCTATTGAGACACAGTTGCTACATGGAACCATTATTCTCGGTGAAATTCAATTAGTTTCCTTGTAATCATATGTTTACAGTTTTCTTTTTCCTTAGTTCAATGGGAACCGAGGTGTGCTTGGGATATCTAACTTAGGACCATCTCACCAAAGCCTGAACTACTATCATCTTGTTGTATTCATTATTGCTAGAATCTGCTTCCGAGCTTGTGACTATCTAAATTAAAAAATAATAACCCCCTTTGCTCTTCCATTTTGAAGTACCTAGTGGTCTTGGTATTTATGGAAAATGCTCATAGAAAATGGACTCAGATGATTCTTGCGTCATGACATTTATATAATAGGGAGGTAACTTGGATACAATGGGTCTCCCAAACTCATACATTACCATGTGTCATGTTTGGTGGAGATGGTATTGGCATGTTAAATAAAAAATAATAATAATAAAATAAAATAAAAAAAATAATAATAATAGTTATGCAAAACTCTCGTAGCTGTGTAGAAAAAAAAATACGGTAATTTTCTTGACCAATTCCGTTACTTTGGATTTGCTTGATTGTTTACTCTTAGTCTTGCGTTAGATTGGCATGCATATCTCTACCCAAATGATGAGGTTGCCAATATTATTAATCAAAGCAAAGATACTAGTATTACTGGCAGTCTAAGACATACAGGTGATATGCTTAATTAGTTCTCTTTGTTCGCTTACAATCACTTGCATGGACCTATGCTAGGTTTGCCTTGGTGAGCTATAGTAATGCTGGTTATCAAAAGAAAATATAGTAATACTAGTTATATCTGTGTATACCCAATTTGCTAAACCATATTTATTTTTATTTTGTCAATAGTGGGGGTTAACCATGTAGGATATCTTTGAAAAATCTTGGTACATCATGTTTAAGAAATGAATGCAAACTGATATAAGTATTTTCTTGTGTTTGTATAATAGTGCTATTAGATGTGCCTTATTTAATGGGTCACATTCCCAAAAAAAAAAAAAAATGTTGAACACTTTAAAATAAAAATGTTTAATTTCAAATGTTGATATGTTTACTTGAACCGATCCATGTCTTTTAATTTTGTTCAATGGTGATAATTACATATGTCCTTTATGTATGAACAAAATTAAATTTGTTTAAAATTGGATTTCAGCTTCAAATATATGTGAATATGCTCTTGGTTGCTTGACCAGAACTAGACAAGTTACAAAGATACAATATTTAATGATTCTTTAACACTTTGTTTCTGGGTAATTATGTTTAAATGCCCACTATTGGTAACTTTGGTTGACGTTGAGTAATTGCATGAAAACTCCATCTACTTCAAGGCTTGAATTTCAAGCCAACTGGTTTGTAGATAACTTATAGCTAAGTTGGTGGTGTATATGGTCTTTGATGTTGGTCACTCGAGTGTGGCCCTCTTTGAATCACAATTTTTACTTTCACATTCAGGCCTTATCTTGTCTAGGCGGATCCTAATCTGTAAGAATGTTAGGCAATGTAAAACTGATGAAACAAAGGTCAGATTGATATGAGTTCCATAAGAGTCGTTGTTGAGACCTTTGGTAGTATGTTTTATCCCAAGGATATATTGCACTTAAAAGCAACATCATGATTGTCTTAAGTTATTCGATGGAGTGTTGCTAATTGAAGAACATTGTCAAATAATTCAATGTTTACTAGTGACCAATATTTAAATTTGGCTTGGGTATTATGTAAGAGAGTATATTCATATTGCAAAGATTGTCATTAAGACAAATTGATAGCTCTACCCTTATTGCCTTGTTTCATCTCATACTCTTGTATTTAGGCATGTTGGCAAGAAGTGGATAGTATGAGGTATGGTACGATTGGCATGGTTTATGAATGTGGCAATAATAGAATAGTGGCATTTTGGATTTGATATGTTGTCCGTGATGGGCGTTGCCAGAATGTGGCATGTCAGTTTGTTGTTGGGCGAGCGTCAAAGGCCGTGTAGTGCCAATGATGCAAGGAAGCGACATGTCACCCACCGATTATTTACTATATTTATTTATGTAATTTTTTGCTTTTATTTCTCGATGTATTTTTCGATATAGCATGTACGTAGGAATTTTGTAAGAAGCAAGCTTATTTGGAGCAAGGCCCAAACCGTGAGCCACACTACCCCAAATACCCTTGCTTTCCCTTTTATAGTAGTTGACTTAATTTAATTAATGAGCCTCCCATGAGCCACCAGCAGGCTGTACGGCCAGCAGGACAAGGAGACAACCTAGGACACATTGTACATACTTTTTACTTTTTTGTCTTTTGCTTTATTTGTGTATAAATATAGGTGAAGTGCAATAGAAGTGATCATCCAATTCCAAAAACCAAACACTTGTGTCTCTTACTTCTTTTTCTCTCCCTCCCTACCGTGCATCTCTTCTCTCTTCATTTCCATTGTAATATTTTTCCAAACATAAAACCAGGGTATTTTACACTTGGGTTCGGGGTTAGCCTGACTTGACGAGGTACTTTCGGAGTGAAGTCAAGTGGCATCGCTGTTTTGACATAGTGAACTTGTCATCCCGTGACAACGTGGTATCAGAGCCTTTTCGGTTAAAGCTGGGAGAAAAAGCAATGGAGGAGGAGATTGTGGGCACATCTCACGTGGAGGATGAGAACCGGAGTAGACCGGAGACCCGTGCCAAAAAGTCCAACAGGAAGGACCCTTCCGTACCAAGGGAGGCCCTTTCTAGTTTGGACACACGGGTTGCTCGGTTGGAGTTGGCCATGGGGGAGGTCCATGAACAATTGGACACCCTCGAAACCTTGGAGGAAAATGTGGCGAAAATGGATGACAAAATCCATGAGGTTGTCAAAAGTTCGGTTGAAGATCCACTAGACCGACTTCTTGATGCTGTGTCTGGGCTAAGGGAGGAGATTGACATTCTCAAAGCTGACACGGTGCTGTGCAAGACCGCCCTTGCTGGGGGCGTTGGTGTGGGAAGCACGGGTGGAGTATCAAGGGTGAAGGTGCCGGACCCGCCTACGTTTGGTGGGAAACGGAATGCCAAGGAGGTTGAGAACTTCCTTTGGAGCCTTGAGCGTTACTTTGAGGCTCTACGGATCGATGACGGGCCCTCAAAAATAAGCACCGCCACCATGTATTTGGAGGGAGATGCCGCCCTTTGGTGGAGGAGACGCCATGGAGATATAGTTAGGGGAGTTTGCTCTATGGACACGTGGGAGGAGTTCGTTAAGGACTTCAAAAGGCAATTCTTTCTCGAGAATGCCGAGGACCAAGCTATGAAGAGTCTTTGTGGGTTGAAGCACACGGGTTCCATCCGGGAGTATGTTTCGGAGTTCCAATCTCTTATGCTTGAGGTTCCGGATTTCCCCGAGACAATCCGTCTTTTCTACTTCATGGATGGCCTCCAACATTGGGCCGAAGTGGAGTTGAAGAGGCGGGGAGTCCATGACCTCGCGGGCACCATTGCCGAGGCGGAGAGCTTGACCGAGTACAAAAAGGAGTTCCCGAAGAAGAAAGACTCCAAAGGGAACAAGGGAAAAGGTGGGGGAGAAAAATCCCACAAGCCTTTTGCACACAAAGACAAAGGCAAGAGGCGGGAGGACAAACCGGACAAGCCTAAGAACCAGGATTGCTTTCTATGTGGAGGCCCTCATTACATGAGGGAATGCCCTCAACGCAAAGCCTTGAATGCGTTGGTGGCAGCCCAAGAACAAGAGACCGAGGGTGCAGCCATGGGTGCCATATGCATGCTTGGGACCATGTCAAGGGACACACGCCCAGGCCCGGGTACCAGGCCACAGGCCCAGGGCATTGGGTCCAGCAGCGAGCTTGACAAAGGCCCAGGAACGCAGGTCCGTGACAGAGAGTAGGTGCAGGCGAAGGACCGTGACAGAGGCCAGACGCTGGGACAAGCAGAGCCCAGGACACAGGCGCAGGGGCGCCCGAACCAGAAAACGAAGGCCCAGGGGAGGCTCGACCAGGCTCAGGTAGGCCCTCCACTGCAGAGCGGTGGCCAAGGAGGTGGGTCAGTCAGTGCCCAGGTATCGCGCCAGAAACAGGGGTTGATGTTTGTGAGTGCCGTGGTGAATGGAGTTGGGACCAAGGCCTTAGTTGACACCGGGGCCACTCATAACTTCATCTCAGCTCAAGAGGCAGCCAGACTCTGTGTGAGCCATACCAAGAAGTTGGGATGGATGAAGACCGTCAATGCTTCATCCAAACCGATCCTTGGGGTGGCACGCGCAGTGCCCGTCCAATTAGGGGATTGGCACGGTACTTTGGACTTGACGGTAGTGACCATGGATGACTTCAAGGTGGTGCTCGAAATGGATTTCCTTGACTCGGTGAAACCCTTGTCCTTCCCAAGGGACAATGTCATGGAGATCACCCAAAATCGGAGGAGCTATGCCGTGCCTTTGCTTAGGGAAAAGATGGAGGCCAAATTGCTCTCGGCCGTCCAACTCAAGAAGGGGGTTCGCAAGAAGCAGGTAACGTACGTTGCCGTTTTGAGAGAAGAAAAGGGTACCGTGGATGAGGAGGTGCCCGAACAGGTGGGCAAGGTGTTGGACGAGTTTCAAGACGTTATGCCGCAAGAACTACCCAAGCAACTTCCACCAAGGAGGGAAGTTGACCATCACATCGAGCTCGAGCCAGGATCAAGGCCGCCCGCCATGGCACCGTATCGCATGGCACCGCCCGAATTGGAGGAATTGAGGAGGCAACTCAAGGACCTTTTGGATGCTGGGTTCATAAGGCCCTCAAAGGCTCCTTATGGTGCTCCCGTTTTATTTCAAAAGAAGCATGGCAGGTCTTTGAGGATGTGTATTAACTACCGAGCCCTTAACAAGATAACCGTGAAGAACAAGTACCCTATCCCTCTCGTTGCCGACTTGTTCGATAGGCTTGGGAAGGCCCGTTACTTCACCAAGCTTGATTTGAGGTCGGGAGGTAAGGATCGCGGCCGGGGATGAGCAAAAGACCGCATGTGTGACACGCTATGGGGCATACGAGTTCTTAGTGATGCCGTTCGGGTTGACCAATGCTCCCGCCACTTTTTGCATATTGATGAACGAGGTCTTGAAGCCCTTCCTTGATCGGTTTGTGGTTGTCTACCTTGATGACATCGTTATATATAGCGAGTCATTGGAGGAGCATGTCGAGCACTTGAAGGAGGTTTTTCGAGCACTCAAGGAGAACCAACTCTATGTGAAGAAGGAGAAGTGCTCCTTTGCTCAAGAGGAGGTTTCTTTCCTTGGCCATCGCATAGGCCAAGGGAGGATTCGCATGGATTCCGCCAAAGTTCGTGCCATTGAGGAGTGGGAACCTCCACAAGGAGTTAGTGAGCTACGGTCCTTCTTGGGCCTAGTTAACTACTACCGGAGGTTCATCATGGGGTATTCCGCCAAAGCCTCACCTCTAACCGACTTGCTCAAGAAGAAGAGCGTGTGGCATTGGGATGAAAAATGCCAAAGAGCTTTTGAGGGGTTGAAGAAAGCCGTAACCGAGGAGCCGGTCCTACGTTTGCCCGACTTTGAGCTTCCTTTCCAAGTTCACACTGATGCCTCCGATTATGCCATTGGGGGTGTACTTATGCAAGAGAGACATCCCATCGCCTTTGAGTCTCGGAAGCTCAACGACACGGAACGTCGCTATGCCACCCACAACAAGGAAATGACGGCCATCATCCATTGTCTAAGGGTGTGGCGTCACTACCTGCTGCGGGGGAGGTTTGTGATCAAGACCGATAACGTTGCCACGAGTTACTTCCAAAATCAGAAAAAGTTAAGTCCAAAATAGGCTCGTTGGCAAGACTTCCTAGCCGAATTCGACTATGGGATGGAATACAAGCCGGGCAAGGCCAATGTAGTGGCCGATGCCCTTAGCCGCAAGGGGATGCTTGCCCACATCAGTGCCGGACACGGGACCGTCCGGGACAGGGTCTGAGAAGGCATGACACGGGATAACTTAGCCCAGAACCTGTTGAAGCTTGCTGCCGAGGGTAAGACGCGGAGATTTTGGGTTGAAGACGGTCTCTTGTTCACGGTGGGCAACCGGGATTTCGTCCCAAGGTGGGGAAATTTGAGGCGTGACCTTCTCAAGGAGTGTCATGACTCGCACTGGGCTGGGCATCCGGGGATAGAGAGGACCGTGGCACTTTTGGAGGAGCATTATTATTGGCCGAGAATGAGGGACGACGTGGAAGCCTATGTCAAGGTGTGTCTTGTGTGCCAACAAGACAAGGCCGAACAAAGAATGCCAGCCGGGTTGCTCGAGCCACTGCCCATACCGAACCAACCATGGGAGAGTGTTTCCATGGATTTCATATCCGCTTTGCCGAAATCAGAAGGGTGTAGGTTGATCATGGTTGTGGTCGACTGATTCTCTAAATATGGGACGTTCATTCCCGCGCCTAAGGACTGTACCCCAAGTGAAGCCGCTCGTTTGTTCCTCAAGCACGTTGTGAAATATTGGGGAGTACCAAGAAGCATTATTAGCGATCGAGATCCAAAATTCACAGGCAAGTTCTGGGCCGAACTGTTCAGATTGATGGGCTCGAGCCTCCACTACTCTACAAGCTTTCATCCACAGACCGATGGGCAAACTGAACGGGTGAATGCTTTACTTGAGTTGTATTTGAGACATTATGTGGGGGCCAACCAAAGGAATTGGGCAACGTTAATTGACATTGCCCAATTTTCTTACAACTTACACAAAAGCGAGTCAATGGGCCATAGTCCTTTCGAGCTCGTTACAGGACAACAGCCCTTGACTCCACAAGCCGTTGCGACCGGGTACACGGGGAGCAGCCCCGCTGCATATCAAGCTGCAAAAGGGTGGAACGAGAAGCTAGACATTGCCAAGGCCCATCTCGACAAAGCCGCACACAAGATGAAAAAGTGGGCGGACAAGAAGAGGAGGTTCCTAGAGTTCCAAAATGGGGACTTGGTTACGGTGAAACTCTTACCACAGCAGTTCAAGACCCTACGCAAGGTGCACAAGGGTCTAGTTCGCAGATACGAAGGTCCTTACCCGATTCTCGCTAGGGTTGGGAAGGTTTCCTACCGTGTTGAACTTCCGCCACAAATGAAGATCCATCCCGTCTTTCATGTGAGCATGTTGAAGCCGTACAATGGGGATGATCAAGATCCAAGTTGGAATGAGTCAAACCGGGCACCAACAGCCGTGACCCCATCATTTGACAAGGAAGCAACTGAGATCCTTGCCGACCGGGTTGTGAGACGAAGGGGAGTGGCGAGGTATACCGAGTACTTGGTTCGTTGGAAAGATCTTTCGGAGCACGAAGCCACTTGGGAGAAGGAAGAAGATCTGTGGCAGTTCAAGAACATGATCGAGGCTTTCAATGCCGCTTAGACATTGTCGGGGACGACAATGGCTTAGGTGGGGGAGAGTGTCACCCACCGATTATTTATTATATTTATTTATGTAATTTTTCGCTTTTATTTCTCGATGTATTTTTCGATATAGCATGTACGTAGGAATTTTGTAAGAAGCAAGCTTATTTGGAGCAAGGTCCAAACCGTGAGCCACCCTACCCCAAATACCCTTGCTTCCCCTTTTATAGTAGTTGACTTAATTTAATTAATGAGCCTCCCATGAGCCACCAGCAGGCTGTACGGTCAGCAGGACAAGGAGACAACCTAGAACACATTGTACATACTTTTTACTTTTTTGTCTTTTGCTTTATTTGTGTATAAATATAGGTGAAGTGCAATAGAAGTGATCATCCAATTCTTAACCAAACAATTGTGTCTCTTACTTCTTTTTCTCTCCCTCCCTACCATGCATCTCTTCTCTTCATTTCCATTGTAATATTTTTCCAAACATAAAACCGGGGTATTTTACACTTGGGTTTGGGGTTAGCCTGACTTGACGAGGTACTTTCGGAGTGAAGTGAAGTGGCATCGCGGTTTTGACATAGTGAACTTGTCATCCCATGACAGACAGCAGACTTATGTTGTTTTGGAAGTAGTGAAAAATATATATTACATAGTTCTCTTGTACCACTATAAGATAAGATATGAATGGAAAAGTGTAATGCCATGACAATGGTAGGTCCAGATCTGTCACTAATGGCGCCAATGATGATACAATGTGTTATGAGGGCATAAAAGCTTTAGCTAGAGTTAAGGTCTGGATGGCATCGAGGGGGATGAGACTTAAGCCTAAAAATGAAATTGGGTCACCTATGAGGATACCCTGAAAAGGGACAAACGAATCATGGAGTGATCAGGGGTTAGCATGCGCTTTACTTTATTTTAGTTCATCCCTATGGTGTAGCATGCTTACTTGTCGGATGTTAAGGTCGAGCTAGTTACGCTCTTAATGAGGTCTATAGCCCCTATGTTGGGGTGGGGTGTATGGCCACAAGTACACTCCTGATAGACTCACCTATATCAGTGTGGGAGTAAGGCCGCTTCCTTCGAGAGTTTGGGCTAACTCTCTAGAGTGCTCATGAATCCAGGATGATGCACAGGGCCATAATGTGCACGCTTTAGAGAGCCTATGGGGGCACCTTGGATACCATGTGTGTGAAGCACTCTACATGCCCTTAAGCAACCAGGGTTTAAAGGCTAAGTCCACCGTGGTTCTAGTATGGGAGCTGCTGAAATACTAAGTGAGGGTTTAAAGGTATTGCCACTCTCATGATGCATGGGGTCCTCACTTAGCCGAATTTTTTCTTATAAAAACTCTTTTACTTTTTATTAAAATAAGTGGGGGAATGTTGGATATTTTAATAAAGAAATCCATTTTTTAATTATAACTTTAAAATTTAGTATGATTTGATGATGTTATTTATATCTTTTAAATCATTGATAAATTTTTATTTAATACCAACAATTATATCCTTGTTGACCAAAAAAACAATTATATCCTCCTTTATGTATTGGTAAAATTTAATTTTATTGAATTTGTAATTCAATTACTTGAAGATATTTTCTTGGTCCTAAATGCTTGTAATTATGCAATGAATGATCAGTTACAAATGATTTTAAAGCAATAAAAAAAGGAAACGTTTGGTGCCCAATTACAGTTTTGCAAAGCGTGTATAAAAGTTTTGGTGTCAAAGCTTTTAAAAGATGAGATTAAAAAAAAAACAAAAAACATGTTTTTGTTGGTCTGTTGAACATATGTAATGTTTGGGCTAAGTAAGGTGGTATGAAGGCTCTAGCTTTCGAGGTTGTGCAGACCGAGAAGGTTTCAACGGTAGTTGGGCTTTGTATCTTGGAGGCGGCACGTTAGAACCTGCTGCACCGGCTTAGATTCGAGAGGGGTGCGAAACCATCTTAAAGAGAGCGTGATGCGCCTCGCTCAACTGTTACATTATCGTTATTTCAAGCGTTTCAGGTGATATCCTTCTACTTTATATGTTTTGTATTTAATTTTTTCTTTCTCATGATTGTTTGCCTCTAGGCCACATCTATACTAAAGTGCGTTATTGGGATTTACTTCTAATTATCGTGAAAAATATAATAGTTTATCTATTTGGTTCCAAAATATTTTTAACATTAAAAA
Organism: Simmondsia chinensis; assembly: GCA_018398585.1. NCBI lineage: Eukaryota > Viridiplantae > Streptophyta > Magnoliopsida > Caryophyllales > Simmondsiaceae > Simmondsia > Simmondsia chinensis. The sequence goes on along the minus strand of JAGTTD010000002.1, from coordinate 7,459,532 downwards.
AAATAATAAAATAATTTTTTAAATTGAAATAATTTTTAATTTTATAATTTGAATCACTAAATATATATATTTTTTAAAAGGTATATATATTATTACTTGAACTATTAATAATAGAGATATAAATGAAGGACACATTTAAGTGAGGAGATGGTGATATATATATTATTAAATAAGGGACACAATCATTGTAGCACCCTAAAGGGGGAAGGTTGCGTACATCCTCCCCCAAACCCTGCTTACGCATTTGTATATTATTATTTGAGCTATTTTATTAAATACATATAACTCAAAACTAAAAAAAATTATAAACTAATATATAATTTAAAAAAAAATCAAAAGAAACTCAACTAATATAATTATATATTAGTTATAAACTATGTATCTAATAAAATAACTCAAATAATAACATACAAATGCCTAAGCAGGGTTCGGAGGGTGGATGTACGTAGCCTTCCTCTTTAGGGCGCTATACTGAATGTGTCCCTTATTTAATAATATATATATCACCATCTCTTTACTTAAATGTGTCCGTTATTTATATTTTTATTATTAATAGTTCAAATAGTAATACATATATACCTTTTAAACTATATATGTATTTAGTGATTCAAATTATAAAATTAAAATTAAAAATAATTTTTATTTAAAAATAATTTTATTATTTTTTTAATTTTAAAAATATAATACTTAAAAAAATTAAAAAAAAAGAAAAAAAAAGAAAATGGGGTGCCTTGTTGCATGACCCTTAAAGGGTCCAAATGTCGTGCACCACTGTTGCACGACGTTTCCAACGTCATGCAACGGGTCTTGAATTATTGTAATTCCTTTCAAATGGCGTGGAATGGCTGTGAATAGTAAAGTGTGCTATTTTGCTAAATAGTTTTTAAAATATGCCAAATTGCTATTTTTTTTAATTTTGTGCTAATTTGCTAAAAAACTCTACTTAATGTTACTAATTAACACTGACAACTTGTAATAATCAACAAAAATAATTTCGTTAATAGCTAGTATTATAAGGCTGTCCTTATCCCCAGCTTTATTTTTAAAGTCCTATTTTAGGCACATCATTAAAAATAAGACTTCATAAAAAAATGAGGCTTATCTCCTCTAACCCAAGCCTCATTTTTTAACAATTTTTAACCGTATTTTTATTTTTTATTATTTTAATAGATAATATTGTTTATACTAATTGAATTATTTCAAGATAAAAACGAAAATATATTGAAAGATAAAAAATGAAAATACATTTAAAACAAATATGATTTAAAAAAGAATTAACAACATTGTTTGATTCTTGATACGCCACAAATGCTTAATTAAGTTTGCCTGCAGTTGATCGTGTTTAGCCTTATCGCAAACTCAAATATGATTTTGTAGTTATGTTTCATATTCAGGTTAAACATCATATGAGACTTCAGCATCTGCATTATTTGAATCCACCTGATTGAACGAATCGTCGAGTAAATGGTTCAAATTTCGTTCCTCCTCGACAAACATGTTATGTAATTTGATACAAGCCCTTATTATTCACTTAGTGTTTTTATGTCATAAAATCGTGCAGAGCTAGCTATAATTACAAAGCTACTTTTGAGCACCCTAAGGGATTTGAATTCACAAACGTTATCCACGGCAAGTAGATGCCATCCACAAGGTAGTATCCCCATATCGTAGTCGTGACCGTTTATTGAATATAGTACAGGAGGAGCCGATCCTTCATAAATGTCATCAAATGCTGGTGATCAATCCAAGATGTTTATATAATCACATGTACCAGGAAGGCCAAAAAAGGCATGCCATATCTATAAATCATATGAAGCAACGACTTTTAGGATTATTGTTGGATCCCCTTGAGCATACTGTCCTTTCCATGCTATAGGATAATTCTCCATTCTAGTGCAAGCAATCGATGCTACGCCCCATACCTAGAAAACCACGTATCTCCTCATACCTAAGAAGTCGTTGGATGTCGTCGAGATTTGGTCTTCTCAAGTATTCATCTGGGAATATCTCTATTACACCTTGAATGAATTCCCTTAATGACAGAACAGCAGTTGATTCACCAATCCATACATTGTCATCCACAGCATCTGCTGTGACTCCATACGCGAGCATAAGCATTGCAACTATTTCTGAAGAGATGATAGACCATTTTTACCAATAGCGTCTTTCTTTTCTATGAAGTAGAGGTCATGAGTTTCAAGTGCATTCATAATATGAAGGAATATGTGCCTTCACATGAGAAACCTCCTGCGGAATTGAGTTTCCTTGTACACTGGATTTGGGGCAGAGTAGTCATTGTAAAGACGGATGTGGCCTTCTTCTCGTTGTCTTTCTATGTGAGTCCTTCTCCAAAACCTCATGTTGGATGATGAGCTTCCAGGAGCCTGTTGTGTACGTGAATCATACATATCGAGCAACGCCATCGTTTTCTTTTTATAATCGTCCTTCATCAACTCAATTTATGATGTTGTGAAAGATGAAACTGTTTGAATCAGGGTTTTCAGACATGTTGAGATGTGGCAGTGTGAAATTGTACATGAAAATTAGATGACAAAATTATTAGAGTACGAAATTGGAGCGTAAAAGTAGAGTATGATATTGAAGCATGAAGAGTGTAGTGTGAAATTTCAGTAAGAAGTGTGGGTATATACAAGCAAGATTCCAACGACTAGTTTTACAATGACTAGTTTTTCAACGGCTAGTTTTGCAATGGTTGAATTAATAAAACATATTTTTCTAAAAGATAAACATAAAAAATATTAAAATACAAATTGAAAAATTCACATTTCACACAAAAAGTAATTCATTTAAATTGTTTTTCTGTACAAGATTTATAATACAACGTTAAAAGAAAACATAACTCATGAAGAGATAAATTGGACATATCATTGGTTTTATAACAACAACAATAGACCCAGTGCCTCAAGAGCTCCCGCATAAGCGGGGTCTGAGAGGGGTGAATGTACGCAGCTTTATCCCTTTAGGGTGTAACCCTACAGAGAGGCTGTTTCCGAGGACCCCCAGCCTTATAGGGTTGGCAATACGAGGACTTCCCAGGAGGTCACCCATCCTGGTACTACTCTCGCCCAAACACGCTTAACTTCGGAGTTCTAATAGGATCGGGTGCCTTAGTTGGTAAATGAATCCTGGAGACATCATTGGTTTTGTTGCCTCAATATCACTGCGCGTTTTCGGAGAAAATATTTTTTTACATCTTTAGGTAAATTGGACACATCCATAGTTAATATACTCATTTCATTTGCCTCGTTTCATGATTGGGTATCTTTTGTATCAAGTCCATAACTTTTTGTATCATATCAATTTTTGTCTTTTCCATAAGTTGCAAGTGATGAAGTTCTTGTTCAATATTCACATTCGAACAGCTGTCGCTGCCAGAAGCCAGTGACTTTACTTTTCTTTTGGCAGCATCCCCACCAATCGGTTGAATAATAGAAGAAACATCATCTTCACTATGGGGAGTTGTAGGCATAGAGGACGACGTGTACTCTCTAGAAGCACTCACTTTGTACGCTTGGAGCTCCGATCAGATGTGGTTGTAGTATAACTTCGCCATTTTGGTTGGTTCCTCAACATTCACCATGTATGATCGAAGTTCCATTTTTGATGCGCATGATCGAGTACAAATGGCCTGTGTCGACAATTTGTCGTTTTTCAACTTCCCGCTTTCGTGTCGGGAACATACTCTTTCGTAGCATGCAGAAAATTTCATACACGTCGAACATGATTTTTTCCACCAATGTCTAAGCATATTGGGATTTTGACTTGACAAATTCTGTTGGTTTTCTTCGTAGTACTGGGTAATCCTATCCCACATCATCTGATGTGTTTGGTCAATACCGATGATGGGATCAATGGATACGTTTAACCATGCGCTAATTAACGGCTGATCCTCAAGGATCTTCCTTCCGACCCCACGTCTTGGCGTAGGCGGAGTCTCTGGCACCACATCGTCGTCTTTGTCTATGGAGGGCATATTGTGTTCTATATTTTGTGACGAATACTGAGGAATTTCTGATTGCAAAAAATCCTCATTCGTAGAAGGATTTGGTTGATATTGGGAGGAATGACTAGGATTTTGTTGCATGGATGAAATGTGGAATTATAATTTACACCATAATTAGTAGGTGAGAATTAATATGATGGTGGAGGAACTTGAGAAGAAAATGGATTATAAATTCGGATGAAGTGTTTTAGACATTGGGAAAACTATCTGGGTTTTGGAAAAAAGAGTATTGAGGAAATGTATTAAAATTATGGAAATTGGGATCCATTTTTGAACAATAACTTAGTAACTAGATAGTGATAATGATGAAATTTGCTATGTAAAATTTGGTGAAATTTGGGACGTATTTATAGGTAAAATTAGGGATGGCAATAGGGTGCGGGGGTGTCTCCTCAATAACCGTACCCGCCCCGTTATCGGTCATGGGTATGAAATGGATATCCCTATCAGCCCCGGCAGGTACAAACTCTTATCCATACCCACCCCATTACCCGCAGGTATCTATTACCCACCTCGTACCCACCTTAATGTGGGTACAAAACAGTTATTCATACCCGGCCGTATCAATTATTTAATACTGTTTTTATTAATTCAAATATATTTTCTTCTAACATTAATAAATTATTAAGTAATTGTTGAGTTTCAGGTCGTATTCCTAGGGTTTAATCTTATCAACTTTAGTTCTTGATAAAATGACAATAACAACAAAGATTCACTACTTCAGATCTAGTTCAAGAAACCTGTAACTGTAGTTTAGCAAGATTCATCCAACACCGAACACATGCACAAAGAACACAGCGATAACAACGAGATTTACGTGGTTCAGCCTTTAAAGAAGGACCTACTCCACGGCTCCCTATTTCTAGGGAAGTCTATCCACTATAAGTCGAGTTCAAATATTACAGACTAGACTTCAACGATATACACCTTTATACAAAACCGATCTCTTAAGGCTTCTAAGTCAGAAGCCTAAAGAAGAACGAAAATAAAGAGTAAGGGAAAAGAAAGCTTACAACCGAAGCCTACAAGGCTTCATACATGCTCCAAACTACCAAGATTTGAACGATCAAGCCTTAACACCCACGAATATACTCAATCGCCTTCGATTGCCTCAAGATCGCCAGAGCAAACCAAAGAGAGGCGGTGGCTGAAGAGAAAAAACGGAGAGCAAATGAAAAAGCGTACGGCAGACCCTAAAAGGGTCTGTATATATAGGCAACCGATCTCCGATCCGTGGCAAAGCTCCAAGGTTCAATCTCGGCCGTTCGTACGAACCAGATCAACGGTCCATAAAAGCCCACAAGAAACACAAACAGTTTACCCGGATGGCTGACGCGTGTCATCAATTTAAACAGAAAACAGGAAGCTTCCTGGAGAAGCTTCGGGCAGCGGGTAGTGGCACGGGCAAGTAAATAACGCACACGGTCAGGGGCAGCAATGGTATTTTACCTCTTGAATTATTTAAATGTACAGTAATAGCTGGGTACCCAAAAAATATATTTACCAAAAAATTTACAACTTATGCCACTTGACATTTACACCCTTTAATCTATAATATTTGAACATTTCTTGACTTAAATTTTCTTGACATAGTTAAGTCATATAGGGACCAATTTTACAACAATTCTCCACCTTGGTACCTATATGGGTTAACTACTTGACATTCCCTAGTAATAGGAGCAAAAAACACATTGGGTTCGTCATCCATGGTCCCAATTACTTTGAACCAAGTTAATACACTTAAGTAACTTGTCCAAAGTCAAATTTTTTGTGCCCATATCCACTGGATTTTCAGCAGTACAGATTTTTCGCAGTTCAACAGTGTTCCTTTCAAGCATGTCGTTTACAAAATTCCTCTTGATAGCTAAGTGCTTAGTCCTATCATGAAACACGGGGTTTTTACACAATGCAAGGGCTGATTGACTGTCCGAAAACAGTACGGGAGGCCCGTTATCGAGGTTTATTTCTGACAATAAGCCTCTCAGCCAGGTAGCCTCTTTTATGGCTTCTGTGAGGGCCTCAAATTCAGCCTCAGTGGTTGACAGCGCAGTCACAGGCTGCAACTTAGACTTCCAACAAATGGCTCCACCATTTAAAGTGTAAATGTAAGCACTAGTGGATCTCCTTTTATCTACGTCCCCCCCAAAGTCAGAATCGGTGTAACCTATCAATCTAAGGTAGGTTTTTGTCCGACCAAAAGTAAGTCCCAGTTTATAGGTTTGTTTAATGTACCTTAACAACCACTTAACTCCATCCCAATGTTCCTTTCCGGGGTTACTCATAAACCTAGACAAAACACTTAAAGGAAAAGCTAAGTCTGGACGTGTACAAGTCATAGCATACATTAAGGAACCTATAACATTCGCATATGGGACTCTTTCCATTTGTTTCTTTTCTATCTCATTCGTGGGACACTGTTGAACTGTATACTTATACTGACTTGCTAAGGGCAATTTTACAGGTTTACATTCAGACATGTTGAATCTAACCAATACCTTTTCCAAATACCTTTGTTGAGATAAGTGCACTGTTTCAGCTGTTGGATCCCTGGTAATTTCCATACCAAGTATCTTCTTGGCCTTTCCTAGATCTTTCATATCGAACTCAGCACAAAGCGTTAGTTTCAAATCATTAATATGATTCATGGATTTACTGGCCAGCAGCATATCATCCACATAAATCAGCAAATACAGTGCATCAACAGTATCAGCATGTTTAAAATAAAAACAAGTGTCATGTATTGATCTACTAAAGCCCCTGCTTCTTATAAATTGGTCAAAGCGTTTGTACCATTGTCTAGGGGATTGTTTTAGGCCATATAAAGACCTCTTAAGTAGACAAACATGGTTTTCATGGTTTGGTTCAATAAAGCCCTCAGGTTGGGCCATAAAGATTTCCTCATCCAGCTCACCATGAAGGAAAGCTGTTGTAACATCCATTTGTTCCAGAAATAGGCTAAACTTAGCAGTTAGTGCCATAAGTATTCTTATGGTTGTGTGCTTTACAACGGGAGAAAAAATCTCATTATAGTCTACCCCTTCCTTTTGTGAAAAACCTTTTGCAACTAGTCGAGCCTTGAACCTTGGCTGTCCAGATGATGTATCGGGTTCTTTTACCTTATAAATCCACTTAGAACCTGCCAATTTCCTATCCATTGGTTTAGGAACCAAAACCCAAGTTTTGTTCCTTTTGAGGCTCTCCATTTCCTCTGTCATGGCTTTAAGCCACTGTTCAGAGGCAGCCCCACTAATAGCCTGAGTATAAGTGAGAGGTTCTGATTCTACATACTCTAGGGCAGTATTTAGGGCAAATGCAATACAATCCGCACTGCCAAACCTAACTGGTGCCCTAATTTCTCTCCTCTCCCTATCTCTAGCTAGTTGGTAGTTTGATAGGTCGGTTTGTTCAATTGTTTCTTGAGGTTCAGTGCTCCCTTCAGCACTGTCAGTCACCTCTTCCTCAGGATTTAAGGTCTGGTTTTCCTGGTATACAGGCTCTGGTGGGCTGATCTCGAACTCATAGAGTTCAGGATCATACTTCCTAGGGTTGGAGGAAGTGGCTGCTGTATCGGCAGCCATTATTTTCTCCAAGTAAGGGAATTCCTCTTCATTAAAGGTTACATCCCTACTAATTACTATTTTGGTTCTGTTTCCATCCCTAACACCCACCCTATACCCCTTTACACCATCCGGATAGCCTAGAAAAACACCTTTTATAGCCCTGGGTTCAAGTTTTATTTCAGATTGATGTGCATACGCAGCACATCCAAAAACCTTTAAAATAGAATAGTCGCTTGTTTTTCCAGTCCATTTTTCCTCAGGGGTTTTAAAATCAATTGCAGAGGAGGGAGTACGATTAATTAGATAACATGCAGTAGCTACAGCCTCCCCCCAAAAGTTTTTACCAAGTCCTGATGCAAATAACATGCATCTTACCCTGTCAAGGAGCGTACGGTTCATTCTTTCAACTAGTCCGTTTTGTTGAGGAGTTTTCCTAACAGTGTTGTGTCTTTTAATACCATTTTGAGCACATAAACTATCAAATTCAGCGTTTATATATTCAAGTCCATTATCAGTTCTAAGTACCTTAATCTTCCTACCTGTTTGATTTTCTATAAGGTTCTTCCACCTAACAAAGGCACTAAAACATTCATCCTTTGTTTTAAGTAGGTAAACCCAAACCTTCCTAGAGAAATCATCTACCATAGATAGGAAGTAGTATGCTCCACCTAAAGTGGGTACCCTTGCTGGTCCCCACAGGTCAGAGTGGATATAGTCTAACGGTGACTTAGTTATATGGATTCCAGATTTAAAAGATAGTTTATGATGTTTTCCAAATATGCATGACTCACAGAAATCAGGTTTAGACACATAACCACCCCCTAACAGCCCTCTCTTGTTCAGCTCATTCAGGCCCCTCTCTGATACATGTCCTAATCTTTTGTGCCAAAGGTTGGTTAGGTCAGTTTTCTCTACAATAGAGCAGCCAGCAGGAACTACGTCACCTCTAAGCACATATAGACCGTTCTTGACCTCTCCTCTTAGCATTACAAGGGAACCCTTAAGGACCTTCATTACCCCCTGTTGTGCCTTTAAGGTCATACCAGCCTGGTCTAATTGTCCTAGAGAAATTAGGTTCCTTCTAAGTTCAGGCACATGCCTAACTCCCTTTAGGGTAAAGTCAATCCCGTTTGACCCCTTAACCCTAACTGACCCTATCCCAACTACTTGGCATCCGTGGTTATTTCCCAACAGCACCTTTCCCCCTGCTACAGTCCGGTATTCAGTAAAGAAGGATCTATCTGAAGTCATATGGAAGCTACACCCTGAGTCTAGAACCCACTCATGTGTAGTTTGGTCTGTGGATACTACTAATACTTCAGCGGAGTCATATCCGTCATTAAATTCAGTGTTGTCAGTTGTGCCGTTAAATTTTCTTTGGTAATCTGGACAGTATCTTTTAATGTGGCCTAGTTTACCACACTCATAACACTTTACTTTGCTACAATCTCTTCTAGGTCTTGAACTAGATCTGTTTCGACTCTTACTTCTTCTCCTTTCCTTATTGTTGTAGTTGTTATGGTTGTTATGGTTGTTATGGTTGTCTCGAGTCTTTGTCCTACCCCTGACTGACAGCCCTTCCCCACTGTTACTGGTTGGTGGATACTTCCCTTCCTTCCTAAGTTCTAGGATCTTGGATCTTAGGGCCTTTGTTACGTCTTTCAATGCTACAGTGTCACGTCCATATCTTAGTGTGTCTTTAAAGGACCTAAGATATTTAGGTAAGGCACATAGTAACAATACAGCCAACAATTCATCAGCAACAGTAACTTTAACATTTTCTAGATCTTGACAGATTTTATGGAACTCATCTATAGAGTCCTCTAGGGGTTTAGTCTCACTCACCTTAAAGGTGAAAAGGGATTCCATGCACAATATCCTATTGGACAATGACTCAGACTTGTAGATTTCTTCTAACTTAGCCCATATATCTGCTACGGTCTTTTCAGAGCGAATCTGATTAAGTACCGAGTTATCAAGACTAAGTAATAAAGAAGCATAAGCTTTATGTTCGACTTCTACTTTCTCCTTTTCAGTTAGATAAGTTGGTTGATCCTTTTCGGGCAAAAGTGCAGTTCCAGCACCTTGTGCCATAAGGATAGCTTTCATTTTTAGTTTCCATAGGTTGAAATCATTCCTACCGTCAAACCTTTCAATATCAACCCTAGCAGACGCCATACTGTTTCTTTAAGGTAAAGAACCTGATGCTCTGATACCACTTGTTGAGTTTCAGGTCGTATTCCTAGGGTTTAATCTTATCAACTTTAGTTCTTGATAAAATGACAATAACAACAAAGATTCACTACTTCAGATCTAGTTCAAGAAACCTGTAACTGTAGTTTAGCAAGATTCATCCAACACCGAACACATGCACAAAGAACACAGCGATAACAACGAGATTTACGTGGTTCAGCCTTTAAAGAAGGACCTACTCCACGGCTCCCTATTTCTAGGGAAGTCTATCCACTATAAGTCGAGTTCAAATATTACAGACCAGACTTCAACGATATACACCTTTATACAAAACCGATCTCTTAAGGCTTCTAAGTCAGAAGCCTAAAGAAGAACGAAAATAAAGAGTCAGGGAAAAGAAAGCTTACAACCGAAGCCTACAAGGCTTCATACATGCTCCAAACTACCAAGATTTGAACGATCAAGCCTTAACACCCACGAATATACTCAATCGCCTTCGATCGCCTCAAGATCGCCAGAGCAAACCAAAGAGAGGCGGTGGCTGAAGAGAAAAAACGGAGAGCAAATGAAAAAGCGTACGGCAGACCCTAAAAGGGTCAGTATATATAGGCAACCGATCTCCGATCCGTGGCAAAGCTCCAAGGTTCAATCTCGGCCGTTCGTACGAACCAGATCAACGGTCCATAAAAGCCCACAAGAAACACAAACAGTTTACCCGGATGGCTGACGCGTGTCATCAATTTAAACTGAAAACAGGAAGCTTCCTGGAGAAGCTTCGGGCAGCGGGTAGTGGCACGGGCAAGTAAATAACGCACACGGTCAGGGGCAGCAATGGTATTTTACCTCTTGAATTATTTAAATGTACAGTAATAGCTGGGTACCCAAAAAATATATTTACCAAAAATTTACAACTTATGCCACTTGACATTTACACCCTTTAATCTATAATATTTGAACATTTCTTGACTTAAATTTTCTTGACATAGTTAAGTCATATAGGGACCAATTTTACAACAGTAATTAAATTTAAGCACGTAATTTTTAATTTAAAAATTAATTAGATCCAAAATAGAGCGGGTATGGCTAGCATAAAATGGGGCGGGGAGGGTATGGAGCGAGGCGGGTTACATACAACATTATACCAGTACTTGCCTACACCCAACTCATACCCGCTACTCGCCTTACTTATACCCGTATCCACCTCAAATAGGGCAGGTACTCGCGGATAATGGGTTTTACCCGTCACATTGCCATCCCTAGGTAAAATATACTATATTTTATTAATTAAAAAATCAAAAATTTTCCCCGAACAGCTACATAGTCGTTGGGGTTTAAAAAATAAAAAAAATTAAATACCTGCAAGCTGCAGGTTACCATTAAAAAAAGAAATTAAATGATGCAGTTTGGACTGTTTGGGCCAAAATGCAATATTTAATTAGTTTTTTAAAATAAAAAAAGGTGTTGGATAAAAGGGCTTTCGTTGGAGCCCCATACGTGGCTTCAATTTGGGAGCCCCATATGTGGCTCTAATTTGGGAGCCCCAAGAAAACAGGGGTAGCCTAAGAAGCTAAACAAGTTGAAATTGCACAACATTCAAGACCTTGGTTGAGAAACTCGTCTAAATTTTATTGATATTGTTGATAAATACCATACTAAATATGTCCACGATGAGAATGCGCTGGGAAGGTTGATATTGCGGGTAAAGTGCAATACGAGATACATGTAGAAATTGCCCTAACCGAAGTCAAAAGGAAAAGATATTGGTGAGCATAGTCTGCCCCCAGGCTTTTCGCCCTTGAGTGCTAGCTCATCATGACTTGAAGAGCTTTAAGAACCTTATGTCTCGGTCATTTGGCTATACCACGAGAAGCAAGTCGCTTGTCCCTATTTATCTTGTCATTTTCTACCTAAGTACTTATTTCGAAACCTAAATATTGGATGGGCTATGAAAACCTGCATGTCGCTACATCACATGCGAAGCGCATGATATTGGCCTATAAGTACCCCCTACCTCTCCATAAAACGATCAGGGGTATACCTCAAGAATCCTCAAATTCTCTCAACAATCCCAAATTTTGTGATTTTGCTCCTCTCGTAAGTTTGAGCCTAGCTCACCTAATATGAGAAACCCATCTAAAAAAAATTTGGTAGCGTTTATTGGAAAGGAAAATCTCATGGCAGGACTATCACGTCGACTTGATCTCTTCGTAAACCATGTTGAGCTTTAGTAAGAGCTCAATCCCGTTAAATCTAAATAGATTTAAATTAGCTTATTATGGCGAGATTGTTTGACCAAGGTATGGCATATGATCAAATTTTTCGAAATAACTTTGCCATAAAACATCGCAAAAGCTAGTTGCTCACATCGAGAGGCTAAGTATGCTAGTTCTGAGAGGAATTTAACAATTTAAGAATTCATAAGGTAGATCTAGTGTCACCCGTGTTAAATACTAGTATTTTGCTCATGTATTTTCCTTATATTTATTTTGTATTTTATTTTTCTCTTCTTCATGGCATATAGAATGGTATATTTCTTAGGCTCCAAAAATTTACTAGCCTAGCATTAGTCAAGCATTCAAGGCATTCAAATCCACCTACCTCTACTCTCCTTTGCTTGAGTAACGCACCCTTTATGGCCATAACTCACACATTTACTTGATTAATTTTCTTGCTTATGTAACTTAAGATGCTAGATAAGTGTTTAGTCATTTCATCTTCTTGTTCTTGTACTCGGTGGCTGCTTTGCCGTGTTTGGGGCTAGCATCTTTGCCTGTTGCTCTGTCTTTTTGTTTTGTGTTGTCTGTTTTTGGTCCCCATCTTGTTATGGTTGGACTCAGGCCTCGCTTAGTGAGTGGTCTGCTTGTATCGCAACTTTGTTTCAATTTATAGAAACAAATTCTTCTTGTTCTTTTGCTATTTAAGTAGCAGCTTGGAATCTATCTTGCTCATTCAATCAAACGGGAATTTTCCTTCATATTTGTTCTTATCTTTAGCTTTGGTTTATTTTAAGTTTTACATGGTATCAGAACAGACTTGATTTGTTGTTTTCTTTAGCATCCTTCTTGCTTTGTCTCTTGTTTTGATTTGTGTTGTTTTGTTGTTTTCTTTCATAATGTCGAGAGAAAATTCAAATCTAGTAGAGGCACTGGTTGTCGTTTCAGGGGGAGTCCTAGATACTAGTTCTCCTTATTATTTACATCCTCGGATCATCCAAGGCTTATATTTGTTCAAGACATTTTAACTGGGCCAAATTTTCCTGCATGAAGACGCTCGATTTTTAAGGTTTTCAAAGTTAAACATAAAATTGGCTTCCTTGACGGAAGTATTGTGAAACTGGATGAAAATTCCTTGGATTTTTAGAATTGGAGTGCTTGCGATTCAATGGTTTCTTCCTAGCTTACCAACTGTATTTCAGAAGAAATCAACGCTTGCATAGCTTATTTTGAGACTTCCCATGACATTTGGTTGGATTTAAACAAATGCGTCCCACAAGAAAATGTTCCCCGAATTTATGAAATTAAGCGCGAAATCTCACATTTGCTACAAGAAAATATGTCCATTTTTGACTATTTTAATAAATTGAGATCTTTGTGGGATGAGCTTTTCACCTTGTTGACTATTCCTCCTTGTACTTGCGGATCCAGACAAGCCTTTGTGGCTATCCGAGATATGGAGAGTTTACTAGATCTACTCATGGGACTTGATTCGTCTTTCTCCACTGTTAGGTCCCAACTTATGAATTCTACGCCTTTGACCTCGGCTGGGAATGCTTATTTTGTGTTGTGCCAAGAAGAGAAGCACCAGAGTGTGGTTGCCGGCGTGATTATTTCAATCGAGGCAGCCGCCTTAGCTGCCAACGGATTCTTCGCTGCTACAGCAGATAGCAGGTAGCCCATTTCGGGCAATTGTTCTCGTCATTCTAACTGTTTCACTTGTACACATTGTAAGAAATAGGGTAATATGATGGTGAACAATGCTTTGAATTAATCGATTATCCTCCAGGTTGTAGAAATAAAGCTTCGGGAGCAGGAAAAGAAGTAGCCGTAGTGACAGGCACCCGATCGACTGGTGATAGCCTGGTAGGTGACAGCCCCGTGAACGGGCTCTCCCATTGTCAATATCAGCGGCTTCTTGCATTACTTGGACCTATTATGGCTTCCCCTAATATAAATCTGACATGTTAGGTTGCCACCACTTTTTTTAATTGGATTATTGATACATGAGCCATCGACCACATGGTTTCATGCTTGACTTTGATGTTTGATGTTGTGGTAAATGTTACCGTTGGACCTGTTAAGTTGTTACTCATATGGGAAATGTTTGATTTTTTGAAAATCTTGTTCTTAATGATGTTCTTTACGTGCCTGATTTTTATTATAACTTGCTATATGTGAGTAAATTAACACGTAAAGAAAATTGTGCGTTAACCTCCTAATCCAATTTTTGTTATATATAGGACCTATGTTCGAAGAGACTGATTGGAGAGGGCAGGCAAAGAGATGGGTTGTATTTTCTCAAGGTTCGGCTGGGTGATTCTTCTTCTTTGGTGGTTTCGTCTTCCTCTTCACTTCAGAACAATAAAGAGACCATTTTGTGGCACTATCATTTGGGGCATATGTGCCCTTTTCAAAGTTATCTAATTTTCCGTTGTTGAATGTTCAAAGGATGTATTTTATTTATGATTCTTGTCATCGTGCCAAGCCGGCAAGTTTGTCTTTTCCTTTGTTTGTATCAAGAACTAGCATTTATTTTGAGCTTATAACATTGCGATATTTGGGGACCTTATTGTATTGTGTCGTTAGCAGGAGCTCGATATTTTCTCACCATTGTTGATGATTTCAGTCGTTCTACTTGAGTTTATTTGATGAGGGAGAAATTCCAAGCTCACAAGATACTTGTAGATTTTTGTAGAATGGTTGGTACTTAATTTGGCTTTTAGGTACAGCAAGTGAGAAGCAACAATGGGTAAGAAATCAAGTAAAGGCCGCTATTGGATTTCTACACTCAACGCGGGATTCAACACCAAACATTGTTGATCGGGACACCTCAACAAAATGGAGTTGCTAGGCGTAAACAAAAACACCTTTTGGAAGTTGGTCGAGCACTTCAGTTCCAAGTCAGTTTACCAAAAAGGTTTGGGGGTGAGTGCATCTTGACAGCTGCTTATCTTATCAATCTTACGCCTTTCGTTTTACTTAAAAATAAAAGCCCTTATGAGATTTGGTTGGAAAAATTGCCTTCTTATGATTGCTTATGATTTTTTGGATGTCAATATTATTTTCATAATTAATCCCGGATAAGTTTGAGATTCGTGCTACTTTGTGAATATTTGTTGGGTACTCCCATGGTCAAAATTTATAGTATTGAGGATAACAAGGTTTTTGTTTCAAGAGATGTTTGGCTTTATGAAGACGTTCTTCCTTTTGTTAAATTTGATAATGCTTCGTTATTTGTTGATGATGTTTTGTCTAGACAAAAAGTCAGTTCATATTGTTCCAAATGATCCATTTTGTGAAGTGGAACTGGTTAAACGCAGCAAGTTGCTGCTTAGGAGCTAGCAGCTAGGTCTGAGCCGGTGGCATAGGAGGAGGACGAGCCGGCCAACCCAGTAGTGCTGGTGGCTCAAGTGGCCACCAGCTGACATCTGAGTTGGAAAATAGTCCCTGGCCTAGTCCTGATATTGTTACTAGAAAAAGTGGTCATATACATTCCGTTTTGTTGAAGTATCAAGATTATATTTGTGATATCCCATCCTCTATAGCCCATACTTTCACTACCACTCCATCGGCTAATTCGGGTATGGTATATCCTATTTCAAATTTTGTATCTAGCGCACAATTTTTCAAAGCTCACAATGCTCTTTTAAATGCCATCATCTCTATTGATAAGCCAAAAACTTTTCAACAGGCCATACAGTTCAAGCATTAGAGAGATGCGATAGAAAAGGAGATACAACCTTTGGAGCAAAATCACACCTGGACTTTAGAAAATTTACCAGGGCCATTAAGTCGAAGTGGGAGTATAAAGTGAAGTACAAGTTGGATGCGTCAATAGAACGGTACAAGGCACGTTGTGTTGCAAAGGTTTACTCAAGTGGAAGGTATAGATTTTCATGATACCTTCGCTCCGGTTGCTAAGTTAGTAACTGTTCATTGTGTTTTAGCTGTTGCTTCGACGCGTAATTGGATTGTTCATGAACTAGAAGTTAATAACGCCTTCCTTCACGGAGATTTAAACGAAGAAGCTTATATGAAACTCTCTTTAGGTTTTGAATGCAAACATGAAGGGAAACTGCGTCGCCTCCGTAAGTCCCTTTATGGTCTAAAACAAGTTTCTTGTAATAGGAATAAAAATTTTACTTCCAAATTGATTGGGATTGGCTTCAAGCAGTCAAAATCAGATTATTCTATTTTCACATATTTTCGTCGAAACACTTTTACCGCTAAATTAATCCATGTGGATGATGTCATAATTACGGATAATAATATGGAACACATATCTAGTGTAAAGAGTGTGTTAAACGATTCTTTTGGGATTAAAGACTTGGGTTATGTTAAGTATTTTTTAGGAATTGAGGTGGCTCGTTCCCCTAAAGGGATCATGTTAAGTAAAAAAAAGTATGTCTTAGATATCCTTAGTGAGGTAGGATTATTAGGAGCTAAACCAGTTTCTACTCTAATTGTTCAAAATCATATATTAGCTGATAAGGTTGGTGATCTGATTTCTGATGTGGGACAGTATAGAAGGTTGGTGGGGCATTTGTTTTATCTCACTATTATTCGACTAGATATCTATTAGTCAACCTGATTTTGAGGCTGTTATGTGTGTCTTATGGTGTTCGAAGTGTACTCCTGGACATGGTGTGTTCTTTTACTCAGATAGTGATTTTAGGCTTCGCATTTATTGCGATGCTGATTGGGCAGGGTGCCCTATCACTAGACGTTCTACCACCGGTTATGTTGTTTACTTAAGTGGGGCGCCAGTTTCATAGCGGTCCAAGAAGTAGACGGTTGTATCTTGTTCTTCAGCAGAGGCCAAGTACCAATCGATGGCCACCATTACAAGTGAGATTGTTTGTTTGAAGTGTCTTCTTACTGATCTTATTATGCCTATTAATGATCCTTCATTTTGTTTTGTGACGTCCAAGTAGCTTTACATATTGCCTCTAGTTCGGTGTTTCATGAGATGACAAAGCACATTGAGATCGATTGTCATTTTATTTGTGAGAAGTTGCTGGCTAAAGAGATTGCCACGTCCTTCATTCGTTCAACGGATCAAGTAGCGGACGTGTTTACTAAGGCTTTAGGTTCTTCGGCTTATTTGACCCTTCTTTGTAAGTTATTGGTCAATTTTCATGCTCCAACTTGAGGGAGAGTGTTAAATACTAGTATTGTGTTCATATATTTTCCTTGTATTTATTTTGTATTTTATTTTCTCTTGTACATAGTGTTGGAAAATTTCACCTAATAAAACATTAAAAATTACACCAACTAATATAAAACTTCAATCACAACAAACATCAATAATAATTGAACTAAAGCAAAAATTAAATAGAGTATAAGTTCAGAAACGCTTGTGTGAGTTGAGGCACGCAATAGTGCGCTCTCCATAGAAAGAAAACGCTCTTCCTGCACGTATCATAATGCTTGAACTTGAAAGTTCTCCTCTCCCAGGATTCAACAACCTGTCAAACCTCTATCAGTGCAGTAATCAAAGATCCCCGAACCTAAATCACCACATCTCACAATTTCTTTTGAGAGAGAGGGAGGAAGGAGAGATTGAAAACCAGTCACTGTTTTTCTCGGACATGTTTTTTAACTCACATTTCAACCGTTTTTATAACACTAAAATAAAATATCATAGTTATTATTTTTCAAACAAAAATCCAAAATACTATATATACACGTTAACACGCCCAATACAATTGGCAGTGATTACAAATAATTTCAACCTGACACTCCCACTATCCTAGGGATTGCCCAACTGAATAAGTAAACATCTTTCAAAATATTGCTGTCTAATTTTTAAAGTTCAATGCAAAATATACAAGTATATGTTAAAAAAATAAACGAATTCTCAACCTGAGGGGTGCAACACAAGAACTTCTCAAGGGGTCACCTATCTTGGTACTACTCTCGCCCAAGTACGTTTAATTTCGGAGTTCTAATGGGATCCGGTGCTTGCGTGTTGGTATCCTTGTAGGTATATTATAATAATAATAATAATAATAATAATAACAATAATAATAATAATTAATAAATAAATAAATAAATAAATAAAATCCATTTTTTAAATCAACAAAAATATTTTAATTTTCAACATTCCCCCACATGATTTAAAAAATTACAAAGTAAACAAAAAATTGTGAGAATTTGTATTCCGTTAATAGATGTGGGTACTTTCCGGGATTGAACCCACACTTAATGTTATGAGTTTCAACCTGAAAAACCGTAGTGGCATATAGTGCTTTAAGCTAGATGTTTATAGCCAGGTCTACATTCATCACACACAGAGAATACCGGTAATGTGAGGCTCTATCAGTGGGGCACGTTACTGTCATGCGTGTAGATCCTGTCTCATGAGTGTCATTAGGGAATAGCCCAGCTCCCACGGTGGTGACCCCACCACCACACGCACATAGGTGGATCTTCCAAGAGTAACTTGTGATAATCATCCTGCAAACTGCTTGTCCTTGGGTCCATTTAGAGCTTTGAAACTCACCTTAACCATCACAATATAGAGCACTTCACCTTAGAAATGGAGCCTGAAAATACCTCACTATAAAAAATATGTGCTCTTAAAATCACCCATCAGCTTCATTTTTACCTGTTGAACCTCATTCATAGGATCACCATACCTCTAAAGATGGGTTTCCACTGTGGTGACTACTTTTTAGGCTTTAGTCCCATTCCCCTCGATGATTGTATAACTTGCTGGCGCGTCAGTCCATTCATAAGCTGATCCGCAATATTATCTTCCGACTTGACAAAGTCAAAAGCAATGACATCATGTGTAAGTAAATGCTTTATTGATTCATGCCTTATCCTCAAGTGCTTCCTTTTGTTATCAAAATTTTTATTTTTAATCTTAGCTATTACAGCTTAATTGTCACAATGTAGCAAAATTGGAGGCATGGGTTTAGGTAATAATAGTATATCACTCACAAAGCTTTTGATCCACTAAGCTTCAATACCAGCAGCATCTAGTGCTAATAACTCGGTTCCATAGTGGAACGAGAAATAATTGTCTATTTTGCAGACTTCCAAGACACCGCACCTCCACCCAGTGGAAACACATAACCACTTGTAGATTTTGTATCATCAGAATCAACTATCCAGTTAATGTCACTAAATCCTTCAAACAGCAGGAAAGCCATAATAATGAATATCATAGTCTAAAGTTCCTTTTAGGTACTTAAATACCCTTTCTAAAGCTGCCCAATGTACAATACTTGAGTTGTGTGTATATCTGCCTAATCTAGACACGGCATGTGAAATGTCTGGTCTATTAGGATTAGCTAGATGTAACAAGGAACTAATTATTTAAGATTTGTGTTATGGAACACTTTCATCTTCATTTTTCTTTAATTTAAATGTTGGATCAAAAGGACCAGTAGTAGGAGTCACATTAATATAACCGAACTTTTTCAATAATTTTACAATATAGAGTGACTGGGTCTAAGTAATTCCACTTTCATCCTTAATTAATTTCATCCCTAAAATAACATAAACAGGATCAAGATCTTTCATATTAAAACTACTAGATAAGAAAGACTTAATATCCATATATCACCAAGATTACTTCCAAATATCAATATATCATTAACATATAAACAAAACATAACACATATATTAACAGTTTGTTTAATATATACACATTTATCAACACTATTAGTTTGAAAACCATAAGAGAACATTACTTTATCAAACTTTTCATGCCATAGGCACTTGCTTTAATCCATAAAGGGATTTTACTAGCTTAGAAATTTTATTTTCCAGCCCATAAATAACAAAACCTTCTGGTTAATCCATATAAATTTCTTCTTCTAAATCACCATTTAGAAATGCTATTTTAACATCCATTTGGTGAATTTCTAATTTACATATAGAAGCAAGGGCAAGCAAGATTCTTATTGTAGTAATCTTAGAAACTGGCGAATAAGTATAAAACAAAATCTATTCCTTCTTCTTGTTTTAATCCCTTAGCTGTTAATCTTGCTTTAAACTTTTCAATAAAACCATCAGTTCTCATTTTTTTTCCCCTAAAAATCCATTTGCACCCAATTGGTTTACACCTATATGGTAAATCAGTCAAAATCTAAGTGTTATTAGCCATAATAGAATCAATTTCATCTTTAACTGCTTCTTTCCAGAAAGGAGGATCAACTGATTGCATCACTTTCCTATAAGTTCTAGGATCATCTTTTAGTAAAAAGGTATAAAAGTCATCATTAAAATTTTTAGCCTTTCTAGCCTTCTTATTTCTTCTAGGTTCATTATGAGATTGAATGTCTTATTGAATGGCCGCTGATACCACCTATGAAGATCATCCACAAGATACCACCGAACCATAAATCAGAGTGACAATCATAAACAAAAGGGGATAGGGAAGAACATCGGAATCTATGTGGTTCAACCGAAGCCTACACTCGTGAAGGGGAGCACGATAATTTCTTTTTTCAATTGGAGTTTACATGAGACGTCTCTTAACTCATAATCTTCTCTCAAGCCTTTCTCAACCCTAATAGTAACATACACAACTCTGTGTATATATAGAGCTTCCCACACTAAATCCTAGTGTCACATCGGCCTAAAGAAGATTGGCCCCATCCTATAACTTGTAAACCAGACTCAATACAATCAAGCTCCACATATAACCTAACAATTCTCCCACTCGGAGTTTGGTTGGATTATTTACCATTATCAGACTAAATTACCTGAGAATTTTCAATTTAGATTTAACATTAGAAATAGAAGGACTCGACCCTTAAGTTATTCAAACCCGGTCCAACAACCCGTTGACCTAACGTGAAAAACCCTAATTTTGTAAATCCAAATCTGCTCCGCTAAGGACTTGTATTTTGTAAACCCTAGCTTAGCAAACCAGAATGCACAGCCGCCACCACCAAGTCACGCCGGCCACCATCAACACCTCCGGCTGTCGTCGACTTGGCTTTGCTCAGTCACTCCCAAGCCTTTAGGCTCGATCTTCGCCTCCTTGTCTATGTTAAAGATGGGCCCTTGGCCTATCCGCCAAACCCTGCCCTACCCGCCAACCTAGACCCATACCCGCATACCCGGTAGCTCTTACAACCACCTCAGCCCTAATATAACTAAACCCCTACTATAAATAAGTGTTATCCTCCCATCCCCCTAATAGTTTAGGTATGATTAGCAATGTATGAGTGTGAAGCTCAATCTCTATCTTCTTCCCTAATATTTCTCTAGATATCTCCCCCCTTTGCCTTAGATCTTGTATCCATCTCTATCAAATATATATATATACACACACACACACACACACACACACAAGGGATATCAATCTGGCTATCCCATAGTTATTTTGTTGATTGATTATATGTTTGATTGTGTGGATTAAGCTCGTTCGATAGGATCGGTTCGGATCCCAGTTCGTAATAATTGGTATCAGAGCGGTCTTTCCTCGGCCACCATCATCATCACCATCATCGATCACTATCATTTTCGTCAACAATTTTAGAGCTGTTCATCACCGTCAATCAACAGCAGCAGTTCATTCATCAGCAGCTCACCATCATCACCGGGTTCCATCATCATCATCACCATTGCCATCATCTCTAATATTCAGCTCACCACCACCATCTCATCGATGACCTCCCCTGCACCTCACTTCTTCACCTAATTCCTTGTTTTTAAAATAAAAAAAAATAAAATCCTAATCATCATAGCATTAACATCATCGTCCCCATCGTTACCTTCCCAATCATCAAATTAAAGAGCATCATTCCCATCATCATCACTTAGAGGATGATTTACAGAGCATCAATAGACTGGTATCGGTAGTGTCATTTCATCAACATCATTGTCATCCTGAACCTTCCATCGGTAACATCACTCCCCCTTATCATCTCACCATCCTCATCACCGACCCCCACCACCTCACATCAACCACAACCATCATCCTCATCACGGAACGACCCTCAGCTGATTTTTCAGCACCCACACCCAACCCGCACATAAGGTGTTGATAAATTGCCTTAACCAATTCTCCATTTCTGGCCACCAACCATCGTTGCCATGGCTGAAGAGAACCCGTTCACTGAACTCATAAAGCTTCCCCAAATGGGAAATGTTGGCGAGTACATCAGTCGATTTGAGTCCTTGGCGAGCGAGTGTGGGCTAACAGAAGAGCAAAAAGTTAAGCTGATGGTAGGCAGTTTGCGGGACAACATAGCTGAAGGCGTCTTCTTGTTTAGGCCGCAAACCCTTCATGACGCCAAGTTATTAGCCAAACTGGAGGAGAGCAATTGCGCCTACCTAGAGGAGTTAGCCACAAAGGGTTCTCTGAGAATGGTGCCAATACCGCTCACGCCAAGCCCTGCAAGGGAAGATCTTGCCAACCTTGATGATGATGCACCTCCTTCTCCGCCAACAGTAGAGGCGGTCCCAGATCCAATCCCGGATACTGCCATCACCTCACTCCTTGGCGCTTTCGAGGATGCCGCCATTTCGGGGACTCCAACATCGGTCCCGTCTCTACTGCTCTCCGGTGACATCAAGCCAACCGAATTAGATCCGCCGGCCCCCTAACAGCTGAATCCTGAGTTTGAGGATGTGATCACCGTCCCCGCCAAGCTCACTTTGTCCCACCAACTCCTCGCCTACCAGGTACACTTTGCGAAATTTAGCAACCTGGTTAAGTTCATGGCCCATGTCGCGCTAGAGTTCTAAAAGATAGTGTTTAACCCAGGAGGATCATTTATCTTCCAGAGCCGGCTTGTTGTCCATGACCCTTAGGGGCAAGGGCCTTTGGAGGGGAAAGAAGTGATGCGAGCCAGAATGGGATTAGGTGTACAGAAGGACACCATCTTATTAGCCCCCACTTGCCCAGGCTGCTTCCCACCAGATCATCAACCGATAACCGCACCTCAAGCTAACACACTTACTTCTGATCCTCGAGGACGAGGATCATTTCAAGGGGGCGGTATTGTTACGGATGGGCCCCTACCCTTTCCGCCAAACTTGGCCCTACCCGCCAACCCGGACCAATACCCGCATACCCGGTAGCTTTTATTGCCACCTTAGCCCTAATATAACTAACCTCTACTGTAAATAAGTGTTATCCCCCCCCATAGTTTAGGTATGATTAGCAACGTATGAGTGTGAAGTTCAATCTCTATCTTCTTCCCCAATATTTCTCTCGATATCTCCCCTTTATATATATATATATATGTAAGGGATAGCAATCTAGCTATACCCGTAGCCCTTTTGTTGATTGATTATATGTTTGATTGTGTGGATTTGAGTGTGGATTGAGCTCATTGGATAGGATCGGATCCCAGTTCGTAATAGTTTGCCGTTAGCCACTATGAACCACCGCGAGGCCTTGTCTCCTCTATTTCAGCTCTCTGCTTCGCTGGCAACAACAGCCACTGCACACTACCGCCAGGGGACCTTGACTCTACCATCGCGACTCCCACCAGAGTTTGAACCTCTTCGGCCATCGTTGACTCATGTTGACCAATCTAACCGCCAGGAGAGGACATTCGAGTTAAACCACCACCAGCACATGCACCACCAGCAGACTTCTCTCAGGTGTGAACAGAGCCATGTGCCACCGCCGGCTTCTCCCACTGGCAATTGAACTGTCTTCTCCGAAGTTGATTTGCACTGAATCCACCAAATCTAA
Organism: Simmondsia chinensis; assembly: GCA_018398585.1. Classification (NCBI taxonomy): domain Eukaryota; kingdom Viridiplantae; phylum Streptophyta; class Magnoliopsida; order Caryophyllales; family Simmondsiaceae; genus Simmondsia; species Simmondsia chinensis. The sequence continues at coordinate 7,435,868 of JAGTTD010000002.1, read as the reverse complement.
CACTCAGGTATACCGATCTAGTCTTTCACTTCTCCACTCGGACCAAAATCACCACCACTAACTCTCAGCCACCACCTCTTCATCGAGGCACAACTCATCACTCCAACTGGGGCACCACTGCAGTCTACTCCTTCGGTTTACCGATCAAACTCTAGATCTACCCGTATGAACTACTTACAGTTTATACCTTCGGTTTACCGATCAAACTCATGATCTATCCGAATCAACCGCTACCGCAGTTTACACCTTCAGTTTACCGATGTAATCCATGATCGACCCGAATCAACTACCACCGTAGTCTACACCTTCGATTTACCAGTCAAATCCATGATCTACCCAAATCAATTGCCACCGTGCCTTTACCATTGAGATCGGGTCACCACCAGAACAACCGTCTGGAATTTTCACCACTGACGTTAACGATCATGTCTCATCTCGCACTGGCTATTAAACTTCCGATTTAGGTTGCACCCAAGGCTTTGAACTGCTGATACCAATTGAAGGGCCGCTGAATTTGTGTGGTTCAGCCGAAGCCTACATCCACGAAAGGGAGAATGATAATTTCTTTATTTCAATTGGAGTTTACATGAGATGTCTCAATTCTTAGTTTTCTCAAACCCTTAACTCTGAACCCTGATGATAACATACACAACTCTGTGTATATATAGAGCTTCCCACACTAAACCCTAGTGTGACATGGGCCCAAAGAGGATTGGCCCAATTCTATAACTTATAAACCAAACTCAATACAACCAAGCTCCACACGTAACCCAACAATTATCATAATCTACAGGGCTAACAGAACTAGAAGAACTATTATTAGAAGTAATTCTAGATAGTCTATTTTTTATTGGAAAAATATTTTCAAAGAAAGTAGCTTACAGGATTCAATAATAGTATTATTAATACTAAAATACTATAAGTAGTACTATTTGTAAAATATCTAACAAATGCACAATCAACAGTTTAGGACCTAATTTTCTTTTCTTTATAATAGGTATATTTACCTTAACCAAACATCGCCACACTGTAAAATATAGTTTTTTATTTTTACATAATTCATAGGATGTTTTATCAATCTCTTTATATGGTATCCTATTTAGAATATGACAAACAGAGTATAAAGCTTCATTCTATAAATTATTTGGTAAACCAGAACTCATACGTATAGCATTAACCATATCTAATAAAGTTCTATTTTTTCTTTCAGCTACACTATTAGTTTGAGGAGAATAGAGAGGTGATACTTGTTGTACTATACCATGCATTTCATAAAAAATCATTCATTTCAGTAAGAGCATATTCACCACCTTTATCAGAACGTAATATTTTATCTTTCGAGTTGATTTTTAGCTTCTCCTTTACAGATTTTAAATTTATTAAATATCTCACTTTTAGAGTGTATCAAATAAACATAATAATATTTTGAAAAATTATCTATAAAAGTAATAAAGTAACTTTTTCCACCGCGAGTCAAAACTTGATTATTGTCACAAATATCACTATGAATTAATTCTAGTAATTTAGTTTCTCTTTCTACCTATTTAAAGGGTTTTCTAGGTTGTTAGCTTGTACACATATTTCACATTTTTCATTCATGTTTACACGTGATTTAGGCATAAGGTCTATGTTCATCATTCTTCTTATTGTATTTAAGTTAACATGACTAAGTTTACTATGCCAGATATCACAACGTTCAACATTTGCAATAGACAGCAAAGACAATGATTTTTAATGATTAGAAATACTCAAAATACTTAAACAAAAGAGGCCATCTAACAAATATCCTGTACTAATAAATGGCCGAAATCTACTAATTACAACCTAATTAGACTCAAAAACAACTTTAAACCCTTGTTGAACTAAAAGAGATGCGCTAATCAGATTTTTCCTATTATCGGGTACATGGAAGACTCCATCCAAAACCAAGGATTTTCCGGATGACAATTCTAAATGAACTTGTCCTTGACCTAGGACATGAACCACACTCCCATTATCCATCCTCACAGTTTTTGTGCTTGATACTTGATAAGATGAAAACAAGTTTCTATCAACGCACACGCGAACATTTGCTCTAGAGTCTATCCACCAGTCGTTTGAATTGAAAATGATTGAATTTAACTATGGGCTACTGATAAAGTACCTATTAGTAAGAGAATTGGAGTTAGTCCCCCACAGTCATCACACTGGCTTGCGATCTAGGAGCATTGTGAGACCGAGGCACTTTAGATGACTGATCGTGACGATGGTAGTAATCCTTAGTTCTATGGTTAGTCTTCCCACAAACCCAACACAGACTTTGAATTAAGTTATTGCTTTTAGGCCTATTACTATTGTTTGTTTTTGTAGCTATTACCACCATTAAGTCGTTTAAAACTTTTTTTTTTCTTTTTTTTTTTTGGTTTAGGCTTATGACTAGTTTCAACATCATTACGCCTATCATGAGGGCATCTCAGTTGGTGGTGTCTCCTATCTACGCGGTCATTGCCTAGGGGTCAAGAGTTCAATTCTCACCGAGGATATACTCATGACTTATCTACTCATGAGGATTGTGGGCTTTCTCATGGGCCGGGGTTAGCTGGGGCAACCCAGTCCCTTGTTACCAAAAAAATAGTTTCAACATTATGTGCCTTAGCCTAAATTCAGTTTTTTGCAATTATTGCTTTGATGAGCGACGACTATCTTCAATTCTTAGAGCAACATATAATTCCTCTAGTGAAAAACTTTCAGGTTTATGTTTCAATGATCTACCAAACTCAGACCAAGAAGGTGGTAGTTTTTTTAATAAGGGATGTAATAAGCACAATTTCTAGAATTTCAATCCTTTTTATTTTCATATTAAAACTCATTTTTTGAAATTCATGAACTTGTTCAGAAACTCTTTTTCCGTCAATCATTTGATAATCAAGCCAGGCTTCAATATAACACCTTTTAAACCTCTTTCTTCAGTGCTATACCTATGAACTAAGGCATTCGTAATTCTATCGCAGATTTAGTGTGACAAAAGCTACTGTAGATATTATCAGATAGAGCATTCAAAATTCTCTAATGGCATAAAATATCTTTTTCAGTGGATGTGGTTTTACTAGTGGATATTGAATCTCCACTTGTAGGAGTACCACCAACCGATTTTGAGGATTTCTCACTGCTTTTTTCTTTATTATCTAGAATTACCGAAAGTAATTCCAGTTCAGTTAGCCAAAACCTCATTTGTTGTTGCCAACACAGGAAATTTTGTCCAACAAATTTTTCAGGCTTACTAGTGAGGGCATTAAAGATTTCCATGCCTGTAGACATTTTTTGTTTATTTTTTTATTTTTTTTTTGTTTAGGCAATGAGTTTTTCTTTCCAAGACTGTTGGAAAATTTCACCTAATAAAACACTAAAAATTACACCAACTAATATAAAACTTCAATCACAACAAACACCAACAATAATTGAACTAAAGGCAGAAATTAAATAGAGTATAAATTTAGAAATGTCTATGTGGTTTGAAGCATGCAAAAGTGCGCTCTCCTTAGAAAGGAAATGCCCCTCCTGCACGAGTATCACAATGCTTGAACTTGGAAGCGCTCCTCTCGTGAGATTCAACAATCCGTCCGACCTCTATCAGTGCAGTAATTAAATATCTCCGTACCTAAATCACCACAGCTCACAGTTTCTTTTAAGAGAGTGGGAGGAAGGAAAGTACTGAAAATCAGTTACAGTTTTTCTTAGATATGTTTCTTAACTCACATGTCAACCCTTTTTATAATACTAAAAAGGAATATTATACACCTTAACACGTCCAATACAATCGACAGCTGTTACAGATAATTTCAACCTGATACTCCCACTATCCCAGGGATTACCCAACTTACTAAGTCAACATCTTTCAAAATATTGCAGTTTAATTTTTGAAGTTCAATGCAGAATATACACGTATATGTTAAATATATAAAAGAAAAATATGTATGCGTGTGTGTATAATAATAATAATAATAATAAAAAATAAATAAATAAATAAATAAATAAATGAATGAATAAATAAATAAAACTACTTTTTAAATTAATAAAAATATTTTAATTTTCAACACATGTTATATAAAATGGTAAATTTTTTAGGTTCCAAATATTTACTAGCCTAGCATTAGTCGAGCATTAAGACCACCTACCTCTCCTCTTTTTTGCTCGAGTAACCTGACCTTTATGGCCATAACTCACACATTTACTTGATTAAATTTTTTGCTCATCTAACTTAGGATTCTAGTCAAGCATTAAGACCACCTACCTCTCCTCTTTTTTGCTCGAGTAACTGGCCCTTTATGGCCATAACTCACACGTTGACTTGATTAATTTTTTTGCTCATGTAACTTAGGATTCTAGCTAAGCGTTTAATCTTTTCATCTTCCTGTTCTTTTGCAATTTAAGTAGCATCTTGTAATCTATTTTACTCATTCTGTAGGGAATTTTTCTTCATATTTGTTCTTGTCTTTAGCTTTGATTTATTTTAAATTTTACAACCCGTGTGGTTGAATTTCCCCAATCCACTTGATGAATTCCACTGAGTAGGAGCAGCCACCTCTAGCTCATATAGTCATAATAACAAGCAAGTGATACAATTAAACGTGAAGCACATTATTTCTGTCGAACAAACGTGTAGAACACTAGCTATGCAGTCATTGTTCACTAGGAGAATATTGATAGCTCTAGTGTTAAAAATAGAGATCCCAGACATTAAGTTGTTTGATGGACTCAAGATCTAAAAGACCGGCCCGGTTTAATTTACAACAAGCATGTATATACAAGATGTGAGTGAAGAAGTATGGTGTAAGTGTTTTTCACCGACACTTAATGGAGTAGCTTTGCATCACTTCTGAATGGATCAGGAAATAGCCTGTAAGTTTGTCAAGCATTTCATATATCATTTTTTTGGGTAACAAATGGAGAAAGAAGATTGATAAATAGTTAACTAATTTGGTTGCAGCAACGGGAATCCAAACCATTGCGCAACGTGATGCAAAAAGCTCATTTATAAAATGGTCAATATTCTGAATTTATTGGACGATACTGCAATTAGAACTCTTATTGTCGGGTTGTATCTCAAATTTTCTGTCCAGATTTCGAACAGAGGTCTATAGTGGAGTGGACGGACCTTTTATTCGAGTCGGGTTGTACCCTGTTCTCATTTTTAGGGTTTCTCTCATGTACTATTTATACTCTCTTCTTCATTTTTCTAGGGTTTGAGCTGTTTCAAACACAGAGAGAGAAGGAGAGAGAAAGAGAGAGAGAGAGAGCTGAAGAATCCTCTTGTAATACTCCACAATTTCGATCAATAAAAGTTCTCTACCTCTGCCCGTGGTTTTTCCCTCTCTTTGAGCATTTTTCACGTAAATATTATTGTCTTCATTGCTCGTTCTCCTTTTAACTTCTCGTTTGTTTTTCAGATTTTATTTCGTATCTAAATTGAATTTATTAATGGATTATGCAGTTTTGACTTTAAGTTTTTCTTAGCAAAAAGCTAGCTTGGTATTGTTAAGGAACTATGAAAAAAATCCAGCAAATTTTGATGATATTATGCCTTCCATCAAAAGAAGTACAGAGGGGGCTAAAAAGAAGAACAAACCCCGATGACAGATCTGAATACTTGAGACCATTTCGAGGAGGACAACCAAAAGCTCCCTCCGAAGAACAATACCAGAACTTTAATCAGTCTATGTCACTAATGCGGCCCTCAAACAAAATTTCTTTGAAATAAAAGCATAGATGCTTTAGTTGTCAAAGAAAATGGAAATCCACTCTTCCAACAAAACCAAGAGGGGTGAATTTCACCACGATCATTGACACACCACAAACATATGCTCAGCTTTGAAAGGTCACATTGACCAATTGATCAAGAAGGATCATTGAAGCATTATGCTGCTTTTGAGAAATTAAAGTTGAGAGTTAGAGGAGAAATTCAAGGAGAAGCTTTTGCTGGCCGATCAACAAAATTGCAAGATTTTGTCTTCTGATTACTATGTATCTCCAATTGATTTTTGAACAGTCGAAATATCATTCCTGTATAGTCTAGACTATGCCAGAACAATAGGCTAGAATTTAACCCAAGCTAGTTATAAAGCCCAAAACGCATCATTGTGTTAAGGAGAAATAAATATGATATTATTCAAATGCATTTTGGTAAGTAAAGAAAATTTGACCCTTAACCTAGACTACCAAAATTACCCCTACTCGGTTCTCTATCCACGCTGCTCGTTTCTGTGAAATTTGCTGCCCTATTCCCTTGAGTTGGATCTAGCTGTATCGAACTTGAGTTGAAGCTTGCTAAAGAAGCCTCATACCCGTTTGAATTGTAGGGTCTGGATCAGGCCACGTGTCACTCATCATGTGATTCATTTTGTGTTTGTTTAGGTAGATATTAACCATTGATCTCTCTCATTTAACGGCTATGACTAATGCCATGTGTCAACCATCAAAATCTCTAAGTTGTGTTTGTTTGGTCTTTTATAAGCCGTGATCTACTTGCTTTTGGAAGGATCAGATGCTCTTGACATGGATTGAGCCCTTCACCTATAAAAGACTTCCTTTTCACTATGCAATTCACTACTTTTACCACCTCTTCCCATTTTGCTCCGAGATGCTTCCTAGGGTTTGCTTGAGCTTCTTTAACGAGTGTGATGTGATCTATGAGATGCAATCAAGACCATCTTGATTCTAGCCATGTTGAATTGCAGTACCTAGCTGAAGAGAGTACCTAATAGGAGAAGGGTATAACGTTCCTTTTCTTTCTTTTTTTAGCTTCAGATTTTGATTTCTGTTGTTGTAAAACAAAATGTTTTGTAATTAATAGCTTAGGTCATGGAAAGCGCCTTGTAATCTGTAAGCGATTCAAATTATGGTATTTAATAAGAGAAGTAGGGCTGAACCACGTAAATCCTTGTGTTCTTATGCATTTTTTGTTTGATTGATTCTTCTATCGTCACTTGCGAACTCAATCTCAGATTTATGCAGATTTTCTTAATGGTTTTTGAACAATCCTAAACTCTAATAAGTTTTAAAAAACTTTAATAAGTTTTAACAAGTGATATAAGAGCTTAAGGTTCAAGAAATGTTCTTGAAAAATGTTTGCGAAATTTGAGATTGAGCATTTTGACGAGAAGAACGATTTTGCTCCCTGGAAGATTAAAACCAAGGGGCTATTGATGGCCCAAGGAGTGGGAGCTGCTCTACTGCCACTGGATCAACAACCTTCTCATCTGACAGAGAAAGACAAGATAGATATTGAGCAACGTGCGTATGGTTCTCTTGTTATGTGTATTGATAATAATGTTCCGCTTCTTGTTTCTTCTGAGACCATCGTTGCTAAAATATGGACTAAATTAAAAGAGATTTACAAAACAGAATCACTATCTTATAGAATCTTACAGGACCTAAAAACCGTTAATGTAACCATAGAGGAAGAGATTTAAGCTGTGATATTACTAGGTGCCATGCCTAAATATCTTAGAGCCTTTAAAGACACGCTTAGGTACGGAAGACAAAAAAAATTAGTTTGAGTGAAGTTATACGAGCCCTTAAAAGTAAGATTTTGGAATTGAAGAGAGAGGGAAAATAGCTACACCATAGCAATAGTGGTGAGGGATTTACTATGAGGAGAAGAACGAACAGTAGAGACAACAACAGTAATACGAAGATATCCAAGAATAGACATCGTTCACAATCTAGAGGTAGGAAGGATCTGTCAAGACTAAAGTGCTATTAGTGCAATAAATTTGGTCATATGAGGAGAAACTGTGCGGATAAAAATAAGTCAAAAGGATTAGCTGATAGTGTAGTTTCAATTGATTCAGATCATGCTGAAGTTTTACATGTTTTATCTTATTTAACTGATATGAATGATGAGTGTGATAAATTGGAATATTCCAATGCTTTACTTCTTAAACCTGATGAACTGTAGCATGAATGGGTGTTAGATTATGGCTATAGTTTCCATATGACCTCAAATAAGGTCAACTTCATTGATAACAGAATGAATTGGGAAATATTGTAACTAGGAGATAATAGGGGCTATAAAATTGCCGGAATTGGATCTGTTAAGATTAGATTAACTAACAATACTGTATATATCCTTGAAAACATCGGACATGTGCCCCACCTATGTAGAAACCTTATCTCTTTAGGCCAGTTGGATCGTAGAGGACTATATTTTAGGGTTATGAATTCAGAACTAAGAATATTGAAAGGATCTTTAGTTGTCCTAAAAGGAGAACTTAAAAATGGTCTTTATGTGTTGAAGGGTCAGATAGTCTTATGAGAGTCACATGACGTAGTTAAAAAAGATCCTATTTATTTGTGGCATAGATGCTTAGGTCATGTGTCTGAAGGTGGCTTATGTGAACTGTCAAAACATGGCATGCTGTGCGGTGATTCAATTTCAAAGCTAGAATTCTGTGAATCTTGCATTTTTGGTAAATAGTATCGTGTGGCGTTTAAAGTTGGAAAACACACAACAAATGGACCACTGGATTATATACACTTAGATTTGTGGGGACCAGCTAGGGTCACCACATTATGTGAAGCTTCATATTTTCTGTCCGTTGTCGATGATTTTTGGAGAAAAGTGTGGATTTTCTTAATGAAACATAACGATGACTATTTCCCAAATTTTGTTAGATGGAAAAATCAAATACTAAACTTAACCGGCAGAAGAATAAAGATTTTAAGGACAGATAATGGATTAGAATATATAAACTTTGAGTTTGACGATTTATGCACTAAGAATGGTATCAAATGCCACAACACTATTTGGGGGACACCACAACAAACGGGGTTGTAGAACGAATGAATAGAACCTTACTAGATAGGGTTAGGTGTATGTTATTTGCCTCAGGTTTAGGCAAAAAATTTTTTTTTTTTTGGGGGGAGCTCTAAATATAGCCTGTTATTTGATTAATTGGATACACTCAACTGATATAGACTTTAAGACACCTAAAGAAATGTGGTCAAGAAAACTTGCGGACTACTCTAACCTTAAGGGATTTTGTTGTGCTACATATGCCCATCAATCTGAGGGAAAGTTAGAACATAGAGCTACAAAGGAATATTTCTAGGTTACTATGATGGTGTTAAGGGCTCTAGAATTAGTATGAACTTAACTTAGAATAATACTTAGATACCTAAGAATAGAACGTATAAACCTGATAGATAAGAATTTAAGATAAATCCACTAAAACCTAACTATAAAACTAGAACTGAACCTGAACTTGAACTAGAACATGATAATAGTTAAGAAATTGAACAGGTAGAACAAAATCAGGAAACATTAAGTGCTGATAGGAGCACTGATAATGAGGTTATATCAGAAAACGAGCTAGATAACTATCAACTAGAAAGAGACAGGATAAGAAGGGATATAAGACCCCGAAATAGACTGGGATATGCTAATTGTATAGAATATGCTTTAAATACTGCCCTGGAATATGTAGAATCAGAAACCTTAACCTACAAACACGCTATAAGTAGCCAACATTCAACAGAATGGTTAAATATAATGAGGGCTAAAATGGGATCCTTAAGGAAGAATCAAACCTAGGCACTAGTGTCTAAGCCCATAGGTAAGAAACTAGTAGGGTCCAAATGTGTATTTAAGGTTAAGGAACCTGGTACACTGTCAGAGAAACTTGGATTCCAAGCTAGGTTAGTAGCCAAGGGTTTTACACAAAGACAGGGCATATATTACAATGAAAATTTTTCACGAGTTGTAAAACACACAACGATTAGGTTACTGATGGTCTTGACTGCAAAATACGAACTGAACTTAGAACAAATGGATGTTACCACTACATTTTTGCTTGGGGAGTTAGAAGAGAAAATCTATATGGCCCAACCAAATAGAACCCAAGAAAGAAGACTTAGTATGTCGGTTGAAAAAGTCCCCATATGGTCTAAAATAATCCCCCAGGCAATGGTATTTCGCCCTACATTTATTAATGGATTATGCAATTCTGACTTTAAGTTTTTCTTAGCAAAAATCTAGCTTGGTACTATTAAAGAACTATAGAAAATATCCAACAAATTTTGATGATATTATGCCTTCCATCAAAAGAGGCATAGAGGGGGCTAAAAAGAAGAACAAACCCCAACCACAGATCTGAATACATGAGACATTTCGAGAACAACCAGAAGCTCCCTCCAAAGAGGAATATTATAACTTTAATAAGTCTATATCACTAAATGCGCCCTTGAAACAAAATTTCTTTATAAGAAAAAAGAATTTCATATGCTTTAGTTGTCAAAGAAAATGGAAACTTCACTCTTCCGATGATCATTGACACACCACAAACATATGCTCAGTTTGGAAGGTCACATTGAAAATTTGATCGAGAAGGATCATCGAAGCATTATGCTGCTTTTGAGAAATTAAGGTTGACAGTTGAAGGACAAATTAAAGGAAAAAATTTTGCTGGCCGATTTTTTCTTCTGATTACTATGTATCTCTGATTAATTTTCAAACTGTTGAAATATGGTTTCCATGTAGTTTAAACTATGCTAGAATAATAAGCTAGAATTTAACCTGAGCTATTAGTTATCAAGCCCAAAGTGCGTCATTGTATTAAGGAGAAATAAATAGTTCACTGGCATTTTGGTAAATAAAGTGAAAATTTGCACTTTAACCTGGACTACCCAAATTACCCTACCTGGCTACCCATTTTCGTGAAATCCGATGCCTTGTTCCCTTGAGTTGGATCCAGTTGTATCCAACTTGAGTTGAAGCTTGTTGAAGAAGCCTCATACCCATTTGAATATAGGCTTGGATTAGACGACGTGTCGCTCGTCATGCAATTCATTTTGTGTTTATTTGGGTAGATATCAGCCATTGATCTCTCTCATCTAACGGCTATGACTAATGCCATGCGCGTCAACCATCAGAATCACTAAGTTGTGTTTGTTTGGCCTCTTATAAGCCGTTGATCTGCTTGCTTTTGGATGACTTAGATGCTCTTGACACGGATTGAGCCCTTCAAGATGTCCTTTTCACTGTGCAGTTCACTACTTCATACATTTTCTCTCTTCCTCTTCTTGTTTTGCTTTGAGACACTTCCTAGGGTTTGCTTGAGCTTCATTAATGGCATTTCCTTCAGCTTGAGTGTGCTGTGATCTATGAGATGCAATCAAGACCGTCTTGATTCTAACCATGTTGAATTATAGTACCTAGTTGAAGAGTGCACCTAGTAGGAGAAAGGTATAACGTTCCTTTTCTTTCTTCTTTTAGCTTTAGATTTCGATTTCTGTTGGTGTAAAAGGAAAGGTTTTGTAATTAATAGCTGAGGTCAGGGAAAGCACCTTGTAATATGTAAGCGATTAAAATTATGGTCTATAATAAGAGAAGTAGGCCTCTCTAGTAAAAGGGGGACCATGGAGTGGGCCATTAGGGCTGAACCATGTAAATTCTTGTGTTTTTGTGCATTTTTTGTTTGATTGATTCTTCTATCGTTGCTTGTTAACTCCATCTCAGATTTAGACGGATTTTCATTAACGGTTTTTCAACGATCCTAAACTCTAATAAGTTTTAACAAACCTTAATAAGTTTTACAAGTGGTGTCAGAGCTTAAGGTTCAAGAAAAGTTCTTGAAAAATGTCTGCGCAATTTGAGGTTGAGCGTTTTAATGGGAAGAACGCTTTTGCTCTCTGGAAGATCAAAACTAAGGCATCACTGATGTCCCAAGGAGTGGGAGTTGCTCTATTGCCACCGGATCAGCAACCTTCTCATATGACAGAGAAGGATAAGGTAGATATTGAGCAATGTGTGTATGGTTCTCTTGTTATGTGTATTAATTATAATGTTTTGCCTTTTGTTTCTTCTGAAAGTATCATAGCTAAAATATGGACTAAACTAAAGGAGATTTACAAAATAGAATTGCTATCTAATAGGATTCTATATATGGAAAAATTGTTTACATTTAGGATGGAAGAAAACAAGCTTTTAGGTGATTCTATAGATCAGTTCAACAGAATCTTACAGGACCTGAAGAACGTTAATGTAACAATAAAGGATGAGATTCAAGCTGTGATATTACTATGTGCACTGTCTAAATATCTTAGAGCCATTAAAGACACACTTAGGTATGGAAGACAAAAAAATCAATTTGAGTGAAGTTACACAGGCCCTTAGAAGTAAGATTTTTGAATTGAAAAGAGAGGCAAAATAGCTATATCATACCAATAGTGGTGAGGGATTAACTATGAGAGGAAGAACGAATAGTAGACACAGTAACAGTAACAAGAAGAGATCAAAGAGTAGACATTGTTCTCATTTTAGAAGTAGGATGGATCTATCAAAAGTAAATTGCTATGAGTGCAATAAATTTGGTCATATGAGGAGAAACTACGCAGATAAAAATAAGTCACAAGGATCAGCTGATAGTGTAGTTTCATATGATTTAGATCATGATAAACTTTTACATGTTCACCTAATTTAATTGAGATGAATGAAGTGTTTGATAAATCTGAATATGCCAATGCTTTACTTGTTAAATCTAAGGAACTGCAACATGAATGGGTGTTAGATTCTGACTGTAGTTTCCATATGACCTCAAATAAGGCCATCTTCATTGATTACAGACCACTGAATGAGGAAAAGGTGTTACTAGGAGATAATATGGGCAATAAAATTTCTGGAATTAGATATGTTAAGATTAGATTAACTAACGGTATTGTGTATATCCTTGAAAATGTGAGACATGTGCCTGACCTACATAGAAACCTCATCTCTTTTGGGTCAGTTGGATCTTAAAGGACTATGTTTTAGGGCTATGAATTAAGAACTAAGAATATTGAAATGATCCTTAGTTGTCCTAAAAGGAGAACTTAAAAATGGTCTCTATGTGTTGAAGGGTCGCATAGTCTTAGGAGAGTCACATGCTATAGTTAAAATAGATCCTACTGATTTGTGGCACAGACGCTTTGGTCATGTGTCCGAATGTGGTTTATGTGACCTGTCAAAACGCAACATGCTATGTGGTGATTCTATTTCAAAGCTAGAATTCTGTAAATCTTGCATTTTTGGTAAACTGTATCGTTTGGCATTTAAAGTTGGAAAACACACAAAAAATGGACCACTAGATTATATACACTTAGATTTGTGGGTACTATCTAGGGTCACCACTTTAGGTGCAGCTTTGTATTTTATGTCCATTATCAATGATTTTTTTAGAAAAGTCTGGATTTTCTTAATGAAACATAAAGATGATTGTTTCCCAACTTTTGTTAGATGAAAAAAAAAAAAATTCAGATAAAAGACTTAACAGGCAAAAAATATAGATTTTAAGAACTAATAATGGATTAGAATATATAAACTCTGAGTTTGACGATTTATGCACTAAGAACGGTATTAAACGTTGTAACACGGTTAGGGGACACCATAACAAAATGGGGTTGCAGAACGACTGAATAGAACCTTATTAGACAGGGTTAGATGTATGTTGTTTGCCTCAGGTTTAGGCAAACAGTTTTGGGACAAAGCTGTAAAGACATGCTATTATTTGATTAATAGGACACCCTTAATTGGTATAGACTTTATGACACCTGAAGAAATGTGGACAGGAAAATCTGCCAACTACCCCAACCTTAGGGTATTTGGTTGTGCTGCGTATGCCCATCAATTTGAGGAAAAGTTAGAACTTAGAGCTATCAAATGAGTGCTTCTAGGTTACCATAATGGTGTTAAGGGCTATAGAATTTGCAATAAAAGATGGCAATAAGACGAAGATTATTATAAGTAGGGATGTCACATTTAATGAGCTAGACATGCCCCACTTAACTCAGAATAATAATCAGATGCCTAAGAATAGAACGTGTAAACCTGATAGATACTAATTTGAGATGAATCCACCTAAACCCACCTATCAAACTAACCTGAACCTAAACCAGAACATGATAATAGTTTAGAAACAAAACAGGTAGAACAAAATCAGGAAACATTAAGTGCTGCTAGGAGCACTGATAATGAGGTTATATCAGAAAACGAGCTAGATAACTATCAGCTAGAAAGAGACAAGATAAGAAGGGATATAAGACCCCCAAATGGACTAGGATATGCTGATTGTATAGCATATGCCCTAAAACTGTCTTGGAATATGTAGAATCAGAACCCTTAACCTACAAACAAGCTATAAGCAGCTAACATTCAACAACATGGTTGAATGCAATGAGGGCTGAAATGGAATCCTTAAGGAAGAATCAGACTTGGACACTAGTGCCTAAGCCTATAGACAAGAAACTAGTAGGGTCCAAATCGGTCTTTAAAGTTAAGGAACTTGGTACACCGTCAAAGAAACCCAGATTCAAGGCTAGGTTGGTAGCCAAGGGTTTTACACAAAGACAGGGCATAGATTACTATGAAATTTTTTAAACAGTTGTGAAACACACAACCATTAGGTTATTGATGGTCTTGAGTACAAAAGACGAACTAAACTTAGAACAAATGGACGTTACCACCACATTTTTGCATGGGGAATTAGAGGAGGAAATCGATAAGCAAATAGAATTCAAGAAAGAAGACCTAGTATGTAGATTGGAAAAAGTCCCTATATGGTCTAAAATAGTCCTATAGGTAATAGTATAGGCTGAGCTCTTGGCGCTGACAAATGCCATTAAAGAGGGCATTTGGCTAAGTGGGCTGTTGGCTGAACTTAAATTAGGCCTAGGGATATCATATATTTACACCGATAGTCAGTCTGCCTTAGCCCTTAACAAAAACCCACTATTTCATGACAGGACTAAACATTTAGTTGTTAGGAGACACTTTACGAAAGAATAGCTTGACTTAGAGGCAGTAGAGCTACTGAAAATTTCAACTGAGGAAAATCCTACCGAGATGGGAACTAAGGCTGTGTCAGTAATTAAGTTGATCAAACGTATCAACTTAGCTCAGTCGTTTTGGGATCCTGGCGGATGCTAGGATCAAAGGATTGTCCTCCTTATCAGTAGAGTGAGCTTATTAGTTAGCCTATATAGTAACCATGTAGATAATTATAATCTAGATTATGCCGCTATATAGTCTAGACTATGCCAGAATAATAGGCTAGAATTTAATCTAAGCTATTAGTTATAAAGTCCAAAATGCGTTGTTAATAAATCTGATATTGTTCAATGGTATTTTGGTAAATAAAGTGAAAATTTGCACCTTAACCTAGACTACCCAAATTATCCCTACCCGGTTCCCTACCCGCGCTGCCCGTTTCCATGAAATCCACTGCCCTATTCCCTTGTGTTGGATCTAGCTGTATCCAACTTGAGTTGAAGCTTGCTAAAGAAGCCTCATACCCGTTTGAATTATAGGGCCTGGATGGGCCAGCGTGTTGCTCATCATGCAATTCTTTTGTGTTTATTTCGATAGATATCAATCGTTGATCTCTCTCATCTGACGACTATGACTAAGGCCACGCGTCAGCCATCAGAATCACTAAGTTGTGTTTGTTTGGCTTTTTATAAGCCGTTGATCTGCTTGCTTTTGGATGACTCATATGCTCTTGACACGGATTGAGCCCTTCACCGACAAAAGATGTCCTTTTCACTGTGCAGTTCACTGCTTCAGCCATTTTCTCTCTTCCTCTTCTTGTTTGCTCTGAGACGCTTCCTAGGTTTGCTTGATCTTCATTATTAGCGTTTCCTTCAGCCTGAGTGAGCTGTGATCCATGAGATGCAATCAAGACCGTCTTTATTCTAGACATGTTGAATTGCAATACCTAGCTGAATAGAGTACCTAGCAGGAGAAAGGTATAACTTCCTTTTCTTTCTTCTTTTAGCTTCAAATTTCGATTTCTACTATTGTAAAAGAAAACGTTTTGTAATTAATAGCTTAGGTCATGAAAAACACCTTGTAATCTGTAAGCGATTCAAATTCTTGTCTATAATAAGAGAAGTAGACCTCTCTTGTGATACGGGGGACAGTGGAGTAGGCCATTTAGAGATGAACCACATAAATCCTTGTGTTATTGTGCATTTTTTGTTTTGTTGATTCATCTATCATCGCTTGTGAACTCAATCTCAGATTTAGGGAGATTTTCATTAATGGTTTTCCAACGATCCTAAACTCTAATAAGTCTTAACAAATCTTAATAAGTTTTAACACGAACAAATTCTATTAAGATAAATCTTCAAAACTTGAGGCACATGATCGATCATAATATAGTTGTTATCTTTGATCTTGGAACGAAGTCAGTCCAAGTTTGATCCAACTTACCTAAAACTAATGAAGCCTGGTTGATAAAATCTATTAATAGTGGTATGATGTAACAAAAGGGATCTCATTGCTTTTTTTTTTTTTTTTTTTTTTTTTTAATTTGAGCCTAAACATCATTTTAGCTTCCTTCATTTTTATTAAATTTTTTTTTTAATCTTAGTTTTATTATTACTTGAAAGAAAGTGATTATGGGAATAATTGGTACTCCTAGCATAGAGAGCCCTCTCGTATATATAGAGTTTTACACATATATGATGATAGGCCCAATGGGTCTGATATATACAATTATAACCCAATATAACCCGACTATACAATATACTCTAACATCCTCTCTCAACCGAAGCGGGAAATAAACGAAGGCAAAGGTTGTGTCTGAACATAAGAAAAAGTCGTCGTGGCAGATTCTTGGTGAAGATGTTAGTTGTTTGTTGTGATGAAGGAATATGGAGAACCCGAACAAGTCCCATGTGGACGCGCTCTCCAATGAAATGAATATCGATCTCAATATGTTGGTGCGAACATGCTGCACAAGATTAGTGGACAAATACATAGCCGAGACATTATCGCGGTAAAGTAAGGTAGCACGTGGAAGAAGGAGACCAAGCTCACCAAGTAAAGAGCGGAGCCAACAACACTTAGATACGGCATTTGCAACCGCCCTATACTTTGCCTCAGCATAGGAGCGCAAAGCTGTAGGCTGGCGCTTAGAAGACCAGGAGAAAAAATTACCTCCTCGGAAAACATAGAAACCGGATGTAGATTAACGAGTATTAGGACAACCAGCCCAGTCGGCATCAGAATATGCCATAAGTTGATCCACACGAGAGGGGGGAAATGGTTAATCCAACATCAATGGTGCCCTTGATGTATCTGAGAATGTGTTTAACGGCCATCCAATGAGGTAAACGCGGATTATGTGTAAACAAACATACTTGTTGCATAGCATAATAGATGTCAGGAGGAGTGAAGGTAAGATACTGAAGAGCACCAATTGTAGATCACTATAAGGTAGGATAAATCAAGGGATCACCATCTTCCAGTGATAGTTTAGATTTGGAATCTGTAGGCGTGGCTACGGGCTTGCAGGGAAGCATGTTGGTCTTATCAAGCGGATCGTGAGCATATTTGGACTGATATAAGAAGTGACCATCTGAGGAGTGCAAGACCGAGATTCCAAGAAAATAATTTAGTCCCCCTAAATCTATCATATCAATTCAGAATGTAGAGAGCGAAGTATAGCATGAAGAAGCATAGTAGAGGATGCAGTAAGAACTATATCATCAACATAAACCAACAGTATAGCCATGTCACTACCACGGCGTAAGACAAATAGGGATGAATCAGACTTACAATCGGTGAAGCCAAGCGTGTGGAGAAAGGTAGCAAAGCGGGTGTACCATGCTCGGGGTGCCTGCTTAAAGCCATAAAGGGACTTGTTTGGCTTGCAAACATGATCAGGGAATTGAGAATTGATAAAACTTGGAGGTTGCTTCATACAAACCTCTTCATTAAGATATCCATTCAAAAAGGCATTTTTAACATCAAGTTGAGGAATAGGCCACTGTCGAGATGTCGTTAGAGCGAGAACGGTACGAACTGTGGTGGGCATAACAACAGGGCTGAAAGTCTCACCATAGTCAATACCATATCTTTGTGTGAAACCCTGCGCAATCAACCGAGCTTTATATCGTTCAATTGCACCTGTAGAAGTTTGTTAGTACGAAAAACCCATTTAGAGCCTACAATGTTGCCATGAGTAAGCGGAGGAACAAGATCCCATGTGTGATTTCGAATAAGAGCATTATATTCATCAAGCATTGCATTCTTCCAATTTTTATCTGTAAGAGCCTGCTTATATGAGAAAGGAACCTCGGGAAACATATTATGAGCAAGCATGGAAGGTTTAAAGAGAGGTTTCATAGTACCAGCTTTGGAGTGTGTGACCATAGGATGCTAAGAGCGAGACAAGACATCCCAAGGTGAACATGGCTTAGTGGGCTTGGTCGGAACAGACGGAGAGCAGGACAGCGGAGACAGTGAGGCGGCTCGTGGTGTGTCAGCCGTGGCTAGAGGTTCGGTAGTTGGAACGGTAGTGTCTTCGGACAGTAGAGGAGCCACCATGGCTAGCAATGCGGGAGAGCTTCCAGCGAAAGGGGAAGAAGCAAGAGGCGGTGAAAACACTTGATGAAGACGACTCATCGTAGCCTGAGAATAATTACCCAGCCGAGAGAAAGGAAAATTTGTTTCATCAAACATGACATGTCTCAAAATAATAAATTTGATAGTGGAAAGATCTAAATATTTGTAGCCCTTATGGTTCGGTGGATAGCCCAGAAAAACACATAAAGTAGAGTGAGCAGCAAGTTTATGCGGAGCAGTAGCACTCAAGTTGGGATAGCAGACACTCCCGAAAACACGGAGATGATCATAATCTACTTTTTGTTTATATAAATGTTGAAATGGGATCTTTTCTTAATTGTAGTAGAGAGCAATAAATTGATAATGTGAGTCGCAGCAGAAATAGCTTCAACCCAATATTCTAAAAGCATACAAGCTTGAAAAAGAAGAGAGCGCATCATATTACTGATGGTTCTGTGCATGCGTTCAGCCGTCCCATTCTGTTGGGATGTGTGAGGGCACGAGACCCTACTAAGAATGCCCCGTTGCATAAACAATCCATTAAAGTCATGATTAATGTATTCAGTCCCATTGTCACATTGAAAATTTTTGATTTCCACGCCAAACTAATTTAAAATAAGCACAAGAAATGCAACAAACAAATCGAACACCACAGATTTAGAATGCATCGGGTAAATCCACATAAAATGAAAAAAATCATCCAAAAATAACAATAATATTTATAACCACTGAAACTAAAAACAGGTAATGTCCATACATCTAAATGAATAATATCAAAAGGACGCGTAGTACTAGAAACAGACTTCTGAAAAGGAAAACGACTATGCTTACCTAGTTGGCAAGCATGACATAAACTAGACTCTAAAGGATTATAACAAGAAATAAGCTTTTGCTTGGCTAATGAAGACAAAATTGGCTCACCTGGATGACATTAGCGACGGTGCCAAATAAAAGAGGAAACTTGTGAAGCAACGAACGAGGTATTGATGGTAGGTGATCCCGGTACTGTAAAGAGAGGCCCTGGACTGACACAGCGGATGATAGTTGACTTCAATTTAGGATCCTTGATAGAAAAACAAAAATAGTCAAATTCAAGAAGACAATTGTTATTGGAACAAAATTGACGCACAGAAAGTAAATTTTTGGAGAGACTAGGAACAAATAGAACTTTGTTTAAAATAAAATGACCTGCAGGAGTAGATATGAAATAGGACTCAATACCAGAAATAGAAAGACAAGCACCAATACAAACTAAAATTTTATCGGACTCGGTATATGGAGACAAGGACGTTAGAATACCTGGATTATTTGTCATGTGGGAGGAGGCCCCACTATCCATGACCCAAGAAGGGTCAAGAGTAGGGGTGGAATACTATTGTGGAAAGAACTGACTCGAATCAAAACCCGGATAGAAATCATAGCCAGTGGTATAAACATTGTTTGCAGGATGAAATTGAGGATTAGAAACGTGACCAACCGAAGGAGCAAATGGAGGAGGTCGAAATTGCATGTTGAATGGCGGCATGTATGGCACATACGGCATCCCATAATTCGAGCCCCACATATTTGGCATCTACTGATTTCCATAACCTCGGCCATGTTTACCACGACCACGACCTCCACGACTACGACCGTTACCACGACCATTACCATACTGATTTCCAAAACCATACTGTTGCTGTTAGGCGGGAAAGGCGACTGCTTGCTTAGGGGCAACCGGCACTAGCGGCGCTGTCACGGTTGGCGCGGCCGTGACTGGCGGTGACGCCGTGTGGGCTTCCGTGTTCCTGGTTGCAAGAAGAACAGATGAAGAACCTGCATTGGCATTCTGAAGTCGAGATTCTTCATTCATCAACATAGACCTAGCTTCAATGAAAGATGGAAAGGGAACACTAGATGTAATAGATGTACACACATCATTGAAATCTTTTTCATCAGAAAGACCATCCACAGCAGTCAGAACCATATCAACATCAATAATAGAGGCATTAACACACCTGAGATTGTCAGCCAGCGATTTAATCTTTGTGAGATAGGCTAACATGGAGAGATTGCCTTTTTTCATACTAGTCAATTCACGTTTAAATTGCAACTGACGGGATCGGGAAAAATCAGTAAAAAGGCACGTGATAGAACTCCAAAGTGATGCAGCAGTGATATCATCATCATTACCACATATAGCACTAGCAAGGTCAGGAGAAATAGTACCGAGTATCCAGGAGATGAGAAGATTATCAACCTGTCTCCAATAGCGGTAGTGGAGATCTAATGTAGCAGGTTGAGGAGAAGTGCCATCAAGATGATCGTCCACAGCATACCCTCGAAAAGCAGAAAGAAAAGATCTGCGCCAAACTAGATACATGGATATATCGTTTAGATCTAAGGTGGAAGAAATCTGATGTTGGATATTGGAGACACTAAACGGTGTGGGAAGAGAGAGACCACCGGCAGGAGGGGACGGCCTTGCGTCATGGGGAGCAGTGGTGGAAGAGGTTGCGTCAGCCATGACAGAGAAAGGTGAAGGCGACGGCAGGGGCTGGGTTGCAGCAAGGTTGCTGTGGCTAGGGTTTGCTGCGGCTAGGGTTTGTTGGGCGGTGGCCCTTTTCTTTTCTTTTTTTTTTTTTTTTTGGAAAAGGAAAAGACAGCTAGGGCTTGCCTTGCTTACGAGAAAGCTAGGGTTAGCTCTGATACTATGAAAGAAAGTGATTATGGAAATAATTGGTACTCCTAGCATTGGGAGCCCTCTCTTATGGGCCTGATATATACAATTATAACCAAATATAACCCTACTATACAATATACTCTAACATTCTTTACATAACTTTATAACAGCAACTACAAATACAAGAAATGGCTTTCTCATTGAGCAAAACTTGAATACCCTTTAATGAAAGAGAAAACCATTTTTCTTCAATAAAAGGAAGTATATATATTCTATTTATATATTTTACTGCAATCTCCAATTGATCAAATGTGAATGCATACAAATATAGAATATAACCATTTTTTTTAGTTAGAAAGAAAAAAACTTTTAAAATAAAGTATTTTTTTCTTGAAATATTTTGGAAAGAAATGAAAATTTTTCCTCTCAACCGAGCTTGCTGACTTGAAAACTTTAAAGTAGAAAATTAACTACAAGAGAACTCTTACTTGAATTCACTCATACATTCATGAAGAGCTTTCACATAACAACATCAACACCCATAAAATAACCAAAAACACACACACATACACACACCAACCTCTTATTCATACACTTATAAACCCACATTTTTATTCAATAACCATCACGATTCATTAGATCTTTCTAATTGTGTTTAGTTGACCTAACATTTTTCTTATAAACCCACATGGTTTTTTTTTTCTACTTATCTTGAATTTCAATCACTTTCCTCTCAACCTTCTTCACCTCCTTCCTAGGAACACACACCCTAAGCACCCCATTCTCCATACAAGCCTTGACCCCCTCACCACCGTCACCCTTGGCGTTTTCTGGAAGCCTAAACCGACGAAAGAACTTCCCCCGGTTGCGCTCCACCCTGCCCCACCGACCCTCCTTCTCATCCTCCACGGTGGGACCGCCCTTATTGCCCGTGATCTGTAGGACAAGACCACCCTCTTCTTCCACCACCTCGACCTTGACATCCTCCTTGTTGAGCCCCGGTAGGTCCATGTAAAACACGTGGGCCTCCGAGGTCTCTTTCCAGTCCACCGGGCAGCTCAGTACCTGTAAAAGATAAAAACCCGATACTTTTTGTTACAATAGGAGAGAATTTATAACATAACAGCTCAAGAGTCACCTTGGATACTAGATACAATTCAATGGGTTAAACTTCATAGGTTCCTTAGGCCCCACCCACAGAGTTGCCATACACGAGATCTACATATAAGTTCAAGTGGAGTTCCGTCCTAAAACCAATAGGTATAAGGTGAAATGACTTAGTAACTTTATATATTGATCTCTTACTGTCGCAACTCAATGTGAGATTCTATTAGACTCGTACATGAAATTATTAAAACAATGATCAACCTACTACTAATTACATAAAATCAAACAAAAAAACATAATACTATATATAAATAAAAAATAAAAAATACTATATATAAAATAAAAAATAAAAAATAAAAAATATAATATAAGGCATACCGGGCAGGCTTGGGCTGCCCAGCAGAATGGATCCCAGTTCTCTAAGGACATGTCCTTCATGTTGTCAATAAGATTGGAAATTGACATTTTTCTTTTGTATTTTTAAGAACAAATAAAAAAGGGTTTTTGATTTTATGTTTTGGATTTTTCTTTTTTTTTTTTTTTTTTTTTGGTTTTTAAATTTTCAGTTTGATTTGAGATGAGTTGGGAGTCGTGATTCAGATGGTATATATAGGCGTGTTTCTAGAGACGACTGGATAAGTCTTGAACTTTCTTGAGCTTCTTTATTTCTTCTTCTTTTTAATTTTTTTTTTAATTTTTATTTTGGGGGTGGGGTGGTGGTGGTGGTGGTAAAGAAAAGATGAATGAAGTTGAGTTGAGTGATTCACTTGGTTGCTGGAACATTCTCCAATATCTTAACAGATATACAAGATGTTGAGAAGATCTATAAATTAAACACGAGCGGAAGCGATAATTCGATAAAATTAATAAAATAATATACAAGATTTTTATTAGAAAATTCTCTCTCACTAGAGGAAAAATTATGACCTAATTGGTATCAAAACTTTCACTATAAATTTTATAATTAAAATCTCTAATTATAATTAAAACTCAATACATCAAATCTCATTGTTTTTCAGTTAATTTCTTCTCTCTTTTCCCTTCTTTCTGTCTCCTCTATTTCCTCTCACATTTCAAATGTCAACCCGTAACTCTTATTTATAATTGAGTTAATCAATCAGAATCGTAATCAAATCCCAATTAGATTAGGTAACTAAATAATATCAAATATCACCTAAATCAAATCTAAATTATATCAATCAATATTAATTTTAAATAAATAATATCCTAACACAAGATATATATCATATCACACAAAATATTCTATCTCTAATTATGATGTATCTAAAACTTCCCCTTAATCATAGCGGGAGCATAGCAAACACAAAAATTGCCTCTGAACTCACAAAAGAAATACCGAGGAAGACCTTTGGTGAAGATATCAACATATTAAAGTGAAAAAGGGACATGGAGAGAAGCAGAAAGAAAATTTTGAAATGAAAGATTTGGGCCAGGCAAAGAAAATATTGGAAATGGAGATAAGCAGAAACAAAAATTTGAAAACCATCCACTTATCCCAAACTAGCTATTTGAAAAAGGTCATAAAACACTTTAACATGACCGAATGAAAACCAATCAAAGTTTCCATTGTGCCACATCATAACTTTTCAGCAGAACAAAGTCCTAAAAAGGAGCATGAACTGCCTGCTCTGACTAGTATACCATATGCAAATGCTATAGAGTCAATCATGTATACCATGACCTATACCAGACCAAACTTAGCTTACCCCATTAGTGTCCTTTCTAGGTTGATGGAGAACCTAGGAAAAGAACATTGGAATGAGTGAAGCAGCAGCTTAGGTACATTAAGGGCACTGTCAACTTAGGTCTTACATTTGGAAGAACGACTTCGGTGGAGACTTAGATAAACGTAAGTCCACTGGCTCATATATCTTTACTTTGAATAGCGGGGTGGTCAGCTGGAGATCCAAGCTTCAGTCAATGACAGCTTTGTTAACGACTGAGGCTGAGCTCTGGGCGCTGACAAATGCCATTAAAGAGGGAATTTGGCTAGGTGGGCTATTGGATGAACTTAAATTGGGCCTAGGGATGTCAAATATTTACACCGATAGTCCGTTTGCCTTAGCCCTTAGCAAAAATTCAGTATTATATGACAGGGCCGAAAATCTAGTTGTTAGGAGACACTTTCTGAAAGAACAGCTTGACTTAGAGGCAATAGAGCTGCTGAAAATTTCAACCGAGGAAAAATGCTACCGAGATGGGAACTAAGGCTGTGTCACTAATTAAGTTGATCAAATGTATCAACTTAGCTTAGTCATTTTGGGATCTTGGCGGACGCTAGGATCAAAGGATTGTCCCTCTTATAAGTAGAATTTACTTATTAGTTAGCCTATATAGCAACCAGGTAGATAATTGTTGAAATATGGTTCCTATATAGTCTAGACTATGCCGATGTATAGTCTGGACTATGCCAGAATAATAGGCTAGAATTTAATCTAAGCTATTAGTTATAAAGCCCAAAATGCATTGTTGTATTAAGGAGAAATAAATCTGATATTGTTCAATGGCATTTTGGTAAATAAAGTGAAAATTTGAACCTTAACCTAGACTACCCAAATTATCCCTACTCGATTCCCTACCTGTGCTGCCCGTTTCAATGAAATACGCTGCCCTCTTCCTTGAGTTGGATCCAGCTGCATCAAACTTAAGTTGAAGCTTGCCGAAGAAGCCTCATACCCATTTCAATTATAAGGCCTAGATTAGCCAACGTGTTGCTCATCATGCAATTCATTTTGTGTTTATTTCGGTAGATATCAGCCATTGATCTATCTCATTTGACTACTATGACTAAGGCCATGCGTCAGCCATCAGAATCACTAAGTTGTGTTTGTTTGGCCTTTTATAAGCTGTTGATATGCTTGCTTTTTGATGACTCAGATGCTCTTGACACGGATTGAGCCCTTCACTTATAAAAGATGTCATTTTCACTGGGCAATTCACTACTTCAGCCATTTTCTCTCTTCCTCTTCTCGTTTAGCTCTGAGACGCTTCCTAGGTTTGCTTGAGCTTCATTATTAGTGTTTCCTTCAGCCTGAGTGTGCTCTGATCCATGAGATGCAATCAAAACCGTCTTTATTCTAGCCATGTTGAATTGCAATACCTAGCTGAAGAGAGCATCTAGCAGGAGAAAGGTATAATTTCCTTTTCTTTCTTCTTTTAGCTTCAAATTTCGATTTCTGTTGTTGTAAAAGAAAAGATTTTGTAATTAATAGCTTAGGTCATGAAAAACACCTTGTAACCTGTAAGCAATTCGAATTCTAGTATGTAATAAGAGAAGTAGACCTCTCTAGTGATACGAGGGACAGTGGAGTAAGCCATTTAGAGCTGAACCACGTAAAGTCTTGTGTTCTTATGTATTTTTTGTTTGGTTGATTCTTCTATCATCGCTTGTGAACTCAATCTCAGATTTAGGCAGATTTTCATTAACTGTTTTTCAACGATTCTAAACTCTAATAAGTTTTAACAAATTTTAATAAGTTTTAAAACAAACAAATTCTATTAAGATAAATCTTCAAAACTTGAGGCACATGATAGATCATGATATAGTTATTATCTTTGATCTTAGAACGAAGTCAGTCCAAGTTTGATCCAAGTTACCTAAAATTAATGAAGCATAGTTGACAAAATCTATTAATAATGGTATGATGTAACAAAAGGGATCTCGTCGTTTTTTTATCCGAGCCTAAACATCATTTTTGCTTCCTTTGTTTTTATGAAAATCTTTTTTTCATCTTAGTTTTATTATTGTTTACATAACTTTAAAACAACCGCTACAACTATGACAAACGTCTTTCCCGTTCAGAAAAACTTGAATACCCTTTAACGGAAGAGAAAACCATTTTTTTGTTTTTTTTGGCCAAACGACAAGCAAGATACTACATTCATTAATAAAAAAAAGAGAACAAATACAAGAAAAATCACCCAACTACTACAGCCAACCACTCAACCCAACTAATTACCAAGCCTTATATAAAAATACAAAACGACTCCATACTTGAACAATGATAAGTCTAACTATATCTTGCTCGCTACAACACAGAAAACCATTTTTCTTCAATAAGAGGAAGCACATATACTCAATTTATATATTTGGAATCAAATACGAATGCATACAAATATATAAAATATAACCATTTTTTTTAATTATAAAGATAAAAACTTTTAAAATAAAGTATTTTTTGGAGCAGTTATCCAAAATAACACAAAAATAAAAAAAATATTTTCAAAATTAGCTTTTAAAAAAACTATTTTCCCAAATGGCATCCATATCATCATTTATTTTTTTTAATTTTTATTTTTTAATACGTTTATAATTTTTAAATGTATAATATTTTATATATTATAACAAATAAATTATATTAAATAATTTATCAAATTATTTATTAAATTTTAAATAAAATTATTTATGCACAAACTTAATCTAAATATTTATTAAATTATTTAATTTAATTTACAACAACAACAGCAACAAAACCAGTGCCTTCAAGGGCTCCTGCAAAAGCAGGGTGTGGGGGGTAGAAAGTGTGATAAATTTAATTCATTTGTTATAATCAAGAAAGTATGATAAGTCTAAAAAATTATAAATGTATATAAAATAAAATAAGAAAGTAAAACAATTTAAAATAAAAAATAAAAAAGTCAAATAATGACATGAATACTATTTGAAAAAATATTATTTTTGAAAGCTAATTTTAAAAATATTTTTGATCTTAGTATTATTTTGAATTTTGACTCATTTTTTTTTCTTGAAATATTTTATAAGGAAAAAGAAAAATTTTCCTCTCAACCAAGCAAGCTAACTTGAAAACTTTACTCTAAATTAGAAAATTAAATACAAGAGAACTCCTACATGAATTCACTTCTACATTAATGATGAACTTTCACATAACAACATCAACACCCACAAAATAACCAAAAACACACACACACACACACCCCAACTTCTTATTCAGACACTTACAAACCCACATTTTTATTTGATAACCATCACGATTCATTAGATCTTTCTAACTGTGTTTAGTTGACTGGACATTTTTCTTATAAACCCACATGTTTTTTTTTTTCCTACTTGTCTTGAATTTCTACCACTTTCCTCTCAACCTTCTTCACCTCCTTCTTAGGAACACACACCTTAAGCACCCCATTCTCCATACAAGCCTGACCCCCTCACCACCGTCATCCTTGGCGTACTGACAACAGAACTTCCCCCGGCTGCGCTCCGCCCTGCGCCACCGAACCTCGTTCTCGTCCTCCACGGTGGGACCGCGCCTATCACCCGAGATCTGTAGGACAAGACCACCTTCTTCTTCCACCATCTCGACCTTAACATCCTCCTTGTTGAGCCCCGGTAGGTCCACGTAAAACATGTGGGCCTCCGGGGTCTCTTTCCAGTCCACCGGGCAGCACGGTACCTGTAAAAGATAAAAACCCAATACTTTTCATTACAATAGGAGAGAATTTATAACATAACAGCTCAAGAGTCACCTTGGATACTAGATACAATTCAATGGGTTAAACTTCATAGGTTCCTTAAGCCTCACCCACAGAGTTGCCATACACGAGATCTACATACAAGTTCAAGTGGGGTTCCATCCTAAAACTAATAGGTATAAGGTGAAATAACTTAGTAACTTTATATATTAATCTCTTTCCTGTCGCAACTCAATGTGAGATTCTGTTAGACTTATACATGAAATTATTAACCCAATGATCAACCTACTACTAATTAATTACATAAAATCAAACAAAAAAACATAATACTATATATAAAATAAAGATCAAAAAATATAATATAAGGCAACTGCCCAGTAGAATGGATCCCAGTTCTCTAGGGACATGTCCTTCATGTTATCAATAAGATTGGAAATTGGCATTTTTTTTTTTTTTTGGTATTTTTGAGAACAAATAAAAAAGGGTTTTTGATTTTATGTTTTGGGAATTTTTTTTTGGTTTTTAAATTTTCAGTTTGATTTGAGATGAGTTGGGAGTGGTGATTGAGATGGTATATATAGGCGTGTTTACAGAGACGACTGGATAAGTCTTGAACTTTCTTGAGCTTCTTCATTTCTTCTTCTTTTTAATTTTTTTTTTTGGGGGTAAAGAAAAGATGAATGAAGTAGAGTTGAGTGATTCACTTGGTTGCTGGAACATTCTCCAATATCTTAACAGATACACAAGATGTTGAGAAGATCTATAAATTAAACACGAGCCGAAGCGATAATTCGATAAAATTAATAAAATAATATACAAGATTTTTATTAGAAAATTCTCTCTCATTGTAGGAAAAATTATGACCTAATTGGTATCAAACCTTTCACTATAAATTTTAGAATTAAAATCTCTAATTATAATTAAAACTCAATACATAAAATCTCATTGTTTTTCAGTTAATTTCTTCTCTCTTTTCCCTTCTTTCTGTCTCCTCTCTTTCCTCTCACATTTCAAATGCCAACCCTTAACTCTTATTTATAATTGAGTTAATCAATCAGAATCGTAATCAAATCCCAATTAGATTAGGTAACTAAATAATATCAGATATCACCTAAATCAAATCTAAATTATATCAATCAATATTAATTTTAAATAAATAATATCCTAACACAAGATATATATCATATCACACAAAATATTCTATCTCTAATTATGATGTCTCTAACACTTCCCCTTAATCATAGCGGGAGCATAGCGAACACAAAAATTGCCTCTGAACTCACAAGAGAAATACTGAGGAAGACCTTTGGTGAAGATATCAACATATTAAAGTGAAAAAGGGACATGGAGATAAGCAGAAAGAAAATTTTGAAATGAAAGATTTGGGCCAGGCAAAGAAAATATTGGGAATGAAGATAAGCAGAAACAAAAATTTGAAAACCATCCACTTATCCCAAACTAGCTATTTGAAAAAGGTCATAAAACACTTTAACATGACCGAATGAAAACCAATCAAAGTTTCCATTGTGCCACATCATAACTTTTCAGTAGAACAAAGTCCTAAAAAGGAGCATGAACTGCCTGCTCTGACTAGTATACCATATGCAAATGCTATAGAGTCAATCATGTATACCATGACCTATACCAGACCAAACTTAGCTTACCCCATTAGTGTCCTTTCTAGGTTGATGGGGAACCTAGGAAAAGAACATTGGAATGAGTGAAGCAGCTGCTTAGGTACATTAAGGGCACTGTCAACTTAGGTCTTACATTTGGAAGAACGACTTCGGTGGAGACTTAGATAAACGTAAGTCCACTGGCTCATATATCATTACTTTGAATAGCGGGGTGGTCAGCTGGAGATCTAAGCTTCAGTCTATGAAAGTATTGTTAACGACTGAGGCTGAGCTCTTGGCGCTGACAAATGCCATTAAAGAGGGTATTTGGCTAAGTGGGCTATTGGATAAACTTAAATTTGGCCTAGGGATATCAAATATTTACACCGATAGTCAGTCTGCCTTAGCCCTTAGCAAAAAATCAGTATTATATGACAGGACCAAACATCTAGTTGTTAGGAGACACTTTCTGAACGAACAGCTTGACTTACAGGCAATAGAGCTGCTGAAAATTTCAATCGAGGAAAAATGCTACCGAGATGGGAATTAAGGCTGTGTCACTAATTAAGTTGATCAAATGTATCAACTTAGCTTAGTCGTTTTGGGATATTGGCCGACGCTAGGATC
Source organism: Simmondsia chinensis (assembly GCA_018398585.1). Classification (NCBI taxonomy): domain Eukaryota; kingdom Viridiplantae; phylum Streptophyta; class Magnoliopsida; order Caryophyllales; family Simmondsiaceae; genus Simmondsia; species Simmondsia chinensis. Next base: position 7,406,044 of record JAGTTD010000002.1, on the reverse strand, counting down.
AAAGGATTGTCCCTCTTATTAGTAGAATTCGCTTATTTGTTAGCCTATATAGCAACCAGGTAGATAATTGTTGAAATATGGTTCCTATATAGTCTAGACTATGCCGCTATATAGTCTGGACTATGCCAAAATAATAGGCTAGAATTTAATCTAAGCTATTAGTTATAAAGCCCAAAATGCATTGTTGTATTAAGGAGAAATAAATTTGATATTGTTCAATGGCATTTTGGTAAATAAATTGAAAATTTGCACCTTAACCTAGACTACCCAAAATATCCCTGCCCGATTCCCTACCCGTGATGCCCGTTTCAATGAAATACGCTGCCCTCTTCCTTGAGTTGGATCCAGCTGCATCAAACTTAAGTTGAAGCTTGCTGAAGAAGCCTCATACCAGTTTCAATTATAAGGCCTGGATTAGCCAACGTGTTGCTCATCATGCAATTCATTTTGTGTTTATTTCGGTAGATATCAGCAGTTGATCTATCTCATTTGACTACTATGACTAAGACCACGCGTCAGCCATCAGAATCACTAAGTTGTGTTTGTTTGGCCTTTTATAAGCTGTTGATCTGCTTGCTTTTGGATGACCCAGATGCTCTTGACACGGATTGAGCCCTTCACTTACAGAAGATGTCATTTTCACTGTGCAATTCACTACTTCAGCCATTTTCTCTCTTCCTCTTCTCGTTTTGCTCTGAGATGCTTCCTAGGTTTGCTTGAGCTTCATTATTAGTGTTTCCTTCAGTCTGAGTGTGCTCTGATCCATGAGATGCAATCAAAACCGTCTTTATTCTAGCCATGTTGAATTGCAATACCTAGCTGAAGAGAGCACCTAGCAGGAGAAAGGTATAGCTTCCTTTTCTGTCTTCTTTTAGCTTCAAATTTCGATTTCTGTTGTTGTAAAAGAAAAGATTTTGTAATTAATAGCTTAGGTCATGAAAAACACCTTGTAACCTGTAAGCAATTCGAATTCTGGTATGTAATAAGAGAAGTAGACCTCTCTAGTGATACGGGGGACAGTGGAGTAAGCCATTTAGAGCTGAACCACGTAAATTCTTGTGTTCTTATGTATTTTTTGTTTGGTTGATTCTTCTATCATCGCTTGTGAACTCAATCTCAGAATTAGGCAGATTTTCATTAACTGTTTTTCAACGATCCTAAACTCTAATAAGTTTTAACAAATCTTAATAAGTTTTAGCACGAACAAATTCTATTAAGATAAATCTTCAATACTTGAGGCACATGATAGATCATGATATAGTTATTATCTTTGATCTTAGAACGAAGTCAGTCCAAGTTTGATCCAAGTTACCTAAAATTAATGAAGCTTAGTTGACAAAATCTATTAATAATGGTATGATGTAACAAAAGGGATCTCGTCGTTTTTTTATCCGAGCCTAAACATCATTTTAGCTTCCTTTGTTTTTATGAAAATCTTTTTTTCATCTTAGTTTTATTATTGTTTACATAACTTTATAACAACTGCTACAACTATGACAAACGTCTTTCCCGTGGAGAAAAACTTGAATACCCTTTAACGGAAGAGAAAACCATTTTTTTGTTTTTTTTGGCCAAACAACAAGCAAGATACTACATTCATTAATAAAAAAAAAAAAAGAGAACAAATACAAGAAAAATCACCCAACTACTACAGCCAACCACTCAACCCAACTAATTACCATGCCTTATATAAAAATACAAAACGACTCCATACTTGAACAATGATAAGTCTAACTATATCTTGCTTGCTACAATACAGAAAACCATTTTTCTTCAATAAGAGGAAGCATATATACTCAATTTATATATCTCACTTCAATCTCCAATGAATCAAATGCGAATGCATACAAATATATAAAATATAACCATTTTTTTTAATTAGCAAGATGAAAACTTTTAAAATGAAGTATTTTTTGGAGCAATTATCCAAAATAACGCAAAAATAAAAAAAAATATTTTCAAAATTAGCTTTTAAAAAAAATATTTTCCCAAATGGCATCCATATTATTATTTTTTTTTTTAATTTTCATTTTTTAATACGTTTATAATTTTTAAATTTATAATATTTTATATATTATAACAAATAAATTATATTAAATAATTTATCAAATAATTTATTAAATTTTAAATAAAATTATTTATGCACAAACTTAATCTAAATATTTAATAAATTATTTAATTTAATTTACAATAACAACAACAACAACAACAAACCCAGTGCCTGCAAGGGCTCCCGCAAAAGCAGGGTGTGGGGGGTAGAAAGTATGATAAATTTAATTCATTTGTTATAATCAAGAAAGTATGATAAATCTAAAAAATTATAAATGTATTGAAAATAAAATAAGAAAGTAAAACAATTTAAAATAAAAAATAAAAAAGTCAAATAATGACATGAATACTATTTGATAAAATATTATTTTTGAAAGCTAATTTTAAAAATATTTTTCATTTTAGTAATATTTTGAATTTTGACTCATTTTTTTTCTTGAAATATTTTATAAGGAAAGAGAAAAATTTTTCTCTCAACCAAGCAAGCTAACTTGAAAACTTTACTCTAAATTAGAAAATTAACTACAAGAGAACTCTTACTTGAATTCACTTATACATTAATGATGAACTTTCACATAACAACATCAACACCCACAAAATAACCAAAAACACACACACACACACACCCCAACTTCTTATTCAGACACTTACAAACCCACATTTTTATTTGATAACCATCACGATTCATTAGATCTTTCTAACTGTGTTTAGTTGACTGGACATTTTTCTTATAAACCCACATGTTTTATTTTTTTTCCTACTTGTCTTGAATTTCTACCACTTTCCTCTCAACCTTCTTCACCTCCTTCTTAGGAACACACACCTTAAGCACCCCATTCTCCATACAAGCCTTGACCCCCTCACCACCGTCATCCTTGGCGTTTTCCGGCAGCCTAAACGGATGACAGAACTTCCCCCGGCTGCGCTCCACCCTGCCCCACCGACCCTCCTTCTCGTCCTCCACGGTGGGACCGCCCCTATCACCCGAGATCTGTAGGACAAGACCACCTTCTTCTTCCACCATCTCGACCTTAACATCCTCCTTGTTGAGCCCCGGTAGGTCCACGTAAAACATGTGGGCCTCCGGGGTCTCTTTCCAGTCCACCGGGCAGCACGGTACCTGTAAAAGATAAAAACCCAATACTTTTCATTACAATAGGAGAGAATTTATAACATAACAGCTCAAGAGTCACCTTGGAAACTAGATACAATTCAATGGGTTAAACTTCATAGGTTCCTTAAGCCCCACCCACAGAGTTGCCATACACGAGATCTACATATAAGTTCAAGTGGGGTTCCATCCTAAAACTAATAGGTATAAGGTGAAATAACTTAGTAACTTTATATATTAATCTCTTTCCTGTCGCAACTCAATGTGAGATTCTGTTAGACTTATACATGAAATTATTAACACAATGATCAACCTACTACTAATTAATTACATAAAATCAAACAAAAAAACATAATAATATATATAAAATAAAGATCAAAAAATATAATATAAGGCAACTGCCCAGTAGAATGGATCCCAGTTCTCTAGGGACATGTCCTTCATGTTATCAATAAGATTGGAAATTGACATTTTTTTTTTTTTGTATTTTTTAGAACAAATAAAAAAGGGTTTTTGATTTTATGTTTTGGGATTTTTTTTTTTTTTTTTTTTGGTTTTTAAATTTTCAGTTTGATTTGAGATGAGTTTGGAGTGGTGATTGAGATGGTATATAGAGGGGTGATAACAGAGATGACGGGATAAGTCTTGAACTTTCTTGAGCTTCTTCATTTCTTCTTCTTTTTAATTTTTTTTTTTTTTTGGGGGTAAAGAAAAGATGAATGAAGTTGAGTTGAGTGATTCACTTGGTTGCTGGAACATTCTCCAATATCTTAACAGATATACAAGATGTTGAGAAGATCTATAAATTAAACACGAGTGGAAGCGATAATTCGATAAAATTAATAAAATAATATACAAGATTTTTATTAGAAAATTCTCTCTCACTAGAGGAAAATTATGACCTAATTGGTATCAAAATTTTCACTATAAATTTTAGAATTATGACTCAATACATAAAATCTCATTGTTTTTCAGTTAATTTCTTCTCTCTTTTCCCTTCTTTCTGTCTCCTCTCTTTCCTCTCACATTTCAAATGTCAACCCTTAACCCTTATTTATAATTGAGTTAATCAATCAGAATCGTAATCAAATCCCAATTTGATTAGGTAACTAAATCATATCAAATATCACCTAAATCAAATCTAAATTATGTCAATCAATATTAATTTTAAATAAATAATATCCTAACACAAGATATATATCATATCACACAAAATATTCTATCTCTAATTATGATGTATCTAACACTTCCCCTTAATCATAGCGGGAGCATAGCGAATACAAAAATTGCCTCTGAACTCACAAAAGAAATACCGAGGAAGACCTTTGGTGAAGATATCAACATATTAAAGTGAAAAAGGGAAATGGAGAACTTGAACCTAACCGAGAGCCACCCATTCCTGCACAAGATGAATGTTGAGCTCCATATGTTTAGTTTGTTGGTGCTGAAATGGATTACTTGCAAGACATGTAACACTAACATTATCACAACGGACAATTGTCGCATTGGGAAGGATGGTGCCCAACTTGTGGAGGAAAGATTCAAAGACATTCAAAGAAGAAAGATCAAACTGAAGGAAGTTGTAGCAACGTGAAATTTATCACTGTTTTAAGTCATTTATGCCCCTACACTAGTACAAATGGGTATATCAAGCACTTGACTCTCAGGGTTAACATGACATCTAACATAAGAGTGTACTCTAGGGTGAATTGAAATATGCCCCAACTTGCTAGGTAACAGAGGAACAAAATAAACTGAAATGGAAAGAGAAGAGAATAAGATTTCTGTGTCTTTCAGTAGATCAATCAATGTTCTAAAACATTGAATTTAGAGGCAGAAGTTTGCCCGTTCAAGCTAGAGGTGTTCATTTTTCCAGAATTGGACCGGACAAGGCTGGACTCAGCCGAGATCAGACTAGATTGGTCCGAATGGAAGACCAAAGTTGGCCTCCCGAAGACGGGACCAAATTTAACTGATTCGGTCCGAGACTAGACCCGTTACTTCATGGACCAGACAGAACATGACTAATTTGGACCAATTATCATTCCTTTGTTTAGTATATAAGTTAAATTTACTTAATTTTGTCAATTTTGGACAACTTTAAAGGTTCCTAATTGAAAACAAAATGACTAAAAATAAACATTAGAAAATAGAAAATTTAAAATTTTAAAAGCACCTTCTACCGAATACAACAGCCCGCCAAATAACTTTCTATTACGATTTATATTTACCAAACCCAACCCCCAAAAGTGTGGCCCCTTTGATTCAATTCTCTTATTACTCGATTCTCCCAACTAATAACCAATGGAATTCTTCATAAATTAACTAGAAATAATTATACATATGGATTTTAGTAATATACAAAATGCAATAATTTTTCATTAAACAGATAAGATAATTAATGTAGGTGTTTATAAGATTTTTAATTTAATTATAAGCCAAAAGTTACAAATCTAAGATAGCCCAATAATATTAAAATAAAATACATAGGAGATCCAACGAGATCAATTGGGTTTTTCAGCCCACTCTTGGATTTTTCGAGTTTGGATCGGACCCGACGAAAACCCGAAATAAACTCAATTGGAAGACCGAGGACTGGACCAAAATTGAATCAGTCCGGTCTGGACCAGTATATGAATAGCCTAGTTCTAGCAACCGCCCATTATGAAAAGTGAATGGATATGGAGGAGCAAAGAAGCTAGTCTTAGTGAAGGAAACAACGGATATAGACACACAGTGTGCTGCAATGCGACGCGTCGGCTCAAAACACGCGTCACGTGTGAGCGTGTGGCCCACCATGCCCACTCTAAACTCACAAGACTTTAATAAATCAAAGGAAAAAGTGGTACATAAACTGACTTACCCACTTCTAGAATTTTTATACGGGATAGATGGGTTAGGACAATTTTAACAAAATTAAAGCACACTACCTCTAAATGTCAACAAACGTACACTACAATCTTTTAAAGTGTCTATACACAGAATAGTATAATACCAAATATTGTAACCATTCAGTTATAATTAACATATATTTCTAATTTTTATTAAGCATCAATACATTATTATTATTTTTTTTTTTGGCTCATTATTACAATTTGCATTGACACAATTTGTAGGGTTCATTTACCAGGTACTAATGCTACCGGATCCTATTAGAACTCCGAAGTTAAGCATGCTTGGGCGAGAGTTAGTACCAGGATGGATGATCTCCTGGGAAGTCCTCGTGTTGCCAACCCTATAAGGTTAGGTGTCCTCGGATACAGCTTCTCTGTAGGGGTTACACTCTGAAGGGGTAAGGCTGCGTACATTCACCCCTCCTAAACCCTGCTTATGCGGGAGCCCTTGAGGTACTGGCTCTGTTGTTGTTGTCGTTGCTACATCGACACAATTTGCCTTGGTATGTGTATATATTCGTTTGTGTGTATCTTGGCGGATCTTGTATTGTCTTATATTTCATTAAGCTTTGGCCCAATACCCTTGTTGAGCCCAAATATAATATGTTGGGCCCAGAGTGCAATCTAATTCTGCTTGTGTTTGGTTGGTGAGATTGGTCAAATTTACAGTATTAGGTCTCATTTATAAGGTAGAAGATTGGATCAATCTGATTTAGATCCAAGACACTAAGTTTTTAGTGTGGTTGGCTCTATATATATAACGGGATTGTGTATGTTGATATTAGTGTTTAGAGCCGAGACTTCTCAGGTAATTTTTCAGATATATAGTGGTATTATTGTGCTCTCCTCCATAGATGTAGGTTTCGACTGAACTACTTAAATTCCAGTGTTTTTGATATTACTTTCTATTACTCTTTTGTTGGTGGTTATAATTTCGATATAGAATTTCGGTATTTTGTGGGTGGTCGTAATAGTGACTAAATCACAATAAAAATAGTCATCCCCTCCACGTGTTCCTCATGTGCCTTAGCAATAGAATTATCAAGATTGTCAAACCTAGTTTCATAGTAATTCAACTGGAATTGCACTTCCAGTTGAAAATTGAACATCTTTTCTAAATAGATTTCTTAATTTTATTTTTGGAATTTTCAAATGTGCTATGTTTGAAATAGGGGTGTAAATGAGCTGAGTCAAATTACAAGCCCTCACGAGTTGGCTCGTCATAATGCTGGAAAGGCTCGGCTCGCGTTGAGCTTGAGTCGAGCCGATCCTGAGCTTAGTGAAGCTCGAATTTGTAGGCTCGCGAGCCTTTTTTAATATAATATATTTGCTTAAATATGCCAAATCAAGCCAAATTTGAGCCTATATGAGCTGAGCCTGAGCTTAAACGAGCCTAAATTTAGCTTAAATGAGCTGTAAGTATTTAAGCTTCATTAGAAGCGCGCTAAGCTTGGATTGAGCTGAGTCGAGCTCCAGCATTTCATGAGCCAAGCTTGAGCTTGCACTTTCCAAGCTTGGCGAGCTTTGAGCCGAGCTTAATGCAAACGAGCCAATCCTCAAGCCTTACAGGCTTGGACTCAACTCGACTCAAATACACCCCTAGTTTGAATTGATTTATAGTTGTGCTAGAATTTGGGTGTTGAGTGCTTCATTTTTCATCAATATGTATAATACCTCAATCCCACACAGGAAGGCTAGATGTGGGAAAATCGCTTTATATGACCCCCTTTCCTTTGAGTTAGTAAAGTCTTGTGAGTTTAGAGTGGCATAGGGGGCCACACGCGCGCCCTGCCTCGCCAGATAGGCCATTGTGTCGTAGTGTGGGCTTTTTCTAACTCGAACTTTTACTTTTACATTCATCATTTTTTTAGTCATCGAAATTGAACTCAACACTGTTTCTTACTGGGTCGAGCTTGAGATTGAAGCTTGACCTCAAATTGTCATTCCCAACCAACCTTGAGGGTGCTAGCTTAAGGTATTACCAGCTACTTGGGCTCAAGTTCGAGGCTACAAATTTGAGCTCGAGATTTGAGTTTTGACCATTTCATCGCCCACTTTTTCCGTAGCCATTCTTTCCATAACTGAGGCTGGATTCTTTGTTCCTTCATATCTACGCACTCTCCTTACTGAGTCCGGATTTTGCGCCCACTCTTCATAGAGTTGCTTAAGTAGGCCAAATTCTACCAATAAATATAGACCCTTAAATCTTTTGATTAACACACCGAATACAAAATTCTTTACTTCCTTACTTTATCTCAAAGTTAATTCTTTCCTCTCTATTACTGAGCAAGTTGAAACGTGTTATAGTCCATCACCCTTGAGTACACTATTGAGGTGGGCGTAGGGGTCGGAGTGCCATTGGTCCTGTTGTAACTGTGCAGGGGCATAAGCAACTTAGGACAGTGGAGCTTTCTACAGTGCAACATTCTTTGGTTTAATTTTTCCTTTGCACTCTACTTAGTTGTAGTTCGTTTCTGCTATTTCCATTGTAATTCTTAAGTTCACTTTAGTTTCATTAAAAATTGTATTTTGGTTGCTCATTTATGTTATTTTCCGAACAAGTTATACTTCTTGGGTTTTTAGGTTTGGTTTATGCTTTATAACAACGTAGATTTTTAGTTACAATTCTTAATGATTATTGTCTCTTTGCGATCATTAGTTTTTCGGTTACAATTTGGAATTGTAATAGTTATGTCTTTCATGTTCCTTTTAGTAAGTCCATCCTAGACACAACATAGCTTTGCCAGTGATTGTGGATATGTTCTTTTATATATAATGGGTAGGTTAGGGGGAAATTGACTACTGCTCCGGTTACAAAACGTGAACAATATATATTACGCATTGGAGGACAAGTAGCGGCAGGCTAAAGAAAAGTTAGATGGAGACGATTAGACATGAATCTACTTAATGAGGAGATGACCTTAGATAGAGTTAAGTGGCGGTCAAAAATACATGTGGCCGACATAGCTGTTACCAGAGGGTAGCACAACGATGCTAGTTCACAATGCCTTAGGCGTTCATATTTGCTGTTGTTGCTGCTTCGATATCTGGTAATGCTCTATTTGATTTGGCTTTGACTGGATTTTATAAATGTTGTTCCACTTTTGCTTTTTAGGCTTGTGGCCCCTTTGGAAACAATCACCTTTCGGGGTAGCATCCTGTATGGGTAAGGTTGCTTACATTTCACCCTCTTTAGACCCTGCTTTGGCGAAAATTTTTGCAGACATTGAGTTTTTTTTGTTTTTGTTGCTGCTGTTCTATTTTTAGTTATGCAATTGAAACTTCAATATTAAAACAGACATTATAATTTTTCTATTTTTTTATGGATTAGGAGAAGCGACATATATAGGCCCTCTAAAAATATAAAATTAGAGATTTAAAGGTCTTCCCGGAGGGACTAACTTTTTTATAAAGTTATGAAATAAAATTAATTTTCTAGTTCAAATAAAAATCAAGGAACTAAATATTTTATGGCATATTTGGTATTGTTTCTATCTATTATTTTTAGGGTTCATTTACCTCACACTAATGCACAGGATTCCATTAAAACGTTCGAAGTTAAGCATGCTTGGCAAGAATAATACCAAGATGGATGACCTTCTGGGAAATTCTCGTGTTGTTAACCCCATAAGATTGGGGGTCCTCGGAAACCGCCTCTTGGCAGGGTTACACCCTGAAGGGGTAAGGCTGTGTACATCCACAACCCCCCCACCCCCCCCCCCCCCCCCGGCGGGAGCCCTTAACGCACTGGGTTTGTTGTTGTTGTTGTTATTGTCGTTTATGTTTATTATCTTTAAGAAACTAAAAATTGAGTTTAAAACTTTTATATTTTATATTTTTACTCAAATTAAAAATAAAAAAAAGAAGCTAAAAGCAAATAATTGAAAATAAGAAAATGTTGCTTCAAAAATGTAATTTGTAGTTTAAAAGTTAAAAATTGCAAATAAATACCGATACCAAAAGATCCTTACCAAAGAGGGCACCAACACGCCGTCGCCGGATCCCATTGGAACTCCAAAGTTAAGCGTGCTTGGGCGAGAGTAGTACTAGGATGGGTGAGGAGGAAGTCCTCCCCTCAGGTTGGGGGCACTGGGAAACAACTTCTTCTCTTCAGGTTAACACCCTGAAGGAGGAAGGCTGCGTACATCCCCCCCCCCCCCCCCCCCCCCCCCCCCAAAGACCCTACGTAGGCGGGAGCCCTTAAGGCACTGGGTATATTCCTTTTCCTTTTTTTTTTTTTACCAAAAGATCCTTACTTGAAAGTATGTTCCTCTAGCAGCAATAGATAGCCATTTTGAAGTAGTTAATTTAGGTTTACAGAATATTCAAGTTGAAAGGGCTAATGAGATAGTGACAAGGCTCTGACATGATGTTTAAATCCCCCTTGGCAAATCCAAAATAAGACGTAAGAAACACAACTCATTATGGGATTCTAGTCAACTTCAACCATTACTTCAGAGAGACTAATGTGGCAGCTGATTGGGTAGCAAAGTAGGGGCATAATATTGGTATTCTAACCCACTCTTTTTCTCATCCTATAGCCTGAATCTAGGTTTTATCATTTTGACTGATGCGCTAAAAGGGACCCTTCCTAAGAGATGCCTCTAACATTTTCTTTTTACGATTATAATAAAAAACTGTTTCTCTCAAAACAAATCGAGTCAAAATCATGATTTAGATTCCCCAATAATTTTTTTAAAAAAAGCAGAGCGGGCTATTGATTATGCAAGCGGAGCGGGCTATTGAGATGGGGAAATTAGTAGGTTTTAATTTTGATGGTTTCGACCCACCTAGGGTGGCAAAGCTGCTTGCGAATTGAGGTGGTTGGCTTTGGGGTTGAGGTTTCAGTCCAACTCCTGCTTCCCGTATTTTTTGTCTGATTTTTCTTCAGCTGAGATCCAGCTAGGTTGGTTTTGGGGTTAAAGTTTCAGTTCAGCTCCTGTTTCTTGTGTTTTTTGTCTGATTTTTCTTCAGCTGAGATCCAGCCAGGTGTTCTTTTGGGTGGCTCTGCTTCAGCTTCTTCCGTCGTCCTGTCTTTTTTTTTTTTTTGTCCGCTTCTCCTGTTTTGGTGGTCTTGGTATGTTCTGTTTTTTGTTTGGTTGCGCCTGTTTCTTGTTGTTTTCTCCCTGTTTTTCTCTTTTGGGTCTTTTCTGTAGGTCTCCCAGTTTCGGGATTTCCAGGGCTCTTTTAGCCGAGTGCCTTTTTTTTTTGGCCGTTTTGCTGCTAATTACAAAAAAAAAAAAAAAAAAAAAAAAAAGGAACTGGGGCGGTATGGTTTGGTTGAAATGCACATAACTAATACTAATACTAATTACTTACCCCCATCCAAAATTTTCCACACCTTCTTCTCCACCCTAAAGTCTTAGTTTATATATAGACTATATTAAAATAAATTAGAGTTTTTCTATGCGTAATTAAATTTTATTTATATTTTATAGTTAATAAATTATATATAATATTTATAAAAATTATAGTTTGCCCACATAATAATTTATATGCTTTTAATTTAAGAAAAGAGAGTTGATCTTATCATAAATTAAACATCTTATGTAGATATAGATGGAAAATGAAATTTTAAATGGCCTAGAAGTTCAAAATAGGGAGCTTAATGTCACGGGCCGCCTTTGGCTGACACTGTCCCCGGTGCTCAATAAGCAGACATATGCCATATGGGGTCTCCTAAGCCTGTCCGATACTAATGCGCATTGATTGTGTTCAGGTATGTCCGTGGTATGCCGTGTATTTCGTCTCTTGAAGGTGCATATTACTGCTTGTTGACCATAGGGGGTAGGCTGGCCCGGCCCTAGCCTCAGGGCCCGGGCGCCGCACGGGTGATCTGCGCTCATCTCGTGAGAAGTGGTATCAGAGCGAGGCTCAGGATATGCGAGTAAGCAGCTGTGGTGGGACCGAGCTTTGTCCGTGGTGGTGGACACTCCTAGGGAATGGGAGTTGCTCGTGTCCTAGGTGCGTTGAGCGGGTTTGTCCGTGGGTATGGACACTCCTTGTCTTGTGTGGGAGGGGCACTCTAACGAGGAACTTTTGGAGTGAAGTTGAGTGGCTCGCGATTCCGGATGTGGCAGAAGGCGCACCGTGTTGGGCGTCGGTCAGGCGTGCTGAGCGTATGGCTGGCTTACTGCGTGGAGATTGGGCCGATCCTTGGGGTGCAGTGCGAAGTTCACAAGGTGAAGAGTCAACAAGCATCGTGGAGCGAGACGTGTACGTGGTGCACTATGGTGCATGGAGCTGGCATGCTGCTTTTTGGGCACACTGCTTATCATCAGGTGAGTGTCAATAGCATGTCAGGGGTGTCACGTTGGAGGGGATGATGATGTGGTCGTCCCGTGACCACTCAAGGCTGCTAGAGATACAAGGATGCGATGATGGGCAGGCACTCGCAACGAGGATGTTTGGGGAATTAGGTGGGGGAGAATGTCACGGGCCGCCTTTGGCTGACACTGTCCCCGGTGCTCAATAAGCAGACATATGCCATATGGGGTCTCCTAAGCCTGTCCGATACTAATGCGCATTGATTGTGTTCAGGTATGTCCGTGGTATGCAGTGTATTTCGTCTCTTGAAGGTGCATATTGCTGCTTGTTGACCATAGGGGGTAGGTTGGCCCGGCCCTAGCCTCAGGGCCCGGGCGCCGCACGGGTGATCTGCGCTCATCCCGTGACATTAAGCTTTTAAAAGAGAGAACAACTTCTAATTAATATATTTTTTTTGATAATTACTCCCAATTAATATATAAAATATAAAAAGCAAAAGTAACAACATTCTCAATATTCCAAGGGCTCCCGCCTAAACAGGGTCTAAGGGGAGTGGATGTACGCAGCCTTCCTCCTTCAGGATACTACTTTGAAGAGAGGCTGTTTCCGAGAACCCCCAACCTGAGGGGTGCAACACGAGGACTTCACAGGAGGTCACCCATTTTGGTACTACTCTCGCCCAAGTACGCTTATCTTCAGAGTTCTAATGAAATCCGGTGTTTGCATATTGGTATTCTTTTAGGTAATATATAATATATATTGTATTATAATATATATATACTTATAAAAAAAAAAAAAATTTTTCCAACTTGACCAACCATTTGTCCACCGGTTACTTTCCCCTCCAAAAGTCTCATCATTGTGAATGTACACAAGCCTAACCCTTTTTATTATTCATTTAGAAAAAAAATATTTTTTTAGGAGTTATTTATTCTAAATTGATCACACCATTTTCTTATTGTGTAGTTCTGGCCTTATGTTTTTTATAATTGATATTGTGTTAATCTAATTCGGTATAATTGGTTTGTATTGGGTCCTTTGCATCTTGCAAAATTATATCACTAAGATTACAATATTAACTTAAGTTTAATTTCACCAGTATAATTAAATTGATACAATGTAAATTCTGCAAGAATTAAGTTGATATAGTTAAAAATAAAATGACTAAATTTATATAACATGTAAAGTATTTTCCTTTGATGTAAACAACTATGCACAACCTTATCAGTAAGTGAAATATCAACTAACAAATAATGTCGTTCCACAACATTCGAAAAAACAAACACTAAGAAGGGAAAAAGGATAGAGGGAAGAGAGATTGAGAAGCTCAACGTTGATCCATATCAATCCCGTAGCAATTTAAAACACGAGGTGCCTTTGTTTTTATGGTTTTTTTAATAAACGCTAACCCAAATACAACCCCTAAAGCACCTCCTCAAACAGGACAAAAGAACTCTAATGATAACGTTATACATACATAGTTACATAGAACTTATATGACAAAAATATACTCCAACGAGTAGAAAGTAAATATAACTAAATAATTGCACGTCTATAAATAATAAGTTTGTATAGTATGTATTAAATACAAATAATGCCTATATATACGTACTTATAATCCTGATGATTGAAGTCGCTGATGGTCACTCAAAAGCACCCCGTTCATGGGCATTTTGCAAAATTGTAAGGTGGTAACTTGCTAGTTGGTTCAACCAAATAAGATAGTTTAAGTTCATGCATTGAATGTTCGAGTGTTCTGACTTGCCCTATTTTTCAGTTGTGCCTAAATATTTTCTGCTTAAATCTTCCGAATCCGTATGAATTTAACAAACTTTATCCATGAATGTTGCGCATAAAATTCAATTATTAAAAAAAAAGAAAAAAAAAATAGTATTGTAGATTGATAAAGTAAATACGCCAACTCTTTTCAAGATAACTTTCTTTTGGGTAGATGTAGAAAGTAGACTTTTTCTTGGATACTTTTAAGTGCATGTAATCCTCCTCCTCATCGTGAATTAAGCCACATAGCACTCAATCAGATTTACCAACAATTCTTCTAAGTCCATGTCACAATAGTGCTTTTTGACCCATTTGATTCACAGCCATTAACAAGCCATTACGCCACAAACTTAATTATCAAGTAGGGGAGAATTTGAAATCGTGTGGAAAATTAAAACAAGACGAAAATATGAAGAGCACTTTAACTTTGGATGAAAATATTTTGGATGATCTTCTCATTGGTATGTTCTGCCATTCATACTGGTGCAAAAGCAAATGAAAAGACTAAAACTAATACTGACTAAAAAATCCTAAGCTACATAACTACAAGAGCAAAGACCAAAATAAAATACAAGAAACACTCCCCCTCTCCCTGTTGATGAGGGGAACCGGATACAAGGGGGGAATAATTCCCTTCATTAACTACCTAGCTACTAAATACGTAAAATACACTAGTATATGTAAAAAAAAAAAAATAATTATTACGAAATAGTAGTGGGAAGTATTATTCTCAACAAGTTTGTATCAGCTCGGTTGAGTGAAGACTGTTGAGAGTCTAAACACTCTTCTATGATGTAGCTAGGTTCACTAGATTAGATGCTTAAGACCGATAACTGAAGATAAGATATGAAGTTGGATTTCCGATAGATGATAAACTAACTCGGGCAAAGAAAACTTATTATAAGGGGAAGATACACATCGTGGATCTTTTGGTGTATTTTTTTCATACACACTTATCTCTACAAGACTCATCTATATGCAACCTACTCATAATACATATGAATTAAACTAAATATCTCAATTCATGAGCTGGGTTATGCATGAACACCTTCAAGTAAGTGTGAAGCTAAAAAATTTAGCACATGGACGTAGGTGAACATGTGTTTGATTAACCTGATAAGTGAATGAACATAATGTCAAATGACGCATAAACCAAGTTAGCATTATCATTTTCAACAAAGACCAAGGTAGTCAACTTTTGAGCGTAGAGTTGGCTCAGTAAGGCTTGTGTAAGCTCAAGCAGGTGACTCATTGAGGCTTAAATTTTGCTTTCATTTAGGCACATTTCAGTTTAGAGTTTAGCTAGACAATAGATCATGTAGGCACTTTTAAACTTTTGGGCTACCAAACTCGGGCTTTCTCGTGTTTGAGTTTGACTTACTTAGTCAAATTAGCCGAATTGATTGACTTAGCTTGAGCTTGAAATGAGTCCAATCTTTTTTTCCAAATAACAAGTTAGCTTTCAAGGGCTAATTGGGTTGGCTCAGCTCAACAAGTTTGCAAAAGCTTACTATACAACAATGTAGATTTGATAAGATATGAAATAAATAAGAGAAACCCAAACCTTAAGTGATTTATGAATTTTTATGGCAGGTTATTAATATATTTGTTACACGCTATGTTTTGTTGTATGTTCTTGGGGTTTAAAAAAAAAATTTCTACCCAAAAAATTTCTGGCCCAACTGAACACGCTTGCCATACTTCTCAACCAATATCCAAGCTACCATGTAATCCACCGACTCATGTGACTCGACTTGATCATACGATTCCCCTTAAAAAGGGAGATGAGGAATAAACCTCATAAATTCCCCTTAAAGGGGACCACTTATGTGCCCTGTGGGGATTGAATCCCGATCATGCCGTTGGCAGTCGGAGAACTCGGCCGCTAGGCTATGTCCCTATGGGACAAACCACCAACTCATATGACTCGACTTGATTATACGATTCTTGTTTTCCCCTCCTTTTTGCAATTTTAGACAATAAAAATCATCAATCTAGTAATAGTTTAGGTTTCTGTGTCGATGTCTTGTAGTGGTTAAATCTGGCCGTTGGCAACCTACTAATAATTCTTGAAGTGTAAAGTGAAACTTGAGTTAGGTAGTGGTTAAATTTGGCCGTATCAAGGTCAATCCATAACCAATCCAATTCAAGTCAAGTCAAGTTAAACTCTCTTATGTTCATGGATCGTGTTAGTTTTATCGGGTCGAGTTGGACTTCTTTCCTCTTGCCAAGGTTGAGTCTCTACCGAAGTCAGGTTGAATTGCCATCCTTAAATACAAAAAGACTACAAAATCTTTCTTGAATAAGGAAACCATGACTTGAGAGAGCGGAATGATAATCTTTAAATTTAAGACCTTTAACTTGAAGATAGTGAGACAAACTACTATGATGACCTTTAGCTTATAATTATTATCCATAATGGGAAGACATTATTAGAGGAACTCTAAGGGTTCCTTTTAAGCCATTTTCTCCAGTCTCATCGGTTCACAAGATTCAGAATATGACAAGCTCTTGACAATATGGTTTGCCCTCAATGTTCCTACCACAAGGGATTGGCTAAATCAGCAACACTTGATCAATAAATCTGACTCAACTTCAGCAATTTTAAAGGTGATAAAGCCTACCTTTAGTCCGTGGAAGTGGAATTTACTGACTGACGAAATCCAGACTCTAGTTAATTTTTTGAGTAGTGTACAATTTCTTCATTCCCAGAGAGAAACTAATTATGTTGCGAACCACTCTACAATGCAAGGTGTCTCGAGGACTAATTCTCTCGTTGCCTAGCTTTTACTATGGTGATTAACCACTTTAGTTTTGTCTATCTTTACATTTTTATCGTTATAATGTTATATTCTCTTGGTGCAGCATTCTCGGCCGACTGTTTTTTAATTGAAAAAGGGTTAGGGAAATAGAGAAAAAGACAATGAAAGTGGACTTCGAAGGGTATTTGTTGGACCTAAGCCTAACGGCTTAAAACTGCCCCCCATTTGAAACTGAACTTGGCAGCCCACATGGGCCCCCTTATCCTTTTAGTTATGCAATATTATTAACTATTAAATATTATCTAATTTATGTTTTTAATTTATGTATTTAATGATGTAGTAAAAAATTACTTTATTATAAAGCAATATTAAATTAATTATTATTTTATAAATTAATGAATTTTTGACATGTATATTAAGTAAATAATTAAGGGTAAGTTACATAATTGTACCATAATATTTGATGTATTAACATTTTGAGTTTACAAACTTTATAAAATAATTTTCGGTCCAAAAAATTACATATATTGAATAAAATAATTCTAAGGTCTGTGATCCTGCTCTTTTTCTCTAGAAGTGTCATAACATGGTTGCTGTGTTGGATGAAAAGAACAGCGTGGAGATGGGGTGGGGAACAACAAAAAACGGCAAGTGTTATACCATTTTACATTGTTAATTTGACTGCTTTAGTAAATATATGTGACTTTTATACTGAAAATTTATTTTTTATACAATTATGGACTAAAAAATAATAAGCAAAATTTTGAGATGCTAATATATAATTCACGTAATAATTAATAGAGTAAATTACATACTAGTAGTGTAAGGTTTTATATATTAACCTTTTAGTTCATAAACCTTGTAAAATAATGTTTAGTCGAAAATGTTATATGTATTAAATAAAATAATTTAAATATATATGGATACAAAACATGTCCCCGTTCTAACTCATAATGTCAAGTTTTATATTTTTTTACACCGTTGTTTAAACTATTTATATATAACTTTAGACATATAAATTTAATTCTAATAAAATTTATGAACCCAAAAATTGATATAATAAACTATGATATACACATAATAATAAGTAATTCACCCAATATTATAATTAATTAAGTATTATTTTGGGAAGTGTATAGCAAAATTAGGTAATTCAAATCACGCCACATGTCCCGGCTTTTCCCCCCTTTTTAACCCCCCCACCCCCACTCCCATTATCCCCCACACCTCATTGTTCTTCCCTTTTTTTCCCTCTCTTTTCTTCGTTACTTATGGCTAACCTTCTCACTTTGTCCTTTTTCTTCTTCTTTTTCTCTCTTCTTTCTCTTGTTTTTGCATCTCGAGCGTCCTTGAACTCGACTCGAGACCCTGAGTTAGTGGTTCATGACGTGCATAGGTGTGTGTTTGGATGTGTATTCGATTTTGTTATGCGACTTTTATTCTCTTTAGAGTATAAAGGGTTTTCTTCTCTTGATTACGAGAAAGTCGTTAATTTCAAACTTTAATGGTTTACTTAATTATCGTATGATTTTTTATTGCTTTAATTCTAGATAATGCTATAATAAAGCATGTTTGTTTGTAGAGAATTGGCTTATATTATTACTGATGATGTTTTAGATAGATCCATTCTTCGATACGATGCTTAAAGCTTAGTTCTTATTGTGATTAAAAAAATAAGTCTTTTAGCTTCATGATAAAAAAAAAACCCCATTATTTTAAGTGTTTGACTCTTGCATTCTTAACTAAAAAGAATGTAAAGAAAAAAAGGTTGTTGAGAAGTTAAATGAGAATAATCTTTTCATGGAGCTAAAATGTGTTTTGGATGTGTAGGGCCATTAATGCTTCTAGGAGGAACTTGGCCTTCCTCTCTTGTGGCACCGGTAATCCCATTGATGACTGCTGGCGATGCGACCCAAACTGGGCCAACAACCGCCAGCGATTGGCTGATTGCGCTATTGGGTTTGGTCGTGATGCTTTGGGGGGTCGTAATGGCCGCATCTATGTGGTTACTGACTCTAGCGATGACAACCCAGTAAACCCCACGCCAGGCACTCTCCGCCATGCAGTGATACAGGATGAGCCCTTATGGATAATATTCAAACGAGATATGGTCATAACCCTCAAAGAACAACTAGCCATGAGCCCATACAAAACCATTGATGGCAGAGGTGCTAGTGTCCATATCACCGGTGGCGGGTGCATCACCATCCATCAAGTGTCCAACATTATCATACACGGGATTCACATACATGACTGCTTTCCGGCAGGGAATGCAATTGTGAGAGACTCCCCAGAGCATGTTAGCTTCTGGACAATGTCAGACGGGGATGGGATCACGATAAGGAAAAGTAATGACATATGGGTTGACCATTGCTCATTGTCGAGCTGCAAGGATGGTCTCATAGATGTGACCCTAGGATCCACAGCTGTAACCATATCAAACAACCACATGACCCACCATGACAAGGTCATGCTCTTGGGCCATAGCGATTCTTACACCCAGGACAAGGACATGCATGTCACTGTGGCATTCAATCATTTTGGCGAGGGCCTCGTCCAAAGAATGCCTAGGTACGTAAATTTTGTGCTTTGTATGCTTTCCTTATATGAATTTTATATACATTTATATATATATTTTTTTCAGAACCCTTGATTTGTTTCTATAAAAAAAACTAGATGAATTTGTGTGTACTCATAACGTTACTCGTGTATAAATGGGGATGAATGCAGGTGTCGACATGGATACTTTCACGTGGTGAACAATGACTACACACATTGGGAGATGTATGCCGTTGGTGGGAGTGCGTCCCCCACCATTTTCAGCCAAGGCAACCGATTCCTTGCCCCTGATAACTCCAACAAAAAAGAGGTCTAACCATCCCCTTATTCTATTTCAAAAATACTTTATATCCGCAACTCAAACATATAACATATGAAATCAATGCAGGTAACAAAACACGAGGATGCACCAGAGAGCGAGTGGAGGCAATGGAACTGGAGATCAGAAGGTGATTTGATGTTGAACGGAGCATATTTCCGTCAATCTGGGGCAGGTGCAGCCTCCACCTATGCTCGGGCTGTGAGCCTAAGCGCTAGGCCGGCTCAACTCGTGGGCCCAATAACGGGTGGCGCCGGTGCACTCGGCTGCAGGCAAGGCTCTCGTTGCTAGCAATGAACCAAAATATTATGTCATGTATTATGTTTTATGTTTATGGATTACTAGCCACTTAAAATTAATAAAATTAAAAAAATAGGAGGCTAGTTATAGAGGCACTTTAATTTAGCTTATTTATGTTTTGTTTTTTTTTTTTTTAATCCTAAGCATTTTGGTCAAATGTAACGACCTCTGCCTAGTTATTTTGACAACCATTGTACGTTTAAATACAAAAATGTACTCGGTGGTTGATTATATGTGACGAATTGCAGAAGAGTTGGTTATTAAATTAATATTTAAAGGATTATGTAACGCTTTTATTTCTTGTTTCATTCATCTGATAAAATCTTAAATGTTAGCTCAAGTGGAAAGATACTTGGAATGAATAAACGCTTATTATGGCCTTATTTAGTTGTTATATGAATTAAATTCCTATGGGAAGTTATACTTCCTGATAATTTAATTATCGTGTCAATTTCTCATGAAATAGTTGCAAAGTGTTTGGTTTTTAGGATGGGAAATAAAATTTTCTTAGAAAGGCTATAGTTAAAAGTAAAGAAATTAGAAATTACCTAAAAAGGTTATATAAGTTACTTCCTATCTTTTGAATGAATAAAAAATTACTAAGCAATTTTTACTTTTCATAGTCTGTCAATGTCTTGCCAACCAAATAAGAACCTGCAAAACAAGGCCTATGTTTTACAAATCTATGGTTTTTAACTTATCCTGTTATATGTAAGAAGAATTTTTAGTATGTAGTGTAAATAAACTGGGATGATAGTCAAAGTGGATATAAGTTGACCTTGAGTAGCCTAATTACAGAAAAAATAAAAAAGAAAATTGAATTGACTTAAGAAAATTGAAAAATACGGCTAATATAAAAGTAAATTATCTAGAAAAGGTAAACAAAATATGCCTTGGCTGAGTTTGTTTTAAGCGTGCTGTTTTGTCTTGATCCCCGTGCCTTGTCAGGTCCTATGCTCAGTGTCTGCTGTGTCGTATTTGAGGCGAGTGTTTGTTTCTTATTGACCTTTTTTTTGTTTTGTATTGGTTATTTTTGGTCCCCGTTTTGTTACGGTCGGACTCAGGCCTCATCTAGAGAGTGATCTGCTTATATCGCGCGATTTTGTCACTATTTATCTGGGGAAAAAAAAAACAATATGCCTTGGCTTGACTGTGATTTGAATTAGACACAAGTCATGTTAACAAATTACATGTTTACCTGCTGTTGACTCGATTTGTGAAATAGTATCTCTTTTCAAAAGTATACATTTTTTTTTATGGCATCATAAAGAAAATATTTTGTATGATCATATTTTTAACCCAAAAGAAAAAAAAAATAATATCATTTGATTGTTTGGAAATATACCTAAGAAAGGTCCTGGTCAAGTTTTTTTTATTTTTTTTTAATAATTAAAAAGAAAACTTGTAATGTAGGTGATTGTGCAACTCCTATAAAAGGGCCTAAAAGATCAGACCAAAGTGAGAAAAAAAAGTGGAATAAAAAAAAAAACCAGATAATACTTAGATATCTTGATTCCCCTAAATACAACGACCTCAACCCACCTTGAATCTAATGTATTCGATATTTCTTGCTATTTCATTCGGAGAGTAACAGACCGAATCACTCTAAGCTTTTATCATATAAGCTCTTTTGCCATTTGATGTATCAAGTGATGATGCTTCTAATGCAATGCTCCCCTTTAGTTACTCATAGAGGTGGCAAATTTAACCAATCAAAAAAACCGACTTGAAAAATCCATAAACCGACACAATCCAAATTGAAAATATATCGTAAATAATTAAACCTGAAACTGAAATGATCTGACCTGCAACTAACTCGACCCGTTCTTTGTCTGACCTGAAAATAATCCGATACCAATTTGACCTGACCCGACCCACCATTGACCTAAACCAACCGGACCCAAAATGACCTGAACCCAAGCCCAACGCGACCTGAAGCTAAATTTACCCAAGGTCTTTAAAATTAATAAGAATTATTAGTTGTCGGATGTACAATTGAATTTCATAACACATTATTGAGCATTTATATTGATAATATAATAAATATACTAGTAAAAATATAAATTATTTGGTATAATTTAAACTTTTATAACCGATTCATTTTACCAAGGCATTAAATAGTCCGATTATGAAGATTTGAAGCTTGTACAACCTGACCTAAGATTAACCTAAACCCAAGACCACTCAAAATTAAAGTAATCCGAACCCGAAATAACTCGACTTAGACCCTACCACCCTCGAGTACAGGTAAAACCCAAAAGTAACCCGAGCTTTATAAGCCTGAAATGATCCAACTCCAAATGGATTCGCCCAAATTCGACCCAAATGACTCAATTACCACATCTAGTTACTCGGCAGTAATAATAATAATATCAACAGTAATAATAAAGGATGAGATTGTATGACATGTCATCAAAGATTTGAAAGGTAGAGGACTCCTACACACACAAATATGAAAATTATTATTTAGGTATCTAAAGATTTAAATATTTATTTTTCCAAAAAAAAAAAAAGATTTAAATATTTATGTACTATAATATTTTAATATATGTAATAAAGTACCTTGAGTATTAAACTATTTATCATTCATGTATCCCAAAGTTTTAAAATTTTATTAATTAAATACATTTTTATCGAAGTCCAACAGATTTTTGTTCGAAAATGTTAAAATCAAGCCAAATTTCAACAATATATTAGTATATTCAATAGAATTCGATGATTTTTTGCCCTAAAATGCAAAAATGACACATAATTGTGGAATATTTAGGTGATTCATATCAACACTAGTATATCACAACTCAATGCATTTTTGATGAAAATATTAACATGACATATATATTATTATAATTATGTATTATATTAATATTTTTGCATAAAATTGGTTAGATTCACACAAAAATTCATCTTCTCCCACGTCTCAACTCTCACCTTTCCTTGTCGAAGCCGTGAATGCTTCAATTGCTACCGCCAGGAGGCTACCCTTCCCCGAAGCCGGGTTGCGATTAGTGGCACCTGTTTCTTCTCCGAGACCTCCCCGAACTCAAGGACCTCCTCCACTGCCGCCACCAGTCACAGAACTCCTCCGAGCGTCCTCCTTCATTAAAATTCGAAATTTCAATCCGCAAGCCAAATTCCCACCTTCGATTGTCAAAATCGTTGATGTCGCTGGTAAAAGGCCCAACTCTCCTCTGCCTTCGGTTCGGTCGCTCAGCATCCGGCAACAGATTCTAAAAGCTCTCGTCCGTGTCATCATTAGCACTCGGCGTTAATGAGTGTTGGGGCTGGGTCCCGGTTTAAGATCGAAATTTGCCCCCAGTTGAATTAAGCAGCGCTCGATTCGCCGGAGTTTCTCCTCCAACTCCTCAAATTTCCCCACGGCTTGCCTCTTGAAGTCTCGCTTGTAAACATCCTCAATGGCGGCATTCTTCTGTCGCCCATGGGCCATCTCAGAAACTGTTATGAGCTCTGATATCAACTAATGCAGCGCGGAGTGGAAGATTTAGGGGCCCTTTAATTTTCTTAATTCACTAATAAAACAAATAGAAAAGATAGGCTCGATTTCTCACAACTTGAGAAAGAAGAAACAAAGTATTCTTCAAAATATTTCTAAACTTGGATCCCAACAACTTGGGTCCTCTTATATATTTAGAGGAGCTAATTGACTCTAAGTCAAACTCTAATAGATAAATAAAAATCCTAAAAGATAAATAAGCACGAAAAGATAAATATAAAAACTAATAAAATATGAAATATAAATCTAATCCTAGTGTAAGTCAAATTCTATCTTCACCACATCTTTCTTCAACCTTGCCGCTAAGCTCATGCCATGATGCCAACTTATTGCCAACCGCGTCAGACTTGGATACTTGTCAGCTGTGGCTCCGTATCTGCTACCCGTACCCGCCAGCTTTCATCCTCCAAGGGATCCGCCAAGCTCAAGCGTGGGCTGCATCATTAGGTATCTTAAATTTTAAGCATTTATTACTTAGGTACCATGATATTTCAAAATATGTGATAGGTTATCTTGAGTATTAAATTGTTTATCACTTAGGAATCCCGAAGTTTTAAGATTTTATCAATCAGATATATTTTTGTCAAAGTTCGACAAATTTTGTTTGAAAATGTTAAAATTAAGCCCAACATCAACATCAACATTAACATACCTAGTGCCTCAAAGGCTCTCGCTTGGGCAGAATCTGGGAGGGGTAGGATGTATGCAGCCTTACCCTATTCAGGGTGAGACCCAAACGAGAGTGTTGCCGAGGATCCCCAACGGTTAAAGTTAAGCCCAATTTCGACAATATATTAGTATATTCAATAGAATTCGATGATTGTTTGCCCCAAAATGCAAAAATGACACATGATTATAGAATATTTAGGTAATTCATATCAACACCAATAAATCACAAGTCAATGCGTTTGTGATGAAAATATTAACATGACATATACATTATTAATTATGATGTTGGTCAAACCGAGGAAGCAATCCGAGTAATAGAGATGGAGAAAAATTAGGCTTGGATTTTGAGGGTGTCGATCTGACTATGGTGAGTGCTATTCTTCATGGAAGGCTCACTACAACAAAAAAGGGTAAATCTCGGCGCTTTTTTTTGGAATTCTCGGCGCAAAAAAGCGCCGAGAAAGAAAACGCCGAAAAATAAAAGCGCCGAGAATACCGGCGCTTATAAACGCCGATATTTTTCGGCGTTTTTTATTGTCGAGATTTTTTGAGTTTTTTAAATACCCTATTTTTACTTCTTAGCATGGACATTTTACAAGCAGCCTGTATTGTCTATTTATTTGTGCATATTTTCCACACACACACACACACACACACACACACACACACATATATATATATACAAAATTACTTAATAAAAAAATATCAACTAAATTGATAAATTTTTCATAAGATTCCGAATTCGATAATCAAAATATTACATCACTGTCAATGTACTTTGATAGTTCAATACAAAATTTGAGATTTTTTTCACTCCAAATATCAACATAATTAATCTAATAACCAAAAAAAAAAAAAATATACACTGCTAACTTAGTCAAGTACATTCTTCACAAATATATCAATCAACCGAATAAGTTTGGCGTGCTTGGAGATGCAAAAAAATTTGAGGGTTCACCGTCACCTGATCCTGATTCATCTCTACCCTGTATAGACAACACAATAATAACATTACTTATGTACAAAATATCAATCTACCAGTTTACTATCACATAAATCAATAACAATGAGCACATGAAATCATTTATCCGAACCCGTCAACCCTCAAGTGTCCACAATCCCTTTTGGAAGGGAAGTAGGAGTAAATAGAGGGAGGCCTAGGTTGTGCTGCATCTCATAACTTTCATATCATGTGATTGCCACCTATTTAGCTTGCCCTCCATTCTCATTTCTATCTAGTATGTGCTTGAAGCAAATGAAGAGTCTGCAACATCTTAAGGCGACAATATAGCACATGAGATTCCACTCTCTGCCACATCTTGCAAAGCACAATACACATGATTCAAATTATATCTTGTTGTCTAAAGTTAGGCTATTCCTCATATGGGGAAAATTGAAAGAGGATTATCAATGAAGATATTAGAAAAAAGATTTAGTAGAAGAAGTGTCAAAACATCCAAAAACCAAACTATCTTTTCAAGCAGCAAGACAAGCATATCTGATCCAAAATTTTGCTTCACATGGTAAATTCATATAGTTTCCCAAAAGTACCAACCTCAATGCCACCTTTTGTCTCAATCATTCACATCATCAATTTCATTATTTACAAAGGATTAGAAAGGCAATTATTTGCATTATAGTACAAACAAATACAAATTAAATAGATTATCTTACCGGATCAGCAACCACAGTAATAATTGCTCGACCTTCTGCTATCATTTCATATGATGCTTGGCCAGAAGAAACAGCATCATAGATGGGTAGGAGCGTTCTCATTTGCTGCTTTACATTGGCCAATTCTATTTTCATATTTTGTAATTCGACATGATCACCGGTACGGTCGAGTCCCTTTTTCTTTAGTTCACCCCTGACTTCGTATATATCACTCCTCTTCACGCCAAATCCATAGCCTACCTCTCGATAACCCGGATTTTCCTGTTCATACATTAGCTCTGCAAATACTTCCTCCCCGATTTCTGATCGAGGTCTGGAAGAAGATCCAAGTCGAGCCTCAACTATTTCTCTAGCTGTATCCTACAAAGAAGAGAAAAAGACATTAAATACATTTAAATTAAAAGAAATGTGAGATAATAATAAAACCCACCATAAATTCTTGTGAAACCGTGTTCTCAAAAAAAACCACTACTTTTCCTGGTATGAGTTTCCTGGTAAAACTTTATACTGGTGGGCTTCCTCCCTTTATTAATTTCCTACAATCAACACGTCAACATAAGTCTTAACTAATTTAACAGGTAGATAGTAATAATATACTAAACATATACTGAAGTCCTTACAAAACTATCTCTTTTATTGGCATAACTTGTTGAACCAGTTGTGTGAAACTGATTCTGCTTGGCACGTGCTTCTTTGCCGCATTTACTCTTCTCCTGACATTGGAAATCAATATCAATCCAAGAAAAACTTTATATTCATATTCAATATCAATCTGCTTCCCCCTTTTTGACCAATCAAAAATTACTTAAAAAGAAATTGTTTTACCTTGTCTTGTGGAGAAAACCAAAAATGTACCAAAGTTATCCATTGGTCACGATTAACTTCTTGTGGCACTGTTGCAATAACTTCAGCCTCAGTTTTGTTCCCTTGGCAATATTGCGCTTTCAAGCTTGTCTTATAACCCCTCCACATTTTGCCAAGATGCTGTAGTATTGATTTATCAATCAATACATCACTGGGCATTGAAAATTTCTCCTAAAACATAAAATCCAACAATAATGTCACAAAAAGGCAAGGGAACAGTAAGAAGGCATAAAGCAGTAGTTGTACTAGTAAGAGAGCAACCACATTTCAGTGCTATATCCAAATTTCACTCGAACAGTAAAATTTGATAGAAGAACCTATTGCCAATTATACTATTGAATTAAATTAACACAATTAAGAGTATAAAACCTTAATTAATACAATGATAAAGTTCAAAAACTTCAGACATACATATTATATCATATATATAAAGTAAACTTCAGACATAAATAATACTTACTCGGATAACCTCAATAGCTTCTGCTTTGTATTGGTCATTCATCGTACGCCAATCTCTTACTCCGAGCGGACAAAACCGTCCCCTTTTTGCAACCTCTCCAATAAACCGGATCAACAAATCGCCACCCTTTCTAATTGGTTGGCGTAGGTCATTGAACCGCACAATAATTCTTACACCTTCAGGAAGATGCCATACTTCCTTAACTGGTATCGTCCTTAAGGCACTCAAGTTACCTTGGCCATCTATTAACGATTAAGATATACCATTACTTTTCTAATTGATCAAAAAATTATTACCATAATTAACGCTATAAAATTGAAAACATTTACCGATAAGTTGAAGTAGCTCCCTCTCATCAAATGGCACGTCAGTGGACCAAACACCAGCTTCCCTGACTGGTCCCTCTGCTTCAGATGTTGACGGTCTTGGCCGACTGTCATCACCTCCTTCATTTTCCGGTGTTGCTGTTGAGGACTGCACTGATTTGCCACTTCTAAAAAATCTCCTCATTGTGAATCCACGCTTTTCCAAAAATAAAAGAATTAGTAGATGTATAATAGAACGTACAAAAATAAAATGAGAAGCAAATATGTTCCGTAAAACAAATAATCAATAATGAAACAAAGATCATGGACAAAATGAAACAATATGTACAAAAGAAAACTAACATGTACAAAAGAAAACTAACATACATGGAAAAAATAAAACAACACGTACAAAAGAAAACTAACATACATGGACAAAATGAAACAACACGTAACATTATTTCACAACTCTAAAAAAATAGTTTGGGGAAATGCATCAACAAGAAGTCTTAGCAACATCGTGAAGGACTCAGCAGACCAACTATGCATACATTTCAAATGAAACAAGTGCAAAAGAAATGACAATTTGGAGAATGCGTTACAGCCTGGATATAGTTCTTCATTAGAAGCTTCCAATATCTTCTTATACTTAGCTTTCTCCTCAGGATATTGTTTGGGTTGTTCAAGAGGAACTTGGTCCGACCAATCATGTTCATCAGACAAATGGGGTTGACTTGTGGAGGGAGGAATATCAACTCCGATACTTTCTCGTAGTAATCCACCAATATCATCTCGACCTATGGCCCTTCCCTCATTATTATTGGTAGATGTTTGACTATTGCATCTCAATTGTTGAACAATATCTTCTTTTCCATGAAAAATCCGTTTCTTATACTTTGGCCAAAAATCCTTAAAAAGGATATGATATTCCACATCTTCTAATGAGAACCATTTGGCTACTTTGCATTTATTACATGGACATCGAGTTTTTCCTTCTATAAGGTTTTCTTTAGCCAACTTAATGAATTCAATGACACCATCAATATAAGCTTGACTAATCCTTGGTTGCGTGATCCAACTCGTATCCATATCTCTAAATATTAAGTAGTGCAATCAAATTACCTAAAAATTGAAAAAAGATAGAATTCATAAGACAAATATTTAATCAACCAATCAAAATATATACAAATACAAAAACAAATAATTAATGGGACTTAGGAGAAGTTAGAAATTAAAGTAAGATACATGAGTTCCTTATAATCAATTTTAATCCTCTAATGTGAAGGATCCATCTAAACAAGGGATACAGCAACAAAGTTTTATTTTTCCAAATTTAAAAATTATGAAATCGATATCTAATCTCCCTGACATTAACAAATTGAACTCACAAGCGCCACCAACATATAATTTTAAACATCAATCAAATACAGTAACACAAGAATTTTGTCAAAACAATAATTTTTTGTATTAATCAATTGAAATGATGAGATGCAACGATAGAATCATTCGAACCGTAGCATTAAGGATGCGTATGAAGCAGGGGAAAGTGTGAAACGGCAATAATACAAAACTATAATAAAACTACTTCAACGAACTCAAATGATATAACACTTGTAGAAGAATAAGCAGTCCAATAAAAATAAAAACCGAAACTAGGGCAAGGACATCACATACTAACAGCAAAGCAAGAGCAACTGTGAAATCGGAAGGTGAGGGTGAGAGACGAACGCTGGCGGCGACGGTGAGAGGAGAACGCCGGCGGCGACGGTGAGAGGCGACGCGGTTGGAAATCGGGTGGTGAGGGTAAGAGACGAACGTGCTTTGTGAGGGTGAGGGTGAGAGACGAGGGTTAGGGTTTGCGGGAGGTGAGGGTGAGAGACGACGGTGAGAGCGCGAGAAATGAGGGTTAGGGTTTGTTCGGGGTATTTATATCCGGTGAGAATCTCGGCGCTTATAAAAGCCGATATTTTTTGCGTCGTTTAAAAACGTCGAGAATTTTCGACGCTTTGTCTCGACGGATTTAAACGCCGAGATTTCTCGACGTTTGTATAAACGCCGATAATTATGCGCCGAGAATTGCCCTTTTTTGTTCACAACGCTGTGATGGGTTTTTTTGGGCTTCTTGGTGCCTTGCGTCCAATTTTCGGTTGTGAGTGTCCTGGTTTTCAGCTGGTTTTTATGCGTCAGTTTTGCTCCCTGTCCCTGCCGTTTGGTTGGTTTTTTGATTTTGTTGTTTTTGTGTGCTAGTGTGTGGTGCGTTTGTTTTCCCTTTTTTGTTTTTCTTTGTGTTTTTTTTTTGTTGTCACTTGTTTTCCCTGCTCTTGTTCGAGTGGGTTCAGGTCTCGCTTTGTCGAGTGGCCTGTTTTTTCCACTGCTCTGTCGTTAATTAAAAAAAAAAAATCAATAGCTTTGTATAAAATTGGTTAGATTCAAACAAAAACTTATCAAATTTCAATATAGGGTACTTAGGTGATAAAATTTTTAACACTCAAGGTACCTAATTATATAAATTGAAATATTATAATACTTACGTGATAAATGCTCAAACCATAAAGTACATAAATAATAATTTTCCTATATAAAAAAATATCATACTGCCAAGGAAAAAGGAATTTTCATATGGGGAATTCATTACCTCAATAAACCCACCCCCCAATAAACTCTCTTCTCTCTCCTCAATAAACCCACCGCCCAATGGCTACAAAAGACCTCACGCGCCACCCATTATCGGCGCGTGAGGGCGCGTCGCTTGCTCACCGTGTGCCGGAGTCACAGCCACGGACTCAACGTCGACCGGCCGACACAACCGTACAACTCCCGCCACAGTTCGTCAAAGATCGGGGGGCCATCGAACAAACACCATCTCCCTCCTCTTTCTACCTGGTGCGCCACCACCGGCCACCGCCGTGCGTCAAACCGCCCGGTCCACACCTCTCCCACCAACCTACTCCAACACCGTACACCTCCAATTTCTACCATCTTCCACCAAAGAACCCACACACAGTGCAAATGTCATACGCCGGTGCAGGGGCATCCATTTTCGCCGATGGTTTACCTCAAAGAACGACAAATTCGTGGCTTAGGACTGTCTTCCGCTCTTTCAGATCAATTTATGATACTTTTGTCCCTGTGAAAAGAAGACTGAGATCTACAGAATCGTACGGCTTTGTTCGGTTTCATGATGAAGCTACAAGGGCTGTCAAGTCCATGAACGGGAGATGGGTTGCGGGTGTGAAACTCAGGGTGCAATGGGCAACTCCAGTTAGAAGTACAATTCCTACATACACTCTAGGCCGACCACAGCTGAGCACGGCCCAGCAGGACAAAACCACATATACGACCCAAGACCGGGGGAACGACTCCACTAACCGAAGTGGGGTACATGCTAGCTCAGATCTTCCGAGGATTTTAGTGTCAAATTATAACAAGAGAGTTGAGGCATGGTTTAAGAGGTCAATTATTGCCCGGTCCATTGTTGAGGTCAGTCTTGATGATGGTCTTACATTTATTACCGACAATGACCTTTACGGACTTTCACCTAAAGGCTTAAGCAACAATGCCTTTATTCTAGTTTGTGATTTGATTGGTACTATGGATGCCTACCTCGGCCCCCACAAGGAGATTCTCCAACGAATGTTCAGTGAAGTTTATAAATACTCGGGAGAGACGCTTGGGTCCCTTAATAGAAGGGTCTGGCTTGAGATACACGGAATGCCGGTCCAGTGTTGGTCTAATAAGTGCTTTGCCGATATTGCCAAACTCTGGGGGAGGTTCATTAGGGTGGATCCAAGAACATCCACTATGAGGTGCATGGACGTTGCTAGGATTCTAGTGGACACTTGCCACACAACATGTATCCACCAGATAGTCCAGGTTCACCACATGGGGGGAACCCGTTTGATCTTCGTTAAAGAAGGAAGCTCTACATTGTTACAGGACTACTCCCCAAGCGTTGTGTCCAGAACCGCATCTGCTAGATTGGCAAGGGAGCAGGCCTTTTCCACATCATATCCCCCTCAAGGGAACGAGTGCACGACTGTGATAAGGCATTCATCACAGATTCTACCTTCTCCGCATCTGATGTATGAGCGCTTTGATATTAGTGAGGAGTCCAGAACTCCTACCCTGCTGTTGACAAATGAAGGGATGGAAGTTGCTTGGTAGCCGTCTGGTCATGTTTCCCTCCACCGAAACGGCCAAATCATTGGAAGATGGGCCTCGCAGCCACTGATCATGCATGCCAGGCCTTGTGCTTCACAGCGGGTGGCGCATCCCCCTCTGCTACTGCCATGGGCTGTGAGTGGTGAAGATCCAGAGATTCAACATCATGCCCAGAAAACCGCGCCTGTTACCGATACTCGGGAAAGTAATAGTGAAAATGAGTCTACAGCATCTGGGCCTGAGTTCCCTCCAAGTTTCGAATCCATTGCAGAAATGGGTAACTTTAAAGCTGAGGATAGTATGTTGTCGTGTCAGCAAGATGCAGCTCCTTCCATGGGAGGGCCTAGCTCGGGCTGGAGAATAAAAGAAAAAGTGCCCTCAACAAGAAAACAGAGAAAAGCAATTAAGTGTAAGATGAAGGATAGAAGAAGCGAGAGCTGCAAGACTTTCTCAAGGATATGTCTCCTACAACTAATGCTAGAAAATCACCTAAGTCAGCGAAGAAGAAGAAGAAAAACCAAAATAGGGGTAATCGAATCCGAAAAACCACGGAAGAAGTTTATGATGAGAGGATCCAGACTGCGGAGCGAGTTATAGAGATAGGGCAAAGGGTGGGCATCAACTTCGATGGTTTCAACCCGGTTGAGGTGGCTGACATCCTTGCTCATTGATTTGGCTTGTGTGGTTTGGGCCTGTTTCAAGCGGTTGTTTCTGGTTGTTGCTGGGGTTTCCGTGTTTGTTGGTTTAGCTCCGGCTCCTTTGTGGTGTTTGTGTTTTGTTTTTGTTTGGCCGTTTGTCTGTGTGCTTTCCAGGTTTGCCGTTTCGGTTGTCTGTCTAGGTTTTTGTCTTCTTTGGGTCCGCTTGCGTCGTTTGTTGTGGCTGTGTTGGTCTCCTATCGGGTCTTTGCCTCTCCGTATTCCTTTTGCTTCGTTTGAGGTCCTGTTTTTTCTTTTTCTTTTGTTGTTCTTATTTCTTGGTCGTCTTTCGGCTAGCTTCAGTCTAGCTTCAAGCCTCATTTTTCGAGTTTGCCTGTCTTGTATCGGCACTCCGGTGTCACTTATCAAAAAAAAATCATACTGTCAAGGAACTAACTATCTCAATATAGAGTCCTTTTTTGTACCCACTACTGCTTACGGGAGTGGCTAAGGCCTCGCCTAGTCTATTATGTACTAAGGCTATGCCGAAAATTATCGAAAAAAAAACTATCTCAAAAGTTTAAGCTGATAGGTGAAGGCTGAGGATAATTTTATACTCTAACATGCTCCTCAAGCGAATGTCCGTTAAGTTTGAAGCATGTATATTGCACAGACCTATCCCATAACTTATGCTTAAATTGTGTTAATATTAAAAGTAAGGGCTATTGAGATTCGAAGTCATAACCTATTGGTTAATAAGGCTTTGATATCATGTGAAAGAACCGATTATGTCAAAAGTTTAAGTTGATAAGTAAAAATTTAGGAATGGTATTATATTCTAATAATACAATTAAGTAATTAAAAATTTTAGCTCTAAAGATAACATTTACCAAAGTATAGTTGAAAATCTTTTTCCTCTATTTGATTTATAGGACTCTGAATTTTCCAAGTAAACCTTTTTTTTTCTCTATATGAAATTACTTACAAGAAGAAAAAAAAAAAAAAAAAAAAAAAAAAAGCATGTCATTTTCACTGTATTTTAAAAGATTATTTAAATATGAATGTATTCATATATTTTTAGGGTTATTTATGCCAAAGGTCCATATACTTTATTATTTGCATCAATTTATAATAAGTTATTTGCATCAAACATAATTTTACTATTCAAAATTACGTCATTAACTTAACTTAAATTTGACCAAATGACTAAATTGACACATTTTAAATTATTCAAGGACTAAATTGATACAATTAAAAGTACAAAGATCAAATTGACACAATGGGCAAAGTATAGGGACTTTGGCGTAAATAGCCCATATTCTTATTAATCAATTAATTTTTAATTATCATTTTATATAAATATAACCAAATAATGCTCACTTAAATTAATTTCATTTAATCACAATACCAAATTTAACTAAACATGTCAATGATTCTATTCACCATTAAAAATTGGTTTTCAAGATGTGAATGCTAAAATAGCAGTTTTCACCTAAAACTCAAGTTGGTTACTTTTTGGTTATATTCAGGGCCCGATATAGCCCCAAGTAACCTGAACAACTGTTTGAGGGTCCCAAATTATAATGGTGCCCAAAGACGATTACATATAAAGCTTCTTGTTTTATTTTGGTATTAATTGTTTAATTAAGCATCGATCGTTAATAATTTTGATAAATTTTATGATTAAAGTTCTCATAATTTATTTACTATTTAAGTTGTTAAAGAGAAGTTTATATATATCCAATTTAAAATATTTGTTTTGGGTCCTGAAAATATCAGGATAGACCCTAGTTAGATCTTTGGCCGTTGTATTGAACCTTAACCTATTTTTAATCTACTATACTAAGAGTAATAGATATTTTAATACATTAAAATTTTGGTTCAAGTTTATCGTTATCTTGGTTATAAACGAATGAGACTATTATTATTAACCTTGATCCTTAGTTTGATATTTTATTTTTCATCCATTGATTTAAACCCATAAAGAAAAAGAAGTTTCTAAAATTTTAGGATAAGTTTGGTACTAGTTTCTATACGTATCTTGACTTTCAATTAATTGAAACTCATATTTTTGGAAATACTTTTCTTATTTTATGTCAAGTAAAAATAAAAAATAAAAAAACCATAACATAACAATAATAATATAAATTCCAAAATTTGTAAATTAAACTTTCAGAAATTAAAAATTGTAAAGAAAAAAAGATATTGAAGGTGCTCTTGACTGCCAAAAGTTACTTGGAATATTTCTTGAAATATAGCTCATCAATATTCTTAAGTGTGGAGGAAAAACTTAATCAAATATGATATGCTCTGATACCAATTTATTATGAATAAAACTTAATGCGGAAGCGAAAACCCTGAAAATTGATTTGATTCAAATAATATGACTCACGCAAAACGAGAAGTAAACAAATATGGAGAAAAAAAGAACAAAACAAGAACACACAATATTTGCGTGAAAACCCCTCTACAATCGAGAGGGGAGAAAACCACGGGTAGAGATGGAGATTCTTTATTAACTGAACGGAAGAATTACAACGACACTTCCCAAACGAGATATATGGAAGAATTACAGTCACTCCCTCTGAACTTTCGTAGCACTCGAATATCTTGAAGGAATTACGAAATCACCTCTTTTTCTTAATGGCGGCTCACCTCACTTTGATTGGATCCGAATGGGAGAAACTTCTTACCTAATACCGAAACCCTACATCCCTATTTATAAAAAATAACCAGGGCCGGCGCAACAGGCTCCCGATCGATCGGAACCCACCGATCGATCGGCGCTTAAAACTTCCAAAACACTCCGAATCTTTCCTTAAATCACCCGATCGATCGGCATTCCCTCCCGATCAATCGGTGACCATACGGCAACCCCATATAAAATAAAACAAGTAATTTGAGACATAATCTAACAAATCTCCACATTGGCTCGAATTACATACATAAAAGAATTTCCTCCACCTTCTCCACAAAACCCCCACACACGGGGTTAACACAACGAAGTACGAAACCTAACCGTGCGAAGCTTGAACTTCCTGTTAGGTAGTAACTGAGTGAACATATCTGAGAGTTTATCAGCAATGCCAATCTTTTTCTCTGAATTGGCTCTTGACACATCAACTGAAATAGCCACCCGCTACTGAACTGTGTTACTGAACTGAACTCCCTCTGGCTTACTTACCTGACCTGAATCACAAACAACTGATGACATCTTCTGTGGAGATAACAATAATAAAGACTCACCAAACGTGACACGTCTCGTCAGGAATTGTTTGAAGAGAAAACCTTTTTGCTTCACATAAAGCCCTTGTTCACATACCAGCAGTCCTCTGGACTGACCACACAAAGAGCCCCTTACACTGTGCTCAAACAGACACCTATCACCTGAACGATCCAATCTCAAACGTCCTAAATTTGTGATATCTGGTTCTGTCAACAACAAGGATGATGAAGATACTGCAACAGATCTAACAGATGTGGAACCGACAAGTTCATACAGTTACCTGACCTTCTGCTCTTCATAACTGTCAATGCACCCTTAACGACCTTCAAAACTCTACCTTCAGCTGTGTACCTGTACCCTTTAGATTCAAGAGTACCCAAAGAGATGAGATTTTTCTTCAAATCAGGAACATGACAAACATCGCCCAAACTCTGATAGTGCCATCGAACATCCTAAACCGAATTGTTCCTATACCCAGAACTTTGCATGGATTATCATTACCCATCAAAGCAACTCCACCTCGAACGGACTCGTATGTGGAAAACCAATCCCGATTGGGACAGACATGATAGGAGCAACCCGAATCCAAAAACCAACTATCTTTCAAGTTGAACAGAGGTTCAGACACGGACAATAGAAAATCTTCATTCTCAACATTCACAACACTAGTTGCTATGGATCTCTGGTCAGACTTGTTATCTACTTCTAATTTTCTTTTAAGCTTATAACAGTCTTTCTTAATGTGCTCTTTCTTATGACAGTAGTTACAGGTTAGGTCTTGATACCTAGACTTAGACTTGTTTCCACTATGATCATACTCGGTTCTCCCCCTCACAAATAAACCACTACCTGAGTTATACACAGAGTCAGATAATTTCATATCTACTCGTTCTTTACTCAGTAGGTTTCTCGTAACTTCATCAACAGATATGGTTTGTCTACCCCCATAAATC
Source organism: Simmondsia chinensis (assembly GCA_018398585.1). NCBI lineage: Eukaryota > Viridiplantae > Streptophyta > Magnoliopsida > Caryophyllales > Simmondsiaceae > Simmondsia > Simmondsia chinensis. The sequence continues at coordinate 7,369,546 of JAGTTD010000002.1, read as the reverse complement.
ATGCTTTCGACAAAACCCTTATATGAAGTAGAGAAAGAACATAACAACAACATTGCCTGATCTTCATCCTTAGGAACATCATCCAATTCTTTCAAATCTTGAATAATTGAATTAAATTCACTGACGTGGTTCTTAAGTGACATACCTTCTAACATACGAAATGTGAACAGCCGGCGCTTAACTGCGAGTTTGTTGGAGACAGACTTGAAATAGAACATATCCTGCAATTTCTCCCACAACTCCTTAGCGGTCTTCACATCCAGAACTTCTGTCAAAACGTCATCGGTAAGACACATCTGAATTGCTGTGAGCGCCTTCTCATCCAACTCCTCCCATTGTGCTTCTGTAAGATTCTCTGATTTCTTCTCTTTCCCATCTAAAGCTTTCTTCAAGCCATTCTGAGTCAAGAGGCCCTTAACGCGAACCTGCCATAAGCTGAAGCTCCCGTGACCACCAAACTTCTCAATTTCGGATCTAATTGCGGACGTCATATTACCAAATCGAAATAAACAGGGCTTTGATACCAATTTGAAAGGGAACTTAAACAAATCTAGTATACTAAGATACCAATTTGTGGAGGAAAACTTAATGCGGAAGCGTAAACCCTGGAAACTTGATTCGATTCAAATAATATGACTCACGCAAAACGAGAAGTAAACAAATATTTAGAAAGACAGAACAAAACAAGAACACACAATATTTACGTGGAAACCCCTCTACAATCGAGAGGGGAGAAAACCACGGGCGGAGATGGAGATTCTTTATTAACTGAACGGAAGAATTACAACGGCACTTCCCAAACGAGATATATGGAAGAATTACAATCACTCCCTCTGAACTCTCGTAGCACTCGAATATCTTGGAGGAATTACGAAATCACCTCTTTTTCTTAATGGCGGCTTACCTCACTTTGATTGGATCTGAATGGGAGAAGCTTCTCACCTAATACTGAAACCCTACGTCCCTATTTATAGAAAATAACTAGGGCCGGCGCAACAGGCTCCCGATCGATCAGAAACATCCCAACATTTTAGAACTTAAGCTCCAAAAAAAAAGGGTTTTTTAGTAAAAACTACCAAAATTTTAGGTCTGGTTTCAAGAAATCACCTACATTTTGAGAATTACCTAATCTTTACAAATTTTTAATGCCACATTTTAATGTTAACGCTATTAATTTCTATTAGCTTTTGCTGACATGGAATCTAAAAATATATTTTATAAAATATAAAATATATTTTTTTTATGTATTTATAATTGTTTTAGATATTTGAATATTTTAAAATTATTTTATATGTAAATTCAAAATTTTTAAAATTAGTTTTTTTTGTCAAAAGCTACGTCATCAGAAACTAATGGATATTAAAGACGATGATATTAAGGTATGATATTAAAAAAATTTATAAAGCTTAGACGATTTTTTTAAAAATTAAAATATTTAGATAGTTTTTTGAAACTGCACCTAAAATTTAAGTAATTTTTAATAAAACGTATAAAAAAATATAAGATATAATATGATGAAAGAAAATAATAAAATTAGAACTATAATAAGATTAGAGTTTATCGAGTAATCGAGTTTTACATTATATTTAAAAATAAGGGCCGTGAATTATGGGGTGGGGAGAGGCACCAACTGGTGGGCCCACTACCCAGTTGGCCCCCCCACCCCCAAACAAGTCCATCAAATCCAATGAAAATTTTATATGTATTAATATACTAAATCTTAGCGTATTAATAAATGATAATTAAATGAGTAATTTATTTTATACTCTCACATACTGCCTTTTATTTTACTAAATAGAAAAATATTTAAATTAAAAAATTATTTAATAAAGTTTGTCACTAAAAAATTAATATACCAAATCCCTAATGTTTTGCTAAAAAGATAATTGATTGGTAAAAAAAGGATTCAATAGCCTTCCTTTAAATTTTTATTGCTAAAGCTAATAAAAAATAAAGAAAAAAATTCTTAATCTCAATTCTCTCATTAGAGAATTAGAAAAAACAAAATATTTAAAAAAATCTAGATATAAAATTAAATCAAAACCCTAATCAACTTTCTTCTATTTATAGAGGAGTTTTTGTAATCAAACTTAAGTCTTAAATAAATGAAAACAAAAATAAAAATACAATAATTTTATCTAAACACATCTCTATCTTCAGGATAGTTAAAATAAAGAAAAATCTAACATATTTAGCCTAATCTAGCAAATCCGCATTTTTCCAACTAGAAGAATCCTACGCGATCAAAACTCTTAGTCGCCCATGCCCCTGCCCGCTAAGATACGGGCTGCATCCTCCTCCCTGACTTCTAGAGAATTCACCCTGGAATACAACTCGCTAATCTTGTAAGTGGATGAAGATGCCCACAGGGAAAATCAGAGGCTCCCGGCTTACATGTTAAGGTGCTCAAAGCTAGGGTTATATTAATTGGCACTTGTGATGATGGTTGGATGGATGAAATAGGTTTCATTTGCGACTAGATCGGTGATAGTTCATGGGTGGTGTTTGTTGGCATATCGGTGACGGTGGAATTGGGTCTTGGATTTCAACATCCTCAAGTTTCTCGTCATTATAGATAGGCTCATTGTGTATGAGTTCATCAAATACTGGTGGAGAAGAAAAGTCATGAAGAGGTTCATCATCCATTATTGTTGGTGGGTGAAATGAAGTTGGTGAATCATGGTGGGTTGCTAGCACTGATGGTCATGAGGCCAAAAGAGGCCATGGTGATCGTGGTACTTAGGTTGACGATGTGGTAAAGTGATGACTTACCGGTTTTAATGATAATAGTGGTGATGCTGCGGACGTGAAGGATGATCGATGAAGGTGGTTGTCGAAAGCTTTCCTCTGTGCATGTCTCGTAACCCTCACATCAGGCACATGTTCGAGATTGATGATGATGCCCGATAACCACTTGCTTCACCTTCAACTCGAGACGTTTTAATCTCACCTTTATCTCTTTAGACCTTCTCTGGGTTTGATGAGCATAGCCATCATCATAGTCATCTCTCTCGTATATGTCACAAATGGAGGCGTGCTTCAATCTCCCACGGGCCACCACAGAAGCATTTTGTGCTCTGACAATGCCAAGAGAGATAATAGGTTGGGAACACAAGTATTCAACAGCCTTCCTTTAAATCTATTCCGCAAAAGCTAATAAGAAATAAAGGAAAAAATTTTAATCTCAATTCTCCCACTAGAGAACTAAAAATGAACAAATAAATGAAAAAAAATCAAAAATATAAAAACTAAAAATCAAAATCCTAATTAGCTTCCTTTTACTTATAGAGGAGTTTTCCCAACTAAGCTTAAAGTGTTAAATAAATTAAAATAAAAATAAAAACAAAATAATTTATCTGAACACATGTCCTATCTTCAAGATAATTAAATTAAGGATAAATCTAACAAATCTAGTTTAATCTAACCAATCCCTATCTTCCTAACTAGAAGACTCGTGCGCGGATCAAAACTTTTAGCTGCCCATCTCTCTGCCCGCTAAGATAAAGGCTGCATCATATGCCTAACTCTTTTTGTTAACTTTTTTGATATTTATTGAAGGGCAAGGACTAGGGGTGACAAATGTGTTGCATCATGCTATGTGTGTGGTCTTAGAAATGGAGTCAATCCAAAGCCGACCCATTTATTAAATGGAAAAAGAACTCTCAACTCTTACCTAACCCATTTATTGAACGGGTAACATGTAGGTTATCCACCTAAGTATATGAGTGACATTTTTTTCATTAACGCTATTTTATCAACCCAAAAATATGTCAATAATACATATTATGGTTGATATTAGCAATACATAATGACATATTTGTAATTGTTAAAATAAACTGTGGAATTAATATCACTAAATATAGTTCAAATTGTCTTATATGAGATGTTCTGACAAAAATATATAGCAACAGCAGTATACCATTCAAATACCTAACATAATTATTCATTTACCTTTATGCATTAGCATAAATTATTTAGACATTTGGTTTCTTGATATGGTATCAAAGTGTAGTTGACCGAGAGGTTACAAGTTCAAATTCAGACAACACCCAACATATTTCAAGTACAAGGTTTGAGCAGGCCTATGTCTTATCCACTTAAGTTAATTTGCATTTGTGTGAGGGGGTATGCTAGAGTATAAAACTATTTTTGGACCTTCACACAAAGCTTAAACTTTTGGAACAGTTAGGTCCTTGACAGCCATGAACAATCATTACGACGACAAACATAATTACCAAGTCATGGAGAATTTGAAGTCGAATTTGTATCAGCTCGGTTGAGGTAAGACTGTTGAGAGTTCAAACACTATCCAATGGTGTAGTTAGATTTACTAGATTACAAGCATAAAATTGATAACCAAAGACAACATAGATATCCATAAAATAAAGATGATAAACTAACTCAAATAAAGAAAACTTATCACAAGGAGAAGATACACAACATCTTTTGGTGTATTTTGTCACACACAATCATCTCTATAAGATTGGCTTGTACATATAGTGATGTAAATCGCCAAATTGCCATAAGGGAAAAAGGGAGGGATTCAACAAAAAAAACAACATACCTAGTGCCCCAAGGGCTCCCGCCTAAGCAGGGTCTGGGGGGAGGGGGTGGGGGACGGATGTAAGCAACCTTCCTCCTTCAGGGAATTATCCCTGAAGAGAGGCTGTTTTCGAGTGCCCCCCAACCTGAGGGTGAGGACTTCCTGGGAGGTCACCCATTCTGGTACTGCTCTTGCCCAATCACGCTTAACTTCGAGTTCTAATGGGATCCTTCCCAGGAGTTCTAATGGGAAGGATTCAATAGTCTTCCCTAATTTTTATTGCTAAAGCAAAAAACGAACAAGGGCCTGAAATACAGGTTTAATCTTAATTCATGCCAAGAGAATAGGAGAGAGAAAAAGAAACAACTTAAACCAATCAAAACAAAGCTCCAAAAAATAAGAAATTACTTGTCTATTTACAGCTATCTCGTAACTGTACTCTTAATTCAAATTAAACTCTAAAACCAATCATATTTTAGCTAGAGCTAACCTAATATAATCTCAACATGACTCAAAAAACCTAAACCTAATTAGTGATTCAATAAAATAAATCTTAATAAATAAATATTAATTATGTAGAGGACCTAAACCCAATTAATATAGAATCCACTGATTAAATCCTAATTAAACTAAACAAATACTTCTCTTGCTGCTTAGCTTGGTTACAATTCGAACCATTCTTGAGCTTCATTTTCTCCTTTTTTTTGGTCTCGATGAGCTTATTTTTGTCCCTATTTGCATAATATAGCATACTTATACGTGCATGCCACTACATATCTGAAGTCATGAAACTAGGTTATGCGTGCGCATGAACTTCAAATAAGTATGAACCTTAAAACTAGTATATGAGCTCAAGTGAACATGTGTTCGATCAATTAACCTAATAAGTGAATGAACCCACTGTCAAATGATACATGAACCAAATTAGCATCATCATTTTCAATGATGACGCTGCTAATCAACTTCGAGTCAAGATCGGATGAGTTAAGGTAGAGTTGGTTTATTTAGACTTGTCTAGGATAGAGTTTGACTCACCCAGGATTGAATTTTGCTCTTATTTAGGCACATTTAAGTTTATAGTTTAGACAAACAACAGCACATATAGGTGCTTTAAAACTTTTGAGCCACTGAACTTGAGCTTTTTTGTGTTTTTGATTAACTCACTTAGTCAAATGAGCCGAATTAATTGACTTAGCTCGAGAATTAGCTCGAGTTGAAATGAGTCCAATGTTTTGCCAATTGACGAGTCAACTTTCAAGGGCTAACTAGGCTGACTCATCTAACAAGTTTGCAAAAGGCTTACACTATATCATAATATAGTTTAAATAAGATGTGTAATCTTTAAATTTCTAGGGACCTTTAGGCTTGACAAATAGAGTTGTCACTCTCATAACTCCTATGTGGTATTCTACTAGATAGACTAACATGTGGAGCCTTCAACAATCCCCTCACAGATGAGTCTGTGATAAACGCACAACTCGCCTACTCCGATCCAATTGGATCCAGCCATTAGAGAGGCCCTTGGTGCTATAAAATCAAATGCACCCCTCTTCATGAAGACATGGTGTGTCAAGCAAGATCTGAGATCATGCACCTGCTCTCATACCATATTAAATTTCACGGGGCCGTTAGGCCTGACATATGGAGTTGGCACTTTCACAATACCTATGTAGAATTCTACTAGATAGACTCACATGTGAAGTCCTTAATGTAATAAATAAAAGAAATCCAAACCCTATATAATTTACAAATTTTTAGGCATGTTATAGATATTAACATATTTGCTATACGCTATGTTTTTTTGTGTTGACAAAATCCACAAAATCAATGAAACAACACGCAAGATGTTACATGAAAAACACTCTCTTAATTAGAAAGAAAAACCAATTAGATGTCAAACTTTACTGTGAACTTTAGAATTACAATCTCTAATTTTTACTAAAATTAAACTCATCAAATCTCACCAGTTTACCCTTTCAATTTGCACTCTCTCTTCATGCTTTCTTTTTTCCGTTCTTCAGGCGGGGTACACACCCCACTCCTTTCTGAACATTTGTTACACGTGGGGTTAAGAACCCCCACGACTCAATTTCTTCTCTTTTTCTTTTTCCCTTTATTTGCATTCTCTTTTCCTATTTCATTTTTCTATTTTAAAACATTTAAAAGAAAAATGAATTGGACCCAACAATTCTTTCCCTCCAAACTATGTTCAAAACCTTGTTACACTAACGCGAAATTGAAGCTTCTCCCATGTCCACAAATCGAACCCTTTTTTGAAACTGAGCTTTTACCCTTGTTGACCGCTGATTCACTTTTTTTAAACACAAATAAAATTTTTGAATTCTTATTGGCTTTCATCACTGCCAATTGCCACTTTATGACCGTCATTCTCCCACCTCTAGTGGAGTAGCCATAACCCAATTCCTTATGCCTTTCTAACGAGATCAATTTTTTTTTAAGTCGTGGCACATATCTGACTATGGACGATGTCCTCATCTTTCCCTCATGCATCTTAATATGAATGTTCCCGATACCTTCAATCTTGACTCTTCATGGTTAGCCAACATAATCGTCCCATCATATTTCTCATAAGAAATAAACATTTCTCTTTTCTTACATACGTGATGAGAGTATCCTAAATTAAGAAACTATAAATCCTCACTCGTTTTTCTATTGTACTAAGAAAAGATCTATCATCAAATGCTATATTGATGGAGGCCTTGCTTTCTCCTCCTTACTCATCTCCCCCTTGCTTTACTCCCCCTTGTTCATCTCCCATTTGCCACGAGTTTTCTTTAATTCTTCTGGATCTACTTTTATTTTCTTACAAAAGAATTGAATATGTCCCATCTTGTGACAATAATAACACACTTTAGTTTTGTATTCTCTTCTAGGTCTAGACAATGACCTAGTGTTATCTCTAACACCGTATCTAGGACTGTAACTCCTCTCCCTATCCGAACTCGCCTCCAAAGTGGCTCCTTCATTATTTCTAAGCTTATCACCTTTCACCAATTTTTCGTTTTCTATCAAGACCGTTGTAGTTTCATCCAACTTCTATGTCGTTTGTCCTACTAGCAATATCGTCATGACCATCTCGTACGAATTTAGGAAGAGAAGTCAACAAAATTAAAGCCTTATTTTCTTCCTTAAACTAGTCAATTGAAAGATCAATATATTGAACGTGTTTAGATTATCCCTAAAATCAGTACCCTCTTACATCCTCAATCTGTATAAATCCCTCTTCAAATACAATTTATTTATGAAGGATTTTGACATGTAAATATTTTCTAATTTTTGCCATAAAGACTTAGGAGATTTTTCATCTAGCATGCTATATTTAACATCCAAGGCAAGAGCAAGATGAATAGTGCTTACCGTTTTTATTTGTAACTCCTCTCAATCATCGTCACGCATTTTATCGGACTTCTTATCAAGTGGTACCTTGCGCATCCTTGTGGAACAAGAAGATGTTTAACCATTTTTTTTATAATTAGCGAGAATAAACTAACGAACAAAAGGCAGCGCCTCAAACAAGAGGCCCGAAGAGAACACAAAGTGTGAGAAAAGGAAAAAATAACAAGAAAACCTGCAAAAATAAAAAGGACAAGCCCAACCTTAGAAACACACCCAAAACAGACAAAAGAAAGCACACCAGAACAAAAGAAAAGAAACTACCTCCAACCTCCAGCAAACAACCATTCACAAGTAACTTGAGACAAACCAAGAGTGCCCCACCACTGAAGACACCCAAGACGAATACTCTGAAGCAGGACAACAACCAAACTCCGATAGATTGCAACAAAGTCAGGAAGAAAACACCCGATCAGGCACCAACCAAGTAGCCAAAATCAAGCAACAATAGGCAACTTGAATACGATCTACGCATTATCCTCATGAATCAAGTCAATAAGGAGCTCTGGAGGCAAGTGTTTGTTCTTCTTGTCACACTTTTTCCGAGTTCTTCGACTCTTTATAGTAATTAATTGCAGGTTAACAAATTAAATTGTCCAAAAATCTCTTGAATCTTATTTTTCTTTCCACATTCGGAACTCCTACCAACCTTGACTTGCTCGGCCATATTATTGTGACTTAGTTGGCAAGAGGAGTCATCATTGTCAGGACCAACGAAGTTGCATCTGGACCAAAGCAAGGGGGAGAGGGGGCCCAGAATCCACACTGTCATTAAGATGGCCGCAATGATCCATGCCTAAAGGAGGGAAGAGTTGATGTTGGCTTGAAGTTTGTCCTTCCATGACCTGATCAATAGGAAGAGAAAGAGCTACAGTTGTGCTCCTCACCCTTCGAAATACGCCTCATAGTTTTTTTTTTGGGGGGGGGGGGGGGGGGGGGGGGGGGAACGTTGATCTAAATTATCCATTGGTCGTTCCCCCATAGTTAGGCTCCCTTGCTCAACACCAGCTATCGCAAGACGTCTAATAACCCCATCCACGAAAATCTGAAAATTATGGCTCACTAAATCCACCATGTCATTAAGAACAAGTTGCAAGACAAGCTCCTCCATAACTTCTTCCTTGACTAATATAGAGTGATTAATACCATTGACCACCATAGAAATAATCTCTTGAATAGGGGAAGATGCTTCTGTTTCCACTAAAACATTTGCTCTACCAAGAAAGTTCATCAACAAGGAACAGGAGTCAACTGTAACAATGTCGCCCCAAAGCTCAACAATTTTTTGAAAATTTGAAAGGGACTAAGTGCTTGGAGGAAGAACATAGCTGTTTGAATTGGTGTCCTGAAAAACTCTATTAGTTAGTTTTAAATATTAAATAAGTAAAATTATTTTATTTATTTATTGTCTAAATATGTTTTACGAGTCAAACGTGCGTGTGATTGTTTTTCTAAAACATTTCATGAGATGGGCGTAGTTCAAGATGATATGTCAGGTTTGGTTAGAGTGAGTAATGAGATTGAACTATGGGTAAACTTAAATCAAATTAGTGATATATTGTCAAAGTATATGTTCATAGTCGGTGATGAGTTTGGACAACTTGTCTGATAAGACTATAATACGATACTTTAGATGACTTATTTTGGTCACGTGGATAGGGATCCAAAAGTATTATATTAGTGTTGTCTATATGATTTGAACACTAAGCAGGACCACCTGAATTAGTTGTTTATTTACTGCTATCAGGAATAATTATAAATGTAAGACGATAACTCTAAATCCAAAAAAATAGGTTGAACTTGTACATGGATTGTTCGTTGCTTTAATATGCCACAAGGATTAGTTGAAGTCCGTTGGCTTAAATCTTACGCGTGTCAGGTCACGGCATGAAGTGTAGTGGGAACAGTTGTTTTACATAGAATTTATAATCTCTAATGAGATTAACATGTCCCCGTAGTTGATTCATAAGCATACAAAAGGATTCTAAAATCTTTGACCAAAGTATTTCATATGCTTAACATTTGGAATTAGTACAAAAATTATTTTCTGTATTATTAAATTGTTCAAGAAGGGCTAGTCAGGAATTACGGTGAAAGATGTGAGCAAATTAGCCATAGTAGTTAAAGCTATTTTTCCTCACGAATATCTAATAGAGGGATTGATTGTCACAAGTCATTTGAAAATTATTCAATAAATATATATAATTCTAAAGTGCAGTAATATTTATTTATTAGAATTAAATATTACTAAATGGTAATCAATGTTATCAAGTGTTGATAATAAGATTTGACCCATTTGGAATTAGAGTTAAGTTTTTCCTAGGGTCTCTTTGCAAGCCTCTAGAAGTGCATCGGTTGAAAATATTTAAAATGAATTTTTAAGATGAATTATTCATTCATGAGATGAATAAATTAATTTTGTTAAACATAATTCATGAGATTAATTAATTATTCTTAAGATAAATATATTAATTTTACTAAATAATATTCATGAGATTAATTTTATGGGGAAATTTAAACAAAACAAAACAAAACAAAAAAAAAGAAAGGCAGAGATTGATCTGCGGCTTCTCTACGCAGTCAATCATGGCGTGACAAGCGGGCATTCGTGTTCCTGCATATGGGCGAACCAGCATGCAACGCTGGGCCAACCATCATCAGCCACCCGCGTCTTTAGGCGCGGATAAATCATCCACGTGCTGCTGTTCATTTAAAAAAAAAAGAAAAAAGATAGCGCATTTTGTATACGGTATGACATCATTTTTGCAAGTATAAAATTTGTTTTTTTTTTTTTTTTCCTTTTTCTTGGAATCCCACATCAACGTTTTTTAAATATTTTCTACCCAAGGCCTATTATAAATGTCACTGGATTTGAGATGTGGATAATATACAGGCCCTCTCATAACTTGTGCTGAAATATATTAATATTCAGAGCGGAGGATGTTAGAATTTGAATCCCTGACATCTTGGTCAGTAAGGCTCAAATATCATGTCAAAGAACTAATTGTCCCAAAAGTTTGAGCCGATAGATTAAAATATAGGAATAACTTTTATAATCTAACACTCTCATGTTGTCAAGAATCCCTCACCACATTAACTCTATACATCATTGAATTGCAATTTTATTTAGGATTAACAAAATTAGGGTAAATCTACTAAATGCTAAACATATATATGTTGACATCTATATTAATTCGAAAAGCCTTAATACATTCAACTCAAATGCACCCTTGTCTTGTTTGACAACTGGATAAAGAACGGTAACGAGGGATAAAAGGAGGGGTAAAGAGAAGGGTAAGGTAATATCCTATCCTTATTTGGATATACTAAATTAAGAAGGGTAAGAGTAAAGAAGGATAAATGAGTTTCCCTTATTTGATAATTGGATAAAGGAGAAAGGGTAAGAGAATTATAGTTAAAATAAGAACAAAATTGTCCAAAACTTTTTAAAACTTATCTTACCCACCTTTATCCCCCAATTTGGGGGTTAAAGAAAATTGGGGTCAAGAGGGGTAAAAGTATTAGGAAAATTACCAATCACAAATAAAGAACAAATCAATACGAAGTTTTTATACAGAAAACCCTCTCTCAACTAAAGGGAAAAACTACGACCTAATTGGATGTCAAACTTTCACTATAAATTTTGGATTACACTCTCTAATGGAACCCAAAACCCACACTCAACCTCACTCAAATTTCCTCTTTATTCTCAACTCTTCACCCATAATTTTCTTCCAATACAACCTATCATTCATAAGAAAAAACTAACCTCCTAAAAAAAAAAGACAAACATCACTCTATTCTAAAGTCAACACCCACATCTATACCCCTACTATATAACTTGTGGAAGTAATTTCCAACTCTTAACCCCTACAAAACTTATGGAAGAACTTCCCATTTTTTTCATTTTTCATTCTTTCTTTTCTTTTTACATTTTGGACATAATAACAAATTACAAAAACAAATAAAAAATATGGGTTGGACCAAACAATTCGTCCTCTCCAACCCATAAGAAATCTTGATGCGCTAATGCAAAACCGACACTTCTACCACATCCACAAAGCATGCACTCTTTTTGAAGTGGAGTTTGCCCCCTTGTCGCTCATTGAACCACTTTCTTCAAGCACATATAAATTCTTTGAATTCTTATTCGCTTTCATCACAACCAATTGCCCCTTCGCGACCATCATCCTTCCTCCTCGAGCGGAGTAGCCATAACCCAACTCATCAAATCTTTCCAAAGAGATCAAAGTTTTTTGGAGTCGTAGCACATATCGAACTTTGGACAACGTTCTCGCCTTGGCATCATGCATCTTAATTTGAACGGTCCTAACACCTTCGATCTGGACCTCTTCATCATTGGCTAACACAACCGTCCCATCACATTTCTCATAAGAAATGAACATTTTCCTTTTCGTGCATACGTGATGGAGCACCCCGAATAGAGGATCCTTGAATCCTCACTCGTCTTTCTATCTTGCACTAAAAAGAGGTCATCTTCATCACCTAAGGCTACATTGGTGGATATCTCACCTTTCTCTCCCTTGCTTGTCTCCCTCTTGCCCATCTCACCATTTTCACAAGTTTTCTTTAACTATTCTAAGTTGGTTTTTATTTTCTTACAAAACACTTGAATATGGCCAATCTCATGACAATAGTGACACCCTTTTTTACTATAATCCATCCTAGGTCTAGAACTTGACCTACTATAATCTCTACCACCATATCCAGGAGTGCAATTCCTCCCCCTCCCCGAACTCGCCTTCAAAGCAGCCCCTTCTTCATTTCTATGTTTATCCCCTTTCACCAATTTTTCATTTTCTAACAAGAGTGTCGTAGTTTCATCTAATTTTAAAGTTGTTTTTCCAACTAGCAATGTTGTCATGACCGTCTCGTAGAATTTTAGAGAGAAAATCCAACAAAATCAAAGCTTGATCTTCCTCCTTGACCTTTTCATCTAAACTAGCCAATTGAGAGATTAATCTATTGAACACATTTAGGTGATCTCTCAAATCACTACCCTCTTCCATCTTCAATTGGTATAAGTCCCTCTTTAAATACAACTTATTTGTGAGAGACTTTGACATGTAAATTTTTTCTAACTTCTCCCATAAGGACTTGGGTGATTTTTCATTCAACACGGTACATTTAATATCCGGGAAAAGAGCAAGACAAATAGTGCTTACCGCTTTCATTTGCAACCCCTCCCAATCATCATCATTCATTTTTTTGGGCCTCTTTTCTTGTAATACTTTGTGCAATCCTTGTTAGATAAGGAGCTCTGTCACCATGCTTTGCCATAAAGCAAACTTGTTCTTGCCATCGAACAACTCTATCTCGAACTTGGTACTGCCGAATAGATTACCGGTTTTTAACATCTCCACAAACTCTAGGTCTCAAAATCAAACCTACTCTGATACCACTTGTTGGAAAAATTACCAATCACAAATAAATAATGAAACAACACCCTAAAATTTTTACGTGGAAAATCCTCTCTTAACTAGAGGAAAAAACCACGAACCGATTGGGAGTCAAACTTTCACTATAAGTTTTGGATTACAATCTCTAATGGAACCAAAACCCACACTCAGCCTCACTCAAATTTTCTCTCTATTCTCTACTCTTCACCCACAATTTTCTTCCAATATAATCCATCATTCATAAGAAAAATCTAACCTCCTAAAAAGGCAAAACAAACATCAGTCTATTCTAAAGTCAACACCTATACCCATACCCCTACTACATAACTTGTGGAAGTAAACTTCTCAACTCTTCTAAGCCTATGTCATACCCCTACAAGACTTATGAAAGTGAACTTCCCATTTTTTTTTTAATTTTTCTTTCTTTCTTTTCTTTTTATGTTTTGGATATAATAATAAAATATAAAGACAAATAAAAAATATGGGTTGGACCCAACAAAAGATAACCCCCCATTACCCCTTATTAGATGAATAATATTAGACAAGACAGGTTAAGATTACAAGCATTGACTATTTTACCCTTATTGTTAGTTTAGAGCTCAAGGGCTACTTTGTCTTTTCCATATGCTCTATATAAAGAGCCATTCCATGTGCAATTTCACTTATTCAAAATATAGTATTATTTTTGCTTTAGTATTTTCTCATATGGTATCAGAGCCTTGCTAAAAGACTCTTCTCTTTTCTTTTCATGTTATTCTTTCTCTTACTAGTTCTCTTATTTCTCTATTTTTTTTAAAGTTTCTTTCTTGTATTATGGGTAATTAATCTTAATTATGGCAGCTAATAATTCCCTTTCTCCTTCCTCCTCTTCCTCTCCCATGGTTGCCGCATCTCTAGCCACCAGCGATCCTAGCTTCACCCATGCCGGTGGTCGTTCGGCTGACCGGACGGTAGCCCCGCTCTTGCCTAGGACCGATCTCCCTCATATCAGATCCCTAAGCTCGGGACTGTTCCTCAATGGACTAACGGATACTGGAGTCACTATCTATGGCACTCCTTTAGCTTCCACGAGGCCACAATTTTCTCAATTTTTTGGCTCGAGCATCCCATCTCCCTCCCCCCCCTTTCCCCTACCGGTGACTGCGACCACCGGCACACCCCAGGCCTTCGGTCTCCCGGCACTGACCACCATTGTTGGTGGCTCGGTTGCCCTTGCCGGCACCGCTGGTCCTCCCATCTCGGTTCGGTAACCGGTGGTGGGGGGATCCCATACCCCAACCCTCTCCCTTCCTCTCCATTATAAAACTTTAATTACTACAATAATAACCCTCTTCTCGTCCCTCTTTCAAGTATAATAAATATTGTTACTATTGAACTGGAAAACACAACGGATTATCCCGCTTAGAGAGAACAATTTCTTATGATTCTTGTTGCTCACCAATTAATGGAATACATAGATGGGGCTTATCCGTGCCCTCCCGCCTCTTTAACCTATCCCAACGAATCTACTTCCCCCAACCCTGAACATTTAAATTGGATAAGAACTTATCAAAGCCTTTGCTTGTGTATTGCCGCAACTCTCTCCCGCTCTCTAATTAACGACATCGTATGTAAATCCACCTCTAAGGCCATGTGGGATGCTCTTGTCAAATGATTTAGAGATCATTCACGAGCCAAGGAATTCGGACTAAGAACCAGCATCATTAACATCCGCAAAGAAGGAAAAACCATGGAAGCATATCTTTCTTAACTAAAATCAATAACGGATGATTTAGCTGCCATAAGCTGTCCCGTATCAAACAAAGAACTAGATCATTATGCTCTCTCAGGCCTTCCAATCGAATATGCTACCTTTGACACTCTTACTCGAATCATGTCTCCCACACCTGACCTTGAAAGACTTAAAACCTCCCTTCTTAATAAAGAAGGGGCCCAAAATCATTACCAAGGACATGCACCCCCCCCCCCCCCCCCCCCCCCCCCGGGGAACAAACTCATGCTCTTGTGACTGCAGGTACAAGTAACCAAGGATCCAACCTCAGTTAGGGCGGGCGTGGCCAAGGAAACTAGGGTCGTAACCATGGCCATCGTGGCAACCGAGGGGGCCGCTCTAGTGGACAAAATCACCAACATTCATCGGGTCATTAGGGTCCATTCCACCAACATACTAGGCACCGCTCCCCAGTTCTGTCAGATATGTTCTCATACTGGCCACAGTGCCATATCATGCCTTCATCAGTTTGATCAACACTCCTTTCCAGATCCCTCTCCTTCATTGGCTTCCATGACACTTGGTGACTCTCAGGACTATATCTAGTACCCAGACTTAGGTGCTTCCAACCACATGACTTCAAAACTCATATATCGCCTATAATACCCTTCCCTATACTGGTCATAAAAATATTTTAGTTGGAGATTGGGCTTTACTCTCAATATCACATATAGGTTCCTCTACCATTAAAACTTGAACAAAATCGCAACAGCTTAATGATGCTGCGGTTATCCCTCAACTAACGCACAATCTCTTATCTATTAAATGCCTTTGTCATGACAATAATTGCTATGTTGATTCTAACTCAAATCTTTTAAAAGAGGGTACCAACATGCCGTCACCGGATCCCATTAGAACTCCCCAGTTAAGCATGGTTGGACAAGAACAGTACCAGTATGGGTGATCTCCTCCTGGAAAGTCTTCACCCTCAGGTTGGGGGCACTCGAAAACAACCTCTTTTCAAGGGTAATACCTTGAAGGGGGAAGGCTGCATACATCCCCCCCCCCCCCCCCCCCCCCCCCCCCCCCCCAAAGACCCTGCTTAGGCGGGAGGCCTTGCAGCACTGGGTATGTTGATTTTTTTGGTTTTTTAAAGGACAAGGCTACGGGACTCCACAGTTTCGAGTTCGCAATAACAGACCACTATATAGCTTCTCACCCCACACACTTGTTTTCATTGCGTAAACCCAAATTGGTGATCCGTGGCATTGTTGTCTAGGTCATTTAGGCCGTCCCACTATGGATGTTCTATGTAAACGCAAACTCATACCAGTTCCCGTCTTTTTGGACTTTGTTAATTGTGTTGTTTGGGCAAGTCCTACCGTTTACCATTTCAACGTGCTTTACATTTATTTACTGCTCCGCTACACTTAATTCATTCAGATGTATGGCAGTCGCCAATATCATCAACTTCATGCAATAAATACTATCTCGCTTTTGTCGATGACTTTACTCGTTCTACATGGCTTTATCCCATGCACCATAAATCAGAAGTTTCTACGATTTTCGAAACATTTAAAGTGCTTGTTGAAAATCAATTTCTACCAAAATCAAAATTTTTCAAAGTGATGGTGGTCACAAATTTGATCACAAATAAATGAATGTCTCATGTAAACAACATGGTATACACTTCCGACTTTCATGTCCTAATACCCCACAACAAAATGGGGTGGCGGAATGAAAACATCGGCACATCATTGAAATAGCACGAACTCTTCCACTAAAATCTCAACTACCCTACAGTTTTTGGGATGATGCGGCTTGCACCACTTGCTTTTTAATTAATAGACTTCCTACCCCAATTCTTCATAACTACTCTCCCTTCGAAAAGCATTTTAACAAACTACCTGACTATTCTAGTTTTCGTATTTTTAGATGTCTTTGTTTCCCCAACCTTACACAATGTGTCCTGCATAAGCTTGCTCCCAGGTATATACCTTGCATTTTCCTGGGTTATGCTGCTAGATACAAAGAGTATCGTTGTCTTGACCCTAAAATCGGTAAAATTTATGTGAATCGCCATGTCCAATTTGATGAAATCAAATTCCCCTACCCCGACATAGTTAATCCTACTCCCTCTATACACAGTAACACTATGTCCATGGTTGACCTACCTATTTCCCTTCCCCTTGACCAGGTACCGCCGCCCATCGACAACCCCCTAGATCTGGCGCTACATCCTTTCGGGTTGCCATCGCCACCACCGCCGTGGGACTGTGGCCCCTCACTTGCTCACACCCCATCCCCTTCGGGTCCAGTTGGGATGGCTTGCCGATCACCACGCTGCGGTGTCGATGTCGCGTAGCACCTCCGGTCGCCCTCACCTCAACACCTCACATCTCTGCCGCACAGCGGCCCCGTCACCATAGACATTGAGCACACACCCCCCGTCGCAGCACACGTGCCTCTGTCGCATTGCGGCCCTGACATCATTGACAATGAACCTAGGTCAGCCTTAGCTGGCCCTGCTTAGGTCTAAAAATCAGGACATCAATCTCTCACCGCATCCCGTCCTCGCCCCCCCCCCCCCCCCTAACTTGTATCGGACCCAGCTACATAGCCCCAAACAAGGGGTCCCCCATGTCCCACCCCAACACTCATCATATGCAAACACGTTTAAAAGATGGAATTCGCAAAACTAAATACCCGTCCTCCCTCTCCTCGATAACTGTAATAAAGGAACCCACATGTTACTCACAAGCTGTAAAGAACCCTAAATGGCAGGAAGTTATGGCTGATGAGTTCAATGCCCTTCTCCAAAATAACACGTGGGAACTTGTCCCCTTTGACCAGAGTATGAATCTTATAGGTAGCACTTGGAAGTACAAGGTAAAATATAAGGCGAATGGCTCTGCAGATCACTTTAAAGCTCAACTTGTTGCTCAAGGTTTTCATTAACGTGAAAGCATTAACTTCAAGGAAACCTTCAGTCCTACCGTAAAACCATCTACAATCCGTTTTATACTTTAACTTGCCATCACCAAAGATTGGCCAATTAGCCAACTTGATGTCAAAAAAGATGTCCTACATGGTTCACTCAAGGAAGAAGTTTATATGCGTCAACCTAAAGGGCTCATTACTCTAAATTTCAAACCATGTTTGTCAGCTGCACAAAGCCATATATGGGCTCAAACAGGCGCCTAGGGCCTGGTTTTAGCATTTTAGTTCTTTCCTTTATAGTCTTGGTTTTAAATATTATTGTGCTGACCCATCTCTTTTCTTGTGTCATCACTCTGGTGACATTATTTGTCACTTACTGTATGTTGAAGACATGATTATCACAGGATCTAACCCCGCCTCCATAGGCAATCTAATACACCACCTCTCAAAACAATTTGCAACGAAGGACCTAGCTCCTCTTCACTATTTCTTAGGAATAGAGCCCAAACGAAACAAACATGAACGTTTCCTCTCCGTACATAGATACACTGTTAATCTTCTCACCAAATACGACATGCATGAGACTAAACCTATTAAAACACCCTGATCCAATCGCACTCATCTCTCCCTAACTGAAAGAGAGCTTATACCTGATCCCACTGAATACTATAGTGCTGTAAGTGCTCTTCGATACCTCACCATGACCCGACCCGATATATGATATGCTGTTAATCTTGTCTCCCATTTTATGTATGCTCCCAAAGCTAGCCATTGGTAGGTCGTGAAACGAATTCTCAGGTACCTCAAGATCACCCTCGACCGTGGCTTGTCCATCCTACTTGGCTCATGTACCTCAGCTGTTGTCTATGCGGATGCAGATTGGGGAGGATACCCTGACACTTGCTGTTCTACCACTGGCTATACTCTGTTCCTTGATCCCAACCTCATCTCATGGCGTACTAAGAAACAGGCCACAGTCTCCAAGTCCTCCACTGAGTCTAAATACCGGGCTGTTACTCAAGCCGTCGCTGAAAGCAACTAGATCCGCTACATCATGAGCGACATCGACCTCCGTCGCTCGGACCTATTCTCATATACTGCGATAATGTCTCTGCCTCCTATCTCTCATCGAACCCTGTCTCTAATGATTGAAGCAAACACATCGACATCGATTTTTACTATGTTTGAGAAAAAGTCCTCAAAGGTCTCCAAATTCACTATACTCCCACAACAAAACAAATCGCTGACATTTTTACTAAAGGTCTCACACTGGAACCATTCCTGGACCACAAATGTAATCTTCACGTTCATGCACCCCACTCAGATTGAGGATGCCTATTAGAGGAATAATATTAGGCAAGTTAGGTTAGGGATATAAGCATTAACTATTTTATCCTTCTTGTTAGTTTAGAGCTCAAGGGCTCCTTTTGTCTTTTCCTTCTCTTTTATACTCTATATAAGAGCCCTTTCATATACCATTTCACTTATTCAAAATATAATATGATTTTTGCTCTAGTGTTTTCTCATACCCCTCTTACACCTTGTTGGGTAGAGAGGGGTAAAAGGGGGATAATTTTTTACTCATGTTTGACAAACACTTTTGAAGGGCAAAGGAAGTTAAGGAGGGGTAAAAACTTACCCCACCAATACCCCTATTTTATTTAATCCTCAAATTGGGGGGTAAGGTAAATTTTTTAAAAAAAAAGGGATAATTTTGCTCTTTTTTTTAACTATAACTCTACCATTTTTACCCAATTGCTAAATAAGGATGACTCATTTACCCATTTTTACCCTTCTTCTCTTAACTTGACATATCCAAATAAGGATAGGTTATTTATCTTACCCTTCCCCTCTTTACTCATTTTTATCCAATTGCCAAACAAGGCACTAATATTTTGCCAAATGGGAGTAAAGGTTTACTCCCCATTACCTCCCCTTTGCCCCTCAATTACCCTGTTGCAAAACAGGAGGTAACTCGAAGGTGTCGGTGCACATTTCACGCATATGCCAAAGTCATGTTTGCAGCATTTGTCCGCTCTTTTTTTTTTTTGGGACACATTTTATTTGCTGTTTTTGTTTACAAAATAAGTATTTTATCTCCAACGGGATTTTTTTCCACATTAAAAAGTTATCATTTTGCACTTAATCACAACTTTTTAATTTTTCAAAAATTCACTCCAAAAGTTTAAAATTTTTCAATCAGCCATCTTAAATCAAATTGTTAACTATCTATTAAATATTACATGACTTCGACATAAATTTTGACTTACCTTCTTTATATTTTAGTGCACATGAAGAACTAGTTGAAACTAGTCAAGGTAGTAATGCATTTGCATGCCCTTCTCTCACACTGAGATTTGATCATGAAGGGGTTTGACATAGGGGGGATTCAAACTTTGTTGGAAAAGGGATGGAAAATGTTGTACTAGCTTAGACACTTTATGTCATGTTTAACGCTTTGCTTTGCTAGTTTGGTTCAAGTTGCGGAGTGGCTTGCCTTAAGTGCCGCGTGTTCTTTTGCTATTCATCTTGGGAGTGGTTCCGTCATTTTTTTAGTCTGATTGTTTGGTCATCCGTGCCTTTGATGTCAACGCTCAGCCCTGTTGGGATATTTCTGCTATTGTGGATGATATTAAGCTTATGTTAGGCTCTTTTGTTAATTTTGTTTTTCGTGGATTTCTAGATCTGGTAACGGTGTTGCCCATGAAGTGGCAAAGTTGCATAGGTTAGGGCACTGCTCCTCATGACTAGATCCTTTTTTCCCTTTCCTCAGTTTTGTCTGCTATTGTAAATGTTCAAGTTTTATACAATGCCTGGTTGATTAAAAATTTTCAAATTTTTAATGTGATTTTTTGAAAAATTAAAAGTTATGATATTGGGGTATATAGGAGCCGAGCCGAGCACCACCTTGTTTGAACTCGAGTTTGATAAGGCTTATCGAGCTCGAGTTCGAGCTGAGCTCTTATCGAGCATTTCTAACCTCTGTTCAAAGTTGGTTCGCTAAGATTTGAGTGTGTTCGATACTCAGTTTAGCTCGGCTCGTTAGGCTTATTGAGCCGAGTCAAACTCGTTATCAAGCCCAATCTAGTTTAAAACCGAGCCAAGCTCGCAATCGAGTCGAGCTCATTAACGAGTCGAGATTTTTAAGTCACTATCGAGCCATTATCGAAGCATTTTCTAACAAATACCAACTGTTATCGAGCTCATAACAAGCCTTTAATGACCTCATATCGAGCCCCTTAACGAGCCCTTATTAAACTGTTCGTGAACATTAGCGAGCCGAGCACCCCCTGTTCGAACTCGGCTCGTTAAGCTTATCGAGCATGTTCGAGTTCGGCTTGATAAGCGATTGAGCCCTCATAATAGACATGAATAAGTCCTAATCGCTTTCGAACATGAGTAGTTCAACAAACGTTGGGTTTGTTTACAAATAAAAAATGATAATTTATTTGCGGCGTGTTCCCTTGCTCAAGTTAGCAGCGCTTTATCCGACATCTACTTATTATTCCATCTCTGTCCTCCACTAATTTTATCTTCATTTCACACTGTGTGATCTACGCGCCATTTGATTGGACGAAGAAAATTTTGTCTGAAAGAATTATTGTTGGGTAAATTATATACTAGAAGGTATTAATTTTTTTAATCTACAAAATTTATAAAAAAATTTTAATCTAAAAAGTTCCGCTCATTTAATAAAATAGTCCAGGCAATAATATGAAAAAATGAAAGTAGGGTCTGTTTTTCACCTTTACACATAGCTATTTGGATTATTTTATTAAATATATATAAATTTTTAGACTAAAAAATTATTTCACAAGTTTGTAAACTAAAAAATTAATATACTAAATTTTAGAGTACTAATACGTAATTTATCCATTATTTTTTAAAAGATTATCAAATAAAAATATGTATTTTTTGAATCCGTTTATAATTTAAAAAATTAATTTTATTATATAAATTTGTGTAGTATTCTTGTATTGTGTAATTGAGAGAAGTCATCTTCTATGGCTGAGTTTTGTTTAACAGTTTAAAGCTATGACAAAGTCCCTTTTTACTGTAAGACTTGCGTTTGATTGATATAAAAGATCGTTTTATATCTTTTTCGTAATTGAAATAGGAAAATAAAAAAATATGTCTTATAAGTGAGCAGAAAACGATGTAGAATAACATTTTTTTCACAACTTATTTTAGAAAATTATTGGAAAATGACTATATTAATATTAAGTTTTCACTACCTACTTTTACTTTTTATCACCACCTGCACCTACGACCAACCCTTTTATCCGCATAGGTCAGTACACTCACTCACTATCTTACACTACAATGAAAGTCATTATCATTATCTTTTCCTACCCAGTATTATTAATTAATTTTTATTATTAAGGTGTTTTTGTGATTATAATAGATAACTTTTTTTTTCAACTTTAATCAAAATAATTCATGTTATAGCTTAATATTCAACCGTCGTATGATGCAGCGTGTAAATAAAAATTTAGAGAAATGGAAGATTCCACAACTTTTATTTAAATCTTTATTACGAAAATAATAAAGAACAAAGAGGAATAAAGAGTCTAACTAAATTCTCGCTTCAAGAACTAGAAAAAACACATAAACAATGATAAAAAATCTCTGAACAATTGAGCTAACTAATCTTAGACTTCCTCTAGTTTAAATAAATGAACTAACTCAATTAAACTAAAAGACTTAAAAATTAAAAGATAAATACAAAAATAACTATTAATTATCTAAATAACTAATAATTATCTTGTAATCTAATCTAAGCTAAAGTCTCCTAATTGATGTTAACTTTCTTAATCCGGTTCACTCTTTCGCGTCTCTTCCCTCTATCCGCGTCTCTTCCATCCTGCCAAGTAACCCATCTCGCCAAGAACCCAATCCGCCAAAATACGAGCTGCATCATCTTCCCTGACATGGAGAGAATTCACCCTTGAAGTCGGCCGCTTAGTCTTAAAGGTGGTTTGTGATGGCAACGGAGAAAATCAAGGAGATCTATTTTAGGTCATGGTAGAGAACTTCGATGTGGACTTGTATTAGTTGGTGCTTGTGATGGGGGTTGAGCGGATAATGTTGTCGGTTTTGGTTGGGATAGTAGTGTCGTGCGGATGATAGGCAAGGTTAGTGTTCGTGGGATTATCGGTAGTGGTGAGGATAGGATCTCAATATCCTCAAGTATCTCCTCATCATAGATGGGCTCATCATACATAGGCTCATCAAAGATTGGTGGAGAAGAAAAGTCGTGAATGGGTTCACTATCTGTTTCTTCCTTGCCACCTCCTACCAGTAGGTTTTAAGGCTGAGCTTCGGGTGTTTGATTGGGATTAGCCCCCAATTGCATCAAACACAGCTCGATTTGCTGGAATCTCTCTTCCATGTCCTCGAATCTCCTCCCAGTCTGCCATTGAAAGTCACGCACATAAACGTTTCTGACGGCGGTGTATCTCTGTCCCCCATGGGCCATCTCAAAAGTTGTTCTGAGCTCTGATACCAACCAATGCAGCGTATAGATGGAAATTTAGGGAAACGGAAGGTTCAACAGCATTCCTTTAAATCTTTATTACGAAAATAATAAAAAACAAAGGGGAATAAAGAGTCTAACTAAATTTTCACTTCGAGAACTAGAGAGAATACGTAAACAATAATAAAAATCTCTAAACAATTGAACTAACTAAATCCTAGACTTTCTCTTGTTTAAGGAACTAATTCAACAAGACTAAAAGACTTAAAAATTAAATGATAAATACAAAAATAACTATTAATTATCTAAACAACTAATAATTATCTTTTAATCTAATCTAACCTAAAGTCTTCTAATTGATGTTAATTTTCTCAATCCGGTTCACCCTTTCGCGTCTTTTCCCTCCATCTGCGTCTCTTCCATCCCACCAAGTATCCCATCTCGCCAAGAACCCGATCTGCCTTTAAAGGAAAATTTTAAAATAAGCCTAAAGGTGGCCAACGGGTTGGGCTGATCCACGACCCAAACTGTCCCACAAGGTGATGGGTCAACCCAGATCGACCCATCTCTTCTAGTGGGCCAGGTCACGAGTCACATTTTTTTGTCATCAAGTCCGGACCCGGCCCGACCTGTATGAGTGACACGAATTCGTTTTGACCCTTGTTTGACATAGTTCTAACCTATGTCAAACACGGGTCTGACTCGATAACGACCCATTAATGGGTCGAACCCGTTTCATGACACGAGTTAACCCTTGTGATTTTCAAGGGTAATTTGTGATTTGAAATGTAAAATTAATGATGGCAAGTCATCATTTCACATGTTCAATTAAATAAAACCATTTCTTAATTATTTTATAATAATATTTATAATTTCCTTTTTATGTCATAATTTATGTAATATATATATATATATTTGTTATGTTTGACAATTTATAAATCATAAGTATTATTTAATAGTATTTTATATTTATTTTATTGCATCTTATAAATTAGGGGGGAAAAGGTATTTTAACAAAAAAAAAAAGAGAAAAATGGTAAAACAAAAAAAAGGTCATACCCAGGTCGAACATGGTTGTGACCCGGTCATGACCCATCACACCTGCAATCCAACCCGACCCTGCCCATCCCAAAATCGTGTCATGGGCCGAACTGAGTCAGGGATTTTTCCCCTCCCCGACTTGACCCGTGGTACGGAAGGATCTAACCCATGTCAATCTATCCGTACCATTTTGACCCTCAGGTCAGGTCACGGGTTGAGTTGGGTCAACCCGTTGGCCACCTCTAAACAAGCTCCAGTAATATTTTTCAGTAACTACTTGAAATAAAAAATTCAACAACTAAATCTAAATTATTCTTTTCTTACAACACTTGGACTTAAAAACTCAGGAGTCTAAACGCGTAAAAGTCACATAATTAATCCATTTAATTTTGTCGAATTAAGTTCAACAAACCAACATACGTACCAAACCCAATTCGAGCACTTTGTATAATTAAGTTGATCTCGAACTTGATGTTCTATGTAAACTTGGTGAGCTTCTAGCTTAAATCCTCAAGTCTAATAAAATATGATCAAGCCGAATCTCAAAGTTAACAAGCTTGAACTCGCTCGCCCTCTCGGTGTCAAACTTATTAATGAGAAAGTAATAGGTGGGTCAACTAATTGATGAATTAGGGATATAAGTAAGCATGATTAGTTACTACTGACTCCTATCTTCTATGTGGATTCAATCATGGTGTCACCATCACATCGTTCTCATATATGATAAATGCACATGTGATTTGAGTACCTAGATATATGTTTCCAAATGTGTGTACTAAATAGAAACGAAAGAGTATATATATATATTAGTAAGGAGTATAATAACTTTATCTAAATAAAGAAAGGAAACCAACACTTGAGACAGAGGGTGAGCTTTGAGGACCCCTAATCATATAAAATTAAGCATCAATGGTTGGTTTCAAACACTTTGGTCTATTCTGGCTTCTTTATTCACTATTGCATAAAGTGAGTATTTTTGTCAATATACTGTAAAGAAATTTAGTGGCCCATCTAACTTCTATAGTATATTTGGCGTCATATCCAGGCAGTTGCTATGTAGTCCTTTTTTTGTTTATTTTATTGCTTTTATCATTATTTTGATCCCCATCTTGATATGGGCTAACTCAGATCTCTTTTTACGATGTGTCTATTTTATATTGTGACTTTGTCACTAATTATAAAAAATATATATATATATATATATATATATATATATATGTTAGGCCTGTAGCATGCTATGTATCTTTGTAAATATATATATAAGGAAAAACTTAAAGTGTTCGTTTTTAATTCTCATATTGTCTCATCTCTTCTCCCACTTTATCGCATAGTGTTGAATATTCTATTCGCAAGTCTACTAACAAAATGTTACATCAATCTTTTGACAAATAAAATATAGTTGACATCTAAGTCTAGTAGACTGCTCCTAATGTAATTAGTTATGAAACGAAGTCACATTTGTGCTTATTGACAATCCTCATATGTGGAGCTAAATTTGGAATCAGATTAAGCGATGTAGTTTAAGAGCAGATCGTATAATATATATGACGAACTATAGTATTTGTAGCCTATGGAAGGAATGCATTTTCAAATAAGGAACTCCACATATGTGTCAAATATAAATACCACATAGGAGTTGCAGGAAAGAAAGACCAATATATACACATAATGAATGTCTCCACCTCATCCAATTGGTTTCAGATGAAACCCGACTTGGGCTATTTGGACTTTGTATCTTCCAAGCATGTGGGTCGAGTCTTAAGGTCCAGTGAAATTTAATATGGTATCAGAGTAGGTGATAATCCTAGGCTCTTATTTGATGCAAGTTCATATGTGAATCTCATATATATCAACTCAATAGATGAGGGCCTGAAGGCTCGGAAAAAGTTGAACGTGGAGTAGTGACCACTATATCAAGTAATGTATTCTTTTGCCCGTGATAGGATAATGTAAGTCAAAGTTTTGACTATACTATTTCAACAGCCTCTATGACAAATGATGGTTTCTCTTTGCCCATGGGGGAACATCATACTATCCACAAAGGATCCCATGCCAAGTAGCACTTTTCCCTCACAATTGGTAAAACTATTTTTTAGACATCATTTTGTGTCTACTTGGTCAAGATTTTCTAAGTAAACAAGTTTTCTGCTTAATTACAAAAATCGGATCATTCGTTAACAGAGAATTATACTAGAAAACTGGAAACATTGTTTAGAAGTCCAACTTTTGAGGAAAATAGTTGGAAAAAATTTTCCTTACTATTTTAGTAAATTTGGAAAACATATTGAATTTGTTTTCCAAAATTTTCCACTTCTGTGTCCCTTACAAGTTTCTTCATATTCTCTCTTATTCTTAACTTTCATCTGTTGATATATTTTTAAAATGTGTACTGAATATTGTTTAATATGTATATAAATATGTTTAAGATTATCCCATTACATGTTGTAAGTATTTAAACCATGTTAGGGGTGTATGTTGAGACATGGGCCCTGTGTGTCAACACAAAAATCAACAAAACCGTAGGAGGGCTGCTGTGTGTCAACACACATGGCTCGTGTGTCGACACATAGCCCTTATAGAAGCGCGCGGAAGAAATCTGTGTCGACACACAAGTTTACAGTAACCTGTGTGTCGATGTGTGTGTCGATACACACCTTTGACACAGGTCGGTTTTGACAGTTTTCTGCACGGGTTTTTTCCCTTTTTTGGGTGTTTGTTTGGGACGTCTTTCTCCTTATATACGAAGTATATTCCCCCTGGTTTTAATATGCTTTTGAACACAAAAAAGATTGAGAGAAAAGACTGGAAGAGCATTGAGAGAAAACTTTGAATGTGTGAAAGTTTTTCAAAGTGTTTGTGGTCTAGTGTTTTTTTGTGAAAGTAAACCATCAATCCCTCTACATCTCACTCAATCTCTCCCTTTACATACTCTCACTTCATATTTGGTTGTTGTTGTAACCCCGATGATATTTCGAATACCAAAATAAACCCTAAGGAAAGTGATTACATAGCCCAACACCTAAGATCTTTTAGTTACTCGATTGCAAGGATTTTGCAATATATTTGAAGATTTGTTGTAACAATCTTAAGGTTTATCGTCGTTAATTGAAAATGGCTTCTTCACTTTTCGTGATTTGATGGTGAACCATGCAAGATTGGAGAAAGTGATGAATGGAGAGGTTTGGGATCTTTTCTTGAATCTTTCATTTATATGAATTGCTATAGATCAAAGTATGTTTTCTGATTCTAATATGTCAAAATTATGAAGTTCTAAAATGCCTAAGAAGTAGTGTCTAATGCTTTGGTTTTATGCATGAAAATAATGTTACTTGTGGGGTTGTAATCCTAAGTTTAAGAACTTATGATGTTTGATTTAGGCATTGTTTTGACGTGTTATGTATCATGAATGTTGATCAATGATAAGTATACATGTGATATCATAAGATAAGAAGAAATGAAAACTAAAGTCAATGGGTGTTTTCTTTGATAATTTCGTATGACTATTCTGCAAATATGATATTGGGTGTAGAGAGAAGAATCTCTCTTGAATTTGGGCGAAAGTTTCGACGTAAACTGCCACTATGGCAAGTAATCAATTTCAGTGGCTTGTTAATTTCATTGATGGCCATGAAATGTAATAAAAATGGACGGAAAATGAATGAAATCATGAAATTACGAGATTCATGTGAATTGTTGTGCAGTTAATGGAGTTTACATGTGAAATCAAAACCAAATCAAGAACTCGTGATAATTTTCAATTCGGGCATCATTTTGTGTGGCTTGCATCATGGATTTAAGATCAATTGCACTTGAATCAAATGGGTAGTAATTAAATAGCTGCATATATATAAACTAAATGACATGAAGTTTGCTTCGGGGAAGTTCGATCTTGTGTGTTGAGAAGTTAATATGCAGTGTTTAGCCATTGAACTATGTAAATCATGTGCACAGTTTAGCATTGAAAATAATATATTAATTAAGTTAAAACCTGGAGGTCAAAATCTGGTAAAAACCATGAAGAATATGGCGGTCAAAATCATGCATTAAATTAATTTGGATGATGAACAAATTAAATTATGGATACATAATTGTTATAAGTTGATTATATGAAAAACTTGTTTTGGGTGGCTGTTGAAACCAGATGTCAAGGCGATGCTCAAAGGAATATCCTTGTTTAGCATGGTTGTTGAAATCGAATGCCGAGACGATGCCAAAACTAATAATAATAAATAAGTGAATGAAGTATGTTTATAGTAATTCATGTATTTTATGAATTGAAAAGAACAATTGGTTTTTCATGAAATACAAAAAATGTATAGTTTGAAACGAAGTATAAATTATGCATTATGTATGGTAATTCATTATTGTATGAATTTGTAATCTGAATAACAATTAGTTTGGGGATTAATGTGGAAATAAGCCCATAATAGAATATAGGTATGTTGATTCATTCATATTTTGATGGTCATAAATTCAATTTCTTGTGCGTATTGTTCTTTGATGAAATTTATACTAAGGCATAATGGAGTGAACAATAGCAGAATTGGAAAAATATGAAAAGCAATGTTTATATGATCATGATTATGAAAAGAATTTGAGTATAAGTATTCATATATGTTAATGGAGTTAAAATGTTAATGCATGTTAGTTTATATAACTAATACATGCATGTCCATAGATATGAAAATACAAGCAGGGGTGTTAATGTGGCTGTATGATTAATGCTTATGCGCATGTCAATACAATTATGGATGTATGATTTCATTAAATTGAGGTTGATGCATCATAAAAATGATTTGTGTAACCATATATACTGATGTGGTTATGAGGTCCTTATGTCCATGAACATAAATGCGATTGTGACTTTTACGGCTTTGTTATTTATGAACATGAATGCCGTTTACATGCTTGATAAGTGAAAGTAATGTGAATTTGAATGGAATTAGTGGGTCATAAAATATATGGTTATTTATATATGTTGATCCCTAATGTGACTGATATAAAGAAATTCAAATTGGTGTTCATGACTAAGGATGACGAAAGATGTTGTATAAAAGCACTTGGAAATAATGAATCATAATTTTATAATTGACCACATATCTCATGTGGGTTTTCCAATATTATTGGATGTAATCTTTCAATAGAAACTGGCATACGTGTAGAAATTTCATTACTTATCATGATTAATGCAGTTAAAATAAAGATTACTTGTACTTAAGGGCGTATATGTATGATGATTGAGCATTCGGTTAAAATAAAGTGCATTTATACAATGAATGTGAAGATGTTCAAGTTGAGTCTAAGTTATATGCAGTTGTTGCATGGAAAATAAGATTATTGTTGATGTTTTATTCACATGTTAGGATGTGGTTAGTCATCAACGTAATAAATTTAAAAAGTATGTAAATACTGAATTCGGATGACTCTTATATTACCCATAAGGTTTGATGCATATAAATGGCAAGTAAATTCGTATGATTGAATTATGGGTGAATTGAACATCTTAAGATATAAATGTAAATGAATACATTGAAAGTGACTTCGAGTCCTTCATTGATCTTGAATAATGCATTGTGATAATGTAAGGTAAAGTATTTTATGATGAAAATCATGTTTCAGAGTATATTCCTGGAAAGACTCTAGAACTCTGAAAGAGTATAAAAAAAGAAGTCCTAGCGATCGGACTTGTATATTTCTAGAGGAATGAACTAGAGATAATATGAATGTCAAAGTTCAATATTATTGTGTCATAGATGGTGATCCTATGACGACTATGAAGTCTAGCAATGTTACCTTCTGAAAAGGGTAATTAACGAATTCGAAAAATGCATTTGGCTAGTTTAAAAAAGACAGAGGATTCGTTGTATGCATGTATGTTGATTACATATTGAAATTTTGTATGAATACTTAGAACCAAATGAAAGAGTTTCAATAGTATAATTGAAATTTGAAAATGTTAGATGTAGCCTTGGTTGTTCGATAGCTAAGTGCATATAACTAGCTATGTAAGTAAAGGTAACTGGCATGTAGTACATAAGGTACTGGAATGACCATGAGTTGTGGTGTTATTTTAATGAATACTCTTCTAGTTAGAAGAATACTTGGATGCCAGTTGAACATCCGATAAGAAGGACTACGCTTCTAAAGCGAGTAAATGTTATAAGAGGTGGGGTTGTTGTTCCTTGGATTTCAAGAAACTGACACGTATTTTTAATTCCACCATAGTTATAGAGTTTATTGCTCTGGTTTCTGCTTGTAAAGAAACAGAATGATTAAAGGATCTTGTGTTTAAGGTTCCTTTGTGGCCTAAGCCAATATTTACTATTTCTATCCATTGTGATAGTGAAATGTGCTTTCAAATGTATAAGAGTAAGGTGTATCATTGAAAGTCCGAACACATTAGTGTCAAATATTGTTTATTGAAATAACTCATGAAAAATTGAGTGATCACTGCTGACTTTGAAAATGTAAGTCAAAATGTAGCAAATCTCTTATTTAGAAATATTGCTAGAGACTTGATAATAAATGAATGAAGGGATAGTGCGAAACCTGTCATTATTAGTCGCCCATGATAGGTCCTCAACTCGATGCCTAGTATGGCGCTAGATCTCGGGTTCAACGAGAGAGACTTGTCATCTATGTGACTGTAAGCACTAAATGAGAATTTTCCATCCCAAGTGTAAAGTGCTTGGTACTTGCGTTAGAGATTCTAAGAGGATGAGCCAATGCTCTTAATAGACCTGGTATTAGAACTTATTGAATGTCGCGTCGCAAGGACATGATCAATGAGGTCCACCTTAGTGTATGCTGAAGTTTGGCCGCTTCAAAAGGGTGATTTTTGGCTAAGGGTTTGGCCCTGAAATACTCACGAAGGGTGCAAGACACAAGGCCACAAAATGTGTTGATCTGGGAGTTGGAGGGTGTGTACAGGGAGTACGTCTTGTGTGTGATTGGATAGTCGGTTAATCAAATGGGTTGTATGGTTCAAAGTCTGGTCTACCATTTTTAATCTGATTAACTATATGGTCTTTTCATTAGTCGGGGGTTCAATCGGGAGACACCCTCATTGATGCACAATAAGGCGCCCTTTTTTAGAGATGTTATTTTGAGATTAATTGTATTTTGAAAATGGTGGGAGAATGTTGATGTATTTTCAAAATGTGTGTTGAATGTTATTTAATATGTAAATAAATGTGTTTAAGATTGTCCCATTACATGTTGTAAGTATTTAAAGCATGTTAGGGGTATGTGTTAACACATGGGCCATGTGTGTCAACACACAAACCAACATAACTGCAGAAGGGCTACTGTGTGTCGACACACATGGCCCATGTGTCCACACATAGCCCTTACAAAAGCGCACAGAAGAAATCTAGGTGTCTGTGTGTTGACACACAAGTTTACAGTAACCTATGTGTCGATGTGTGTGTCAACACACAGGTCGGTTTTAACAGTTTTCTGCGCGGGTTTTTCCCCTTTTTTGGCAGTTTGTTTGGCAACGTTTTGGGATGTCTTTCTTCTTATATATGTAGTATATTCCCCGTGGTTTTAATATGCTTTTGAACATATAAAAAGTTTGAGAGAAAAGACTGGAAGAACATTAAGAGAAAACTTTGAATGTGTGAAAGTTTTTCAAAGTGTTTGTGTTCTTGTATTTCTTGTGAAAGTAAAACATCAATCTCTCTACGTCTCACTCAATCTCTCCCTTTACACACTCACACTTCATATTTGGTTGTTGTTATATCCCTGAGGATATTTCGTATACTGAAATAAACCTTAAGGAAAGTGATTAGATAGGCTCAACACCTGAGATCATTTGGTTACCCGATTGCAAGTGATTAGATAGGCAGTTTGTTCAGTCAGTTGTTTAATGACACTCATCTTTGCAGAACTTAATAGAGTGTACTTTTGGCATACTTATGTTTCCCCTAATTTTAAGGGGAAGATCACATGGGGGAACTCATTTTCACTTTATACCAACCATCTACTTAAGTAACAAAATATAATCACAATACTGTGTGAATAAACACCAAAACAAATATATTATTTACTTTGTATGGTAGAAAAGGTATGGTGGTTTGTAATAAGAACGATACTGTTGTTATACAAGATGGCATAAAGTTGAATATGTCCCAAAAGATGGAGAAGTTAACATGTATAATGCACAGGTTATATTTGTATTATGCAATTATGAATTACTCTTTTTCTTTTTGGCGATTAAGCAGTATAAGTACCTGGTTTGCACTTTCGAATTGTGTATCAAAAATTGATACTTGTACCCGAGCAAATATCTGAATTTTCATGAACCTTATATATTGATCATTTTTGGATCAATTAGCCTAATTGTCCAGTTACGTTCAAATTTAGGAATGTTTTTAATTAGATAATAATGACTGAATTGTATTTGATGAAATTGTCATATTTGATGTCTACAAGTGATTTGGATTTAATAATATAGTTAAGGCTTTGTAATATTGAATGTGCAAGGGGTAAATTATGATTATGTTTTACACCATAATTTTCGAGACTAAATCCAGTATCCAGATATTGAGTTTTATTTAGTTATATAAAATTTAGGAGATGATGCGCGGAATAACATAGTTTAGGGGCTGTGTAATTTAAGTGTGGTATTTAGTTACAAAAATACTCGAGATGAGTAGTGTTCAATTAAAGTCGCAGAAAGTCAGTTCTATTTGATGAGAAAGTTGAGAGATTTTTTTCAATAATTAGCAACAAAAGTCGCAGCAGAAAGCTTGTTGCTTTATTACGTTTTGTTGCTCCCCTCACCCCCTGCTATTGTTTTTATGCTTTTCAGATTGGGCCCTCGAATGTAGCCTACCTTTAGGGTCCTCCCCCCGACCCTGAATTGGCAAGAACCCTTAAGCCACTGGAGTTGGTTTTATTGTTGTTGTAGTAGTAATTGCGATACAAAATAGGAAGACATGCAAAAGCGAGACATGAACAAGCCCGCATAAAAAGGTGTACAGCGGAGAAATACAGAACAAAGTTGAGAGATGTCATATTAATTTGTCCTACTTTTATTTACAGTAAATTGGTACTATAACTAACGTGGATGAAGAAGTTTCCATAAATTAATTAAATTAATTTGAGAGTATTAATGAGTGCAATTAGGTACATTAATTTGACTCGTGATATGTATAATTCAGGTAAACATATAACATGTCTTTATTTAAATTGGTCCTTTAATAATAATATTGTTAAACTAGTTTCTTTCTTCTTTTTTTTCGGTAATTGGCTTATAGTTCAAATAGTATATAAAATAGGACCAAATATAATTCCAAGTAACTGCCTAAGGCCCCCAATTTTTAGGATTACGGTTTTTCAAGTATAATCTAGGTTAGAGCTTGTAGCCTAAACTTTTAAAGTCATTGTCATGATAAAATATTATGATAAGATTTGATTAATCTAAATTAATATCCTAAACTAATTTTGATCGATTGACAACTTGTAGTTACAATTTTAATTTTGTTAATTTAGTAAACCACTCTCTCTCCACACAAAAAAATCTCAATTTTTAACTACTCGATAATCATTGAATTGAATTTTATGCCAAACCCTGTGGATACGACACCCGTACACCCGACTTAGCTATGATGAACTCCTATGCTTGCGAGTACACTGTTTTTCACACTTTTTAAAACTGCCTCATGTTTGTTAATATTAATAAGTTTTGCCACAATAAGTTTTATAATTTGTTGCATATGAAGGGCTCCATCTTGAATTTTTGTTTGGAGCCATGAAAATGTAAGGACGCCCTGATATAAAGTTGATACATTTACAAAGTAATAGCATGTTTTCATTCTTACACCCGCTTTTATATGGATTAATTAAGGCCTCGTTTGTTCAAGTGGCATGTTTGATACTCCAACTTTGTCGCTAATTATTGAAAAAAATGTGTTTATCTTTTTTCATTGACAAGCCTGTGACAATGTTGATAACATGCATTAAGGCTTCATTTGATATGTAAAATTAGTTTTAATAAATCGGTTTTTCTCTTTTTGTCGTTTGAGATTTATTCTTTAACAAAAAATATTTTCCAAAAGAAAAACTTTTCCATTTATTTGATGGAATTTGACTTCCCTTGTTAAAATGCGGGAAGTCGCCATTCTTAACCGCCCAAAAAAATTTCGGATTATTCATCGGTCTAGACCATTAATGGTCATAATGTCAGATGAGAATTAATGTCACAATAGCTTTATAAAAATTTATGACTATTATTTACTGCAAATTTATGAAAGTGAAAATATCAA
The DNA here is from genome assembly GCA_018398585.1 of Simmondsia chinensis. Lineage (NCBI taxonomy): Eukaryota > Viridiplantae > Streptophyta > Magnoliopsida > Caryophyllales > Simmondsiaceae > Simmondsia > Simmondsia chinensis. The sequence goes on along the minus strand of JAGTTD010000002.1, from coordinate 7,334,730 downwards.
TCGGAATTGAAATATACCCAAATATAATACCCTCCTTGACTGAGTTATCAAACCAAGCATTAGGTATTGCCTAAGTGGGGCATTGCGGCCCACAGTCTATACTAGGTGGGCCAAGCCCATCCATCAAACTGGATCATTGAGCCCAACAAACCAAAGCCTATTAATCAGCCGTTCAGGCCCAGAGATGGCCAACCCTACGTGAAGTCCAAAACGTGATCCGCAAAGGAATTGAAGTACGAGACAGTCCACCCTGTCTATTATGTGGAAGAAGTAGGGGTTCTGAAAAAATATAGCTAAAATTAATGCCTTGTTTGACAAGTGGATAAAGGAGTAGAGAGAGAAAGGGCAAGATATTATCTTACTCTTGTTTTGATATACTGAATAAAAATGGGTAAAGGTAAAGGGAAGTAAATGAGTTGTTCGTGTACAGGCAAGGTATGAAACCGTTGGATTGTTAGAGAAATCTTACAAACGGATATCAATGAACAGTCTCAAGCTTCAAGGCATGTAGCAAGCTACTATCCCCAAAGCTTATTTCATGGATAATAAAATAGTCTTAAGGATACAATGAAAACTAAGAACCAAAGTGAGATACAATGTAGAAAGGAAACATAACCGAGATGTGAACGTAAAAATCAACAATGCTAAAACAAACAAATGGAAGAACACTTAAAAATAATGTAAGAATTGGACTAATCTTATTCTCTAATCATACTCACAATTTTATACAAGGGAAAACCTAAAAGACTAACCTAACACTTGCAAGGAAGGAATCCAAAGCAAATAATTACATGACGTAAAAGCAAAAATTAAAACCCCCCAAATCATGCACGGTTACAAGGTAAGTAAATCAAGCATTTACATGTATATCTTGCTCAAAAATGGAAATTAAATGCACAAAAATGACAAAATAAAAGCAAAAATCAAAACTCCCAAATCATGCACAGGGTTGACTCGGGGCTCGTTTGGTCGAGTTATATGCTTTATACCGCGACTTTATCGCTAATTATTGGGGAAAAAAACATGTATATCTTGCTCAAAGATGGAAATTAAATGTACAAAAATGACAAAATAAAATATGAAAAGATTATATTTTCAACAGTGAACAAGAGAACAATTTTTTTCAATATATTTTTCTCAAATATGTCTTTCATCATCTTTAATCATGAAAAATGAGGGGGTATTTATAGTTCTCAAGTGTCTTTTCATGAAGAGACATATCATTTCACGAAGAGATACACCTTTTCATCCAAAAAACACTAAATCATCCAGCTCAATATCACGAATGAAAGAAACAAGATATAAAAGAAGAACACTCTGATTTGGTTGAGAATTTTGATAATTCTTATTGACATTTCTTCTCAACTTATATACAAGAGGAAAGGGAGAAGACTAAGGAACAAAGAAAGCAAAAATCCTGGACAAGAAATTACAGGTAATAAAAACAAATAAGGAAAACAAAAAATCTCCTTCCTAATCAAAGAGACCAGCAGCAAAGCAGGAGGAAAGAGGAGAAAATAAAGAAGGAAAAAAATGCTATCCCTAATTGCCTAATATGACATGGAAAATATTACATAAATACAAAATATAATTAATTATTTCTACACTCCCCCTCAAGTTGGAGTATGTAAATTTACAATGCCCAACTTGAAAAGGAGAGAAGAAAAAGATGGCGAAGAAAGCGCTTTGGTAAAGATGTCGGCCGCTTGTCCTGAGGAACGAACGAATGAAGTCGTGATTTCTCTGGCAAGCAACTTTTCTCGTATGAAATGACAGTCAATCTCTATATGCTTGGTTCTCTTGTGAAAAACCGGATTAGAGGCTATGTGGAGTGCCGCTTGATTATCACAAAATAAGATAGCAGGCTCTCGAACATCAACGATCAGATCAACTAGTAATCGCCTTAACCAGACTAACTCGCTTGTAACAGTGGCCATTGCACGATACTCTGCTTCGGCTGAGGAACGGGAAACAACTGACTATTTCTTAGAGCGCCATGAAATAGGAGCTCCTCCCAAAAAAACTACATATCCTGTAGTAGATCGTCTGGTAATAGGACAACCTGCCCAATCAGCATCACAATATGCACGGATATTAAAATCAGAATTATGAGGGAGTAATATGCCTTGACCAGGTGTTCCTTTGATATATTTAAGTACTCGGTAAGCGGCGTTGAGATGTGGAATTCGAGGATTATGCATAAACTGACTAAGTATACTAACTGCATAGCAAATATTAGGACGAGTAATAGTGACGTAAAGTAGTCTACCCACTGGTTTTCTATATTGACCTGAGTCTTCAACTAACTCACCGTCTTCATCATTTAAATGGTGATTTTGTATCATGGGTGTGGAAACCGGTTTGGCACCTAAAAGTCCCGCTTCACTCAAAACATCAAGCGCATATTTTAGTTGACTTAAAACCAATCCATCTTGAGAACGAGCAACCTCTATCCCAAGAAAGTACTTCACCAGTCCTAAATTCTTAATGCCAAACTTATGATTAAGTTTTGACTTTATTTCTTCAATGTGATTTAAATTATTCCCGGTAATGACAACATCATCAACATATACTAAAATAGCAGTGAACACGGTTCCCTTGTTATGGATAACAAGGGAATAATCCGACTTGGACTGAACAAAACCCATTTCAACAAGTGAATTAGTGAATTTCTGATTCCAATTCCGTGAAGCCTGTTTTTAAACCATAAAGTGATTTTCGTAGACGAAAAACTTTACCGGCATGTTGCCTTTCAAAACCTTGAGGCAACTTCATGTAGACCTCCTCATTGAGGTCACCATGCAGGAAAGCATTATTTACATCCAGTTGATGTATTACCCAATTTCTAGATGCCGCAACTACAAGAACACAACGAACAGTAACCAATTTAGCAACTGGAGCAAAGGTATCATGATAATCAATGCCTTCTACCTGGGTATACCCTTTGGCAACCAATCTCGCTTTGTACCTCTCAATGTTCCCATCTGACTTGTACTTGATTTTATATACCCACTTAGAGTCTATTGCTCGTTTTCCTGGAGGCAGCTTTTCTAGTGTCCAAGTCTTGTTTTGTTCTAGTGCCGCAATTTCCTTTTCCATTGCCTCTCTCCAATAAGGCGACTCAACTGCCTATGCAAAGTTCCTTGGCTCATCACTAGAAGTGATGGCTTGAAGCAAATTAGTATGAGAATTAGTAAATCGTGCATTAGAAACATAATTTGACAACGGGCAGGTCATACCTGAGTTAGCAGATGAAGGGGTATCACGAGCATGGGCTATAGAAGAAGGAACAACAACCACATAATCTCTATACTTGGTCGGCATAGCACGAATACGACTCGGTCTTCCTGTCATTCCCGTACCCTGCTCCCCCTCACCATCTGGACCGAACACTGTTCGGTTTCCTGTCTGACCGAACAGTGTTTGGTCAATTTCGGTAGTACCGTCGGGTGACGGTGCTGTGTCGTTTTGTGAAAACTCCAAATTTTGTGTTTGTATCAAATTCCCATTATCAACATATCGTATCAAATCAAAATCTTGATCATTTTGTGGGTTAGACTCCTCTTTCCTCTCTAAGTACGGAAATACATTTTCATGAAAAATTACATCCCGTGATACTACAATTCTTTTATTGTCTAAATCATACACCTAATATCCCTTTTTACCATGAGGATAACCAACAAAAATACCACGAATAGCTTGGCTTGCAAATTTTGTCTCTACTGCGATCCTTATTGTGAACATAGCACAATGATCCAAAAACACGTAAATGTTGAAATGAAGGAATTTTACGGAGTAGCACCTCATGAGGACTCTTGTTTTGTAAACGAGGAGTTGGCGTAAGGTTGATTAGATAAGCTGCTGTCAACACACATTCTCCCCAAAATTGAATAGGAAGTCCGGCCTCAAATCTAAGCGCTTGAGCTACTTCAAGTAGATGACGATGCTTCCTCTCCACCACCCCATTTTGTTGAGGTGTGTCATTACATGAATTTTGCATTTGTACGCCTCTTCCTGCTTAAAAATCAAGTAACGGCCCAAAAAGAAATTCCGCACCATTGTCACTACGAACTTGTTTGACTCGTAAATTGTACTGAGTTTGTACGATTGCACAAAAAGCCATAAGAATTTTATGTGACTGAGTTTTATCGCGCATTAAATAAACCCATGTACATCTACTAAAATCATCCGCGATTGTAAGAAAAAAACGAGCTCCTGTCATAGATAATGTGCGGTATGGCCCCCAAATATCGTCATGAAGTAAATCAAAACAAGCAATAGATCTACTAATGGATATAGGAAAAGGTAATCGAGTTTGTTTTGCTCGATGACACGAGTCACAAACATTATTCAAAACTGTATCCATATCCAAACTAGAAAAACTAGCCAACTTATTAAATGGCACATGGCCCAAACGACGATGCCATAAAACTCCTCTACTTGTAGTACCAACAACGTGCACAGACTTTGGAGCGTCCTGGCTCTCTAAGATGTATAGCCCATCTCGTTCTTTACCCGCTCCAATCAGCCTCCTCGATGGTAGGTCCTGTATAAAGCAGAATTTTGAAAAAAACATTAATGCACAATTCCTATCTCTACTTAGTTTGCTCACTGATAACAAATTGCAATGAAAACCCGAATTTGTAACACATTTTCAAGTGTGATGTTGTCGGTAATCTTGGCATGTTCAATGTGAAACACAGGCAAGCAGGTCCCATTAGGTAGCCTAACGGGACGAATTTTGGTATTAACTTCTCTGTCAACTAAAACAAAATCTGATGACACCATGTGGTTTGTTGCACCCGTGTCAATAATCCAACAATTATTATCAAACAAACTCTGACCTGTCAAGTTTACGCATGGAGCATTATTTCCTAGACTGAGGAGACTGAACAACTGTTGATACTGCGATGTCGAGAGGCCCATGATCAGGCTTCCATCTTGAACGCCCACCTGGTGAGCTTCGGGTGCTGGCAGCAGCAGCTGCTACCGGCCGTGTGTCTCGTGCTGCTGTTGGCTTTCCGGCGTTACTACTTCGTGGTTGCTTCCAGCCGAGTGGATACCCAATGAGTTCAAAGCATCGTTCTTTTGTATGTCCCTGTTTCTTACAATACGAACAAACTGGGCGATTATTGCGCTTGGGTGGTGGTTCAGTCACAAATGATGAACCACTGCCAAAATTCACATTGCTTCCTTTAGCAGCAAGAGCAGAAGCCTCTGGTATGACTACACTACCCGATGCAACTCTTTGTTGTTTTTCTTCTTGACAAAGTGTTGCATAGGCACTAGCTATTGAAGGCAAGGGCTTGGAGTTCATTAATTGGGATCGAACCGTTGAAAAAGACAGATCTAAGCCCATTAAAAAATCAAGTAGCCTCTCCATATCTCGTATGGCTGCAAATGCCTGAGCCGACCCACAAGTACAAGGAGGTATGGCTACTAACGTATAAAGCTCATCCCATAAAGCTCTCAACTTTGTAAAATATTCAAAAATGGGCATGTTTTTTTGTTTTAGATGTGAAATTTCGCGTTTGATTTCATAGACACAAGGAGTGTTTCCTTGAGAAAACCACTCATTTAAATCTAGCGAAATGTCGCGCGAGGTTTCAAAATATGTTATGCTAGCGTTGATTTCTTTGGACACAGAATTAGTTAACCGTGAAGAAACTATGGAGTCACAAGCACTCCAATTTTCGAAATCCGGTGAAGATTCATCCGGTTGGGCAATTGTTCCATCTAAAAAACCAAGTTTTCTTTTAGCCTTGAAGACTTTGAAAATGTTTCGTCTCCATGCCGGAAAATTGGGTCCCGTTAAAATGTCTTGTACAAAAACAAGACCAGGATGATCCGAGGGGTGCAAATAATAGGGTGAATTGATGTCCAAAACTCCCCTTGACACGACACTCGGTGCAACGATTTGGTTAGTATTTTCTTCCGTCATATTGAATTAAACACGAAATAAACACAAACAAATCAAGAAAAGAATGCAAGGGACTCACGGCTTTGTGGCGTGGAGAATTGGGTGAAAATACGAGGTTGAAAATCCCGAATCAATCCCGCTCTGATACCATGTTAAATTTCACCGGGCCTTTAGGCCCAACCGACGGAGTTGGAACACATGAGATCCACATATATAAGCCCAAGTGGAGTTCCATCCTAAAACCAATTGGCCATAGGTGGAGTAACCCACTAGGCTTATAAGGTAATTTTTTCTTTCTCTCAACTCCGATGTGAGATTCCATAAGACTCACATGTGGAGCCTTCAACACTCCCCCTCACATGTGAGTCTGTGACAAACGTACCCCTCGCCTTCTCCAATCCAATTGGATTCAACATACTGGAGAGGCCCTTGGCGTACCAAACACAAATGCACCTCCTCTTTATGAGGATAAGGTGCGACAAACACGAGATCGGGATCAACAACCCGCTCTGATACCATGAAAGAAACAAGATATAAAAGAAGAACACTCTGATTTGGTTGAGAATTTTGATAATTCTTATTGACATTTCTTCTCAACTTATATACAAGAGGAAAGGGAGAAGACTAAGGAACAAAGAAAGCAAAAATCCTGGACAAGAAATTACAGGCAATAAAAACAAATAAGGAAAACAAAAAATCTCCTTCCTAGTCAAAGAGACCAGCAGCAAAGGAGGAGGAAAGAGGAGAAAATAAAGAAGGAAAAAAATGCTATCCCTAATTGCCTAATGTGACATGGAAAATATTACATAAATACAAAATATAATTAATTATTTCTACAACGAACCTAGAGTTGTGATGGGATTGGAAGTGAATTAGAGTTTAGATGAGAGAGAGAATTAGAATATGATATTAGAAAGAATTAGAAGAACTAGGGATGAGAGTGTCAGAGAGAGAAAGTAAGAGATGGGAAAGTAAAATGACTTTGATTATTAGATTCGATATCTTCATTACAAGATATTATGCTATTTATAGAAAAAAACTAAGCTAATAACATAACAAGAGCATCCCTTGTCATGACCCTCTTGACCGAGACATCATGTCTGTGACTAAGTTCGTGACACTCAATGGAGGTGAAAAATCGAACAAAATCAGCTAAACAACACATTTTACTTGGAAATTCTCTCTTAATTAGATGGAAAAACCACGGGACCCAACGAGTGCCTTAATCCAATATAAAATCAAGGATTACAATATCTAATTATAACCCTCAACCCCATACAATCATCATAAACATCATCAATCATCATCATCGGTATGACTATTGTACGGTAAGTCACCAACCCTTTCAAAGTGCAGCTTCTGCACAACAAGCAACCAACCCTCTCACAACATAACTTTAGATAGAGGAAGATACAAACTCTCATCAACGCCTCTTAATTAACATACCTCTTAATCTAACTTCCCCTACCCAGATACCCCCCAAGGTACAACAACAACAACAATATACCCAGTGCCTCAAGGACTCCCGTATAAGTAGGGTTTGGGAGGAGTGTAATGTACGCAGCCTTACCCCTTCAGGATGATACCCCTAGGGTACCCTTCACAAATTACTCTCAAACCCCTTACATCTTTTCTCTCTTTTTTCTGGCACCTCAAACACAAATCTCAACCTCTATTTACGATTGAGTTACTCAATCATAATCGTAGTTAAATCTTAATTAGATTAGGAAAGCAAATCACATGTCACTGATTTATAACTAACTTCCATGAGCAAGCTGCACAGTAGCTATGAAGTCTTGGGTTGATTTATAACTTGGGCCATCATATTCCTTGGGCCCACTAAGCATATTGTCCCATTTGCTCAAGTCCACCACCATCTCTTCTTGTCTGGGCCTAAATGTAGTGTCAAAATTGGGCCTAGGAGCTGGGCCGGCCGGATGGCCTCCAAGGATCATAATACCTCCAGGTTGGGCTCGGTCCCTTCGATGAATGCATCAGAGACCTAAGAAAACATCATTGAGCCACTTAAAACTAGTTTCACATGATAATAAAAATATAATTCTTATAAGGTAAAAATACTCAAGATTTGGTTCGATATACCAATTTGAATCTGAAAAGCAAATAAGAAAGTAAGGGAAAAAGAGAAACGAAGGTACTAGTATTTACGCGGAAAGCCTCAAAGAGAGGGAAAAATCACGGTTGGATCTAGAGAATTTCACTAGATCGAGATTGGAGTATTACCAGAGAATGCGCCCCCCCCCCCCCCCCCCCCCCCCCAAAAAAAATGTAAAACTAAAACGAAGAAGCGAATATATATATGACACCTCATAAACAAGAGAAACCCTATCCAAAACAAACGGGTATAACAACCCTACCCGAAATAAAAGGTCCATAACGCCCTCCATACTACCCAATTGAACTTCTTACGAGTTTTAAAAATAAAAAAATATATAATAAGATACATATGTGGAAAAAAGAGATGATAAAGAGCAAAAAGCGGGTCCAAATGATGATCATGGATCCCATTGCACTGGCAAGATTTTTGCCAAGTTCTTTTTCGAAAATGGGTAACTTTGAACCATAGAAAGAACAAAAAGAAGCCTAAAAACAACATGCCAAGCACAAAAACCTATACTAGATTTTATCCTTGAAAAATTTTCCACATTATCCTAGAATGCCAGCACATGTATGCATGCATGCTATTATATATTTTATGTTTCTTTTTCTTCTTTTTGTCCTGTTATAATATCTTGCAGCAAGCATGGTCACTCGAAAATATTTGAGCCAAAGTTTTGTTTTATATATAGAGACTGTAAGTTTGGAGGGTGAAGATGGGGTTTGTATTGATGTTCAAGATCATTTTCTGCATCTTCTTGCTCAGCATTCGAAGTACACAAACCAGGCCTTGCCCATCTGGTACGAAGTCTTTTGCATTCTGCTTAAGTTGGGTTCATGGAATTAAATAAAGGTCATGAGTTTGGATTGACGAGAATAAGGCTCGTCGAAATAGCGCATCTAATTGAGCATTTACACCATCTCTGTGTTCTTTTAATGCCCATTGAGCTACGCTCTTATGCGATTGGCTGTTATTTGAGTTTTTGCGTGCATCCCCTCAATGCATGTTTTGTGTTGTATTTATTCAGATATGTTTAATTACAATCTTGTTTATACGTAAAAATGATAAGAGAAGGCGTGAAAATTGCCAATTACACGTACAAATAAGATTTAAAGATAACTTATTTCCCCCAAGAACATTGTGGTGATCACCATGACCAATTATGCTACATCTACACGTCCTCATTTCTGCAACACTGTGAAAACGCCTGTTATTTGTAATCTGATTATATTATTTCGCCTTAGAAGTGTTGATAATGTTCATCATAATTTGCCAGGTGTAATAAGAAGATTACATGAAAGGCGGCTGATGACCAGAGAACAGGTTACGAACGATGATCGGATGAGCTCGTGGTGGTCGGAGGATTATAGGATGGTTCAAAGGAGGCGGTCAGTTCACAATAGCTTGGATCCTTAAAACCACCCACATCGCTTCTGCTACTATGTATTGATGTGTTCTTGTCTCTTGTTTACATTTTGCTGTAAGATGAGTAATACTAGGAAGAAATTTGAAGATGATTTATAGTGCTGTAGACTACAACTAGTCTTGTATTTGTAGCAGGCTTGGAGATTCGAAGCTAGAAATCTCTTGGATTGGTTACATCCAAGGTGTTAAAAAAGTTACAGGTTCAGAAATGGTGTTCGAAAATGCCTCAACCAAGAGGCGCCAAGCGCAATTTTTTTTATGTCAGTGTCTTTTTAGATCAATCGATTGAGAACTCATTTATTGGCATCTTTTTCTTCAACTTGAATTGAATGTATCAAATCGATGAAACTCCAAAAAAAAAATTGATTGAAAGACGTCTTGGCTCAATCTGCATTAATTTAAGGCCTTCAAATATCATGCAGTAGCCGAGCATCATACCTCAACCCAAGTCTAAATATTTGAGTGGAAGGGCTCTTACTTTAGGTCCTCAATATTACTACTGACTTATCACACAAGCAACATTCTATTGACAAAGCAAAATTGTTATTGCTCACAAAAATATCGTACTAGTCCGTGGAAGTGCGCTATTATAAGTCTTATGTCACCCTTGCATACAGTTACACTTGAAAATTAACGTAGTTGTTACATTATATTTACTCCACTATAATCAAAACGCATTATATTATGTCCATGATATACTTTTTGAACTCCATGTTCGTGATCATAATTTAAAACCACGTTGTTTTGTTCGAATCTCAAGGTTGCAAACAGATGTCTTTCAAGACTACTTGTAAGTTTGTTATTGTGTGTGTTGATAAGACCTTAATTTAGCGGTTAAAACACTTTCATCGTTTAAACTCCGTGACAGAAGACAATAAATTTAAATTCTAATATCCCCGCGTACCTTTAAATAAAGGATTATATTGTATAATGTCAAAGGAAGTTCAAGAGCAGACAATGAAGACTTTTAGATCAAAATAAAAACAATGCTGTCTCCTATAATTTTATGGAACATTATGGGTTTGTGCGTTGCTCAAAAAAATAAAAACAAAAATTGTGCCGAAAGAGAGCAGACTAGAATTTTCAACCAACTTTTTATGTCACTTTTTTGGTTGATCCCATGCCAATAGGATTGAGAATTAATAGCACCCGCATTTGAAATTTTCAATGTTAGGAGTTTTTCGAAAACAGTCTCTTTATAGGATAGCACTCTATAAAGGTAAAGTTGCGTACATCTTACCCTTTCCAAACCCTACCGTGGCAAGAGCCTCTTTGAGACATTGGGTTATTGTTCTTGTTGTTGAATAAAATATCCACGTGAAACCATCAAATTCTTTTTATGTTTGATCTTTCAATCTTTACTAATAAATAGGTCAGGGCCTTCAACTTTTCCCCGCGTTCTAAAAGGTTACTTTACTATATTTCGTCATAGCGAATATATCGTTGGTTTTGAACTGACGTGTTTTACCCAAATTAGCAACATTATTGTTCGTTGACCATCACACAAGCACCGAATCCCAACCTAAGAGGGTACTAACACGTAAGTACTGAATCCCATTAGAGCTCCAAAGTTAAGCGTGCTTGGGCAAGACCAGTACTAAAATGGGTGACCTCCTGAAAAATCCTCGTGTTGTACCTCTCAGGTTGGGGGTTCCCGAAAATAGCCTTCCTTCAGGGTAGCACCCTGAAGGGGGAAGGCTGCATACATCCAATCCCCCCAAGACCCTACTTAAGCGAGAGCCCTTGAAACACCGGGAACGTTGCTTTGTTTTTATTGTTCATTGACCATCGCAAAAACATGCTCTCTCTTGGAGAAAATGATGTGCACGCATATAGGTTTTTTTTTTTTTTTTTTTTTTTTTTTTTTCCCCGAGCTGCACGCATATGTTCATGCTTGTTATTTTGTACAAAAACATAATCCTGCTTATGCTTAATCTTATTCACTAATTCGAAGAAGATGAATGTCTGCAATTGCATAGATAACATTACATATATTTGTACCTTTAATTTCTTTTTTTGTAAGGGTCGAACAAGCTTTATCAAGCTCATGTCAACTTGTTTAGCTTAACGAATAAGCTTGACTCAACTTGGACTCGTGACAAGCCGAACTATACAAACTGTGTCAAATCCTCCTTTCTCATCCCTATAATTATAACATCAAAACCTCTTCTTATTTCAAACCACATTACATTACAAGAAGCCTACAAGCACCTCAAAATCATAAATACGTGTAAAAATACCCAAAAAAAAGAAAAAAAAAACCAATATCCCCATATGCAGATATCATTTTTCCTCATCACGCCAACCATATACTTTTACTAAAAGAAAGTAATTACTCGGTTAGTATTCTTTCCAAACCATCAACACTCTTTCTAGCTCTATCAACACTTTTCCTTGCCTTCTCATGGCAATCCACGCTTCTCCTTGACCTCCCTGATTGATCGAACGACATCCAGAACCTCTCGAGCTTCTCAGGTTTGCTTGGTTGAGTCTTGACTTTCTCGGGTTTGCTGACACTCAGTCTCTGCTTTTCTCTACGGTCGGTGCTTTTCCTTGATGCTTGATGTTGTACATCAGTGCTCCTCCTCATCTGCTCAATATCGTCTGTGCTTTCTGTATGGGATGGCCTTTGGGATGGCAGTTTTTGGACGGTTGAGATGAACTTCTTGAGATGCTTGATGTACTCGGGATAGAGCTCTAAGTTGCAGTGGTTTCCGCCTTTGAGCCATAATGGCTCGTACTTCTCTTTGCAGAGCTCGTAGAGTTGCCTTCCGTGGGAGCAATCAACAACTTCGTCTGATGTTCCCTGTGAACAAGGCCGGATCATGAGTCAGATATCAGGCATGAGGCTAAAGATAGCTTATTGCATTTTCTACAAATTTTCATTAAGTGTTAGGTGTTAGGATCCAATACCACTTTTTAGGCTCTGATACCACTTGTTAGAACCACCCATAGAATACTAAAACCCTAAATCGAAATAATGATCACACATACAAGGAGACTGAGGAGTAAAATCAAGAACACCAAAATTACGTAGGGCAACCGAAACCTACATCCACGAAGGAGAGCACAATAATTCCACTATATCAATTGAAAGTTTACATGAGACGTCTCAACTCTTAATCATCCTCAACCCTAACGTTTACATACACAACTTAGTGCATATATAGCGTGTGTCATGGGCCTAATTTGGACTGAATCAATCTTCTACCTTATAACTAAGGCCCAATACAACCAGGCTTCATACATAATCCAATATTGAAGAACCAACTACTCTAAAACCTTAAGTTGATGGATGAAGGCCAATAATGGTTTTATACTCAAACATGTCCCATTAACTGAATATTCATTGGCTTTGAAACATCAAAATACATAGGTCCACCTCATATTTTGTATTGGAATTATATTAATAATGGCAGTGTGCACTATTAAGATTAAAACTCACAACTGCAAGGCCCTAATACTATGTCAAAGACCCAACTATCTCAAAAGTTTAAATTGATGGGCAAAGGCCCAATTATGTATACTCTAACAGTAAGTAGTGTCCACAAATGAGAGCAAAGTTCCATCCTAAAAGCAATTTGCGTCAGGTAGGGAGACCCACTGCACTAATAAGTCGATCTCTTTTTTTTCCACAAAGGAGTCCTCAACATTTCCTTTCAACAGACTACGGATGAATGCTAAAGAAATTTGGTTAAAGCATCTAAAGTTCTCAACAACAAGAAGAAACCAAGTGCCTCACAAGGCTCTCGCTAAGGCAAGATCTAAGGAGGGTGAAATGTATGCTTACCCCTTCAGAGTAGTGCTACCCTGAAGGGAACTTGTCACCGAAGAACCCCCAAACCCTATAGCATCTCAAGTTCACTGATGATGAATCATATGTCTTAAGTCTCTGGAGAAAAATTACAGTTCTGCTACAGGAAGCCCATCAAGAGAAAACTACAAAGGTTTCTCTAGTGACCTAGTCAAGTCTTTCCCGTTATTTATTGCCATCACGGTCCCTTATGTTTGTAAGTTTCCTTATTTTTGTCTTTGTTCAAAATTTTTCCTAATGTTTATAAGTTTTTCAAATAAGTCTCTCATCTTTTTTTAAGGTGTTTAAAATAGTCCCTCATGGGGACTAATGTTGTCATGAAATCAAACAAGGAGGACTATTTAAACAAAAAAAAAGGGAAAAAAAGAGACCAAACTTAACAAAAATATGGGCTAGTTTGAACAAAGAAAAAGATGAGAGACCAATTTGAACAAATTTACAAATATTAGGGACTAACGGTGTAAATAACTCTCTTTCCAGCTGATCCATCTTTGTTCAAAAGCCAATCTTCCCATGGGAAGAGCTGTGACGTCAGATAAAGATGGGACTCATAGAGGAAAATAATTGCTATGAAGACGTTATATGATCATGATACATTTGACGACCACTAACGGTGTACAGCCAGATTCTATGTTGCTCAGGGATATCTGCATTTTTAGTCTAACTTGGAGTGTCTGAAGTACAATAATGATGTATCCAAACATCAAACACTATCTTGCTGTGGGATGAAAAGTCTAAGGAGCATTGACTGAATTGAGGGCAAGATCAATAAAGTCAAAAGAAGCAAGCTAAATGTTCCCCCCAAAAAAAAAAATAAATAAATAAATAAATAGAGGGAAAAAAGAAGCTAGCTCATAATGGCAACACTGCTAAATAAGCTCAAACATACTAAAGTTGGAAAAATCTGACCGAATACGATAATACGACACGAATTTAGTAAGTCTGGTTAGAGAATTTGGAACCGAGTTGAATTTGGGTCGTCATGTTTAACCTGTATAGATAATTGGTTTGAATTTGGGTTGGGTAGCGTCAACTTGTTTTATTCAGTAATATACTACTACTGGTATATATCTATTTGTGTAGCCTACGTTGTATAAGATATCTTGAAATATGTTAGGTAACGTTAATTTGATAATGTATTTTAACAATTATAAAGTATTTTATTTATTGCTAATATTAGCCGTCAGGCATATCACTAACATGTTTGTAAATTGACAAACTAGGCTCTTATAAAAAAGGTCATCCATGTAATTAAACGGATAACTTGTGGGTTACCTGTTCATTATTTAGGGTGGGTAAGGGTTGAGTTCTTGACCCATTACAAAAACAAGCCAGGCTTGTGTCAATTCCTTTTCAAAGACTCCTTGTATAACACAAACGAGACATGTTTGTCAGCCCTACATTATACCACATATGAAAGACGAGAGAAAGGAAGACGTTGAGAAGCATACTTACATGGATGATAAGCACGGGACAGTTGACATTGGGAATCTTGTCTATGTTCTGTAATCATTCAACATAAAACAAGTTAATGACACCCCGGAAGTGCACAAATTCAACTAAAAAGAGTGAAAAAAGAGACAATTGAAGGAGAATAATGTCACCTTGTAAATGTCGAACCAGTAAGTACGCTTCACGGGATACATGACTCTCAAACCGGAGAGTATAGGACTATGCAGAATGACAGCTTTTAACTGAGGAAGACGAGAGGCGAGTTCCAAAGTAGGACCGCTTCCAACAGATTGGCCATAAAGGATGACATCTTCTTGTTTGGTACCGTAGCTCTCCTCCAGGCACTTATATGCAGCTTCAATATCTGCATATGTATTCTGCTCTGAAGGCTGCAATGCAGCGCAGACATCAGTTAGAATTGACTGTAAATATAATTTTCACAGAGTTTATTAAAAGCTTATTAAACTAAACTGTAGGCCAAGTTATTTTAAAAGGGAATTATTGTACGAGGAAAAGAATAAGGGAGCATAATATTTATTAAACACAACAACAACATCATCCAAGTGCCTACGAGGCTCTCGCCATGACAGGGTCCGGGCACAGAGAGAAGAGGACGGGGTGCTACCTAAAGAGAGGCTGTTTCAGAAGCCCCCAACCTTTAAAGAAAAGAAAAGAAGAAACAATATAGAAAGGGTCACACAAAGCAATAAAACAATAAAGCAATAACAAGTATGCAAGCAACATTAGAACAACAATAAAGTAAACACAGGCCTAAGGATACTGTGGACTAACAAAAGTGTGCTCCTATCTCCTATCCGTTGTGTCAACTACATGTTTCGGAAAACGAACATAAAAGACTTCGACTTTATCTCTAGCAACCAGAAATAATGTTGTGGCACCTGCCATGTCATTTGTTTTGTGATCTTCCTAGTTGCCACATCATTATCCTAGTTGCCAATGATGAAGTTGCCATCCTTCTTTTTTCTTCCAAAACATGATGCCCTTCTTGTGCATATAACAACAATTATGTGCTTGTCATTCCTTTTCTCAAATATAATGATGCTATTTTAAGGTAAGGTATTTTCCCTAAATTATAACAGAGCATAAAACTGAAACAAACCTTCCCAGATGACTGTCCATATCCAGAATAGTCGTACCTGCACAAAAATGTGAATATGCGATCAGACATATCTTTCTGAATTATAGTTACCCAGAATTATGAAGGAGAGTAACTTGAAGATGTATATGACCAGAGCGTACAGATTATATGTCCCTTTTGGGCAGAATGGGGCGAATATCGCCAAAGATGGAACTTAAAAGAAACTTTGAGTTCCATATTATATCAAAGATAAATGAAGGGACCATGATACAACATATGAAGATCACCCATGGAATATACGAACTATAAATCAAAGAAACAATCAAACACAGTGGGGGATAAGGACAACACCGGAATTTACATGGTTCCGCCGAAGCCTACATCCACGGAGGGGAGCACAATAATTTCATTATATCAATTGGAGTTTACATGAGACATCTCTCAACTCTCAATCCTCTCAAACCCTTAACTCTCAACCCTAATGGTAACATACACATTCCCGTATATTTATAGAGCCACACACTAAAACCCTAGTATGTCATGGGCTAAATAGGATTGGCCCAATCCTATTTCTAATAAACCAGACTTAATACAACCAGACTCCACTCATAACTCAACAATTCTCCCACTTGGAGTTTGGTTGGATTATTTACCATTATCAAACTAAATCAACGGAGAACTTTACAATTTAGACCCAACAAAATTTGAAGACCCGACCCAATTAGGTTATTCAAACCCAATCAAATAACTCATTGACCCAAATTGAAAAACCCTAATTTTTTAATCAAAAATCAGTGCTGCATCGCCTTGGTTTAGTCTCTGCCCGCGGTCCATCTCTGCTTCATCAAGCACAACATCAAAGCCGGACGCCGCAGCTCACCGGCTTCGACTCTGATGACCGTCGACTCGCCACTTCCTTGGCTCCCACTGGTTGTCGAGTCCCACAGCCATGCACCACTGCAGCCCTATAGCAGCACCACACACACACTCTCGATCGTCGTCTCTCTTGGCCGTTGACGAACCACTAGCAAATTCATGCTCAACCTTTCACCGTCATAGCACTAGCCACTACCAGCGGTACACCACCGGCTCGAGAACGCACCTCCTTCGGGCTTTGGTCAAAGCTTCACCGACGATCACCGCGTCGCGTAATTGCTTAGAGCACCAATTTCGGCCATTATTGCTGCTCTTGGGCCATGAACCACCTCCGGCCCCTGGCGTGCTCACACCCAAGCACCAGCGCCGGAACTCCCACTGGCGTTCGAACCCACTTCTTCGACACTGATTTATACCGGGTTCACCAAATTTAACACTCAGGTTCACCAATCTAGTCTCTCGCTCATCCACTTGGACCAAATTACCACCACTAACATTCAGCCACAAACTCTTCACCGAGGCACAACCCGTCACTCCAACTAGGGCACCATCATAGTTTACACCTTCGGTTTACTGATCAAACTCCAGATCTACCCGAAACAACCACTTGCAGTTTACACCTTCAGTTTACCGATCAAACCCATGAACTACCCTAATCAACCACTACCGCAGTTTACAACTTCGGTTTACCGATCTAACCCATGATCTACCCGAATCAACTACCACCGGGCCTTTACCGTTGAGATCGGGCCACCACCAGAACCACCATCTGGAATTTTCCCTACTGACATTAGCAACCGTGTCTCATCTCCCACTGGCTATTAAACCTCCTATTTAGGTTCCACCCAGGCTCAGAACCTAAGCTCTGATACCAATTGAAGGGACCCTAATACCACATATGAAGATCACCCACGGAATATACGAACCATAAATCGAAGTAACAATCAAACACAAAGGAGGATAGGGAAAACACCAGAATTTACATGGTTCAGCCGAAACCTACATCCACGGAGGGGAGCATAATTTCATTATATCAATTGGAGTTTACATGAGACGTCTCTCAACTCTCAATCCTCTCAAACCCTTAACTCTCAACCCTAATGGTAACATACGGTGTATTTATAGAGCAAAGTCATGGGCCTAAATAGGATTGGCCCAATCCTATTTCTAATAAACCAGACCCAATACAACCAGACTCCATTCATAACTCAACAAATGTGATACAAAGATAAATGTGGAAAGGCACTGCGAAATCTGATCCTCAAGCAAAATAACTGAAGTTCCATATCATATCAGATCAGTCTTCCTTATTTTTTATGGCCACTGAAAGTTCAGCAACTACAAGTTCATATTTTGTCCTCTGTCTCCCTGCCTAATGCACAATGTGAAGTTCATTCAAAGGTCAAAAATTGACTAAAATCTAAAACAAATATTGTAAAGTGAAAATATCAACAAAGAAATAGTAGCATTCCGCACCGATTGCCATACAATTAATTAGCTTTCTTGAAATGGAAAAGACGCTGAATTAACCTTGGTTAAAGTGTTATTAAGGGGGAATTCCACTGTGTTGCAGCATTCAAAATCTTAGAGAAGTTCGATTTTCAACTGGCATTCACTTTCCAAAGGCATCACTGAAAAGATAAACCTTCCAAGTGAAAAAAATTTGTCAAATAACTCACATATTAACACAGTTAGGTAAAAACATGAAAGTAGATTTTCAGCCAAAAATAAAAAATACAAAATCCATGACGTGAAATGCAGATTCTATTACAGATTTGTAAGAAGAATCGAATGTGAGACAAAGTACTATGTAACGACTTCAAGCTTGCGTCAAATACGAGGTTCATAAAAATTCACAGGAGAACCTACATATTAATGGCTATGGCACAACCAGATACCAAAATTAGAGTCTTGTAATCATCTCTACTAACACAAGGATTAGGTTCACAACTTTCATTTGTCCTATAATGGGTAATCCTCTCACTACACAGCTCACAGATAAAGATCAAAACTACATGATACATAAACCAAACGCAAATGGATAACACAGAGTTCCCCTTTTCCTTCAATAAACACCTTCTCATCCAGTAACACACTCGGTCACTGCAGCCACTTACCAATTTTATGTATCCCAAAACCATCAAATTAACCAAATAGCCAAAAGGCTTGCATTGTATGGGCAGAAGCTAAAAGATATATCCAGCCCAGCAATTCTCACACTAATAAAAAAAATCCTAATCTATGATTCCCAGATCCAATGAAAACCAAGCAAGATAGATGGTCTTGGATCAAGCACCCCACATGCTCTCCCTGCTTTATAGCCCAACTCCAGTTACAACCCTTGCAACCCACTCTATCTAACTTGAACCAAACATGCAATCAGATTTATACATTTCATGTTCAGAGTGTTTCTTTTTTTTTTTTTTTTTTTTTCCGGGGTACATAAGTAGACTGTTCTGGGTGAGGGCGTCTTGAACTTACGATTCCTTGGTCCTAGGCCCCAGCCTTGGTAACTTCACCATTAGATCAAGGTCTCATTGGATCCATGTTCAGAGTTGCTTACAATCAATTAACAAAAAATATGTTTTTTTTTTAAATGGTAAAAAGTCCAATTGAGTTACATAAGGGACAATCCTCCACATACCTCATAAATCAACTCACCCCTGATAGAGATGGGATTCAATCCTAGGTCTTGGTTACCGTCCCTCATAAACTTTACCAGCTGAGCTAGTTGGTACCTTCAATTCACAAAAATATTCCTCCACCAAAAGTTTAGCACACTAAGACTATAGCAATGCGTTTCCACCGCCTTGTTTAGAATTTTTCTTTTTTACATTGGTAAGGTGCAAAGGGGAAAAATGCCTCCAATGGGGATTGAACCCAGGCAGCGCCTCTGCCCCGGAGTTCCCAACCACGTGTCTCTTATACTTTCTCTTGATGGGTACATAACACGTCGCTATAGAGCCTCAATCTAACCAAGTTCTCATTGCTTGCCTCTTATTCTTTCCTCCCCAGTTGATTGCAGATAAATTATCAAATAGTTAACAAAGGATACTGCTTTCACATAGATAAATCATGAAATAGTCAAATTCTAATATCCAATGCCAACTATAGAATAGTTTACAAGATGACCCCAAGTTATGGAAGTCACCTTCAACTTAAGATGAAACACTCCCATTGAGGCAATTTGTCAAACAGGTGTTGTTCATGGTAAACACAGTAGAGATTACAACTCCAAGTTGAACTACAAGAAGCTGAATTTACTCAGCCAACATCCCATAACTGGAAAATCACATATGACAAAGAACCCAATTATCTAAAAGCTTAAGTTGATGGGAGAAAGCTGAGTAGTTATACTCATAACCCCTCACCCAAATGCTCATACTGGGCTTGAACCTTTATATTACACAGCTCATCATACATTGTGCTTAAACTATGTTAATATTGAAAGCGGAGGTCATGGGGATTCGAACTCATCTCGAACGACAAAGCTTTGATACTATATCAAGAAACTAACTATTCCAAAAGCTTAAGCTGATAATTAAGGCCAGAAATGATTTTATACTCAAACAACATACAATCACTGAAAAGAAGAGCTGAATTCACACACACAACACCAAAAACCCCTCAAAATTATCAGCAGAATCAGAGTATATCTTCAAAAGCGCAGCTTACTTACCCCAAGAGATTGACCCTTAAGTGAATACTCAACTGAACAAAAAGCTCATACATCTGACCCAGATCAGCCGCGTTACCATGGGAGTACAACACAGTAGTTGTAGCCATGGGGTACCGCACATACACCGCAACAATCTCAGTACTCCGCCGTGTCGGCAGCCTCAAAACCTCCACGTTTTCACGGTGGGGAAAAGGGGATAGCAGAAGAAGTCCAGTGAGTTCATCTGTAACAAGCTTGTATGAAGGTGGGTTGGGGGGGAAGAAGGCGAACTTGGCCGCCATTGATGACGTCACCCCACCCATTTGAGCTTGAAGAGAGAGAGAGAGAGGACAGAGAGGGAGTGTGTGCTTTTTCTTCCCTGTTTTGAGCTGATGCCTCCATTGATAAGGGGGGTGGGGGCCTTTTTCTCTTTTCTGTTGGAAAAGATCATGCACACAACTTACTAGATTATATTATATTATTTTCGATTTTATTTTATTTTATTTTAAGTCGATTAGAAAAAAAATATTAGATTATTTTTTACAATTAATTTGGCATTCTATAACTTTTTATTTATTTGGTTTTTTAAGTGTGATATGTATAAATTATTTAAATTTTTTATTTTTCCAATATAATACTTACACTTTGAAAAAGTTTTTGATATCGTATGTCAACATAACTTAATATCATTGACATTTGATAGTTTGCATGTATGACAATTAAAAAAATAGATAAATAAATTAGAATTAATATTTAAATTAATTTGAAAAATATATAAAAAAATATTTAAATATGTAAAAAAATATATTAATATTTTCAAAGATACTTTAATATTTAGAAAAATTATATAATTATTCTAAAAGTATGTATTTTAAAAATATATTTGAAAACATTTAAAATATTCTCAAAATTTTAAAAGTTATTTTAGATATAAATATTTAAATCTTTAGGTATATCATCTTTTTTTTAAAGTATTATGTCAGTAAAAGCTAATAAAACTCTAATAGAGTTATGTGAGGGACACCAAAAAAAGTTATCAAAATTCATGATACCCTAAACATATTTGAAGATACCAATTTACCTAACCAGTATATTACCAAACATAATGGAGCCTAAAAATTTACATTTAAATTTTAATAATATTAAATATATAAATTTGGAATAGTTTTTAAATATTTTCTAATATTTATTATATTTTTCAAATGTTTAAAATATTTTTTAAATATTTAACATATTTCCTAAATATATAAAATATTTCAAATATACTTTTTTTTAAAATAAATATATTATTTTTCTAAATATTTAAAGTCTTTTTTAAATAGTTACAAAGTTTTTAGATATTTAAATTTTTTTTAAATATTTTAAAATTTTTAATCATTTTAAATGTTAATTCCAAAGTTTTAAATATAGCTGTGCCATATTAAGATATAACATTAAAAATTTTTAAAAAGTTTGCGTGACTTCTTAAAAATAGAAAATCTAGTTTTTTTTTTTTTTTTAACATCAATAGAAAATGTAATTGGTACCTAAAGTTAATGTCATTTTCAATGTAAAAAAAAAAAGGGAACTCTTTTATTAAATATAATGATTTATTTACACATTGGTCCCTTATTTTTAAAGCTTATTTTAATTAATTCTTTTTTTTATTTGAAATAATCATTAACATTTTAAAATTTATTCAAATTGGTTTCTTATTTTTTTTCCTTTTGTTTCAAAATGGTCTCTAATTTTTTAATTACAAAATTAGTCCTCAAATTAGTGACCAAAGTTAAGTAAAAAATAAAAAGATAAGGGACCAATTCAATATAAAATAAAATATTATGGATCATTTTGAAATAAAAGAAAAAAATAAGGGATGAATTTAAACAAACACTTAGCACCATTTTAAATAAAAAAATAAATAATTAGTTTTAAAAAATTTAAAAACATTGGAAACCAATGCTATAATTAACTCTAAATATAAGCAGCTCTATATTATTATCAAAATTTATTTCTTAAACTTAATAATTAAATACAACTTATGTATTATACTTTTAATTTTATAAATTAGTCTCATACACTGTGTTATCTAAATTTGTAATTAAATACAGTTAGTACCAACATATTCAATTTAGCCTCTTATATATAAATTATAATACTAAACATAGTTCACCTCATATACATTTACTTTTAAAAAATAATTCCCTAAACTAATTATGTTATTAAACTTAATTATTCATATATATCAAATTTAATGCATAGATTAAGTACATATCATTCCTATTTATCTATTTTGTTTTATAAAAATGAACCTTGAACTACGGCCTCATTTGGTTGACACATGAATTAAATTTCTACGGAAAGATATATTACCTGAAAATACAATTCCTTCGTTAACTTTCTAGGAAAAAGGTAAATATTTTGGTTGCCAGGATGAGAAATTAGTTAAAAACAAAGGAGAACCAAAATCAAATGAGAGCCAAAATCCATACTTCTCATAAATTTTCACTTTCAGCATTTACTTTTCACATTCCAAATGAGCCTTTATTTAGTTGATAGAGAATGAGTTATGTTCAAATTAGATATGTATGATGATTGGGGTTTAATAAAATAGTTTAAGTGATTACTTTTAAATTAAATGTGCAATAGGCGAGCTACGTTCAATATCATAATTTAGGAGGCTGCTATTTTCTAAAATTAGATATTAAAGAGTGCAGTGTTTAATTTAGGCATTAAATTTGATGTATAAGTATCACTTGAATTTAACAACATAGTTTTGGATGTTATTTTTTAAAATTGAAAATGTAGGGATTGAGTTATGTCTCATTATAAAATTCATACATAAACAATGTATAATTACAAACATGTTCGAATCAACCAAAGTACCTTATATATCTCTTTTTTTTTTTTACTTTCTTTGGTAAGTCAGTGAAAATAAGAAATTGAACTTATAACCTCTTATCTTAGGATTTCAAATTTGAATATTTGACATATATGATGGAATTTCACTAATAATAAGAATATCAAAAAAATATATATATTTATAAGGCCTTGTTTGGTGAGTTTTTTATTCGTAATTTTTAATTTTTTTTTAAAAAAAAGCCTAAAAAACTGGTTTTAAAAACAACTGCTGCAACCAAATTAGAAAAAAGAAAAAAAATAATAAAAATGTACTTTTAAAATATAACTTTTAATTTTTAAAAAAACTCAAAATAAAAAAATTATACCAAAGGTGCTGTGGAGTGCGAGATCATAATTTGGCTCCATTTGTTTAGGGTAAAAATTAGATTCTAGGAATTATTTTTTCAATTTTCTATTGTTTAACTAGCAATTTTTTGATAGAAAGATTTTCTGGGAAACAAGTTATCATTCCGAAGCCTCAAGGTATACATCAATTCGAGTTTGGATTGAATCAAGTTTATATTGACTATAAAAAGGTAATAAATTAATTGGTGAAAGTGTTTCGCTTAAAATAAGTAGATAAATATCATAAAATGGAAACAAATTTTCTGTTAAAATAAACCATGGATATTTTCCTTCGAAAGTACTGTTCCCATCTAATCACTGAAACTGCAAACCCAAAAGTCAATAGCAAAAGAACAAATAGATAATGGTTCGAAACAACACAAACAAATTGAAATTTCACATCACTAGTTTACAGACATCAAATAATTGTTTTTCTCACACTAAAATAATTGCTTTTCTCATTCACTATTTAGATTATGTATGTAATAAGTTTGGTTACATATTTGTTCTTTATGAGCCATAAAGACTTTTTTTCGTGATAATTAAAAGATTGTAACATCTTCGATAAATTTATTAAAAGTACTTGAATCCTACAAAAGCAATTAGGTTTTTGTTAGAAATATGCCTCAAATTTATGTATTTAGGATTTATGGGCTGCTGAGGGGTCACCGATCGATCAGGGGATATCCGATCGATCAGGTGATTTAAGGAGAAAATTCAAGTTTTACAGCAGCAAGGGGGCCGATTAATCGGCCAGTATCGATCGATCGGGACCTCCCCGATCGATCAGGAGTCATTTTCCCCGTTCAGTATAAATACGTGCCTAGGGTTTACGTATTTGATGATTCAATTAAGAATCCAATTTTAGAGTGAGGCTGCCGCACGTCTAAGAGAGAGAGTACTACGAGAGCTAAGAGAAAGTGATTGTAATTCTTTCAGAGATCTCGTTAAGAGGAAGTGCCGTTGTAATTCTTCTGTTAAGTTCAATAAACAATCTCCATCTCCACCCGTGATTTTTTTCCCTCTCGATTATAGAGGGATTTCCACGTAAATACTATGTGTTTCTTCGTATCTCTTTTACCTTTGTTTATTTCTCGTTTGTGTGAGTTATATTGCTTGAATCGAATTAAGAGATTAGGGTTTGTGCTTCCATATCAGGTATCCATATTACAAATGAGTATCATGTATACCAGATTTGTCAAGGTTCAATTTTCCTAACAAATTGATATCAGAGCATATCAAGTTTGTTCCAGATTTTTCTAACAATTAGTATCAGAGCCCTGTTTATTTCGATTTGATATTATGGCGTCCGCAATTAAGACTGAAGTTTAGAAGTTCGGAGGTCAAGGAAGTTTTAGTTTGTGGCAAGTCCGGGTTAAGGGTCTCCTGACGCAGAGTGGCTTGAAGAAAGCCCTAGAAGGAAAAGTGAAGAAACCGAAGAGTCTATCTAATGCACAATGGGAGGAGTTAGATGAGACGGCACTCACAGCCATTCAGATGTGTCTTATTGATGACGTTTTGACAGAAGTTCTGGAAGTGAATACCGCCAAGGAGTTGTGGGAGAAATTGCAGGATATGTTCTGTTTCAAGTCAATCTCCAGCAAACTCTCAGTTAAGGGTCGGTTGTTCACGTTTCGTATGTTAGAAGGTACGTCACTTAAGAGTCATGTTAATGAGTTTAATTCAATTATTCAAGAATTAAAAGAATTGGATGATGCTCCTAAGGATGAAGATCAAGCTATGCTATTATTATGTTCGCTCTCTACTTCATATAAAGGCTTTGTAGAAAATATGATTTATGGTAGTAGACAATCTATCACAGTTGATGAAGTTAAGAGAAACCTACTGAGTCAAGAAAGAGTAGATAAGGAGTTGTCCGACTTCGTTCAGAACTCAGGTTGTGGTTTATTTGTGAAAGAAAGAACTAAGTCTAAAGAATATGATCATAGTGAAAACAAGTCTAAGTCTAGACATCAAGATCTAACCTGTAACTACTGTCATAAGAAAGGGCACATTAAGAGAGACCGTTATAAGCTTAAGAGAAAATTAGAAGCAGATAACAGGCCTGACCAGATATCCATAGTAGCTAGTGTTATGGAAGATGAGGTTGATGGAGATATTCTGTCTGTGTCTGAACCTCAGTCCAATTTCAGGGATAGTTGGATTTTGGATTCAGGTTGCTTCTATCATGTTTGTCCCCATAGAATTTGGTTCACCGCATACAAGTCAATTCAGGGTGGAACTGTTCAGATGGGTAACGATGCTACATGCAAAGTTTTGGGGATAGGAACAATTCGTATTAAGATGTTCGATGGCACTATTAGGACATTGAGCGATGTTCGTCATGTTCCTAATTTGAAGAAAAGTCTCATCTCTTTAGGTACTCTTGAGTCTAAAGGGTATAGGTACACAGCTGAAGGTAGAGTTTTGAAGGTCGTTAAGGGCGCTTTGACAGTTATGAAAGGCAGAAGGGTAGGTACTTTGTACGAGCTTGTCGGTTTCATAGTTGCTAGATCTATTGCAGCATCTTCATCATCGTTGTTGACAGAACTCGAGATCACAAATTCAGGAAGTTTGAGATTGGATCATTCAGGTGATAGGGGTCTGTCTGAGCACAGTATAAGGGCCTCTTTATGTGGTCAGTCTACAGGACTGATATTCTATGAACAAGGGCTTTATGGGAAGCAAAAAAGTTTTCGCTTCAAGCAATTCCTGACGAGTAGAGATGTCACGTTTGATGAGTCTTCATTATTGAGTGCACGGAAGATATCATCAGTTAGTTGTGATTCAGGTCAGGTGAATAAACCAGAGGAAGTTCAGTTTCAGTTAAGTAACACAGTTCAGCAGCAGGTGGCTATTTCAGAAGATGTGTCAAGAGCCAATCCAGAGAAGAAGAACATTGGCATTGTTGATAACCTCTCAGATATTTTCAATTCAGTGCTACCTAGCAGAAAGTTCAAGCATCGCTCGGACTCGGTTAGGTTTTCTGTTTTGTCTAGGTAACCCCGTGTGTGGGGTGTTTTGCGGAGAAGGTGGAGAATTGTCTTTATTTTTGAAATTTGAGTCAATGTGGAGGTTTGTTAGGAATATGCCTCAAATTTATGTATTTAGGATTTATGGGCTACCGAGGGGTCACCGATCGATCGGGGGGATGTCCGATCGATCGGGTGATTTAAGGAGAAAATTCAAGTTTTGCAGCCACAAGGGGGTTGATCGATCGACCAGTACCGATCAATCGGGAGTCATTTTCTCCGTTCAGTATAAATACGTGCCTACGGTTTACGTATTTGGTGATCCAATTAAGAATCCAATTTTAGAGTGAGGCTGCCGCACGTCAAAGAAAGAAAGAGTACTACGAGAGTTAAGAGAAAGTGATTGTAATTCTTTCAGAGATCTCGTCGAGAGGAAGTATCGTTGTAATTCTTCCGTTAAGTTCAATAAAGAATCTTCGTCTCCGCCCATGGTTTTCTCCCCTCTCGATTGTAGAGGGGTTTCCACGTAAATACTGTGTGTTTCTTCGTATCTCTTTTACCTTTGTTTACTTCTCGTTTGTGTGAGTTATATTGCTTGAATCGAATTAAGAGATTAGGGTTTACGCTTCCGCATCAAGTATCCATATTATGAATTGGTATCGTGTAGACCAGATTTGTCAAGGTTCGATTTCACTAACAAATTGATATCATAGCATATCAAGTTTATTCCAGATTTTTCTAACCGTTTTGTATATCGAAAAATTCTTTTAGAAATTCTCATATATGGGTGCTGCACTACAACAACAAATCAGGGGGTGAAAAGTTTTATGAATTAGTTTTGAGGTGAAATCAAACAAGATTAAAAGCTACATCTAATTTACTATTGAGCACATTTACTTTAAAAAAAAATATCCTTAATATTTTAAGCAGTAGGACATGTCCTACAGATTGGTAATACTTTTCTTTTGTCAAATAATGATACTATTAGGATAATAGAGTTGTTTATATGATTATCAACCCAAGAGCTTTTTTGTAATTGTACTTTCCTTAGTTTCTCTATATAAATGATACCTCAGTACCCCGTTGGGTATATTACCATAACTTAACTTTCACATGGTATCAGAGCCTTACCCTTGATACCTTTTCTCTCTCAAAAAAAAAAAAAAAGAAATACAAAATAGGGGGGCCGAAACCCTAACCCCCACGTCCAAACCTGCGCCGCCAACCTCCCCCAAGCCTGGTGCCACTATTGCTCGCCCCACCCACGTCCAGCCGCCGCTTTTCTCTCTCCGATACGATCTTAGGAGGCATAGTCTATGTATTCCTCTTCGATTGGTGAATCTATGACTAGCAACCCATCACCCTCCTCCTCCTCTCCAACCTCCCCGACAACCGTCACCTCCTCCCCGGTTCACCCATCACCGACCTCCCAACCCCTCACCAGTCGACCGCCCATACCACCAATTCTCGGCTCTCTTCCTCCCGTCGTCACCTTTGCTCCCTTTACTGGGTACACCCATGGCATGTCCCTCCCCAATTACAGCTCTCAAAGCTTATTTTCTATGCCTCCAGGTATTGATAATGCATCCTCGATCCCTGGCCTATCTCCTACCCCTTCCGGTTCCCTAGCTGTGCCCTTCTCTGGGTATCACCAACCAGTCCTCCCCTCGGCTCCCCTTCTCACATCGTCTTTCACAAGCCTAGTTACTGTTAAACTCGATACCCCAACAGATTAACACGCTTGGCGAGAATAAGTCTCCATGCTCCTTTGTGCCCATCGCTTAATGGGCTTTCTTGATGGCTCGTTACCTTGCCCTCCTCCTCAAATTCAAATCCCAACTAGTGCCTTCGTCTAATCCTTATCATCAAACTTGGGTATGTATTGATCAGAGTATTAGGGCCTGTCTCTCGGCCTTTCTCGCTCTCCCAGTCCCTAATGATGTTATCTATCACCCAACCTCCAAGGCCATGTGGGATGCCCTAGCTAAGAGATTCAGTGACCAATCTCTTGCCAAAGAATTTAATCTCTGCTCCCAACTTGTCACTCTCCGTAAAGATAACAAAACTATGACTGCCTACCTAACCGAGCTTACGACCATTGCCGATAACCTTGTTGCCATAGATTCTCCTCTCTCGAATCTTGAATTAATGCACTATGCCCTCTTTGGTCTTCCACCGGAATATGCGGCCTTCGGTACATTCACTCGTCAGTCCTCTTGGGATCTTCCCTTTGAGCACCTTAAAACTGCACTACTGGATGAAGAAGCAGCCACCTCCCGGATTCAATCATGGTCTTCCTTCGATCATGCGCATGCCCTTGTCGCGTCAGGTGCGCCATTCGACTCGTCGGGTCATGGCCGGGGTCGTGGTGGTCGTGGGCGTAAGGGTCGTGGGCGTAAGGGTCGTGGGCGCAACTCCAATCACCAAGGAGGTCAAGGGGGCCGTGGCGGATCATATGGTCAACCGCCAACCCCAGGGATAGCCACGGTCAGCTCTGGAGCAGCACCCACTCCATCGCAGCCTTCGTTCAACAATACCGGCTATGCTCCTCGTCCACCGCAAGCAGGTATGCTCGGTACTGGTCCCGTTGTTTGTCAGATTTGTCATCAGGTTGGCCATGTTGCTTTTCTTTGCCCCCACCGCTTTGTTCAAACCGACCTCTCCCACTCCCTTTCTGCCTTATCGGTTGCGGACTCTGTTGATCCTACGTGGTACCCTGACTCTGGAGCGTCTAATCATATGATCTCTAACCCAGGTATTTTACAAAATATTTTTCTGTACACTGATTTTAAATCTATTCAAGTTGGTAATGGATCCTTGTTGCCTGTTACCCATACTGGATCCTCTAAACTACGAGCTCCCAAGCATGATTTAAAACTATCTAACGTCCTTCTAGTGTCTGGTCTCACTTACAATCTTTTATCTATTAAACAACTGTGTCGTGACAACAACTGCTGTGTTGAGTTTGACTCTTCCTCCTTTTGTGTTAAGGACAAGGTTATGGAGACGCCCCTCCTTAAGATGTGTAGTAGCGGTCCTTTATATGGATTTTCTCCACATTTCACAGGGCTTGTTGCACAAACTGCACCTCCAGATCCGTGGCATCAGCGCCTAGGACATTTAGGCCACTCAGTATTTGTTGTTTTACGTTCACGTTGTTTACTACATTCTAGTTCTAGGTCTATTTCTCATTGTCAGGCTTGTTGTCTAAGTAAGTCTCGTCGTTTACCGTTTACTCGTGTTTTACATACAACGACTGCTCCTTTACAGTTAATTCATTCTGATGTTTGGCAATCTCGGGTTCAATCAACTTTAGCTTTATGTTATTATGTGATTTTTATTGATGACTACTCTCGCTTCTCTTGGCTTTATCCGATGCAACGGAAAGACGAAGTGTACTCCATCTTCTCCGACTTTAAGATTTTTGTTGAAAATCAGTTTTCCACTACAATTAAGTGTCTTTAAAGTGATGGAGGTCGTGAGTTTGACAATAGGCAAATGGCGGCCCTTTGTCGCACTCATGGTATTCACTTCACTCTTTCATGTCCTGATACTCCACAACAAAATGGAGCGGCGGAACATAAGCATCAACATTTAAGTGAAATGGTATTGACCCTTCTCCTTCAAGCCCAACTTCCTTATGAATTTTGGGCAGAAGCCGCCTGCACTGCCTGTTATATTATTAATCGGCTACCGACTCCTTTACTGCATAACTTGTCTCCCTTTGAAAAGCTTTTTCATCGGGCCCCTGATTATAACCTTTTTTGGGTCTTTGGGTGTGCTTGTTTTCCAAACATCACATCCCATACCGCTCATAAGTTAGCCCCGTGCTCTCTCCCATGTGTTTTCCTCGGATATGCTGGCCGGTACAAAGGTTACCACTGTTTGGACCCCACTACTGGCCGTGTTCCTATTAGTTGTCATGTGCATTTTGTTGAAAATGTTTTCCCATATCACACGTTAGTGTCTAGTTGCACGGTGCCCCCATCTAGTGGCCTTATTGAGGTTCCCCTTCCCCTTCTCCCTGGTGTAGTATCTACAGGCACCATGCCCTCAGTCCAGCTTGCTGCACTCACCTCGGCTCCTACTTCGGTCGATGACGACGCAGGCGCTTGTGGGTCTCCTTCGCCTCACCCTTGTGGTGCAGGCCCGTCGGCTCTAGGGGGTGTCTCGGGTGGTTCTCCACCCAAGCCTCTAGCCAGTCCCACCCCTACCACTCAGCCTCTCTCTTGTTCGATCTCAGGCGTTGCCATGCCTACGGTCCCGGAGGATTCCTCTCCCGTCCAGCGTGGCCACCCCATGTGTACACGTCTTAAGGACGGAATTCACAACTCCAAGCACATCATATCCCTCGGCTCAGTTGTTGTGATTCAGGAACCCACTTCTTTTTCTCAAGCTGTGAAAAACCTTAAGTGGCAGGAAGCCATGGCTGTGGAATTTAATGCTCTTATTCAAAATCAAACTTGGGATCTAGTACCTCCCTCCCCTTTTCACAATGTTGTTGGGAGCACTTGGAAATATAAGGTAAAGTATAAACCGGATGGTTCAATGGATCGCTTCAAGGCTTGCCTTGTTGCACAGGGCTTTCATCAGCGTGAAGGCATTGATTACAACGAAACGTTTAGCCCTTTGTAAAACCCACGACTATTAGGCTCATACTGGTCCTTGTTGTTACAAAATCATGGCCCATTAGCCAACTTGACGTGAAAAATACATTTTTACATGGTTTTTGGAATGAGGAAGTGTACATGCGTCAGCCTCCTGGGTTCATCCACTCTACGTTCCCTACGCATGTATGCCGACTATGCAAAGCTCTGTACGGCTTAAAACAGGCTCCCCGGGCCTGGTTTCACAGATTTAGCACATTCCTCTTCAGTCTTGGTTCTACTGTAGTAAGGCAGATTCTTCCCTATTTATTCATCGCTCCCCTACCAACATTGTGTGCCTTTTGCTCTATGTTGATGATATCATCCTCACAGGCTCTAACCCTGCGCTTCTCAGTTAACTAACCGACTCCCTATCCACTTAGTTCGCTATGAAAGACCTCGGTTCGCTCCACTATTTCCTCGATATTGAGGCCAAATGATCCCGCCATGGCCTTTTCCTCTCTCAGCACAAACATACCCTGGACCTTCTTCGCAAGCATGACATGCTTGAGGCCAAACCTGTACAAACACCGATACTAGCCCGAGCACAACCTTCTTTGACCAATGGGGACCTCCTAGCCGATCCCACCGAGTTCCACAGTGCAGTGGGTGCACTCCAGTACTTAACCATGACCTGTCCCGACATATGCCTTGCGATTAACCGTGTGTCCCAGTTCATGCATGCTCCCACGACGTATCATTGGCAAATGGTGAAGCGTATCCTGCGATACCTCAAGGTCACTCCTGATCACGGTCTCACCATCACTCCTGGGTCTTGCACATCAGTCACCGCTTATGCTGATGCTGATTGGGGTGGTTGTCCAGATACGCAACGCTCTACTACTGGTTTCGCTCTTTTCCTTAGTCCTAATCTCATCTCCTGGCATGCTAAGAAGCGACCTACAGTTGCAAAGTCTACCACTGAGTCTGAGTATCATGCCGTTGCCAAAGTCATAGCAGAGTGTGACTGGATCCGATACTTGATGCGTGACTTGGGTCTGCGGCACACTGGTCCGATTCTTATTTACTGTGATAACATGTCTGCTACTTACCTTACTGCAAATCCTATCTCTAATGATCGTAGCAAACACGTTGATGTCGATTTTCACTATGTCCGTAAAAAGGTTGTCAAAGGTGACATCCAGGTTTGATTTACTCCTACTACCAAGCAGGTTGCTGATATTTTTACAAAAGGGTTGGCTACTGCTTGCTTCCGCTACCACAAATCCAATTTGCACGTTGGTCCCCTAAGTACAGATTGAGGGGGCGTATTTGGATAATAGAGTTGTTTATATTATTATCAGCCCAAGGGCTTTCTTATAATTGTACTTTTCTTAGTTTCTCTATGTATACGACACCTCAACACCATGTTGGGTATGTTACCATAACTTAACTTTCACAGATACAATCCATAATCAATCCAAGTACAAATTAACAAATAGATCAATCAACAACCTCAATAAAAGTAGTATATTGTATATAATTTGCTATAATATCCGTACAAGGATGTATGATTTACATAGTATAAGGGAGATAGGGGGAGAAATAGACTAGAGAGATACGAGAGAGAGACTCAAACACAATTTTTATCTGTACTCCTTCTACACTAAATTCCTATATATAGAGTTAGGGAGGGGTATAAACGTAATAAAGGATTTAACCTATTTATTTATACCTAAATTACTCATCACTTAACCTCTATACTTTGGTATAATCGTAATACTTTTTGTCAAATAACTAGTGTTGGTAAGTAACCTATAATGTGACCCGTAAATCCCATGAATTCGATTTAAGCAGTAAATCCCACAAATTTTGCCATTTTTTGTTACAATTTGTTGGAGTCATCCATAACATTTATGGGCTTCAACTTATACACGGCATTCTTTGTTGGAAACTTTGGATGAGTAGTACATTCAACCAACAGTTAGTTAAGGTGAATATAAGTCGGCATAAATACCGCAGCTATTGAAAAGAAAAATGTAGCTGGTACAATGTCTACATACTCGTAGATAAATACCGCTTGTTTGAAGTTATTTCTTTACAATGTTGTATGTGGGATGATAAAATATGAAAAAGAAAACAGGTCAAAAACAATGGCCGTCTATGAGTAACTAAGTTACACAAATATAAAAATTCAGTTGTGAAACATACGAAAAAATAGCTAACTTGATATTCATTCAAATAATACTGCTATTGATTTAAAATAGTTGAGCGAGTAATTATTGGAACACAAAAAATCTAGTATATAGCTTTTTGTTAATTAACACCATGTATAAACATAGCTGGTTGACAGGCTGTCAGGCTGCACTGTCGTTAACAAGCTTTTCAAATTAGAGGTCCTAGGAAACAGTCTCCCTTCTGGACAGCCCCTGAAAGGAGGAAGGCTGCATATATCTACCCCCTAGACCCTACCTATGCGGGAGCCCTTTAAGGCACTGGATTATTGTTGTTGTTGTTGTTGTAGTTGTTGTTGTTATTGTTGTATAAACATAAGCTATTAGAGGTGGCGAGCATGGCATGTCAACCCGTGGCCAAATCTAATTCAACGCACCTGATGACCCAACTTGATTAGTAACTATGATTGGTCAACCCGGGTTGATTTGTATTGGTTGCAGGCTAGGATCACGTGTTGAAAAAATTTTGCTTGGCTCCAAACCTAACCCAACCAACCCCAACAGGCTGAACCCAAGCAATGACACAGAACAGAATAGTGTGATCTGTGTCACCGTATGGATTATCCTATAATGTGTTTATACTGCCTTTTCCCATCGACTTGTAATGTTAACTCCCCTTCCCCTTTGTCCAATTCCTACTTTATTTATTCATATTTCCAAAAACTCTTCAAATTTTCTCCTTTTGTCATTAGTATTACCATTACTGTTGTTATTGCTGTTATCACGCCATTTCTATTAACTACTGAACTAGCCTTTATTAAGGGTTATTATATATGTTATGATACAAACTTAGATCTACCCAAGCTCAATTAATGGAATCAACACTCAACCAACAATATCAATTGGCCCTACGGGGCAATAATTTGGCTGCCCTGTTGTATATATTTATGTATAAGTATAAGCTCTAAAATGGAGGAATTACACAAGAGAAAGCGAAGGAGATATAGAGAGATTTTGAGGGAGAAGACGAAGGGTTACATCAACATAGCATGAACCCTGAGATAACTAACTTCTCCTATTTATAGATGAAGATGCGAAATGTCTAGTAAAATATCTAGTGATGAAGTGGCAGAGAGAAGATAGCTTGGTTGTGTCTGAAAGACGGGAATACTGCAGTAGGTGGCATTCGGGTAGGCGAGCTGTAACCTTGGCGTCAGACATTATGGGGACTTGTGGGTGCTGGGAAGCCGGGTCTATATCATGTTATATACCTGAAAATAAAACAAAATGTTCATCACTCCTATAGTGAAGTCATAAGCTGTTGATATATTTTCAAAATAATGCTATAAGAATTGTGAATAAAGTGTTTAAAGTCGGTCCCGAAGTTTGTTCGATGTGTTTTGATGTGTGTTGGGATGTGTATCGACACACAGGGCTGGTGTGTCGACACACATTCTTACAGAATAGGGTTGCAGAGGTGTGTGTCGATACACAGATCAACAGAACCATCTCTGCAGAACTGTGTGTCGACACCCATGCAGTTTTCACCAGATTTTCGCGCGTTAACTACCGGTTTTTCGTGCCTTTTCTTTTAGGCATAATTTGGGACGTTTTCTTTCACAAAGTCTTATATATATATATCCCCCTAATATCTTTGATAATGATGATGAATCAGTTGATTTGAAAGAACTTGTTCATTGTTCTTGAAAAATGTCATTCTCATACATCTCTCTTTAT
Source organism: Simmondsia chinensis (assembly GCA_018398585.1). NCBI lineage: Eukaryota > Viridiplantae > Streptophyta > Magnoliopsida > Caryophyllales > Simmondsiaceae > Simmondsia > Simmondsia chinensis. The sequence continues at coordinate 7,299,676 of JAGTTD010000002.1, read as the reverse complement.
CTCCCTTTACATATGCTTACTTTATTAACATTAGGTTATCGTTGTATTCCCAAGACTATTTCATACACTGAAATAAGGCTTAAGAAAAGTGACATCACGCCTTGAAACCTATAGATCGATTTGATACCCGTTACTTGCGAATTGCAAGTGTTTGATCCAATAATGTTTGATTACCCGGTTTGCGGTACTTTTGGGAGTTTATACCAACATAAGCCGCATAAAACAATTGGTTTGAGTCTTATCGAAATTTTTTTTCTCATTTTTTTCATATTTGGTAGGAAGGTGAATTTTCTCAAAAACAACTGAAATTTCACTCAATTTTCTGTGCCAACTTTTTCCTTTCAATTTTCTTTCATTCCAAACATAGAAAATATTTTCCATTTTTTTTTTTCCAATCCTAGTCTTAAGGGAAAATGCTTTCCTCAATAGACAACAAGGCGATTTTGACATTTTCCTTCACGTAAATATTAGGATAATGGAGTTATTTATATTATTATTAGTCCAATAGTTTTCTTGTAATTGTACTTTCCTTAGTTTCTCTATATATATGATACCTTAGCACCCTGTTGGGTATGTTACCATAACTCTTCTCTCACATGGAATCAAAGCACTACCCTTGATACCCTCTTCTCTCAAAAAAAGGGGAAAAATCGGGACCTACAGAACCCTAACCCAAAATTAGCAGCGCCACCACACCCCTTCCCTCACCCTCTTCTCTCCACGGTGCCCCTCCCTCGCGCCGCCACACATCCGGCTGCCGCCCACCTGTGCCGTGCTGCTGTCACCCCTCTCCAGCACGAACGACCTGCCGGTCTCCCGACTCTCTCATGTCGCGCTGCTCCTCCCCTGCTCACGTCACGCTGCGCCTCCGCCCTCCTGTGTCGTGCTGCTGCCTCTCTTCCTCACGACTGGCCGTCGCCCCTTATCTCCGGTACGATCTTAGGAGGCATAATCCGTGTATTCCTCTTTGATTGGTGAATCTATGGCTAGCAACCCATCACCCTCCTCCTCTCCAACCGCTCCGACTACCGTTGACCGCCCTTCTCTGGTGAACCCATCACCGACAACCCAACCCATCTCCAGCCGATCGTCCATACCCCCAACTCTCGGCTCTCTTCCTCCCGCCGTCACCTCTGCTCCCTCTACTGGGTACGCCTATGGTATGTCCCTTCCCAATTACAGCTCTCAAAGTTTATTTTCTATGCCTCCAGGTTTTGATCATGCATCCTCGATCTCTGGCCTATCTCCTACCCCTCCTGGTTCCCTAGCCGTGCCCTTCTCTGAGTATCACCAACCGACCCTCCCTTCTGCTTCCCTCCCTACATCGTCTTTAACAAGCCTGGTTACTGTTAAACTTGATACCCCAACAGATTATCATGCCTGGCGTGAACAAGTCTCCATGCTCCTTCGTGCCCATCGCTTAATGGGCTTTCTTGATGGCTCGTTATCTTGCCCTCCTCCACAAATTCAAATCCCCACTGGTGCCTTCATCTCTAACCCTGATCATCAAACTTGGGTTTGTATTCATCAAAGTATTAGGGCCTGTCTCTCGCTCGCCCGGTCCTCTATGATGTTATCCATCACCCAACCTCCAAGGCCAAGTGGGAAGCCATAGCTAAAAGATTCCGTGACCACTCTCTAGCCAAAGAATTTGACCTCCGCTCCCAACTTGTTACTCTCCACAAAGATAACAAAACCATGACTGCATACCTAACCGAGCTTAAGACCATTGCCGATAACCTTGCTACCATAGATTCTCCTATCTCGGATCGTGAATTAATGCACTATGCCCTCTTGGGTCTTCCACCGGAATATGCGGCCTTCGGTACATTCACTCACCAGTCCTCTCGGGATCTTCCCTTTGAGCGCCTTAAACTGCACTATTGGATGAAGAAGCTGCCATCTCCTGGATTCAGTCACGGTCTTCCTTTGATCATGCGCATGCCCTTGCTGCGTTAGGTGCGCCATCCGACTCGTCGGGTCATGGTCGGGGTCGTGGTGGGCGTGGGCATAAGGGTCATGGGCGCAACTCCAATCACCAAGGAGGTAAAGGGGGCCGTGGCAACTCATATGGTCAATCACCAACCCCGAGGATAGGCACGGTCAACTCTGGAGCCGCACCCACTCCATCGCAACCTTGGTTCAACAATACCGGCTATGCCCCTCGTCCACCGCAAGCAGGTATACTCGATTCTGGTCCCATTGTTTGTCAGATTTGTCATCATGTTGGTCATGATGCTTCTCTTTGTCCCCACCGCTTTGTTCAAACCGAACTCTCCCACTCCTTCTCTGCCTTGTCGGTTGCGGACTCTGCTGATCCCACGTGGTACCTTGACTCTAGAGCGTCTAATCATATGACCTCTAACCCAGGTATTTTACAAAATATTTCACCGTATACTGGTTTTAAATCTATTCAAGTTGGTAATGGATCCTTGTTACCTGTTACCCATACTGGCTCCTCTAAATTACGAGCTCCCAAGCATGATTTAAAACTATCTAACGTCCTTCTAGTGCCTGGTCTCACTTATAATCTTTTATCTGTTAAACAACTGTGTCATGACAACAACTGTTGTGTTCAGTTTTACTCTTCCTCCTTTTGTGTTAAGGACAAGGTTACAGGGATGCCCCTACTCAAGATGCGGAGTAACGGTCCTCTATATGGCTTTTCTCTGCATTTCACATGACTTGTTGCACAAGCCGCACCCCCAGATCTGTGGCATCGGCGCCTAGGACATTTAGGTCACTCAGTTTTTGATATTTTACGTTCACATTGTTTACTACGTCCTAGTTTTAGTTCTATTACCCATTATCAGGCTTGTTGTCTAGGTAAGTCTTGTCATTTACCATTTACTCGTGTTTTACATACAACGATTGCTCCTTTACAGTTAATTCATTCTGATGTTTGGCAATCTCCAGTTCAATTAACTTCGGCTTTACGCTATTATGTGATTTTTATTCATGACTATTCTCGCTTCTCTTGGCTTTATCCGATGCAACGGAAAGACAAAGTGTACTCCATCTTATCTGACTTTAAGATTTTTGTTGAAAATCAGTTTTCCACTAAAATTAAGTTTTTTCAAAGTGATAGAGGTCATGAGTTTGACAACAGGCAAATGGCGGCCCTTTGTCGCACTCATAGTATTCACTTACGTCTTTCATGTCCTGATACTCCACAACTAAATGGAGTGGCAGAATGTAAGCATCAACATTTAAGTGAAATGGTACGGACCCTTCTCTTTCAAGCCCAACTTCCTTATGAATTTTGGGTAGAAGCTGTCTGCATTGCCTGTTAAATTATTAATCAGCTACCAACTCCTTTACTGCGTAACTTGTCTCCCTTTGAAAAGTTTTTTCATCGGGCCCCTGACTATAACCTTTTTTGGGTCTTTGGGTGTGCTTGTTTTCCCAACATCACATCCCATACCGCTCATAAATTAGCCCCGCGCTCCCTCCCTTGTGTTTTCCTCGGATATGCCAGCCTGTACAAAGGTTACCGCTGTCTGGACCCCACTATTGGTTGTGTTCATATCAGTCGTTATGTGTACTTTGTTGAAAATATTTTCCCATATCACAAGTTAGTGTCTAGTTCCACGGCGCCCCGTCTAGTGAACTTGTTGAGGTTCCCCTTCCCCTTCCCCTTCTCCCCGGTGCAATGTCTACAGGCACTATGCCTTCGTTCCAGTGGGTTGCACCAGCCCCGGTTCCTGGTCCGGCCAATGCCGACGCAAGTGCTCGTGGGACTCCTTCGCCTCACCCTTGTGGTGTAGGCCCGTCGGCTCCAGGGGGCGTCTCGGGTGGTTCTTCACCCACTTCTCTAGCCAGTCCCATCCCTACCTCTCGGCCTCTCCCCTGTTCTGACTCAGGCGTTGCCACTCCTACGGTCCCGGAGGATTCCTCTCCTGTCTAGTGTGGCCACCCCATGCATACGCGTCTTAAGGACGGTATTCACAAGACCAAGCACATCCTATCCCTCGGCTCCGTTGCTGTGATTCAGGAACCCACTTCTTTCTCTCAGGCTGGGAAAAACCCCTAATGGCAGGAAGCCATGGCTGAGGAATTTAATGCTCTTATTCAAAATTACACTTGGGATGTTGTACCTCTCTCTCCTTCTCACAATGTTGTGTGGAGCACTTGGAAATATAGGGTAAAGTATAAACCAGATGGTTCAGTCGATCGCTTCAAGGCTCGCCTTGTTGCCCAGGGCTTTCATCAGCTTGAAGGTATTGATTACACCGAAACGTTTAGCCCTGTTGTAAAACCCATGACTATCAGGTTCATACTATCCCTTACTGTTATAAAATATAGGAAAAATATTTTCCGTCATAATCTTAAATCATATATCTCACTTCAATTTCAACTTGGTTAAGCACAAATTCATATAAACATATGTAATGGAATTATTTTCCTATCTAAACCAAGAATGTAAAAATATATTTTTTAATAAAAAATACTTTAAAAAATTCGAATGTAAAATGTTTTATCCGCCGACCAATCCGTTAATTTGTTCTGAAAAAAATTGCTTCCATTTCACTGTTAATTTGCTCCGACAAAAAAAAAAAAAAAAAAAAAAAAATGTTCCATCTTATTCCTATTATTTTTGCATAACATCAAAGCACTAACCATTTGTGTGAAAAATATTTTTCTTTATTGAGGATAAGTTGACTTTTCTTCAACTCCACAATAAAATATTTCCTTAGCGGAGGAAAAAGAATATTTGCCAATGTAAACTCATATCATATGCCCTTCTTCACCCTCAAATTCAATGAGCATATATATATATATATATAACAATAATGATATATTCAGTGCCCCAAGAACTCTCGCCCAAGGAGGGTCTGCAGGGACTGGATATACGAAGCCTATATATATAAGGTAGCATTTTTATAAGAGCGTGAGAGGGGCGAATCCTAAGCCTCTATCGTAATGAACGACCAAAGTTTATTAGACATTAAAAATTATAATAATTTACGATCAAAATTTATTAAGTATTAAAAAAAATAATCTTCTTCTCTTATACCTCCTATATATATATAAAGGCGCATCATTTATCTTCTTTTGTGGTGATAGTAAATGATATAATTGTACTCTTATAAAGTACATATAATATTCACCAATCAAAATATACAGCATTAATTATAAAATAAAATATTCCATAAAAAGTGAGTTAATTTATAAATAAAAATAAATAATAAATACACATCTAATAGGTCTAACGTATGTCCGCGTTAGACAAATCCTAAATATCCTAAAAAATAATAAATAATTATTTTTATAATTTATAATTATTTTATATTTATTTAAATTATCTCGTTATGATTTTAAATAAAAACTTTAAATTAGATAGATGAGACCTGTATAAACCGACAATAATAAACAAAATAATGAGGCAACAGTCTGTTGTTGAACGTTGAACACTGAGAGAGACTTCAGGCCTGAAACTTCGGCTTCACTTCGTCTTTATATGTCCTTTTTCCTTTATGTTATTTGTGGTTCTTCTATTTTCATGATTAACTTTAATTCTTTTATTTTAATTTTTATGATTTAATTTGGGTATGATTTATATTTTATTATTTTAATCTAATCTATTCCTATACTTACTATATACTAGTTTTTTTTTTCCTGTATTAACCGGTAAAAATGTGCATTGATCAAAAGAAATGGTATGTAAATTATACAAAATTCGAAATATAACAAGTATTAGGATAATTTTCCTTAGGATAATGTCCGTTAGGATAATATCTTTCTATTTATAAGTATATTTATCAACATAAGGGTTACTTGTAATTCCCTCTATTTATATTATTATATATACGTAGCTCAGTAAACCTGTTGGGTAAGCTTTCTTAAACTATTCTCTCACATGATATCAGAGCACACCTAACTAAAACAACAACAACAACAACAACAGTCCCAGTGCCTTGCGGCTCCCGTAGAATGCAGGGTCTTTGGGGGGGGGGGGGGGGCCTTACCCCTTTGGCAGGAAAGGAGATTGTTTCCGAGGACCCCAACCTGAAGTAGTAGTTGAGTGCCTGCAAAAACCAACAATTAATAGCCATGCATAAATATATAAATAAAGAGTAGAAGAAGGAGGAGAAGGAGAAAAAGAAGAAGAATAATGAGCAGGAGAAGGATAATAAGAAGGAGAATGGGCATGGTCGGAGACTAAGCTAGCCTAAAAGTCATACCCTAGAGGTTAAGCTTGCCTAAGGGTCTTAGACTCTACTCTTACCCTCCTATTCTACTCTTGCCATCTCCGCTACCCTAATACCCTAATACTAGCCTTCCAACGTGTCCTGTCTGAGGTCATCTCTTCTCTTAGGTTCAGGTGGGTTAGGTCTTGATGAATCGTCTCCAGCCAACTCTTCTTTGGTATGCCCCTCCCTTTTCTGCTTATTGCTGTGTTGAGCTGTTCACACCTCCTGACTGGGGCTGAAGTCGGTCTTCTGCTGACATGTCGGAACCATTTTAGGCGGTGCTCCCTCAATTTATCCTCGATCGAGGCTACCCCCTGCTTACCTCGTATCACATCATTCCTAATCCTATCCTTTCTTGTGTGGCCACACATCCATCGTAGCATCCTCATCTCAGCCACCTTCATCCTCTGTGTTTGATTTTGTTTCATTGGTCGACATTCTGCCCCATAAAGCATAGCCGGTCTTACTACCGTCTTATAGTATTTTCCCTTTAACTTTATCGGGAACTTTCTATCACACAGTACCCCGGATGCCATCCTCCACTTCTGCCAGCCTACTTTAATCCTGTTGCTGACATCCTCATCGACTTCACCATTCTGGTGTATCATGGAACCCAGATATCTGAAGCTCTCCTTACTTGATATGGCTTCTGCTTCGATCTTAACCTCCTCGGTGCTGGTCATGGTGGAACGTTCGAATTTGAATTCCACAAAAAAAAAAATTTTTAATTTGATCATCTTCTCCCGCGTGCCCTAGCGCTGCTTCTCCCCTCGCAATGCCAACCTCCCTTCCTCTCCTCCGGTGGTTGTTCTCAAGCGGGCATAGTGTGATATTCTCTCCGGCGATAAGGTAATTATGGCTGCTACCCCTCCTTCCTCTTCCTCCTCTCCCTCTGCTACAAGCCCTGCAGTAACACCCCCGATCGATCAGGGGCACTCCCGATCGATCGGGAACGCTTCTGTTGGTGGGCCTGATGACCTCCAACCCCGGTCGATCGGCACTTTACCTGATAAATCGGGACTCCCACTGCAGCCACCACAACCTCCAAATGTTTGATCCCTCCCATCACCGGCCCCTACGTCCCTTCTCCCACATACAAACTCTGGCCTACCCGATCTCCAATCTCAATTTGGGATATTTCGTCCCCCAATTTAGTTATCCCAACTCTCTTCCCACGACAATTTTCGGGTCCCCATACACGACAACCCCCCCTCTCCTTCGACTCCCCTCCCCACCTCATCTATCACGAGCCTTGTCACGATTAAACCTGAAAACCCTACCAACTACATCGCTTGGAGGGAACAGCTATCAATGTTACTGCGTGCCCATTGCCTCATGGGTTTTGTCAATGGCTCCCTTCCCTGTCCTCCCTCTCAAATACAAAAACCAACAGGCATCTTTATATCTAAACACCAACAGGCATCTTTATATCTAACCTTGACTATCATACCTGGTCCTGTGTTGACCAAAGTATTAGGGCCTGTTTATCTGCTTCTCTCGCTCGCCCTGTCCTCAATGATGTCATTCTTCACCCCACATCCAAGGATATGTGGGTTGCTCTTGCTAAAAGGCTTCGTGATCACTCCCTTGCCAAAGCATTTGATCTCCATTCTCAACTTGTTACCCTATGTAAACAAAACAACACCGTGACTACCTATCTCACAGAACTCAAAACCATAGCTGATGACCTTGTAGACATTGATTCCCCGGTCTCCAATCGGGAATTGATGCACTGTGCTCTCTTTGGCCTTCCCCCGGAGTATGCCACATTCAATACTCTCACTCGCCAGTCTTCCCGTGATCTCTCGTTTGAACAACTCGAGACGGCACTTTTAGATGAAGAAGCAGCTCTGTCTCGGATTCATGCTCGATCCAATGCCGAACAAGGTCATGTGCTAGCTACAAGGGGTCACGCCCCTGATGCCTCAGGTTAAAATCGAGGTCGTGGCGGGCGGGGGCACAAAGGTCGGGGGCGTAACTCCAATCGTCAAAGAGGTCAAGGACGACGTGGTGGAACATACGGTCAACCAAACCCTGGATCGGGTCAGCATGCTTTCGGTCAACCCCCACCGACACCGCAACCGTGGCTCGTCCGGCTCCGCGCCCGCCTCTAGAAGGTATCCTTGGTCCTGGGCCCCTTGTCTGTCAGATTTGTCATCAAGCAGGTCATGCCACCTCTCTTTGCCCACATCGATATGTCAATACCGATCTTTCCCACTCCCTTTCTGCTATGTTGGTTACAGCCGCTGCTCCTACATGATACCCTGACTCAGGGGCTTCTAACCATATGAAATCAAACCCGGGTATTTTGAAAAATATTTTCCCTTACTCTGGTTTTCAGTCTATTCAAGTTGGCAATGGCTCCCTGTTACTTGTTACACATGTTGGTTCTTCTAAATTACGTGCTCCCTCGCGTGAACTTAACCTCTCTAAAGTATTTTTGGTTCCTGGTCTTACTCACAATCTTCTTTCCATTAAACAATTGTGTCGAGATAACAACTGTTGTGTCGAATTTGACTCGTCCTCCTTTTGAGTTAAGGACAAGGCTATGGGGACGCCCCTACTCAGGATACTCAGTAATGGACCGCTTTATGGCTTCTCTCCACACCTCACAGGACTCATTGCACAGACTGCGTTTGCAGATTTATGGCACAGGCGCTTAGGACATTTTGGTCATACTGTTTTTGATGTTTTGGGTAGTCGTTCTTTGCTTTCTTCTAGTTCTGATTCTAGTTCGGTCAGACATTGTCAGGCTTGTTGTTTAGGCAAATCGCGTTGTTTACCATTTACTTGTGTTATGCATACTAGTACTGCACCTTTACAATTAATACATTCTGATGTTTGGCAATCTCCTGTTCAATCTAATTCTGCTTTACATTACTATGTGCTTTTTATTGATGACTACTTGCGTTTTACCTGGCTCTATCTGATGCAACGAAAAGACGAAGTGTACTCCAATTTTTCTGATTTAGGGGTCTTTGTTGAAAACAAATTTCATACTACTATCAATTGTTTTCAAAGAGATGGGGGTCGTGAGTTTGATAACAAATCTATGGCTGCCCTTTGTCGCCAACATGGAATACATTTTCATCTTTCTTGTCCTAATACTCCACAACAAAATGGTGTGGTGGAGCGTAAGCATCAACATTTAAGCGAAATGGTACGGACCCTCCTTTTTTCAGGCGCAACTGCCATATGAATTTTGGGCTGATGATGTATGTACTACATGTTTTACTATTAATCGATTGCCTACTCCACTTTTGCATAACATGTCTCCTTTTGAACTCCTTTTCAATCAAGCGCCAAATTATAATGTTTTTCAGGTCTTTGGGTGTGCATGTTATCCTAACATCGCATCCTGTACTGCTCACAAATTAGCCCCACGCTCCATCCCATGTGTGTTCCTTGGTATGCAGCGCGCTATAAGGATTATCATTGTTTCAATCCTGCTACAGGTCGTGTCCATGTTAGTCATCATGTCCACTTCGTTGAAAACATCTTTCTATATAAGGACCTAGTCTCTAGTTGCACTGCGCCGCCTAATAGCTTTGTCGTGGATGTCCTGCTTCTCCTTCCCCTCTTGGTTGGAGGTTCCCCACCTGTGGTTTCGTTTGGTCCATGTGGGGCTAGCCCCTCGGGCATCGCACTTGCTGGGTCCCCCTCGTCCCTCACTGCAGACCCACTTAGTGTCCATGATACTGTGGCACATTCACTCACTCCTCTCTTGCCTGTGTCTTCACTGTCACCACTTCACTCCTCTTCTGCCACTGTATCGGTGCCTCAGGCGCTCTCCACTCCGATCACCGTTGAGCTCCTTGGGAGCTCCCCGGTTCGGCCGACTACACACGGCGCTGATGACCCGATTCCCTTGGTCTGGGACCCTGTGATCTCATCCCCGGTGCAAGGAGGCCATCCTATGTACACTCGTCTCAAAGCCGGCATTCGCAAGTCAAAGCACATTCTTTCTCTCAATTCGATTACAGTCGTCCAGGAACCCACATGTTTTTCTCAAGCTATTAAAAACCCCCAGTGGCAGGAGGCTATGTATGAGGAATTCAATGCGCTATTTCTTAATCAGACATGGGACCTTGTACCCCCTTCCCCTGCTCAAAATGTTGTTGGGAGCACCTGGAAGTATAAAGTCAAGTATAAACCGGATGGCTAAGTTGATCGCTTCAAGGCTCACCATGTTGCACAAGTCTTTCACCAGTGTGAAGGTCTTGATTATTTTGAAACTTTTAGCCCGGTTGTTAAACCAACTACTATCAGGTTTATTCTTGCACTTGCAGTCACCAACTCCTGGTCCATTTGCCAACTTGACGTCAAAAATGCATTTTTACACGGTGTTCTAAATGAAGAGGTATACATGCGTCAACCCCTGGTTTTATCCATCCAAAATTTCCAACACATGTATGCCGCCTGCGAAAGGCCTTGTGTGGCCTGAAACAGGCACCTCGGGCTTGGTTTCACAGGTTTAGTTCGTTCTTCTGTAGTCTTGGGTTTTATTGTAGTAAGGCAGATCCTTCTCTCTTTATCCATCTTTCCCCATCCAGTATTGTATGTCTTTTACTATATGTTGATGACATCATACTGATTGGCTCAAATCCGAACCTCCTTACCAAATTCATCGCTTCTCTGTCTACTCAGTTTGCCATGAAGGACCATGGTTCTCTTCAGTAATTCCTTGGTATTGAAGATCATCATTCCCTACATGGCCTGCTCTTATCTCAACATAAATATACCCTAGACCTCTTAAGTAAGCATGACATGCTTGATGCCAAACCTATTCAGACTCCTATTCCTGCCCGGGTCCAACCTTCTGCGGCTGATGGTGAACTGCTAGACGATCACGCTTGTTCCGTAGTGCTGTTGGAGCTCTCCAATAACGAAGTAAAAATGAAATGAACACAAGGGACTTTAAAAGGGAAATAAAAGAGACAAATATCACACGAAATAGGCACGGCCCAGGACAGTGTCATGAGAAGGGCCAGGCTCGGTGTCGGGTTCGTGTCATGACATTGTCTGGGGCCGAGCCAGGGCCTTGTCATGACACTGCCTGGGGCCGCGCCTGGGCCTTGTCATGACACTGTCTGGGGCCTAGTGTAAGACCCGTGACACTCCGGACCGGGGCACAGGTGTGCGCCTTGCGCCTGTGCCGTGTCAAATGGGCTGCCAATGATTGGCATTGTGTGGACAAGGTGCGCACTCAGTTAAGAGTGCATTAGGCCTCCACGGACCTAGGCCTAAGTGACGGACGAAGTGGGAACCGAGACGGACGCGGTCCCAAGACAGTGTCATGACAAGGGTCAGGCACGGCCCAAGACAGTGTCATGACAAGGGACTGGCACGTCCCAAGACAGTGTCATGACAAGGGTCAGGCACGGCCCAAGACAGTGTCATGACAAGGGACTGGCACGTCCCAAGACAGTGTCACGACAAGGGTCTGGCACGACCCAAGACAGTGTCATGACAAGGGTCAGGCACGGCCCAAGACAGTGTCATGACAAGGGACTGGCACGACCCAAGACAGTGTCATGACAAGGGTCAGGCACGGCCCAAGACAGTGTCATGACAAGGGTCTGGCGCGACCCGAGACAGTGTCATGACATAGGCGGGGCGCGACCCAAGACAGTGTCATGACAAGGGTCTGGCGCGACCCGAGACAGTGTCATGACATAGGCGGCGCGCGACCTAGACAGTGTCATGACAAGGTCCAGGGCACGGCACTGGGCCGGCCCAAGGACACAGATGAGTAGCGATAGGCACGGGCCCAGTGCAGGGCACTGGCCCGGCCCAAGCCCAAGTAGGCCCAATAAGGCCCAATGAAGCCCGACCTTATAAAATGGTAATAATAAGCACGTGACACATATTAGTGACGGTTACCAAAGGAAAAGAAGCGGGAATAAGCATTGACTAGTTCAAACGAGGTAAAGGCGGGAAAACGGAAGAGTGGGCTGAGGTGGATGTAACCGCCAGTTGAAAATCAGGCGCCTAAATTAATATAACATGTGCTTTGACCAGCTCACCTTGTAACCGCCAAGGCACGCATGGGAAGAGTGGAGCACGGCTTTGAAGAAAGAGGGAAAATGGCGGGAACGGTTACCCCTTTGTTCATGGGGTTGACCACGGCTATAAATAGATGTAATGGGCATTCATTTTGGATATCTTGTAATCTCTGAAATATTAATAAGAAAAGCCTCTCCTCTTCGTGTGAAAAATTGTGTCTTACATTTCCCTTTGAATTTCCATTGTGTTCATTTCTTTGTTGTTGTTCGTGTTCGGGTGAGCAAACCTCCCCGGGTACTTAGCTCATAAAATAACTGTGACACCTAGCCTGGCCCTTGTCATGACACAGTCTGGGACCGAGCCTGGCCCTTGTCATGACACTGTCCTGGGCCGAGCCTAGCCCTTGTCATGACGCTGTCCTGGGTCGTGCCTGGCCCTTGTCATGACACTGTCTTGGGTCCGCGTCCGTCTTGGTTCCCACTTTGTCCAACACTTAGGCCTAGGTCCGTTGAGGCCTAATGCACCCTTAACTGAGTGCGCACCTTGTCCACTTGATGCCAATCTTTGGCAACCCATTTGACATGGCACAGGCGCAAGGCGTCCACCTGTGCCCCGGTCCGGAGTGTCACGGGTCTTACAAACGGGCCCAGTGTAGGGTACCGGCCCGGCCCAGGAATGCGTAGGCTCAATAAGGCCCAACTAGGCCCGACCTTAAAAGATGATAAAATAGGGCACGTGACACATGTGGGAGACGGTTACCAAAGAAGTGTCATGATACTGTCTGGGGCCGCGCTTGGGCCTTGTCATGACACTGTCTGGGGCCGAGCCTGGCCCTTGTCATGACACTCTCCTGGGCTGTGCCTAGTCCTTGTCATGACACTGTCCTGGGCCGTGCCTGGCCCTTATCATGACACTGTCTTGGGTCCGCGTCCGTCTTGGTTCCCACTTTGTCCAACACTTAGGCCTAGGTCCGTTGAGGCCTAATGCACCCTTAACTGAGTGCGTACCTTGTACACTTGATGCCAATCTTTGGCAGCCCATTTGAAACGGCACAGGTGCAAGGCGCCCACCTGTGCCCCGGTTCGGAGTGTCACGGGTCTTACAAACCTCCCCCACCCGAAAGACCTGACGTCCGAGTTAAGGTACTCCACAAATTTGTCCTCAAATTTCCACAAATTTACGTCTCGTTCCCATGTAGCCTCCGTTAAAGGAGTGCCTTTCCATAGAATCAGAAAGTCTCGTCTCCTGTTCTTTTTGCTAGAGACTGAAGACGGCAGACTTCCCTACACTCAAAGTGAATTGTCTATGAAGTGGAAAAGGTCCTTGACCATCGGGTGTTCAAGGGTAAGAATTGATTTAGCAGCTCCTTCTTTAGTACTTCCCACATATTGATCACGGGACACTCGGGCTTTCCACCACAGCTTTGTGTCACCATTGAGGTGCATTGATGCAATCACGACCTTGTCTTCTTCTCTTACTCGGGTGGCATTAAAGTATTGTTCCATGTCCCACAGAAAATTCTCAAGGGTCCGAGCACTACGTTCTCCTTCTAAGATCTCAGTGTGGGGACCTTAATTCCCCTTTTCTCTAGGCTTTGAGAACCGGTGTTAATGGCTCTTTTTAACGCGGAAATTTCATTTTAAAGGGACTCTATGGTGGGATTAAGGGTCTCGTTTGAGGTTCTTACATTTGAGTTCCCACCCATAGTTGAATTTTCCCTACGGTATACATTAGGTGGGGCAGGAGGTGTTGGGGACGGGGTCCTATGGGTGTTAAGTATATTGCTCATGATTTCTTTTAGAGATTGAATGTCATTAGAAAGCATTTTGATAGTACCGAAAATTGTTCCAGGAGGAGGATCATCACCATCTTCCACTTCGGTTCCCACAATTTTCTCAAGTCTAGCAATATGTTCACTAGCTTTGAGTTTCTTCAAAGGTTCATTCTAATCTCCAGCCATTGTCATGACACTGTCTTGGGTCCGCGTCCGTCTTGGTTCCCACTTTGTCCAACAATTAGGCCTAGGTCCGTTGAGGCCTAATGCACCCTTAACTGAGTGCGCACCTTGTCCACTTGATGCCAATCTTTGGCAGCCCATTTGACACGACACAGGCGCAAGGCGCCCACCTATGCCCTGGTCCGGAGTGTCACGGGTCTTACAAACCTCCCCCACTCGAAAGACCTGACGGGCCTAGTTGGACCTTGCCAAGAAGCCTTTAGGGCCCTCAAGAGTGCAGTGTCAACGGAACCGGTCTTGAAGCTGCCGTGCTTTGACAAGCCCTTTGCGCTTCACACAGATGCGTGGGGTCGTGCCATTGGTGGGGTGCTTGTCCAAGATGGGCACCCAGTTGCCTTTGAGAGTAGGAAGCTAAAAGATCATGAGGAACAATATTTCACACATGAAAAAGAAATGCTTGCTGTAATACATTGTTTACGTGTATGGAGACACTATCTTTTGGGAGTGAAATTTGTAGTTCCATACACATAAACAATGTATTATAGCAAGCATTTCTTTTTCATGTGTGGAATATCGTTCCTCATGATCTTTTAGCTTCCTACTCTCAAAGGCATCCGGGTTCGCACTCAGTTAAGGGTGCATTAGGCCTCAACAGAGCTAGGCCTAAGTGTTGGACAAAGTGGGAACCAAGACAGACGTGGACCCAAGACAATGTCATAACAAGGGCCAGGCACAGCCTAGGACAGTGTCATGACAAGGGCCAGGCTCGGTCCCAGACAGTGTCATGACAAGGGCCAGGCTCGGCCTCAGACAATGTCATGTCATGGACCCGACACAGTCCTAGCAGTGTCATGACAAGACCCAGGGCAGGGCATGGCACTGGGCCGGACCAAGGGCACGAATGGATAGGGATAGGCACAGGCCCAGTGCAGGGCACTGGCCCGGCCCAGGAATGCATAGGCCCAATAAGGCCCAACTAGACCCAACCTTAAAAGATGATAAAATAGGGCACGTGACACATGTGGGAGATGGTTACCAAAGACGAAGAAGTGGGAATGACTTTGAATAGTTTAAATAAAGAAAAGAGCGAGAAAAGAGGAAGAGTGGCTGATGGTGAGGTAATCGCCGGTTTAAATATGGCGCCTAAAATAATAAGACATGTGCGTTGACCAAGCTGACCATAACCGTCCAAGGCATGAAGAAGAACGTGGGGCACGGCTTGAAGAAAGAAGGGCAAAAGGCGGGAACGGTTAACCCATGACCTTGGGGTTGTCAAGGTCTATAAATAGGTGTAATTTGTATTCATTTAGCATCTTGTAATTTTAGAAATTATTAATGAAAAATGGACCTCTATTTCGTGTGATCTTTGTCTCTTTTATTTCCCTTTTAAAGTCCCTTGAGTTTATTTCATTTTTACTTCGTTTTGGCTGGGTGAGTTAACCTCATCGCCTTCACATCTAATCCATAAAATAGCTGTGACAATTGTGGTATCAGGGCCTCGGTTGCGTGAACAATGGCTGGAGATCAGAATGAACCTTTGAAGAAACTCAAAGCCAGTGAACGTATTGCTAGACTTGAGGAAATTGTGAGAACCGAAGTGGAAGATGGTGGTGATCCTCCTCTTGGAACTATTTTCAGTAATATCAAAATGCTTTCCAATGACATTCAATCTCTAAAAGAAATCATGAGAAATATACTTGACGCCCATAGGACCCCGTCCCCAACACCTCCTGCCCCACCTAATGTATACCGTAGGGAAAATTCAACTACGGGTGGGAACTCAAAGGTAAGAACCTCAAACGAGACCCTTAATCCCACCATAGAGCCCCTTCAAAACGAAATTTCCATGTTAAAAAGAAGCCATTAACACCGGTTCTCAAAGCCAAGAGAAAAGAGGAATTAAGGTCCCCACACCGAGATCTTACGAAGGAGAATGTAGTGCCTGGACCCTTGAAAATTTTCTGTGGGACATGGAACAATACTTTAATGCCACCCGAGTAAGAGAAGAAGACAAGGTCGTGATTGCGTCAATGCACCTCAATGGTGACACAAAGCTGTGGTGGAGAGCCCGAGTGTCCGGTGATCGTGCTGCCGCTCGTTCCGTGATCAATATGTGGGAAGTACTAAAGAAGGCGCTGCGAAATCAATTCTTACCCTTGAACACCTCTTGGATGGCGCGAGAGGCGCTGAAGAACTTGAAGCAAACCGGATCCGTCCGTGAGTATGTTAAGTCCTTTTCATCTTTATTACTCGATATAAATGATATGATCGAAGAGGAGAAATTGTTTAACTTTATATCAGGCCTCAAATCCTGGGCTCAAATTGAGATGCGGAGACAACAGGTTCATGACCTTGCCTCCGCAATCATTGTGGCCGACGGTTTAGTGGACCTAAAACCGAATGGGAATGGGGACAAGGGAAAACAACCCACTTCATTTAAGAAGAGAAAGAGGGAGTATAGACCAAACTGGAATCGAAATAACAAAACTAGGTCTCCTCAAATGGAGCCTTCCAAGACCACGTTTAAGAAAAATGCACCGGTCCCGAAAAAGACAAAAATAGGGTTGACTTGCTTTATATGTGACGGACCTGATTATGCAAGAGAATTCCCAAAGAAACAACATTTAAATGCCTTAAGTGAGGAAGTGCAAGAAGAGGACCAACAACCGCAAAATGATGAATTTAGGGCAACCTCCTTGAGATTGCTCAATGCTATTAGTCATGACACACCTTCATTGGAAGGGTTGATGTATTTTCGCGTATGTTTGAATGGGAAACCTATAGTTGCTATGGCTGATACGGGTGCTTCACATAACTTTTTAAACTCAAAAACTGCCCAAAATCTGAAATTGAACTTAGTCCCTTCCGATACTTGATTAAAAGCTGTAAATTCTAACGCTATAGCAACTAAAGGTAGGGCCCCTAATGTAACGCTGAAATTAGGAGATTGGGTGGGGAAAACGGACTTTACGGTAGTGGACATAGATGACTTCGAGTTGATCCTAGGCAATGAATTTTTCCGGGCAGCCAAGGCCTCGGTCACCCCACACCTAGGAGGAATGATGATAAGTGACCCAACCAAACCTTGCTTTGTCAAGGCGTGGTCCACTACCATGAAACCTCTAGGACCGTGTCAAACCCTATCCGCAATGCAACTCAAGAAAGGATTTAGGAAAGGCCTCCCTACTTTTGTGGCAACCTTAGTCGAAATCAAACAGGGGAAGGAAGTAGAAGTACCGGACGAGATTGTGAATATGTGAGATGAATTTAAGGGCGTCATGCTCCCTGAGTTGCCTAAATGTTTACCGCCTAGGAGAGCCATCGACCATAAGATCGAGTTGCTGCAGGGTGCGCGACCCCCAGCGCCCGTCCCGTATCGGATGGGCCCTGCGGAGCTTGCTAAACTCCGTAGGCAACTTGGGGAATTACTTGATGCAGGTTTTGTTCAGCCTTTCAAGGCACCGTATGGGGCACCGGTGTTGTTCCAAAAGAAGCAGGACGGATCCTTACGTATGTGCGTAGACTATCGGGCCCTGAACAAGGTGGCCGTGAGAAACAATTACCCTATTCCTTGTGTTGATGATCTATTTGATAGGCTGTCCAAGGCCAAGTACTTTACAAAGTTGGACCTGCGCTTAGGCTATTGGCAGGTTCGGATGGTGGAAGGGGATGAGCCCAAGACCACTTGTGTAACTCGTTATGGTTCTTTTGAATTTCGTGTAATGCCGTTTGGGTTTACCAATGCCCTGGCTACCTTTTGTAACTTAATGAATGATGTCCTTTATGATTACCTTGATCGTTTTGTTGTGGTGTACTTGGATGATATTGTTGTATACTCATAAACTTTAGAGGAACATGTAAATCACTTAAGAAAAGGGTTAGCTAAGCTGAAGGAACATGAACTCTATGTGAAAAAGGAAAAATGTGAGTTTGCCGAAACCGAGATCATGTTCCTTGGGCACAAAATCAGTCAAGGACATGTAAAGATGGATGAGGCGAAGGTCAAGGCAATCTTGGATTAGCCCGCACCCAAAAATGTATCGGAGTTGAGATCATTTTTGGGATTAGCCAATTATTATAGAAAATTTATCCTTGGCTATTCTAAAAAGGTCTCGCCCTTAACGGATTTGTTGAAAAAAGATAATGTGTGGTCGTGGTCCGAACCTTGCCAAGAAGCCTTTAGAGCCCTCAAGAGTGCAGTGTCAACGGAACCGGTCTTGAAGCTGCCGTGCTTTGACAAGCCCTTTGAGCTTCACACAGATGTGTCGGGTCGTGCCATTGGTGGGGGCCTTGTCCAAGATGGGCACCTGGTTGCCTTTGAGAGTAGGAAGCTAAAAGATCATGAGGAACGATATTCCACACATGAAAAAGAAATGCTTGTTGTAATACATTGTTTACGTGTATGGAGGCACTATCTTTTGGGAGTGAAATTTGTAGTTCGCATCGATAATATTGCGAACACCTATTTCAATTCACAAAAGAAGTTATCTTCCAACCAAGCCCGTTGGCAAGAGTTTGTAGAGGAATATGATTTTGTATGGGAACACAAACAGGGAAGGCACAATGTAGTTCCGAATGCTCTAAGTCACAAGACTCTAGAGCTTGTCGCAGCCTTGTCACGAGTTGAGACGGACTTCACTGGACGTGTCAAGGAGGCAGCCCGGACCAACCCTATGTACCAACAGTTAAAACAGCAGGTAATAAGTGGTGAAGTACGCAGGTACTGGATTGATGATGACTTAATCTTTACGCAGGGTGCTCGTTTATATGTCCCTGCAGGTAAAATTCGAGTGGAACTACTAAGGGAATGTCACGATGCAAAGTGGGCCAGACATCCGGGATGGGAAAGGACCCAAGCGTTGCTGGAACGTAGCTATTATTGGCTAAGAATGGGGCAAGAGATCGAGGCCTATGTTAAGTCATGCCATGTTTGCCAACAAGACAAGCTTGAGCGAAGGAAGGAAGCGGGTCTCCTACAACCACTACCAGTACCGGACAAGCCATGGAAGTCTTTGTCAATGGATTTTATTTCTGGTTTTCCTTGTGTGGAGGGACGAAAATTTGTAATGGTTGTAGTCGATAGGTTTTCTAAGTATGCTATTTTCATGGCGGCCCCAAACGCTTGTCCGGCTGACCAAGCTGCCCAAATTTTTTACAAAAACGTGGTCAAGTATTTCGGTCTACCCGAGGACATTGTAAGTGACCGACATTCTAGATTCACGGGTCGGTTTTGGACAGCGCTATTTAACTTGATGGGGTCTCAATTAAAGTTTTCCACGGCTAACCATCCCCAAACGGATGGGCAAACGGAACGGGTAAATGCCTTGTTGGAGGAATACCTAAGGCATTATGTGACTGCATCCCAAAGAAATTGGGTGGAGCTCATGGACATCGCTCAATTTTGTTATAACTTGCATCAGAGTAGTGCCATGGGCTTCAGTCCCTTTGAGTTAACCATGGGTTGGCAGCCTCTCACCCCACACGAAATTGTGAAACAAAGTGGGGGAAAGTGTCCAGCTGCACAACGATTTGCATTCGACAAACAAGAGCTCCTTGACATGGCGAAGGATAGCCTTGATAAGGCAGCTAGACGAATGGAAAAGTATGCGGATAAAAAGAGAAGACGCTTAGAATTTAAAGTAGGGGATAAAGTAATGCTTAAACTAACGCCCCAAATATGGAAAAAGATAAATAGCAAAACAATACATTGTAGCTTAGTGCCTAAATATGATGGACCCTTTGAAATTATTAAAAAGGGTTGGACCCGTCGCTTACCGTTTGGATCTACCACATAGGCTAAAGGTGCACCCAACTTTTTATGTTAGTTTTCTTAAACCTCACATTGAGTATCTAACGGGTGCACACTTGAAGCAAAGAAGGGCGCCGCCCACCATTTGGAAGCAATTTTCCAAGGAAGTGGAAAAGGTCCTTGAACATCGGGTGTTTGGTCAGAGTAAAAAGAACAGGAGACGAGACTTCCTGGTTCTATGGAAAGGCACTCCTTTAACGGAGGCTACATGGGAACGAGACGTAACTTTGTGGCAATTTGAGGACAAAGTTGCGGAGTACCTTAACTCCCTTTCGAGGATGTCAGGTCTTTCGGGTGGGGGAGGTTTGTAAGACCCATGACACTTTGGACCGGGGCACAGGTGGGCACCTTGCGCCTGTGCGGTGTCAAATGGGCTGCCAAAGATTGGCATTGAGTGGACAAGGTGCGCACTCAGTTAAGGGTGCATTAGGCCTCAACGAACCTGGGCCTAAGTGTTGGAAAAAGTGGGAACCAAGACGGACGTGGACCCAAGACAGTGCCATGACAAGGATGACACGCAAAAATCGAAAAATGGCCCCTGCGCAAGGATGACACGCACAAATCGAAAAATTGCCGTCAATCGTGTGTCCCAATACATGCATGCTCCGACGAATTTCCATTGGCAAATGGAGAAACGTATTCTATGATATCTCAAGCTCACTCCTGATCATGGCCCCAACATCACCCCTGGTTTCTGTACCTCAGTCATTGCCTATGCTAATGCTGACTGGGGGATGTCCTGACCAAACCTCATATCTTGGGGTGCCAAAAAGAAACCAATGGTTGCTAAGTCCACCACTGAATCCGAGTATCGAGCTGTGGCTAAGCTCGTGGCTGAGTGTGACTGGATCCGCTATCTCATGAGTGACCTTGGGTTGCGCCATTCTGGTCCCACTCTTATTTACTATAACAATGTGTCTGCTACATACTTGGCTACGCATCCCATCTCCAATGATCGCGGTAAACATGTTGATGTTGATTTTCACTATGTACGAGAGAAGGTAGTCAGAGGTGATATCCAGGTTCGATACACGCCTACCACCAAATGGGTTGCTGATATCTTCACGAAAGGGTGGGCTACTGACCGCTTCCGCTTCTACAAAGCCAATCTGCACGTTGTTGCCCCCCCCCCCCCCCCGGCGTGGGTATAGATTGAGGGGGTGTATTAGGATAATTTCCCTTAGGGTAATAACTGTTAGGATAATATCTTTGTATTTATCCGTAATATCTGTTAGGATAATATCTTTGTATTTATCCATGTATTTATCAACCTAAGGGCTTACTTGTAATTTCCTTTATATTTATATTATTATATATACGTGGCTCAGTAACCCTATTAAGTAAGCTTCTCTAAACTCTTCTCTCACAATAAGTATGCAACTCCATTTACAAAAGATAGGAAACATGATACCAAAATCGGTTATTGTAGTGTTTGTTTTCTATGTTATGTCCCGTCAAAGAAATAAAATATCATCTAAAACTTGGCAGAGCTAGTTATTGAGCTGCCGGGCCCATTACAATTGAGGGCAATGCACTGTTTACATAATACATATGCCTCACCTCCTATTTCAGCAAACAGGGTTTTTGTATCCTTTTTGCTAAGGAATTAATTCATGCAATGGTAGAAAATACTATTTTCTAAAATTGGAGAACGAAACATCTAAAATTGATAAAATATTAACGAAACATCTAAAATTGGTAAAATATTACCTTGAATAAAATGTTATTGATGGTTAATTTGGTGTCCGTTTTGGCCCCAATTGCGTAATCCTCATGCCTTTTTTGGTCGTGTTGTTCATAGTTGGATGAGTGCATGTGGTGTTTTGGAGTGATTGTGTTTATGGCTTCTTCATATTAGTATGACCCTTTTTTTGGAAGTGATTGGAGTATGAGATTTTTTAGGTTCACTTGATTATATTACGGGATTTTGATTATTTAAAAAGGGGTCAATAATAGTAAAAACTTAAACTCCCATAACTTATATAATTACTAACTACGACATATTATGTAATTTATATGTACTTTATTTTCTTCCATATTAAGAAAGAGGTCATCCTTTAATTGTACTGAAATATTGTTTATTTCGTAATTTGCTATAGTGTGAATTACATACGTTGAGCATCATTTATGGAACACAACAATAACTTAATTCAGTCAATACAAAAGTTGTCCTTAATTGTACTGAAATATTATTTCCTTCGTAATTTACTATGGTGTATATTACATACATTAAGCATCATTCTTGGAACTTAACAATAACTTAATTAAGTCAATACAAAATTCATTTTCAACATAATAAATTACTTTTGTACAAATCTTTATAGTGCAATATCGTATGATAATTTTTTGTATAGATTCCATGTTAAGGATGTAACTATTTTAAGAAACAAACAATTTTCCAAATTTAAATACATCAATTACAGGCAATGCACTGTTTACATAATACATACACCTCACATCCTATTTCGGCAAATAAGATTTTTTTACCCTTTTCCCTAAGAAATTAATTCACGTAATGGTGGAAAATACTATTTCCCAAAATTGGAGAGCGAAGCATATATGAAATTTTGGTACAATTTTGTCTTGAATAAAATGTTATTGATGGTTGATTTGGTGTCGCTTTTGGCCCCAATCGCGTAATTCTCACGCATTTATGGTCGTGTTGTTCATAATTGGATGAGTGGAGGTGTTGTTTTTGAGTGGTTGTATTTATGGCCTCTTCAAAGTAGTATGGCCCTTTTTTTGAAGTGATTGGAGTATGAGATTTTTTAGGTTCACTTGATTATATTATGTTATTTTGATTATTTAAAAAGGGGTCAATAATCGTAAAAACTTAAACTCCCATAATTTATATAATTACTAACTATGACATATTATGTAATTTATATGTACTTTATTTTCTTCCATATTAAGAGAGAGGTCGTCCTTTAATTTTACTAAAATATTGTTTCTTTCGTAATTTGTTATAGCGTGAATTACATAAGTTGAGCATCATTTATAGAACCTAACAATAACTTAATTCAGTCAATGCAAAAGTTGTCCTTAATTGTATTGAAATATTATTTCCTTCGTAATTTACTATAGTGTATATTACATACATTAAGCATCATTTTTGGAACTTAACAATAACTTAATTAAGTCAATACAAAATTCGCTTTCAACATAATAAATTACTTTTGTACAGATCTTTATAGTGCAATATCGTATGATAATTTTTTGTATAGATTCCATGTTAAGGATGTAACTATTATAAGAAACAAACAATTTTCCAAATTTAAATACATCAATTGCGGGCAATGCACTGTTTACATAATACATACACCTCACATCCTATTTTGGCCAATAAGATTTTTGTACCCTTTTCCCTAAGAAGTTAATTCACGTAATGGTGGAAAATACTATTTCCCAAAATTGGAGAGCGAAGCATATGAAATTGGTACAATATTATCTTGAATAAAATGTTATTGATGGTTGATTTGGTGTCTCTTTTGGCCCCAATCGCGTAATTCTCACGCGCATATGGTCGTGTTGTTCATAGTTGGATGAGTGGAGGTGCTGTTTTTGAGTGGTTGTATTTATGGCCTCTTCAAAGTAGTATGACCCTTTTTTTGAAGTGATTGGCGTATGAGATTTTTTAGGTTCACCTGATTATATTATGTTATTTTGATTATTTAAAAAGGGATCAATAATCGTAAAAACTTAAATTCCCATAATTTATATAATTACTAACTATGACATATTATGTAATTTATATGTACTTTATTTTCTTCCATATTAAGAGAGAGGTTGTCTTTTAATTTTACTGAAATATTGTTTCTTTCATAATTTGTTTTAGTGTGAATTACATACATTGAGCATCGTTTATGGAACTTAACAATAACTTAATTCAATCAATACAAAAGTTGTCCTTAATTGTACTGAAATATTATTTCCTTCGTAATTTACTGTAGTGTATATTACATACATTAAGCGTCATTTTTGGAACTTAACAATAACTTAATTAAGTCAATACAGAATTCACTTTCAACATAATAAATTACTTGATTATATTGTGACAATTTGATTGTTTAAAAAAAGGGGCCAAAAATCTAAAAAACTTAAACCCCATAATTTATATAATTACTAATTACGACATATTATGTAATTTATATGTACTTCATTTTCTTCCCAATTAAGAGAAAATTCGTCCTTTAATTGTACTGAAATGTTGTTTCTTTTGTAATTTACTATAGTGTGAATTAAATACATTAATCATCATTTATGGAACTTAACAATAATTTAATTCATTCAATATAAAATTCACTTTCTACATAATAAGTTATTTTTGTATAAATCTTTATAATACAATATTGTAAGATAATTTTTTGTGTAGATCTTCCATATTAAGGATGTAAATATATCTTAAGAAACAAACAATTTTTCAAATTTAAATACATCAAATAATTGAACTACATTGGCCAAAAATATTCTAAAGTTGAATTTCTAAAATTTATGTATTGTATTAATTATGACAAAGTCAAGGCCATACTTTAATCATGACAAATCCAAGGCCATCCTTCAATCATAAAATAATGTATGACATATTTTTTTTTTTTAAATATCGACGAAGCCGAAGGACAACACCGGGCCTCGACAAAGCAAGCCCAAACAACTCCAAAGAGACGGAGATGGACCAGGCAAAACAAGACAAAGAAAAGACCAAATAGGGAGGGGCAACAGCAAACAGGGGAGAAAACAAACAAAACAGGAGACAAAAAACCAACAAAAAAACACAACACAAAAAAGGAAACCGAGGGGCAACAGAGAAAAGCACGGACAAGGAGCAGAAACCAAAAGCTGGAGGAGACGCAGCAAAACAGGACCAGAAAGCGAAACTGGAGAGAGCAGGAACAAGAGACCAAAAACACAAAGAACTGAGAACAAACGAATCCAAAACTTAGCCAATTTCAGCAAAGCACTCAATCATAAGGGATTCACCCCCATCAAAACTCAACCCGAGCAACTTTCCGGTCTCCCAAGTGCATTTCCCCTTGAGCAGAGTTGCTCAGCTGTGAAGCATTTCTTGTTCTTGTTTCGAGTCTTTTTCTTCCCTTTGGCCTTGGTCATTTTCTCAGGTTTTCTCTTTTCACTGCTACCAGGAGACATATCTTTAAAGAACGCTTGAAGGTTCCGTTTCTCTTGATCTTTCTTCCAACGCTTAAGAGCCTTGCGATCCCTTTTTGAAACACCACCATTAGGTTCTTGGTGCCCCGACCTCTCTCTTCTAGTTGTCCTTTCCCCTGCCTTAGAGGTTTCCGTGATATCATGAGCCAAATTAACACATAGATCCATGTCCTCGACATGACTATAATCACTTATTGGTTCAAATCCCGGTGGGAAGGTTGGACCCGACGACTCAAACTCGAAGTCATTATTAGTGTTTG
The DNA here is from genome assembly GCA_018398585.1 of Simmondsia chinensis. Lineage (NCBI taxonomy): Eukaryota > Viridiplantae > Streptophyta > Magnoliopsida > Caryophyllales > Simmondsiaceae > Simmondsia > Simmondsia chinensis. The sequence continues at coordinate 7,274,287 of JAGTTD010000002.1, read as the reverse complement.
GAATTTGATCTGCTTGAGGTGTGCTCTGGATTTGCATCCCATGTGATCTAGTTTCACTGTCCTCAACCCAAGGTAGAAGCAATTGCGGTCTTACATACGGTCTGTTAACCTGGCACTGTGTAGCATTCAGCTGTTCAAAGACTCGGGCCGGAAAGCGATAGACAGGCGAGTATGGAGACTGCATAACTACGGGCCAGATGCCAATAACCTGGTGGTTAACATGTAGCGTAACGTGTTCCGCACTCAGACTATCAATACCCACATCCATACATCCAGTCCTCGGATGTATCGGAGGGTCCCTCTCCTGGATCGGGTCATTTCCGCTTAGACCTGGGTCGGTGTTGGTAGTAACGTTAGGAGCTTGTCGTGGGGTTCGACCTTCTTCCCTATTTAGCTTGGCAGACACTGCGAGGTGAATAACTTCCGTAGAGTAGCTTGGGATTAGCTTGGAGTTCCCTTCTTTAACAAAAACCATTCGGCTTCCCTCACAAAGATTGACTTGCACAACCTGTTGGATAGTAGATAGGAAGCAAGTATCAATGAGAACCCTTGCCACATCAATACACCTCATTGCCGAAGTTCGCGAATCCACTTGAATGAAGTTGCCCCAGATTCGCGCAAAATTAGTGAAGCTCTCCATCGACCAGTACTGTAATGGAAGACCATGTATTTCAATCCACACTCTTCTTCTCATAGTTCTAAGAGTTTGACCTGTGTGGCGGTTCACTTTTCTGAATTTACCAAGTAGTACATGTTTCCGAGCGCCGAGGTATTCATCCATAGCTGTAGTCGAGTCGCACGTGAGAATAAAGGTATCTGAGCTCAGACCTCTCGGTGTCAAGTCAAAAAGTCCGTTCTCCGTAAGGAACCTCAGGACATTATCAAGTGTATCATCCCCATACGAATGAGCTATTATCGATCTACACATCCAAGCTTCCACCTGATTGTTTATGGAAGCTGTTATGACCTTGGGGCCATTATGTTCCATTTCACCCCTTCCCCGGGCCATTGATCGGTGTCCTCTGGAGTTTGATTGATGACTGAATCATCAATCCTCCTATCACGATCTGAAGAATGTACCCTTGTGCGATTCCGATTTTGATTCTGCCTGCTATTCGACACCCAGCGTTGTTTAGCCCAGTCAACCTTAATCTTGTATCCCATGATCCAATGACCATTCATGGAATCAATTGCCCTTAAGGCCTCATTTCGTTGCCGAAATCTGACAAAACCATAAGAAAGTCTTGTTTTGGCCCTTCTATTTTACGGGACAAAACAGTCATAAACTGATCAAAAATCCCGAAAAACAACCTTAAGCCACAAATTTGAAGTAAACTCCGGGAGACCGTTGACAAAAATTGACATTGCTTCATTAAGAGCCGACATAGGGGGATGCTGTTGGTCACCGAAGGTTGGGAGACCCGTTGCGGGGGGAGAAGAAAGAAATGGTGCGAAGAAGAGAAAAGAAAATATGGGAGGAAGTTACCAATGCGGCGCGGCTGGGAGTCGGAATCAGGGGGAGCACGGTGAAGGTAGATGATTGGTGAATCTGAATGGTGGAGTAGAGGAGCAGCGAGGAAGAGGACGACGACCTGGAGCCTTTGGTAGACGGCGAACACCCTCGAACGTTGTACGACCAACACGGGACTATCTTAGCTACGACGGATCCGAGCTCCGGCCTCCGAGTGGGTGGTCACGCGCCCACACGCATCGGGGAGGCGGTGTGAATAGTGACCGTTGGGTTTTTGAAGAGAGAGAACGGAGCTAACTAATTTGCCTAATGTATGACATATAAAAACTGAGATATACAAAATAATTACAAAGCGCTACTTAAAAATGATATAGTTCAATTAATAAAAATTAAGAACTACAATGTACACTACAAAGTTCAACTTCCACATAATGAAATACTTTTGTATAGCTTTTTATATTGTAATATTGTAAGAAGATTTATGTCTTGATATTATATATTAAGATAATTTTTCATATATAAATATATCAAATAATTGAAATATATTGCCCCCAATTATTCTAAAATTAAACTTCTAAATCGTAATAATATTTTACCTTTTCATTTTTAATGATTGGAGTAATGACTTTTTCATGTTTATTTCATTGTAGTATATGGCATTTTCATTAGATTTTCAAACATATTGTCCAAAAATATTATAAACTAAAGTTTCATAATTTATATAATTAAACTTTTATAATTTAATAATTGAAATATATTACTCCAAAATATTATCAAATTAAACTTCAAATTCATAGTACCGTGGCATTTTCATCTGTAATGATTGGAGTAAGGGGGCTTTTGATGTTGATTTTATTGTGGTATAGTCTTTTGATTGAAGTATGGCCTTTGGATTTGTCATGATTTGTAATGATAAAGATATGGCCTTTTCATATTGTAAGATAATTTGAATAATGTAAATATAGTTTAAGAAACAAACAATTTTTAAAATTTAAATACACCAAATAATTTAAATATATTGGCCAAAAATATTCTAAAGTTTAACTTTAAAAATTTATGTATTTTATTAATTATGATAAATCCAAGGCCATACTTCAATAATGACAAATCCAAGAACATACTTTAATTATGAAATAATATATGATATATAAAAATTAATAAATATAAAATACATTACAAAGCTATACTTAAAAATGACATAGTTCAATTAATAAAAATTAAGAACCACAAAGCACACTGCAACAACAACAACAAGCCTAGTGCCACTAAGAACTACAAAGCACACTACGAAGTTCAAATTCTACATAATAAAATACTTTTGTATAGCTCTTTATGTTGCAGTATTGTAAGATAATTTATGTTTAGATGTTACATATTAAGGTAATTTTTTAAATATAAATATATTAAATAATGGATATATATTTTCCCCAAATATTCTAAATTTAAACTTCCAATTCATAGTAATATATGATATTTTTATTTGTAATGATTGCAGTAATAGTTTTTTATGTTTACTTCATTGTAGTATGGCCTTTTCATTAAATATTTAAATATATTATCCAAAAATATTATAAACTAAACTTTTATAATTTATGTAATTAAAGTTGTATAATTTAATAACTGAAATATATTGCTGCAAAATATTATCAAATCAAACTTCAAATTCATAGTATTTTGGCCTTTTCATTTTTAATGATTGGAGTAAAGGCTTTTGGATGTTGATTTTATAGTGGTATGGCATTTTGATTGAAGTATGGCCTTAAATTTGTCATAATTTGTAATGACAAAGGTATGGCCTTTTTATATTGTGAGATAATTAGAAAGGTGTAAATATAGTTTAAGACACAAATAATTTTTAACATTTAAATACATCAAATACAAACAAACAAACATACCCAGTGCCTCAAGGGCTCCCGCTTACCCAGGGTCTGGGGGGGGCGGATGTACGCAGCCTTCCCCCTTCAGGGTGTTAACCTGAAGAGAGGCTGTTTCCCAATACAGCAAATAATTCAAATACATTGGCCAAAAATATTCTAAAGTTTAACTTCTAAAATTTATTTATTTTATTAATTATGACAAATCCAAGACTATACTTCAAACATAACAAATACAAGGCCATACTTTAATCATGAAATAATGTATGATATATAAAAATTGAGAAATATAAAATACATTACAAAGAAATACTTAAAAATAACATAGTTCAATTAATAAAAATTACGAACTACAAAGTACACTACGAAGTTGAACTTCTACATATTGAAATACTTTTGTATAACTTTTTATATTATAAGATAATTTATGTCTAGATATTATATGTTAAGGTAATTTTTAAATATAAATATATCAAATAATTAAAATATATTGCCCTCCAAATATTCTAAAATTCAACTTTCAATTCGTAGTAATATATGGCCTTTTTATTTGTAATGATTGAAGTAATGGTTTTTTATGTTTATTTCATTATAGTATGACCTTTTCATTAAATTTTCAAATATATTGTCCAAAAATATTATAAACTAAACTTTTATAATTTATGTAATTAAACTTTCATAATTTGAGCTCTTATTTGTTTATAGGTCCACTTGTATACGTGTGTACTTGAGATCCTGCAGTGATCTTCCTTGAGTTTTGCTTTATAGCACTTGGCCTGTGTTGTGTTTGATTCTATTTTTTTATTGCTGTCATACTTTTAAGCTATATGCTTTCACAATGACACGCTCTTCAGGTTAGGGATCCTCGGAAACAACCTCTCTTCAGAGTAGCATCCTAAAGGGGGAAAGCTGTGTACATTCACCTCTCCCCCGACCCTACTTTTGCGGGAATCTTTGTGGCACTAGGACTGTTGTTGTTGTTGTAAACTTTCATAATTTAATAATTGAAACATACAGCTCCAAAATATTATCAAATTAAAGTTCAAATTCATAGTATTATGGCCTTTTCATTTATAATGATTGGAGTAAGGGCCTTTTGATATTGATTTTATTGTGGTATGACCTTTTGATTGAAGTATAACCTTTGGCTTTAATTAGTTGCGAAAATGGCGGTGTTCATAAAAAACCAAAACCGAAAAAACCGAACTGAAACCGAGAAAACCGAACCGAAAATTTTGGTTATTATGTTAGAAGGTCCGGTTCGGTTACCGAATCGATAAAAAATCCGGTTAATTTGGGCGGTTTCAGTTCGCAGATTTGACTTAAACGGTTAACCAAAAAAATCAAATTATATATATATTTAAATTACTATAGGATCACATGTCCAAATTCAGCCTAGTGGTCAAGCGCCTGTACTTTGGCCCAAGACGTTCGGGGTTCGAGCCTCCACCTCTCATAAAGCTTATATTATTTTTTTACTTTATTTTTATATTTTTGTTTTGTTCGCAATTAACAAGCTAACAAAAAACCTTATATATTAGTATAGCAAATCAAATCAAAACTTAATCCACCATATCATATTTAATAGATTAGTATCTAATTTTCTTTTTTATTTAAAAAATTTATATAAAAAGATTTTATTATCATCTCAAACAACTAGATATATTTGAAACTTAATCCAATATATCATATTCATATAAACTAGAATCTATTTTTCTTTGTTGGAAGACGTTTTGAGTTTTCTTGTTAATCCATTTTAAGATATTTTTAGCTATTAAATATTCGTACTAAAATTAATTTTCTATTTGGTATTTTTCATATTAGATACTTTATTCATTTTTGTTGTTTTTTCTTTGGAACACATGTTTGATTATCTTTTTTAAAAAAATCCCGCTTTGAGATTTTTGCTTTTTTGAACTATTTTTATTATTCACTGCACTTTGTCATTTAATGTTGAAAGTCCCATATGCAAACTTCAATAAGTGAGTAAAAAAAGATAGGTATATCGATGAGCTTCTAAACAAGTAAATGATATTTCTAACTAGAAAAAATTTTGGGTTGAAATCGATGAAAAAACTTAAATTTCTTTTCCAATAAGTGGTTACAGATTAACTGAACTGAATTAACTAAAACTAAAATTACGGTTAATTAAATTTAAGCGGGTGGTAATGGTTATTGAATTTGCACTAATTTTTAAAATGGTTACTGAACCGATAAGCTAAACGGTATGGTTAACCGATAATGAACACCCCTAAAGGCAATACACATATAAAAAATATATTATTTCTATTTTACCTTTTTTCTAAAATTTAAAATACCAAACCCCCTAGAATTGAAAGGATGAAGGGATGGAGTGTTATGAGGAAGCATAACTTCTCTATAGTAATAGTAAAGATATGGCATTTTCATTTGTAATAATTGGATTATGGGCATTTTCATGTTCATTACATTGTAGTATGACCTTTTGATTGAAGTATGACAAAGTTATGGCCTTTTGATTATAGTATGGCCTCTAAAAATTAAACTCCATAATTTATATAATTTAGTAATTATGACATATTTTATAATTTATATGTGTTAGAAAAAATTATAGTAAAATAGTAAAAACACTTATGTAAAATTGCTGCAGAAATAGGTAGCAAAAATATCTAAAAAACAATACTCAAAATAAAAACGAAAGTGCGAGAAGAGGCTAGAATATTGAAGAGCAATTAGAAAACCCAACGAAAAGAAGACAGAAATTAGAAAGATCTCACAAAAGATGATATCGCGCCGTGGTAAATGCCACTGTCCTAAAAGACGATTTCGCCGCTGCTCCGGTGCACACAGTATAACCGGCGGCCGTCCTCCAGGATTAACACCATCCGACTCGTAACGTGCACTCGTTAATTGCCAGGTAGAAGTACCTTGTACTTTGCCCAAAATTTGAGGAGAGAGAGAAGCAAAAGAAATAGATATTCTTGTCAACCTGAATTCTACCCAATATCGAACAACTCCAAGGAATGTCCTTTTTTTTCCTGGTATAATCATAAATATTTTTACAGAAGAGACCCAAATCTGATAAGAAAGAAACAGAAAAACATAGCATATTTCTATAAATGGGTATTTGAAATTCTGAGGAGAGAGAGAGTGCAGGGGTTTTTTAGGTTATGATTTTTTTTTGAAATTGACTTAAGACAAGGATGAGGGCACATAGTTTTTAAAGCTTGCATCCAACAGCTATAATTTTTTAACGATAAAAAATTGCCTGGAGTTAATGAATTGTAACACCTAAATTATAATTAGGTATGAATCTCCAACGGCTAGTAACGGCAACAAGTATTAAGATCGGTGCAATGAATTCTAACGACTATAAACGGCTACAAGAATAAATTCCAACAACCATATTTTTAATTAACTCTAACAGTCATATTTAATGACATTAAACGGCTACAGGTAATCGGCTAGTAACGGATCTTGGAAAATTATTCCCCATAAAATAAATATACCCGTTAAGAAAAGGATCATCCACAAAATTTTCTAATGTGGGATACATTCTCCCGTAAAACTAAGGGTTAGCTTGTATCAGTTTTACAACAATCCCCCACAAAGGATACAAGCGGAAGAGAACAAAGAAGAATAGATTGGGCAAAGACAGTTCAATTTTTAAGTGCCGATGTCTCGCGACTTAAATTGTCACCTAGTGTAACCCGAGTTTAGGACCAACATCTTGCAAGGTGACTTTCGTCTTGAACCTCACAAGGGGTTGTATAGTTTGTCACTCGGACACATACCAAACTCCATATCTTGGCAACTCCTGCAGTTTGGCGCGTTTTATCTGCCATGCACTCGTCCTGGATATTCATAGGCGCTCTAGAAGGCAAGTCTTAAACCTTCATAGGGAGCGGCCACACTCCCATACCTATATAGGTGGATCCCATCAAGTGTATGTTACTGCACACCACCAAACATATGGCTATGGGTCCATTAAGAGCTAATGCTCAACCTTACCCCTTGGTAACAAAACGACAACTCATGCGGTTCGGCTCGTTTTATCGGCCATGCGCTCGTCCTGTATATTCGTAGGCGCTCTAGAAGGCAAGTCTTGAACCTTCATAGGGAGCGGCCAGACTCCCACACCTATATAGGTGGATCCCATCAAGTGTGTATTACCGCACACCACCAAACATATGGATATGGGTCCATTAAGCTCAACCTCACCCCTGGTAGCATACAGACATCGTCCATCAAGTGCAAGCCTCGCTTACACCACCAAACATATGACTATGGACCCATCTCCACACTGTCACACCATAGGGAGGGACAACATAGAACATAGTGCATTCCTTGAATGAAACTATGACTTTTCGTATTGAACATGTTAAGACCGGGTTGGATACATTACAGTTTATTCATGTATAGACTTTAGTCCCGTCCCCCTCGATGCTTTCACAATTAATGGATCCACAAGGTTCTTTTTAGACCTTACGCAATTTAGTGATATCACTTTCTTTCGAGTAAAACGTTTACGATCTTATGCTTGAGACGAATAGGTCTCCTCTTGCCAAACCCATCAAGTGTGCAGTGTCCACACCACCCGTCACGAATTATGGGTTAGGTTAAAGCATCATACTCAACGATCATGCATTTCACATTGTATTGCAACAAAGCGGTACTTGAGAGTTTACCATTGCCAACGTCAACTACGAGTTGTTCTTACCCCCATATTGAGGTATCTGCAACGAGCTGTTAAACAACTAGCTCCATCGCCAAGTTGCTCTCACCCCCACATAGAGGTACCTGCAATAATCTGCTAAACAACTAGCTCCATCACCTGTCAACTTCAACAAAAGTCAGTATAACACAATAGTGGAGCAAATATCATATCAATAAAATCATATCTCCACCCAAAGTACTCAAATAGTACACATCGTACGTATATCGTACAAACAGTTGACACGAAAAACATATATCGCAAACTTGTCAACCCACATATCATCACAAACCAATTGGATCACCACTAGTTTAGGTCACAAAAGACCATATGCCCATTTTCATCGTACTTAGAGTACATGCATTAGTATCATTAATGGTAGTCCATGTACTATCAATATTGTATCAAATATTTGGTGATCTCAAGAAAAAGAGGTACAAGAGACCATAACTTACAAGGTGCCTTTTACAATTCAAGTTAAGTCAACCCAAGCCTCCGCAAGGCTCTCAAGTCCATGTGTTAGCGCCATCAAGCTATTCATACTGACTTTGGATAGTCAATAAAATAGTATTTCCATCATAATCAATTTCTATAAGCTAGCTATAACTGGCAAATATTGATGGAGCTACAATATTCACGAGAGATTCCGGTAAAATAGCATTTATCATAGGCTATCGGGTCTTACAAAACCTCACAATGAAATGTCTCAAGCAACATTACTAAGCCACGCAAATTTTCTGCTTAGTTAAGAACCCTTATTTACTTCTTTGGGAATGCTAGTTCTAACCCCACTTTCAACAAGGTCATATATGCCATAAAGCCATCATAAACTTTAAGGTCAGTCATGGTTCTTATGTGACCTACACCTTACCCTTTTCCCAAAACTAGAAAAGAAGGTACGAAACAATGAACCTAAGGGCATAATAGTCTCCAAAGACAGCATCAAGTCTATATATGACTCAAGCATATCATGTTTTTCCCAACTACAAACTAAAAATTCAGCAAAACCATCCAAAAACCACCATAAAACCAATATGGATAGCAACCTTCAACAGCTAAACGTTATAATCTGCAGTATGTTTATAGCATATAGCAGTTGTACACTATGAACAACAAGTATTACTCCAGTACTGTGAAATCCAGTATATAAAAGTCCATAACAGCATGTTATATCAGCATATTCTGCTTGAAAATAGTCCATAAATAACATGTTTATCATTACTTCAAGCAACAAGTGACAACATACCAACTTACTTCAAACATGGTCATGGGAAACACATGAGACATATTAACATGGAGACTAATACACAAAATTACACATAGATTTTCACAAGAACTCACAAGTCCTATTAGCCCTTTACAAGATCTAATCTCATGGTTAAACTGAAAACATGCAATGCTCTTCTCACACAGCGGGTTCAAGATTGTGCAACTAAACATGCTTAACCTAAGAGTTGCCAACTCTAGGTTCAGGACTTCATTCTAACAAGTTCACAATCGACCTCCAGCGTTAAACACGTATTAACCACAACAATTACTCAAAAATTGAAAAACACACAATCCAAACCAAGAACTCTCCTCTGATCGCTAACAAGGTTAGGCTCGAGCAATTCACCTCAGAAATTGCTCAACAAGAATCTATACTAGACCATTTAAGTGAACCAAAGGCATATCCATGCACCAACTAGGAATCCTTAACAACCTTTAAATTTACCACTGATTTGGTTTTGACTGAGGTTACCTGTGCATTGCCCATTGTCTTGACATCTTAGCAAGACCTAGCTGGCATTCCTTGTCATTCCTACTGGCTTTCACTTTCACTAACCATACACCCAAACAAAGAAAATATGGAATTCTGAATATGCCCCCACACTTACAGGTAGTGGATATTAAAAATATAACTTTTCAAGTTAAGGTATTTTATCTAACTGTTAAATTGGATTACCAATAAAGTGAGTAGGAACCACAACATGGCTTCCCCCACAGCTTAGAGAGTAACTCAGTAACTTGGGCCAAAAACAAGGATGATTGTCCTTGTTGCTATGATTCCAAAGTGTGAAAAGGAGGTCTTGGGTTCAAGTCCCACCTCAAGCAATTTATTTCTAGAACAATCTTTCTTGAGGAAGATGGTATCACATTGACCACCTCTATTCCACCTAACCCTTTTGATTTATGGTCTGGTTAAATTTTAACCTTCATTTTATATTTGACGAGCATCTTTCTATCCTTATCTCAAAAGATATACTTTATTAAATCATAATCAGTTATCCACGGATGAGACAAAATAACTTTTTACCACTTAGTTTTTGAAGTCTCTCTTTGAAGTTTATTTAGTCACTAGGAACTAGTTCAAGAAGTTCAATTTGACTCTTAACCGATTCAGAGGGCTTTTTAGCACGTTTAGCATACTTTGCATTTTAGTAAAGCTAGTATTATTAAAATTAGGAAGTATTTTTCTAAGTCACTTGAAAGAGTCAACATTTACATGTTCTGAGAGAGTATGCCATTGGTCAAGAAAGAGACTCAACGCGCACATGCAAAAAGGTACTAGCAACCATATGTATCATGCAAAAAAAAATTGAAATAAGACTACTTAAATTTATATAGTAATTTAAAAGCCTTAATCCAAATAGAGCCCCTGATTTCCATTCAAAATAGCTCTAATAGGTCCCATAATAGTTATTGTTCTTATTAGGACCTAAACAAATTTCCTCCCTTTTTTCCAAATTTCTAACAGCCCTTTCCAGACAATCCAATAAGATTTTTAAAATTTTATATGTACTCTTTTTAATACTATTTTCTTATAAACCCTAGCAACGCCTCGAATGTATACACTCTAATATATCCCTTACATAAAAGCTAGAGACTAAAAGCTAATCAGATTCCAACCCGTATCTTCTCGGTAAGACAAACACGATGTCAAACAATCAACTGTTCCAAAAGAACATAAATGATTTTTAATCTCTAATACAAATATAGCGAGAGGTTTTATGATAAATATCCAAGAGAACTACTAAATCGAAATTCTTATGTAACATAGTCAATAAGACATCTCTTTTTAGATCAAATGGTAATATTCTAATTACTCATGATAAAAAACAATGATTGATTAGAAAAATCGTCTTTTAGATTGTTAGAAAAAATTGTTATAAAATAAAACCGAAAGTGCGAGAAGAGACTAGAATATCGAAGAGCAATTAGAAAATCCAACGCAAAAAAGAGAGAAATTAGAAAGATCTCACAAAAGATGATATCGCGCCGTGGTAAATACCACTGTCCTAAAAGACGAGTTCGCCGCTGCTTCAGTGCACACAGTATAACCGGCAGCTGTCCTCCAGGATTAACGCGATCCGACTCGTAACGTGCACTCGTTAATTGCCAGGTAGGAGTACCTTAAACTTTGCCCAAAATTTGAGGAGAGAGAGAAGCAAGAGAAATAGGCATTCTTGTCAACCCAAATTCTACCCAGTATCGAACAACTCAAAGGAAGGTCCTTTTTTTTCCTGGAATAATCATAAATATTTTTATAGAAGAGAACCAAATCTGATAAGAAAGAAATAGATAAATATAGCATATTTCTGTAAATGGGTATTTGAAATTCTGAGCAGAGAGAGAGTGCAGGGGTTTTTTAGGTTATGATTTTTTTTTGAGATTGACTTAAGACAAGGATGAGGGCACATAGTTTTTAAAGCTTGCATCCAACGGCTATAATTTTTTAACGGTAAAAAATTGTCTGGAGTTAATGAATTGTAGCACCTAAATTATAATTAGGTATGAATCTCGAACGGCTAGTAACGGCAACAAGTATTAAGATCGGCGCAATGAATTCTAACGGCTATAAACGGTTACAAGAATAAATTCCAACAACCATATTTTTAATTAACTCTAACAGTCATATTTAATGACATTAAACGACTACGGGTAATCGGTAGTAACGAGTCTTGAAAAATTATTCCCCATAAAATAAATATACCCGTCAAGAAAAAGATCACCCACAAAATTTTCTAATGTGGGATACATTACCCCCGTGAAACTAAAGGTTAGCTTGTATTATTTTTACAACAATATACACTTTTTTTCTTCCATATTAAGTGAAAAATCGTCCTTTAAATCTTACCTTGCTTATTTTGGCTTTTCGTGGGTTGTGGGGTAGGATTCATGAGAAACTTTCATTTGGGATTTGGTGGCTTGTAGGGATGGCAAAATTAAGTGAAACTTTCATTTGTGGGGTAGGATTCATGAGAAACTTTCATTTGGGATTTGGTGGCTTGTAGGGATGGCAAAATATAAGACTAGGTTTCTTCCAGTATGACGCATGGGTGGTATTTGTTTTACATCACTGAACTAAATTTTTTTTTAAGGATTAGAGTGTATATAGTGCATTAAGGAAAAGTGAATTAGTGACTAAAGGCAAGGGATTTTGGTAAGTTTAAGGATGAGGTGAGGTATTTGAACCTTTTTTAGTTTAAAAAGTGTATATAAAGTATCTTGATAATTGTAATACTACATTCATAAATTAAAATGCAACTTAATTTTTAAAATTTTAATGTTTCATTTATTGCATCAAGATACAAGAGTAAAGCTGAGCTAAGAAAAAACTATATCTCACTATCTTTACAAAGACATAATTAAATAAAAAATTTATTTTTATTTATTTATCAAAGAAGCACAGCAAAATCTCTCCACTTTAAATCACAAGATCCTCTCTTTCCTCGGTTTACTACACTTACCCATTTTCCTGGATTTATCTCTCTTTCGTTAATTTACCCCCTTCACCTTAATTATGTGGGCTTAACAGGTGTCATTTGGAACCCGTTAGCATAACCCAAATACTTTTACTTTATATATGTGTATGTTAGAAAGGAAAAAGTAAAACATTTTTGTGCATACATACATATATAGAGAATAAAAAAAATGTTCTTATGAATACATACATTTGTAATATTTTTCGTGCGATGCACTTGGTATTTTTATCTTTTACATTGTGTTGTAGTTATTGATATGTATTATGAATCAAATTAGCTTTCTGCTGGTAAAAATACTTTTTGACATAAGTGCACATTATGTGACCAAACTCTATAAATTTGGGATAAACTTAATATTCTCTTGGTTAGTTTATGCTAATATGTAACTGTTGGAAAGATTATGTACTTTATTGATTTAAAAAATTACTTTATTTATTTATTTTTTGGTTTAAAAAATATACTTAATACTCAATATTAAAATGTTATTCAAAATCATTCGTGACTTGTTTATTACACTTAAAAGTATTTACCGTTATAGAGCATTGATACAAATCAATGAAATGTTTAATGGGTTTGCAATGGGTGTTAATGCCTATTGATGTAGGAGAAATATTTTGGGTGCATTTATGATCTGTATAAACTCATGAGTATCTTGAAGAAATGTGTGCAACAATAAAACATTTTATTCTTTCAATTCCCGACACTCTTTTGAGAAATAGTTAGCCTGGTAGTTGTAGTTTGGGGATCTTTCATTGCTACACCGATAAGGGTCCGCAGGCTGTTGAATCCTGGAAAAGGAGCGTGTTTAAGCCTAAAAGCGATACTCGTGCAGGAGGGGCGTTTCCTTTCTAAGGATAACAGTCTCATGTACCGCAACCCAAAGATATATTTTTCCTAAACTCCGTTCTTTGTTGAATTTGCTTAAACATTCTTGTTGTTATTTATATAGCATTATTGGTCTTGAATTTGACAATGTTTGATTGATGATTTATTATATTTTTGATAGTATCCAACTTTTGATGTTAGTCTCAAATTGAGATGTTAATATGTACTATTTCTTAATATATATTTTATATGACGAATACTACAAATATTTCCAACAGTCTTAGAAAGGAAAATACATTTAGCAATCTACTAATACAATAAAATTTTAAGTCCTTGATTTAGTAGATAATACCACTACATACTAGTATGATTTAAGTTTCTAGAAATATCAGCAACACATACATGTGATTTAATTTGTTATAATATTCTATGAAAGTATATACATGCTAGAATGACCTTGATTGTAAAAATAAATCGTCTTTAGGTCTCAATATATAAGATGGGTGAAAATTCATTAGATCTAAAAATTAAATTACTACATTTGCTTGAAAGGCTCCTATTATAGTTGTCCAAGATAGAGAAACAGAATGAATTTAAAGAATGTTTCAAAACTGTCATTACTAGTTTTTGGAATATCTTAAATATTGTAGTTTACATTTATTTGTTGATATTTGATGATTATGGTTGCCAGTTGCTGCTAATTTATCGTAGATGTGTAGTGTTTTCATGGCTATGTTGAAGTATTAAAAGTGACAGTTTGTTGTTTTAAAGAAATATCACGTTTGCTTTAATAAAATGAAAAATGAATTATCCTATGTATGCATATGTGATCCTATATACAAGGAAATATAATTGTATTAGGACGATGTATGTACTTATTCAGCAAATGCATACATGTGCATCAATTAGCCACATTTCTGTATATTTTCCCCATGTCAACCTTAGATTGAAACAAATTTGGCTTGACCAAGCCAAATATGGGGGGTTGTGGTTTTTGGACAACCAAATTGAGTAAAACCAAAAGGGGGTAAAAAATACCACTCACAATATAAATGGCTAGAATGTCACTTCTAGGGATTAATGGATACATAAAAAAGTATAACCCATCACGTAGTTCGAAAATGTTCGGAGAAATTTTGTAAAGAAGTTAATTACTTCATGAGTTGGTCTAAGAGGCATGTTATTTATTTTTTAAACATGCATTTATAAAAAAAATTTTATGGAAAAAAAATATTAAATGACATTCTACATGCTTATATTAGGCTATCTATTGAGGTTGTCTTAAAATATATATATATAGTTTGAATATAAAAAGAAAAGTAAAAGAGTATTATGTAGTTTGGTAATTATATTCTTAAATAAATTCAATACATTTTGTTTATGTTGTTTGTGAAATGTTCTTTTATTGTTGTGTGAGACATGTATTGGCTTGGTAATGTATATTTACTTGGAGTCATTGGTGTTGTTTATAAGTCAAGCTCAATAAATTGATATTGTCATAACAATGATGTGTTATGTTATTCATTATGAAGAGTTTTGCTCAAAAAAAATATGAGGTGGTGGTGTTCTCTCACTAGTCTAAATTATGAGCATATTACATCTGGAAAATAAGGGATTGACTAAATATTTGACATGTTGAGAGGAATGTGTACATCAACTAGCCGCACTTATTTGTGGGTCAATCCGAAAAATATATTTTGTACTAGATGAGTAGTTATTTGATAAATTCGAATAATCAAGGGTTGTGTTAATCTATAGCACTAAATTTGCTGCTGAAATTTAGATTCCATAATCAAACTATTTTGTGTTTCATTCTCATGAAATAAGCGACGTTGAATTACATTAACTGCTTGAGCAATGTAGAGGAAAATAAATGGGGACAACATCTATTACTTGGCAAGTATTGGAAAGATTGAGCTTTCATACTTTATCCACAATGATTACATGTATTAACATGGGTAATCTAGACTTGCGCATTTCTGCATCTATTTTGGAAGTATGCGAATTCAAATTACTAATTTGAGTTGTGTGTCGCATATGTTCCAAAAAAAAAAAATTTGTGCGTGAGTAAAACACCATTTCAATAAATTGTTTAATATAAAAATGATGGATCTGTGTACTATAAATGCAAAATGAAAAAAAGTTTGGGAATTAATGAGTATATACATAGCAACCTTGTTGTTTATATAAATCTTGACATGACTATCAAAATGTGGGGGTAGTCTATTTCTTGAAAGAAAAAGATATATCGTATCTTCTAAAGACATCAAATTAAGAACCATTTGTGATTTTTTGAAGAAAATAGTTTGGTTCAAATTTCGATTTGGCTGAACAAAATGTCAGCCTGTTCTTTATCTAGTATGCAAACCGTAAAGTTTTGGTTATATCGATGAATTGATGACCGAGTTAACGCTGTCAACTCAACTTGGTTTTATGCGAATTGATGTGGCTGATTCTAAGTAATATTTATTTGATGTCATGTAAATATCTACTTACAAAACATGCATGGATAGTATTGAATAATGTATTGAATGACCAATAAAACAAAGCAATAAGAGGAAGAAAAATACTTCATATGTTAGTACTTTGCAGAAATTAAATACTCTATATTACAATAATGAAATGCATTTGAGAAATGCAAATTGGTATTTCTCTAACATTTTACGTATAGTCATTCTTTACTAGTTTATGAGAATTGCCTTGGATTGTTTGAATATTTGAAAGGCATTATGAATGACGTATACTTGGTGTTCATTATGTTGAGAAAGGCATAGCATTCTAATTGATTTTTGATCCAGGTGAATTAAGAAGATTATATTCACCATTGGATGTGCTATGCAATGGAATTCTAGTGAGTGGAAAGATGAAAAGCTTGCTCCATTATAAAGTCAAGATTGATTGAGTTGAAAGGAACAAGCAACTATAATGAGCATCTGATATCAGAAGAAGAAGAAAAGCAAGAATCGAGGATCCGCTTATGAAAGGGCAGACGTGCCTATGTGTTGTTAATCATTGAGGGGAGTGGGACTGAAGCCCATAAATTAATCACCACAGTGGAAACCCGTCCTCAGAGGTATGGCGATCCCATGAATGAGGTTCAACATGTACAAACAAAACTGATGGGTGGTTGAAAGAGCACAAATTATTTTAATTATAGCGGGGTATTCCCGGGTCTCATTCCTAAGGTGAAGAGCTCTTTACTGTGATGTTTGAGGCAGAATTTTTTAAAACTCTAAATGAATCTAAAGGCATATTATTAGTGGGGTGTTGATCACAGATCACCCTTGAAGGATTCACCTACGTGAGTGTGGTGGTGGGGTCGCCACTGTGGGAAATGGGTTATTCCCTAATGACACTCATGAGACAGGATTTCGTGCGAATGACCATAACGCGCCCCACTAATATAACTTTACAACTACCAGTACTCTGTGTGTGTGATGGGTCTAAACCTGACTACAAGGGGCTTAGTTCAAAGCTCTTATGCTACTATAGTTTCTTCAGGTTGAAGGTCATTTACACTAAGTGTTGGTTCAAACCTGAAAGGTACTTACATGTATTAACCGAGTACAATGCTCATTAGGTTTTAAAATTTTTAAATCATGTGGGGGATTGTTGGAAAAATTATGTCTTTTATTGATTTAAAAAATTACTTTATTTATTTATTTTTTGGTTTAAAAAATATACTTAATACTCAATATTAAAATGTTATTCAAAATCGTTCATGACTTGTTTATTACACTTAAAAGTATTTTACCGTTATAGAGCGTTGATACAAATCAATATAATGTTTAATGGGTTTGCAATGGGTGTTAATGCCTTTAAACAGCCATTGATGTAGGAGAAATATTTTGGGTGCATTTTTGATCTGTATAAAATCATGAGTATCTTGAAGAAATGTATGCAACAATAAAACATTTTATTCTTTCAATTCCCTACACTGTTTTGAGAAATAGTGAGCTCGGTAGTTATAGTTCGGTGATCTTTCATTGCTGCACTGATAAAGGTCCGACGGGTTGTTGAATCCTAGGAAAGGAGCGCGTTTAAGCCTAAAAGCAATACTCGTGCAGGAGGGGCGTTTCCTTTCTAAGGATAGCGTTCTCACGTGCCTCAACTCAAAGATAAGTTTTTCCTAAACTCCATTCTTTGTTTAATTTGCTTAAACATTCTTGTTGTGTTACAACCAATTGGTGTAACTTGAATTAGGGTTAGGGTTTAGGAGTTAGAATGAGATGAGAGAGAGAAATAGAAAGAAGGGGATGAGAAGTTAGAAGAGAGAGATGAGAAGTGTTTGTTTTTCATTCAATGCCCAATTACTAATCTAATACAAGTATTTATACTAATTTCTTATTACCCCTTTATTACTTACTAATACATGTATTATTACTCCCCCCAACAAGAACTTTCTTGCCCTCAAGGAAGAAAAATTTGGAATCGTCGTCACAAGCCTCTCTCAGTTGTCATTCTTTGTCTCCATTGAAGCATCACCGTGGAGGAGGGATTCTAAATGAACTTTGCCTAAATTTTACATGAATTCCCTAACATGACATCAAGCATTCTACTACTACATAGTGAAACCTAATACATCAACTAAACAATTCCTAAGTTGTAACTACCTAACAACCCTATGTAACAAACTATTAAGATTTTTTTTTTTTTTTTTTTAACAACTTTTACATCATATCTATTACTACGATTTTATGTATACTAGCCTTACCATAGTCTTTCATGGCCTACCCGATCCCTTTTCTTGGGACATTTTGGAGGGGAGGGTCAATTTGGTATCAGATTTCAGGTTCTTGTTGCGTTTTCTTGCTCAATCACGGTGGATGGCATACAAAGTGTTACTGATTTGTGCTGGATTGAGGCTCGATTGGATGATACTGAGGCTCATTTACATCGTTCCATGGATGAGAAGCTCCAAGCAATTAAATCGGATCTCACTTCAATTAAGCAAGGACAACTTTAGATTATGGATCTTTTGCAAGAAATTTGTCAAAGGAGATCGGCACCTAGTGAAGCTACACTTGCGGTTTGTGTTCTCTATCCTGTAAATAAGGATATCTTTTACCAAATATTCTCTCCATTTGACCCACTTGAAGAAATCAAAATAATCTCATCATCAATTTTGGAGGTTAAACCTCGAGTCCGTTTTTCATCAAGAGCTAATGCAACTTCTGCGTTTTCCTTACATGGAAGAGCTATATATGATGGTTGTTGTTATATGGATATTCAAATTCTCAATCTTGAGCATCAAGTATATAAGACGCAACAACCTATTGGAGAAGTACATGTTGCCTCATCAGATTGCTATAAACAACATGTAGTTCATGAAGTGAACGCACTTCATGTCAAGAGTGATTTCTGTACTAAAAATGGTAGTAAAATTTCAACAAAGGAAGTTGAAAATAATGTTCTAGTCTCTTGTATTGAAGTTGCCTAAACCTTCTAGTGAAGTTGTTGGTACCACATGGCTGAAGAAACATGACATGGCCACTGTCGACAAGGATTCGAGCATTTAGAGGAAACTTGATGACTTTGCCGACTTAGAAATAAATGAAATCTTTGGAGTTTCTAGTAAAGATAAGAGGGTACAAGAGTTCAATTTGGGAAAAATGGAAGCTACTCCTCAACTAGAGGCTTCTGTTGTTGTTTGCGGCTCATTGATCAATAAAAGAGCTAAGTTCTTTGAGTTGGATCTACCATTTGAATTTGAAGGTGGGGATTACTTTCCTATAATCACCTATGTTGTGATAGAAAATGAGAATAACGGAGTTGTTCATCATCCCTTTTGTGCTGATTTTGTGCTTATACGTGATCCTTTATCAAAGGCTACAATAGAATTTCATGAAAGAGTTGTCTCAACGTCAACACTTTGTCAACCACATATTCGTATTTGATCCTGGTGGTGGAGAAGATTTTAATGGGTTGATGCAGCAAATAGAAAAATAATCAAATATTATGCTAGGACAGCATGTTGTTTACTTTAAAAAGCATTATAACATTAGAAAATTCGTAAAATTCGGTGTATTTTTTTTCCTTTTCTTTTCACCCTTGAGGACAAGGATGTTTTGGCAGGGGAGTAATGATACAAGTAAAAGAGGTATGTAATAGATATTAGTATGGTTATTAGGATTAGTAAGGTTGCTAGAACTAATTAGTAATTAGTAGTAAAGTAGTTAGACTTAGTTAGTTACTATTACTATAAATAATGGTGTAATTGATCATTTGAAGAACAACAAAAATCAAACAATCTTCTATGCTCTCTCTTCTTTCTCGTCTAACCCTGATCTCTCTATCATCTCCTTCTAATTTTTTTCTTTCTCTCATCTAACTCTACTTCTTCTTCAATTTACCCTAACCCTAACCCTAATTCTTGGATGCAATCCTAATAGTTGCATCATGTTGTTGTTTATATAGTATTATTGGTCTTGAATTTGAGAGTGTTTGATTGATGTTGTATTATATTTTTGTTTGTATAAGTATACAACTTTTGATGTTAGTCTCAAATTGAGATATGTTAATATGTACTGTTTCTTAATATATATTTTATATGATGAGTACTACAAATATTTTCAATAGTAACTGATTAAGTTTGTTTTTCTATCAACAATTATTTTTAAAAGTGTTTGAGATTGTTCCATAAATAGAAGTTACATTTTTTATGGGCCCTTTGGATAAAGGGAACTAAATTCAAATTTCTACTTTTGGGTTTATCCTCTTTGAAAGGGGTATTTCCTAGATTATGTATTGCAACCGTGGCATGCTAATAATTCTAGGATTTGATATTGAAGGCCTTATGTGAGGAAGATCTTTGCTATAATAGATAGAGATTGAAAAGATAGATGACATTATTTTAATTGAAAGTCTATTTGTATATTGTGACCGTGTTAGTTATTATTATAGGCAATAATGTTTTCATGGGATTACGCAATAAAGTTGCTCATGTGATTTTATGAAAAGAAGAAATCTTAGGGTTCCTCATTTATAGTATATATTTATGTTGGATAAAGCAACGAATTTGCTCATGTGTTTTCATATTTACTCGTTTTTAGTGAAAAATAAGTTTATGTGATCTAATTTATGTGTTTTATTAGCTTTCTCAAGCCTAAGAAGTATTAAATTTTTGGCAAAGGACACATAGTGTTGAAATCATATTCTAACCTGAAGTTACTTGAATGATAAAATTCTCAAATTTAAGGTATTTCATTATCTATATTAAAATACTTTTTTTAATTAATATATTGAAATATTCAAGTACTCAAATATTTAAATATTGTAACATTAAGATAACTTTGATGATAAATATCCTTATTAATAGTTTTGACTTGTTGATATTTTCAACAACAACAACAGCAGTTCCAGTGCCACAAGGGCTCCCGCATTAACAGTCCTAGAAAAAAATATTGTTGATAGTTTTGAATTGTTAATAGTTTTGAATTGTTGATAGTTTATATTACATAAATTGTGGTATTATAATAAAATTTTTGTTTATGCAATATTTTTTTCGAACCCCAACTAATGGTAATAAGGTTAAAATTACCACAATGGTATGTATCAACTCAAATGAAACGTTTGTAACATTAGATACATCGGAATCCCATTAGTTTCATTTAAGTTATGTATCAACATTCACTTCGACACACAACTTTACAGTAAGCTATGTGAAGATCTGTGTGTTGACACACAGCCTTGTGTGTCGACACATAGGGCAATTTTGATCATTATTTGCGTGGTTAAAGGTGGTTTTGGTGGTTGTTTTGGAACCTTTTGAAAGAGTTGTGTCCGTTCAAAGGGGACACTGGCCTTTCTATAAATACCATACCATAATCTTTGAAAGGACTGATGATGAATTTCATGAAAGATATGTGAAAGTGTCTAAAATTTCATTTCCAATCTCACTTCATTGTTTGGTTGTCGCTTTATCTGTGAGACTATTTCACTACTCACAAAATAAGTTTTAAGGATAGTGATTATACAGCCTTGGCACCTGAAATCATTTAAAGATATCGGTTTGTAAGAATTTATTCAACAATCTTAAGACTTAGTTTTCTGGTTCAGGATTAGTTTTCTGGCTCGGGATGGCTTCTTTTGCGTGAAATGACTGCGAATTTCATTAAACTTGATATGTTTGATGAAGGAAACTTTCACCGCTGGCAAAAGAAGATACATTTTCGAATTACGGCACTGAACGTGGTGTATGTCATGAATACACCAATCCCTGATCCTCCAACTGATGAGGAAACACTATCCGAGCAACGAACACGGCTGAAGTGAGAGAACGATGACTACATCAGGGGACACATTCTCAATTGCATGATTGATGCTCTCTTCGACATCTAGTCCAATATGGATACTGCCAAGGAGTTATGGGACGCTCTTGAAGCACAATACATGGTGGAGGATGCAACAAGTAAGAAATTTTTGGTTAGTCAATTTAATAGTTATAAAATGGTTGATAATCGTCTGGTCATTGAATAATTTCACGAAATAGAAAGAATATTAAACCATTTTAAGCAACACAACATGAATATGGACGATACTATTGTTGTTTCCTCCTTGATAGAAAAACTTCATCCGTCTTGGAAAGATATTAAGAAAGGTCTTAAACACAAAAAGGAAAATATGTTTATCGAGGAGTTGGTTAACCATCTCTGAATTGAGGAAGGTTACAGGTTGTAGGACGAAAACAAGGATTGCCCTAGTGACATTGGAAAGATCAATGTCATAGAAGAAGGATAATCAAGCAAACAACCGAAAATGAACGGGACACTTCCAAAAGAAACGTGATGACAAGAGGCCAAAGCCTGTCTATTGGGAGTGTCATAGGCCTGGTCATTTGAGGAATGACTGTTTTCGCCTCAAGAACAAAAGAGGCAAAGGGCTGCACAATCGCACTAAAAATTTGAATAATAATTTCGTGGCGATGATATCCGAAATCAACCTTGTCCAAGATGATGACTCTTGGTGGCTTGATTCGGGGGCTATGAAACAGGTATATAAAGCTAGGAGGCTCTTTAAAGTGTTTGAACCCATAGACGACGAAACTGTATTGTTTATGGGTAATGGAGCAACCACACCAGTCAAGGGAAAAGTTGAACTATTTTTTACTCCGGGAAAAACCCTTACCTTGACCTATGTGTGTTATGTCCCAGATGGGAAGAAGAACCTTGTATCTGGTAGCCTGTTGAATAGGTTCGGGTTTAAGTTGGTCTTTGAGGCCAACAAATTTGCATTGTCCAAGGGTGGGACGTGTTTTGGAAAAGGATACCTGTATGAAGGCATGTTTAAACTCAACACTAATAATAATATTGTTGGTTCGGTGTATATACCTGATTTCTCGTTTATTTGGCATCAAAGACTTGGTCACGTAAAGTTAATGATAAATGTAAAACATATATGCTTACGAAAATAACAAGACTAGCGTTTCCTTCGGTTCAAAGGCAAACAAGTCTGCTTAATTTAGTGCATAGTGATTTGTGTGATTTTAAGAGCACTCCGTCTTTAGGAGGAAAGAGATAATTCATTACTTTTATAGATGATTCTTCTAGATATTCTTATGTCCATACATAAATTATAAAGACGAATCACTTGAAAATTTAAAGATTTAAAGCTGAAATTGAACTACATTGCGAAAACTTCTTAAAACGACTTAGATTGATCGTGGCGGGGAGTATTATGATCCCAAATATTTCAAAACCACGGGAATAATACATGAGGTCACGGAACCTTATACGCCACAACAAAATAGCGTGGCTGAGTGGAAAAATCAACTTTAACCGAGATGGTGAATGCCATGTTGTCATAGTCCAGATTCAGTGATGGTTTTTGGGGTGAGGGCATGGTTACGGCCTGTTACATCTTGAATCACATTCCTAATAAGAAGAGTAAAATAACCCCATATGAACATTGGAACAAACGAGCCCTGAATTTAAGTTATTTTAGAGTTTGGGGGTGTAGAACAGTTGTTAAAGTCCTTGAACCTAAAAGAAAAAAGTTAGGTGAGAGAGGAATCAATTGTATATTCATTGGTTATGCGGCTCATAGTAAAGCCTATCGGTTCTATGTGATTGATTCAAACAATTATATCAAAGTTAACGCAATAATAGAATCGAGAGATGCTATTTTTGATGAAAATCGGTTTTCCTCTACTCCTAGACCAAGGGATAATGTATTGGTTAAAAATGAAATCCCCATGTCATATGATGGAGACCATCATGAGAGGGAAGAAATCCCTAATAACGCTCTAGAACTCGGAAGAAGTAAAAGAGCTAGAAAAGAGAAATCTTTCGGACCGAACTTCTACACATTTTTGGTACAAGGTACTAGAGACAATGTGGACCATATAACTCCATATTGTTGTGTCATAGAGACGGATCCTGATGTTTGATGAGGCTATGAAGTCTCATAATGCCTCGTTTTGGAGAGAGGCGATAAATGATGAGATGGACTCCATCATGGGTAACAATACCTGGAATCTAGTGGATCTTCCAAGAGAAAACAAGCCCATAGGGTGTAAGTGGATCTTCAAGAAGAAGATGAAAGTTAATGGAACTATTGATAAGTTTAAAGCCCGGTTGGTAGTTAAAGGCTTTACCCAAAAACATGGGATAGACTAATTTGATACATATGCCCCTGTGGCAAGGATATTGACGACAAGAGTACTAATAGCTCTTGCCTCTATTTACAAGTTAGTGAATCACCAAATGGATGTGAAAACGGAATTCCTAAACGGTGAGCTAGAAGAAGAGGTGTAAACTCATACGATCTTTGTATGGGCTAAAACAAGCCCCCTCAACAATGGCACCAAAAGTTTAACCAAGTTGTTTTAAACAATAAATTCAGAACTAATGAATCGGACAAGTGTGTCTATGGAAAGTTTGAAAACAGAAAAGGAGTCATTATTTGTTTATATGTCGATGACATGTTTTCAGTACTGGTTTGGAACAAGTAGAGAAAACTAAACAATTTCTATCGAGTAACTTTGCTACGAAAGACATGGGTAAGGCTGAGGTTATTCTTGGTATAAGAATAATAAGGACTATCCTTGATGCAATCTCACTATATTGAAAAGGTGTTGAATAGATTTAACTTTGGTGCTTGTGCACCTATGTCTATACCGATGGACCCGAATATAAAACTTGTACCGAATGACGGTACTCCATTGCCACAATTGGAGTATGCCAAAGTCATAGGGTGTCTTATATACGACATGACTAGCACAAGGCCTGATATAGCCTTTGCTGTTGGAAAGCTAAGTAGGTACACTAACAATCCGAGCAAATTACATTGGCAAGCAGTTTATAGATTACTAAAATATCTTAAGAAAATCATTGATTATGGTATTTCTTTCCAAGGATATCCTCCCATTCTAGAAGGATACTCTGATGCCAGTTGGATCTCCTATGTGAAAGATCATGCAACCACAAGCAGGTGGGTTTTCTTGCTTGGTAGAGGTGCGATTTTTTGAGGTTCCAAAAAACAGACGTGTATTTCAGATTCCACCATGGTAGCAGAGTTTATAGCTCTCGCATCTGCGGGCGAAAGAAGCTGAGTGGTTGACGGATCTCTTGTATGAGATTCTTTTGTGGCCTAAACCAATCTCACATATTTCTATCCATTGTGATAGTAAGACTATGTTTTCAAAAGCGTATATTGAGGTGTACAATGGAAAGTCCAGACACAATCGTGTGAGACATAGTATAGTGAGACAACTTATCCAAAAAGGGGTCATCACTGTGGACTTTGTGAGAACAAGTCAGAATCTAGTGGATCTATTTACAAAAGGACTAGCTAGAGTCTTGGTTTTTAGAACAAATGAAGGGATGGGGTTGAAAACCTGTCTATTTGAGTCACCCATGATGGATCCTTAACTCGACGCCTGGTACAACGCTAGATCTTAGGTCTAATGAGAGAGTTCTATCATCCATATGACTGCAAGCACTAAGATTGATATTCCATCCCACGTGTTAAGTGCTTGGTAACCTGTGATAAAGGAACAAAGAGAATGAGCTTATGCTCTTAATGGACCCGAGTATTTATTGAATGTTGTGTTGCAGGGACATGATCAATGGGGTCTATCTATGTGAGTGTAAAGTTTGGTAGCTTCAAAACAGTGATTTAATGATATAGGTTTGGCTCTGAAACACTCATGAAAGGTACAGGACATTAGGCCATAAATGTGTCGATCTGGGAGATGAGAATGTGTGTAGGGAGTAAGTCTTGTGTGTGGAGATGTATCCAATTAGTTAAATGGAATGTATGGTGCAAAGCTTAGTTTACCATTTTTGGTCCGATTAATTGTAACATGTCTTTACTGGGTGAGAGTTCAATTGAAAGACACCATCATTGATGCATAAATGCTTCATATTATTTTGATATGTTGTTATTGTAATACAAGAATGAATGTATTTTGAAAATAGTGGAGGAATGTTAATGTATTTTCAAAATTAAGAATTAATGAAGTGTTTGAGAAGTGTTTCATACTTGTTTATAATGGTTTTGGTTTAAGTATTGTGTGTGTGTCGATACATGTGTTGAGTGTGTCGACACATGTGTTGAGGTTGTCAACACACAGTTTTGCAGAAATGCTCTTGGGGGTCTAAGTGTCGACACACAATCTTACTGTACCTTGTGTGTTGATCTAAGTGTCGACATTCACTTCAACACACAGCTTTACAGCAAGCTGTTTGAAGATCCGTGTGTCAACACACAGCTTTGATACACAGGACAATTTTGACCATTATTTTGCTCGGTTAAAGGTGGTTTTGGCACCTTTTGGAAGAGTAGTGTCCCTTCAAAAGGGACACTAGCCTTTTCTATAAATACTTTACCATAATCTTTGAAAGGACCGATGATGAATTTCATGAAAGATATGTGAAAGCGTTTAAAGGTCCATTCTCAATCTACATCTCTTTTTCTTCCTTCCTACGCGTAATCTCACTTCATTGTTTGGTTGTCGTTGTATCACTGAGACTATTTCACTACTTATGAAATAAGTTTTAAAGGCAATGATTACACAGCCTCAACACCTGAGATCGTTTAAAGATACCCGGTTCGTAAGAATTTATCCAACAATATGTTGGTTGTAGTAAACAATTATTGTATTATTCAATATATAATCATTTTAACACAAGAGGTAAAATTATTGGTATTATTTTAAATGGTTAGTTATTTTTTATTTAAATTTAATTAATTATAAAATTATAAATATTTTTTTGTTACAATTTTATTCTTTTTAGTGCAGATTATTATTTTATTAATATTAGCAAAAATAGAGGTGCAAATACATATAAAACTAGTAGGTTCATGTGCGATGCACAGACGATATTTACATTTTAAAAACGTTCTAATATATATGACACTATATTAATTGTATCAAAATATAATATATAGTATTATTTTGTTTGAAAATTCTCTTGTATCATAATTCTTTTATACACTGCTTTCACCAGCTAGAATAGTATTTTTGTGCAAGAAAGGTATAGAGAATTAAATTTTTAGTAAGATAGTTTTGTGCTAATTTTGTGATTATTTTATTTTATTATCTTGTTTTCTTTTGCACGTTGGTGGGAGACTTATAGTATTTAAATCCATTGATATTTATTGTCCTTTTTACATAATTTTGGATTTTTTATTTAGTTATAGACAGATTACTTTTCCCTTAAGATGCATAGTCTTATTTTTTTACTTATTTTGTGACATAATATTAAAAATTTTTCCTTTTTGGAATTTATTTTTTTCAAAGATTAGAAAGTCCTTTTTTTTTTGCCAAAAGGCAAGCGTAGTTTCTATATATATCAAAATTCTGTATAAACAGTATCAAATGATGCAAAAAGTATAGGCCCGCGGCCCCTATACACTCAATCTAACAAAGAAAAGTCCAAAAGATTCAAAGAAGCTAAATCACAAAATTGACCCTGTACCAAACTAGTTTCTGAATTTCTCTTATCACCCAACTTTGGCCCCTGTCTAGGTCCTTGAATATTTTTCCATTCCTAGTTATCAAAATCATGTAAACTGACGCAGCAAAACATGCTCGTTTGATATATGACTCAGAAAGTTGGCTTCTAATCTTCTTTCCAAACCATTCAAAACATTGTTGGAGTTTTGTGAAGAAGCGAATTCCACTCCATTAGCAAATACCAAACCATACCACTTTTGTCCACACACAACAACAACAACAGAGCATAGCGACTAGCTAGCATTTCTTTTCTCCTTTGTAATCTATCTTCCGTCAACAAACCACCCGATATGGCTAACCACAATATAAAACTGTGTTTGGGGAGAGAAAACTTACCCCAAATTGTACGCCCCCAGTAGTAGTTCTCTCGGTGGGCTCGTAGTAAGTGATAAGCCGTTCTGCATTTGAAGTGGCCTTCCCGAACACAGGTCTGCAGCATCTGTTGAGCTTCCTGAACCAAAGCAAACTGGGCAAGAAGCCTTTCGCGACATATTATCAATGGTTTCCAATGAGAAGAGTCATTTGTTGTCGTGTCCAGCTGCCAAAAATCACCCCTTTTCATATATATCTCATGAATCCATCGAACACACAACGAATCCTTCTTATCCTTAATATACCAGAGAGTACGCATTATTTGAGCAAGAAAGTGCATATTATTGGATAGTAATAAACTAATTTTTTATTGTTTTTATTTTTTCTGCTTAATAAAACAATCCTTACTAACTTTGTTTTTAATCATAATTTCTCTTATTTGAGAAAATGAATATCAATAATAGTAAATTGAATAGCAATAGTAAATTATAAGAAACGAACTAAAGGATATAAGTATAAAACAACTTATCAACGGGTCAAGACATGTAATGCCCCACCTGGAAAGTTTATTCATGATGCTAAAGGGTTTTTTTCTTGTAATTATTTGATTTTTCGTCTATGTTTTTCTTCTTCTAAATTCATTTGTGGATTGTGAAGTAAATGTTTTTTTATTTTTTTAATTCATTCTTCTTACTTCCATCTAATCCAGGTGATTTTTTGTTATTTTTTATCTTATTTGTTTTTATATTATCTTAACCACTCACAAATTTCAGAGGTTTGAATGCATAAAAGAGAAATTTAGAGATTATTTTATATTTTTAATTTTCTTTTTTGCAGTTTGTAAATTTAAGAGCCAAACCGTTGAAATGAAGGTGTATGGATTATACGTGTTTGAAGCGATTAACCTACTTGACCATTTAAAAATAGAAGATATGAAGTAAAAAAATTTGAAATATGAATTTTACCTTGATACAACATAATCGGAGATTGGTGATACAGGCATTGAGTTATAATCATCAACTGCCTTAGACAACCTTCTACCATATTACGGTAAAAGACCTGTCAAAGATAATCACCAAAAAGAGTTGATTAACAAAAGAATTAGAGGTTTGATGTGAGTGAAAATATTCACAATAAAAAAATTACCCTTAAATAATGTGGTATGCAGTTTGTGACAATTAGATAATTATAGTTAACATTGTGATGCATCATGGGAAAATTTTTTTCTCACTCTTATCTACAAAATGAAGGATTTGATATTCTTTGATTTACCCTGAAGACACCAACACGCCGTCACCGGATCCCATTAGAACTCCGAAGTTAAGCGTGCTTGGGCGAGAGTAGTACCAGGATAGGTGACCTCCTGGGAAGTCCTCACCCTCAGGTTGGGGGCATTGAGAAACAGCCTCTCTTCAGGTTAACACCCTGAAGGGGGAAGGCTGCGTACATCTGCCCCCCCATACCCTGGGTAGGCGGGAGCCCTTGAGGCACTGGGTATGTTCCTGTTGATATTCTTTGATTTATAAGGTAAGGAGGATACACCTAATAACCAAAGAGGGCACCAACACTCCGTCACCGGATCCCATTAATACTTCGAAGTTAAGTGTGCTTGGGTGAGAGCAATAACAGGATGGGTGACCTCCTGGGAAGTCCTCACCCTCACGTTGGGGGCACTCGGAAACAACCTCTCTTCAGGTTAACACCCTGAAAGGGAAAGGCTGCGTACATCCCCAGACCCTGCGTAGGTGGGAGCCCTTGAGGCACTGTTGAGAATATGGGTATGGCAGAATATAACTTGGGAAAATTCTTAAGGCTTAAGGCATGTTTTGACACTGTCTTTAAGTTATTATTTTCCCTCTACACAAAAATCGTTCTTGGATAAAACAAATATACCCCCAGGATACAATAAGCCTTCTTGAATTTTGTGGGGAACAACTACCAGAAAATCCCCTGAACTCTCTTGAGAAAGAAGAAGATAAAGTAGGAAGAAGAAGATACATCAGACATTATATAGGGGCACATTATTTAAGTGGATTGAAATTCACTTACAAATTCGAAAATAGCTATTAACCGAATTTAACTGTTTTGATCATTATTCATATCTGAAAATCAGTTTATTTAATTAATTTGATAAAAATAATAAGAAAAGGTTATTATCTAGCGTGGTATGTCCCATACTAAGCCCCCTACACTTGCACAAACGTGCCAAGTGCCAAATGCCAAGTGCGCCATAACTACCACGCGCGTACGTGTGTGTGATTTTAGAATTCCCTTAGCCCATAAAGAGCAACAAGAACTCCTAAGCCCATAACAAGCCCAACATTCTAATAGGCTCATATGAGACATCCACTTATAAAGTAATGTCTCTTCCTCTTCTTTTCCAATATGGGATGTATTCCCATATTTTTTATTAACTCTACACTACAAACTACTAACAGGCACTGGGTATGTTCTTTTTTTAGGATACACCTAATAAATATAGATAAATATATACTTAGTTAAAAAAATTAATGTGTTTCTTCAATTTATTCTAACTAATTAATTCTATAATTTTATCAATTTTTTCAAGTTTATTGAATATGTATAAAATAAACAGATAAGCATATATTTTTGTAAAAAATATATAGTATAGAGAAAGGAAATTTGACTTGAAGAATCAAAAGATGAAGAAAATTTGACTTACAATTTGTAACGTGATGAATTAAAATTCTTGCAAGTAACCATAACACATACGGGATGAAGAAAATCTTATTGTTAAAGTATATAAAAATATTACCTCAATAGCGTGGAAATAAAGAATTACCAATTAAGTAGAGTTGAGCGAGGCATGGATCACGCTCTCTTTAAGACGGTTTCCACGATCCTACGGGTGAGACCGATGCAGTAGGTATACAGCGCGCCATCCCCAGGATACAACGCTTAGCAATCGCTATTACTCTTAGACCCTGCACCGATCTAAGAGGCCAAAACTATACTACCAAAACACCTTTAACCCAAAAGATTATAAAGAGGGAAATTATAGTAGAAGATGGTGTGTACGATTAAGATCAATTCTTATGTAATTTTTTCATACAACATTCTAATCTCCTATTTATAGGATATAATTAAGAATATCAAAAAAAATCAAAACATTAAAAACATATCTCAATATAGCCGTTGAGCAATAGCTGTTGGAAGTAAATTGGGCTTTCATTGCTTTTGACCCAATATATGCACAACGGCACTGCTGTTTATTTGTTTATTTGTTTATTTAATTTTTCTTGTTTTCTTTTTCCTTTTTTTTAAATCTCTCTACTATTTTAATAAAACAAATAAATTTTTTATTAAACAAACCAACAATTCCTCACCTTTTAATAAAATTTGAATCAAAAAGAACTTTCATACATCATAAGAGTGGCCTTGCCTTGAAACCCTTACTAGTGTTTCAACAATTCTAATACTAGAGTTAGAGTGGACTTACCCTTGAAACTTTAACTTCTTGGGGGCACGTAGAACGCATCACACATATGAAAGCTCAAAGTGTATATTAGTTTTGGAAGCTCGCACATTATGGCCTTGTGCATCACCTGGATTTCATGAGTGCTCTAGAAAACTTGCCCGAGTTCTCATAAGAAGCGGCCTTTACCTCTACACTCATATAAGTGGGTCCGTCAAGGATGTGCTTGTGGCACACATCCCACCCGTATGGGCTACAAACCGCATTAAGAGCTGTATTAGCTCAACTTCAATTACGGCCACAAGTGAGCATGCTTGACACCATAGGGATGGGCTATCAATTAATTTCAAATACAAAGCATGCTATCCCAGTTACTCCATGATTCGTTTGTCCCTTTTCAAGGTATCCTCATGGGCAACTTTTTCCTCTTTAGGCTTCAGCTCCATCCCCCTCGATGTAATCCAGATCTTATCTCTAGCTAGAGCTTTTGTTAACGGGTCAGCAATATTATTATGTGACCTCACATGAACAATATTTACGGTGCCATTAGTAAGATGTTCTCTTACTATACTGTGTTTTCTTCTCACAGACCTGGATTTTCCATTATAATATTTATTACGCACCTGTCTAATAGGCGCGGTGCTATCACAATGCGACAATATAGATGACACTGGTTTCTCCCACATAGGGATATCATATAACAAGTTTCTCAATCAGTTTGCCTCATCACATGCTATAGATAAAGCAATAAGCTCTGCCTCCATTGTGGACTTTGCTATAATAATTTGCTTCTTTGATTTCTAACTTATTGCACCACCACTTAAGGTGAACACATAACCATTAGTAGACACAGTGTCTTTAGTGTGAGAGTTCCAATCTGCATCACAAAAGCCTTCAACTACAGTTGAAAATCTGTTATAACATAAAGCATAATTCATAGTCTTTTTTAGATATCTCATTAAACGATTAATAGCAATCCAATGATGAAAGGACGGTTTATGCGTGAACCTGCTCAAAACACCAACTGCATACGCAATATCAGGACGTGATGTATCAACAGCATATCTGAGGCTACCAATAATTTTAGCATATTCACTTTAATTAATGATATCCTAATTCTTTTCAGTGGGAACAAGGCTAACATTTGGATCCAATGGTGTGCTAGCAGGCATACAATCAAAGCATTTGATTTTTTTCAAAATCTTCTCCACATAATGAGATTAATCAAGTAAAATGTCATTATTAAATCTATTTAATTTCATACCAAGGATAACATTAGCCACACCCATATCTTTCATGTCAAAATTCCCTTTGAGCATAGTCTTAGTAGAATTTATAATATCTAGATTAATGCCAAAAATAAGTAAGTCATCCACATACAAATTGATCATCACATGAGAAACACCAACAGACTTATAGTAAACACACTTATCACTCTCGTTTATTCTAAGCCATTATCTACTAAACAAGCATCGAATTTTTCATGCCATTGTTTAGGAGCTTATTTAAGTCCATATAAAGATTTTGTTAATTTACACACTTTGTGTTCATTACCAAGTTCTACAAATCCTCCAGGTTGGTCCATGTAGATTTCCTCGAATATTGGTCCATGTAGATTTCCTCGAATAGGTCTCCATTTAAAAAGGCCGTTTTTACATCCATCTGATGTATTTCTAAATTAAGTACAGCGGCTATGGCCACTAAAACCCGAATAGAAGAAACTTTTGCTATAGGAAAATACGTATCAAAGAAGTTAATATCTTCTTTTTGTGTAAAACCTTTTGCTACCAACCTAGCCTTGAATTTATCTACGGAGCCATCAGGTTTACGTTTTCTTCTAAGTACCCACTTACACCCTATAGTTTTATAGCCTTTGGGTAGATCTACTAACTTCCATGTTTTATTAGCATGTAATGAGTCTAGTTCGTCATTAATTGCTTCTCTCCAAAATTCAAAATCAGGTGAGGTGAGAGCTTCCTATATGGACCTAGGTTCATCCTCGGCTAGACATATGACATCTTCAATAATAAGAGGATATTCTTGTATATTATAAAGTAAATAGCCAAGGCCAAAATCCTTTTGAATCCTAGGTCTTTTACTTCTTCTAGGTTCTAAGGATGAAGAATCTACTGGAAATGTACCATCAAGTTCAGCCTCCGAGGAATTTTCAATATGTCCATTAATTTTCGTTTTAAAAGGAAACTTATCTTCGTGAAATATAGCATCTATTGTCTCTATAACGATATTCTCCTGTAAGTTCAAAAATCTATGTGCTTTACTATGAAAGGCATATCCTATAAAGACACACCTAATAGCTCTTTCTCCTAATTTAGGAATTTTGGGGTCTATTTTCCTAGCAAAGGCTAGACAACCCGAAACCTTTAGGTAATTCAAGTTAGGTTGTCTCCCTCTCCATAATTCATAAGGCGTTTGGAGTATATTTTTTCGAGGCACTCTATTAAAAATATAGTTGGCAGTGAGTATAACCTCCTCCCGTAAATTCTTCGGTGTACTAGCGCTAACCATCATAGCATTGGTGTAGCCAATTAATGTCATATTCTTACATTCAGCCACCCCATTTGAGGGCGGGGAGTAAGAGGGGGTGACTTCATGTACTATCCCTTCTGAACGAATAAAATCTATTAGCCCTAAAGTTTCATATTCCCTACCTCTATCAGTTCTAAATCTTTAAATCTTTTTTATTGAAACCATTTTCTACTTCTTTCACAAAAGTTTTCAATTTTTCGAATGCCTCACTTTTATTTTTAATTAAGTAGACATAGGTGTATCTAGAGAAATCATCGATAAATATTATAAAGTATCTTTTACCACCATGGGTTAAAATTCCTTCAAATTCGCATATGTCAGAATGAATAAGTTCTAATAATTTGGTACTCCTATGAACTGACTTGTGAGGGCTTTTACTAATCTTGGTCAAGCTACAATTCTCACATTTTTCAAACTTATTGCTAAGTTTAGGAATTAAACCAAGGAAGCACATAGAGTTCATATACTTACTATTAACATGACAAAGACGAGCATGCCAAATGTTTGCACAAGAAACAATATAAACAAACACTGAGTTATCTTTATTCATTTCAACGTTTAACTTAAACATGCCATCACATGCATACCCCTTCCCAAAAAAGACATTTTTTTGGTGATCACATATCGGTCAGACTCAATAATTTGTTTGAAACCCGCTTTATTTAGCAAATATATCCAGACAGTAAATTTTTGCAGATTTCAGGGTTATGCAACACATCCTTAGGGGTCAAACCACGGCCGGACGTAAATTTAATTTCAATTTCACCAATGCCTAAAACTTTAGTTGTATGTGAGTCACCAAGTAGCACCTTTTTCTCAACCTCCACGGGGGAATAGGTCTTAGACAAATTTTGGTTATGACAACCATGTCTAGAGGCACCCGTATCAGCCCACCATCCATCGTAATTTTCTAATTGATTAACTTCTGTTAACATAGCCACAAGTGGCTCTTCAGTCACATTAGCTTGAGGTGGGTCCATTTTTTCTAAATCGACAATCTTTAGCAAAGTGGCCCTTTTTTCCACAATTGAAACAAGCGACGTTAACATGTTTATGTTGCCCTTGACCATTTGGTGGGTTGCCTTATTTTTTTGATTATTGACCAAATTTAAAACTATTTTTAGGACCATTTTTACAAGGTCCATTATATTTCATTCCATTCCCCTTAGGCTTAAGATAGGCAATGGACTTGTTATTTTGACTCTTAGGAGTGTTTTCATTTGTAGAAATAAAATTTACCTTACTACGATCTCCATTAGTTACCCCATTGTTGTCTTGTTTTCTTGCTTTTTCTTTACATTGTAGTCGTACCATGAGGCCCTCGGTTGTTAGCTCCTTTTGTTTGTGACGAAGTCTTTTCTGGAATTCCTTCCAAGACTCTGGGAGTTTATCTATTATCGCAGCTACTTGCATTTGCTCATCTATTTTGATACCTTCAGTTTTGATGTCATTAACAAGATTGAAAAGTTCTCGTGTTTGTAGTTGGACAGATTTATCCTCTACCATTTGGAAGTGAAAAAATTTGCTACAAGCATACTTTTTCACCCAACTTGCTCAGTATCATATTTTTCCTTTAGTGCCATCCAAATTTCTTTTGCACTTTCGTAGTTAATGGAATAATAATCATAAAGATCATCGGAAAGACAATTAAGAACATAATTTTTACAATCCTCGTCATCATTTTCCCATTTTTCTACCAAAGTAGCATGCTCATTTTTTTTCTTCATCATTCATGTTATTGACATCTTTCTCATTAGGGTCGTCATTATTGAGAATCCACACTACCTTCATGAGTTTTAAATAAAATAGGACCTTTTTCGCCCACCGTTTGAAATGCTCACCGGCAAAGCGAAAAGGCTTGTTAAGATCATTGGAAGTAGGTGCAGTAGAGGTAGTATTGACAATAGTCACATCCATTGGACCGTCTTAAAATTGTTGTAAAAGTAAATAAAAATATTACCTCAATAGCGTGGAAATGAAGAATTACTGATGAAGTAGAGCTGAGCGAGGCACGGATTACGCTCTCTTTAAGACGGTTTCCACGCTCCTACGGGTAAGACTGATGCAGTAGGTATACAGCGCGCCTTCTCCAGGATACAACGCTCAGCAATCGCTATTACTCTTAGACCCTGCACCGATCTAAGAGGCCAAAACTATACTACCAAAATACCTTTAACCCAAAAGATTATAAAGAGGGAAATTATAGTAGAAGATGGTGTGTAAGATTAAGATCAATTCTTGTGTAATTTTTCCATACAGCATTCTAATCTCCTATTTATAGGATATAATTAAGAATATCAAGAAAAATCAAAACATTAAAAATAGATCTCAATATACCCGTTGAGCAATAGCCGTTGGAAGTAAATTGGGCTTTCATTGCTTTTGACCCAATATATGCACAACGGCACTGTTGTTTATTTGTTTATTTAATTTTTCTTTTTTCTTTTTCCTTTTTTTTAAATCTCTCTATTATTTTAATAAAACAAATAAAATTTTTATTAAACAAACCAACAATTTTTGCTATTGACAATTTGAATTTGTGGTAGATGATATCAATTTTTTAGTGCCAATTTTGGATTTTGGATTTTGGATTCATATGAAAGTGAAAGATATGAGGAGAAAGTGAGTTTGAATAGAGTAACATGGGAGATAAATA
Organism: Simmondsia chinensis; assembly: GCA_018398585.1. Taxonomy (NCBI): domain Eukaryota; kingdom Viridiplantae; phylum Streptophyta; class Magnoliopsida; order Caryophyllales; family Simmondsiaceae; genus Simmondsia; species Simmondsia chinensis. The sequence goes on along the minus strand of JAGTTD010000002.1, from coordinate 7,237,768 downwards.
ATAACTGTTTGTTGGTTATTTTTAAAGAGGGTAATATAGGATTTGATGATTTGATTTTATCTTTTTTTTTTGAAGAGATAAATGTGGGATTTGAATAATATCTAGGATTTGTTTTTTTTTTTTTTTTTTAACGTGGGATTTGTTAGGTTTTTTTATTTAGTTTTGATAGAAGCTTAAAAATTAGAATTTGGAGGATAGAGAAATTTGGAGTTAAATAGAAAACTTTTACTTAATATATTAAATAGAGTCTTTATCACTCTAGATAAATATTAATTCATTTATAAATTTTAAATATACACTTACAATAAATATAATTTTAGATAATTTAAAATTTAATATGATCTTTTAAGATGTTTCTAAAAGATGTGATGGTTACTAAAAGTTATTGCATTTAGATATATAAAATAATTTTAGTAAAAATAGATGTCAAAGTAGTGGTATAATTCTTTTATAGTAGATGTGATTATTTATTTTTAAAATTTTATATTTTAATCTAATTATAACATAATAAACATTGTCACTTTAAAGTTTATTTATTTTTGGAGTATAGATGATTATTTAAAATAGATCTACAAATAATTGTAAATTTCTTTTTGAGTGTGGATAATATTTTTGAATTTTGAATAAATATAATCTTAGATAAATTAATATTGAATATGATTTTTTTTAAAAGGTCCTTTAAAATTTTAGTATTCAACTTTAAAATATTATATTACATATATTGAAACAATGATCAAGACACAACATGGAAAATGATATAAAGAATAGATTTTTGGCATACATTTTAAGATTACGTGTATCTCATATATTGATTATATGTTCATCAACAAAGCTTATAAATAAATAAAGCAAATGTGCATCGCAAATAGAGTACAAATTGAGTTAACTGTAATGTAGATGATTAATAATTAATTTTTGATTTTAAATATAAACTAATCACAAATATAAATTTATAAATGAAAACTTAATCTGATATTTTTAAAAGAAAAAGCCTTTGCAAATTATAGTCGTTATTGAAAAAAGGAATTGTATTTGGATATATAAAATAATAACAACAAAAATAATATTAAAATTAATGGTATAATTCTTTTTAAGTATATAATTAAGGACAAAAAGATAAATATTATTACATGAAAGTTCTTAATGTACATTAAATATTAAATACTCATTCATATTAAATATTAATTATTTATGTGTACATTGTGGTCATAGAAAAATTAAAATTGACTTAATGATGTAATATTAACAGTCTGATTACATAAATGCAAGTGGCCAATACAAAAAAACTCACTCATTAGCCTAATTTAAACCCATGTGTGACCTAACTATAAAAAATTTATTCTAAACTTAGTATCAATTTTACACTTGAAATAAAATAACACAGTGTAAATTGTGCATTTCACAGTATAAGAATTAAATTAAGAAAACGTAAATATAAGGGCATAAGACATAATAACCCCTTCTGTATGTGGAAAAAGTCCAAAAGTTACAAGCAGGTCTCCCATATACAAGTACGTGAACAACCAAATTCAAACTAGTCCACATCAATATTGGTATATTTTTATTTTAAAATTAATATATGTAAAAATAAAAATGAGAAAAAAAAAAAAAAAAGAGTATAGGTAGGTATGGAGGTTCAGTATGGGTGGAGTATGGTTGTCCTTTTTGTCTCATATTTGTTTTGTTATAAATTACGTGCCTTGGAAAATGATAAGAGTGGTGTAGATAAGAATAGTAAATCGAGTAAAGTGAGAAAAAAAATTCAGTGTGTATGGGTTTTTGTAAAAGAGTGTCAGGGCAGCCGGGTAGGGGAGAGTATGATAAAAATATATGTGAGCGTTTTTTATGTGATGTTGAGTGAGTTCACCAAAGCAGGGATGGATTCATGCTTGGTTGTAGGAAAATGAGTTTAGACAAAATAATTCCAAAACAACTTAAACAAATAACAAAAGCTCCAAAGTAGACAAACACAAAGATGAATAGAAAATGGATGATTTTTGACATGGACGACTTATGGTTTGATGGGAGCTAACATTTTTTGTTTCCGGGTGTATTGAGTCGTTAGTTACGACGTTGATAGGTATCTCTTGTTACTTTTTCTTTTTTCTGTACTGTATGTACCCTTTGTTGGTTTTCTTTGTGAGACCAATTTTTATCTCGCGAGTTTTGCTCGCTAATTATTAAAAAAATATGTATACTATGTACAAGTACATGAAGAGTCTTGCAAGAGCTTAGGATTCTAGAAAAAACAATAAAAAATAATGAAAGAAATAAAAACAATATTGATTTGTTGGGATTAACTAATCTAGCTATTAATTAACTTAGCTCTGATGCCAATTGTTGGGTTCACAATTCTCCAACTACGGTTACAACAAAGTGCACCTATCAAAGTACTCAGCGTAGGAGACTCTTCTCACTACCTTAGCCCCCCGGGCGGAGAGTTACGCTTCATGACACATCACGTACGAGAGTTCCCAGGAATAAGGTTATCTCTATAGATCTCTTTTTTCTAATACCAATTGTTGGGAAGAATTTCAAAAATTTTTCCTAACTTAATTAAATTAATACAGCGGAAGGATGTAAAATTCTTCATTTTAAACCTAATGTTGATTTAAAATTTCTAATTTTAAATCTACTGATTTAAATTCCTAATTTAAATCTTTATTCCTCTACTCTATTACATTCATAACAGTCACATGAATTTAAAACATGCATAATAAAAAAAACAACAAATAAATTAAAAAACGAAAAACTAAAAGAGATGGAAAGAAAGACATACCCAAAATTGCTCCCAAAAATAAGAAAATTGGAAGAATAATAACAATCTTCAAGAAAGCTAAGAAAACCAAAAGAACATCGAGACCCAGCGGCCTTCTACGCAATGACCTCGAATTGCCCAAAGAGTGCGCTCCGAAAAATATTAAACTTGAGTAAAGAAAAATTTTAAGAGAAAATTTTCTTTCCCACTAGGTCTTCGAAAATCAACACTTTCAGAAACCTTTAATTTTAAATTGATGCCAAACCTTTAGAACAGAGTAGTATACCAGAGCGAAAACAAGGCAAAAATTGGATGTGGGATTCGCAGTTGCAGAACAAAACACATCGTTTTATTTAGAAAACAAGTCAAACAAAGCATTTACAAGCAGAGAAAAATCGCGCCCCTTTTTTGAATTGAGCGTGCCACGTGGCGGGGCCACGATTGGCCCACACGTGCACGTGCAGATCTCACACGCTGGTTAGTCAATCCTTGAGCACATGGACCGATCCCTGTTTTGAAAATTTTGCCCCCTTTTTTATGCTTTGTTTCTCATATATAAAAATTTATCTTATGAATTTTAACTTCAAAAATTATTTTATTTTATAATTTTTAATTTTTATTCATTTCATGAACAACGTTTGATAAAACTAAATTTACTCATCTCATGAATTCTTTAATATTTTTTCGATGGCAATAAATACAGATGCTTGAGCAGGAAACTCAGAGACAATTTAAATCTAACTCTAAATCCAGATCGACCTACTGCAAGGTTGGGTGGATGAACCTAGTATAGGTTGTGGGTTGGTTTGGGATTTAGGTGGGAGCTCCTGAATGTTTTTTGCATTTTGCATGTCGGCTTCATTTTGTATTTTGGTTCTTCTTTCGGGGCCCTCTCTATGGCAGCCGCTTTTTGTATTGAGCTTTTGCTCCTGATAATTATCAAAAAAAAAAAAAAAAAATCTAACTCTAAATGGGTTAAATTAATTACAATCTCATGATAAAATTTAATTATCATTCAATGAGATTTAATTTCATTAAATAAATCTCACTGCACTCTAGACTTAAAGCATTTATTAAATAATTCCCAAATAGACTATATTAATGATAATAACCCCTCCACCTAGATGTTAACGACCAAGAATAAATATAACTACTACCATTATCCTTCTCACAGTTTCTCCATTAGTTACCGACTTGGCCTTCACTGAATAATTTATTTATACTTGAACATATTCATAGTATAAATTCTAAATGCCAAACAATTGGAATATATTGGCCAAAGATTCCAAACTATTCAAATACTTGCGAATCAACTAAGGGAACATATGTACCTCATAAGAGATTGCAGATTCCATATTGAATACCTGATTCTTGTCACACTTTAGGCCGCTATCTAGTGTACATGGAAATTCAGTCATGCATTTAGATCTTACTTATAGTACACCAAATTAACTAATGCTCCATGCATAAGTCCAAAATACTCTCAGGATTTAGAGTCATTGTTCAAACAGTACAAAATAAACTACTCATCTCCGATAGTAGTCTAAAAACTAGCAACTCACATGATCCAACTCGGTGTATTAATCTTATTAAACACACCAACCTAACACTTTTGGATCACCATCTTTATGACCAAGACAAGTCATCTAAAGTGTTAAGTCATGGTCTTAACAGACAAGTAGCCCAAGCTCATCATTGACCATGAGTTATTCAAATAACATTCTATACCATTTGTTCCAATTGTATTTGTGGCTTAATCTCATTATCCATTTAGAACAAACATGTAAAATGTATCTGAGGACTCTGTCCATCTCATGGACGATACTTAAAAGAAAATCATACATAGTATAAATGCTTGCTTATACAAAGTTAACAAGAAAACAACTGGAACTTCAATCTTATTCATTAATAAAGTAATATTAATAGAATAAATATTGATTTCAAGACATTTTACCTAACATGATGTCCATGAAAGCCAATAGGTGGCTGGTAATGAAAGGCCCCCATTGAAGACTACCATTGAACAATTCTATTTACTGTAATGCTAATGTATGTCTAATTACATTATAAACAAATAGAATATAAAATACATATTAAACCATATATTTCAATAGATTGTTGATTGATTATAGAGTTTTTATAGCTTTCTCTATCCAAAAAGTTCCATAACGAGAGAACTGGTGACCTACCATGCAAAGCCACATTGTGTGGGAGTTGGTGGCTTACCGTCCAAAACTAAATTGTAGGAGAGTTGGTGGCTTATCATGCAAAGTTGCATTGTGGGAGAGTTGGTAACTTACCATATATTAGTCACCATTGATTATAATAAAAGCAAAAGGCAACATACCCAGTGCTCCAAGGGCTCCCACCTAAGCAGGGTCGGGGGGAGGGGCGGATGTATGCAGCCTTCCCCCTTCAAGGTATTACCCCTAAAGAGAGGTTGTTTCCGAGTGCCCCCAACCTGAGGGTGAGGACTTCCCAGGAGGTCACCCATCCTGGTGCTGCTTTCGCCTAAGCACGCTTAACTTCGGAGTCCCAATAGGATCCGGTGACGACGTGTTGGTACCCTCTTTGTCACAATTGATTATGATGATTGTAATATAAGATTTGAGAGTTATTATTAAAGATTGTAACTCTTTAAATTTCATAGTAGATAAAGTGTCTGGTTGAATCCCCTAGTTTTTCCCTTGGTTGAGAGAGAGCACACATAAATTTGGCATGCTAATTTTCGGTTGTTTTTGTTGATTTTTCATTTTGATTTTCTCAATAGGAGGGCTCCCATGTACAAGTATGTGTACAGCAAAAATCAAACAAAATCAAGCCAATGCAGCACTAATATTTAAAATCTCAAAATTTGCACACAATGCATATTATTTTGAGAATAAAGAAAAAAAAATTGAGAAAATCACAACATAAACTTTCTATTGAGATTCAGCCCTATGTCGATTCAATTCGTTTCTAGAAAAATTTGCGTAAAAGAGCGTCTGGCATGCCTGTTAGGGGATGCATAGTATTTTCCTTCACAAATTGTTGCAGCCTCCTTTATCCTTTGTCCCATCTCCTTTTATCCATGATTAGAGAATGTTTAACACAATTTATGCATTATGATACCTCGTGGGTCTGTACGGGAAGTCATTGCATCAAACTTCAATCCAAAAGCCCCAACGCATGGTCATTTTCTAAAATATGTCTTACATAAAATAGACATATTTCTTTTGCACCATATCACTTGTTATAAAAGTGAAGTAACAACGACAATAGAGTCAATCACAAGTAAGAAAGTAGTGGAAGAGATCTTATATGAGGGATAGTATGCATCACCGTGTCGTGGAAATTACACTATCTTAAAATATGATTTCTCCATAGTTTAAATGCAAACAATAATGTCAGCGAGCCTCCAGTATTAATGCAATCTAACTTGTAACATGCACTCACTAATCGCCAATTAGGAGTGTGAAGAACTTTGTCCAAATAGAGAGAATAAGCAAGATGTTAAAGAAAGGAGATAGAGAGAATGAGATATATTGAAAAGAGATGAAGAGAGGGAGTTCTTGTTTCCAATTGCACTAGAAACTTCCCCTTTATAGAGAAAGAATGGAAGCGGAGCCAGACTTCTTCTCTTCACCAATCAAAGCTTCTTGCTCCATAATCCACTCTACTTGCTCTGACCTCCACTCAACATGTGTATCCATGAAATTATGTCCGATTTCTCTCATGTATTTTTTAGATGTGGGGTATAGGTTCTCATATATGCACAAAAGGGAAGTTCTCAAAACTGTTGGGAAAAACGACTTATTTTCCTCTCTGTGTTAATCAAATGGGCAATCACATAAACCACCACAAATCACAATCAAGAATGGAACAATGATCAAACAAATCAACCCACAAAAAGCAAAAGATAGAGACACGCGATTTTTACGTGGAAAACCCCTCCAATGTGAAGGGTAAAAACCACTGGACCGTCAATAAACGGTACCTTCTTCCACTATCACCAACTTACAAGTGGATACACCAATTTATCTTCTCTAGGCCAAGCTAGAGACATGCAATACATCAAGAATGATCTTGGAATAATAAATCTCCCAACAATCTCACCCTAAGGTGGAAAACATCAAAAAACGTATAGGAGTTAGGGCTGAGCGAAATAACGACTTTGGAGAGGCAAAATGACAATCCAACCATTGGATATGAAGATCAAGATGCCAGGAACAACATATTAAAATATCATCCTGATCGAAGAACGTTTGACCATCCATCGGGGCCAGGAAAGCTCCTGCGCAGCTCTTTCTCTCTCCTGCGATTTTTCTCTCTCTCTCTCTCCGTTTTTTTTTTTTTTTTTTTTGTGTTTTTGTGTTTTTGTGTGTGTTTTCTGCAGAATTTTATCACCCTAAAAAGCCCCTTTTATTTATTTATTTATTGAGTAAAGATGGGCCAAAATAAAATAACAAAGCCCAAATATGATATTGGGCTTTATCCTCCAAATTGGAGGGAAAAACCCAACAACCCTCCCGTCACTCCAACTTAGGAGGATCGACCAAACCAGCTCTCTTTCTGCAAGCAACGAGACTTTCCTTTGGTAAGGCCTTCGTGGACATGTCCGCACCATTGTCCTTGGTGTGGATCTTCTCAAGCTGAAACGACTTGGACTCTAACATATCTCGAATCCAATGATATCTTCGACCAATGTGCTTGGTTCGATAATGATAAGTCGCATTCTTGGCAAGGTGGATGGCACTCTGACTATCACAGTATAAGACATATTTTTCATGCTTCACACTGAGTTCCTGCAAGAAATTCATCATCCATATCAACTCTTTACCAGCTTCAACTGCTACGATATACTCCGCCTTAGTAGTTGATAATGCAACACATTTCTGCAATTTTGATTGCCAAGACACGGTTCCCCCTGCAAATGTCACCAGGTACCCTGAAGTAGACTTACATGAATCAATATCTCCAAACATATCTGCATCTGTGTAACCAGCTCACACAGGCTTTCCGGGACCAAAACATAAACACACACCAGAAGTACCTCGAAGATACCGAAGGATCCATTTCACAGCTGCCTAATGATCTTTACCCGGATTTGACATAAAGCGGCTAACAACCCCAACGGCATGTGCGATGTCCGGTCTAGTGCATACCATGGCATACATCAAGCTTCCCACAGCGGATGCATAGGGAACTTTCATCATCTCTTCTTTGTCTTTCTCACTTGTAGGACATTGATCCGAACTCAATCTCATATGACCTGCAAGTGGAGAACTCACGGGTTTAGCCTTGCTCATGCTAAATCTCTCTAGCAGCTTCTCGATGTATCTCCCTTGTGATAGCCACAACTTCTTATCTCTTCTATCACAAAAGATCTTTATGCCTAAGATCTGCTTTGCAGGGCCAAGGTCCTTCATTGCAAAGGACTTACTCAATGCACTCTTCAAATTTGCAATCTTCTTAACATCACTACCTACAATCAGCATATCATCAACATAAAGTAGGAGAATAAGTAAATCACCCTCAACATAGTTCTTCACAAACACACAATGATCAGCATGTGTCTTGTGGAAGTCATGATCAACCATGAATGACTCAAATTTCCTGTACCACTGCCGAGATGCTTGTTTTAATCCATACAAGCTCTTCTTGAACTGGCATACAAGATTCTATTTTCCCTTAACCTGAAAACCCTCTGGTTGCTCCATGTAGATCTCTTCCTCTAGGTCACCATGTAGAAATGCAGTCTTCACATCAAGTTGTTCGACCTCAAGATCCATACAAGCAGCCAAACTGAGAACAACTCTGATTGAAGACATCTTCACTACTGGAGAAAAGATCTCATCAAAGTCAATACCTTTCTTCTGACTAAAACCCTTCACAACCAATCGCGCCTTATACCTTGGTTGTGAGCTATTCTCTTCAGTCTTCAATCTGAACACCCACTTGTTCTTGAGTGCTCTCTTACCTTTAGGCAACTTCACCAGGTCAAAAGTGTGATTATCATGCAAGGACTTCATCTCATCTTCCATGGCGTTGTACCACTCATCACGGTTCACATGTGACATAGCCTCCTTATAGCTCTCTGGTTCTCCCCCATCAGTCAACATCACATACTCATGTACTGAATATCTGAAAGAAGGTTGTTTATCTCTGGTGGATCTCCTCAACTGAGTCTCTAATGGTGGTTCTGTAGGAACCTGTGGTGGATTATCATCACCACCATCATCAACATCAACAGGATCTGTATCATCATCATTTTCCTAAACAACTCTCCTATCATCAACACACTTAATAGGAGGAAGCACTGGATCTGAGTTGACACTGACACCTGAAAAAGACTCTAACTGCTTTGTCTTCTCACAGTCTTTGATGGTTTCCTTTTCAAAGAAAACAACATCTCTGCTTCTGATCACTTTTCTGTCAACTGGATCCCATAATCTGTACCCAAACTCATCTTCTGAGTACCCTAAGAAAATGCACTGCTTCGTCTTGCTATCAAGCTTACATCTCTCATCTCTAGGTATGTGCACAAAGGCTCTGCACCCAAAGACTCTCAAATGCCTTTATGAAACACCTTTCCCTGTCCATACTCTCTGAGGAACATCACCTTCAAGTGGAACTGAAGGAGAAAGGTTAATCAGGTACACAGCAGTCATCACAGCCTCTGCCCAAAATGATTTTGGCAGCTTTGCATGAGAGAGCATGCAACGAATCCTCTCTTCAATTGTTTTGTTCATTCTCTTTGCAACTCCATTCAACTGAGGAGTCTTTGGAACTATTTTCCAAAGCTTGATCCCACTCTTTTTGCAGTATTCTTCAAACGGACCCCTGTACTCTCCACCATTGTCCGCTTTGACACACTTTAACTTTCTACCAGTTTCCCTTTCAACTTTGGCCTGAAACTGCTTGAATGCTTCTAGAACCCGGTCTTTGCTTTTCAACACAAAAACCCGTACTTTTCTAGAACGGTCATCAATAAAAGTGACAAAATAGTAGGCACCACCATGTGATCTTTCTTTCATAAAGCAAACATCAGTATGAACAAGATCTAACACATTTTTCCTTCTAGATGGGGGTAATGTATGAAATGCAGCTCTACGTTGCTTTCCAGCCAAACAATCAACACAAGATTTTAGAGGTATACCTTTCACATCAGGGAGGAGCTGCGTTCGAGCGAGCATATGCATGGCCTTCTCACTCATATGGCCAAGTCTCTGGTGCCACAAATCAATGGAGGAATCATCAGCAATGCTTACCTCTTCTCTGAACAACTTTGCTTGCATTACATAAAGGGATCTCTGCTTTTGACCTCGAGCCACAATCAAGTTTCCTCTAGAGAGTTTCCACTTTCCATCACATAAGTGGTTAGCATAACCATCATCATCGAGCATCCCAGCCGAAATCAGGTTCAACCGAATATCAGGAGCATGTCTGACATCCCTGAGGACTAGCCTGCAACCGGTGGAAGTATCCAAACAAACAGTACCCATACCGATGATCTTGCATGAACCATCGTTCCCCATCCTTACATAACCAAAGTCACCACTGGTGTAGGACGAGGAGTACTCCACATGTGAAGTCAAATGATAAGATGCACCTGAATCAATCACCCAGGTGCAATCATCACATGCAATGTTCAGGGCTATGTTACTCGGACTCGGGAAGAAGGGTCGGGTACGGGTGTGGATCCGAGGGTCGGACACTTGGATTATAAAATTCCAAGATACGGGGATCCGGTCAACAAGTGTCCTGACTTTTTTATTGGGTACGGGTGCGACTCGGCAAAAGAGTCCAACTTTAATTTTGGACACAAATATTAATGCCACATTTTTTTAAGTAAGATATTATAATTTTAATTCAAGATTAAGAAAGTGCATGAAAAAATTTATATGCTACCAAGAAAATAAAAGAAACTAGGAGAAATTGATTTATAGATCTGTTGACAAAGAGGATCACGTGACATCAAAAATTATTTTCAAGACCACAAAAAAATGAAATCCATCAACAGGTACTACAACAAACTGATCAAAGTCAGGAAGGACAAAATTCTAAAAGAAATTATTGAAATACTAATTGAAAAAAGCTTGATCACTCCTGGGAATCATTCTCATCTTCAACTTCACCAGTAGCTTCAAACTCATCACCAACTTCAAACATTACCGACTCCAAGTCTGGGTCATCAATTGATAATTCAGCAAGCTCGGGAATTTCTCCATCAGCATCAAAGTTGTCTCCACCTATAAAAGAGGGAAAAAGTTAGTTAAAAAAGATAACATATATTTTTTTTTCTAAAATAAATTAAATATTGTATATAAAAGAAGAAAAAATTCTTGCCAATGTCCCAATATTTTGATGGTCCTTCTGTGTAACTTGCCTCCCTTCTTGATAGTAGGCGAAGGTTATTATGGACAAATACCAAATCCTCCGCTCTACTTGATACCAATCTATTCCTCTTAGCACTTTGAACAATGGAGTAGATGCTCCAGTTTCGCTCACAGCACGAAGAAGAAGCTGGTTGTAATAGTAGCCTGAAAGCTAGAGCTTGTAGCAATGGTGTGGTAGAACCATAATTAGCCCACCGGCTTAGGGGTTCTTCATGCGCTCTTGCTGCTAAAACATGAGGTTGCTTGAAAAAGTCCGACCCACTAGAAAATAAGCCATACTCTGAATAAACTTTCCCAAGATCATCTAAATTTCTAAATAACCGACGAAAGCATAAATCCCGATTCATAGAAACTTCTTCATCTTCATTCGGTGCCAATCTTTTAACTCCCAACACCTCCTCCTTGGAGCCAAGCCTCAGTGTAATATTTTGGAACCAATGAATGAGCCATGCAATGCAAAGGTGTATTACTACTCTCCAAGACTACTTGAATTGCATCAAAGAAGTTTGAGCTGTCAGAGATTAAAATCTTGTGGTCATGTTCATATATTATCACCTTAACCTCCTCTATCATGGTGTCCCACATATCATAAATCAAATGCAAAACTGGAGCATCTTTATCAGCTGATTTTATCATTTCATGAATTGGTTTTGTGAACTTCAAAAAATAATCCAACTCATCCCACCAAAAGTCAGACAATATTTTTTCTTTGACTTCACGAGCTTTGACTTCAATTGGATTTTTATTTGATCTAAACAAAACCTTCCAATCTGCATCTAAGACCATTTTTTCAAGTGCATCTTTCACCCGTTGTAAGCGCGTCGCCATGACAACATGAGAAGCAAACCTTGTATCAACCACTTTTAAAAATCCAATTTTAGAATGTTTCTTAAAAATTGTCTTCACCATGTGATGGCTAACAACAAAATTTCCAATATCCTGAACATCATCTACTAACCGTTTGATCCATTTGCGTACTTGATAGCGTGATGATTTTTCAGATGGTTCACATATACTTTTCAAAGCAAGATTGACGCTGTGCACTACACATGGTGTCCAGAAAATATTAGGGTGCTTACCTTCAATGGTCAAACCAGCAGACTTGAAATTTCCTGCATTGACTGTCACTATTTGGACAACGTTATCTGCTCCAGCTTGCTCAACAGCATCTAATAACAAACTTGCCACATAATCCCCATCCTTAATTTCTCCAGATGCATCAATTGCCTTTATGAACATGGCCAAACCACCTGATGTTTCCATTATATTGATGAGAGGCCTGATTTGCCTATGCGCCCAACCATCAGAACAAATAGAAACCCCTTTCTTTTTCCATCCATCTTTAATAGGTTGCAGTAAGGAATTCACATGAGTCTTCTCTTGGGCAAGTAATGATGTTCTGAGTCTATTATAACTAGGGGGACAATACCCAGCAAGTTTACTATTGGCTAGTTTTAGACTATAATTCCTAAAATGAGGATTTCTTGCAAAATTAAAAGCAAGAGCACCAGTGAAAAACATACGAGCACATTCTTTATCAACTTCATCCCTCTCTTGTACATTCCAAGCTCTTTCAAGTGAAGACAACTTAGCTTTTCGTTCTTTATGATGTAACAAATCTGAACCTTTAGGAAGAGAAATATACTCAGCTTTTATTCTTGCATCATGAGCTAATTTTTCCTTTTTAGTATTCGCTAACTCACATTCTTGCTTTAGTTGTCTTAATATATCATCATCCATATTCCTACAAACGCTTCCACCTTGATTAGGAATTTTTAGCAAATGAGCTCTCACCTTCGAGTATGAACCCGTGACTTTCTTGCCACAGTAGGTGCACGTCCACACTCGATTCCCACCTCCGCCCTTAGGGGACTCTATGACGGTTACATGATTCCACAATGACTTGTCATCGAAGTCACTCGGACCTCTACCTGGGCGCATGATTTGATTGTTGGAGGAGGATGTAAACATTCTGATCACTAAAAAATAAAAAATAAACAGAAGCATGTTTAATTTTTCTTCTAATTATTAATTTATAGGCTTGGAACATGAAGGGGTTGGGTGAATGGAATCAATGAATTTTGCAAGTCCCAGCAAACTAATCTTGGAAGTTGGCATTATTATTGAATAAGCATGCACCCAAGCCATGTGTTCCATATTTGTTGTCCACGTCACTTTGTATCAAGCATGCAAACAGTATGCACTTTAAAAAAAAAAAAAGGATTATTTATATTTTATTAATCTGACCTTTTTGATAATTATAAAAATAACTCTGATATTTTGGAATTATTAAGAAGGACCCTGAGATTTTATCGTATTAATAAAAAGGACCATCTCCAGTCATCTGACGTCATTTTCGGTCAACGATGCTGACGAGGCAAGGCTATTTTAAATTTTGTTACAGTATATTTACCATATTACACTTTAGCCAAAAAAATTAAATAAACCCCCATCCCCGCCATCTGAAGCGTTGCTCCCTCAATTTATCCTCGATCGAGGTTACGCCCAATTTACCTCTTATGACATCGTTCCTGATCCTATCCTTCCTTGTGTGACCACATATCCATCGCAACATCCTCATCTCTGCCACCTTTATCTTCTGTGTATGATGTTGTTTCATTGGTCGACACTCCGCCCCATACAACATAGCCTGTGTCACTACCATCTTGTAGTATTTTCGCTTTAGCTTTAGTGGGAACTTTCTACCCCAAAGTACCCCGGAGGCCATCTTCTACTTCTGCCAACCTACGTTAATCCTGTTGTCGACATCTTTGTCAACGTCGCCATTCTGTTGTACTATGGAGCCCAAGTATCTGAAACTCTCCTTACTCAGTATGATCTCAGATCCTATCTTGACATATCCTGTACTAGGCGTGGTGGAGTGAGGGAACTTGAATTCCATGTACTCGGTCTTGGTTCTGCTGATCCATAAGCCCTTTGATTCTAAAGCCCTTCTCCATAATTCTAGCTTCTCATTTATGTCTACTCGAGAGTCCACTACCAAAACTATGTCATCCGTAAAAAGCATACACCAAGGCACATCTCCTAGGATGTTAGTTTATCCTTTAGCACATCCATGATTAGAATAAACAGAACAAGAAGACAATACTTTGAACACGAAAGTGTGCAGTTCCACCTCTGATTGATTGACCCATTCTAGAGAGATTGCTACCTTTCGGGTATACTTTAAGGAATGTGGGTCTAATTATATTAAGTACTAAATACTTCCTAAATAGGTAATGTTTAGTAACGATAGATAAGAATTATAAACATATAATTATTTAATCGATCGAAATTAGAAATTCAGTGTAGATCTTATGGCGATCATCTTTTATTTTCTCATTTGATCTTGTAACTAGTAGTTGTTTGAGAAATCATGATCATATGTAATGCATTGTTCGAAGTACATGGAAACTATTTATTTGGATTCAAAATCAAACGTATATGATCTTATTGCGATCATCTTCTTCCCCTTTATCGTAAACACTTAAAAAGTTTATAATTAGATAGAATTTAAAAATCAACATGTACGATGCCAATAGTGATCCATCTTTTTTCCTCCTACCTCATAATCCACTATGAGCACTAATGAGTATTTTGTGATCTATTGTGCATTGTTTTAAATCACCGATACATTTAATACAATTTTACATTTGATCAATAGTTCTTATCTTTTTCTTCCTACCTTATAAAGTTGCACTCTATTATTGGTTCAAAAACAATGATCAAGTATGACACGTTATTTATATGGAATTTGAAGTCAATTTTATAAAATCATATAGCTTTATCCCCTTGTTTGTCTATTTGTCCTACATTAGTTGTTGCTACTATAAACCAAGATTAAATCCCTAGTCTCCTCCATATGCCCACCACTATTCCCAAAGCAAAAGAATTACTAAGGTATTTAAGCACTTTTTAAGAAGGCTTCATATAATAGAACGGGGGATGTATATTGTATAGTTACAAAATAAGATTAAATCAACAGCATAAATGAATTCTATTAAAATTTGGTTCCTATATGCCCCGGAACAAGGCTTAAGATCTAAGTTATTAATGTTACAGTCGGCATATTGTTAAAAATAATAACGAGCTTTTTTTTTTTTACTTAATTTAAATGAATTTTAAATTAAGTAAGATTAAATAAAATAAAATAATTAAATATTTTTAATCGGATAATTTTTTTTTATTTACCATTTGAAAAAAAAAAAAAGAAGAAGATGTAACCCACCCCGGTGAAGCATAAAAATTTCTTTTTTTTTTTGGTCAGAAATGTATTAATTCTGTACAGCTCTGTCCTTTTTCCCGCCCTTGGCATGCCACATGTCAGTTCATCATACGCGGATCTTGAGTCCTCATCTGGACCATCCATTGGGTGGTTGATATGAGGGTCAATGATGGCCCACGTGTCATGCATGTAAGCCCCCTGTTTGTGCTTGTTTTGTTAAATCTGGACCGTTGATTTACATGGCTTGAATGGCTGAGATTTGATGGGCATGGATTGTACCTTCCCATGTTTTGCTTGTAAAAGGGGTCTTTTGAAGAGAGAGAAATTGTTGGGTCATTTGGGAGTCTTTAACCGGTTCTCTCTCTCTCTCTTCTAATGCTTCTTCAACCTCTCAAGCAAGGACGTTCTAGGGTTTTGTCCCTAGGGATTTCCGGTGCCAAGAGTGCTATGGTCCACCTTGGATCTTGACAAAGAGCAGGTTGTCATCCTTTCATCCTCGGTTTTTTTTTTTTTTTTTTAATTTCGTTTTGACCGAGTCCGAGTCGGATCGGAAAATGCCGGATCGGGTACGTATCCTGGGTCGTGTTGTGTCGACCCGGGTACGTTGCATAAAACCACGGATCCGAGTAACATTGGTTCAGGGAACCCTGATCACCAACAAAAAACAAATCATCATCAGCTGCAATGGCTGTCATGTTCTTCTCATCTGACTGTTTCTCTGAATGTCCATCTTTATCATTCCTCTCTCTAGACTTTTCACGCTTCATTTTTCTGCAAAATTTCTGTATATGACCCGGCTTCTTACAGTAATGACAGATAATCCCACTTCTTGATTTCGATCTCCCTCTGGATTTATCTCTATTTTGAGAATTTCTGTTCTAATTTCTGCCCCTGTTCTGATTCTCTGCAATATTTACATCTGAAGAATCGGACGAATTATGCTTCTTCTCTTTTCGTCTATCTTCTTCATCAATCAAGGCAGTTCTGACCATATCCAACTTATAGAACTCAACAACAAAAGAACCTGTAACTCATCATCAAGTTTAAAGTTTATACCAGACAGTTGATTAACAAGACCCTCAAAAACATTCAAATGTTCAACGACACTGTTTCCATCTCTATAGTGAAGCTTAGCAAGTTTCTTCACTACAGAGGCTTTATTCAAGGCTGTTTTTCGCTCAAACATCGACTCAAGCCTTTCTCATAGCTTGGCCGCATCAGTCTCATAACGCACAGACTGGTAAACAGACGGGTCAATGAACTGTCTAATCATTCCTACGGTCTTTCTATGCAACAATTTCCATTCATCTTCACTTTTTGCGTCGAGTTTGGTCTTACTGAAGACTGCTTCATGCAATTCTTTAACAAACAGGTGATCTTCCATACGACTTTTCCAATAATCAAAATTATTAGATTTTAGTATGGGCATCAAAGCGTTATTACCACTGTTTCCTTGATTCTCTTCCATCTCAATCAACACAAGAAATCACCAAAGGCCGAACCTGGCTCTGACACCAATTGTTGGGGAAAATGACTTATTTCCCTCTTTGTGTTAATCAAATGGGCAATCACATAACCCACCACAAATCACAATCAAGAATGGAACAACGATCAAACAAATCAACCCACAAAACGCAAAAGATAGAGACACATGATTTTTACGTGGAAAACCCCTCCAATGTGAAGGGTAAAAATCACGGGACCGTCAATAAACGGTACCTTCTTCCACTATCACCAAATTATAAGTGGGTACACCAATTTATCTTCTCTAGGCCAAGCTAGAGGCATACAATACATCAAGAATGATTTTGGAACAACAAATCTCCCAACAATCTCACCCTAATGTAGAAAACATCAAAAAACGTATAGGAGTTAGCGTTGAGCAAAATACCGACTTTGGAGAGGCAAAATGACAATCCAACTGTTGGATATGAAGATCAAGATGCCAGGAACAATATACTAAAATTTTATCCCGATCGGAGAACGTTTGACCATTGATCGGGCCCGGGAAAGCTCCTGCACAGCTCTTTCTCTCTCTTGCGATTTTTCTCTCTCTCTTGCTCTCTGTGGTTTTTTTTTTTTTTTTTTTTGTGTTTTTGTGTGTTTTTTGCAGAATTTTATCACCATAAAAAGCCCCTTTTATTTATTTATTTATTGAGTAAAGATGGGCCAAAACAAAATAACAAAGCCCAAATATGATATTGGGCTTCATCCTCCGAATTGGAGGGAAAAACCCAACAAACTAATAGATCAATGTGAGATAAGATAGCTTGTATTATTTTCAACTATTCTCCATAAATGATACTAGCTAGAGAAAGATAATATTGTTTGGGCATAGAGAGCTTAATATTTCATTGCCAATATCTTGCGACTTACAATGACACATTTGGCTTACCAAATTTAGTACTGATGACTTGCCATAACTTTCTTTTTGAACCCAACAAGCTGTTGTATAGTCTGCCATATATACACGCATCCATCTTAAAGATCTTGGAAACTCTTGCGTTTTGGACCGCTTTTTAGTTATTGACCCCGTCTCGGATTCTCATAGGCTCTAGAAAACAAGTGTAACAACTTCCTTAGGAAGTAGCCTCACTCCAGGACCTACATAGCCGGATCTTATCAAGTGTGTCTTACCTTACACCACCAAACAATGACTATAAGTCTAATGAGGTCCAAAGCTCACCCTAAGTACCTTGGCAACATGTCGTTGGAATCCTTCAAGTGTGAGTTTACTCCCACCACCAAACATATAGCTGTGGACCTATCCTAAGACTGCTTACATATAGGAGAGATAATCAATATTCGATTATATAGTCACTCATAAATTAAATTGTGCCTTGCATCTTGAACTTGTATGAAACCAGGTTGAGATAATCACCATTAATTCATACAATAGACTTCAGTCCCATCCTCTTCCTCTTTCATGTTTCTAATAGCATTTTATGATAAAGTATTTTGTCAACAGATCTACAAGATTCTTTTCAAATCTTACATTATTTAGAAATTTCACTCCATTTTTTGAAAGATTATTTTATGTTTGAGATGAATATGTCTCCTCTTATAAAAATCACTAGGTGTATAGTGCCTACATCATCTTTCATGGACTATAGGTTAGGTTAAGAGCTAGCTCAAACTTCATAAATGACATTTTAGTAGGAATACTCGTAAGTTGGTCATTGCCAATCACTCAAAAACTTACCCGAATTAGTGTTACCCCCACATTAAGGCATTTGTTAGAAAGCCTCTCCAACTGTTTAGCTTGTCAACTCAACAACAATGACTACAATATAATAGTGGAGCAGAATACCAACCAAGATAAAGTAAAGATATCACTTTTGCACTTGCATCATATATATGATTAATTGGCAAATAGTTATACACCTCACTTTTTCGCCATTACAATGGCCGTTCTTAAGTCATAATATACCAAGAGCAAAGGTATGAGATTCTTCCATTATGGAATTTCTCCCATCATGATCCTTAGTCACTTGACCTCTAAACCTACCATTGCTAAAGTAATGAATTCAGATTTTATAGATGATTTAGCAATGCTTGCTAATGTTCGCCTGTACGAGCCATAACAACATTAGCAAGCATGAAAAGATTTCCATTATTAGAATGGATCTCATCATTATCGAATGTCAATTGGCATCATATTATCCCTCTAAAACAATTGTTGTAATGTTAACCTGAATCTGTAGTATCTCACACGTACCTTAAAACATGATTACAGGTCCAATGCTTATCACTCAAATTATGTATATAACAGCTAAGTCTACTAATAGCATATGTGTTGGATATTATTCACCTCAAAATATAATACTAATGAGATTTGATTTGGATTCGATATAGTTGAGATTTTGATAAGATAATTTAGTTATCTAATCAGATTGGGATTTATATTAGGTAAATTGATCATAAATAGGGTTATGATGGGTAGAGAGAAGGTAGAGAGAAAAAGAGAGAAGAAAGAAGTAAGGGGTTGGAGCGTTTTGTAAAGGGGTGCTTTAGGGTACCCAGGTAGAGGGAGAGTGAGAGATATGTTTTAAGTTCTTTGACTAGAGTTTATAACTTCCTTTATCTAAAGTTACACTAAGGAGAGTTGGTGGCTTACCATGCAGTAGCTACATTAAGGAGGATTGGTGGCTCGCTGTGCAGTAACTACATTGAGGAGGGTTGGTGGCTTGCCGTGTAGAACATACATTAAGGAGGATTGGTGGCTCCCCGTACAACAACTATGTTGAGGAGAGTTGGTGGCTCATCGTGCAGCAACTATGTTGAGGAGGGTTTGTGACTTATTATGTAATAGTCAATGTGAGATGGGTTTTGAGGTCAATTAGAGATTGTAATCATAAATTTTACAGTGGATAGACACCATTATTGATCCCTTGGTTTTTCCCTCTAATTCAGAATGTTTTTTATGTAATTCTTGGCGTTGATTGTTTTGATGCTTTGTTGATTTACTCTTCCATTTATGCTTAGTTTGTGATATTTCCCAATAATATGCAATATTAGAACTCCATTAGTCTCTGATGTTTACAAGTTTGTTCAAATTAGTTTTTAATGTTTTATTTTCAAAATTGTTGGTCATGTTTTATAAAAAGGAACATACCCAGTGCCTCAAGAGTTCCCGCTTGCGCAGGGTCTATTGGGGGGGGGGGGGGGGGGGGGGTGGTGTACGCAGCCTTCCCCCTTCAAGGTGTTAACCTGAAGAGGGGTTGTTTTCCAGTACCCCCAACCTAAGGGTGAGGACTTCCCAGGAGGTCACCCATCCTGGTACTACTTTCGCCCAAGCACACTTAACTTTAGAGTTCTTATGGGATCTGGTGACGGCGTGTTGGTGCCCTCATTGGTGGTCATGTTTTATATTTTAACAAAACTAGTATCCTATCCAATTGCTTGTAAAAGATAATAGAGAATATCCTCTTATATATTAACTTTTGTTATTTATCTCAAGATCTAAGATTTCTTAAATATATGAAAGAGCTAGAATTGACTTCCCTTTCATTTATCCTTTTAGATTAAAAGTATTTTACCTAAACAAGATTGTATATTCCCTCCTTACATTTCAGTATATATCAATGAAATCCAAGGGCTAAGTCATTCAAGCCCTCAAATTCTATTCTATTATTTCTTCTCTTTTATGATATCAAAGCTCCAAAAAGACTTAAGTCTAGAAGATCCTGATATGCCTTCTCAAAACACAATCCTACTCCTTTCCGCTCAAAACCCTACCACCAGAAATGACACCATACCGGCCTTAGGTATCAAGTTTGATAAAGAAAATTATTTTCTTCTATGAAACTTAGCCCTATTTGCACTAAAAGCTTTTGATCTTAAACATCTTGTGATCAATAAGCCTCCTTCTAAACCGACCTCCATAGTCCCAATTGAATCATATTCAAACAACAATTTATGTTCTACTACTTAAACTAATGCTTCCTGGTCTCTTGTCGCGGAATATCTGGCTTGGAAGAATAAGGACAAACTTATCCTACTGTGGTTGAAATCCATTATTAGTGAGAGGATCTTAGGACATGTCGCTAGAGCTACCACAACATGGGAAGCTTGGATGATCCTTGAACAGATTTTCCATTCTCAATCTCATGCCGAATTATGCAAACTAAGTGGCAACTTCAAACCCTCCTCTCTGTTTTTGATTATGTAGAGAAGAAATGTCTTCTCGCAGATCAACTTGCTGCTGTACTTCAATCTATCCCTGAACAAGACTTAATCCAATATATTCTTTGTGGTCTTGATGCTAAGTTTGGGCCCGTTATTATGTCAACACTCATTCTGATCCACTCACAATGGATATTAACTTTGATATACTATTACATGGGGAGGAACGACTAGATCAACTTATCCAAAATCAAATTCTCAAAATGTCACCCCATGCCAAGCTCAGTACCCACCCAATCACAACAACCACCCGCCCCACCACATTGCCCAAGCGAACCCCTCAATCCAACCCTAGCGAAAAAAAAAAATCGATCTTCTAACCGCAATGGGAACAATCATAGTAACAACCAAAATAAGTCGTGTCCTCAATGCCAAATTTGTCAAAAATGGGGTCACTTTGCCATTGACTGCTACAATGGGTTCAATCACCCTTATTCTTCAGATAAGGTTGCCAAGGTGTTTGCAATGATTGCCTCTCCCGACCTCTCAGCTGATCTAGGATGGTATATGGACTCGGGTGCTTCAAACCACTTGATTGTTGATCTTAACAACCTCTCCGCTCATATCGAGTACCAAGGCACTGATAAGGTTTAAGTCGGTAATGGTATGCTTCTCCCTATTTCTTATACCGGCATTGCACTTATTCCCACTGATGGCATTGGTTTGCTTTACCCTAAACTCTTCATGTTCCCAAATTAACCAAAAATTTATTCAGTGTTTCACAATTAACCGAAGACAATAGTGTGTTTATGGAATTTCTTCCTAACTATTGTCTTCTAAAGAATCTGTAGGGGACAAATAGTTCTTTAAGGGGTGCTTATCACAGACTCTATAAAGTGCAAGGCAACACTTCCTCGTCCTCATCCAAACCAATTACTGCATTTTTAGGTGATCACACTTCTCTCCAAAGGATGGCACGATCATTTGGGCCATCTGAACGAGAAAGTAGTTCATAGATTAGTCTATAACTTTAGTTTGCCCTTGTCTTCCAATAAGGCTATGGCGGTATTTAGGGCATGTGAACTAGGTAAAATCCATCGTCAGCATTTACCCTCTTCTCATGTCCCATCTGCCTCGCCCTTTGACTTAGTTTATCCTATGTATGGGGCCCCACCCCAGTTTCTTCACTCAATGGTAATTTTTATTTTGTTCAGTTTGTCGATGATTATTCCAAATATATATGGATTTATTTTATGACTATGAAATTTCAAGTTTTTGATATTTTTCGTCAATTTCATACCACGGTGAAAACACAATTTAATACCACAATCAGAAATGTCCAAACAGATTTTTTTTTGGGGGGGGGGGGGGGGGATGGATATCGACATGTTTCTCAATTCCTTTATTCTCTAGGAAATAATCATAGAGTCACGTGCTCACATACTCAAGAACGAAATGGGGCAGTAGAAAAACGAAATCGAGATATTGTTGAAACAGGGCTCTCTTTACTTGCCCATGAATACCTCCCTATTAAATTTTGGGAAAATGCTCTTGGGGTTGCTGTTTACCTCATGAATAGACTTCTCACTCAAGGGCATGTTTGGTTTGAGGTTAAAAAGGGGGTAATTTTTAATAATGCAATTGTTAATGGGGTAATAATTACCCCACGAAAATTTTTTCTTTTCATCTTATTTGGTTGTGCACTTTTAACCCTTGAATCTTTAATATGTATGGGTCAACGTACTTCTTTTATCTTTCATGTGTTAGTTCATTTCTTATATTATTTTTAAATTTTTAAAAATTTAATTATAATAAAATATAAACTATTTATTAAAACAATGGACAAAATCACCCCTATATAATTAACGATATTTTAAATATTTAAAAAAATTTAGATTTAAAAAAAAAATCAAATAATCCCTATTATAATGCCGGCAATCGCTATTGTTGTCGACCTCCTTTCACTAATAGTACCGCCACAGTTGATCTCTCCTACTTTGTGTTCACTTTTTTGAATATTTGATATATTTTTTAAATATTTAGTATATTTTTTAAATCTTTAAAATATTTTTATAAATATATAAAATATTTTTCTAATATTAAAATATTTTTAATATTTAAATATTTTTAATATTTAAAATATTATTATATATTTTTATTTGTTGAAATTTTTATATTTTATATTTAAAGTACTCTTTTAATATATAAATATTTTTATAATACTTAAAATATTTTGTATATATTTCAAATATTTTTCGAAATGTTAAAATATTTTTTAATATTAAATATTTTAAGAATATTTATAAAATTTTTAAATTTATAAAATATATTCTTATAATATCCAAATTCTCCAAGCCAATGAACAAGTTGAAATTTTTTTTACCTAGTCTTTTGTTATGAATGTTGCGCTAGGGGAAGTATTGCAAATGTTTTAACCCCATTTTGGGGGTAAATTTTTTAATGGGGTAAATATTAATAGTAAATTAAATAGGATTAAAAGGGGTGTAATGGTTACCCTTAAAACCATTAACCCCTGTTAACCCTATACCAAACATACCCCCAACTATCATTCACCCTATCAAAAAATTGTATAATCGCACACCTGACTACGATTTTCTTAAAATGTTTGGGTGCCTCCTATCTTTTCCTCCACCCTTATAATAACAATAAACTTGATTTTTAATCTCAACCATGTTTGTTTTTGGAGTATAGTACTGAACACAAGGGTTATATATATCTCCATATTCCATCTCATCAAGTCTACATTGCACGACATGTTGTGTTTGATGAATCCATGTTTCCATACGAGTCTATGATTTCTCTATCTCATGACAACACAATTCATAACTCACATGCTTCCTTCCCTCCTCTTATGTCACTTCTTCAAATAGTAGCATCTCCTCCTCCCGGTCCGCCTCCCTTGGTAACCGAAACTCCATCGCCCTCCATTCTCCCTCCTTTGTCTCCACGGTCATTACCTGCTTCTCCTGCCTTGGGTCCTCCTCCTCCTCCTCTCGTACCGTTGCACTTTCGCCCTTCCACAATGTCCTCTCATCCCATGATCACCCGCTCCTGCACCAATTCTCTTAAACCAAAGGCCTTCACCACTACCTGACATCCGATGTTCATTACCTCCACTGAAAATGAACCTTCTACTTATACTGAGCTTTCCAATCATCTTATTGGCGTCAAGTCATGGATGCCAAGGTGGCTACCCTACATCAAACCTCCACATGGACCATTGTTCTCCCCCCCCCCCCCCCCCCCCCCCCCCCCCCCCCCCCTCCCTTCTCTCTCTCTCTCTCTCTCTCTCTCTCAGTGCCAATAGAGTGGGTTGTATGTGGGGGTTCCGGATCAAAGTCATGCTGATGGTTCAATTGAACGCTACAAGGCTCGATTTGTAGTTAAGGGATATAATTAGAATGAGGGCATTAATTTCTTTGAAACATTTAGTCTTGTTGTTAAACCCACAACCATTCATCTTGTTCTAACGCTTGCAGCTATATTTGGTTGGTCAATGTGCCAACTTGAAGTCGATAACGCTTTTCTTAATGGTGAACTTTCTAAAACCGTTTTCATGTGCCAACCATTGGGATATCATGATGCTCATTTTCCTAATCATGTGTGCTGTCTTAAGAAGGATTTATATGGCCTTAAACATGCGCATCGCGCATGGTTTCACAAACTCAAGTATTTCTTACTTCAATATGATTTCCGTGGTTGTTACTCGGATTCTTCATTATTTATTCACAAAACGGGGTCACAACTAATATATCTCTTGGTTTATGTGGATGATCTTATCATTACTAGCAGCAACCATGAATTTATTAACAATTTTATTCATAATCTACGCCATACTTTTGTTCTCAAGGATCTTGGTCCTTTGAACTTCTTCTTTAGCATTCAAGTTGTAAGCAATTCCAATGGGTTTTTTCTCTCTCAATCAAAGTATATTATTGATATATTGGTTCAAACCAAGATGGATACTGCCAGACCCATCTCCACGCTTGCAGAAGCACCATCTTCGCTCTCCCGAAATGGTGATCCTATGGATGATCCAAGTCTCTATCGCAGTGCGGTTGGTGCTCTTTAACATACCACTGTCACAAGACCTGAGATTTCCTTTGCTGTGAATCAAGCATGCCAATTTATGTCCTCTCCCACACAACTTCATTGGCAAGTAGTGAAATGCGTTCTCCGTTATCTTAAAGATATCTCATGGCTTAGTTCTTAGTTGTGCACCAACTCCAGCTATTTTTGCTTATTCATAAGCTGCTTGGGCTAGTGATCCTGATTTCTATCATTCCATACATGGCTACACTATCTTTCTTGGTAGAAGTTTGATCAATTTGTCTTTGTGTAAATACAGTGTGGTAGCTAGATCTAGCATTAAGGTAGAATATCGAGGTCTTGCTTTCACAACTGCAGAGATAATTTGGATACAACGGGAACTTTATATCCCACTTTCTCAACCTCCTCAGTTATTCTGCGACAACATGTGCTAACCTCATGACTGCTAACCCGGTATTTCACAAAAAGTCTAAACATATATCCATTGATTATCACTTTGTTCATGAGAAAGTGGAACATGGTAATTTGCGTGTAAGTTATTTACATCAGCAGTTCAAGTTGCAAATATTGTTACTAAAGGGCTCTCATCCGATTGGTTTCGGCTTCTATGCTCCAATCTCGGCATTGGTGATCCACTGCCAAGCTTGTGGGGGATAATAGAGAATATCCTCTCATATCTTAACTTCCATTATTTATTTCAAGATCTAAGATTTCTTAAATATATGAAAGAGTTAGAGTTGACTTTCCTTTTATTTATCCTTTTAGATTAAAAGTAATTATGTATATTATGTATTGTATCGAAACAAGATTGTATATCCCCTCCTTGTATTTCTATATATATCAATGAAATTCAAGGGCCAAGTCATCCAGGCCCTCAAATTCTATTTTATTATTTCTTCTCTTTTAATTGATGACAGTTAAAATATTAGCTTTATTTCAGGTGATGTTACACATGGCACAGAAAAATTTAAAAATACAAAAATTTGATATCCATGTAACCACATTCTCACCCCTATATTTTTTAAATATTGTACATAATGTGTGACGCGGCGTGAGATTAAATTTGATATTTCATAACTTATCTAATGCAAAAAACAAGTTGGGACCAATTTTTGTCAAAAAGTAAAATATGATAGACTATTTTTAACAAAAAAGAATAGAAGAGACAAATTTGAATAAACTTACAAATATTAACGATCAACTTATTAAATAAATTGTTTTTTATGTTGTTTCTTTATTTAATCATAAGTGGTCCTATGTGATGCCATGTAGCGTGGAAATCAATACTTCATCAGTTATTTATTATAGATAAATTAATGAGAGACTAAATTTATAAATACAAAATATAAAAAAAATTCTAAATAAAAAAAATAAGAGATCAAAACAAATTTATAATCACAAGAACAAATATTAAAGCTCGTGTAATTCTATATTTTGCAACGTGGTAAAGAGGTGTAGGAGGGTACGAATAATAGGCCCAGGGTAAACCCTTAACCTTGACAAAATTTGTTGAGAGGGTAAAAAGGAGCATACTCAGTGCCTCAAGTGCTTCTGCTTACACAAGGCATTGTAATTAACTCAATTTTTTTTATTGAGGGGTAAAAAGGGAGATTATACCTTTTTAAAAAGTAGGTAAATTATAAAAAACTTCATAACTTTTGCTTTAAAAACAGAAAATTCCCCCTCACAAATAAAACTACTCGTTAAACCCCCTCACTTTTAAAAAATTATCACTTTGCCCCCAAACAACTTTTTTGACCATTTTGAATGAATTAGACCCCCCAGCCTTCCCTTAATCTTTTTTAAACCCCTCTAACCTTAAATAGATTTTTTTGGACAAAATTGCCCCTCCCACTTCAAAACTCCACCTGTCCACTCTCTCTCTCTCCCCTTCTCTCTCCTCATTTAATACAAGGCAGTATTCCATTTTCTCATTTAATGCAAAAGAAAACTTTTTTGACTTTTTTCATTCTTTTCATTCTCTCTTTCCATTCTTTTCCTGTCCATTTGTCTTCCTTCTCTCATCTCTCTTCTTTCTTCTTCTTTTATTATTTTCGAATTTTTCTGTCCAAAAAAAAATATTATTTTTGAATTTTCGAGCTCCATTCTCAGCGTCCTGCGTGTTTCCCGTCCTACTTGGGCCCTTGGGTAGTTATTTGTGGTGGCTTTGGAAGAATAAGAAGGCTTTGTAAGAACGGGTTTGAAGCATTGTGGCATTGTGGTAGGTTCAAGGTTGAGTCATTACACATTTCACTGTTTTCAGATCAAACATTGAAGGTAAAATGATCATTTCATGCATTGGTCGTTAATGGATCTCTATCATATAAGGTTGGTGTGTTACAAGTCATTTATGGTGCATGAGTGGTGTAAATGGTGTATTATAATTTTCTTTTGGTGTGTTTCAACTCATTAATGGTGTATGATTAATCATACACCGTGTATGATTGGTTTAAATCGTGTATTATCATGTTGTGTTGGTATTTTTCAAGTCATTAATGGTGTATGATTAATCATACATCGTGTATGATAAGTGTTAATTGTGTAAAATCAACTTATATAGTTATGTTTCAAGTAATTAGTGGTGTATGACTTATCATACACGGTGTATGATAAGTTTTAATTGTGTAAAATCAACTTTTGCATGTTTTTCAAGTAATTACTCGTGTATGGTGTGAAATCAGCTTGTTTTAATGTGGTTTAAATAATTAGTGGTGTATGACTTATCATACACCACGTATGATAAGTTTTAATTGTATAAAATTAACTTGTACAAATGTGTTTCAAGTATTTAGTTGTGTATGACTTATCATACACGGTGTATAATAAGTTTAAATTGTGTAAAATCAACTTGTATAAGTGTGTTTCAAGTAATTAGTGGTATATGACTTATCATACACCATGTATGATAAGTTTTAATTGTGTAAAATCAACTTTATATAAGTGTGTTTCAAGTATTTAGTGGTGTATGACTTATCATACACAGTGTATGATAAGTTTTAATTATGTAAAATCAACTTAATGGTCTGTTTTAAGTAACCAGTGGTGTATGATTAATCTTACACCATGTATGATAGGTTTTAATGGTTTGAAATGAATACTCTAGGTGTGTTTCAAGTAATTAGTGGTGTATAATTAATCATACATGGTGTATGATAGGTTTTAATTGTGTAAAATCAACTTATATATGTGTGTTTTAAGTATTTAATGGTGTATCATCAATCATACACGGTGTATAATAGGTTTTAATGGTGTAAAATCAACTTATATAGGTATGTTTCAAGTAATTAGTGGTGTATGATGGGTTTTAATGGTGTAAAATCAATATTTGCATATTTTTTTCAAGTTTTACCGGTATAATGGTGTAAAATCAACCTTTATAAGTGTGTTTCAAGTAATTATTGATGTATGATGAATCATACACGGTGTATGATGGGTTATATTGGTGTAAAATTTACTTATATTGGTGTATTTGAAGTAAATAGTGGTGTATTATCAATCGTACACGGTGTATGATGAGTTTTAATGGTGTGAAATCATACACCACTAATGACTTAAAACATACCAATACAACTTGATATCACACCATTAAAACCAATCATACACCGTGTATGATAAGCCATACACCACTAATTACTTGAAACATGCCTATATAAGTTGATTTTACACTATTATAATCTATCATACACCATTTATGATTCATCATGCACCACTAATTACTTGAAACATACCTATGCAAGTTGATTTTACGCCATTATACCACTAATTACTTGAAAAAACCTGTAAAAGTTAATTTTATACCATTAAAATCTATCATACACTGTGTATGATAAGTCATTCACCACTAATTACTTGAAACATACCTATATAAGCTCATTTTACACCATTATAACCCATCATACACCGTGTATGATTCATCATACACCAATAATTACTTGAAACACAGTTATAAAAGTTGATTTCACACCATTATACCACTAATTACTTGAAAAAAACTTGCAAAAGTTGATTTTATACCATTAAAACCTATCATACACCGTGTATGATAAGTCATTCACCTCTTATTACTTGAAACATACCTATATAAGTTCATTTTACACTATTGTAACGTATCATACACCGTGTATGATTCATCACACACCAATAATTACTTGAAACACACTTATACAATTTGATTTTACACCATTATACCACTAATTACTTAAAAAAAGCCTGTAAAAGTTAATTTTATACTATTAAACATATCATACACCGTGTATGATTGATTATACACCATTAATTACTGAAACATATCTATATAAGTTGATTTGACACCATTATAACCTAACATACACCATGTATGATTGATCATACACCACTAATTACTTAAAATATACCTATATAAGTTGATTTTACACCATTAAAACCTATCATACACTGTGTATGATTGATGATACACCATTAAATACTTGAAACACACATATAAAAGTTGATTTTACACAATTCAAACCTATCATACACTGTGTATGATTAATCATATACCACTAATTACTTGAAACACACCTAGAGTATTCATTTCAAACCATTAAAACCTATCATACATGGTGTATGATTAATCATACACCACTGGTTACTTAAAACATACCATTAAGTTGATTTTACACAATTAAAACTTATCATACACTGTGTATGATAAGTCATACACTACTAAATACTTGAAACACACTTATACAAAGTTGATTTTACACAATTAAAACTTATCATATATGGTGTATGATAAATTATATACCACTAATTACTTGAAATACACTTATACAAGTTGATTTCACACAATTTAAACTTATTATACACTGCGTATGATAAGTCATACACCACTAAATACTTGAAACACATTTGTACAAGTTGATTTTACACAATTAAAACTTATCATACGTGGTGTATGATAAGTCATACACCACTAATTACTTAAACCACATTAAAACAAGTTGATTTCACACCATATACCAGTAATTACTTAAAAAAACATGCAAAAGTTGATTTTACACAATTAAAACTTATCATACGTGGTGTATGATAAGTCATACACTACTAATTACTTAAACCACATTAAAACAAGTTGATTTCACTCCATACATCAGTAATTACTTAAAAAACATGCAAAGTTGATTTTACACAATTAAAACTTATCATACACTGTGTATGATAAGTCATACACCACTAATTACTTGAAACACACTTGTACAAGTTGATTTTATACAATTAAAACTTATCATACTTAGTGTATGATAAGCCATACACCAATAATTACTTGAAACATAACTATATAAGTTGATTTTGCACAATTAAAACTTATCGTACACCGTGTATAATAAGTCATACACCACTAATTACTTGAAACACACTTGTACAAGTTGATTTTACACAATTAAAACTCATCATACACCGTATATGATAAGTCATACACCACTAATTATTTAAAAAACATGCAAAAGTTGATTTTATACAAATAAACTTATCATATGCCTTGTATGATAAGTCATACACTATTAATTACTTGAAACATAACTATATAAGTTGATTTTACACAATTAAAACTTATCATACATGATATATGATAAGTCATACACCACTAATTACTTGAAACATACCTATATAAGCTAATTTTATACCATTAAAACCTATCATACACCGTGTATGATTGATCATACACCACTAATTACTTAAACCACACTAAAAACAAGTTGATTTCACACCATACACCTGTAATTACTTAAAAAACATGCAAAAGTTGATTTTACACAATTAAAACTTACCATACACGGTGTATGCTAAGTCATATACAATTAAATACTTGAAACACACTTGTACAAGTTGATTTTACACAATTAAAACTTACCATACACCGTGTATGATAAGTCATACACTACTAATTACTTGAAACATAACTATATAAGTTGATTTTACACAATTAACACTTATCGTACACGGTGTATGATTAATCATACACCATTAATGACTTGAAAAATACCAACACAACATGATAATACACCATTTAAACCAATCATACACGGTGTATAGTTAATCATACATCATTAATGAGTTGAAACACACCAAAAGAAAATTATAATACACCATTTACACCACTCATGCACCATAAATGATTTGTAACACACCAACCTCATATGATAGAGATCCATTAATGACCAATGCATGAAATGATCATTTTACCTTCAATGTTTGATTTGAAAATCGTGAAATGTGTAATGACTCAACCTTAAAACTACCGCAATGCTACAATGCTTCAAATCCGTTCTTACAAAGCCTTCTTCTTCTTCCAAAGCCACCACAAACAACTACCCAAGGGCCCAAGTAGGATGGGAAACACGCAGGACGCTGAGAATGGAACTCGGAAATTCGAAAATAATATTTTTTTTTTTTGGACAGAAAAATTCAAAAATAATAGAAGAAGAAGAAGAAATAAGAGAGAATGAGATATGAGAGAAGGAAGACTAAGGGGCGGGAAAAGAATGGAAAGAGAGAATGAAAAGAATGAAAAAAGTCAAAAAAGTTTCCTTTTGCATTAAATGAGAAAATAGAATACTGCCTTGCATTAAATGAGGGGAGAGAAAGGGAGAGAGAGAGTGGACAGGTGGAGTTTTAAAGTGGGAGGGGCAATTTTATCCAAAAAAGTCTATTTAAGGTTAGAGGGGTCTAAAAAAGATTAAGGGGGGCTGGGGGGTCTAATCCGTACGATTTTTCAAATAAAATAGTTAAGTATTTAATTTTATTTTAGGTAGGATTTTATGCTTTGAGGAAAGATAATAATTTTTTTTCACATTTATAGAAAAAATGGACTTTTAATATTTATAAAAAAATATTATTTTAATTAATTATATAGTAGTGACATTATAATATGAACAAAAATATTATATTTTATCTTACAATATTTTTTATAAAAGTTTTAAAAATATTTTATATCTTCTAAACTTATAATATTATTACTACAATTAACTAAAACAAATATATCTGTTATAAATATATAAAATTTTCTTAATTCTATTATGAAAAACATAAAATTTTTCTAATTTTTACCTAATAATATAAAATTTCCTCTAAAAATATAATTAATATTTAACCCCCTCACTTTTGAGGGGCAAAATGGTTAAAAAAAATTAAGGGTTAAGTGATAAATTTTTAAAAGTAATGAGTTTTTTGAGTGCTTTTATTTGTGAGAAAATTTTCTATTTTTGAAGCAAAAGACAGGGGTCCTCTGTAATTTACCCTTAAAAATTTTTGAATAATTTTGTTTTCATTTTAACTATAACTCTTTTTATCTCACTCCTTTACATGGCAATACAGCAGATAAAACCCATTACCCCCGGCATCCGTGGTAGATAATGGGTATGGATGCTAGGGACATGGGTAGGCTACGGATAAAATACAGATTCAAAGACCTACCCGTGGCGAATAATGGGTATAATGTTGTACCCATCTTGTACCCGTCCGGGCCGCCCCCACCTTGCCCCACCCCGCCTCGCCTCATATCCACCCCGCATTCTTTACCCCAGTTTGTATTTAATTAATTAATTTAAATATAAAATAATAATAATAATATACATACTTAATTTATCTATTAAAAATGGACTTTTAATATTTATAAAAAATATTATTTTAATTAATTATATAGTAGTGACATTATAATATGAACAAAAATATTATATTTTATCTTACAATATTTTTTATAAAAGTTTTAAAAATATTTTATATCTTCTAAACTTATAATATTATTACTACAATTAACTAAAACAATTATATCTGTTATAAATATATAAAATTTTCTTAATTCTATTATGAAAAACATAAAATTTTTCTAATTTTTACCTAATAATATAAAATTCCCTCTAAAAATATAATTAATATTTAACCCCCTCACTTTTGAGGGGCAAAATGGTTAAAAAAATTTAAGGGTTAAGTGATAAATTTTTAAAAGTAATGAGTTTTTTGAGTGCTTTTATTTGTGAGAAAATTTTCTATTTTTGAAGCAAAAGACAGGGGTCCTCTGTAATTTACCCTTAAAAATTTTTGAATAATTTTGTTTTCATTTTAACTATAACTCTTTTTATCTCACTCCTTTACATGGCAATACAGCAGATAAAACCCATTACCCCCGGCATCCGTGGTAGATAATGGGTATGGATGCTAGGGACATGGGTAGGCTACGGATAAAATACAGATTCAAAGACCTACCCGTGGCGAATAATGGGTATAATGTTGTACCCATCTTGTACCTGTCCGGGCCGCCCCCACCTTGCCCCACCCCGCCTCGCCTCATATCCACCCCGCATTCTTTACCCCAGTTTGTATTTAATTAATTAATTTAAATATAAAATAATAATAATAATATAAATACTTAATTTATCTATTAAAAATGGACTTTTAATATTTATAAAAAATATTATTTTAATTAATTATATAGTAGTGACATTATAATATGAACAAAAATATTATATTTTATCTTACAATATTTTTTATAAAAGTTTTAAAAATATTTTATATCTTCTAAACTTATAATATTATTACTACAATTAACTAAAACAATTATATCTGTTATAAATATATAAAATTTTCTTAATTCTATTATGAAAAACATAAAATTTTTCTAATTTTTACCTAATAATATAAAATTCCCTCTAAAAATATAATTAATATTTAACCCCCTCACTTTTGAGGGGCAAAATGGTTAAAAAAATTTAAGGGTTAAGTGATAAATTTTTAAAAGTAATGAGTTTTTTGAGTGCTTTTATTTGTGAGAAAATTTTCTATTTTTGAAGCAAAAGACAGGGGTCCTCTGTAATTTACCCTTAAAAATTTTTGAATAATTTTGTTTTCATTTTAACTATAACTCTTTTTATCTCACTCCTTTACATGGCAATACAGCAGATAAAACCCATTACCCCCGGCATCCGTGGTAGATAATGGGTATGGATGCTAGGGACATGGGTAGGCTACGGATAAAATACAGATTCAAAGACCTACCCGTGGCGAATAATGGGTATAATGTTGTACCCATCTTGTACCTGTCCGGGCCGCCCCCACCTTGCCCCACCCCGCCTCGCCTCATATCCACCCCGCATTCTTTACCCCAGTTTGTATTTAATTAATTAATTTAAATATAAAATAATAATAATAATATACATACTTAATTTATCTATTAAAAATGTAGCAAATATAAATAGTTTACAAAAATAATTTTAAATTGTTACACGTGCAAATATAGATAACTATAGATACACAAATTGGGGGGAACGAGGTGGGTAATGAATATCCGTTAGATACCTGCAGGTAATGGAGCAAATATATATATATAAACTCAACGGGGTGGATATGAATATTGATTTGGGTGGCAATAATTACAAACATGCGTGTTTATGAAATATATTCAAATAAGGTAGGATAATACTTTATCTTACTCATTTTTAGGGGTGTAAACAATTCGAGCCACTCGCGAGTAGCTCGAATAAAATTTGACTTGAACTTGAATTAACCGAGTTCGGGTATCAAAAGATACTCAATTAATAAATGACTAAGAGTTGTGTAGTGGACTACTCTGCTCGATACTCGATTAAATACTGGACTCGAGACTTGACTCGTATAAAGTAGTTCTTGATATAATTTTTTTTGAAATGGATGACTTGTGATATTAACAATATAATGAAAGAAGGAAGCTTGAATTTCTTATAAAAGATGGCATATTATATTTGTGGTGGAGCGAAAGAACCTTGTATTTGGTTTACTTGTATTTTTTGAAACTTAAGTTTTGAAGCATATTTGCTATCAATATATTGGTGATTTATGATTGTTTATGTTAGAATATAGTGTGGTCAGTAATTGAGTATAGCTAATACTCGAGCGTATGAAATAATATTATAACGCTAATTTGTTGAACATTCATGTGCACAATAAACAAGCACTCGACTCGAGTCGAGTACTTAAATAATTGATGGAGTTCGAGTTCAAGAATAATTAACTACTCGAATCAATTTTGAGTATAAGTTTAAGTACCCCAAGAGTTAATCAAGTTCAAATCAAATACCAAAATACTCAACTCGACTACATCCTTACTCCTCTTTACCCCTCCTTACCATTACCGAGCCCCTTTTTTTACCAGATTACCCAATTCGCAATAAAGTATAAAAGAAAAAATTTACAAACTGAAAATATATGTCGTTAAAAAGAGAGAAAGAGAGAGAGAGAGAGAGAGAGAGAGCGATGCACGCAAACGACGCGAGAAACTGCCCCTAGTTGTGTTCGAGCTGTGCTACTTGCTGCTCGGAAAGTCCCCGTCTCTCCGTGCTTAGTGAGATCGCTGAGGTAGTAAATTCCACAAATTTAAGTTTCCGATTCAAGAATTGACGTTACTCTGGTGCAATTGGCCATTCATTCACAATTCTAGGGTTTCGTTCCCGTCAATTCCCCGGAATTTCGACTCCATCGCCTCTCTCTAAATTCTTTGTAAGTTTTGTAATCTCGCTTTCTTTCTAATTTGTTATTCTGAGGTTGTAATTGTCTTGCTTTCAATTGCAGTTCATGATTAGCCACAAAATGTATCCTCGATATCCATGTAATTTCTACTTGATGGTTTATCTGTGTCAAGGAACCGAATGGGTGAAAGCCTAAGAATAGTTTTATTCTTTAACATGCCCCTCATGCAAATGTCTGTTGAGCTTGAAGTGTGAATATTGCATAGGTGCACTTTATACCTTGTGCTTAAGTTATGTTAATACTGAAAGTGGGGCAGCTGGATTGAACTTGTGATCTCTTGGTCATCAAGGATCTGATATTATGTTGATAAATCAATTGTCTCAAAAGTTTAAGTTGATAGATGAAGGTCTAGAAATGGTTTTATACTCTAACATGCCCCCATATACAAATGCGTATTCGGCTTGAAGTATGGATAATGCACAGACTCGCCTATACCTTGTGCTTGAAATATATTAATATTATGGTAGCCAGTAGGGGCTGTTATGATTCAAACTCGTGATATTGTGCTCAGCAAGACTCTGATACTATGTTAAAGAATCAACTGTCCCAAAATCTTAAACTAACGGATGAAGGCCAAAAAATAGTTTTATACTCTTACAATTAGCAATATAACCTCCAGTTTTGGGCCTGGCGTGTCTATATCTTAATATTAGTTTTAAGATTTCTTCAATAGAACTTGCAATAGCGGAGTTAGGTTTCCTTGTTGCTCCGAGGTATTCTTCTTGCTTCTACACGGAGCTCACTTGTAGTTTGCAACCTGGGTGTGCTCCCTTTGTCAACATCTATTTCGAAATCAGTCTTCCTTTTAAATGCTAGGGCATGATGACCTATGTTGCCAATAAAAGTCTATTG
Organism: Simmondsia chinensis; assembly: GCA_018398585.1. NCBI lineage: Eukaryota > Viridiplantae > Streptophyta > Magnoliopsida > Caryophyllales > Simmondsiaceae > Simmondsia > Simmondsia chinensis. The sequence continues at coordinate 7,201,341 of JAGTTD010000002.1, read as the reverse complement.
AAATGTGTTGCATGGCATGGCAGCTTATAAGACATTTTTCTCTAGACGTGTATAGATGTATGTATGAACGAAGTGATACTCAGTGTTGGGTTAGATACAAGATACTGAAACCACGAGATACTAAAAACTTGGAATAGAGACCTAAGCGAAGAATTACAAGCACCAACAGCATATCGTTATCTTGATGTGCGCTCCCTGAGGCAGAATCCTAGATATGGAATTGCCAGAACCACTAATTCCGGAGCCACTAATGCTTGATTACCTTCAAAGAATAGTGATTTGCGCTTTAATTGCTTCGCCTGTAAATGCCCTCTAATCTTGTCATAAAGGGGGCTAGAACACTCACGAAAGTCACACCCTTAATCCATTGGTCGTGTTTCTACCCAAAAGCTTGAGTTGGACTTTTCTTACTCAAAGAGTCCACTCAAAACAGTACGTGTTTTGTTTTTTTGTAGTTGTAGCAATGAGATTGGGAATATTTGGCAAGTCTGGGTTTCAAACTGCTCTACTCTTTGAGGGTTGAGCTGTTCTAGTTAGGCTTTTCTTACTCAAAAGAATCCACTCAAAACAGTATGTGTTTTGTTTTTCCTTGATGTAGCAACGAGATGTGTTGGCATGTGCTTTTGCATTGCTTTTTTGCTCAGCTTATTGGGAATATTTGGCAAGACTGGGGATCAAAGTGTTCTCTTCTTTGAAGGTTGAGCTGTTCTTGAACCTCAGCCTGCAGTCAGCAGGAATATAAATTATCAGTGAAAGTCTTAGGAATGGGAATGAAAATTGTAGAGGAGATATGATAATGAATGTGAATGTCCCATGACTGGGAATTATGTGCCAGATCGTTGTCAAGTCTGCATGCGGTGACCTTAAATACCCACTGGAAAGCAGGGTAGTCACCAACTGATTCATAGTTTCCACTCACACCCACTGCCTGTAGGGTATGGATGGTTGTTATTGCAAGAGATTTTGAGCTAGTTGTGTTGAGATGATAGTTGGTACTTCTATAATTGCCAACTATAAATTGAGGATGCCCTTATTCTAAATCCTTCCATTGCATTCCTCGAAACCAACGTAACACTAAGGATTATCAGGAATTTAGGAGGGAGTATCTTTTAGTGATCTGCTATATTTGTGTTCATAGCAAGGTAATAATCTTCCAACACTAGTTTAATAAGTTGGTACTTTTTTAATTGGCATTTTCAGTTACACTTTCGATTTTTGCCTATCAAGTTGTTGAAGGGATTTCATATTCAGAAATTTGCAAGATAGACTTCTATTTCAATGACGTGTTGGAACCTTTTCGTTGATGCTCTTTTGCTATCTATAGGTAGGATTCTGGTCTGTGGTCTTTTTCCCTTCTCCTAGTGCTCTTGAGTCTTCCACACAGAGGCAAAGTAGAGAAACTTAGAATTAATACTTTCTATCAATTGATATACTCAGTGCGCTGGAGCTAGTTGTCGGTCAGTCTAATTGACACCCTAATGGTCACTATTGCTAATTCTAACTCCGATGAGGAAACTTGTATATGTATGATAGTTGTTGATTGAGTCTTCCTATTTGCATTTTCCTCTACAATAAGTTCAATACTCAAAATTGCCTGCAGAAACAGAGACGTTCTAAGGCTTTGACCAGATATGGATTATTTCAGGATCAGTTGAGAGTATACTTCTCATCAAATTCATGGCATATGAAGAAGGAAAGATGTCCGGATCTTGTTCTAAAGGGCTAAGATTGCGATTCTTTGGTCATTTGGCTATTAAGAAATGCTGAGATTTTCAAAGACCAATATACACTAGTGAATTTCTTATGAGATAAGGTGGTCTTTTTAGGGGCTTTGGACTAAGAGCTACGGGGGCTTCCTAAACATAGCATTAGTAGATATGCATAGAGGTTGGAAGGCTTTGTGTTATTAGGTGGGTATTTTTTTTTTTTTTTTTTTTTTTTGGGGGGGGGGGGGGGGGGGGGGGGGGGTGGGGTTATTTTGATGACTGAGGACAGCTTGTCCTTAGCTTTTTTTACATTCTTTCTTTCTAAATGATATTTCTTTTTTCGATAAAAAAAAAAAAAAACCCACGTGATCATTTATCTTTGCATTGTCCAGTGGCTTGGGATTTATTGTACAAGTTTCTCTCACTTTTTTGCCATTTGTGGGTTAGCCCAAAGTCAGTTGAGAGTATCCTTCTTATCAAGTTCCATGGCATAAGGAGGAATGACTTCTTAATGTTGTTCTCCGCTCTCAAGATTGCGATTTTTATGTATTTGGCTAGAAAGGGTGCTAGTATTTTCAAAGGCCAATATATACTAGCAAGTTCCATACAGGATAAGGCGGTTTTATTAGGAGCTCTTTAATTAAAGAGCTTTGGGGGGGTTCCCTAACATAACCTTGACCGATTTGCGTAGGGATTGGAGGGCATTATGTTATTGGTTTTTTTTGGTTTTTTAGATTTTTGAGGACACCTTCTCTTTAGCTCTTTGTACATTCTTTTTATCTTAATAATATTTCTTTTTTCCAATCCGAAAAAATGACCATTTGGATGTCAATATAATAACATTAATTGTAATTCATTATTTTATCAAATAACATTAACTGTAATTTATTTATCTTATCAAATATTTTATCAAGTACTTCTCTGAACAAGCTTATCCAAAAAGCACCTTTCGGGAAGCTTTCTCAAAAACCTAATGTTAAGCCAATTACTCAAAATTTTCCAGAAATCGCTTAATTTTCGTAAAGCAGTTTGAAGCAGTGCCAAACGCACCTGTTGTACTTTGAATTGTGATGTACAATGTTGGAATCAAATATTTGCAGTTGAGTAGTAGGAGAACCGGGTACAAGGGATTTAAAGTTAACAAAAGAAGTTTTTTTTTTTTTTTTTTTGGTTGGGGGGGTGTGGGGGGGAGGGATTAAGTCTAAGTATCTTTGTTCAGTTTCTTGAGGGGGTGGAGAAGTTAATGGCAATATCACATACACAATTTGAGTAGGTTGGATGAAATGGAGAAGTGCTTTGTGTCTATGCGATCATAAGTTACTGCTTGAACTCTGGAAGAAATTCTAAATGACAATGTTATGGAACCAAGTGTCTGCTTTCGGGGAGTTGAATATTGCAGAGATCTGGAAGTTGTAATGCTGTGGGGGAACTCAAAAGAAGATAAGATAGAAAATGAGTGCATACTTGATAAAGTAGAGATAGGACATATTAAGGAAAATATGTGCTTGAGATGACACGAGCATGTTAACCGAAGATGTATAGATATCCTCATGAGATTGATCAGGTCGACAGGAGCTAGTCATGTCGAAAGGAAGAAGACAGGAAAAGACATGATATGTTGCTTAAATTGGTCTTGTTTTATAGGAGCTTATGGAAGATATTCGTACATGATATAGCGCAGTGCATACTTTGATCCCTGTAATTGACTCAATGTAGTAGTGAGGAGGCTTACCACCTTGTGTTTACGATGTTTTGAAGATTCAGTTCAAAAGCTCTTTAATAACCGCTGGAACTATTAGACTTGAGCACTCAACTTAGGGTTTAGCATATAAGTGAGCATCAAGAGCCAACTACAACTGTTTGATTAATTTTACTGAAACTTAAAGTGTTCTTGATTATAAGGTGGTGCAACACAAACAAAGAGATCTATTGATTGTAGAAGACATGATATTTTATTAGATTTTGTTAGACTATTTGATAGGATTAGAGTAGAGTATATCTTTTTTAGTCAATGGGATATTTTAGTTAGGATAATTTAGCTGTATTTTATTTTAGAAAAGTAGTTTCCTAGTTAATTTAGTATTTATCTCCTTAGTTATCCTAATGTATTAGTTTTTGCCTATAAATATAGTTTTGTAATTCATTATTTTTAGTTTTTTTAAGAAATATATTGAGTTTTATTTTTGGGTTGCAAGTTGTGCTATATTAATTTGGCATTGGAGCCCGAGTTTCTAGAATATTGTCGTAGAGCTGCCATAGCCGCTACCCGAGTGCTGTTGCTTATGTGCCACTGATTAGTATCCATTCCCTGCCATTGCTATGGTGTAGTGCGCACCTATACTTTATCATAAGCTCCTATCAAAATCTTAGCCGTCACCAAATTAAAAAAAAAAATTGAATTCTACTTGTAGATCCAAGCCATCACTGTTAGTCATCACCAACAAAAAAAAGTATCATTTTATCCATGTCTGTATGTCTACCACTTCTAATATAATACTCATGTTTGATCATTTTTTTAACCTCAGTGTTGGATTGGTGCGAAGTAAATAGGCATGGGTCATACAACAAAGAGAATCCTTCTTATTCCTATCATCGAAGGGAATTTATTTGGCATCCGATTTTATTCAAGATACATCCTAAACCTAATTCCTACTTTCTAGACTTAAATTTATATGTACTTCTATTAGACAAGCCTGGAGTGAATCTTAGGGCTTGTGTGATGCAACTGACCTAACTCTTGTACCCACTTATGGGCTCTCTCATGATTCATACCCAAAATATTACCTTCGTCCCCAATTATCATCATCTGAGGAAATTAAAGAAGAAACAGATGAAGTCAAAGATGAAGATGAAGCATGAGAAGAAGTGGAAGACTAAGTCAATGAAGAAAAGGAAGAGGAGGAAGATGAAGCTAAAGGAAAAGGGCAAAGATTGCATTAAATCCCAGCATGCTCAATTGCTTACAAATAAGGATGATTCATGTCTTGAAAAATTTATTGATTCCATCATTCCCAAGGAGGAAGACAAAAGTTGTTGACTTACAAAAACAGAATTTGGATACAGTCATGTCTAAAGCAACCCCATCTTTTAAAGTTCAAATAGAATGAAGAGGGTTATAATTCTACCAGTTTGATTTTTGTTTGGGGGAATTAACTACAGTGTTGTTAGCAGGAAGCATCACACATGATGAAAGATGCAGTATAAGTCTACAGTTTGGGAGTTGAAGTTACAAATTTAGCAAAGTATAGAGTGCAAATATTTAATTTCGGTATAAGTTCGATTGTTTTGAATTAATATTTGTTTTAAAAGGGAAAAAAACATGGATACATATTATAGAATCAGTAGTATATAGCTACCATCACAAAAAAACGCATGTTTCCGTAGGCATGTATACATAAATACCATTTTTTAACGAAAAAAATATAAATACGTGGTCAGTACGTGTATTATAAAGGTTTTTTTATTTTTTATTATTTTTTATTTTTTAAACTAATAAGGGTTGTTAGTTGTTACGTTATATTACTTTTGTGATGACTTTCATGATGCTTATGTATTGTGTTTTATTTATCAAAATATATTTACAATTACTTCTCGTGTTGACAACTCTCATAGAGGTATGGAAATTAATGATTATATGACTATTATTCAATTTGCACACGTAAAGCTCAAAAGCAGCTTATAGTCTCTTAAAACTCCTACGTGTTTGCTCTGATCCGCAATGTCTATGGCTACCATTTTAGCATCACTCAAATTATGATAGTGGACTGTGATATGGTAAATAATGAAAGAGAAGTCATCATGAATTCTCAGGCTTTGTTTGGCACATGAAAATGGAATTGGACTGTAGGATTGCAATTCCAATTCCAATTCAGTGGAATTGATTGTTTGGTTTATCAAAGGAATTGGAGGTCAGAATTACAAGTCCATAATGATTCGAGCCATTGCGGGTCTTTGATCAATAGAGTTGGAGTATTTCGAGTTTTAAACGGTCGGATTTTGGTCAGAGTGGTTCACATTGTGTTCGAATTATTGTGGTCGGAGTGATTCACTTTGATTTTGAGTTATTCGAGTTTCGAGTCAAATCGGGCCGAGTATTGTCAGATCATTGTTGTTTAGGTTATTTCTAATTTTCAGTTAAACGGGTTAGGTTTTTTCGAAACTCAGGCTAGACTCGATCAGGTTTGAGTTGATTTAGGTCATTTCGAGCTTGAGTCATCTTGGCTTTGGGGCAAAAAAGTTGTATCATTTCAAATTTCGAGTCGTCTTAGGCTAAGTTTGAGATGGCTCGGATCATTTTGGGTTTGGGTCATATTAAGTTCTGGGTCAATTTGGTCGAGTCATTTCGACTTTGGCGTAGTTTGTTTACATCACATTTATGTCGAGTAGTTTTATTATTTGGATTTGAGTCATCTCAAGTTTTGGGTCAATTGGGTTAGGTTACTTTGGACTTTGAGTTAAGTTGATTTTGGTCATTTCAAGTTCAAGTCATTTGAGCCGGGTGATTTTGAGGTTTGGGTCGAATTTTAGGTTGTGTCTAAGTCTTTTGATTGGAGTCATCTTGGGTTGGGTTAATCAAGTGGGGTCATTTTAGTTTTAGGTCAATGCAGCTAATATGTAATTGCAATTCCTTACCCCGCCCCATGGAATCGGAGACCATGATTTTCTGTTAAAATCCAATTCCATGGATTTGGGCAGTGGAATCGTAATTTCAATTCCAACAGGTGAACCAAACAACAAAATTAGAATTTTGGACACCAATGCCAGTCTCAATCCCAATTCCTGGGACCAATTCCATGCTCCAAACACGACCTTAGTGGTTTGGTCCTATTTACCTAGGTTATCTATGAAGTATGTTGGTTGGCGGGTTTTCTGAGGATATGGTTTTTGATGTGGTGGAATGCTTAATTTTCGTCATTTCTCCCCCTTCAAAGATGCTTATTTACTTTCCTGTGCGATTACTTTTCCATTTGTACTACATAAATTGTATGAATCGAGCAGTGGAATCTAAGCGTATTTTTTTTCCCTAGATCCGAAATTGAGTTGCCCAAGTGTAGTGATCTGGTCTTCCAAGTTGCATGCTATCTGGCAATTAGATACTTACTGTATTCAAGATGATAAGTATATCGAGTGAGGAGCTTCCTCTGTCGCTTTATGAATACAATCTTTCCATTGTGGGTCCTCTTTTTTCATACTTGCAAATCTTTGCTGCTGAAATGTGGTCATCATATGAAGCACAGGTACCTCTCATTTGTTATGTCAGAAGCATCACGTGGTTTGGAAGCTTCAGACCAGCGCAAGAGAAGGGGTTCAGATCTTTTTGGTTTTTACACCCGTCAGATAGTTGATCTTTTGTCTGGGGATGATGAGTGTCTTCCTTCTTCGAAACTGGCAGAAGCTGTAAATGTTCCCACAAAAATGCTCGACAGTCGCAGCCAAACCGATAGTTCTGATCATGTTTGCCCTTTATTTAGCGACAGCATAGAATCTCAAATTCCTGACACCAAAAGAGAATCATTGAAGTCTGCACTGAGGCAGAGTGTAAGGGATTTATCTGAGGAAGTTGATGAGGTATCTTTTGCGTTCATTCTTGCGCACTATGAAGTTGTATTCATTTGTTGCTCCCTTGTATGCTTTATGCACGTGTATAATGTTTACAAAAAAATTAGTGAGATATTTTTATCAAAAAAAAACAAAAATAGTGAGATATTATGACCAAAGTAGCGACTTCATTATTAGAAAAAGGTCCAGGAATCCTAAGAATAACTAGTCACATCCTGGCCCTTAATATTAAGGGCATGTTTGGTATGAGGTTGAAATTTTGGGGGTGACCAGTACACCCTGAAGAAGTTTTATTTTCACTTTGTTCGGTTTAAGGGTAATTGTTGACCTTGTAAATCCTTATTTATGTTTGGTATGGGTGCAACATAATCTTTTGAACACTAGAGCAAATACTAGATCTGGTGGAAGAGATGAGTTGTTAACAGATACCGGTGGTGGTGAAGGCGGTGATGGTGGCGAACGACCACATGACGAGGCGGAAGAGGGTGGTGTCGGCAAGGGCGTAGAAGGAGAGTGAGATGGTGGTGGAGAGGTTTGAGTTGGGTGTGATGTTAGCGGTGAAGGGGTTCGGAGTGCACACATCACATTGGCTCTGCCAGTGGTGGTGTCGATGGTGAAGCTTGGTGGTTCGACGGCAGGCTGCATGATTTAGGGTCGTTGGGGCGTTGCTTTGCCTTGGAGGGTGGCTAGAGAATGAATGTCGGTGCTTCATGTGGTGCTTTGCACGATGATGAGAAGAAATGACGGTTAGGTTATGGTGGCTAAGGTTTGTGGCGGCAGGCAGTAGCGACATCGTGGGCTGCAACAGTGACAACTAGGGTTTAGTGGTTAGAGTTTGGGACAACCTTCAGGTCTGAAATTTTTTTCAGAAATTATCATTATGAACTTTTCACTACTCATCCCTAGTGCAAAGGTTTTAACCCAAATGGGGGTAAAAATTTTTATGGTGCAAATTTTCACCCAAAACTAAACAAGGGTAAAAGAGGGTTAATGGTTAATGGGGTAACTATTAACCCCTTTTACCCTTAAACCTAACATGCCCTAAGGACCTTTTTTATATGCTATTGTGTCATGATTAAATTGGTAATATGGCAGCATTTGCTGAGAGATTATGCTGTTATTCTCTAACTGGCTTTGTAGAAGATTTTCTATTTACTTGGATGCTAGAGTATTTGAAGAAATATATAGTACTACCATAGTTGCATGAAGCCAAGGTAGGAACGGTGTGGCAAAGTGGTTATCATAAAAGTTTTTGAAGTAAGGAGTGAGTCATCAACAAGTAGCAATAATACCTAAAAAGAGACGAAATACAAAGTGAAACCAAGGTGTGTACCTGCACCAAAATATGCGCACTAGTGCCGAAACAGGTAACGGAGACCCCACATGGCATAGGGATGCTCATTGAGTACTAGGGAAGTCGGAGGCCCATGACGTTCTCCCCCACTCATTCGGCAAGTCCTCGTTGCGGTGCCAAAGTGTCTACCCATCATCCTTTCTCAGCATCTCTAGCAACCTTGACAGGTCACAGGACAACTACTTGCGTTATCCGCTCCCGTATGACACACATAGATATGCTTTCCCTGCTCGCCCAATGATAAGCTATGTGCTTCAACCATTTGCGATTTGCATAACACTTTAGCGCTCCGTGAAAACATGACACATGTTTAACACTTTTCCTTTATTGGCTTTGCACACTGCCCTTGTTGTATCGCCTATTACCCTGTGCTGATACCGTTTGTCACATACCAAGCGCATATTGGCCGTGCGATGCCTAGGCCTTGACGTTAGAGCCGGGCCAGCCTATCTTACGTGTTCGGCAAGTGATAATAATGCCCCAAGAGAGACGAAATACACAATAAACGAAGTAATCTGCACCAAAATATGCCCTAGTGACCAAACATGTAATGGAGACCCTAGATGGCATAATGCTTTCAATTCAGCACTAAGGAAAATATTGGCCTATGACAGCATGCCACACATTGGACTAAATTAGGTGGAAGGGTCAGTTGCATAAAATACCATATTAAGCGGATACTATTTGAAATAAGGCTATTTCTTCATACTACAATTTAGTTGGTTGATGGGTTTTTGCTTTGAGCAATATGCACCAGTCCATTACATCTTTTCACCTCTCACACCTCACACCCCCCCCCCAACACCCAAAAGACAATTTTCCATGGTTGTGATGCTTACCAAGGTAGTCTTACTAGGGATGAAAGCAGTTGTAGAGCTTTGTATTGCATTTTTCATGTGCCGAGTTCATATTCTTACAAGCTCAGTCTTGTCTTGCGGTGTCGCATCTTGCTTGACTTTTGATTGGCTTTTTTTGAGTTGTGTGTTACCTGATAGTGTTGCTATTATGTGTAAGTTGTTTAATACTAAGAAATGTGAGTACAATAGAAGGGGAGGCAGATGCTTTTCCCATTATAGTTGAGGTACACCAAGAATCAGCCTTAAGTCCCTTCTTGTTATGAATGAGCTCACTAGGCACATTCAAGGGGGCGTGCCTTGGTGCATGCTTTTCGCGGATGATATAGTTCTGGTTGGGGAGTCTGGAGGAGAGGTGAATGAGAAGTTGAACTTTAGAGAAGGGCCTTGGAATCGAAAGGCTTACGACTAAGTAAATCTAAGACTGAACATATGGAATTCAAGTTCTGTACCTCATCTAGGCCAAGTGTGGAAGACGTCAAGATTGGATCAGAGTCCATACCGAAAAAATACTGTTTTAAATATTTGGGATCCATGGTGCAACAGGACAGCGAAGTTGACGAGGATGTCAACAACTGGATTAAAGTAGGAAGGCATAAATGGAGGACGGCCTCTGCGATACTATACGATAGAAAGTTCCCATTAAAGTTAAGGGAAAAATACTATAAGACGGTAGTGAGACCGACCATGTCATACGGTGCGAAGTGTTGGCCAATTAAACGGCATCATACGCAGAAGTTGAAGGTGGCGGAGATGAGGATGTTGTGGAGGATGTATGGACACACAAGGAAGGATAGGGTAAGAAATGACGTTATAAGAAGCAAGTTGGGCATGGCCCCAATTGAGGATAAGTTGAGGAGCAAAGTTTGCTTGGCTTGGACATGTTCGGAGGAGACCGATCATTGCCCTCGTTAGGAGATACGAGCAACTTCATACTACGGACAGGAGGAGGAGGAGAAGGAGAGTTAGGCCAAAGAAGAGTTGGATGGAGATAATTCGACATGACCTCACCCACCTAAACCTATATGAGGAGATGACCTTAGATAGAGTTGACTGGAGAGCTAGCATAGGTGTAGCCGATATAGTGGTTTAGAATAGAGAAGCATAACTAGGCTAATCAAAGCGCCCCTAGGCTTATGTGCGCCTTACTGCTTGTTGCTTGTTGCTTTGTGCTATGTTGCCTTTTGCTTGATGGGTTATTGCTGCTTTATGCTCTTTCTGTGCTGTTGTTATTATGTTGGTATGTTGTTATACTTTTTAGGTTGGGGGTCCTCGGACACAGCTTCCCTTTGGGGTCGCATGATTCTACGATTTTGCTTTAGCCTATTGATTCAAATCGCTTAAAAAATCATACTTAAGTAGAATCGGTCCAAAATCGGATCAAAATCGGTAAAATCTTGGTAGAATTGTCTAAATCGCGATATTTTAACAATTCCAACGATTCAGAAAATTTGGACAGATAGGGGTCATGTGTAAGTAACGTGCACAGTGCACTATAATTTATAATATTTGAAAAGTCAAAATTTTTTAAAAAAGTCTATCGTTCCCAAACAAAACCCTAACTCCCTCTCTTTCCTCCCTTACACTCGACCCCTGTCTCCTCCCACTCCCTAAACCTTGCAGTCTACAGTTGCACGAATCAAGCTCCAATCATCTAACCACTGCATTGTAACTCATCTGCCATCGTCATTTTGACACACCACCGTCATCTCTTGTCACCGTGGTGTCAATTGTCATTGGTGCTTCAAGCCTTCAACTCACATAGTCACATCCCTTTTCATTCCTCTCCTTAATAGGTTCTTTTCAATGCCAAAACTCAAATAATTTGCATTTTATTGTGTTTTTCGAAATTGTTGTATAATATATTAAGCCCTAACTTTCAATAGTAATCTAATCTTTGTTGGAGATGATGCCACCAATGGGGTGCTTCACTTGATGTCGGTAGAAATACAAACACTAGTTGGTAATTTCGATTTCAGATATGAATTTTGATGGTGCTCTGAGTTGAGACTTGATTATATGTTTTATGTTGTATGACGTAGTTCTTTTTCCTACCTTTGGGTTTCCAATGTTTTCAAAGACTAATATGTTTTAGATTTTTTGATGTTCTGTATTATATATTTGAGGACTGTAATATTCATTTTCTCGGTATAAATACTTTATTTACACATAAAGTAGAATCTTACAAATCTCGATCCGATTCTACGATTCCGATTCTAATGACCTCTCGCCAATTCTACGTAGAATCCTGATTTTGACAACCTTGGCAACACCTTGAAGGGATAAAGCTACATAGGATACTCCAAATTCAGGGGTTCAAAGAGTTCTATAAAACGTTCTTGGTGGAAAAAAATGTGAATGGAAGATTCCACTGAATTGAATTGGGTCCATGAATCTAAGAAATAGTGAGAATTCTTGATCTCTCTCAATTCCAAAAATCCACGATTTGAATTGATGTCCTTTCACTGATTCCTTCTAAATTGCATTGATTTATCCTAAAGATTTCATTTCAATTGGATTTTGGTTATTCACCATGTACAAGGATCTTGCATTAATGGAAGCCTTCGAGGCACTGGGTTTGTAGTTGTTGGAGTAGATGTGTATTAGTTGATGTGTAGCATGTTTATATACTGCAGATCAAAACAAGGAGTCCTTTTGTGTGGTTCTTCATATGCTTATGGTTATTAGGCTGTACATATGTGTCTCTTCTTTATATCTCTCCCCCCAAGGGAACACTTCTTCAAACATATGATTGTGGTACTTTCATCTCTCATTTCCCCTAGATTTTGGTCCTAATAAATCTTCCAACATATTTAAAGTTTGAGTAATTTATTGACATAAATGTTTAAAATGCTTGTCATTGGTAATTCCATGTCAGACATGAACTTTATATGATTGAGAATAAATTATCAGGGCCTAATTGGCATTTGAAATACAGACAGTGGATCCAGTTATTCGCATTCGCCACATACTGTCCCGCTTGAGAAGTAAAAATCAGCACTCCAAGGAAGAAGCAACGCCTAATGGAGATGTAACAGTAACGCCTAATGGAGATGTAACAGCACCGCCTTGTAAAAAGTTAAAGACCTCATCATCATCTACTGCCGTTTTGGCTCTTCATGCCAGTCGTGGATCTGATACAAAGGTTTGTTATTTGAGATGTTGCTGGTAATCTTTTTTATGTCCGCCCCCAGGTTTCATCCATTATCAGAAAAGACAAACCGGTATATGTAGAATTTGAAGAAAGATTGTTGTATTACAGAATTTACTCCGTTGACATTAAATTATGATGTTTTCTCAGCACTTGCATATCTAAATTTTGTATGGTCTTGAACAGAACCTATTCAATTTTTATCGCAAACTAAGTTGGTTGTCCTTTGTATTCTTCCTAGTATAATGATTCTAATTGTGAACATCAATCATTCATGTTGCTGGGCTATGCAGGAATTAGTCTGGTGATTGGTTGCATATTTTGTGCAGTTTTGTTGACCTTACAAGCAGTTTTCCTTGTAGATAATGTCCTGTTGGAGTGTTTTAATTTTGTCCATGCCTCACCTATTTCTCATTTAGAAGTTGCTTTCTTTTTTAGTGTCATACGTGCCTCAATTAAAGTTGACAATAAAATTTTAATTATCAAGTGGACCAATTGGATATGGTGCACCATTATGTTTAGAAGGTGAAGGGTTCATTTACCAGGCACTAATGCAACCGGATCCTATTACAACTCCGAAGTTAAATGTGCTTGGGTGAGAGTAGTACCAAGATGGGTGACCTCTTGGGAAGTCCTCTTGTTTTCAACCCTATAAGGTTGGGGGTCCTCAGAAGCAACCTCTTGGCAGGGTTACACCCTGAAGGGGTAAGGCTGCGTATATCCACTCCTCCCAGACCCCGCTTATGCGGGAGCCGTTGAGGCATTGAGTCTGTTGTTGTTGTATGTTTATAAGGTGAGGATAATGTCATAATAAGGCCCACTAACAACCAAGAAGGGGGAGATGAGCTTCAAACTCAAGACCCAGCCTCACCACTACACCAAATCTATTAGCTCATGAGTGCACCATGTGATCATATGTAAATGGCAAATTTTGGCTAGTGAGCACTTTCTTGGACTGGATCGATCACCTGTACTCTATAAGCTACATATTGTACTTCCATGAGGTTGATTGCAAATAAATATTTATTATTGATGTTCTTTTCTTTACCCCTTCCTTTTCCCCAAACAAGGAATCAGGAGCTGGACAAAGGAATTCCCCGTCATCTGATACACCGTCGAAGAGTCATGATTCTGATGCCGTTAAGGAGTGTACTCATTGTGGGGCTGGAAAAGATCTCTCGTGCAGGGTTCATCTGGATGGGAATGAGGTCTCTAGAAGTTAGTTTCCTATTACTTTTCTTAACCATATGCTCTAGGAATTTTTTTCCTAATTGCTGCCTTTTTTTTGCAGAAATGTACATCCTGTGGAGCTCGACTGAAAGTAGTGAAGGATTCATCTCAAGATAGTAAATCTAGGGAAGAACTGTTCTCTAAAACTAATAAAGAAGCAGACAAAGAAACTGCCAAAGTAAGAAAACTGAATCTGACGCTCGCTAATGACGTTGCTAACTTTTGCAATAGTTTGTGACTTCTGGATGTAAAAGTTAAGTTTTCTTGCTTGTTCTTTTTCCTAAGAGGAGGGAAGTGTTTGGAAAAGAAATTTTAGTTCTATTTGTACAAAAAAATTAGCTAGAAATTCTCTCCCCCACGGGAGTGCCCCTGAGGTCGCACGGAATTTGTTCAATGCATACATTCAGAGAGACACAGAGAGGATTCTGTTATGCTGTATCGAAAAATTATTCTTCTTAGTGTGTTCCATTCTTCAACATGGATATATACCTGCCAGAAGAGATGATGTATGTGATTGTTGTTGGGTGCTGTTGCATGTACTGACATTTTATTTGATCTCATTTTCAGCTAGATGAAGACTTGAAATTCTTGCTAGAAATTGGAACTAGCCAACAGATTGAAGAAGCGATGGCAAGGCACTCTGCTGATCTTTATCAGACGGTAAGCTTTCTGACTGATGAAGGCATGATCAGCCCTATTTAAAGAGTGTAAATTGACTCTGCAGTTGATCCTCTGTTTGCACGTCGTGGAAGTTCCATTTGTTGCCATTATATCATCATAACGTGACTGGAATATTGAATCTCTCACACACCTGCAGCTAGATGACATGGAGAAGCAGCTTGAAGAACTATTAGATGCTGTGGTTTCCAGGTGCAGGTATGAAGCTGTTGCTTTCTTGAGTGAGAAAGTTATGTGACTTGTAAGTTGAAGCTGGTCTTTGATCGCAGTTTTATCTGCTATGGATTCAATTGATGCCTCTGCATTTGTTTCTGCCATTTCTATTTGTTAAGGACTTGACATGTGAGTCTAGTAGAATTACACATAGGAGTTATGAGAAAGAAGAGATCAATATATAAGCTTAGTGGATTACTCCACCTAATGCCAATTGATTTAAGGATGGGACCCCACTTGGGCTCATGTGTAGATCCCATATATGCCAACTCTATGAGTCGGGTGTGTGGTGATCTTGGGCTCTTATATATGCCAACTCCGTGGATCAAGCCTAGAGTCCGGCAAAATTTAACAATGTCTCTCATTATTTAAAATAAATCAGACGGCACTCTGATTGAAATGAACAAGAAGCGTGTGCTGCAAATGTGGGGCAATATGCCCTAGTAAGGTAGAAGCTAGCAGAGTTGCCTGCCTTGCCTTCCTGCAGGGGAGCTTTTTCTTCCTTGACTTGTTGTTTTCCGCAGCTATGTTTTACTCTTTCGATGCACTTGGAGCTACAGTATGCTGCTTTTTGACACCAATAACCCTGCTGAGGGTCTATCGTCAATACCTAGTAAATGTTTTAGGGGCCTAGGTGAAGAACTTAAAATTTCAATGTGTTGACGCAGTCGTAAATGTTGACGTGTGGACTGTTGGATGACCTAAACTGTTGATCTTCAGAGGTTACAGTGGATTTACTCGGAGAAATGTCATTTTTCTGTGCGTTTGGGTGATTTACAAAATTTGCCAATAAGATCTGGGTAGAATCTGAAAGGATGTCTGGAGTACTTTCAACTCATCGTTAAATTGTGTAGTTAGTGTTAGGAAAAATTCAGAAAATACTTGCAAAAACCTTGCAACCGGGTATCCAAACGATCTCAGGTGTTGAGGCGTGTAATCACTATCCTTAAGGTTTATTTCGGTATACGAAATATCCTCGGGGATACAACAACTACCAAAATATGGAGTGAAGAAGTGTATGGGAAGAGATTGATGAAGATGTCTAGAGATTGGTTGATTTAGAGAACTCACCCTTTGATAAACTCACATAGAACACAAGAACCATGAAGATGTTCTTCAAATTTCTTTCTTGTGAAATTCCACTTCAATTTATATGTTATCTTCTTATTGATGAGAGGGGAGAAACTCTGGTCTATTCTCTTCTGTAAAAACGTCCCAAAACCAAGAGCATTAATATATAAAAGAACTGGGAAGAAACCGCGCAGAAAACCGTCAAAACCGACCTGTGTGTCGAAGTTGTGTGTTGACACACAGTATCGACACACAGCTTTCTGTAAGCCTGTGTGTCGATACTGTCGACACACAGGTCGACACACTGGCTCACTGTAAGCCTGTGTGTCGACACACAATTTCTGTGTGTCGTCACACAGGTTCCTCCGTGCGCACCCGAAACGGGCTGTGTGTCGACACACAGCTATCTCCCCTGCGTTCTATAGGATTTTGTGTCGACGCATATGACCCATGTGTCGACACATACTCCCAATGATGCCCTAATCACTCATACAAGTATCGGGACAATCTCAAATACATCTTATATACATATAAACAATATTTAACACACATATATCCATTTTATACAACCAATATTTTGAAAATACATCAACAATCCCCCACCATTTTCAAAATACAACCAATCTCAAAGTGACATCTCGTTTAAAGGAGGCCTTATTGTGCATCAACGAGGGTGTCTCACGATTGAACCCCCAGCTAGTGAAAAGACCATACAGTTAATCGGATCGAAAATGGTAGTCCAAGCTTTGAACCATACAACCCATTTGACTAACCGACAATCTAATCACGCACAAGGCGTACTCCCCGTACACTCCCTACACCTCCCAGATTGACACATTTATGGCCTTGTGTCCTGTACCCTTCGTGAGTGTTTTAGGGCCAAACCCTTGTCAAAAATCACCCCTTTGAAGCGGCCAAACTTCAACACTCACTAAGGTGGACCTCATTGATCATGCCCCTACGATACGACATTCAATAAGTTCTAACACCAGGTTCATTAAGAGCATTTGCTCATCCTTTTATAATCACTAACGTAGGTATCAAGCGCTTCACACTCGGGATGGAAACTAACTCATTTAGTGCTTGCAGTCACACAGATGACAAGTCTCTCTCATTGAACCCGAGACCTAGCGTCATACTAGACGTCGAGTTGAGGGCCTATCATGGGCGACTAATTATGACAGGTTTCAACCCCATCCCTTCATTTGTTTTCAAAACCAAATCTCTAGCCAGGCCTTTAGTAAACGGATCCGCTAGATTCTGACAGGTTCTCACGAAGTCCACAGTGATAACACCTTCCCGAATAAGGTGTCTCACCATACTATGTCTCACGCCAATGTGTCTGGACTTCCCATTATACACTTCACTGTATGCTTTAGAAAGCGTAGCCTGACTATCACAATGGATAGAAATAGGAGAAATCGGCTTCGGCCACAGAGGTATCTCATACAAGAGATCCTTTAACCACTCGGCTTCTTTTGCCGCAGAAGCAAGAGCTATAAACTCCGCCGCCATTGTAGAGTCAGATATGCAAGTTTGTTTCTTGGAACCCCAAGAAACCGCACCCCCACCAAACAGGAATACCCATCCACTCGTGGATGCATGATCCTCCACATCGGAGATCCAACTTGCATCAGTATATCCTTCCAAAATAGGAGGATACCCAACATAATTGAGACCATAATCCATAGTCTTCTTTAGGTACTTCAGTACCCGGTGCACTGCATTCCAGTGCAACTTACTCGGTTTGTTGGTATACCTACTCAGCTTTCCAACTGCAAAGGCAATATCAGGCCTAGTGCTTGTCATGGCATACATGAGACAGCCAATAGCTCGAGCGTACTCCAATTGTGCCACTGGAGCACCCTCATTCGGTTCTAATTTCACACTAGGATCCATCGGGGTGGAAATCGGTGCACAGTCAAAGAAATGGAACCTTTTCAACACCTTTTCGATATAGTGAGACTGTGTCAAGGAAATGGAATTACCATTCCTTACAATTCTGATACCGAGGATCACCTCCGCCTCACCCATGTCTTTCATAGCAAAGTTTTCAGAGAGAAACAGTTTAGTTCTCTCTACTTGCTCCATATCAGAACCGAAAATCAGCATGTCATCGACATACAAACATATAATGACCCCTTTGCCATTATCAAACTTGCTATAGACACATTTATCTGATTCGTTTATAAAGAATCCGTTGTTCAATACAACCTGATCAAATTTTTGGTGCCATTGCTTCGGAGCTTGTTTCAGTCCATACAGAGAACGTATGAGTTTACACACTTTTCTCTCTTGGCCCGGAACAACAAACCCTTCTGGTTGTTCCATGTATACTTCCTCCTCTAGCTCACCATTCAGGAATGCCGTTTTGACATCCATTTGGTGTATCACTAGTTTAAAAATGGAGGCAAGAGCAATTAGTACCCTTATCGTCGATATCCTTGCCACTGGGGCATAGGTATCAAAGTAATCCAGTCGATGTCTTTGGGTGAATCCTTTAGCCACCAATCGGGCTTTAAATTTGTCAATCGATCCATCGACTTTCATCTTCTTTTTGAAGATCCATTTGCACCCGATGGGTTTACTTCCTCGTGGAAGATCCTCAAGAATCCAGGTATTATTACCTAAAATGGAATCCATTTCATCGTTTATAGCCTCTTTCCAAAACGAGACATCATGAGACCTCATCGCCTCATCAAACGTCATGGGATCAGCTTCCATGACACAACAATATGGAACCACTTGGTCCACATCGTTCCTCGAACCTTGTACCAAATACGTGTAGAAGTCCGAACCGAAGGATTTCTCCTTCCTTGCTCTCTTACTCCTTCGGAGTTCTAGAGCTCTATCAGGGACATTCTCCCTCTCATGACGAACAACGTCATTAGACACTTGCGTGTCAATCTCAACCGGTACATAATCCCTCGGTCTAGGGATTGAAGTAAACCGATTCTCATCAAATATTGCATCTCTCGATTCTACTATCGTATTCACGTTGATATAATCATTAGGTTCAACAATATAGAACCGATATGCCTTACTATGAGACGCATAACCCACAAAGATGCAATCAATGCCTCTTTCACCTAATTTTTTCCGTTTAGGTTCAAGGACTCTAACAACTGCCCTACACCCCCACACTTTTAGATAATCTAAATTAGGGGCTCGTTTGTTCCACAACTCATATGGAGTTATTTTATTTCTCTTGTTTGGAACTCTGTTTAATATGTGACAGGCCGTTAACATAGCCTCACCCCAAAATCCATCACTGAGACCGGAATAAGATAACATGGAATTAACCATCTCAGTTAGAGTCCGGTTTTTCCTCTCAGCCACGCCATTTTGTTGTGGCGTATAAGGTGCAGTTATTTCATGTATTATTCCTGTGGATTCAAAATATTTAGGATCGTAGTATTCGCCACCACGATCCGACCTTAAACGCTTGAGGAAGGTTTCACAGTGTAATTCAGATTCTGCTTTATATGCTTTAAACCTATCAAGCGAGTCGTCTTTGTTACTTATCAAATAAACATAACAAAATCTTGAATAATCATCGATAAATGTAACAAAGTAATTCTTTCCACCCAAACTCGGTGTTCGCTTGAAGTCACATAAGTCACTATGGACTAGATCAAGTAGATTAGTCTCTCTTTGCACAGAAGGAAATGGAGATTTCGTTATTTTTGTTAGCATACAAGTCTTGCATTTGTCAACAACTTTATCTATGTGAGGAATCAACGAAGAATTGTCCATTTCATGTAATCTACGAAAATTCACATGACCTAGTCTATAATGCCATAAAAACGACGAATCAAGCACATAAACAGAATCAACGTTCTTATTATTAACATTTACTTTAAACATACCATTACATAGGTATCCTTTCCCAACAAATACACCACCCTTTGACAAAATAAACTTGTCGGCCTCGAAGACCAACTTGAACCCAAACCTATTCAACAGGCCACCCGATACAAGATTCTTCTTAACATCAGGAGCGAAGCAAACATCGGTTAAAGTAAGGGTTTTTTCTGATGTGAAAAGTAAGTCAATTTTCCCCTTCCCTTTAACCGGTACCGACGCCCCATTTCCCATGAACAACTCAGTTCCGTTGTCCATGGGCTCAAAAGTGGAGAAGAACCCCCTATCCTTACATACATGCTTCGTGGCCCTCGAGTCAATCCACCAAGAATTATCACTCTCGATTAGATTGACTTCCGAAATCATCGCCACGAACCTCTCGTTCGAATTTTTAGTGCGATGATCAAGCCCCTTGCCTTTGTTCTTTTTAAGGCGATAACAGTCTTTTCGCATATGACCGGGCTTCTGACACTCCCAACAAACAACTTTCGGCCTCTTGTGCTTATTGTTCTTTTGGAAGTGTCCGGTTCTCTTTGGTCCCTTACTAGATTGGCCTTCCTCTGCGATGTTGATTTTACCAACATCACCCGGGCGTTCTTTGTTGTCATCTTGCACCCTATAACCTTCCTCAATACGTAAATGGTTAGCGAGTTCCTCAATTGACATATCCTCCTTCTTATGTTTTAAATTTTTCCTTACATCTTTCCAAGAGGGAGGAAGTTTGTCAATTAAGGAAGAAACAACGATTGTGTCGTCCATATTCATGTTATGTTGTTTAAAATTATTTAATATACGTTCTATTTCATGGAATTGCTCCATGACAGGACGACTATCAATCATCTTATAATTATTAAATTGACTAACTAGGAATTTTTTGCTTGTTGCATCCTCGGCCATGTAACGAGCCTCAAGTGCGTCCCATAGTTCCTTCGCGGTTGACATGTTAGAGTAAATGTCAAACAAGGCATCGGTCATCCCATTCAAGATGTGCCCTCTACAAATATAATCATCGTTTTCCCACTTTAGTCTTGCCCTTTGCTCGGCCAGCGTTTCTTCCTCCTCAGAAACAGGGGATGGAGACGGTGTATTCAGGACATACACCACATTCAGCGTTGTTATGAGAAAATGCATCTTCCTCTGCCACCGTCGGAAATTTCCCCCATCAAACCGGTCCAATTTCACAAAATTGGATGTCATTTCCCTTAGTGATGAAGCCATAACCCAAACCAATTTAAACCTTAAGATTGTTAGGAAAAATTCAGAAAATACTTGCAAAAACCTTGCAACCGGGTATCCAAACGATCTCAGGTGTTGAGGCGTGTAATCACTATCCTTAAGGTTTATTTCGGTATACGAAATATCCTCGGGGATACAACAACTACCAAAATATGGAATGAAGAAGTGTATGCGAAGAGATTGATGAAGATGTCTAGAGATTGGTTGATTTAGAGAACTCACCCTTTGATAAACTCACATAGAACACAAGAACCATGAAGATGTTCTTCAGATTTCTTTCTTGTGAAATTCCACTTCAATTTATATGTTTTCTTCTTATTGATGAGAGGGGAGAAACTCTGGTCTATTCTCTTCTGTAAAAACGTCCCAAAACCAAGAGCATCAATATATAAAAGAACTGGGAAGAAACCGCGCAGAAAACCGTCAAAACCGACCTGTGTGTCGAAGTTGTGTGTCGACACACAGTATCGACACACAGCTTTCTGTAAGCCTGTGTGTCGATACTGTCGACACACAGGTCGACACACTGGCTCACTGTAAGCCTGTGTGTCGACACACAATTTCTGTGTGTCGTCACACAGGTTCCTCCGTGCGCACCCGAAACGGGCTGTGTGTCGACACATGGGCCATGTGTGTCGACACACAGCTTTCTCCCCTGCGTTCTATAGGATTTTGTGTCAACGCATATGACCCATGTGTCGACACATACTCCCAATGATGCCCTAATCACTCATACAAGTATCGGGACAATCTCAAATACATCTTATATACATATAAACAATATTTAACACACATATATCCATTTTATACAACCAATATTTTGAAAATACATCAACAGTTAGAATGCAAACTCCAATATTGGCCGACTGATTGGAACAGGTTTTCTGGATTGAGTTAAGTTCTTTATGTGATTAAGGCCATAAGATTGTAATATTTCCCTGAAAAGCTAATGCAAGTGTATTTTGTTTCTTGCCTATCGTGCTTAGGCATTAATTAGTATCTTTGACTTTGGTATGATCTTCTTAATTGTCTCTTTGTTTACGTCTCAAGCAACTGCAGAGTGTTGTCTAGGTCTTTGAAGTAGCATAGCTCCCTCTAGAAATATCAGATTAACAGCGATTTTTATGCCTTTTGAAGGCTTTTAAGGTGCACCCTTTGAACTACAGCCATGCAACAATGTTGAAATTGATTAACTTAATATTTGTGTCTTGGAGCAAGTGTCTAGGGACATTTTTCATGGCAATTTCTGGGTAAATAGCTTTCAGTATGTCTAGACTTTCAAATGTATATGATAGATTTCTGTCAGAGTATTTATATACAGTGTTTGTAAAAGATAATAGATGCAACTTCTCTATTGTGGAATGATGTACATCTCAGCTTGTATATGTATGCGATTTTGCTGGTCGTTGAAGGGGCCAAAGGGCTCATGCACCACTAGCAACGAGGCTTTTAACTTTGCAGTAAATGCCTGTAAGATGTGTCTTAACTGCAATGAATGTTTTATGACTGCATTCGCAACACAACTTGATTGAGCAGTTTCAAGAATGTGATATCATTATCGTTTCTTCTCTCAAAGGATATGGGGAGGCAAAAAACGAAGAAGGGAACCCAAAGATTGCATTTTATATGAAAACATTTTTCCTTGGGGAACTAGTAGCATGAGAAATGGTGCTAATGCCAAAAAGATCCATAAATTGTCATATCAACATGGAAGTATGTAAATGGTTCACTTGTCGTTTCCTTCTCTCTTCCATGCATTATTTTTTGTTTCTATTGTTTATTTTTCTCTGACTGTTCTATGGTGGGTGTCAGGTGTGGGTGCGTGCGTGTATGTGCACTTTGTGTGCATTGGAATAAATGACCTTTATATAAAGGAAACTAGTTTAAATTACAACTGGTACATGACAATCATGTCTCAATTCGATGTCTGTAACACCTTGTCTCTAACTCTGCGACCGCAATTTACAACAGTAGTGTGTGTACATGTGCGCCAGTGTATGCATGGTGGGGTGTGATGTGGTGGTGGTTGGGTAGGGCGTTGTTGAGTGATACTGAAGTATGTCCTATTGACACTCGTGATTCTGCTTTGATATTCACTGGAGTGTTAGTTCAGTAAAAAGCGTGTCATGGGGATCCAATTATTCCTAATATTAGTTGACAGGTTCAAGAAAAAGTAGAGGGTTTATTTCTATAAACTAGAATGTACTTGCAATTGAATTGTTTCTCTTGTGCATTCTGTCTTCAATCTTCGCCAATGAGCTAATCTTTTATTCCATGAAATTTCATCACGCTGATCAATAGTTGTCAATCTTGAACTTTCCTATCTGTTAGTTCTTCTTACTCTTGATTATGACTTTGAATCTTATGCAGACCAATGACCAGTCAAGAGAAGCAGCAACTTACGAGGTATATTAAGAATTTACCACCAAAGAATCTAGATCGCATTGTGGAGATCATAAACCGTGGTAAGCCATCAGACATTCAAACATGCGACGAGATGCTTGTTGATCTTGAGAAACAGGTATTCATTTGGTTGCATTCTGTAGAAGTTCACATCAACGTATTTTGTACTATGATTTTAATTGTTTGTTTAAATGTAGGGAAATTTAACGCTTTGGAGACTCTATTTCTATGCCCAAGCCGTTGAAAACGCTGCAAAGCTTGCTTCATAGCTGTTATGTTCCCATTTGCCTCTCTTGAACTGCACTTCCACGGCAGATTCAGTAGGTTGTGGGTCTCTTCAGTAGCAGCAGAACCAGTTAAGGGCGTGTGCTACCAAAAGTCTAGGGTGAAATATTCATGTGATAGCGGTGAGTCCCTACATCTCGAGGGTTTGCTTATGTTCACATAGTCACATTTAGAACATCTTTACGAAGAATCTGTGTTTTTAATGATTAGGCAATTCAGTTGTGCCCTAATAATGACATAAAAATGGAGTCGACGTAAATATTTTATTTTTTTAAATATTGACTTTCACTTCCATTGTTGGTATAATAGTCGTTGGAAGTTTGATTGTTCCATCCAGACCTCTTTTATAGACTTCAAGACTTGATTGACGCACTAAAATAGATCGAGAAATCTTGTGTAATGCGAGCTAAGAGAAAATAAAAGCTCGTAGACATACTATGGAGATGCTGTTACTCAAAAGTCTCAACTGCTGAGTTCGCATTTTTGTGAAATTTTTGCATTGTGATCCTTCTCTCTTTTGAACAGGTAACGCTATAAGAAGATTTTTGCAGGTATATAGAGACGATGTGTTTTGGGCTGTTCCGATATCCTATCTTCAATTTAAACATGGTTAATGGCTAATTCTGTATGACCTGTTCATGGGAGCCATTGCCAGATGGATCTTAAAGGTGACCTAATCACCAAGTGGTGCTGTTGGTAATTCGCTCATCTTTTTTGTCCCATTTTGGAGTTCTTTTTCTTTGTATTAGGCAAGCGGTGGAGCTTTGTTTTGTGGTTTTGGTTTGGGTTTTTTTTTTTTTTTTTGGGTTTGTTGATTAGGCTAGTGATCATACTACTGGTGTTGTATTCAATTACATTGTTAGGCTAACAACATGTCAAAGAAAGACACCAAAGAAAGAAACAGCTACATGTGATACGCTTACATTTGATAGTATTTCAATCTGGGTAATAAGGTTATCCAGTTATAGGACCAGGACCGACCTTATCTGTAGTCCTGTACTTGGAAGTTTCGGATTTGAGCTCGATTAGTGTTATCGAGTTTTAAGTTTGAACCAGGCATTATATGAGTTCCTAACCTCTGTTGGAACTTGTTTTAAGAAGATATTGATATGTTTGATTAGGGAATAATTTGATTTGATAGTCTAATTGAACAGAGCAATCTAAGCTGCCAACAAGTCATCATCTTGCAACAACTGCTGGTTATTTAAGGAGCTATTTGACCAATGTAATGCCATTATTGAGTTCTTAAACTACTAACCTCGTTAGTATTCTGTTTGGAATACATATATAATTTTGCTTAGGTTACATGTATAACGGTGTTAGTTTTAGCTTGATTGATAAAGTACCATACTGGGAGAGAGACTCCATTCGCAGGTTTGAATCTCTGCAAGTGTAGATATCATATGAGAGTATATTGCTTTAATAAATAAGCTCATGTCTACATCTGTTTATATCCCCGATTTTTGTAGGAGAAAATATAAAATTACACATGTAGGCTCACTCAAAAATTAATGACGTTAATATAGGTGGTTGATTGAGAAAATTTTAATAATTTTTGAAGGTATTATTTTGAAAAATACAAAAGCTGTGATAGTTAAGTAAAAAATGATTATTTTTAATTGTGACTCTTTATTTAAAAAAACCCTAAATTTTAATCAAGTCGCGGGTATTGAATACTAATGAAATAAATAAGTCAAAGAAATACAATTAAATTTGTTGTTTTTTACTTGGGTTATATTACTTTAATCATTTTAAATCACTTATATAGAGTTGGGTTGTATAATTTTCAAATTTTTCCTTCGGTGACTAATCTTTTTTTATTTTAAACTAGAACAAAAGAAAATTTTTTATTAAAAATAAGACAGCTAAATCTTTAAAAATTTGACTGACTTGATTAACTTATCAAATTGTACCTACTTTGATAACGAAAAAGAGACTTAAGCATTGTGCATGTACTTAAAAGAGAAAATTAATGCAACCGTCATTACATGACCAATAACACTAGGAAAGGTGAAAAAGAGCAATGAAGATGATTGCAAAAAAAAAAATGTTGTATGTCACAAGAGAAAAGTTACGACAATGTCACGAGAAACTGATGCTTAGGAACTAATTTGTCGTTCATGACAAATTATGTCTTAGTCATGTTATTTTCGTGCTCTTCTTTTTTTGTGTCATGTAGCATTACTCTTGCAAAAAAAGGGGTGTATTTATAGCAAATTAATTAAAGAAAATAAGTAGTACGTGAAAAGTTTAAAAAAAAAAAAAAAAAAAAAAAAAGTGAGAATAAAAAGAGAGATGGGGGGGGGGGGGGGGGGGGGGACCAATTGAAGCGCTCGTGCAACTTATCGTGTGGATTTGACATAACCAAGTCTGGACAACATCAATCTCCTTGTCCCTTTCGTTGTCCAGTTTTCACATTTAAAGATATTTAAAAAAAAAAAAAATTGTATTAATTTTAGATGTTATCATATCTTAAAATATCATTGGTCATTACTAATGTTGTTATATGATTTGCCAGTTTGGTGCCATTGTCGACCCCTCGGGTTGGATTAGAAGAGAACACATTGTCAAATTAAGCTTTTATCTTGACCTGCAATGCGAATGCATACTCGTGAATTTACTGGCAGTTGCTATTATTGAAGCTACTATTGTGTTCAACATTGTAGTTTGAGTAATTGGATGATGTTATGTGATTGGGTCTGGCTGTATTCGACTGACCTTGGACCTTAGAATAGCCGGAACAAATAGTTGAAGTGTAATTACATTGGCATTATCATAAAAGTTTTTAAAGAGCCCCTTGTCTCTTTCTTTTCCTTCCCACATTCATCACTAAAGCAAAAGCAAGCCTATGATTAACAACAAGCAATTCTTTTCAAGGGGCAGGAAAGACTTAAGTTCAATCTCTGTTTTCGAAATTTGGTAACATTTTCTTTATAGTACCTGTAAAGAAGCTAACAGCTTTATTGCAGATCATTTTGTAAAGCTAGGTGTATGTCACAATGCTCAACCGTTCTATATATAGTTTGGCTTTAAACATGGTCCGCACAATCCTCAAATTATTTTCTATTATTGTCTTCTACTACTTTTTCTCGTATTTTATTGAAAGGAAGACTCTATATTACTTACCAAAAATAGAAAGGATTTTAGAAATCCCTTTTAACAATGAAACAACGTATATATTAGGTTACGTGTGGTGCCTATTTATATTGGGCCTTCTTTATGAGATACAGAAGTGGGCTAATCCTATTGAGGCCTATGACAAACTAGGGTTTTAGGGTTTCGGTTAGAGTTAAGAGAATGATGGAGACTTGAGAGACGTCTCATGTAAACTCCAATTGATAGAATGAAATTATTATACTCTCTTATGTGGATATAAGTTTCAACTGAACTAAGTAAATTCCAGTATTTTCCTCAATTCTCTCTCATTTATGATTGTTATTTTGATTTAAGATTCGATATCCTATGGATAGTTATAACGAGTAGCATCAAAGGCCCTATAGTATATTAAAAGAGGACGATCAGCCAAGTTAAGACAAGATAATTACTGCTAAACAGTATAATAAAATTTGTTGGTGGTGCAGGGAAAAGGACAACAATTTGGTCGGAATTATGTAATGAAAATGTCATTGTCAATGTCAAAAACCCCCTAGATGGAGGGTCAATTTATTGGGTTTAATTATTAATTAGTATATATTATGAAAAAAATAATAATAAAGTGATAGAATTGTCAACATTTGTGTTTACCATTGCTCTTTCTTTAGGGAACCTATGCACATTGCCATTATTTGATCCACATGCTTTCCTTTTGTTTTTTGAATTTTCCTAATGTTTATACCTTGAGTTATGTTATTGAAATTTTGATCTACATGCTTTCCTTTTGTTTTTTGAATTTTCCTAATGTTTATACCTTGAGTTATGTTATTGAAATTTCGATCTAACTGTAAGAAACTGTAATTGAGTGGTTAGAATAAAAGATTTAATATTATAACAGTCTGCTCAATGTATACCCCACTTATTAAAATTGTCTATAATGTTATATATCAATATCTGAAAGAATACCAGTTATGTAGCAAAGAACGAAAGAGGGGACAGCACAAACTGTAAACGTATTTTATTAGCTAGAGATTAATGTATCCAATTATGTACTAAATATATGGTAAAAGTTCATTAAGTTGCAAAAAGAATAATTAGTTTAATTTTATTTTGATAATCCAATGATTTTTTCTAATATGATGATAATATATGCCACCAAGTAGTAGTTTATCTAATTTTAGTTATTGTTGTCAGCGCAGAAAATTTTATTGTTTGGACAATTATATAACTTGAAGAGAGTAACAGTCACAAAATTTTCAAAAATCGCCCAAATATTAATATTTTTTACCTAGAAAAATATTGGTATATTTATTATCAAGGCTGTGAAAGGTTCATAACTTTTAGATGGAAAAGGGCCAACAATACCCCAAAAAAAAAAAAAAAAAAAAAAAAATTTGTGTAGATGAGTGGGGAAAGTAGGGGTGGGCATCTCATTGCAATCTTTGTCGCTTGAGACAAATGGAATAATTACTTGGGTTGCATGCAATATTCACTTTTACATCTTTCTTCTTTTTGATTGATGAGATTGACTAAGATATACAAGTATTACAAGCAGTTCCTTTAGACTTGCGTGTCTCTTATTACTATTATTTTATTATTACTTGCATGTCTTATATTGCTTTATTTGACTTGTATGTGTAAATATTGTTCTTTCTTTCATTTTATTTTTTTATAGTTGGAGGTATTTTGGAAACAACCTCTCTATAGGGTAGCACCATGTAGAGGTAAGTTTGCATACATCTAGAGACCCTACCTTGGTGGGAGCCACTTTGAGGCATTGGGTTGTCGTTGTTGTTGTTGTTTTGACTATGAACTTGTAGTTTCTTGTGGTGTGGTTTTGGGTTTTAGAAGATCTTTTTGGTACTGAGTGATTATTAAGGCGTGTGTTTGTTAGATGATTTGGAGTTTTTGGTGGAGTCATGATGGTGGGTACGATGTTTTGATCTTGTTGTGTAGGCTTAATATAACCATGATGGATTCAGAGTATAAATCTAGCCTAAAAGGGTTTATAGTATTTCGTCATATGCAATCTACACACACAATAAGATCATTTTTCTGAGCTACTCTTGAGAGTTCTAGAGTTTGATACAGATACTTTGAAATGGGATCTGTCATACATTGTTTTTTTTTTTTTTTAGAAAAATAAGTACTAGTTAAATAAATTATACAATAGAAATATATGTCTGCGTCTAAATACGTTCATGATCAACACTTTCAGTCATTTTAGTCCTATTTTAGTTTAGCGTAATAGACTCTTGATCGCTTATCTTTGAATGCAATTTTTCTCATAAGTGGGTAAATAACAAGTCAGATTGTTGACAAAGAATAACGAAGAAACAAAATACAAGAATAGAAAACGCTCTATAAATTATAGCTATGCGTTCGAGAAGATAGATTGATATGCGTTTTGATCAGCTTCTCTTTCTGTAGGTTTGAAAGAAACTCCACAACCCATTTGAGAGATAATTGATGGTGTTTGTGACGAAACCTAACCGTAATGGCGCTATGAGGTTGGATTGGGCGCACGCAAAATGACCATTTAGCTAGAAATCACATTGTGTCTATTTGATTGTTTTTATTGTTTCTGTTAGGTTTATGTCTCAAATTACTTGTTTTAAGTTTATGGAGTTGTCGAAGGGTCACCGATCGATCGGGAGGGAAGCCTGATCGATCGGGTGATTTAAGAAAATTTTCAGGATTTTTGGGCCGTAAGAGGGCCGATCGATCGGGACCTCCCAAACACGGGTCTATAAATTGGGATGTAGGGTTTACGTCATAAGGCATCCAATTAAAGTGTGAGGCGCCGCCATCGAGAGAGAGAGATGTGATTTTGTAATTCCTCCAATTCAGATATTCGGTTGCTACGAGAGTTAAGAGAAAGTGATTGTAATTCTTTCATAGATCTCGTTCAGAGGAAGTGTCGTTGTAATTCTTCCGTTCAGTATCAATAAAGAATCTCCATCTCCGCCTATGGTTTTTTTCCCTCTCGATTGTAGAGGGGTTTCCACGTATTTCTTCTTTCTTTCTCCATATATTTGTTTACTTTTTATTTGTGTGAGTCACATTATTAGAATCGAATCAAGTGATTAGGGTTTAAGCTTCCGTGTCAAGTTTTCCCTAACAAATTGGTATCAAAGTATATCGATTTGTTCCAGTTTTTCCACACAAATTGGTATCAGAGCCCTGTTTATTTCGATTTGATAATATGACGTTCGCAATTAGGTCCAAAGTTGAGAAGTTTGGTGGTCAAGGGAGCTTCAGCTTATGGCAGGTTAGCACTAATGGCCTCTTAACTCAGAGTGGCTTGAAAAAAGCTTTAGATGGGAAAGAGAAGAAACCAGAGAATCTGACAGAAGCACAATGGAAGGAGTTAGATGAGAAGGCTCTCACTGCAATTCAGATGTGTCTTACCGATGACGTTTTGACAAAGTTCTGGAAGTGAAGACCACTAAGAAGTTGTGGGAGAAATTGCAAGATATGTTCTGTTTCAAGTCCGTCTCCAACAAACTCGAGTTAAGCGCCGGTTATTCACGTTTTGTATGTCAGAAGGTACGTCACTTAAGAATCACGTCAATGAATTTAATTCAATTATTCAATATTTGAAAGAATTGGATGATGTTCCTAAGGATGAAGATCAGGCAATGTTGTTGTTATGTTCTCTCTCTACTTTATATAAGGGTTTTGTTGAAAGCATGATTTATGGTGATAGACAAACCATATCTATTGATGAAGTTAAGAGAAACCTACTAAGTAAAGAACGAGTAGATAGAGAATTATCTGATTCTGTTTATAACTCAGGTAGTGGTTTATTTGTGAGGGGGAGAACTGAGTATGATCATAGTGGAAGCAAGTCTAGGTCTAGGCATCAAGACCTAACCTGTATCTATTGTCATAAGAAATGGCACATTAAGAAAGACTATTACAAGTTTAAAAGAAAACTTGAAGCAGATAACAGGTCTGACCAGAGATCCATAGTAGCTAGTGTTGTGGATGGTGAGAATGACGATCTTCTACTGTCTGTGTCTGAAACTCAGTCCAATTTGAGAGATAGTTGGATTTTGGATTCAGGTTGCTCCTATCATGTCTGTCCTAATCGGGATTGGTTTTCCACGTACGAGTCAGTTCGAGGTGGAGTTTCTTTGATGGGTAATGATACTTCATGCAAAGTTCTGGGCATAGGAACAATTCGTTTTAGGATGTTCGTTGGCACTATCAAGGTTCTGATCGATGTTCGTCATGTTCCTGATTTGAAGAAGAATCTCATCTCTTTAGGTACTCTTGAATCTAAAGGGTACAGGTACACAGCTGAAGGTGGAGTTTTGAGGGTCGTTAAGGGTGCATTGACAGTTATGAAAGGCAGAAGGTTAGGTACACTGTATGAGCTTGTCGGTTCCACAGTTGTTAGACCTGTTACAGCATCTTCATCATCCTTGTTGACAGAACCAGAGATCACAAATTCAAGATGTTTGAGATTGGATCATTCAGGTGATAGAGGTCTGTCTGAGCACAGTGTGAGGGGCTCTTTGTGTGGTCAGTCTGCAGGACTGATATTATGTGAACAAGGGCTTTATGGGAAGCAGAAAAGTTTTCGCTTCAAGCAATTCCTGACAAGTAGACGTGTCATGTTTGGTGAGTCTTCGTTATTGTCTCTACAGAAGATGTCATCAGTTGATTGTGATTCAGGTCAGGTGAGTAAGCCAGAGGGAATTCAGTTTCAGTTAAGTAATACAGTTCAGCAACAAGTGGCTATTTCAAATAATGTGTTAAGAGCTAATTCAGAGAAGAAGAAGATTGGCATTGCTGATAACCTCTCAAATATGTTCACTCAGTTGTTACCTAGCAGGAAGTTCAAGCTTCGCTCGGACTCGGTTAGGTTTCGTGTTTTGTTGAGATTAACCCCGTGTGTGGGGTGTTTAGTGGAGAAGGTGGATGTAATTCTTTTATGTATGTAATTTGAGCCAAGGTGGAGATTTGTTAGGTTTATGTCTCAAATTACTTGTTTTAAGTTTATGGGGTTGCTGAAGGGTCACCGATCGATCGGGTGATTTAAGGAAATTTTCGAGATTTTTGGGCCGTAAGAGGGCCGATCAATCGGGTGTTTCCCAATCGATCGGGACCTCCCAGACACGGGTCTATAAATTGGAACGTAGGGCTTACGTCATGAGGCTTCCAATTAAAGTGTGAGGCGCCGCCATTAAGAGAGAGAGATATGTGATTTTGTAATTCCTCCAATTCAGATATTCGAGTGCTACGAGAGTTAAGAGAAAGTGATTGTAATTCTTTCATAGATCTCGTTCAGAGGAAGTTCATTGTAATTATTCCGTTCAGTATCAATAACGAATCTCCATCTCCGCCCCTGGTTTTCTCTCCTCTGAATTGTGGAGGGGTTTCCACGTAAATATTGTGTGTTCGTGTTTGATCTTTCTTTCTCTATATATTTGTTTACTTCTTGTTTGTGTGAGTCATATTATTAGAATAGAATCAAGTGATTAGGGTTCACGCTTCAGCATCAAGTTTTCCCTAACAAATTGGTATCAAAGTATATCGATTTGTTCCAGTTTTTCCGCACAATTTCTAATGCTTCTTTAAAGTTTTTTTTATTGGTAAATGTGAGACGAAATGTCTCCGCAGTTTGTACAGAAGTATAATTAAGATAGTATAAAAGAATAAGGAAAAAATTCTAAAGAACATGACAATAGTGAAGCAAGCAATGATACATACCGTGATCAAAGCCAGACAATAGATGGATGATTTGTGATGTGCCTTCTTTTCCAAAATGATCTACAGTGAAGTTTGCTTCCCTATGAGTGTGTAAAGAAGTGACGCAATTAAAATATAAAGATAGAGATCCAATTTTATTAACGAAAAAAATTTTCATTTTCTCGAAGAGATTGCATTTGTGAAGTTTGCTTTGATAGTTGAGGATTGTTGATGTATTTATTCTTTGGAACTGAAAATCTGTTATATTTATGTACAATTATTCTTAGAAAATAATTATAAGATTAGTCGGCTGATAAGTAAAGGTAGTTTTACACACACGCACACACACACGTACGCATGCATACTTGCTAGTTTAGTTATATGCTAAAATTTATTTTTGAAAACCTTGCATTATTAACTTTAAATGTTCTTTCATTAGTTAAAACATTAAAGCATAAACACACTCATATTAACATCTTTTCTTAGGAGATTAATGAATATAACAAGGAATCAACTTATCCAAAAGTTTAAGTTGATAGGTGAAGGCTCATGATTGATTTTATACTCTAATATATTCCTTCATGCAAATGCCCCATTTAAGCATGAAGCTTGGATAATGTGCATACTCACACCATACTTTATGCTTAAATTATGTTAATATTAAAGTGGGAGCTATTAGAATTCGAATTCGTGACCTCTTGGTCACAAGGCTCTAATACTATATCAAAGAACCAACTTACCAAAAGTTTAACCTGATGAATGAAGGCTCATAATTGATTTTTTTACTTTAACAGAATTAAGTATAATTTTTTATTAGCCATTTCCCTAGTTTTTTTTTTTCAAAAAAAGATGCTTAAAATTATAAATAAGTTTTAACAATCATGTTTGGAAAAAAAAAAAAAAAAAAAAAAAACCTCTTAAAATAGTGTCCACATAATAAATTACATGTACATGTGCAAAATTCGCCTACATGGACAACATCTTAGGAAGTATTTTTTTCGAGACACTATAATAGAAACGTTTTAATTATCTTAATTTCTTAATTACGAAAAGACACCTATTTCTCGTTCTGATAGTGAGAAATCCTGGGAGAGCAAACAAGTCGATCTAAGCCCCATATAAGTTATTTGGAATTGGTTTTGATAAAAACTCCTAGCTCGCAACTGATTCGAATCCTTAACAATTTTCAGACGTTTGTTCGAACTGTGTTCGATAGAAATATTTATTTCACTTATGACCTGAATCCTTATTGAGCTATCATACCTTTGTTCAAACTTAGTTCAATAAAAATGCATAACGCTCTATTATATGAGCTATTTAAAATATTAAAAATTAGCATCCATCTACTATGGAGCTAAATGAGCAATTAACGAGTACTTGACAACTCTTTAACTACTATTTGCAAATTTTATAGAGTTGAGCGCACCCTTTTTGAATTTGGTTCATTAAGCTTATTAATCTCACTCGAACCCAGACCCTGCTCACACGGGAGCCCTTGTGACACTGGACCTGTTGTTGCTGTTGTTGTTGGTGATCTCTCTCGAACTCGACTTGCTAAAATTATCAAGCCTCTAGTTCTTCATGTTCGAGTATTTATTGCCCTCATGCACAAATAGTTTCTTCGAATGTGCTTCATTCTTTTACACACCTGAAACGCTATAAAAATGCGTTGCCTAACAAAAATTGTTCATCCCTAAGATCCAGTTGAAATGTGGAAAGTATCGTGAAAGAGAAAATATACGAAGGAAAGCATTTTTTTTTCCATGTTTGTCATACCGGTAAAATATGAAGAAAAAACTTGAATGAAAAATTTACAACATATATAGCAGACTTGGAGGAAAAATATTTTCCCTTTGAAACTGGATGGAAAATTGGAAAAGAATAAACTGAATCCAAATGATACGAGCTCAATATACGCTAGACTTGATCTCATATATTTCATGTTTCATCAATGCGGTCTGGTTTGCATGTTACATAAGTTCATTGCATAGATTAAAGTATGTTAAGTATATATAAAGAATATAAACTGAATAGAATATTTGGCATTTAAATAGGTACCTTTGATTTAAGCATTTATCACTTAGGTATCATGGCATTTCATTATACACAAAGGGATGTCCTGCAGTTTGAAAATTTTATCACTTATATACTTTCTGCAGCAATCCGGTGAATTTTTGTGTGAATCCAACCAATTTTCACCATAAAATGTTGATATAATACATGATTGTAGTAATATATATAATCCATGTTTTCAGGTGTTTTGAGCCTTCTTGGCCTGGTCGTTTTGTTTGTAGTTGGGGTAGGTCTCCTTGGGTGTGTTTTTTTTTTTATTTTTTTTTTATTTTTTTAAAGGTAGCTCATTTCTGTGGTCTTTTACTGTTTAAATTTGGTGTCTTTAGGGTTAGGCTTATCTTTGTGAAGGCATTCGTTTTGGTTTGGTGTCTGGTTGTAGGCAGTCTACTATCCTGGGTAATTTGGATTGTTTTTTTTGTTCATCTTCAGTCCCTTCCCTGCACTATTGTGCTTTCTCGGGCTTATATTTAAATCATCGAAAAAAAGTTATGATCCATGTTAGTGTTTTTAGCAAGAATTCAGTGGATTATGAACTAGATTCTAATGAAAGTTAAAAATGTATTATAGAAATTGTGTGTCATGTCAACACTTTTGGCAAAAAAAAAAATCAGATTCTAACAAAGGATAAGTATATTTTAGAAATCATATTTTACATCAGCATTTTCGAACATAAATCAATCATATTTTGATAGAGTATACTTTATTAATAGAATATTTAAACTTCAATACATCTGAGTTATATGAATTTAAATTTTAAGGTTTCTTGTTGTATATATTAACAGTTAGGTACTTAGGTGATAAAAGCTTATACTCAGAGACCTAAATAATAAATTTTCAACTGAACAACAGCAAAATAGATACCAGAATATTTCACACATTTTAATATGTTCTTTTTCTTTTTCCAATTTCCCACCCTAATATATAAAACTTATATTT
Source organism: Simmondsia chinensis (assembly GCA_018398585.1). Taxonomy (NCBI): domain Eukaryota; kingdom Viridiplantae; phylum Streptophyta; class Magnoliopsida; order Caryophyllales; family Simmondsiaceae; genus Simmondsia; species Simmondsia chinensis. The sequence goes on along the minus strand of JAGTTD010000002.1, from coordinate 7,165,935 downwards.
TTTCCCCCTTATTTTGTCTAGATTTTCTTTTCTTTGAGCTTTTATTTTTTACATTTTTCTTTCCCTCTAAATTTTATTATTTCTAAATAGAGCCTAAAGAATGTTAATATTTATCATATTATGACGATGTGTAAAAGTATAAAATATGTCTCTCTTCTAAGTCTTCTTTATTAGCAGTGTCACAATTACCATGAAGATTCGTAGCTTTACTAACAAATAACAGTTAATTTTATACTCTTCAAAACCCTCAATTGACTGATATTATTAAATGCATATAAATTTCCTATAAAAATATCATTTATAAAATTTTTAAATTAAAAAATAATACATTAAACCTCTTGATATTAACAGTAACTAGCTGCACCTCGTGCGATGCACGGTTATTATATTGAAGAGTTTAAGTCATAGACATCTAAAATTCTTTAATTGAGTCAAAATAATATTTATTTAATGACCAAGGGTCACCAATTGCAGGAATGATGTGGCGGCCTCATTTAATTAAAAGTTGACAGTTGCATAAATAACATAACTTTATTTCTAAAAAATAAGTAGGGGAAGTTATTTTCTCTTTTTTTTTTTTTTTTAGTGTCATTTTGTATAATTTGACACTATTTTTCAAAATTTTTACTTTTAAAATATCAATATTTTACTTCAAATTTTATTTGGGCACCATTTTTTAGAATTCTAGTTTCCAAATTTTTAATATTTTGCTTATATGAAAATTTGTAAAATTACAATTTTGGAGAGTGATGTCAATTGAAACTCTCAGCAAAAATTTTAAAAATATAAAAATTAAAATTACGAAAAGTAATCCCAAAGTTGAGGGAATAACTCCACATATCTACTTTTAAAATTAAATTATAGAAAATTAAGGGGAGTAACTCGCCAAGACTCTCATTTTTTGAATTAAAATTAACTTTTTATTTTTAAAATTAAATTATATAAAATTACACAAAAAAAAGAGGAAATGACTACCCATACTCAATTTTTAAAATCTACCTATTATATTAGTGCAAAACTCTCACTCCTCGTAAACCCCTTTAAATTCTTTATTTTAAAAATTCTATAATTCTAAGCCATTTCATCGCAAACTGGCTTTTTCAAACAAAAAATATTAAAGCACCTGTTAAGAAAAATATATATGTCTTGATGAAATAACGTATTTTTCAAATAAAAAATATGTTTCTTTGATATGTTTTTTAGTAAAGAGGCTTTTTTTTAGTGAAGAGACATATTTATTAAAGAAAATACATGTATATTAATGAAAAGACGTGTTCCTTAATGAAAGGACTCGACCATTGGTGTTTTAATGGAAGTCAACCTTTTCTCTATAAATAAGATCATGATTCTCTGTCTACCGTGACATATAAACCTATAAACACGAAAGATAATTAAAAAGCGGTTAAAAGGGAGAAATCATATTTTTTTTTCAATGTTCATACTCAACGATCAATCAAAAATTGCTATTAATTAAAGTATAGTCTTAATTTTAATATGTGAAAATTATAAAGTTCAAAATAGATTGAAAATTTATAATATGCATAATATAATTGTAATGTAATAATATAAAAAATTAAAAAAACAAATATTTTTGTATATCGCACGGAATAATACTCATTTAAATTAATTTAGCTTGTATAAATATCAATCTTTAATTAGATGGGATTGCCACTTGGCATGAGTAATGTGGTGACCCTGGTTATAGAATAATTTCTCCGTAAAAAAGCTCAGAAAAGGGACCCACAGCTGCCTCACGTGCGCTGCCCCCCCACCCTGTCCCCTCTCTTTCTTCCCCTTTTTATCCTTTAATTAGTTATAAATTAGGGTTTTTTTAAATTAAAAATTACTTATATTTTAAATAAGATATCAAAAAATTATTTAATTTTTTTAATTTTTAAAATCACATCTAAAATTTTTCAAAACTCTTTTGATATATAATGACATTGTTAACTTTCCGTCAAATGAAATATTGCATTCTAGGTATAAATGAATTAGAACACCAAGTTTAAGTTAATTTAATCAGATTATATTAAGTAATATATTTTATAAATGATAAAATTAGCCTTCTCCTTTAAAATTTATAAAATTGTTAAGGATTCGGCGTCCTACTACAAGCTTTTGTAACTAAAAAAATTTAAAAGTGTTTTTTATTTATAAACTTGTTTATAATTCATTAACAAAATACAAGTGTTATTAAGGGTAGTTTGATAATTTTATATTTATTTTAATAGAAAGTTAACAATATCAATATTAGGTGTAATATCAAATTTTTTTTAAAAAGTTTAGATATGACTTTAAAAAATTAGAAAAATTAGATTTTTTTTTTTTTTTATACATCACCTAAAGTGTAAGTGGTTTTAGTTAAAAAAAACTATAAATTATTACTTTTTAAAAATTATCTAAATTTTAAGCGTGGTTTAAAAAATTACCTATATTTTCTTTTTTTTTTTAAAACCACATAAAATTTCCGAAATTCTTCAATGCTACGCCTTTATGTTAACACTATTGACATCTGATAGTTTTTTGCTTACGTGCATGACATTTAAAATTTATTTTTTTAAACATAAAATTATTTTAAAAAATATATACAAATTTTTAATATTTTTAAATACTTAAATTATTTCAAATGTAATTTTAAATTTTTTTGGAATTATTTTCTCTTTTTTTCAAAATTCACGTAAGCAAAAATTAACCAATATTATTGGTGTTAACATTAAGATGTGCGAATTAAAAATTTTAGAAAATTTAAATGGTCTTTTAAAAAATTAAAAATACGGATATTTTTTGAAACCGCATTTAAAATTTACATAATTTTCAGTAAAAAAAAAACCGTAAATTATTTATACTAAATATCTCTGCACTTAATATTTTTTTGAGTTTTTAATCCAATTATTTTTTATTTTTCTTGCATTACAGACATAAGAAAACAATTTTCTTCATACTCTTTTCCTTTCACAATATTTTTTAAATTAAAAAAAAATTTTGAACGAATTTTCAAATTTTAAACAAAGCTTAAAAGAATTTAATATTCATTGAACAATATCATTAAATGTGCATTTTAGTAAACAATGTAATGATCATATGTTTCCTAATCAAGAATAACTACATAAGTTAGGAGTATTATGGGGCTTAAATTAATTTTTATATTTTTTTGGTCAAATTGAATTAAATTCTATATTATCTTTAAATAATAACCCACTTTAATGGGAAAAAAACTTTATGAAGATTCCAATTGTTCAAGAATTTTATTTATATATATGATCATCTACACATAAATGTACATAATCTCCGAAGATTCTAATAGACCTAATGCTATCAACTAAGATCACAATTCTGATTTTGTCCATTCTGATAGTTAGAGCCGATCCTGACAATTTCAGGTTCTAAATGAACTTTACAAATAGAACCATTTGTATATATTAACATTTCTCTTAATAACACAATAATGATATAACGTATTATACATATAATTTAAAAGCTATAACCCTTTGGACCATGGGGCCGTTGAAATTATGGGAGCTTCAAACCGTTAATTAGGTTATTTGGGGTTATGTTCAGCCCTCCTGATAATGGATATATTTGTTCCCTTAGGCTCCATTTGTTTCGGGGGGAAAAAACATATTCTCGGGATTGGTTTTCTCCCTTTCTGTTGTTTGGCATAAGTTCTATGGCAAAAAAGGTTTTCCGAGGAAAAAAGCTTTTTCCTCAAATGGAGGAAAATGACTTTCCTTTGGAAAGGAGGCAAGTTATCATTCCAAACAATCCAAATTTCAAAGGTATCATCGATTTGAACATGGATCATACCAAAATTAACTAGACGGAATCTTAAATTGCTAAAGGTAATAGTTTCATACAAGAATTGGACGAAGAATGATCCGATAGCTCCAAAACCTATAGTGAATAATTATGTACTATATTAGCATTTTTGTAAAAAGATGGTTAGATTCTTACAAAAATTTATCAAATTTTAACATAAGGTACCCGCGTAATAAAATATTCAGACTTTAGGATACCTAATTATATATATTGAAATGTCAAGATAGATAATAAATGCTCAAACCTTAGGTACCTTAGTAGTAATTTCCCTTTTTTTTATTAAATGATAACTTTTTTACAAGCATGCATAACTTAGATGGTTCCAAATATATTATATTGCTACTTATGTTGTCCTGTTACTAGGTATAAGATAATTATTAGAAAATGCTTTCATTTAAAACAAACAAGGAATATCGTAAGATGAGACCGTGTTTTCCGTTGAAATAAATAACGGAAAATCTCAATGGGAATTTTCCTCGAAAAAATATTTTCCGGAGGAAAATATTTTCCAAGGAAAAGTACTTCTCCTGAAACAAACGGAGCCTAATCTTGGGCTTCCCCTCTACTTATCCAAAATGAATTGTATCAAACAACAAACTATTTTAAAAATCTAACTGATCAGGTGAATTTCAGGAATGATATTATACTGTAATATGTCTCTCTCATTCAAAACTCCTTTTTTTTTTTTATCAAATTACTTTAAACTCTATTGGATTAGAAACGTGAACAATATACCAACTCACCTGATATCTTAGTCATTCACTTGGATTAAGAATGTATAAGCTAGTCAACGAGTTAAATTTTGAAAGATTTGATCGGCTAATTGAGAGGTTTAAAATAGATTGGTAACTCAAGTCAAATTTTAAGAAATTCTATCATTCAATTCCAAATAAAAACTCAGCTCGGTTAGTTAAGTAATTCTAAAAATAATAAGGTTCGTCGTATAAGTCATTAATCATATTTTTTCGAGTTGTATATTCCATTAGTGTTTGAAATTTATAAGTTTGGTCAAATTGATTGCTTTTTTTTTTTTCCAAAATTGCTCCCTTATTCCGTTACTAACATTAGATAAAAATTAAAAGATCATCAAGATTAAATTTTGTTATAAAAAACATGACGAAATATATTCTAAAAATAGGAATTAATTTAAATAAATTTATAAATTTGGAGACAAATTGATTAAATAACTCATTATTTTCTCACTTAGCCAATTTTGTGTTCACTAAATTTCAAAACTCATTTGCTTTTTCCACTGTACGTCCCCTCCAATTATAAAAAAGGAAACTACATAATTCAAAACATATTAATTAGTAAAAGCATTTAATTTTGAAATAATATTTTATAGTTTTTTATTCATGCAATTTTGAATATTTTGATGTTGTTATAAATATCGATAATCTAAAGACGTAATTAGTAAAATATTACAGGTGTTACAAAATAGGGACTAATTTATATCAACATATAAATATTAGAGACTGATGAATTAAATAATTCATTTTTCTCCCTCGGCCAATTTTGTCCATTTGTCTAGAACTAACTATTCCTAAAGTTTAAGCTAATAAGTGAAGATTCAAAAATAATTTTAACTCTTAACATGCCACCTCATGCAAATGTCAATTGGACTTGAAACATAGATCATGCACAATCCCGCAAATACCTTGCGCTTAAAATATGCAAATATTTAGAGTGATGGCAGTTGGATTTGAACTCGTGATATTTTTTGTCAATAAGGCTCTAATACCTAGCCATTAACCAACTATCCAAAAGTTTAAGCTAATATATGAAAGGCCAAGAATAGCTTTATACTATAGTTATAACTAGTCAAAAATGTTTTCATAAATTTCTAAATTTATCATGACCCGTAAGTTTGTAGGGCTCACATTGAAAATATTTTATTTTTCACTTGAATGATAAACTTAATCGTTTTAACGTCACATAAGCGACCAATTAGGTACTCTATTAGAAGTTAAGTGATTTTACTATACATTAGCGACCAAGGTGGATTTTTGTTTGGAGTCGTGTGATAGAATTTTCTAAATCATCACTTGTGTGACCAATTTTTTTCATTTTAAACCACTTAGGCAATCACATGGAAATTTTATGAGTTGAGTAATGGAATCGATCATCCACATACGGAGCTCTAATGACTAACTTTTCAATTTTAAACCAGTTGAATGATCAGGAATCTTTTATCTACTAAACTTACATTAACATAGCAACAGTGGAAGCTATTGAGATTTAAATTCATCACGTCTTAGCCAATAAAACTTCAATATTATGTCAAGAAACTAAAGCCTCATTTAGTATGCAGGAAGTAGAAATTTATGGGAAGTATGAATTTTTGGCTCTTGTTTGATTGGCAAGAAGTAGGCAGATTGTGGAAAGTGGAAATCACTAAGTAATTTTCAATTCCTTCGAAACGCAAGAAGTAGCTTACCTAGCCCCCTAGTAAGTTCTGTTTTCTTTGTTTTTAGCTAGCCTTTCGAATGAAGTTCTATTTCCCATATTGGCAACCAAACATGTTTTATCTAGTTCATGGGAAGTTGATATAGGAATTGAATTCTCCATAAATATAACTTTTCATAAGAATTCAATTCATATGACAACCAAACGAGACCCAGGTGGCCGAAAGTATAAAAAGAGATTTTTGAAACAAGTAAGTGTTAGAAAGTGAAAAGACAAAAAGGGTGTGGAAAAAAGGAAGTGAAGAAAAAAGCCCTTTTTGCCTCTCATTTGTCCCTTTAAACCCACAAAGCAAAATCACTTGCAAACCAAACATACAACACAAAATGGTTGAATTATGCGTACTCCATTATGTGCTATGGCCACTTTTGTTCTTCATTGGACTGGTTTCTACTCTTGTTTTCCTTCAATTTTACTCAAAGAAATATGATCATCTTCCAAATCTACCAAAAGGGTCCATGGGATGGCCCTTTGTTGGGGAGACACTTCAGTTCTTGAACCCTCATCCCCCTAATTCCTTGGGAGGCTTCTTGCAACAACATTGCTCCAAGTAAGTCTTTTTTTGAAACACCATTTTGTGGTGAACAGATACATAATTCGTGATACAAAACATGCACACTTGCAAAAAGCAAGGCTTGAATCAACACACAAAAAGCGTGCGTCAAAAAACCATACACCCTTTACATAAATCGCGATACAGACCAGGTACACTTGCAAAAACAAGGCCAGAATCAACACGCAAAAATTGTGCATCAAAAAGCCACATACCCATTTACTCTTATGTGTTTTCCTTGATGAATTGACTTTGTCTATGTTCTTATCTTGTTGCAAAATGTCATAAATGTGATCATATCGCTTAGGATTAGGTCATGATCTGTTAGTAAGACACTAATGATTTAGCATTATTTAGGTTCAAATTTCGTCCAAGTCACTTCTTACTTACCCATAAAAATGATGCCATCCTATAGAAATATGATAAGGTGTTGAACTCGAGATAATAAATTTTCCTTCAATCTTTTGTTTTCAATTCCTTTGGAACCTCCAATCTTGATTACACAATTGTAACCATCAACATAGAATTCATGTTTTATCCACAAAGGCATGTTTGACATCGTTTTTTTATTTGTAATTTTTGGTTTCTGAAAAACTAAAAACCAAGTTTTGAAAATAATTCTTTATAGTTTTTTGTTTCTCACTTTCTTGTTTTCACTCAAGTGAGGAAACCTTGATAACGCAGGACTAAAAATAAGAAAAAACAGTTCTCAAAATATGGTTTTCAATTTCTTAGAAAACAAAAACTACAGATAAAAGACGATACTACTACAGGCCAAAAAAGTGTCAATGACATTGATTCTCATTCCCATGTTGAATCTTATCTTGGTTTATAGGTATGGCAAGGTTTTCAAGTCTAACTTGTTTGGGTGCCCAACAATAGTGTCCCTTGATCATGATCTCAACCTTTTCATACTCCAAAATGAAGAAAAGTTGTTTCTTGCAAGTTATCCAAAGGCCATGCATGGAATCCTTGGCAAATTCTCTTTGCTTATTGTTAGTGGAGACATGCACAAGAAGCTTCGAAGCCATGTCGTTAAATTTTCAAGCACTTGCAAGTCTAATCCTGACTACTTACATTATATTGAGAGGCTTTCTTTGTCTATGATGGAGTCGTGGAAAGGTTGCAATGAAATTTACTTCCATAGAGAAGCAAGAAAGGTAATTCCCTCCCCCCCCCCCCCCCCCCCCCCCCTCAATAATCAGCAAAGAAACTCGCAATATAAAATAAGTTGCACCCTCGAAAGCGAGGCTCAAAAGAAGCATAAAAAGTACAATAACTTGTAAGAAAGTAATGGTTACACGTCAAGCTCAAAGCTCTAAGGAAAAATGGGTTACACAAAGAGATATAAAAGGATCATGCATAGTCGATTTTACCGCATCTCTATTGAGAGGCGTTTTTTAGAACTTAAGTTGTAATTGATTGGAAGGAAATGCTTTTCTACCCCATTTTTCTTGTTTTAAAGGAAATACATAGAACTTGTTTTCGCCTCAAGGAGAAAGGAAGTCATTTTCCTTTATTCCACTAATTTAAATTCCCTTCCCCGCGTCAAATCTTACGCTTTTTTGTATTATGGCTTAATCTCAAAAATGTAAATTTTAAATAGTGAAATTAATTTTCTAACTCAAATAAAAGAAAATGATAAGGAGAAATATATTTAGTTTAAGATATGTTATTGAGAAATATTTTATGAGGGACATGTCTTTCCTTTAATCAAACAGAGCCTTAAATTCATTGCTTTCCTGTTACAGGGATAAGATTAGAAGTTGATTTAGCCTAATTTTGTCCATGATACGCAAATAATTTAGGGATTTAAATTCTACCATCATGTCTCCTTTCTTCTTTTGTTCTTCTGTTTTGTCATATTCTTTTCTTTTATATGTGTCGTTTGACATATGTATCTTTGAAAGACTTTCTTCTGTACTCTTTTGAAACATAATTGTTAAAAAAAAAAAAAAAAAAAAAGAAGATTACAATTGAATCACATAAAAATTTGCACCCAAATGTTGTTTTTTTTTTTTTTTTCCTTTTTTGGTCGTTTTTAATGTCAGATGTTATATGTATAGATGGTCTAGCCTTTATGTTGGACAAGTAAAAGACAATCGAAGAAAAAGGTCTAGCCTTTATATGGTCTACTCTTGATACATGCATTTATGTTACAACATACATACATATATATATATATATATATATATATATATATATATTTTTTTTTTTTTTATAGGTATTGGGGGAGTGTATTCTCATAGGTACAAAGTGATGCAAATATAAAAACACTAAAACACAAGAAGCATAAAAAAAGATTATGTTAGTGAAATTAGATTCTATGAAATATTAAAATGGGAACGGGTTTTTGGATAAAAGGCGTGGTGTCAGGAGCTTCTATATGTTCTTGAGAAAATTGTTCGTAACATCAATTGCATCAAAAGTTGGTCTAGATCATTCCCTTCATAGCTAATAACGAGCTTAGGAGTTTCTTCATTTCTTCAATCTGGGTTGTGGTGTTCTACTGCTACTCTATTTTGTCTCTTTGTTGTTTTCTTTCTTTGTTTTTTAGTGGGCCCTATTTTTATGGGTGGGCCTTATGGTGTTTTATGAGTTCCTTCAATAATTATCGGAAAATAGGATCTACGAGCAAATATCACGTAATGTAATCAAAGTCAAGTAACAAAGGAGTCCACTATAGACTATCTTGTTTTCCCCCAACTATCACAAAAAAAAACATATTATATTATATATTGAACTAAACAGATTCTTACCACCCACCCCCCCCCCCCCCCCCCCGGGGTTCTCATGAAGGCATGCAATTTTATTTTTTTTAAATATCTTATATATGCTTTGCCTTTTTCCGATAATTAGCGAGAGAAATAACAATACAAGAGCCTACGCACCCACAAAAGTGGGGCTCGAGGAAGCCCACAAAAGAGGGAGAGACAAAAAGCAACTTAATAAAAGGAGAATAACATCCAGAGTGAAAAAAAAAAAAAAAAAAAAAAAAAGGTCCAGGATAAAAACCATAAAATAAGCCAATTGAATATTCATGTAAGACAAGGGTCGAGTCCCGATCCAACTTCTGCTGACTGTTCTCCTAACATGTGCATTGTGAATGTGATGGATGCAGTTTTTGTTCAATCTGACAGTAAAGCAAGTGTTGAGCATTGAGCAAGAAGATCCACTTTCCACCAAGATATTAGAGGACTTTTTGACATTCATGAAGGGCTTTGTGTCTCTTCCTCTTAACATCCCTGGCACCCCTTATTTCAAGGCTGTTAAGGTATCAACACTTTACTAAATTCCCCCCTCGATTTTTCGAGGAACCGACTATCTAAAAGTTTAAGTTGTTTCAGAAAGATAAACATACTAAATTGAAAACTCATTGCTTGACATGCTCTTGTTTTCTTTTTGTTGAGTTTTTTTCTAGGCAAGAGAGCGGATATCGACTATTCTGAAAGATATTATGAGACAAAGAAGAGCCAAGGGAGAATGCAAAAAAGGCGACTTCTTTGACACATTATTATCTAATGAAAGCTTGAACGACGAAGAGAGAGTGAGTATCGTTATGGATATCCTACTTGGAGGATATGAAACGACCTCGACTCTTTTAAGCTTGATCTTGTTCTTTGTTGGGCATTCACCCAATGTTCTTGAACAACTTAAGGTTTGTCTTCTTACTCATTACTATTTACCTTTATCCATTTTGGTTTCCTTTGCAAAATTTCATGTGAAAATGTCTATGCTACTTAACAATGTATTTTTGATTTATTTATGCCATAAATCACTGTATTTTGGAGGTACAGTAATGTCCTAATAACGCCACAAACATCAAAGAAGGGGGGAGAAGAGTTGTGAACCCAGGATTGATGATTGGAGGATAGGTAGCATAATAATTACACTAAACCCGATAGCCCATCTGTCAAAAAAGTATATACCAAAAGAAAATTATAGTCTAAAAGACGATTAAATTAATAAAATAAGTAAAATAGAATCAATAATGAAACAACTAAGCCTATATTTTATGAATGAAAACAGGAGGAGCACGAAGAGATAAGGAAAAGCAAAGGAGAAGGAGAAGCCTTGAAGTGGGATGATTACAAGAAAATGAGTTTCACCTCCTTTGTAATCATCATTTCTCTTCTTCTTCTTTATTAATATCATTATTTAATTATGTAATAATTATGTTTTTCTTATGGTTAGTGACGTCGGATGTATATATATATATATATATTCATTATTAAAATGAGTTTTTTGAGTTACAGGTCATATGTGAAGCTTTAAGGTGTGGGAATGTGGTCAAGTTTGTTCATAGAGAGGCTCTTCAAGATGTCACTTTCAAAGGTATAAATTCATGCATACACTCCTTTTTTCCGATAATTAGAGAAAAAAATTCTCGAAACAAAGTATACCCGTACATGTATATACACACACACGTACATGCAGGAGAAACCAATTTGCAAACATTTTTGCTTAGTAAAAGATAAAAAGAAAACATACATGTAATTATAGTAATAATTGGTGACATAATAGTTGATTAAAAGAAATCATATTAGAATATGAAGGGATAACTGCTACTAAAGTTTAAGTTAATGAGTGAAAGTTCATCAATAATTTTATACTTTAACATTTCTCACATAAATGTCTGTTAATCTTGAATTATAGATAGTACACAAACTCAGTCTCGGACTAATTATGGGGCCAAAAAATGAATGCAGGTTATAAAGTACCGGGGGGATGGAAGGTACTGCCCATATTAACAGGGGCACATCTGGATGCATCCCTTCATGAGAATCCTTACCATTTTGATCCTTGCAGATGGGCTGTATGTCATTTTTCCTTCTCTCTCTCTCTCTCTCTCTAATTTTATATTTCTCGATCAGCTTAAGCATTTGAAAAAGTTGGTTTCTTAATATGCTATCAGAACCTTGTTCACCAAGAGGTCAAATGATATAAAATTTGTCATAAATTTTACGTCCAAAAGTTGGTTTGGTATTATAATTTTCTACTTCATACTTTATAATATAAAACTTATGTCCAAAAATTATATGTATCAAATAAAATATTGCAAATAAAAGTGTCAAATGGTATAAAACTTGTTATTTGTTGCTAAATGTTAGAGTATAAAACTATTCATGCGCCTTCACCCGTCAGCTTAAGTATTTGAGAAAGCTGGTTCCTTGTATCAGAGCCTTATTCACCAAGAGATTCCGAGTTCGAATCTCAACAGCCCCGACTTGCAATATTAAAACAACTTAAGCACAAAGTATGAGGTAGGCCTATGCACTATCCACGTTTCAAGCCCAATCGACATTCGCGTGAGGGGGCATGTATGTTAAGAGTATAAACTATTCTTGGGCCTTTGCCTTCACCTGTCAGCTTAAACTTTTGGGAAAGATGGTTTGTTGATAGTAAGCCCCAAGTAAATTTATGTATAAATTATATGTCCAAAAATTATATGTATTTAATGAAATAGTCCAAATAATTTTGCATGTATCGTAAACATAGCGCGGTTGCTATATATTGATTTTGTTAAAGAAGTTGCATGCAATAATTTAATGGATGGCATGACACCCAGAGCTAAAGATGAGGCAAGCCCAACCATGCACATCCTATGTATGTGACGTAGATAATTTGCACTTACATTAATTTAATTAGAGTTTTTTGTTTATTGAAAAAATCTAAAATTTAGATGCGGTTTCAAAAATCACTTAAATTTTTTAATCGTTCAATATCACACCTTAATCTTAACATCATTAACATCCGTTACTAATTTTGTTGGCGTAGCTTTTGAAAAAAAGAGAAAATAATTTTAAAAAATTAAATTTGTATTTAAAATAATTTTAAAATATGATGATGTTTTTATTTAATTCTGGCTAAGTAGGTGCATCAATGACGGATGTTAATGTCATTAGCATTAAGATGTGTGGTGTGTTTTAAAATGTGTACTTAAAACTGTCTAGTCGCAAGTGTACGAGATTGTCATAGCTTTGTTGAGTATACGGGTGTCATATCCACTGAGAGTTAAGTCAGATTTCGTTATGAACGAGTGATTGGATTTCTGGGTTTTTATTGATTGTTCATATAATTAATTAAAGAAAGCAATAAAATCTATATTAAAGGAGTCTGAGTTAAGTCAGATTTCGTTATTAACGAGTGATTGGATTTCTGGGTTTTTATTGATTGTTCATTTAATTAACTAAAGAAAGCAATAAAATCTATACTAAATGTGTCAATTCAATTGAAGTTGGTTCAAGAAATGAATTCAGTGTAGCTTTTACTTGTATCCCATCATTTACCAGGCACTAATGCACCAGATCCCATTAGAACTCCGAAGTTAAACGTGCTTGGGCGAGAGTAGTACCAATATGGCTGACCTCCTGGGAAGTCCTCGTATTGCCAACCCTATAAGGTTGGAGGTCCTCGAGAACAGCCTCTAGGTAGGGTTACACCCCAGATCTTGCTTAGGTGGGAGCCCTTGAGGCATTGAGTCTGTTGCAGTTGTTGTTGTATGACAACAATTTAGGAGGCTTAGGTTATAAGCACTGAACCTGGATTAATATTTAAACTAGAGCTTAGAGTAATGAACTAGTCTAAGGGTATAACCCCCATCTTATCACACTAAGTGTATCGTGGATTATCTCAATAGCACTAACAAGTTCCTTTGTCACTCCTACTTAAGTATTAATTCGTATAAAAGATAGTGTTCAAGGTTGGGTACAGTCTCAACCCTGACCACGTGTGAAAACCGGTTATGTTACGGTCTAGGCTACAAGCTCGTAAACTAATGCTAATATTTAGAGATCTTAACATGGCTACAAGCATACACAAAGAAAACCAAATAGTAATTATAAATTCTCCACAGGAATGCGTAAATAACATAACGAAATCATTGTCAAAAGCATAATATAAATCTAGGGTACGGATGGCTACCCCCCTTCATCCCTAACCTAAAAGAGTCTACTCCTCCATGGGAGTTTTACACATCATGAAATCTAAAAGAGAAAGCAATAATAACTAGAATTAAAGATTTGAAGACTCCCTTAATTGACGTTGACGGTGATCCTTACTTTGGTTCCCCCAGCATTCCAACCACCTGCGTTGCTGCGCTTGAGAAATCTTTGGATCTCGTGACGGTTTCGAGAAGGAGAGAACAAGAGGAAACGAGGCAAAAGATCCAAATATAAGTCTCCTAGGCCCAGCAAATATTTATATATATATATATATATATATATATATATATATATATATATATATATATATATATATATATATATAAACACACATACATACATACATATTAACATCCCTCGAACAATTATTTGTTTTAAGTTGTAAGACTGAATTTAATCCGATAGGTTCTTTCTTTTCACACATGGTCGGTTTCACAGAGTAGTCTTCAAATATGCCTCGATTACGCTTGATTTCATTCAATTTTTGTTTGTTTCGTTGCACTCCAAGTCTAAATGTATCTAGATTACAACAAAACACACATTTTAAAACCGAATACATTACAAGAATGAGAAATAAAATATATAAAGATAAGATACATCAGTGTGACATTAAAAATTTTAAAAATCTAATTAATTTTTTGAAACCACGTCTAAAATTTAATTAATAGTTAATTAATCATACCTAAATTGCTTTTTTGTCTCCCATAGTAATTATGATGACCCATTTACATTAATTAACTTTAGTTAATAAATGAGAACCGCGCCCCTCGTGCGGGGCATGCAGGACCCATGTGGCTAGGATGCTACCATATGTTCGACATTACCTCAAGCAATCTAAATAACTAATTAGGATCTTCAAATTGTGGGACCCTTAAACGTAAATGAACATACCCAGTGCCTCAAGAGCTCCCGCCTATGCAAGGTCTGGAGGGGGCGGATGTACGCAGCCTTCCCCCTTCAGGGTGTTAAGCTGAAGAGATGCTGTTTTTCAGTGCCCCCAACCTGAGGGTGAGGACTTCCCAGAAGGTCACCCATCCTGGTACTACTCTCGCCCAAGCATGCTTAACTTCGGAGTTCGAATGGGATCCGGTGACGGCGTGTTGGTGGCCTCTTTGGTGTGGGACCTTTAAAAGCAATTAATATAAAATTTACATATTTTATTTTTGTGATGATGTTTAAATTTTCACCTGTTAATAATATTAATAAATTTTATGATTTGAATTTTTGTTATTTATTATATCAGTATTTATATTGTTAAAAAACTGTCAATATATATGAAGAGTCATATTTGAAATGTTTGCTTTGGACCCTAAAAGTGTTGCGACTGGCCATAATCAGTATGAGTTGTTAGTTTGATATGACAATAAACTCAATATATTCATGATTTATGATTATACGTTTCTATTTGGTACAAAGGAAGTCGCTTTTTCCCAAAAAATGTTTCCTCTGGAGCAGATGCTCTTACCTTATGATGTTCTGTTATTTATTTAAAAGAAAATATCTTCTACCAGTTATCATATATATTATTTTCTTTGGAGCAAAATTATATACATTACTATAGAACAAAATACATAGAGATACAAGATAGACGACAAGCAATAGTGGAATGAAGATAAATATGCAAGCTATAAATATTGCTCTACTAAAATAATGACAAAGCAATATCTAGAATTCATTCCGTTCTAAATTTAGACCAATAAATAACTCGAAGCTATTTGAACTGCTTAAAATGGTGACTAATGCCGTATTTTAAAAGGGGAAGTCACTGTGCACTCATTTCCACTTGCGCAGAAAACGTGTTCCTTCGAAAAATCATTCCTATCAAAGAATGTGCGCCAAACAACAAAAAAGATGAAATCAATACAGCCATTTTTTTAACTTTATACAAAAATATGTAGGACCCGAAGACGAACAAGAAAATGGAAGCATTTGGAGGGGGGCCAAGGTTGTGTCCAGGCATGGACCTAGCCAAGGTTGAGTCTGCCTTCTTTCTTCATCATTTTGTCCTCTCTTTCAGGTATTTTTCTTTCCTCCTTTATATTCTCTGCAGTTTTCGATATATTCGGAGAATATTAAACCTAATTTAACTACAAAAATCAGATTATGAGGGAAGAAATGAGTAGGGACAGTGGGAAATGAGTAGGGACAGTGGAAAAGGAAAAAAAGTTACAACTATTGCATGAGGTTTAGCTAAAGTTGAGTCCTAGGCAGTCAAGATCCTAAGTAATCAAGTAGCTGTTCGGGAGCTCCAATTTGCTACTAATTGCCCCTTTTAATTTAATTGTACTATGGGTTCACTTTTACGTATGGAAAAATGTGATTTTCTGCTTTAGGCCAAGTTAATTATTGATATTTTTCACTATATTAAAGCTCTTATTGTCGTGAAATTTGAACATCGTCTACTTATCATGGAAAACAAGATTGTCGCAAAAACGAATCACTCTACAACAACAACAACAAACCCAATGCCTCAGAGGTTCCTACATAAGCGAGGTTTGGGAGGGGTGGATGTGTGCAGCCTTACCCTTTCAGGGTGTAACCCTATCGAGAGGATGTTTTCGAGGACCCCTAACCTTATAAGGTTGGCAACACAAGCACTTCCCATGAGGTCACCCATATCCTGGTACTACTATCGCCCAAACACGCTTAACTCCAGAGTTCTAATGGGATCCGGTGTCTTAATACCTCATAATTGAACCCTAATCACTCTAATTTCAAGAAAAAATTGCCATATTTGGCCGCCAAGTTCTCATCTTATGCGATGAAATGTTTTGCCACATTAGGCCTATGACGACTTTGGTGAATTGCAAAAAATGTGGTGGTTGTCACAACAAGTCCAATCTTGGCCCGAATTATTGCAACGTTTATTGTCGCCGCATCAGACTTTTGTGGGTTCATATCTGGTGCGGCAACAATATGTGCGCACCACATTAGAGCCATAATTTGATGACGTGAGTTTTTATTAGACCTCTTCACCGCGTTCTTTTGCTATAATGAATCTCCTTTTTTTTTTCATTTTTTGAATGAAAACTGTGCTATTCGTGTTGCCATTCAACCATTATCGAACTATTTTCAAGTTAATAGTAACTATTAACCACCTCTTAACAAGTTTGTAATGAGTTCTTATCGAGCCCCTAACGAGCCCTTATCAAACTGTTTGCAAACTGAACGAAATGAGCACCCCCTTGTTCTAAATCGAGCCCCAAGAACATACAGGAGCATCATCGATTTCAAATATGAGTAGTTCATCAAATATTGTGTTCATTTACGCCCCGTTTTAGAATGAATTGATAGAGTTGTGTACGGCTGTTGCAGATGGAAAGTAAAGGAAGATTTCCCGCTTGCATATCCATACGTAGACTTTCAGAGAGGCTTGCCTTTACTACTTCAACCCTTGCATGTCAAATAACTATTTTCTTTTTTTCTTTTTCTTTTCTGTTAATATTACTGTTCGTGCGATATGTCCAAATATTAACTTGCAATTAAATCGCACAGGATTTAGTGGGATTACATTTATTGTCTCACACACACACACACACACAAAAAGAAAACCCTTTTGTGTTCGGCTCCTGGCACTAATGACCAGTGTTTGACAACGGGGTAAGAAGGAATAAAGGGAGGTAAGAATAACGGAGAGTGAACTATTACCGCAATTTGGCAAATATTTTTGGAAGTTACCCGGGGTAATAGACGTTAAGCTTTTACCCTTCATTACCCTACTTACGACATTTTCTTTAACCTCCAAATTGAGGTGTAAAGAGGGAGATGATAGCTTTTTATGAAATCTTAGACAATTTTACATTTATTTTAACTATAACTCTTTTTATCATATACTCAACTGCTACAACTACCCTCCTCATATAAGCAGATAAGCTTTTTAGGTTCGAAATCCTCGGAAACAACCTTCCTTCTGGGCAACCCCCAGAAGGGGAAAGGCTGCGTACATCTACCCTCCTCAAACCCCGCTTTTGCGAGAGCCCTTGAGGCATTAGGTTGTTGTTGTTGTTGTAATCAACTGCTAAATAAAGATAACTCATTTACCCCTCTTTATCTTTATCCTCCTTTATCTTACCATTTTTATTAAGCATATTCAAATAACCGTATGATAATACATCCCCCGGTATCCCCTTTTAATTTGGCACAATTTATTTTTGATTCTCTTTTGCTTTTTTTTTTTTTTTTTTTGGTGACTAAAGTAACAATGGTCTGAAGAGAGAATTTTTTGAATACGAAGATGATGATCTCATAAGAAAAGAAAGAATATGATTTTCCATCACGAGAAGGAAAACCTTTTCCACCTTTAGCAGCAAAATCGATACCAAATGGATCAAATATGATTAATATACAAATTTACATAAGAAAATCAATTTACTAAACCAACAAAAAAACTCTTTTAGAGAAACAAAACAATTTTTAGATAGATCTTTTGAAGAAAAATTTTACAAATGAAAAATATTTTCCGTCCCACTAAACAAAGCCTAATACATCTCGTAATTCCTTCTTGCTTTCTGCTATCATAATATTGTTTACTTTAAAAAAGGAAAAAAGAAACGTATTTACTGAACTCATTTTTTGAAGTTATTTATCCAATAATGTGCCAAAATATAATTATAGTACAAATATATTAAATAGTTACAAACGGGAAGGTATGGATAATGGCTAGGTTCACATTGACATGGTTAATACAAACGAGTTGGATACCCACAAGGAATAAAAATAGGTACATTTATTGCCTCAAACCTGTACAGTACACAGATAATATCCATTTTATACATGTAACGAGTAACAAGATGGGTGACAGGTACGTGTACAAGTCGCCATGCACCCCTAACACCCTCCTCGGCCCATTTTCATCTCTATATGACTCGGAATCTACCCTACGTTTCATTGATCCACATAATATCCAATTATCACAGACAAACTTGATTGCCGTCTCGGTGTATCGAAATAGACTCAAAATAATGTTAACATAGATTTTTGAATCAATGTGACATCATAATGCATCGTACTCCTGTTCAGTATGACAAACCCTAACCCCAACCCAAACCCAAACCCACTACATTCATATGGATTGTTATACGAAATAAGCAAAATTTTTAAGTTGGTTAGATTTTTAAGTATGTTCATCAAATGTTAACCATTAAAAAAATAAATACAACTCATAATCAAACAAACTGATTGGATCAACGGACAAAATATATGAACAACAAATCTAAAATCTCTAATTATTGACACAAAAAAAATTTCTAAAATCCCACGGATCCAGCCAATCCCACACTTCAAATTCCATACCCTTTTTTTCAATTTTTTTTTTTTTTTTTTTTAATTTTACTATGTTATTGACAGACAAGTGAACTTGAATATTACAAAAAAAAAAAAAAAAAAAAAAAAAAAAATGGAATGAAGAGAAAGCCACAGGGGGGAATCAGTAGAGCTTGATTCTGGTGTTAATGGTGCTCCTGCATATAGGGCATATTGCTAAGTCTTGCCCACATTCACAGCATGTCTGCAACACAATTGAATTTAACATTTTAAATATGTTAAACGGGCCGTAATTTGGAAAAAATATCAACGGTTTTTTTTTTTTTTTAATGTAAAACCACCTCAATATTGGCAGTAGTTGATTGACAATTTTTAAACTATTGAAGGTGATTTTTAAAAAATTGAAATGTTGTGATGATTAAATGAACAAAATGACTACTTTTAAAGGTCGTTTATATATATATATATATATATATATATCTGCGGGAGCCGCAAGGCACTGGGACTGCTGTTGCTGTTGTTGTTGTTATATATATAACAACAATATATAATCAATTATACAACATGACTGAAAGGGTCTTTTTACACAATAGCACATTCAAAAGTGATCTATTTTCACCTGACCACCATAACATTTTACATTTTATTAAAAACAACACGGGTCTAAATTTTTTGAAACTCTTGTGACTGCCCATCGTTGGAAAATTGACAATGGTGTCACGTTCTCGTTTATTTTGCCTAACGTACTGTCCTTCTAAAGTATTTTCGATCTCAAAATCAAAAGCAGAATCGAGAGCATTTACACAAAAAGAAAAAATTCCCAGAGCAATCATCATAAGATCTTACCTGGTGTCCACAGCCGAATGCCATGTCCTTGTTGTTGGTGAGGCATATTGGGCAAAGCTGTTTCAAATCCAAGCAGGATAACCATAATTAACAACGCATTATTACCAACGACAACGCCATTAGCAATCACTTTACTATAAAGTGCACAGTTAAGGACCTTCACCTAATAGCTCAAGTTCATACATCCCATAAGCCCGCTAATTATTTACTAATATAATTTCTCAGAGAATATGAAGATGGGTTGTACATTATTCCTACATCAAAACAAATGCGAATTAGTATGAAACCATTCTTAAATCTTCACCCATTGGCGAAGCTAGCATTAATCATCTGGCTGCAGGTGGTTCAAAGAATTTTTGAAAAACAATATTGATTTTTATCCCTTATCCTAATTTAAAAAAAAAAAGATTATACCCAATAATTTCTCTGAATTTTCTCCATTATAAATATATTGTAAAGGATATATACATATAGAAGTTTTGGAGCATTTCGTAAACCATCATATTTCAATAAATACTTGGTTTTTTTTTTTTTTTTAATTATTCAGTAAATATTTTTTTTTAAATTTCAGACCTCTAAATTAAAACTTGTATATACTATTAAATTCGCTGTAATCTTCCATTCTCATCCCTGTCCCTGAAGAAAAAGTTTCTAAATCCGTCACTGCCTTCGCCTAAGAGAATAAAAGCCAATTTGGTTCCTCAACAACATAATATCAAAGGAAAGTTATGGCGCTGCATACTTACCAGATTATCATAAGAAGGATCCGGAGCAGACGGGGCTGTAGAGGTGCTGCTGCTGTCTTGATAATGAGATGGGCTCGGTTGGAAGCTAGAAGACCGGGATGTTTTTGGGGTGTTGAAGGAGGGGGGCTTACTTAAAGGGGTATTGTACATGGGTGGAGGAAGTGCGACCCTCTCCGTAGAAATTCCCCTTCGTCTTCTGCACTCAATCAAACATCATGGTATCAACACCATACGAACATCGTAGCAACATACAGAATATATGGATTGAAGTTGACCGAAATATTGAAGAAAGGTATTATATTTGAGAAGGTTCTAAATGGTTCACAGAACAGGCATTGATGTGACAATCAATCACTCCAAAATCTAATTGAAAGGTCGGCAAATTCAAACACGAATGACATTCTTCTTCTTCTAAAACAAGGTTGCATCTTCCATTTGTTTCTCAAACAAGATAGCACACCTGTTCATTTTTCTTAACATAATAGTCAGTTGAAGTATATTGGTTCGTATTTTTGACCTTAACTTCAAGTTTGATCACGCTGAAAAGGAGTAGAAGCAGCTTTTTAATGGAATAAAGCACTTTTCTGAACTTCCTTGGATGTTTAGCCAAGACGAGCCAAAGTTATCCTAGAAATCACTGTCTTTTCATAATTAAGATTTTTACAAGTGAGTATTTTGCCTTAGAAATTTTTTAATTTTGCTTTTAAGTCGATATTAAGAAGGAGCATTATTTTCACGGTCCTCTATCCAAAACCAAAAATAGATTTGGATTCATTTAGAAGCGCTTCTATTTGTCAACCAAACACCCAGAGAAGTTTAAGAAACAACAAATCCTGTGCCTCGAGGGCTCCTGCCCATGCAAGGTGTAGGGGGGGTGGGAAGTATGTAGCCTTTACCCCTTCAGGGTGCTACCCAAAAGGAAGGCTGTTGAGAAAAGTTCAAGAAACTAGTGCTATTTTTCTCCTTTGGAGGATGGCCAAATAAGCACTAAGAAACTTTTAAATGAAAGCATTATCTACTTTCTGCTTTAGTGATAAGAGAAAACTAGTGCTTCTCATTTAATGCAAGATTAAAATTTTTGTGACAAAAATACCTTCACCTATAATTGAAGAGAAAGTGATTCAAGAAGTACTCCTAAAATTGGTTCCAAAAGAATTAATAATTTACAGAAATGGCCAAACAGACCTTAAGTCAAGTTCCTAAGTCCTTAACCTTGATAGTGCTTTATTACTAGACCAACAGACCGAAGTCCCATTGACGGGCTATAAATTTATAGAGGAAACAGAAAAAAAGAAAAACTTGTTACCCCAACAAATTAAGCTCCATGGTTGCTTTATACTGAGAAGGGATCTCCATCAATGCAGAAAGAGCAAATTCTGTCTCCTTTCTTGTTAGATTGGTATTCTTCGCCATTATTTCTGTGAAATTTACAAACTGGGGAAGAAGAAGAAGAAGGAACATTTTAATTCCTAAACAAAATCTTCATTAACATGTTCTGCCATCATGATCAAATTTGATAGAAACAAATTTACAATGGCTAAAAGATCCTTGCCTGAAAATTATCGAATTCCCGGGCAGGAATGTTATCGTCAAACTCCTTCATCATGTCCCATGGCCCGTCTCCAACCCCAACTAACACAATTGATAGAGGATATTTGCTGCCGTAAATTATTACAATAAAAGGTGTTAGTTTAGCATAAATAAGTAAATAGGGCATAGAAAATGGAGTACATTCGATAATCCTAAGTCCACCTTGCATCTACAATGGCATCAACAGTCTTCTGCTCCTGGGGACTGAGCCGGCCACGTTCTGTATCAACGCTTCTCGTAACCTGCAAGAACAAGCAACCCAATTAAATTACGAGTAACCAAAATAAATTATAATGCAACTGCACCACCACCCAAGATACAGCCAAGAGTTCTTTTCCAGCAGGGGAGAAAACGAGTCGAGCCAGCTC
This sequence comes from Simmondsia chinensis, assembly GCA_018398585.1. Taxonomy (NCBI): domain Eukaryota; kingdom Viridiplantae; phylum Streptophyta; class Magnoliopsida; order Caryophyllales; family Simmondsiaceae; genus Simmondsia; species Simmondsia chinensis. Next base: position 7,143,347 of record JAGTTD010000002.1, on the reverse strand, counting down.
ACAAGCCAACTCATCATAAAGCTTGAAAAGTCGGGCCCATTTCAAGCTCAATCCAAGTCAAGCTGCTCTTTAGCTTATCAAGCCAAGCCCAAGCCCATGCCGAAGCCCATGAAGCTCAAGCTTGTAGGCTCGTGAGCCTAGAAAAACCTAAGTGACCTTATTTAAACATAATTTATTAGTCTAAATATGCCCAAATGAGCCAAGTTTGAGCCTAAACTAGCCGAACCCAAGCATAAATGAGACCAAACAAGCCTAGATTGAGCTTGAATGAGCTTTAAAATCGTAAGCTTAATTCAGAGTTCACTGATCAGGGTTCGAGCTCAGCCGAGCAAAGTCAAGCCCAAAAGCCTATGAAGAGTCGAGCTCGAGCTTGAAGTTCCCGAGCTCGGCAAGTGCCAAGCCTCAAGGCAAAAGGGCTCGGCTCAACTCACATACACCACTATATGGGATCAGGGTAAGCTGGTCAAATTAGCAAAGTTGCTTCGATGTGATTTCACGATTGTAGGTTCAAGTACGCCAAATTCTATCCACAAAGCTGGAATCACAACTGCTAACCTGGACCCTACTTTCGTGGGAAGCCTTGTGCACTTAACTACCCTATTAACCTTCCTAACAAACGCTTAAATACGTCAAGTAGAGAAACAACAGTAGAGTCTGCCATTAAACATTAATTGTTCATTTACCTTCGTATGCAACTAAAAAGGGCGGCAGCTCGATTTCACAGAAACCATAAAATTTGCAAACACCCTTTTCAACAAGAACAATTTGTCTTTTCTCATAAGATGGGGGTCACCACAATACCCCATAAATCATATCTTTGTTAAGCTCTAATGAAACAAAGTTTTTACACAATCCATTAAAAAAAAGGAACATACCCAGTGCCTCAAGGGCTCCCGACTACGTAGGGTCTGGGGGGGCAGATGTACGCAGCCTTCCCCCTTCAGGGTGTTAACCTGAAGAGAGGCTGTTTCCCAATGCCCCCAACCTGATGGTGAGGACTTCCCAGGAGGTCACCCATCCTGGTACTACTCTCGCCCAAGCACGCTTAACTTCGGAGTTCTAATGGGATCCGGTGACGCTGTTTTTACACAATCCATTATTCCCAATAATTCACTCATCCACCAAAAGACGAAGATGTTTGTCCTCCAACAGTGACTGGTGTGAGAACAAAAGAGAGTCAAATTTCTGCTATATACCCACCCCATTGTTTGCTTCATTTCTTTGTTCAGACAAACAAAAACTATCATTTTTTCAAATTTATATTAAAATTTATACCATACTACAAGACATTCTAATTCTAGAATCTCTTTTGGGCTTCTCCCTCTCTTGAAATGGGCCAACTCAAACCAAACCGACATATATGGTATAAGATTCAATGAGGCTTTACATTTACTGACAGAACTACCACAACTATCATCCTTTATCCAAGCTTGTAATGGTTATAGTGACAGACACCTTGCTTTAAGCAGAGCGAGCAACATTAGACATTTTTGCAGTTGACAAAAATTTCATTCAAAAGAAAGCTTTTCAACCGAAATAAATCAACGAGCATACTGGGCATTGACAAGGGAGATCGAACAAGTGGTGCAATTAAATCCATAACTTCCATTTTGTTAACAAAAGGGAAAAGAAGGCTCAATATAACCTCTAGAAAGACCACCTAAAGCATAGAAATTTCATCAGCTTATATTAGTACTTGAAAAATAGTATCTTGTGTAAATTACATATTAGTACTCTCAGGTTTAACGTATTAATTTTTTACTCCACAAATGTTGTGAAATAATTTTTTAGTTCAAACGTTATATAAATTTTATAAAATAGTCCAAACGACGGTGTAATGGGGTGTAAAACCTGTCTTTATTTGTTGGCAACCCCACCATCCTCTTACTAACCCCATCATTCCACACACAAACTACAATGTTATGACACTACTAATGAAGAAGAGCTGAATGAGGGACCTACTTTACACCTTTACACACCATGATTTGCGCTATTTTATTAAATAAATATAACTTTTGGACTAAAAAATTATATCACAATTTGTGCACTAAAATATTAACACACAAAACCTCGGGGCATTAATATGTAATTTACCCTTGTTTCTAATATCCAATACCTGTCCATCAGCAATTATTAACAGAACATGGTATTGACCGCCACTCTGCTCAACAATGGTCATTGCCATTTCGATTACTGGGGCAAACGATGTCGGTCCTGACAAAGTGAAAGACATGACATTAGTTATTCGACTATGAGAAAAAAGCTGGGACATGTCGAAACAACAGATCTACCAAATGAATAAATCGGAGACCTGCAAGACGCAATTGAGGGACGATTTCCCTATATTGGCTCAAAACCTCCTCAAATCCTTGACAAGGTCTTTCATCTGGGTAGAAACTGAATACATCTTGATCATGAGTTGATGCTGCGAAAGGAAACAATATCCATCAGTTGCCAATCAAGAAGAACAAGCTCCATATAATAAGGAAAAGCATCAAATCAAATAAAGGGCGGTACATAACAAATCTTGGAGCTGGCCATTACATGATCGGGCATTACACTTATAACAGCATCCATAATAGAAGGTACTAAATTATATTTATCAACACATTTTTGCAAGTATAGTTACATGCTAAACACTATCAAACAAGCATTAAAATTAATGATTCTACAGCATTTCATTCAAGATTTTACAAACATTCAACTGAAAAGTAACTTGTACTCCAAAATCTCAATGCAATCTCCTCAATCCACTCATATTACATCTATGATATGACCGCAAACTGCGAACCATAATTTGATTCTTGGAAAAAGGAAAAATGGTTGTAGGAGGAGAAGAGAAGGTTAAAATGTAATACCATCTCCAAATCCAAAACACGGGATTAAATTGTCATCATCAAAAGCAGCTAAAGTCTTCCCAATGATAGATATTGCCTGCTCGTACGGGTTGAGACCAGAACCAATGTGATGCAAGCTTTTTCTGTTGAATGACCTGGCACCTTTTCCCAAATCACAAGTTAAAAGTCTGATCATCTCAAAGCAAATATTAGCAGTTGTATCAGATAAAAAACTGACCTGTCCACTCGTTGCTCTTTGTAAAATCGATACCAACAATAAGATTGGAAGATTCGAGCCCAGCACGAGCAAGAGCTTGAGTCACCTGCATTCAATAAGCCCAGTCTAAATCAGTAAGGAATACCTTCAAATACCCAAGAATATAAGGACCACCAAATGATTCTGCCCTCCAGTATTATTACAAATAGGGTTGTTCAAATACAGGCCTGAACAAAAATCCCAGATGGGAAAGATCATTTGGTCTATCCAGGTAGGACTGGTTATTCGGTTTGGCCCTCTATCCAGTATTTGGACCTTTACCGCTCCTCAATCCATTATGGTCAAGTCCCAGTTAAAATATAAAACATCTTTAAAGTGTTAATATTGGACTGGACTAAGACCAGGCCTAGACAAGTTAATTCATTCCAAAGACCAGCCCAAACATTATTGACCCAGCCCTTGGCCACCTTTACCGGTCTTGAAGTTGAACTTTTGTTCCGTTCATTTTTGGACAAATGAATACCCTCTAGTTAAAAAGAAATCCCTCAACCCTTACTTGCTGACACCTCAATGTTGCTATGTGCCATTGACAGCCAACTTTGCTTACATGCCATGACCAAAATAAAATGTAAAGACAACTAGGCTCTTAATTCTTTTAATTAATGAAATTATTTGCCTATAAAACAATCTCTCTCTAAGGTAGCATCCTACAAGGGTAAGGCTATGTACATCTTACTCCCCCAGACCCTACCTTGGAGGGAGCCTCTATGAGGCACTAGGGGGTTGTTGTTGATGTCGTATTTGCCTATAGAACATCACTTTTGAAGAAAAAAGATCAAGGAAAGCTGGACCGGCCACTTCAACCTTAGAAATTTTATTTTCCCCCACATAATTTTCCTGTTGATAGCTACTGATCCGCTTTTCTTTCTTTCATCGAAGTATGAGAGAAGCTAATAACAAGTTTCAGAAGCTGCAATTATAATATTCCAAATTGCACTTGCTGATGATAACCATTCCAATATGGGGTACTCTAAAGAGGATGCTATTGCTTGCACGATCCTAACAGGATATACTACCAACCTCAAGGTGCAAGTGTAAACGAACTGAACGTTCAATGAGCTGTGTTCGGAATCAATTAGAGCTCGTTCGTGTTCATTATGAGGGCTCAATAGCTTATCAAGCCGAGCTCGAGCAAGCTCGATAAGCTTAACGGGCCGAGTTCGAACAGAGGGGTGCTCAGCTCGCTAATGTTCACGAATAGTTTGATAAGGGCTCGATAAGGGCTCGTTAAGGGGCTCAATAAGGGCTCGTTATGAGCTTGATAATAGTTGGTACTGGTTTTGAAAATGGCTCGATAATGACTTAGAAAGCTCGGCTCATTAATGAGCTCGACTCAGTTGCGAGCTTGGCTCGGTTTTAAACTATATTGGGCTCGGTAATGAGCTCAACCAAGCTCGATAACGAGCTTGACTCGGCTCGATAAGCCTAACAAGTCGAGCCAAGCCGAGCATCAAACACACTAAAATCTTATTGAACCGAGTTTGAACAAGGGTCAAAAATGCTCGATAAGAGCTCGGCTCGAACTCGAGCTCGATAAGCCTTATCGAACTCAAGTTCGAACAAGGGGATGCTCAGCTCAGCTCGTTTACACACTAAATTTACCAACTCCACATGCCACTTCTTCCAGTTCAATAATACAAAGAACAATAGGAAAGAAACAAGGAAACTACAAGTACTATTGAAGTGCTAGGCATAATCCAAAGAGTTTGCATATGACATCCACATATAAGCCAACTGAAGTTCTATACTAAAACCAATTTGCATTAGGTGCAGTAATCCAATAGCTTTATATATAAATTTCTTCTGTGCTACAAATATGGTATAAGACCTTGTTAACAAAATCATATGTAGAGTCCTCAACGCATAAACCAGACATGAACACGTGATACAGATTGTCCTGAAATTTGGGCACTATGAGGTATAGAAGTCATTGTTTAATATGGTGCTTGTTGCAACTTGCATGGGCACGGAGACTTCAATGCACCATTATGTTTTAAGGAAAACTGCAGTCTATTATTCTTGCTATACAAGAAAAAAGTAAGCTAACCAGTTGAACTAGTGCCAAAATAAGCACAACTGCAATATTCCAGAAGCACAAAAATTACCAAAATAGGAGAAAATAATCACACAAGGAAAAAAGGATCTCATAGCACAATTTGTTCTTCACTCTGTCACTCACAAAACTATTAGAGAGATTCTCCCTCATTTTGCCACCAAGATCACAACCTTTTAGATCTGTGACACCATTGTCAAAGAACTTAAATCCTTTGTGCTATTACCTAGTCCTGAAATATTTGGCTCAATGTCCGAAGAAAAGGCAAGGATGTCCTAACATTGCAACAGTTCTCATGGTTTTATTTAAGGTAATCAAAGTCGTCTCTCAGCCAAATCTTGCCACGTTATGCAAGGTTTTGGTAGTTCTGAATGGGGGGAGACGGGGGCAGAAAAGAACTAAAATTTGCAACACATGAGGTCTCTCACAGGAACTTATGTTCCATTCACTAACCCTGGGGACGGATCGGTTTCATGTTTCAGCATTCTAGATCTACTAAATTAGATCAAAAAGAATTATCTTCTTTATTCTCTCTTTCTTGCCAGTGCCTATGTTTGCTCGGACTCTTCATTGTGGTTTGAAAAATTGCTGGATACTTCAACATCAAGGCCAAAGCTTACTTTTCAGTCAATAGGCTACAAACTTGCTCCACAAGCACAGCTCATAGGCTCCACAATCTTGCGATGCAAGCATCTAATAAACAACAAAATCTTGATCTAAATTATGTGCTAATGTGTACGCACACTGTATCCCAAATCAAGTCACTCCTTGACTATGTTCCCATCTCATGAAATAAACTTCACTAGTTAGCATCTAGATCAACTCCGTTTCATGCAGTCACATCCCTTATTCAGAGGCTCCAAGCAACATAGACTGATTCTAATTCAACAACTACAGGCAGATCCTATACAATTGCTGCTTCCAATAATTCAATCTCCACCCATAATTCATACACTCCAACAATGTCAAACTATCATTCCAGGAATTCACACAAGGTCCATCGGATTCGACATGGCCAGCTGAAACCCTCATAACAGCTTATTGTCATCAAAGAATAAATTAAATAACCCAAACCTATAGTTATTTCGACTCTCCATTCCCCCCTCCCCCCCCCCCCCCAAAAAAAAAAACCTACCCCCTGTCATAGAAGGATACTTGCATGTATGTACGTAGGCATGTCTCATTAGATTAGGGGGGGGAAAACCTAAAATCTCGAAGTCAGTATAAAGCAGATCAAAAGAATGTCAAGTGTCATATAACCATACCTCATCTAGGGATCTATAGTCATCAGCAATCCTTGAATATCTCCTGTCAAGAGTCTTCTTCGGTTGATTGGCGCCCTGCCCGCTATAGCCTGATGGTGGAGGATATGCCGGCTGAGGCGGGTAATGCTGCTGGGTTGGAGCGTAATACTGCTGGGTTGGAGCGTAATACGGCTGTGAATACTCCTGTGGATAGTATGGTTGAGAATACCCCTGCTGCTCACTACGAAACGAGGAAGAAGACTGGAACGATGAGGAGCGACCAAAACTCCCCTCCTTTGAACTGCTGCCTCCCATTTAATCAGATTTAGCTACACAAATGACCAAATGCTTAAATTGATGATACTTCCCACCCAAATCCTTTTTCTCAGAAAACCTCAATGAAAGCGTAAATATCACCTAAACCTAGATCTCTGATAATAAAACAGTCAAAAATGTTTCTCAGATGCACAAAAAAGCAAATGAAGTGGCACTCCCTCTAAAACAAATCTTGGAAGAAATGAATCTTGGCCAAAAAGAACCACCACTTTCAAAAACTAGAATCAATCTCAACGATAACCACAACCTTTTTCAAAAAAGCTTCAATAATTAACCAAAAGTTGGCTTATAAAGGATTCTAAGATTGAGGGATAAAAACAAAAAGCAGATTCCAGGAAATTTCATAAGTTTCCTTCTTGATCCGCACACAAATCTGACCAGTTCAGGCGGCTGGGCTCAAGAAGACTTTTACATGCACGCAAACTCTATATATATATATATTTAACCGACACCATAAGTTTCAAGGCCAAGTTTCAACGTCTTAATGGCTAAGTTCCCCCAACCCTTCAATTACTACAGTAATTAAATAAATTGGAAACAGTCCAATTCCAATTGCTTTTAGGGTTCGGACACTTCGAAAACAATCTCACAATATGATAATACCCAGTAGGGATAAGGTTATGTATGTTTTACCCTCCCTAAACCCTGCATAGGTGGGAAAATCTAAAGAAGCGGTGGGTGGTTGTTGACTCCAACTTGCTAACCCCAATGTCAAATATATACACAAATGGGGTTAGACCCTCTAGAAATAGTGAAAATCATCAGCACACAAGCAGCAGATTCAGATTCTGAAATTCCAAAATTAGGGTTTCGGATATATTATTCAAAGAACATAAAAAGCAAACCCCAATGCTGTAGAAAAATCCCAAAAAGCACACACACCCGCATACCCCAGCATACTCAAAATTTGAAATTCCAAATTAGGGTTTGAAACATAAGATCTCGACAAACACAAAAAGCAAATTCCAATTCAAAAAGAAAGAAAAAAAAAATAACACGAACTTTACAGATCTGGGCAAATTCATAGAAGAGAGATAAAAAGACAACCTTGATGGGTCAAAAGAGAGGCTCACAAACATGACAAAGTCCTGGTGCTTACCCAGTTCAATTGGGTCACAAAGGTGACAACTTCAATTGAGATGATGATGAAAATGCCCTTTGACTCAGTGAAAATTATTAAAATATTACAATTGAAACTTAAAAAATTGGGGAAAGTTGCGTGCTTTTTGCTTGCTTCACTATCTTTCTTCTTTTTTTAGGGCAAAACAATTACGATAGCACATGGAATTTTCTCTCTCCCGTCACGGGACAAAAAGGACATTCGGCGATTGATACAAAAGATTGAAATTGATAATGCAAACGGAAAAAAAAAAAAGGAAAAAAGGTGATTGAATTTATCAAAGGAAAAAAGGCGATTAGGGTTTACGAAGTAATTGATAGGAGAAGAGAATTGCGGGAAAGTGCTGGTGTGGCGAGCTAGGGATATGCCTCATGGAGAACACAAGAAATTGAAATTTGACACGTTCCATTGAGAAATGGATATACTTTTGATTTTGATTTTGGATAAGAATCCAGGGTCAAATATAACCCTAATAAATTTTTGGAGTATAATTTTTAAAGTATTTATTATTAATATTAATAAGTTAATATTTAAAATTTTTATAATTTATTATTTATGAGGGGATCCTATTTAAAAATTTTATCTGAGACCTCGAAAATGTAAAAATTGATGCTGAATCCAAAGAATCAAATGTAAATTTCTTGGCGAGAAAAATGTTGTATAGGTATTTTGAATTTAGTAATATATCTTTTAGGTATTTTGATAATGTTTTCGGATTGGTTGTATCATATGGTGCAGAATATTGGTTGGTTAAACGGCACTACACCCAGAAGTTGAAGATAACGGAGATGAATATAGCGATTGATGCGCGAGGGCATACTAGGAAGGATATTATTAGAAATGGTGTTTTAAGAAATAAATTAGGCGTGACTCTCATCGAAGATAAGTTGAGGGAGCAATGTTTGCAGTGATTTAGGCATGTTCGGAGGAGACTGACTATTACCATTGTTAGAAAATATGAACAATTATATAATATATACAGGATAAGAGGTAAAGACAGACCAAAGTAAAGTTGAATTGGGGACGATTAGACATGACTCTACCCAGTTAACCTTACCAAAGATATGGTCTTATATAAAGCTGAGTAGGGGTTGAAAATACATGTGGTCCACACAGCGGTTAGGAAATAGGAGTATATCGATGCATGTTCGTTATTATTGTTTTTTTGTTGCTTGCATGCTCGGTATTGCTTTATTTGACACTTTTGCTATATTTTCCTTCTTTTTCTTTTTAATGTTGGAGGCCCTTTGGAAACAGCCTCCTTCTAAAGTAATACCTTATAGGGATAAGGTTATAAATATCTTAACTCCCCCCACCCCCCAAAAAAAAAACATTATCATGGCAAGAGCCTTTATGAGGCATTAGGTCATTATTGTTGGTGTTGTTGCATGCAAACTGGGGGTGAGAAACCACTTGCAGAACAATCACAAAACAGATCCCCGCTTAACAAACTAATCCATAGTTATGTCAGTTTTCTTATAAACATTGTTAACCATAATGTGGTTAATACCTCTTGATCATAGAGATGATTTTATCAATGAAGCACTGGATATTCCTAGGCCCGTTAGAGTTTCCATTAATAGTATTGATGAGTACCTCATGTCACCTTTAATATGGATTTTTCTAAAGTATAATTCCATAGCTCTAAGAATGTCGTGATCACATGAGGATCATCCATGAACCTCCAACTTTAAGCTATGAACTCTCTTCTACCATTTTTTGTAACGAATGGACCCGTTAGATTTAACTTTAACAAAATAAGCTTGGACCATTGGATTCATCTAACAGTACAGGCACATGTGCTTGCTTTGCCCACATTAGGGTTAGGGAGTTTCAGAGTCGGTTCCGAAAATAATGCTAAAAAATTAAAAAATTAAAAAAATAATGCTGGAAAAACAAAATTTACATATCTATTGTTGAACCGGGTCAACAAGACGCGTTTAAATTTCAAGAAAATTGGATCACATAAACGCTGTTTAATTTAAAATAAACCGCGTTAACTAAATGCGATTTATTTTAGAATAAACCGCGTCTAGTAAACGCGGTTTAAATGTGAACCACGTCCAGTAAACACGGTTTAGTTCTGAACCGCGTCCACAAAACGCGGTTTACCGTCGGGGATCCAAAATCCCCTTTTTTTCACTTATACTTACCATTATGCCGCAATTCTTCACTTTTTTGTTCGCTTATAGTTTTCATTATGCCGCAATTTGTGATAATTATCATATTGAACCCATGTCTCTCTTGATGAAGCTCCAACATCATAAGGGGAGGTCAAATAACTCCAATAACGGCACTTGAAAGATCTCCGGTGTATAAGAAAATAAAAGACAGCGGACGACGTGACGGTGGTAGATTAACAAGAAAGAGGCAGAGAGACGGTGAGAGCAGGGAAAAGAGCACGTGAATGTGTGGGGTTTTAGATCCCAAGTAAACCGCGTCATTAAGACGCGGTTCTATTGTTAAACCGCGTCTTAATGACACGGTTCTATTGTTAAACCTCGTCATTAAGACGCGGTTCTATTTAAATAAATCGCGTCTTAATGACGCGGTTATTTAGTTATAACCGCGTTTCTAAGATGCAGTTTTATTAATATAACCGCGTTTTTAAGACGCGTTTTATGAGAAGTTTAAACGCATTTTTTTGACGCAGTTTATTAAAGTCGCGTTTTATAAACGCTGTTCAACAGTAGATTTGGAAATATTTTTTTTTCAGCATTATTTTTTTAATTTTTTTATTGTTTAGCATTATTTTGGGAACCGACTCGGAATTTCATGTCTAATTTGCTTCCATTTGTCCATTCTATTCGGACCCAGTTACCTGTCAAGCAAGTTTTAAGAGTAACTTCTCTTCTGCCTTCTAAAACCTCGGTTTTTGGATTTCCAAATCGTCCAGATGATACAAACTGCATTAACAAGGTAGCTTTCAGCAAATCCACCGACCTTTCGGAGAACGTTTTGGAGCATTCTTGAAAAAGAAATGTTTCTAATATCGCATGTCGCCCCCCTTGTTTGATTTGCTCATTCTCAGACCCGCATGAACTCCATATAGAATGAGAATAGATGGTCCAATTTTTCAATTCCAATATTACATTGAGGGCATCTATCACTGAAACTTATTCCTCTTTTAATAAGATTCGCAACTAAGGGAATATTGTTACTAAGGATCCGTCAACAAAAAAAAAAAAAAAAAAAGATTTTAGGGAAAATATTAAGCCGCCAAATCCATTTAAATCACCATGATTTCCTATTTTTCCACTCAAAGCCTTGAGCTAATTTGATGGTTGATTTCACCGTAAGATAACAAGAGGATGGTAGATCCCAACAAAAACTATCACAACCATAATTTCCTAGAACCGAGATCTGCTTAATGTCATACAGATACCCAGGGGAACTTTCTCTAGAAGTTTTTGCCTACTTCATTCTTCATTGATAATAAAATGCTAGACATGAAGGTCCACATTTATATCCTTGCCATTCCTTGGGACTCGAAAGTCTACCGATTTTGAGTGACACAATTTATAATACTAGAATGAAACAAGCTCATCGTTTCCATTTTTTTATTTCAATGCGTTAATGTCCCCTAATTTTTAATAACGTGGTTTAAAACTTATTCAAGTGGAAGACCAAAACCCCAGTAATCTTTTAACTAAATTACAAGTCACACCGCCCTCCATCCACGAATAGGCTGCTTCCACCCTCCCATAACCCCCTCTCCACCATCCCCAACCACCTAACGCCATCTTTGACATCCCCAGCCGGTAAACCCTCGCCTGTCCCCACCCTCCGCAAAACCCTTGCATGGCTGCCCCAAGCCTCCCCATTTGAACCTATACCTATGAGCTTGAGTCAACTGAATAATAAGGTCAAATCATCTTGAGAATGAGATCGACTTGACTCGATTAAACTAACGATCTGAGTCGAACCAAATTTATAACATACTAACATCTTAGCAAATCGAGTTCGAAGGGACACTGGAGTGCCTGTCACCAATAAGAGGATATTGTTGGGTAGAAGAATAGTGACCGTCTTTGATGAAACTAGCCACCTCCAGACTTGGGTCTTTTTTGTCCTCTATAACCTCAACTTGTTTAGCAAGTGGGGTATGAGTACACCACAAATTGTATCAAAAGGTGATTTGGCTGCCATCACCGAACAACCACCAAATTCCTTTCGTAATTAGATCCCTACATCTAAATATTTGCTTTGAAGCCCAAGACTATCGAGGCTTCGAGCAATAGCTTAAGAAATCATGTTGTTGTAGATACTTTACCTTTAACAAGGTTGCCCCATAGGTTGTTTGGGTTCGTCATGACGTTCCATCCTAGTTTGAGTAAGCAAGCTTTATTCATTATTGCCATATGCATCAACTCTAATCCACTAGCTCCCTTTAGGTTTACAAATCTTATCCTAAGTCCCCAAAGGCACGGCTCAACTTTTTTTCCCATGTTTTCAGAAGAAGGATCGGTTTTCAGAAGAAGCCTGTGGTGGTCACATTCATGTATATGGCATGGATATGTACAAATCAAAGTCTACGTTCATGTGTTGCTACTACCTTAGCTCAACCCTTTCTCAATGATGTCATTCGTCAGCCAACCTCCAAGGATATGTGGGAGGCCTTAAACAAACGCTTTTGGGATTACTCTCTTACTAAAGAATTTGATCTCAGAACCCAGTTTACACTCCTTCGAAAAGACAACAAAATCGTTGAAGCCTATATTTCTGAACTCAAATCCATAGTCGATGATTTTGCTGTCATCAATTCCCCAATTTCCAATAGGGAACTCATTCACTATGCCTTGTTTGGACTCCCTCCTGAATATGGTGCCTATGGAACCTTTATGCACAACTTCCCGCACAGAACTAAAGACATCCCTCCTTAATGAAGAAGTTGCTCAAGCTTGCTTGACTGGACATATCACAACTAACCCTGCCCATGCCCTTGCTACACACAAACAATCTTAAGATAATACAGGTGGAGGTCATGGTCATGCAAGGGTTCATTTACCAGGCACTAATATACCAGATCCCATTAGAACTCCGAAGTTAAGCGTGCTTGGGCAAGAGTAGTACCAGGATGGGTGACCTCCTGGGAAGTCCTCGTTAAGGTTGGGGTCCTCGGAAATAGCCTCTCGGCAAGGTTACACCCTAAAGGGTTAAGGCTGCATACATCCCCCCCCCCCCCCGGGACCCCGCTCAGGCGGAAGCCTTTGAGGCACTGGGTCTGTTGTTATTGTTGTTGTTGTTGAGGTTGTGGCCGTGGTGGTCATAAGGGACGCAAAAACAGAGGCTGTGGAGGATCTGGCGGCCATGCACCTGGTCACGGTCAGCAGCCCCCACCATTACTTGGTGGATTGTCGTATATGGGTGCTGGTCATCCAAGTGATGGAATGCCTACACCTCACTTCACACCTCAGCTACGTCATGCATGTAACAATTCTCGTTAATTTGGTGATAGTATACTCGAACCCGGACTTGGTGTTTGTCAGATCTGTCAATAGTTTGGTCACACTGCTATCTAAACAGATCTTTCTCCATCATTCTCTGTCATGTCCATCATTGAGCCTGCTGACTATTCGTGGTATCCTGACTCTGGAGCCTCTAACCATCTGACTTCCAACTCAAATATATTACATAATTGGCGCCCTTATACTGGATCCCAATCTATCCTAGTTGGCAATGGTTCATTACTTCCTGCAACACGTGTTAGTTCCTCTATGATTCCTACTAAGTCTTGTCGATTATGCTTGCCTAATATTTTTTTTAGTGCCTAATATTATTCACAATTTATTGTTTGTTAAACAATTGTATCGAGATAACAACTACATTGTCGAATTTGACTTTAACTCTTTTTGTGTCAAGGACAAGGCTATGGAGATCCCTCTACTTCGGATGCACAATAGTGGATCACCCTAAGGATTCTCGCCCCATCACATAGGATTCATTGCACGCTCCACATCTGCAGATACTTGGCATAGGCTTTTAGATCATTGAAGGACTAATGTTTTAGATGTTTTACACAAACGATGTTCAATTCCTGTTCGTTCTATTTCTGCTGAACATTGTCCTCCTTATTATTTAGGCAAATCACGTCGATTACCTTTTGTTCGTGCTATTCATACGACTACTAGTCCTTTACAATTGATTCACTCTGATGTTTGGCAAGCCTCCCTCCCTCAAATTATGCTTTCAAATATTATGTTATTGATGATTTTTCTAGATTTACTTGGCTCTATCCGACGGAGGGGAAAGAGAAGTGTATAACCTGTTTTTAGATTTTAAAACTCTTGCAAAAAATCAATTTGACCTCAAAATTAAATTTTGATGGTGGTTGTGAGTTTGACAATAACAAAATGGTTGCTTTATGTCATGTTCATGGTATTAATTTTCATCTTTCCTGGCCTGATACCCCACAACAGAATGGGATGGCGGAATATAAGCATCAACATATTAATGAAATGGTACAGACGCTGCTTTTCAAGCTCAACTTCCTACCTAATTTTGGGCTGATGCAGCATTTTAACCTGCTTTATTATTAATCGATTGCCTGCACCTATTTTGCAAAATGTTTCTGCATTTGAAATTTGTTTCACAAATTGCTTGATTATGATTTTTTCCGCATCTTTGGGTGTGTATGCTATCCTAATATCACATCCCGTACTGCTCACAAATCGGTCACCCTGGCCATCCCATGCATTTTTCTTGGCTATGCGGCACAATATAAAGGATATCGGTGTTAAGATCCCAAAACGGGACGTGTTCACATAAGTCGTAATGTTTATTTTGTTGAGATGCAGTTTCATAACCTATGTCTTTTAGGGTTCCACTTATGATCACATGGTCTTCCCCGATCACATGTGCACCCTTGATAACGACCCCACCAGGCACTACTACCAATACCACCACAGCCCTAACACGTGCACCGTCCTCTGGCTCACCTGTAAGCCCCTTAACCGAGGCTACATCCATAGCTCCCTCACTGTGCATTCCCTCACTTGTTGCTACTGCCACAACACCTTCATGTGTTGCCCCTGCTGTTGTGCCTCCTGTTACCGCAACCTCTACCTCTCCCATACACCATGATGAACTTACTACTCGTGCCAATTTAGTCACAACTTCGCACACCACTAACATGCATCCTATGAGCACTAGGCTCAAAGATGGCATTCATAAGTCTAAAGACATCTTATCCTTGTCCACAATCATGGTTGTTCAAGAACCCACTTGTTTTTCTCAGGCTGTCAAAAATCCTCAATGGCAAGAGGCTGTGGTGGAGGAATTCAATGCACTTCTTCAATACTATACTTCGGATCTAGTTCCTCTTCATCCTAATCAGAATATGGTTGGTAGCACCTGAAAATATAAAGTCAAATATAAAGCAGATGGGTCCGTAGAACATTTCAAGGCCAGACTAGTAGCTCAAGGCTTTCACTAACGTGAAGGAATTAATTATTTTGAGACATTTAGTCCTGTGGTTGAACCCACAACAATCAAGTTCATTCTTGCCATAGCTATCACCCATAACTAGCACATTCGACAACTGGATGTCAAAAATGCGTTCCTTCATGGATATCTTAATGGGGAAGTTTTTATAAAACAACCATAAATATAAACCTATCCAAACACTGATCCCGATTGAGCTTAGCTTTCACTAACTAAAGGAGACTCACTTGCTGACCCCACTGAGTATCGAAGTGAGGCAGGGGCTCTTCAGTATCTTACTATGACTCGTCCTAATATTTCTTATGTTGTTAACTATATTTCCCAATTTATGCATGCTCTCAGGTCTTCTCATTGGCAGATGGTAAAGCGGATACTGTAGTACTTCGAGCCTGTGCCTAATCACGACCTAACCATCGAACTTGGTTACCACTATTACTGCTTTCGCTGATGCTGATTGGGGTGATAGTCTTGATATTAGACGTTCAAGAAACAGCCTACCGTTGCCAAGTCTATGACCAAGTCCGAATATCAAGCTGTGGCTCATGTTGTTGCTAAAAAATTGATTGGATCCAACATCTCTAGGTTCGATACACCTGGACAACTAAGCAGGTGGCTGGCATTTTTATCAAAAGGCTTTCTACTGATCGCTTCAACACACGTAAAGCAAATCTGCATGTTGGGCCCCCCGTTTAGATAGAGGGGGCATATTAGGAGATAATCTTAGATTATTCAGATCTAGATCTACAATATTTAATATTTGTATCCTTTGGTTATTTTAGATCTGACTCAATCGTAATTAGGTTAGCTTTACCTTATCATGTACTCTTATTTCTATATATATGATACATGGCACCCTCGTCTCGTGTGCCAAATATTCCTCAACAATTCATAGCCACCTTAGTTAACTTAGCAGTCATGCACGTATAAACTAATCCGATCATCGATTAAAAAGTGATCAACTTTGAAATCGATATTTTGTAAGAAACCCTTTTCTTAAACCATGAAGTCACCTTTAATCATCCCATCACGCTAATGCTCTTTTGATTTGTGGCGTGTGACTTTGGTTGATACATTTTCATTTCCATGTCTAAAATATGACATATAAGCAAACAAGCACTCAGAAGCTCATATCCTGCCATAGGGTGTACAAAATACGGTTTAAACCGTAATTCAAACCGGACCAAACCGTCAATTACGATTTGGTTTGGTTAATTTGGTTTACGGTTTGAAAAATTATGATTTGGTTTAGAAAATTTTAATTATTAGGATTTACGGTTTAGGTTTGGTTTAAAACCAAACTTAAACCGTAAACCATAAAAACCATAAACTAAATAATCCAATGATTATTTATATCATCCAAATCATAACAAGTTGTGTTAATGGCAAAAATTTACTTGATAACCTGATAAAAATAATTAGGGTTATTTACTCCAAAGGTCTTTATACTTTTTTGATCGTATCAACTTAAGTCTTATGCTTTAAGGGTTATTTAGCCAAAAGTTCCTGTAATTTGTCCATTGTGTCAATTTGGTCCTTGTGCTTTTTATTGTGTCAATTTCGTCCCTGAATAATTCAACACGTATCAATTTAGTCCTTTGGTCAAATTTAAGTTAAGTTAATGTTGTAATTTAGAACGATAAAATTACATTAGATACAAGCAACTTATTATAAATTCATCTGTTTACTCAATTTAATCAGTTTCGTGGATGAACCATTAAAAATTTCGTTAAAAGCTTAACATAAAATTTTTTCTAAGGACCAAATTGACATATTTTGAATTATATGGAGACTAAATTTACATAATTAAAAGTATATAGACTAACTTGATATAATATACAAAGTACGAAGACAACAACAACAACAACAACAACAGTCCCAGTGCCTTGCGGCTCCCGCAGAAAGCAGGGTCTGGGGAGGGTGGTGTACGCAGCCTTACCCCTTCCCGGTGGCAAGGAGGCTGTTTCCGAGGACCCCCAACCTGAAGTAATTGAGTGCCTGCAAATAAACCACCAATTAATTACCCATGAATTATGAGGAAAAAGAAGAAAAAGAAAAAAGAGAAAGAAGAAGAAGAAGAGGAAGAAGACGAAGCATGATCGGAGACTAAACTAGCCTAGGGGTCTTAAACTACCAGTCCCTCCCCACACTAATCTACTCTGCCACCTCTGCTACCCTTAAACTACAAAGTACGAAGACCTTTAGCATAAATAACCCTACTTTTAATTATGTCAATTTCGTTCCTTTATAATTTATATTATGTCAATTGAGTCATTTGGTCAAATTTAACTTAAGATAATGATGTAATTTTTAACGACAGAATCATATTAGATGCAAGTAATATCCGCTCGTTGATTCAATTTAACCCAATATGTGACTGAACCACTAAATATTTCATTAACGACTTAACAAAAATTTTAGCAGACCCAATATTACTGCTGAATTTATCCAAAAAACGTTAATACTAAATTTAACAGACCAATTTTATGTATTGTTCGTAGTTTTTGTTTATACAGTATATAGTATAAACATATTTTATACTATAAATTAGGAAAAAAAAAGTAAATTTTTTGTATTTTTTGATGTTTTTGTAGTTAATGATAATTTTAATATTGATCAAATTATGCTTATAGTAGTGTTAATAACAATTTTTCTATTATAATGGTTAAAACCATAAACCGGACCGGACCGGACCGGACCATAATTACGGTTTGGTCCGATTTGGTTTGTGAGACAAAACGGTTTGATTTTAACTTATAAAATTATCAAACCGTATTTTTACGGTTTGGTCCGGTTTGCTAACCACAAACCGCCAAACCGGACCGTGGGCACCCCTATCCTGCCATTTCACTAAAGTCAGTTTTTAAGCACTATCGGCCATGTTTGCCTTGTTATGATTACAATATTAACGTCTTGAACCACATATGACCTAATGGTTAAAAACTTCAGGAGTCTAAAAAGTCACCAAGTTCGATTCTCTATTATGATATTTCCCCTCCCGTGGCCTCATTAAAAATGGGAAAAAAAAAAAAAATATCAAGGATTATAACTTTTGCCCATTACTTGGTCGAGTCCATGTATTTTATCATATTCTTCAGAAAGTCTATTACTTAGTATTACTATAGTTTTGGACATTTATTATTGAAGTACCCTAAAGTTATATATATATATATATATATATATATATATATATATATATAAGTTTTAAAATTTATCGCTCATGTATTTTGAAGTTAAGAATTTTCAATCAGGTAGCAACGTACCCACTTAAGTTTGGCAAATTTTTGCGGAATGTGGAACATGATTGCAAGCATCCTCTATGAAAATTTGGTGATATTTTTACTGGAAATATTGACATAACACCCAATTTAGGCATAGGTATATTTCACCAGAATTCAATGAATATTTTTCCTAATCTGTAGAATTTTTTTTAAAAATACAAATATATTATATATGTATATATATATTATTATAATCATATATCATATTAGCATTTTCTAGTGTAAACTGTCAAATCATTATATTTCGTTATAAGATATCTAAGTGATATAATTTTTAATATATATATATATAGTTATTTATGTGATAAATATTGAAAACTTAAGATAATTGAAAAATGATAATTTCCCAAAAATTTAGAGCTAAGAGGCTCATGGTGCACGATCTGAACTTGATAAATTTTTAACCACTAGAGTAAGCACCTTATTAGCTATTGTCATGGGTACAAAATCAAGGATTAAAATTGTATGAATCCATTGCATTTTATCTGGGGGTGTATTTAAGCCAAGTCAAGCCCAAGCCTGCCAAGCTCGAGGTTGGGCTTGTTTGCACTAAGCTCAGCTCGGGCTCGACTCGAAGCTTGCCGAGCTCGGGAAGTTCAAGCTCGAGCTCGGCTTGGCTCGGCTTGATTTAAGCCCGGCAAACTTCGAATTAAGCTTGCAATATTTTTGCTCATTTAAGCCTCATCTAGGCTCGTTTAAGCTCGAGCTCAACTTTATTTAGGCTCAACTTTTGCTTCATTAGACATATTTAAGCAAATATATTATATTAAGCATGGCTTGCTGAGGCTTGTTTGGGCTTGCAAGTCTATGTCCTCGAGCTTTACTAGGCTCTAACTCGGCTCGATAAGTTAAACGAGCCAGCTAGGCTCAGCTCGAGCTCAAAGCGAGCTAAGTCTTTCGGGCTTTATGACGATCCAGCTCGTGAGGGCTCGCGAGCCGACTGGGCTCATTTACACCCCTAATTTTGTCATTCTTATTATGAACACATAAAAAACCTTTTTGAAAAAATATCAATCTAAACATTCGACATTAAGGAGGTGACAGAGTTCAAATCCAAGTCGAAGCAAAGCAATACTATTATACCAAGGCCTCGTTTGGTTACCATATGAATTGAATTCCCACAGGAAATTGTATTTCTCATTTCTCAGGAATTCAATTCCCATGTCAACTTCTTAAGAAGTAGGTACAAAGTGTTTAATTGTCACGATAGAGAATAAAACTTCCTTAGAGAGGCTAGTCAAAAACAAAGAATAAGACCTCACCTAGGGAGAGCTAGATAAATCACTTACTATATTTTGAAGAAATTAAAAAAAATACTGAGCAATTTTTACTTCTCACATTCTGCCAAGATCCTGCCAGCCAAGCAAAAACCAAAATCTATACTTTCTATAAATTTCTACTTCCCGAGTTTACTTCTTGCATACAAAACGAGTCCTAAGACCTAAAATCTTTAACAAACTAATTAGGCGTACCATTCTATCTAACCATGTCATCATACCACGGCTCACAACATCCTTAACAGAAATTATTATCAAATATCCATAAACAAACATTTTATATTTGTTCATTTAAAAAAATAGCTATTAGAATAATTATGTCAAGTGGAGGGCCCCAACAGAAATTATTATCAAATATCCATAAACACACATTTTATATTTGTTCATTTAAAAAAATAGCTATTAGAATAATTATGTCAAGTGGAGGGCCCCAAGCTTTCTAGTTGCTTCGTTGAAGTTTGGTGTTAGATAATCCACATCTACAAATTGCTAGCAGAGATATTCATACAATCCATAAAGGATAACTTTTAGTTTTTGTTTTTACTTTCTAAAAAAAAGTTCTTTTTTTTTTTTTACTTAAAAACAAAAAAAACTTGGGCTTCTTTACAACCCACCCCCCCCCCCCCCCCCCGGCTCTCGAAAAACACATTTTTCCCAAAATAAAAAACGTTTGACCAAACCACCCTGAAAAACCGCACAATTGATGTTTTAACATTTTATAAATGTTTATCATCACAAACCCATACGAGAGCTCTACGAACCCAAATGAAAAACTGGAGAGTAGACAAATATCAATCGGTTTAGATCACGACTTGACCACATAACATGGAGCAATTTGGGTTTTTTAACCTTTGTTTAAATTCAAATCGATAAGATATTCATATGCTCAATAATTAGCCCAACTTGCTCCTTGTTAGTCTAATCGAGTAGAGTTGAGCACATTACCTAGCCGAGCTTGCTTTTAGGTGGAGTCTGCTACCCAGCCGAGCTATTCAAGCTACTGTAGAGCCATCATGAATCCATTATCAAGCTAATACCAAACTATTAATGAGTTTTTAACAAACTCTTGACGAATTTTTAACGAGCCCTTATTAAACTATTTGCAAACATTAACAAGCCAAGGCCCCAAGCTTGAACTTGGCCCAAGTGAGCAATAAATGCCCAAAACAAACACAGATAAGCCCCTAATCGATTTCGAACATGAGCAATTCATTAAACGTTTGGTTCGTTTACCCTCATAGGTTAGAGAACCTAATAATCTGTCCTCCCAAAGAAGTTTGTGGTCAAAAAAATCTTACCATTAAAGTTGATGTCCTGCATAATTCATCAAAAGCTTGTCGTTGATTCACAAATCGTAGCGCCTTATAGAAAACGAAAAACAAAAAAATGAACATAACTGCAATTGGTGGGTATAATGTAAGACATCAACATGTCGATTTCGTCTTCTTCTTTTTCTTCCTTGATGCAAAGCTGCTGGGTCCGATTTCTATTGACATCCTTTTCGTTCTGAAGAACAAAAAAGTTAAGATTATTTGGCGCAAAAGCTACTAGATGTGGAGACACAGAGCAGGATGAATGAGGATATATGCATACCTTCTTGAAAGGTCTGCTGATTCATTACTGTCTTCTTCGTTCACAGCATCTGCAAAGACAAAGCCGATTAGACAAGTATGTCGATCCATTTTGACCTTGAGCTTAACAATTAAGCAATGTGGAATAGTCTAGGCTATGGAATCAAATACAGGCATTATGAAGAGATCGAGAATTCTCAGTATTTCTTAGATTTGGACCCAGTTCAATTCAATCATTTTCCTCAAAACCCTTTTCTTGTCTTAAGGTTAAGGATTTGGGTACCTTGCTCTAAGGTTTTACACAGTTAGATTGATCGACTTCATGGGACCGGACTTCTCCACTTTTTGTATCCAGAACCCAAACAAAATAGGAGAAGATTGATCTTCGGTTTATGTATTGAACATTACAATATAAATTCTGAGCTAACTATTACATAAGATGATGGTAAACTAAGGCTTACAAAGAACTCGTACTCCATAGAAGAACCCAACACGATTAGCACAACAGTTTGCATAACATCGACGACACCCTAGTTCCCGACACTCAATTAATTCCTAGTAATAAGGATCAATAATCAACAAAAAGTGACAATCCCAGAAGTATTCTCCTTCATGATATGAACACTTGCTTCACAACCCTAAGTGTTGATAATGAACACTTGACTTGGATAGTATTACCAACTCTCTTCATCCGCAGTTAGCAGGTCAAGTTTTTGCACCAAAACAGAACGACTCATGTCCTTCCAGTTTAAATCATTAAGGTCATATTTGGCGCATGGCATCCAAGCATAGAATTGAGGCCCAGAATTCCAATTTTGTTGTTTGGTTCATCTACTGGAATTGAAATTACAATTCTACTGCATGAAATTGGGTTTTAACTGAAAATCATACATTCCAATTCCGTATGGTGGGGATAAGGAATCACAATTCCGTATTAAATTTACCGACTTAAAATCCAAAATAACCCTACTTGGTTAACCCTAACCCAAACCCAAGAGAGCTTAAAATCGAAAGACTTAGACACAACCTAAATTAGACCCCAACCTCGAAAACACCTAACTCGAATGACTTGAATCTGAAATGACCCGAAGAAATTTAACTCAAAGTCTGAAGTGACCAAACCGATTGACACAAAACTCGAGATGACTAAAGTTCGAAAATGAAACTACTTGACTTGAATGTAACGCAACCAAGCTGAGCCCAAAGTCCAGTGACCTGAACACAAAGTGATTCAATGTGATTAAAACTCATCAATTTGACTCAAAACTTGAATAACTAGAACTCCAAGTGATTTGACCAGACCAAATCTAACCCTAGCTGATCCAAAATTCGAAATGCTCTAACACTAATGAAACCCATAATGACCCAAATCATTATGGAATTATAATTCCGACCTTTAATTACTTCGATAAACCAAACAATGAAATTTCAATTCTACTAAACATGGAATTGGAATTGCAATTGAACAGTCCAATTCCAATTTCATGTGCCAAACAAATCCTAACAAAATATAAGTCAATTCAATAAGGGCATAACATACCTGCTCCTAGGGGTGTAAATGAGCAGAGCCGGCTCACGAGCTCAATATAAAGCTCGTATAGCTCGGCGCGTCACAAGCCCGAGCCAAGCCAAGCAGAGCTATTACGCTAAATGAGCCAAGCTTGAGCCTCAAATAGCTCGGGCTCCTGGGCTCGCAGCCTAAACGAGCTTTTTTGTTAACATTTTAATTCCCACTAATAATTGATATATGCACAACATTTACTTATGCATTAATTGATATTGCTGGTTTCTAGTTGTCTATATCTCATCTCAATGTTAAAAAAGTTTCCCTTATCTATAATTAGTTCTCTTTTTAATTCCCACGAATGCATTTAATACTAGTTTGCTTTTCATTATTTCGAAATCTACAAACGCATAATTTCAAAGCCTTTTCACGCTAGGACTTACTGGCCCATCTAACGAAATGTCGATAAGCTTTGCATGACATTTATTGCTTCTTCATTTGAGGTGTTTTACGGTATTTGTTTCAGATTTCATCAATCAAATTAAGCTTCCACCATTTTCCAAGGAATTCGCTACCGATTAAATCATAAGCGGACTATAATGACATTATGTTTTGTGAGCGTCGAGCCAAGCCCGAGCCTATGACGAGCCGAGCCTCGAGCTTGACGAGCTCGGGCTCGGCTCATTTACACCCCTACCTGCTTCAATATTTTCATCATTTTCTTCTCCTGACACTGAACCCCATCTGTCACCTCCCCCATCATTGTCCCAACGCTCTCCCACTGGAGGCATCCAGAAGTCAGGTTCCTCTGAATCACTGTCCTCAGGTATATCCCTCACCTCAGATACAATCTCTTCCATCATTTTCTCCTTTTTCTTCTTCTTCTTCTTTTCCCCCTTTGCTTGACCATTTTCTTTAACCTTTGATCCTTCTTCATCCATCTTTTTGTGCTTTGATTTATCGTTTTCAGCCGATGCACCCTCTTCCATTTGCTCTGTTTATAGAAATCCATGTAAAGCAAACATCTTATTTCATCAGAAAAAACTAGGAGAGAGCTTGAAATGCATAATCACATACATATTTGAAATCAGATACACAGGCAGCCCCAGGCACAAGTCGACCAACTCCCACCAAGGTAGAGTATTGGAGCATTAGATATACAACAACCACCACCCAGTACCTCAAAGAGGCTCCCGCCATGGTAGAGTCTAGGGAAATTCCATATATCTTTCATCAGAAAAAACATGGAAGAGCTTAAAATGCATGAATCCATATATATATTTGAAGTTGGATACACGTTTGAAGTCGTGCATAAAAAGGGCAGTCCCACACACAAGATGTCCAAGTCCGGCCAGGGTAGAGTCTTGGAGCATTAGATATACAAAGCGTTACGGCCACCCCCTGTGGAGATGCTTAATTCGTAGATCTGAACTCGTCACAGTGGAGTAATCTTACCGATTTCCTCAGGTTACACATACAAGGAATTCAGATAATTTGATCAATAAAAGTTACGAACCTAATTTATTGAGAAAACGCCTGCCATTGATGTGCTTCCATATATGTTCTTCGGACTTATTAATATTGTCACCAGTTAACTTACATATCAACTTGGAACTGCAACAAATAACACAAAAGCAATTTCAATTCATGAACTCCTCAAAAATTACACAAAAAAAAAAAAAAAAAAAAAAAACGAGAGGTCCAAAAGTTCCCGCTTATTTCGCCCAAGTTTAAAATTGTAAATCACACATATTGAGTAAGCAAATCCTATTCAAATTCGAGTCATAAGCAAGAAAAACTTTCCCGGGAAAACTTGTTTTCTAGGTAAGCAACATTCCCAATGCCTCAAAGGCTCCCGCCTAAGCAGTGTCTGGGAGAGAGAATGTACGCAGCCTTCCCTCTTCAGGGTGCTACCCTGAAAAGGCTGTTTCCGAACCCCCCAACCTGACGGATGCAACACGAGGACTTCCCAGAAGGTCACTCATTTTGGTACTACTCTCGCCCAAGCACGTTTAACTTTGGAGTTTTAATGGGATCCGGTACTTGCGTGTTGGTACCCTCTTAGTGTTTTCTAGGTAAGCAGAGAGAGAAAAAGTGATCTATCTGTTCTGAAATATTGTGCTCTCTGAAATTTTAAGCAAATTTTATTCAAGGGTAAATTATAGCAACACACCAGAACTTCCTTACTGAACACAAGAAATCCTTCAATTATACCAACCCCTGAACTCTGCAATTAAACACATCACACCCCATGCACTTTAAATTTCATAAAATACACCCAAAACTTCGTTATTATACACAACTTACCCCCTAAACTTTGTTGCTAAACACAATTCATCCCTTACCTATTCACTACTTTATAGATTCAATGTCTAAAGTTTATTTGAGTTTTACAACAAAAATTTAGATATTATTTTTTATCATTTTTTTAATATTAGATAACAAGGGGGTGAGTTATGTTCAATTTAAGTGTTAAATTTGACGTAAAAACATAATTTAAAGAGTTCTTTTTAAAAAAACAAAAAAAACTGAATATGCACGAAGTGAACTGACAGGTCATGAAATTGAAAGTACATAGGTGTTTGACACTTTGGCCTTTTATTGAAACAGGTTTTACAAATTACTTTGAAGCCAAAATCAAATGCCATCCATAAGCAATCAATGGTCCCTAATGTTGCTAAATTTGTTCAAATTGGTTCATCTTTTATTTTCTTCAAAATGCTTTCTAATGTTTTAAGTTATGACAAAATTATCCCCTCATTTTTTTTTCACCTAATTTTAGTTAGTAAGCAACGTACTAATTTTGGCATGAAATAAAATATTAGAAATCACTTTGAACAAAAGAAAAGACAATAGACCAATTTGAACAAAGTTCCAAACGTCAAGCACCAATTTGAACAACCTAAAAGATGAGTAATCAATTTGAACAAAACTCCAAAACACGAGGAACAAATGGTGTAAATAAGTTTCGGAAAAACTGAATTTTTGGGGGGGAAAATTAAGAACCACGAATGTAACATAGAGTAAGTAGAGTAATTATACCGACAAAGAGGATCTTGCTTGAACATATTAAGAGGAGGGTTCTTATGAGAGAGAGCGTAATCAATGAGTCCAATACGACACCGTTTGCACTGTGAATACGAGTCCCTAGCTTGTGCTGGCATTTCATGTCCGGTCTCGACGCATCTGAACCGTCCATTTTCGAGCTCCTCGAAGGTCGGCGGCCCTAACAGGTTGCTTCCGTCCTTTCCGCCGCCGCCATCGCCGCCGTGGTTGGAATCTTCGGCGGTCGCCATTACAAGTCTCTCTCTCTCTCTCTCTCTCTCTCTGTGTGCAGATAGGATTAGGGTTTTTCAGCTATGGGCCTAAACCGGGCTTAAACCAGGTTAGAGCCAAGCCAAACCTAATATTTGATTGAATAATTGATTTTTGGGAATTGTAGGTACGATTTTAAAAAATTAAAAAATTAAATTTTATAAAATTTTTAATATTATACCTTAATATTAGTGTCGTTAATGTGTTAGTTTTTTATGACATAACTTTGAAGAAAAAAAAGTAATAATTTTAAAAAATTTAAATTTAGAAATAAAATAATTTTAAAATATTTATAAATTTATAAATACATAAAAAAAAGCTATATATTTCTAAAAAATTAGTAAAACTAACGGATGTTAGTGACATTAAGATTAAAGCCTCACATTGAAAAATTACGTAAAGTTTAGGAATTTTTTTGAGAATTTATAAAATTAGGTAAAGTTTAGACAGTTTTTTGAGAATTATAAAATTTAGGTAATTTTTTAAAATCACACATAAAATTTAAGTGAGTTTTAGTATAAAATCCTTCATTTTTTTTTATACGTTTGAATATATAAGGGGATGCTCGTTGAATTAGGTGAATTTTAGCTTAATATCTTTTAAAATATTATTAAAGCTTTATTGATTATAAATTTATGAATTCGAATTTGAATTAGTTTCAGTTTTAGTAGTAGTTTATTTTTAGCATAAGGTATTAAAATGAACATGCATAAAATTTAAATTTTAAATTCAACAGACATTCGCATAAGAGAGTATTAGAACCTTTATTTTTTATTTGTCACAATCTACACTATATCTTTATGTGAGGAAAGTGCTTATATTGAATAACTAGTAATTCAATGTAAAATAATATATCTAAATTCTTTTCTCTATTTTGATTATGTCGGAACTAAAACGTTGAGCCAAAGAGATTTCGGATTTAAATTCTCTTTCATCACGAGCAATACAATGACACAATCTCTTATTTTTCTAACTCTGTGGAGAGTCCACAAGAGAAGATAGCACTCTAATGTGAGCTAATTTTTTCTTATATTATAATGGAACAATTTTTTATGCCTTTTTCCTATCTTTTTAATTATTATGGCTAGCTCCCATAAACGCGATCCTTCTTATGTGAGCTTTTGTTGGTTCTTGCCTCATATGTGTCCAAACTATTTCTGACGAGTTCATTCTGGGAAAAATTATAAAATAACCCGGGTTTTGGTTCACAAATATAAAACTACTGCCACAAATAAAATTAGATTTACTTCCTTATTTTCTGAAAACTCCTTATTTCACCCCCAACATGTTATTTATGTCAGTACTTTTACGTATATAATTATTTTATCCATCTAAAATGGGAATAAATAGCGTAATTTTATTGTACAAATTGTTATAAAATTAGGTAAATATGATACACCACGTGTATCGCCTAGCCGCCAAGAGCCCAGTCCCAGCTACCGCCACCATCTCTACCGCCATTCGCTCCTCCCCAGTCTATCGCCTACATGCATACAACCACCTAATCGCCAAGCACATACCACATCTCTACTACCGCCAGTCTCTCCTCCTCTACTACCACCATCACGCATCTCGCCATCCATGACCCCAAGCTTCTATACATGGCATCACCTCAGCACACCCTCAGTACCTGCCAGCACCTGTTTAGCAGTTCCTCCCCTTCTCTTGCCAGACACGCCTACTGCAGCTTCTACCTCCTTCCAGAACCTTCCACCCTTGCCACCTCACCCTTGGTTATTTGTAGATATTTTAGGGGTTTTCTCTATAAATAGGGAATTAGGGATTAGGGTTAGAGGTGTTGAGTAATTATTTGTGTTTTTCTATCCCTCCCCCTATTTCTCTCTACGTCTTCTCCCCTTTCTTTTATGTAAATACTCAATTATTGGAGTTTATCTATCAAATATAATATTTTAACTTGTGATTTTAACTAATTAGAGCTAGATTATATTTAGTTTATATCAACATATTATATTCAAAATGACGATAATAATAATACAACCTTAAATATAATTAAAGAAAATAACAAGTACTTTATTCCATAACTCGAAACCCAGAAAATATTTTTCTTCTTTTGAAATAACTCTCATCACTTTTTTTATTTCCTCAATTCTCTTCACTTTTTTCTCTTAATTCCTTCTTTACACAGCCTACGTACAAAACCCAAAATTTACAGTACTTTGGAGATACATGTTAGTTATCACATGATCGAACTCTATATATATATATATATGTATATATTTTTAAAGGTTTTTTACATAATTCTAATTTTCTAGATATTTGATAATATCCAATATTAACCATGAAAATTGTATCCAATGAATATTTAATATTTACAACACTCCCACTTTGGATATTCTCCTTAAATAGTACGAGACAAACACTCTTGAAAGAGTACAATGTCCAAGTTATATATGCCTACCTTGTTAAAAACCTTGCCAGGGAAAAAAACTAGCAGAAAAAACCATAACGAAGGGAAAAAGAGTATAGTGCATATTTAGCCCCCCTCATGTGAACATATTAATAAGGGGTGTTTCTGAGTTGACGCATACCAATGTTATGAACTAGTTTCTTAAAAGTTGTTGTTGGCAATGATTTCGTGAACAAATCTGCTAGGTTCTCACTTGTTCGAACCTGATAAACATGTATTTCATCCGTCTTCTGGAGCTCCTGTGTAAAGAAAAACTTTGGTGAGATATGTTTAGCTCTGTCGCCTTTAATGTATCCACCTTTAATTCGAGCAATACATGTAGCATTATCTTCATACAGTATTGTCGGACTCCCCTTAATTGTTGGAAGGCTGCATTCCTCTTGAACATATTGAATTAAAGATCTCAACCATGAATATTCCCTACTTGTTTTATGAAGTGCAAGTATCTCGGCATGATTTGAAGAAGTTGCCGCTATTGTTTGTTTTGTGGATTGCCAAGATATAACAGTATTACCATAGGTAAATAAATATCCTATTGTGAATAGCCTTTATGTGGATCAGACAAATATTCGGCATCTGCATATTCAACCAATCTCGGATTTGATTGTCTCATATAGAATAGTTCCATATCAGATGTACCACGGAGATACCAAAATATATTTTTAATCCCATTCCTATTGTACTTATATGGCACTTCAGGGCCATGAATTTCTTCGTTATCCTTTCAAAGTCGAAAAGGGTCCTTATTTACATCAAGGGATCAAACAATCATTGGGGTACTCAATGGATGTACCTTATCCATATTAAAACATTTGAGCACTTTTTCAGTATAAGCAGACTGATGAACAAAAATTTTATTAGTTAAATGTTCTATTTGTAAGTCAAGACAATATTTTTTCTTTCTGAGATCTTTCATCTCAAACTCCTTATTCAAATATGCAACAATTTGCTCAATCGCTTCAGGAGTTCCTATAATGTTTAAATCATCAATATAGACTGCAATTATAGCAAATTTAAAATTTGATTTCTTTATAAAAACACATGGGCTTACGGATTGTTCACATATCCCTCTTTCAGAAGGTATGTACTAAGACGATTGTACCATATTTTCCCTGATTGTTTTAATCCATACAAAGATCTCTTTAATTTGATTGAATATGGCTCTCGAGGTTTTGAACTATATGCAACTAGCATTCGTAGTCCTTTAAGGACTTTCATATAAATATCATATCAAGTAATCCATATAGATTAGCTGTTACCAAATCCATAAGACGCATGTGAAGTCTTTTAGAGATTGCTAGACTTATTAAGAATCTAAATGTAATTGCCCATTTGGTATCGTTTCCTCTTTGCGGTTTTTAATTTTCTAGAATTAAAGACCATATTAAATTTTAAAACGTCGTGTTCAATCTTTAGTTTCTTGAAAACCAAAACGATAAACCAAAAAAAAATACTAAGACCGTATTTTGTTAACACAAGCAATTGAATTCCTATGGGAAGCTATATTTTATATGTATTTAATTCTTGTGGCAACTTATCAGAAAGTAGCTACAAATTATTTGGTTATCAAAATAGAAAATATAATTTCATAGCGTGAGCTAGGTAAGTTACTTTTATGTTTTAAATAAATTGGTAATTGTTAAAGAATTTCTCCTTTTCATATTCCGTCAATTTCTTGGTAACCAAACAAAAAGGCAAATGCCCACTTCCTATGAATTGCGATTTCCTGCACTTACTTCTTGGTTATCAAACACGGCCTAAGTTTATGATTAAAAACTAGGTGAAGAAGTGCAGAGAGGGATAACCGAGGAGATTAAAGAAGGGGTAAAGAAGAGGAATATAAGTGGTTATCTAACCCTTATTTAGATTTATTATTTAATAAAAAAGAGTAAGGATAAAGAAGGATAAACGAATTACGCTTGTTTGACAATTAGGTAAAAGTATAAAGGTAAAACGAGTTAAATTAATACAAGGGTAAAAATTGTCCAAATTATTTTTAAATTTCTACCGTCTCTTTTACCCCCAAATTGGAGGGTAATGGGGGAAAGTTTAAACCCCGTCACCTCTAAAAAAATTTTGGCAAACAAGTGTAAAGATTTACCCCTTCATTATCCTGATCTCTTTTTATCCTGTTGTAAATTAGGGAGTAAAGAGTAAACTCAAAATATTTAGCAAAGTACATATTATATTAGCATCTACTTGTCAAGGGTATGGGCAGTTCTACAGTAGTGGCACTGGAGGCATGGGCCCCTGGTGGCCCATAGGCTGAATCTCAAGTATTAGTTGTGATTTATTATAATTTTTAAATACAGGTATTAAGAAAAAGAATGGTACTCCCTGTTACGTTGTACACTCTAGCTTGATGGTTAAATATCATACTCACTAATTCCCATGTCAAGGGTTCAAGGCCACTGAGTATCAATATTTTGGAACATTTTAATATTTCTTTTAAAGCTATGGTTCTATATTTTCAAGTACTATAAAACTCTATATAATGTACTGATACTAATAGATTCATAATTTTTTACTAAATTATAATTCTTTTTTTAGAAAATACTAAGTTATAATTTTATTTTACTTATATAAAATTTTTTTCTGTTATATTATTATTTATAAAAGTATATATATATATAAAACAAAATATTTGTATATTCTATTTCCTAATTTTTTTTATTTTTAATTTAATATTAAAATCCTAGACTTAATTCAATTTCTAGTAGATAAATTATCTCATTCTTAATTTTGTCTACAAATTTTGCCTTCAGATGCTCCTCCTTAACTACGTAAAACTTTACCTAAATTATATATATAATTACTTCTACTTTTTTATTATAAATGTAGACCCCACTTTATTAAATTTTTTGATCCTCTAGTGACTACTAGTATATGCCCCTAGTAAGAAAACTTTCTGGATCCGCCACTGGTCAAAGGAGTATGGCAAATGCTAGGAAAATGTCTAAGAAGCCTTTAATTATCAAAAATTCACTTTGACATTCTAATTTTTCAAGAGAATTATTAAAATTTATTTGCATATTCTATTTTAAAATATATTAATATTGTCATTCTACATAACATATTATTACTTGCACACAGCATCAACACTTATAGCACATGAGATGAGACCATAACATAAAGGGCACCCTCCACCAAATCATTACTAGCAATTCTGCATTACATAAACTCAGCATTCATGTCTCATTCAAAGTGTTTCCGGTTTTCTAGTGACTAATAGCCATAAGTTCATATATACATTACCGACCAGACCTCGGTCCGATGGTAAAACACGAGCAAAGTTAATACCTGTAGGAGAAGAGGTCTTAGGTTGGAGTCCCCATATCTCGAAGTCTACTAGAAATGGAAGTGTTTATTGGCGGTGACCTTCAGGCAAGGCAACGACATGGTAGAAAGGCACATTCCTTTGAGGCATTGACCCGTCTTCACTTTCATCATCATCAAACTCCAGCAGGTAACTGCATGATATAACCATGGCAGACACTTGAATTGAAAGACCGGCTTTTAGATCAATAAACCGTGAAGACTAAGAATTGTTTCTGGATTCGCCTTGATGCATGAAAGTGGGGTTTAAAGAGAAAAAACGACGATGAAATTATGGAACTAGGAACTATCAGAGGGGTATAAAAGTTAAATACGTCAAGGCTATCATTCAAATAATGTCCATGGTGCCCAGCTTCCGCTCTTCGGAAACTTCTATTTGATTCCATGATGAGGCCAGGTAATCAATTTGATTTTCTGGGCTTGTTTGGCTACTGTGTGGGGAAAAAAAAAACCGGTTTTCTTCGGAAGCACTTTTATAAAAAGTACTTTCAATAATGATATTTGACACCTAATGGTACTTATTCTTTTTCCCAAGTATAATATGTTTCTAAGGTATTTTAGCCTAGTGTCCAAAAAAAAAAAGGTATTTTAGCCTTTCGTACTATTTTGCACATAGAATTGGAATTGAACTATGAAATCGCAGTTCCAATTCCAATTCTGGCGGAATTAGAATTCTAATGGAATTGAAAGTTCATTGTTTGGCCCATCAAAGGAATTGGAGGTCGGAATTATAATTATATAATTAAACAAATCATCAAGGATTATCTGTCAATCGAGTTGGAGTATATCGAGTTTTAAAGGAACTGCGGTCGGATTTTGGTCGGAGCGATTTACATTGCATTCAAGTTATTATGGTTGAAGTGATTCACTCTGAGTTTGAGTTATTTGAATTTCGAGTCAAATCGGATCAAGTATCGCATCGGATCATTTATTATTCACGTTATCTCGGATTTTCAATTAATTGGATTAGGACTTTTCAAGATTCAGGCTAGAATCGATCGGGTTGGTTGATTTACGTCCATTTCAAACTTCAATCATCTTAGTTTTGGGACAAACGAGTTGTATCATTTCAAATTTCGAGTCATTTTAAGCTGAGTTTGAGATTGGTCGGGTCATTTTGAGTTTGGTCGTAGTAAGTTTTGGGTCAATTTGGTGGGATCCTTTCCACTTCGACTTATCTGGTTTACATCACATTTAAGTGGCTAGTTTCATTTTTTGGATTTAAGTCAAACTTCAGTCATCTCGAGTCATCTAGTTCCGTTACACTAAACTTCGAGGTACTAAAGTGTAATTTACCCTTAATTTAAAAGCATTTTTCTTTCTAGAACAAATACCCTCAAATTGCAACGATTTTTTTTCCTTTTTTTTTTTTTTGAAAAATACTCTTTCCCCACTGGAAGGAAACTTTAGCCATACAGGCCCTAAATAGCTATACAAGCGTTACAAAATGCACAACGCTCAAAACTCAAGCAAGGTCAGTGGTGCAGAGTCATGCCTACTTTTTTGAAGAGACTATTTTCGAGACTTAAAACTCCCGACCTCCAGCTTGTAACGGAGCAATCTTACTGGTTATGCCAAGGCACACCCTCGTCATACAACTTCAGTTACGATATCAATATATTGGACTCTCCCCCGTCCCCAAACAAGTGACAAAATTATCTTCTAACTAGCAACCAGATACTATTTACAAGTACAAAATGTGAAGAATATACAGAAGATACTTACTCATCAGATTTCCTCTGAAGGATTGCGGAGAAATCAACAGCAGCGAGCCCGAATCCAGAGAAGCGGAACAAGTAGTCAGTTCCAGATGAATAGTAGCAAATGATCAATTTTGTAGCAATAGCATGGAATCAAGTATACGTAATGGGCATTATATAATTCGCCATTATATAATAGTTCTAATGCCTCCAGAATGTATATATATTGCAATTTATTTATTAGACATATTTATGGATATATTTGCATGTTCAAAACTATCAAAAGGATATAAAAAGTGGCTCCTCGTTTAAAATTTTTGTAAAATTAAGGTTTAAAAGCAACTTATGTTCCATTAAGAGAACCCAAGACCAATTAAGTAACCTCCGTAACACTCACTTCCATGATAGCAAGACCGAATCTTAGCAAGACCGTGTCTGTGAATCGCAATTTAATTCCATGAGCGAGAGGAATGTAGGCAGTACCTTGCGATGGGGATTCACTACAGTTGCCTTGTACAGTGCTGTAGTACTGGGATACACTGCCAAAACTGCTCTTCCCGGAGGGAAATCCGGCGCACTAGAAGGATCATTGCGTTTCGGGAAAGGAATTATATGTGGCATCGGAAGCTTATATTTTCTGAGAGAGAATGCACCAGTGTGTTAGAAAATATTGAGAGCCAAGGAGAGAGTAATCTAAACAGAAAAATATACACCTAATCATAGTATTTTGGACCCCAGAGAACTAAAGACCAATAGAACTCTAGAGGACAACTACGAACATACACTAAAACACTAATGCAAAACTAGGTCATTAATTTACACAAGGACGGATGACAAAAATAACAATTTATACGAGTGCATAGCCAATTACGACTGAAACATGAAGCATTATATATTACATTTCACATCAACATATGCATATACAACGGAATCACGAAAGGTATAGCATTTATCAAATGTGTGAGAGTGTTAACCATAAACACAAAGATCCAGATACCAAATTAGATTGATTGATGTGGATATACTTGTACCTGCTTACAAACACAATCAGCAACTAGAACACATAATAAAGCAAATAGAATCTAAAACTATAAAAGATAAGTCATGAAATTTACACGATTATCGAATAACTATATGAACATGTTTCCAATCATGCATGAATCAACATGCTATATTCACTTTCACCCCCTTCCCTCCACCACGGGTTTTTTGTGCAAAGGTAAACATAAGGCGCATAAAATAGAAAAAAGAAGTCCCTTAATTGGGGTTTGGGAGAGGGAGCAGTTGCAATAATACATGGACACATTTATATCTCTTTGGTGAAGTTAGAAACACGGTGCACAGACATCAAAATGACATAATTTAATCACGTGTTATTACTTTCGTAATTTCCTGATAGTCTCAATCTGCATTATTGGGCAATACATCACACCTAGGATGCGAAGTCCTGAAACACAATTTTGATATTTTTGCCAGCAGCAAAGTACTTGCAAAGTTTTGGGTAATATTTTCTCAAGAAGTAAGTGCATACTCTAAGCACCCAAAGAGTTAATGAGCTTGGATCAAAGATGTCACTGCAACCTTTCTGACAATCACCAAATGAGCTAAACAATGAAATTTGAGACCAAAACAATCTTTTGAACACACAAATTATGGTTGAGGATACTATAGCACAAATTGTATACCACACAAAACAATGGATGATCATCCGCTGCATTCCACAAAAGAATCAACAGTTAACAAATAATGGGTTTTTCTAACGTGGCAACCATTGAAAATTAGGCCATCAACCAAAACGAATATAAATTTAGAAGTAGAAGGAGACGACAGGAAGGGGGAGCAAGACAATTAGGAAGGTGGGGCGTTCTTTTTTTTTTTTTTTCCGGGGGGGGAGTCACGCCAACATCATGCAAGTTCCTAGATCGTGTGAAATAATAGTACCAAGGTAGCATTTTCTCATTTCATCATCAAAAATGAAAAATTGCCTATGGAGATTCCGTAAAGTCAGAAATTCATACAAGGGGTCAAATAAAAGATGGGAAGTCATTAAGAAGAAATAGGAGCAAATGGGATTTGATTAAGGAAATAATCATACATTACGGGCGGCCGTGGGCACACGTTAGAAAACAAAAAGAAAATAAGGATACTCATGCAATAAATAAAGGAGATTTTGAAAAAGAAACCCAAAAAGGATTATAACAGTAATAGAGATCCTGTATTGGGTATGAGGCAAGGAAAGCTTCCTTGCAGTAGCTTTTAGGATGTGCTGCCCACAAAAATTTTGCTGGTCGCAGCAATGTATGTGCTTTTCAAGAGGCCCGTGGAATTATGATGACGTGTTGGCCATTTATGTCAAAAATAAATTGTGCTAAAAGAGAGGATCCCTTATGCTGCTTCATCATTTCTATAGATTGATGATAACTTTTATTTTGACAATTAAGAAAGTTCATTTCTACCATGGGTTAGATTCCAATCCTGATTATGACATGGCAAGATATATATTAATCAAAAAGAAGAAGCCAAAACCAAACAAGCAGGGCTAAAAGTGAAATGCTAAGGACAATAGTGGGAAGTCAAAAAAAAATCCTGAAACTTCAGCAGACAAGTCGCAAGCTGCTAACCTACCCAGGGGGTTAATTGAGCTACTTGTAAACTAAATAGGCAGGCACAAACCAGTTCATGATATAAACATCCTACATAAGCCTATGCATTTTCAGTGCGAATCATGGGTTGTGGTCAAGTTCAGTCAGTTGAAGTAAGAAGGCGTAGGGAAGCTGGAGGTGATTTTAAAAAGAAGAGATATTGCAGCACGGATTCAATCTTCATAATCATTAGATTCTCTGCATCTCTTGCCCATCAGGACGAGGAGGGAGATATATTAGAGTCGAATTTGAGAAGGGAAAGGGGTAAAAAGGCTTTGACGAACTAAGAGCATTTAAATACTTTAGGCAGCCAACAGTTCTCTACTCTACTATCCTCCGCCATCATAGTCAAAATCCAATTCTCTGCATCCACATAAGTACGGCTGATGTAAAATAATAAGCTAGAACACTGGCTTCCCTTACATTATGAATCAATCATCAACAAGGTGTTCATGAGTAAATCATTCATACTAATAAAAAGACATTGGTCCTCAGCAAGATAACCTTCTCAAATTTCAACAAAAATTAAATAGCATTAACCCCAGAACTGCAGTCCTCATTCAAGATTACAAGGGATGCAACAAGCATTTTCTCATTAGATTTAGTTCGTCTCAGATAAAAAACGATGACACTAAAATGGCCTTCCACATTGCCCAAAAGTTGTCAAAGACAAAGCAAATGGAACAACAAACAAAACAGAGACTACCTTTGGCCACCACCATCTTCGTCATCCCCAGGTTCTTCATCAAGCACTTCAAATCTGTAAACAGAGAAAGAAATAATAAATTAGACAGAGCTCTTAAACTCTTTAATGACTGTGCCAGTTAGTACATGCTGCTATGCATCTATTGCACTACACCATAATGAATTTGTATGACTGAAAAGCATGGAGACTTGTTCGTGGCTGTTCAAGTCGCACGTAAATCTCAAATTAATTGATAGGTGATTCAATGATCATCAGAATGGTCGATTTGATTTTTGTTACAAGCATTGTCTAATTCTAAACCACAAGATACATTTGGAACACTGTAAAATAACTCTAGAAGTAGGCTCAAATTCAAGCACTAATTCAAGGAGCCATGATGTGTAGCCAATACAACATGACTACGAGTCAATGCATATGTAGGTTCAGTACAGGCTTTTCAGTACAGGCTTATATCAAGTGAGTCCAGACACAATGAGCTTTGGACAGTATTAAGAAATTGAAAGCTGATAGTTTTTGAGCTGCTCCATTCTTATGGCCGTGTTCCATTGGGTTGATGTTCCGGACCCAGTATCCTCGCCTTCAGGGAATTCAGTAATTTGTTTCTGTCCAAGGTTTCTAATCTACTAATTAGTTGATGAGCAAATTTCTATTTTTGTGCTCTAGCCTAAGTCTTTGCAAATTCGAAGGTCTTATGAAATCCATACTTTTTGGGCTTTAGCACTCAAGATTCCTTCATATCTCTGCTGCGCATATAGGCCTTTCAAGGCAAGTTACATAATTAAAATTTTTGTCAGACCTTGCACGTGAATCATGTACATTTCATTTCATTTTGGCTGATTAATCTAGTTATTTAATTTAACCTCACCCACTAACACACATGCACCCCCTGAAAAGAAAACTCTGCAGTAATCTGTTGATCATCAAGATCCTAATGACAACAAGGGCAGCAATACTAAACTCACCTGTTTCATGATACTTTTCAGAGATCAGTGGCAAGTCAAAGAAATGGATCAAAAATATGAGTTCCATTATTTAATGGATCAAATTGGCAAGATATTTGATAAATTAATAGTCAAAATTCAGAGTAGTTGACTTTTAAAAATAGAAACCATAACAATTATTTTGACATTAGGAGCATCAAAGCCCAAAATCTTTGAGAAATTTCATAAATCATAGCATGCATGAAGGAACTAATCTTACTCTCTTGTCTCTCGGTCAAAATGAATGACTTTAACAACAATGTACTCATCTTTATCAGACTCCTCTGTTGTAACTCTCGCTGCCACCTGAAAAATCATAAAGGTCAGGAGCCCCAGAACAGCAGTTGGAACATGAGCCTTGCAGTAACACACTGAACATGCATACCTGTTCACCTTTTAAACTAGCACAACTATCAAGTTGGTTTCTAAGGGAAGGAGAGACCCTTGAAATATCCGAATCATTCTTTATTCGCTTCTTCTTCGGCTCATTGCCTTCTGCTGTTCGAGGAATGACCCAATAAGAAATACTCCATGTTAGCCCGCTTCATGCATGATCATACTCCATTAGGAAGAATATCATCAAGATTTACTTTCTCAAGCAATGCAAGTACAGAAATTTTTTTCTAATTTATTTTCAAACAAACATACAACATCTGAATCAGATCAGAGCGGATTTTTTCCCCTCTCACTTAACTTCCCCTGCCTCAAAATACAATTAACCAGAACAGTTCATTTGTTTTAGCTAGGTATTATGAAGTTATGGTAAACATATACCACATCTTGACCGCAAGCATGCCTTGTGGCAGATATTAGTATCGCAAGTTAAATAAGATGGTCTGTCAAAAGGGCACAAGAGCTGATACTATCAAACAAAGTTGAGTAGTTTAGCAGAGCCCACATCTGTGAAAGAATATTTTATATTCCATGCTGTCATTAAATAAGGATACCCTACTTGACATGAATTCAAGACTCGCAGTACAAGGGAAGGCCAAAAAAGGCTCAAACATATCCTCTTGAGGAAAACTGATTGCTAATCAAATGGAAACTATCATGTAGCTTGCCGTGCAAGTCCACTAGTCAAATTCAGCATAAAACAAGTTCCTCAAACACACTATGAGGGTCTTGTAAAAGAATTTTTCTTCTCCCCAGCTGGAGATCCCTGGGCTTCTTGCCCCTCTTTTCCAAACCCTAACCCTAGTTTCCCCCACCATTAATGCCCAACCCTCAACCCTTCCACTCATTAACGACTCCTCCATCAAACACTCTGCTAGGTCGCCGATTCGCATTCACTCTCCTTGGTTCAGACTCTTCTCCCCAGCTCCTCCCTCTCGTTGACAGAATCAGAGGTCCTTTCAAATTTCTCCCCTAGTATGTCTTTTCCCTTGCCTCAAGTGTACTTTCTTCTTATCCCCACCTTTAATCCTACCACTCTTAGCCCTTTATCTTACTCCCCTCACCAAAACCGTACTTCTCACTTTCATTCCCTCTCAATGCATTTAACTCTGGCCCCAACTAACCCTGTTATGCCTTCAACTATAAATTGCCGATGCCCAGATCTCTCAATGTCATTCCATTCATCCATTACCCCAACTTTCCTGAACAAATACAAACTCACCCCTGAACCCCCTTACCCCAAAACACGTTATAAAATGGCCAAATCCACATTACCCCCAAACCCAGCATCCCTTAACGAGAGATTCAGGAACCTAGAGCTTTACGAGGATGAAAGTTTTTCCAAAGCACTGAAAAAACAAACCTTGGTGGGGAAAGTCCTCTCTGGTAAACCGGTCAGGGCTGGACCCATGAAGGCAGTGCTCGATAAGGCATGGAAACCTAAAGGAAAGCTCGAAGTTCATGAAATCTCGTTCAACCTTTTCCTGTTTGCGTTCCAACACCAAAAAGATAAATCAAAAGCAAAAGAAGGCACTCCCTGGTCTATCAATGATGCACACATCGTGATCAAGGAATGGGAAGGTGACACTCCGTTCGAAGAAATTGACTTCTCATCTTCCGAATTTTGGGTCCAAGTCCATGGCTCCCCGATTAGCATGATGTCATACATTAACACAATCAGAATCGGTGGCCTCTTCCCAAAAATCATAAAGCTTCATATGGAGGAAGAACAGGACATGTTGTGGTCCCGCTTTATCCGCATGAAAGTTGAGGTAAATGTTGATGACCCCCTCCCTTGAGGATTTTATCTTAAAAGGAAGGAAAAGCATGACTTGTGGGTTCGTTTTAAATATGAAAGAGTAGGCGACTTCTGTTATATCTGTGGAAAATTGGGCCATGTTAAGAACCAATATCGGGACGAGGAAGCGCCTCGAGATGAACCCATTTTTGATGGATTTCTTAGAGCAAAGGAATGTTCCTCCGATAAAGTTAGACTGCTCATTGCTGAAAAAGGAGAAAAGATCACAACGGACCTCATGGAGAATGAAAGCGAGGTTAGGGAGAAGGCCAAGGGGGGCAACTGGAACGAGTTCAAGGACTCCTTTGAATGGTCCTTAAATGCAGTCTAACCATCCAAATATTGCTACAGAATGATTCTGCTCACATGCCAGCTCCCTCATCAGCCCCAAAGGGTAAAAGGAGAATCTCACATTTAGAGGAATTCGCTGTTAGGAAAAGATCAAGAGTGGCTTTCAGAGATATGGTGGCTGACATGGTTCAGATGGACAAGATGGGAAATTGGTTCCATGACCCGAATGTTTTCCTTGATGGGGCAGGCATGCTTTGTAACATTTACGAAGAAGAAGGTCAAATCTCAACAGTGAATTCGTCTCGAGGAACAGTAGAGGGTATCCTTGGGAAAAAGAGTGCAGGTAAACTGAAAAGCATCAAGAAAGCAGCTAAACATAAAGCTGAACTGGAAAAGGCGAGGAAGTTATACGTGCTTCCCTTTGCGGAGCGTATCCGATCCCCCTCTCTCGCTCTTGACACGATAAGACCAGAACCAGAAACCTCTTCCTCCCACGGGTTTGCGGCGGTTGTCCCGGAACAACTGCCTCTCAACCCATGAGTCTCATTTGCTGGAACTGTCAAGGCTTAGGCCGCCCCTTGACAGTGCAAGCTCTGACGGAGCTAAATAATAAAGTCAGGCCAGACATTATATTCCTCATGGAAACAAAAAATAAAAGTATGTGGAAAGAGTTGGTAGGAGACTGAAACTTTGTAACTCCTTTTTCCTGGAACCGAGGGGCCTTTCGGGCTGGAATGGCTCTCTTTTGGAGCCAAAGATTCATTGTTGAAATCAAGAAAGCTACAGACAGATTTATTTCCGCTGAGATTGTTGATACTTGCTA
This sequence comes from Simmondsia chinensis, assembly GCA_018398585.1. Classification (NCBI taxonomy): domain Eukaryota; kingdom Viridiplantae; phylum Streptophyta; class Magnoliopsida; order Caryophyllales; family Simmondsiaceae; genus Simmondsia; species Simmondsia chinensis. The sequence goes on along the minus strand of JAGTTD010000002.1, from coordinate 7,101,995 downwards.
CGTTAAAAGGTGGTACCACATTTTTCTGTATGGTGAACCGGATAAAGAAAGGTCATCTTTTTGGAGGTCTCTGGCAACCGAATTCTCAGACCAACAACAACCTATCATCTTCTCAGGCGATTTTAATTCTATTTCGTCCCGGCATGACAAGCTCCAAGGTAATTTGGTCTCTGACTCCCAGCTCTCTTGGATTCTTGATTTTTATGACTCTTGTGGTTTAGTTGAACTCCAGACCAAGGGATGCAGATTCTCCCGGTCCAACAAACAAGAGGGCGCTCGTAATGTCAAACAATGTATCGATAAGGTGGCTGTTAATTATGACTGGCAAGCCCTCTTCCCTCAAGCAACTGTCACCCTCCTCCCGGCAATTGAATCCGACCATTCCCCCCTCCTTATCCAACTCGAAGGAGAGTACACCCGCCACCCCCGTGATTCTAAGTTTGAATCAAAATGGCTGTTAGAAGAGGATTGCCGCCTCACGGTCCAACAAAGCTGGACTCATAATGGGAGTGGCTCTAGAATGTTCCGGTTCGCAAAAAAGATCCATTCCTGCCGAAAAAACCTAAAAGACTGGAGTATTGCTAGAAGGAGGGAGAGGAAAAATAGATTCAATTTCATCTACAAAAAAATTACCAAGCTTCAAAGCAAAGTTGCTTCATTGGAGGAAATTGAAGAGGAAAAGGAACTTAACAAAGAGCTCCATAAGTGGTGGGATGCGGAAGAGCGGTTTTGGCATCAACGTTCCCGGGTCAACTGGTTGTCTTATGGTGACAGAAATTCTCGGTTTTTCACGCTGCAGCACTTCAAAGAAACAAAAGGAATGAGGTTTGTCGCCTTGAGGAAAATCTTGGGGAATGAACGGATGGCCCTAATCAAATCAAGCAGATGATCTCGTCTCACTTCAAAAACCTCTATACTTCCAAAGGCACAGTCGGAATTGAGGAGGTGGTTGCCGCCTTGGAAACGAAAGTTAGCAACTTCATGAATCACGAACTGACTAAATCCGTCACTAGGGAGGAAATTTGGAGTTCGGTTACCCAGCTCGGAGGCCTCAAAGCCACAGGTCCGGATGGTTTTCCAGGTATTTTCTTTACTTCCTTTTGGGATATTGTCTCAAACGATGTCTGTGAGGCGGTGCAAAGCTTTTTTGAAAATGGCAAGTTGCTGAAACATTTAAATAACACAAATATTGTGCATATTCCAAAAATCCAAAAACCAGAAAGTTTAAACCAATTTCCCCCAATCAGCCTTTGCAACTTCTGTTATAAAATCATTTCTAAATTATTTCAAACCGCCTCAAACCTGTTATGAACCATATTATCTCCCCTTTTCAATCCGCCTTTGTTAAGGGGAGACAAATTCAAGACAATATCATGGTCGCTCATGAAGCTTTCCACGCACTAAAAAATAAAAGAAAAGGGGGAAATCATGTTGTTGCTCTCAAAATCGACCTTTCTAAAGCCTTTGACCAAGTTGAGTGGCCCTTCCTTGAAAAAGTTTTAAAAAATTTGGGTTTTTGCGACACTATTGTTGGATGGATTATGGAATGCGTCTCAACGGTGAAACTTAGTCCGGTTTTAAACGGAGAAAGAGTTGACAATTTTCCAATTGCGCGAGGTCTAAGACAAGGCGACCCTCTCTCCCCTTTTCTATTCCTCTTCGTCATGGAGGCTCTCTCCTCTCTTATCAACGAAGCAGAACGAAAAGGAGAGCGGAACAGTTTCAAGATCAAGTCCTCTTGCCCCTCACTTTCCCATCTTTTCTTTGCCGACGACTGTGTCTTTTTTTTCAAAGCCTCGGCCCGTGTGTGCGGTCATGTCAGGTCCATTCTTCACCGTTTCTATGGTGCCTCGGGTCAGGAGGTAAATTTCCAAAAATTTCATGCCTTCTTTTCTTCTAACACCCCTCCTTGGGTTAGAGAAGAATGCATGAGAATTTTGGAAGTCAATCAACTAAGCGAGGAAGACAGATATCTAGGAACACAAATCATTTGGGGTAGGTCAAAACAAACGCCCTCAATTTCCTTTTTGAGAAAGTTAGGGGTAAAACGCAGGGATGGAAATCTAAGCTCCTTTCCCACGCGGGTAGGGAAGTCCTTCTCAAGTCGGTTGTTTCTGCCATCCCCACATATGTCATGTCGTGCTACAAAATCCCAGTCACTTTCATAAAAAAACTCAATAGCGTCTTAGCATGTTTTTGGTGGAAGGGGGGTTCGGTCAAGGACAAAGGGGTTCATTGGAGAAGTTGGGATCACATCACACGACCTCAAGATGTAGGGGGTCTTGGCTTTAGAGATTTTCCCGGGGTTAACATTGCCCTCCTCACTAAGCAAGTCTGGAGGGCATTGCAAAACCCTAACATTTTTTGGGTCCAAATTCTTAAAGGCATCTACTTTAACAACTCTACCATCCTTAAGGCTTCGCTTGGCTCAAACCCTTCTTGGGGCTGGAGAAGCTTTATCGACGGTAGAGACTTCATTGCTAAAGGTCTCCGATGGAACGTTAGTAGTGGCTCCTGCATCAATATTTGGGAGGACAAATGGGTGCCTCACCTCCCATTCCTCTCGGTTGGCCACAGACCGAGGGAGGAGGGACCCATATCCAAGGTCTCAGATTTGATTCTCCCGGACGCGAGACAATGGAACTCCGATGCCCTCTCCTTGTTATTCTCGGTCAATGTGTCAAAAGCCATTCAATTGATCCTGGTTGGGAACCCCTACCGAGATGATGTCCTCATTTGGCATTACACGCATCAAGGTTCCTACACTGTCAAGTCGGGTTACCTATTCTGGCTCTCCTGCCACAACCCCCAACCCACGGTTCCCGCATCCTCTAGTTCCTCGATGTGCTCTTCCAATAGCCTCCGTGTTCTGTGGTCGCTTCCCGTTCCCCCAAAAATAAAACACTTCATGTGGAGAGCTGTCTCTAACGCCCTCGCTACCTCTGAAAACTTATGGAAAAGAAAACTTAAGTCCCACCCATTCTGCCCAAGGTGCGATGGGGTCCCTGAGTCAACCGAGCGTACCCTCGTCCTTTGCCCTTGGGCCAAAGCTTGATGGCTTGCCTCTACCCTCGGTTTTAAACCCTCGGACCAAGGCTTCAATGGTTTCCATCATTGGTGGGAATCCATTTGCTCTAACCATGCTTTCACTCGTGATGCTCTTTTTAGGATTGCGCTCTTATGTTGGGAAATTTGAAAGGCTCGATGTGACCTCACCTTCAAATCTGCTTGCCTTAATCCTATTCAAGTTGCTTCGAAAGCCTCGGTTCTTGCTGCGGAGGTCTCTGCAGCCCTCTCGCCCACCCGATCACATCGGCCCAGCCGATCCCCTCCCTCTCGGCTTCGCATTCCACCCGTCCTTCAAGATGGGAGCCTCCCCCTGCAGATTGGATCAAGATTAATACTGATGCAGCCTTTGCCTCCCCCTCCTCAGCTGCTCTTGCGGTTGTGGCTCAATCTTCCTCGGGGTCCATCGTGGGAGGCTGGTGCGGCAGTACCCCCGCTTATCGCTGAGTCCCTTGCTATTCGTGCTGCTTGTTCTTTGGCTTTGACGTTTGGTTGGAAAAATGTCGTTGTGGTGTCTGATTGTCAATTAGCTATTAGTTTTATTTCCCGTTCTTCTTCCCCTGCGTGGGAGTGTTGCGCTGTTATCGAGGACATTGTGATGTTAGCCTCGTCTAGTAGTTTTTATGCTTTTTCAGTTTCGCTGGGTCCCCCGATCCTGTAATCGGGTAGCCCATTTTGTGGTGAGTCGTCACTTATGTGGTCATTGTACTCGTTGGTGGTTGGATGTCCCCCCACCTCTTGTTTCTCTCGTAAACAATGCTCGTTTAGTAATTTCATGTTGCCCTCAGGCCTTTAATGTTAAAAAAAAAACGCACTATGAGAAATAGAAAGAATGCAAAACAGTTCACTTCGTTTACAAAGATATCTAAGTTTGCTTTAAGATTAGTACATTCAAGACATGTAGGTCACACTCAGTTCTAGTACTCCGAACATGAAGAAACTGCTCTATTCTGCCCTATAGGAAAATGGTTCCAACACAGGAGTATAGCCACTCTGCAATACACAGGCAAAAGATTGTGTATGACTTCCTAGGAGAGCAATGCCAGAGCCACATACGCAGGGCCAACCCATGCCAAGGCTGAACCATGACGCATGTTTTTTATCCAACAATCGTACCCAAGTCCGTATAACATAGCACTGAACTAAGAAAGTGCGGCATATGTATTTTCATTTTAACTGCCACAACTACGTCATGTTAACGGGCAGAAATGTGAAAACTTAGCATATTCTTTTAAACTAGGCTTCCTAGAACTGCAAAAGGCGCATGCAAGGCAACTACAATAGTGAAACAGAAGTGGTAAACTGAATCATTTAAGGACATACCCAATTTCCTGCGTTGTTGCGTTGGAGGTACAGGAGACAGCAAAGTTTCCAGTTGACTTGCCAGAATACTAGAAAGGCTGCATCATACACGGTAAAACCAGTTAATCAAAAAAAGCACTTGGCAGCCCCTGCTGACAAATCATAGCCTTCAAAAATTGCAGCATTTTCTAATTCACAAAACGATAGGAAAAAATAGCATACCTAGCTTCATTGTCTGAAAGCTCCTTCCCACGAATGTACAAATTCCTAAGCGTCGACAATGAAGTATCCCCAGGCTTCTCAACCATTTCTGGAGCTGCATGGTAGGGACTCTTTAGTGTAAAACCAACTCTCTACAAAGAATCTTAACTTCTGAGCATTTTTTGGCAGAAGCAAATCACTAATTCCTCAATAATGGGATCAGTTTGGAATTTGTCACCCAAGGCTACCATTTAACTACTAATAATGTCAATTACACAGGATCAGTGGTGTTGCAGCCAAATGGAGAACCACAAGGAAGTTCAAATCCTTAGAATATCAAGCTTACATATGTAGAAAACTTCTGAACATTCTAAGATATTGCAGAAACTACTGTTATAAAATTTATTTCCTTCATCCTACTCACCAGTGGCATTGCCATAAGTTTTATTTTCAACTGTAGTTTTATGGAAGCTGACTTTAGCCCAGGAGACCACCTTGTAGACAGCAGGGAAAGGCCATAAGCCGACATATAATATAACTATCAGATGCACCATTCAAACTCTATAGGCCAGTGATATAATGCTCAATTGACAATTTACGAACTGCCATCATACGTCTCCATCCTTTTCACCTCTCTCCCGACCCATCCCTACACTCAGAACAAGACTAACAGGTGTATTAACACATCTAGAAAATTTTAAACATTTCAAATGCTCTTCCCTCATCATATCCTCTGTAGACACTACTTAATAGAAATTAGATATAACAAATTCTATATATCCAAATTCTTATATCATCAAAAAAAAAAAAAAAAAAAAAAAAAATCCACAATACCTATAAGATGTGTTATTTCTTCACAAGAAGTCCCAAAAATCCAACTATTATAAAAAGAAGAGTAACACATGGGGCTTCCGCTTGTTTGAGACAGTCCTTATGTTGATATTTGCAACGTATTGATCTCTTGGTGAACTACCATCGGAAATCAGAAATTCAGAGTTTGGAACTGCTATAAATTTTGAGGTCTCATACAACAAACAGAGGACATAATGCTGGCTAATGTACTTTATAAAGAGGGTAGGAACATTGGGTATGCAACACAATGTGACTAAAACCCCATAGTATAAATTCTAAGGCTTGATGGAGCACATCCTTACCCCAAATAAATTAAAGTGCAAATCTAGTACTGATTCTTAGTGAATCATCTCAAAAGGGAAAAGATAATTCTTCTCAAGTCAATCACACAATATGATATGTTGGATAGCGAATATACCCATTCCATGACTTCACTCTAAGCACCGACCCAAGTGACTTGCTACGCACATACTCTATGATCCACAACACAAGATGTGAGGTTAGCTTCCATGACTATGCCTCCAGATGCAAATCCAGTACCCTCGCATTATGTCCCTAAAAGAACAACAAACGCTCCTCTAAGCATTACAAGTAGTAGTCTGCACCTAAGGAGTTTCCGTACATAGCTAAGTGACAAGAATTACTCCCCATGCATCCACATCAAAAAGATGGGATGTCAATCCTGTTTTATACCGCCAGGAGTCTACGCAATGTCCACATACGATCATCAGCAAAACTAAAAGTTACCAACTAGTATTGCTGATACAAGTCATAGCTTTCCGTAACTTGGAAAACATAAAGGAAGCTTTCAAGGTGTATTACAAATTGTAGCTTTTCTTAAAGCGAATCTTGCCCTACTAATGCGCGCAACCGGAGTAGGCGATCACTTAGATATAAACCCACCAAACTTGGGGATTAAATGCATTTCACCCAACTTGCTCTCACTCATTTATCCTGGAATCGTACATTTCACAAAACAGAAGCGCCAACCACGGTCTTCAACTATCTAACTTCCCTCTCAAGAACGGATTTTTTTTGCTAAAGTACAATAGAAATGGATAATTTCTCACTTAAATTATTTAAACCGTTGGTCGCTCATCTTTTCAAGTTTGATCAAATTGGTCATTCGTCTTTATAACTTTGTATAATTTAGTCTTCATGTTTTCTTTTATTCAAAATGGTCTCTAATATTTTACTTTCTAACAAAATTAATCCCTCATCTTTTTTAATTTTTACCTAATTTTGGTCATCATGTGGGGAACCAATTTTGTTATAAGATAAAACATTGAGATTATTTTAAACAAAAGAAAAGATAAACTAGGAACCCATTTGAATAAAATAAAAAATGAGGGACCAATTTGAACAAAGTTAAAAACACGAGAGACCATCAGCTTAAAAAAAATTTCTCACTTAGTTACTTACCCTGTACAACAGACCAAGCCAATCAAATTTTACCCCAAAATCACAATGCTCAAATCAACTTAACAATCAGCATTGTTCGACAACTTAATTGCAACAAACATAACAAGAGAAAACCCAAAAAAATCGTCAATCTAGGTCAAGCAGCAAGCAAGTAAAGCATTGATCAAACAAGAAGCAACCTTTACAACCAAATAGTGATCAATGCATGAAAAATCCAAGTAAAAAGATTGAATTTTTACGATTAAAGGGCGAAGAATCTAACTTGTTTGAAGCTTCTTATGCAACTTGTTGATCTCGATCAGCACCGCTTCTAGATCCTTCCTTATGCGATCGAGATCCTTAGCATTGTCCATCATGCCGGAGATGTCCGGCGACGACATCGTTTTGACCGGACGGCGGAGATTCCTCTTATGGATCCTCAACGGTCGGCTTCTCCTCTAATGCTTCTGCTGAATTACGTACCTAATTTATCCATGAGGAAGAAAAGGGGGTTTGATTTTGAAGTTTTAATGGAAAAATATCAAGTGAAGATGGAGATTCTGCAAAATTTTTGGAAAGTTTATGATTATATTGGGTTACTTATTGGGGTTTGTTATAATTGGAGTGAAATTATTTTTGATAAAGTTATAATATAGTTTATAAGTAATGAGAGTTATAAAATTATTTTAAAAATTATAAATTTGTTCTAATAATAATATTATCCTATTTATTTTAGAGTGAATAAAGTATATTTTTAAATTATTGATCAAAATTAAAGTGATTATTTTGCAACTTATTAAAGATATTTTAAATTTTTGGTGAAATTTAATGTGAGAATTCAATATTTTAATTTTATTAAAAAACATTTATAAGTTATTAATTAAAACAATATAAATTTAAAAATTGTGTGAATTATTGGTTGAAATTGACTCAAATGTTTCATGTGATCAAATGTACGCTAGTATAAAAGAAAAAGGGAATGTTCAAAAAAAAAAAAAGAAAAAGAAAAAAGGGTTTTAAAGTACCTACAATAATTGTATTTTTTTACTGGAAAGAGAAACAATATTGGGAAATCATTCCCTTTAGACCCCCAACCTCCTTTTAACCTAAAATAGATCCTAATCACCTTAAATAAGTCTTTTTGGACAAAAATGCCCACCCATCCCTACCCCCCCACCCGTCCTCTTTCTCTCTCCTTATTTAATGCATATAATAGCCCCCGTCCCTTCCATCTCCCGTTCTCTCTCCTCACATTTAATTCTACAGCTATAAAAATTTTAAATTTACCCCCTCCCCTTTCCGTCCTCTCCCTTTCCCAAAACCAAACGTGTTTTGCAAGCCACACTCTTTCTCCTCTTTCTCTCACCCATTCATTCTCTCTCTCCTCGTTCTCTCACCCGTTCATCCTCTTTCTCCTCTAACTTCAGCTGCGATTCTCGTTCCCGTGGGTCTATCTGCAGAGGTGTGTGTTCGTCCGGCCATATCCTCTGTTTTCACACCTTCATCCTTGCTTTCTAGCTGCTCTAGGGTTTAATCACTATTTCCGAAGGTAAGCACCAATTTCTGAAGTTATTTTGTAGGGAAATATATAATATACGTTTGTTTCGTACGATTTCCTGAACATAGTGCATAGTATTGGTTAGGGTTTAGGGTTTTGGTGTTAGTGGTTTCGTGAGTAAGGGTTAGTGTCTTTTATTGGTGTAAAATCAACTTCTGCATGTTTTTTTCAAGTTTTGTGGTATACTGATGTAAAATCAACATTTATAAGTGTGTTTCATGTAATCCCTGTGTGTCGACACACACCTCTGCATCCCTGTTCTGTCATAATGTGTGTCGACACACCATCCATGTGTGTAGACACACATCATAACACACTCCAAAAACACATCATACACTATGTATGATTGATTTTAATGGTGTAAGATCAACTTGTGTAGACGTTTTTTAAGTAATTAGTGGCATATGAGCAATCATACACTGTGTATGACTGGTTTTAATGGTGTATAACCAACTTGTGTTTGTGTGTGTTAAGTAAACAGTGGTGTATAATTAATCATATACTGTGTATGATTGGTTTTAATGGTGTAAAATCAACCTGTGTAGATATTTTTTAAGTAATTAGTGGTTTGTGAGCAATCATACACTGTGTATGATTAGTTTTAATAGTGTATAACCAACTTGTGTTTGTGTGTGTTAAGTAAACAGTGGTGTATGATTAATCATACACTGTGTATGATTGGTTTTAATGGTGTAAAATCAACCTGTGTAGACATTTTTTAAGTAATTAGTAGTTTATGAGCAATCATACATTGTGTATAATTGGTTTTAATGTTTTAAGTAATTAATGGTGTATAATCAATCGTACACGACGTATGTCCAATCAACTTGTGTAGACGTTTTTTAAGTAATTAGTGGTTTATGAGCAATCATACACTGTATATGATGGGTTTTAATGGTGTATAACCAACTTGTGTTTGTGTGTGTTAAGTAAACAGTGGTGTATGATTAATCATACAATGTGTATGATTGGTTTTAATGGTGTAAAATCAACATGTGTAGACGTTTTTTAAGTAATTAGTGGTTTATGAGCAATCATACACTGTGTATGATTGGTTTTAATGGTGTATAACCAACTTGTGTTTGTGTGTGTTAAGTAAACAGTGGTGTATGATTAATCATACACTGTGCATGATTGGTTTTAATGGTGTAAAATCAACCTGTGTAAAGGTTTTTTAAGTAATCAGTGGTTTATGAGCAATCATATACTGTGTATGATTAGTTTAATGTTGTATAACCAACTTGTGTTTGTGTGTGTTAAGTAAACAGTGGTGTATGATTGGTTTTAATGGTGTAAAATCAACCCGTGTAGACGTTTTTTAAGTAATTAATGGTTTATGAGCAATCATACACTGTGTATGAATGGTTTTAATGATGTATAACCAACTTGTGTTTGTGTGTGTTAAGTAAACAGTGGTGTAAGATTAATCATACACTGTGTATAATTGGTTTTAATGGTGTCCAATCAACTTGTGTAAACGTTTTTTAAGTAATTAGTGGTTTATGAGCAATCATACACTGTGTGTGATGGGTTTTAATGGTGTATAACCAACTTGTGTTTATGTGTGTTAAGTAATTGTGTTTGTGTGTGTTAAGTAAACAGTGGTGTATGATTAATCATACAATGCGTATGATTGGTTTTAATGGTGTAAAATCAACCTGTGTAGATATTTTTTAAGTAATTAGTGGTTTATGAGCAATCATACACTGTGTATGATTGGTTTTAATAGTGTATAACCAACTTGTGTGTGTGTGTGTGTTAATTAAACAGCGGTGTATGATTAATCATACACTGTGTACGATTGGTTTTAATGGTGTAAAATCAACCTGTGTAGACGTTTTTTAAGTAATTACTACTTTATGATCAATCATACACTGTGTATGATTGGATTTGAGGCTGTGAAATCAACTTGTAGAGATGTTTGAAGTTTAAGTAATTAATGGTGTATAATCAATCGTACAAGATGTATGGTTGTTTTTAATGGTATAAAATCAACTTGTGTAGACATTTTTTAACTAATTAGTGGTTTATGAGCAATCATACACTGTGTATGAGGGGTTTTAATGGTGTATAACGAACTTGTGTTTGTGTGTGTTAAGTAAACAGTGGTGTATGATTAATTATACACTGTGTATGATTGGTTTTAATGGTGTAAAATCAACCTGCGTAGATATTTTTTAAGTAATTAGTGTTGTATAATCAATCATACACTGTGTATGATTGGATTTGAGGCTGTGAAATCAACTTGTATATATGTTTTTGTTTAAGTAATTAATGGTGTATAATCAATCGTACAAGATGTATGGTTGGTTTTAATGGTGTAAAATCAACTACTTACTGAAATTAATGGGGTACGATCGATCATATACCGTGTACGGTAGGTTTTCATTGAGTGAAATAAACTTGTCCGGATGTGTTTCAAGTCAGTAGTGGTGTATGCTTAATCATACACCTTACATGGCTTGTTTTAATGGTGTATCATGGGTTTAATCTTTAGTTTTGTGATGCTTTGCTTTTATTTCAGATGCCATTTTACACACGCAGGAAGAGCCGTTCAGCAGTGGAAGTTGATTACATTTTCCCAAGGAGTTGCTGGAAATTCCTGCAAGTTAACCAAATGGGAGTATCAACCAAAGTTGTGACGGAGATTCAGGAAATCTTGAAGGACGACGAAGCCAAGGTTTGGCACAGTATCCATATGAATTATTTTGACTTTTTACAATTATATTTATGATCCCTTATTAACTAAAAGTGTTTTGCATTACAACTTACCCTTTTTTCACAATACAATGTCGGGCATCTGCTTGAGCTGAGTGAGACTAATGTCGCCTTCTGGCATAGTCTAATTCACATTGTCCTTCTCTGCCAGGTGGCCAACCCAAATCCCAAGGAATTATCATTCTCATTTGGTGGGAAGTTAGTGCACCTCGGGAGGAGGGAATTTTGCATTCTAACCGGCTTGAGATATGCCGGTGTGGAAGAGGTACGGGGTGGTTCCACCAGGCTGATTGCCAAGTACGGCATGAGGGGGAGGATGACTAGGTAGCAACTGTTTGAGGCATGCAGAACCTGCTCCATCATGGAGGACCAGGTTAAGCTTGCTATTGCCTACTTGGTTGAGGGTCTACTGTTCGCCAAACACAAGCGAACAGGCATTGATCCGAACATCCTGGCCCTCGTGGATGACGTGGACTCTTTTAACAGTGTTGCCTGGGGATCCTTGAGCTAGAAATTCTTGGTGCGGAAGCTCAAGGATTTCGTGGCAAAAATGCAACATGGTTTAGGAAGGACCTACTCCGTCCACGGGTTCTATGATGTGGTTTCCATATTTGCCCTGGAAACCCTTCCAGAACTTGCCAAGGTTGGGGTGGTGAGGGTTGGCAACCAGCCTCTTGGGCGGATCCTTAACAGGAAGATGTGTGTTAAGGTTTCGTATGCCGCTCTGCTCTCAATGGTATTTGATGAGGTAATAATACATTATGTTGTTGCTGTTTTACTCCTAGTTGTTTCATATCATTTGGGTTAGAATTATGATTTGTAATTTTACTAATGTTCATATGATGTATCTTCCTTTGATCAGCAATTGAATGCCCAATCGATTGGACTGACGAGTGAGGAAGCTAATCAGCCTAATCTACAAGGCATCCTCTTTGCTGAGGATGGTGAGGAGGGGGTTCAATCTCCTGTTAAGGCAATGCCAATAGATCCAGGCGATGAACCAGAACCATTAGCAACTCAACACCCCTTGCCGGCATCCCAGGAGGAACCATCTACTACGTCACCCAATTTAGCGTATCAATCGATATTGACATTTTGTTTTGTGTTTATTTAATTGTATTTTTATCCTTGTAAGTACTATATTATTCAAATTCATGTTTATAACAATTTGGAGGACTTATTGCAGGTTATAGAGAGATTCGAAGCGATGAAGAAAGATATGAAAATCATGCGGATGCACTTCGAAAGCAAACTTCAAGCGCAGCAGCTTCAGCTGCAAATGTACGAATGACGGTTTAAGGCTCAGGAGGCAATGATTAAGGAGCTCTCAGACGGTCCACCGCATGCCACATCCCCACATATCTATTCATCAACTTCCGCTCATCTATCCCCAATTGAGCAAGCAATTATTATTTCTCCTACACGTACTGGGTAAGATACTACGGATCCTTGTTATTGTCCCAATTTGGTATGTTTTCATGCATGTTGAGGTTTATTGACTTTGGTATTTGCTCTGCCAACCAAGGACGAGGAAAATTTCTACAAGGAACCATCGTCAACGCATGTGGATGGCGTTGAAAACTTGATGACATTGTCCGAGACAGTTTTGAGATTGGGGCAAGAGAGGAGGGACCTCAAGCCAAATCGCAAGTACAAAGGTAAAGAATGGACCGCGGAGGGTAAGAACAAACGGGCAAGAATGACCCATCCTGGACCGGAACCGGTTCTGCCCTTCGATCCATTCCAACCTCCCTCCAAGGAAAAATAGTTTGAAGCTTTTTACAAAAGTTTCCACGCAATGGTTAAGAAGTGAGTGTGATTTTACACTATACTTTTTGATAATCAGTATGTAAATATTTCCAGAATGCATCTTTCTTATGGGATACTTATATATCATGCTTCTTATTGTATATTACAAAGATTTGAAGACTCCCCTTCTATTACCTCTAGATCAACGAATGGATTTCACTGTTTTGACTACCACGACGGGTCAATTTTGGTATCGGTTGAAAAACGACAACGCCTGGCTTACGGATGAGGTATGTTTCCCATCATGAAAATTTTGTCGTGTGATTACTGTAATTGGACCCCAGTCTTTTTTGTTGGTGTGTCAACTAATTAGTGATGTATGATGAATAATATACCGTGTATGATAGGTTTTAAAGGTGTGAAATCAACTTGTATAGGTGTGTTTCAAGTAATAAGTGGTATATGATCAATCATACACCGTGTATGATATGTTTTAATGGTGTAAATCGACTTATGTTATTGTGTGTTAAGTTAGCAAGTGGTGTATTATTAGTCATACACCATGTATGATTGGTTTTAAATGTGTAAAATCAACTTGCGTTAGTGTGTTTTAAGTAAACAATGGTGTATGATTAGTCATACACCATGTATGATAGGGTTTAATTGTGTAAAATCAACTTGTTTATGTGTGTTTGAAGTAATTAGTGGTGTATGGTTAATCATACATTATGTATGATAGGTTTTACTTGCCTAAGAACAACTTGTGTTAGGGTGTTTCAACTAATTAGTGGTGAATTGCAGGAAATGGATGTAGTTCTGCACTACATTCTGAAGAAGAAACATCAGTGGCCGGAGCATTTCGACCAGAGGGCAACATGCGCGTCTACGTCAGTTGCTCCTTTATTTGGACCCCTACTCAAACGGACTCAAAACGGAGAAATCCCGATCGACTCAGCTTTTTATGATTTTGATTCGTTGATCATTAAGTTTCTTTCCGGGGATGTCATATATGGGGTCCGCTACCACGACGTGGATCGGATATACATGCCCATCAATCACCCTAATCAACATTGGTTCCTTGCTGCCATCCATTTTAAAGATTGGCGGATACAGGTAATTGATTCTTTGTACTCCGTCGCATCCAAGGAATTAAGATTAGAACATGTGGAACCAATTGCAAAATTGCTTCCATATGCTCTAGATATGGTTAATTTTTGGGATGTCCGAAAGGACCTCATAAATTTCAGAGGCAAGCCTTTCTTGATCACTTACGACCGGGGTGAATGTCCACAACGGATGGGGTATGACCTCTACTTCCTATGCAGTTTTACTATTCCGTTCATTCGGCCTTTTGGTTATTAAGTGGATACAAAATAGTCATTACTTATGGTGATGTATAGTTTCTGATTGTCTCATCTGTATTATTATGAACTGCAGGTCAGATTGTGGCATTTTTGTTGTAAAGTTTATTGAATTTTTGCTTACAAATGGACTCAGCATCCACCAATGCACGCAAGGGCAGATGGGAAAAATGCGGCTAAATACCTGTGTACACTTGTACAGACATGGAAGAAAGAAACAGATGTAAATGTATACATGTGAATAAAATTATGTGATGTGTATATGTTATTGTATATTACCATAGGATTTACATTGTATTCATTATACTAAAAATTGTATAAAGGTTGTGATGTGTATGTAATATTGTATATTTTCATATTGTTGTATATTCTTTTTTTTTTTTAACAAAATATTATTGTATATTCTTGTTGATGTATTTTCAAATTGTGTAATGAAAATTGTCAATGAAAGTGTTTCAAAATTGGTCCCAATTGTGTGTTCTTGGTGTTTGATATGTTTTTGAAGTGTGTTACGATGTGTGTCGACACACAGGGATGGTGTGGCGATACACATTCCTACAGATAATGGATGCAGAGGTGTATGTCGACACACAGGGAACGTGTGTCGACACACATTCATACAGAACAGCGATATATCCCAATATTTACGTCAACCACACCTATATATGTTGATTTTACACCTATATAAGGTCATCTTAACCCAATATAACATAACATAAACCAATTATTAATTAGAAAACACTTAATAAAGGTTGATTTTACACCCATAAAACTCATCATACACTGTGTATGATTCATCATACACCGCTATTTACTTCAAACACACCAATATAACCCATCATACATGGTGTATGATTCATCATACACCAATAATTACTTCAAACACACCTATATAAGTTGATTTCACAGCATCATAATAGCAAAACTTAAAAATACATGCAAAAGTTATTTTTACCCATTAAAACTCATCATACACCGTGTATGATTGATTATACACCACTAAGTACTTGAAAAACATTAAGTTGAGTTGATTTCACACCATTTAAAACTATCATACACCGTGAATTGTGAACAGTTGTAGGAAATCCTTTGTATATTTTTTCATGTTATACATAATTTAAAGGTTTATAAGCTAGGGATATAGGATAGTGATATTAGTCTGCATGTAACTTTAAATTATCCTACAGACAATTTGAAGGACAAATTGGAAATATTTCACTGGCCCACCACCGCCACTGCTAGAACCACTTACAGTTGTCCCTCTGCATATGTTGTCTGTAAAGTGCACCCACTGCATGCATACAAAGTTCAAGATCCTTATCATGAGGATGCACTTCACACCATTGCAACTCATCATATACCGTACACCATGTGTGATTGATCATACACCACTAATTACTTCAAACACCGTTGATAAAACATGATCTGTATAAGTGCCACCTCTCCCTGCGTCTTAGCTGTCACTGGCCCACCCCCGCCACTGCTAGAACCACTTACATTAGCAATTTGAACGGCTAGATATAGTACGAAATTGAGGAACCGTATATGCTTGGCTTCCTGTCCAACTACTCCATTTATAGGCAAAGGCATACAAGGTACAAACACATGGGGAGAACCGTGGGAGAGGGGTAGGATAAAGTAGGTGGTAGTTGAGGTTATTAAATGTCTTACTTGGTAGTCCATTATGACCCCTGAACATTCATTGTTCAACCCTTAACTACCCCAACTACCCCTGAACATGCACGTATATTAATATTACACTATTTCATGATTATTAAAACATATCATACACCAATAATTACTTGAAAAATACTTATAACTGCTGATTTAACACCATTATACCAGCAAAACTTGAAATAAACATGCAAAAGTTGATTTTACACCCATACAACTCATCATACACCGTGTATGATAAGTCATACAGCACTAATTACTTGAAACGCTCTTATATAAGTTGATTTTACACATTTAAAACTTATTATACACCGTGTATGATTCATCTTACACTGCTATTTACTTCATACACACCTCTATAAGTTGATTTTACACATTTATGATTCATCATACACCGTGTATGATTCATCTTACACTGCTATTTACTTCATACACACCTATATAAGTTGATTTTACACATTTATAACTTATCATACACCGTGTATGATTCATCTTACACAACTATTTATTTCAAACACACCTATGTATGTTGAATTTACACCAATATAACCCATCATACACCAATAATTACTTGAAAAACAGTTATAAAAACTAATTTTGCACCATTATACTACTATTTACTTCATATACACCTATATAAGTTGATTTTACACATTTATAACTTATCATACACCGTGTATGATTCAGCTTACACAGCTATTTACTTCAAACACACCAATATAACTTGATTTTACACCAATATAAGCCATCATACACCAATAATTATTTGAAAAACACTTATAGCTACTGAATTAACACCATTATACAAGCAAAACTTGAAATAAACATACAAGAGTTAATTTTACACCCATATAACTCATCATACACCGTGTATGATAAGTTATACACCACTAATTACTTTAAACATAACTATATAAGTTGATTTTACACATTTAAAACTTATCATACACCGTGTATGATTCATCATTCACTGCTATTTACTTCAACCACACCTATGTATGTTCATTTTACACTAATATAACCCATCATACACCAATAATTACTTGAAAAACACTTATAACTGCTGATTTAACACCATTATACCAGCAAAACTTGAAATAAATATGCAAAAGTTGATTTTACACCCATATACTCATCATACACCGTGTATGATAAGTTATACACCACTAATTACTTTAAACATAACTATATAAGTTGATTTTACACATTTAAAACTTATCATACACTGTGTATGATTCATAATTCACTGCTATTTACTTCAACCACACCTATGTATGTTCATTTTACACCAATATAATCCATCATACACCAATAATTACTTAAAAAACACTTATAACTGCTGATTTAACACTATTATACCAGCAAAACTTGAAATAAACATGCAAAAGTTGATTTTACACCCATATAACTCATCATACACCGTGTATGATACGTCATACACTACTAATTACTTTAAATATAACTATATAAGTTGATTTTACATATTTAAAACTTATCATACACCGCATATGATTCATCATTCATTGCTATTTACTTCAACCACACCTATGTGTGTTCATTTTACACCAATATAACCCATCATACACCAATAATTACTTGAAAAACACTTATAATTGCTGATTTAACACCATTATACCAGCAAAACTTGAAATAAACATGCAAAAGTTGATTTTACACCCATATACTCATCATACACCGTGTATGATAAGTCATACACCACTAATTACTTTAAGCATAACTATATAAGTTGATTTTATTACACTGTAATTGCTATTAATATACGTGCATTATTAATGACAATTTTGTATTATCCATAGCACATTGACTGGTATGAGGTTGTGTATTATAAATGCCCTTGTTTTAAATGGATGATAATAACCAGTTGGGGTAGTTGGGGGTTGAACACTTAATGTTCAGGGGTCATAATGGACACCCAAGCAAGACATTTAATAACCTCAAGTACCACCTACTTTATCCTACTCCTCTCCCACGGTTCTCACGTTGTATTTGTACCTTGTATGCTTTTGCCTATAAATGGAAGAGTTAGCCAGGAAGCCAAGCATCCACGGTTCCTCAATTTTGTGCTACATCGAGGGTTCACACGTCAAGATCAATGTCAAGGAGGTGATGTTTTACTGCTAAGTGGAGACTTGCTAATTACCTATGCTTAGCTTCCCGGCTGATCATGATTCATCAAGGGTTTTGCTTAATTGGGTTTTAAAGGAAGTATGTGATCAAGCAAAACCCTTTATGTATCATGATAAGCCGGTGAAGCTGAGTGCATGTAACTAGTGTGTCTTCACTCAGCATGGTCAAGAAATAACTATGCTTTTTAATAGTCAGTATATCCTATTGCAATTTTCGTATGGGATGCCTATATATTATGCTTCTTATTCTATATTATAGGAATGTGAGGACTCCTCTTCTATTACCTGAGGATCAACGATTGGGTTTCATTGAAAAAACGACACTGTGTGTCGACATAGGGCTCTGTGTGTCGACACACACCTCTGCATCCATGTTTCTGTAAGAATGTGTGTCGACACACAGCCATTTGCATCGACACACATCCCAATACACCAACCGGTCATATCAGAACACATCAAAACACTTATAACACACATTTGGACCAACTTCAAAACACTTCATTCACAAATTTCATTACATAATTTGAATAAACATCAACGCGTCACGCCAGTTAATGCAGTATGGATACTACAAAACTGTCATTAATAATTACATTGTAAAAAATAAAATAAATAAAGAATGTAAATAAATAAAGAATGAAAATACATCAACACGTCACACCAGTGAGGAAGGGACTTGAGAAGAAGGACCGCGGGAGTTTGATGAAGTGCCTTCGGTACTAGGACGCATAGCAATTGGATTCTTGCACGTGGATCGGTTATGCCCGTGTTCCTTGCACCTATTGCACCTTTGATGAACACACTCCTCACCGACAGACGGAATCCTCCTCTTCCGCCTCCTCCCAGAAAGGTTCGCACGTCAGGTGGAAGAAGATTCATGTGAGCTACATCATGCGGGATACGCCAGTCACTTATGTGCGGCATCGGGTAGACGACACCTCTGTACGACTCGTTCCATTTTTCTCTACTATAGTATGGCGAGCATAAGTCGTACAGACCATAAGGACTGTGCCGTATGATGGCTAACGCATGCTCACAAGGAAGCTGCTCAAGCTGAAACCTGCGGCAAGTACATGTCCGGAGCGACATATCTACGACGAAATTCTTCTCCCCATCGATGACGTCGAAAGTATGATCATCAGCTCGCAAAATCTGCACGGCGCAAAAATAATAAAAAAATAAAAAATAAATTAAACAAACTATGGAACAAAACATGCACGTATCATAAATTATACGGAGCTTACTGTCATCGTTCTTGATAATTTCAATCTGTCTTGTAATTTCTTTTCGAAGTCGGGGGACATTGTACTGGTGCAAGCCTCAACCTTGGCTCCTCTGTCATGAAACCACTTCTGCAACAGTAGCCTAAACTCGTCAACGAGGGCAGTAATTGGATAGTCACGCACCTTGACCAATACAGCATTTATGGATTCCGAAATGTTTGTCGTCATTATGTTGTACCAACGACAAGGGGAGTGGGAACGAGTCCACTTGTCCAGTCCCACATCTTCTAAGTAATCTTTAGCCCCGGGTACGGCACAACATAAACTGAAAAACAAACTATGGAACTCTTCAATGTTGTATGCTTTAGCTGCTTTGTAGTAGTACTGATCCAACTGCTTCGTTTTGCTCTTGAATTTGGCCTTCAAGTTGTTAAACAAGTGGTACATGCACATCCCGTGAAATGTGTTGGGAAAAACTTCTTCCACCGCGCGTTGGATGCTTCGGTGTCTATCAGATACAATGACATGGCCAATAGTCTCCCCAATGACTTCCTTCAATCTACTGAGGAACCAATGCCACGATGCATCATTCTCTGAATCACCGATACCAACAGCAATCGAAAAAATTTGCTGGTTGGCATCGTGGCAAACGGCCATGAACAGAACACCCCGGTATTTTCCCTTCAGATGTGCTGCGTCAATGCTCACAACAGGCCGGCAAAATCGGTACCCTTTCTGTGACCCATCAAACGCAATAAAGAGGTACTGAAACCTGCTCTCATCATCTGTCTGTAAATAAAATGCAGTACCGGGGTTAGTCTGTTGGAGGACTTGCAGATAAGTACGCAAGAATGCATATGACTCTTCGGCAGTACCCAATCTAACACTGTCGTATGCAAACTCTCTCGCCCTCCATGTAACACTGTAGCTGATATCGACACCGTAGCAACTGCGGATGTCATCTATGACATCCCGTGGCTTGAACACTCTTCCAGGGTTGACAAGTTTCTTGCGGATGCACTCCCCGACGATCCAACTGGTTGCCTACTTGTGTCTAACAGTGGTGAGATCGGTAGGGTGGGTATGATTATTTTCAACTTTTGTAACCATCCAATACCCACCATCTGCTAGACACGTAGCCCGAACCCTCCATGTGCAACCCTCTTGCACACAACGAATAACCGTTAAGGATTTGTTAGACTTGAAGCTCTTGAATTCAAAATTTTCCCTCATGGCAATTACTGCCAGGTTAGTCAACAAATCCTTTTTCGATTTAAATACTTGATGCACCTCGATTACATCAACCATCCTACCCTGCCCATATAACCCATCAATCCGGCTACTATCATCTCCGAAACAAACATCATCGTCAACAGTAGCTTGGACATCGGGTTCGACATTCGGTTCCACTGCAGGTTCGACAGTAGGAGGTGATGTACCCACTTCAGGGCAAATATTCTGCTGGTCAGAAAATGAGCCCATGTGGAGGTGATACGCCGGTTGTAGTCGGTTGCACATGGGATAAATTTATATTATCCAAATGATCGCACGGACTTTGATTGGAATTTTTCCAATCTTCACTGGTCGTTGTCATTGTCGTCGTAGGTATGTCAAACTCCAGTTCAGATGCATCTACACTGGCTACTTCTTCCATCCCCGCGTTAATGCATACACCAAAACTGTCAGGCACCACAGGGTCCAAGCCACCATTTTTCTCGTCACCATCTGATAGCGTTTGATTAAGACTCCGTTGATCTCCAAAGTAAGGAGTCCTATCAACCGTGGACTCAACAGTGACATACAAGGTATACTTAGCCATATCTTTTATTGACAGTGCCTTCAAAATCTATCACTATTGACATCATACAATGGGATGTCTCGTTTGCCGGTACGAAGTTGCAATTGCATCTTCGAACTTGCATCCACCTGAACACCCATCAACTCCACCAAAGACCATTGCAAGGCAGGCAAGTCAGTCTTATCATCCAAAATAACAAAATCCAACTTCCCACCAACATACTCTGCCCTCTTGTCAAAGTGTCCACCGTAATGAACCATAGCAATATCTGCCATTTCTGTGAACACGAAAGTACCATAATATAACACCACTAATTACATGAGACACACCAAGATAAAATGAAATAAAAGAATTTAAAGTATTAATACACGATGTATGATAAGCCATACACCACCAATTACTTGAAACATACCTACATAAGTTGATTTTACACTATTATAATCCATCATACACCGTGTATGATTGATCATACGCCACTAATTACTTGAAACATACCTATACAAGTTCATTTTACACCATTATACCAGTAATTACTTGAAAAAACTGCAAAAGTTGATATTATACTATTAAAACCTGTCATACACTGTGTATAATAAGTCATACACCACTAATTACTTGAAATATACCTACGTAAGTTGATTTTACACTATTATAATCCGTCATACATCGTGTATAATTGATCATACACTACTAATTACTTAAAACATACCTATACAAGTTTATTTTACACCATTATACCAGTAATTACTTGAAAAAACCTGCAAAAGTTGATGTTTTGTCATACACAGTGTATGATAAGTCATAAACCACTAATTACTTGAAACATACCTACGTAAGTTGATTTTACACTATTATAATCCATCATACACCGTGTATGATTGATCATACACCACTAACTACTTGAAACATACCTATACAAGTTCATTTTACACTATTATACCAATAATTACTTGAAAAAACCTACAAAAGTTGATGTTATACCATTAAAACCTGTCATACACCGTGTATGATAAGTCCTACACCACTAATTACTTGAAACATACCTATGTAAGTTGATTTTACACTATTATAATCCATCATACACTGTGTATGATTGATCATACACCACTAATTACTTGAAACATACCTATACAAGTTCATTTTACACCATTATACAAGTAATTACTTGAAAAAACCTGCAAAAGTTGATGTTATACCATTAAAACCTGTCATACACTGTGTATGATAATTCGTACACCACTAATTACTTAAAACATACCTACATAAGTAGATTTTACACTATTATAATCCATCATACACTGCGTATGATTGATCATACACCACTAATTACCTGAAATATATCTATAAAAGTTCATTTTATAGTATTATACCAGCAATTACTTGAAAAAACCTGCAAAAGTTGATGTTATACCATTAAAACCTGTCATACACCGCGCATGATAATTCATACACCACTAATTACTTGAAACATACCAACGTAAGTTGATTTTACACTATTATAATCCATCATACACCTTGTATGATTGATCATACACCACTATTTACTTGAAACATACCTATACAAGCTCATTTTACACCATTATACCAGTAATTACTTGAAAAAACCTGTAAAAATTGATGTTATAGCATTAAAACCTGTCATACACCATGTATGATAAGTCATACACCACTAATTACTGGAAACATACCTATGTAAGTTGATTTTACACTATTATGATCCATCATATACCGTGTATGGTGGATCATACACCACTAATTACTTGAAACATACCTATACAAGTTTATTTTACACCATTATACGAGTAATTACTTGAAAAAACCTGCAAAAGTTGATGTTGTACCATTAAAACCTGTCATACACCATGTATGATAAGACATACACCACTAATTACTTGAAACATACCTATGTAAGTTGATTTTACACTATTATAATCCATCATACACCGTGTATGATTGATCATACACTACTAATTACTTGAAACATACCTATACAAGTTCATTTTACACTATTATACCAGTAATTACTTGAAAAAACCTGCAAAAGTTGATGTTATACCATTAAAACCTTTCATACACTGTGTATGATAATTCATACACCACTACTTACTTGAAACATACCTATGTAAGTTGATTTTACACTATTATAATCCATCATATACCGTGTATGATTGATCATAAACAACTAATTACTTGAAACATACCTATACAAGTTCATTTTACACCATTATACAAGTAATTACTTGAAAAAACCTGCAAAAGTTGTTATTATACCATTAAAACCTGTCATACACCGTGCATGATAATTCATACACCACTATTTACTTGAAACATACCTACGTAAGTTGATTTTACACTATTACAATCGATCATACACCGTGTATGATTGATCATACACCACTAATTACTTGAAACATACCTATACAAGTTCATTTTACACCATTATACCAGTAATTACTTGAAAAAACCTGCAAAAGTAGATGATATACCATTAAAACCTGTCATACACTGTGTATGATAATTCGTATACCACTAATTACTTGAAACTTCCCTACATAAGTTGATTATACACTATTATAATCCATTATACACAGTGTATGATTGATCATACACCACTAATTACTTGAAATATATCTATACAAGTTCATTTTACAGTATTATACCAGTAATTACTTGAGAAAACCTGCAAAAGTTGATGTTATACCATTAAAACCTGTCATACACCGTGTATGATAATTTACACACCACTAATTACTTGAAACATACCTACGTAAGTTGATTTTACACTATTATGATCTATCATACGCCGTGTATGATGGATCATACACACTAATTACTTGAAATATACCTATACAAGTTCATTTTACACCATTATACCAGTAATTACTTGAAAAAACCTGCAAAAGTTGATGTTATATCATTAAAACCTGTCATACACCATGTATGATAAATCATACACCACTAATTACTTGAAACATACCCATTTTTAGTTGATTTTACACCATTATGATCCATCATACACCGTGTATGATGGATCATACACCACTAATTACTTGAAACATACATATACAAGTTCATTTCACACTATTATACCAGTAATTACTTGAAAAAACCTGCAAAAGTTGATGTTATACCACTAAAACCTGTCATACACCGTGCATGATAATTCATACACCACTAATTACTTGAAACATACCTACGTAAGTTGATTTTACACTATTATAATCGATCATACACCGTGTATGATTGATCATACGCCACTAATTACTTGAAACATACCCATACAAGTTCATTTTATACCATTATACGAGTAATTACTTGAAAACACCTGCAAAAGTTGATGTTATACTATTAAAACCTGTCATACACCGTGCATGATAATTCATACATCACTATTTACTTAAAATATACCTACGTAAGTTGATTTTATACTATTATAATCCATCGTACACCGTGTATGATTGATCATACACCACTAATTACTTGAAACATACCCATACAAGTCCATTTTACACCATTATACCAGTAATTACTTGAAAAAACCTGTAAAAATTGATGTTATACCATTAAAACCTGTCATACACCGTGTATGATAAGTCGTACACCACTAATTACTCGAAACATACCTACGTAAGTTGATTTTACACTATTATAATCCATCATACACCGTGTATGATTGATCATACACCACTAATTACTTGAAACATACCTATACAAGTTCATTTTACACCATTATATAAGTAATTACTTGAAAAAACCTGCAAAAGTTAATTTTATATCATTAAAACCTGTCATACACCGTGTATGATAAGTCATACACCACTAATTACTTGAAACATACCTACGTAAGTTGATTTTACACTATTATAATACATCATACACCGTGTATGATTGATCATACACCACTAATTACTTTAAACATACCTATAAAAGTTCATTTTACCCCATTATACCAGTAATTACTTGAAAAAACTGCAAAAGTTAATACTATACCATTAAAACCTGTCATACACCGTGTATGATAAGTTATACACCACTAATTACTTGAAACATACCTATGTAAGTTGATTTTACACTATCATAATCCACCATACACCATGTATGATTGATCATACACCACTAATTACTTGAAACATACCTATACAAGTTCATTTTACACCATTATACTAGTAATTACTTGAAAAAACCTGCAAAAGTTGATGTTATTCCATTAAAATCTGTCATACACCGTGTATGATAAGTCATACACCACTAATTACTTGAAACATACCCATGTAAGTTGATTTTATACTATTATAGTCCCTCATACACCGTGTATGATTGATCATACACCACTAATTACTTGAAACATACCTATACAAGTTCATTTTACGCCATTATACCAGTAATTACTTGACAAAACCTGCAAAAGTTGATGTTATACCATTAAAACCTGTCATACACCATGTGTGATAATTCGTACACCACTAATTACTTGAAACATACCTACGTAAGTTGATTTTACAGTATTATAATCCATCATACACCGTATATGATTGATCATACACCACTAATTACGTGAAACATATCTATACAAGTTCAATTTATAGTATTATACTAGTAATTACTTGAAAAAAGTTGCAAAAGTTGATGTTATACCATTAAAACCTGTCATACACCATGTATGATAATTCATACGCCACTAATTACTTGAAACATACCTACGTAAGTTGATTTTACACTATTATAATCCATCATACACCGTGTATGATTGATCATATACCACTAATTACTTGAAACATACCCATACAAGTTCATTTTACACCATTATACTAGTAATTACTTGAAAAAACCTACAAAAGTTGATATTATACTATTAAAACCTGTCATACACCGTGCGTGATAAGTCATACACCACTAATTACTTGAAACATACCTACGTAAGTTGATTTTACACTAGTATGATTGATCATACACCGTGTATGATTGATCATACACTACTGATTACTTGAAACATACCTATACAAGTTCATTTTATACCATTATACCAGTAATTACTTGAAAAAAACCTATAAAAATTGATGTTATACCATTAAAACCTGTCATACACCGTGTATGATAAGTCATACACCACTAATTACTTGAAACACACCTACGTAAGTTGATTTTACATAATTATAATCCATCATACACCGTGTATGATTGTTCATACACCACTAATTACTTGAAACATACCTATACAAGTTCATTTTACACCATTATACCAGTAATTACTTGAAAAAACTGCAAAAATTGATGTTATATCATTAAAACCTGTCATACACCGTGTATAATAAATCATACACCACTAATTACTTAAAACATACCTACGTAAGTTGATTTTACACTATTATAATCTATCATATACCGTGTATAATTGATCATACACCACTTATTACTTGAAACATACCTATATAAGTTCATTTTACACCATTATACCAGTAATTACTTGAAAAAACCTGCAAACGTTGATGTTATACCATTAAAACCTGTCATACACTGTGTATGATAAGTCATACACCACTAATTAATTGAAACATACCTATGTAAGTTGATTTTACAGTATTATAATCCATCATACACCGTGTATGATCAAATGTTATACCATTAAAACCTGTCATACACTGTGTATGATAAGTCATACACCACTAATTAATTGAAACATACCTATGTAAGTTGATTTTACAGTATTATAATCCATCATACACCGTGTATGATTGATCATACACCACTAATTACTTGAAACATACCTATACAAGTTTATTTTACACCATTATACTAGTAATTACTTGAAAAAACCTGCAAAAGTTAATGTTATACCATTAAAACCTGTCAAACACTGTGTACGATAATTCGTACACCACTAATTACTTGAAACATACCTACATAAGTTGATTTTACACTATTATAATCCATCATACGCCTTGTATGATTGATCATACACCAGTAATTACTTGAAATATATCTATACAAGTTCATTTTACAGTATTATACCAGTAATTACTTGAAAAAACCTGCAAAAGTTGATGTTATACCATTAAAACATGTCATACACCGTGTATGATAATTCTTACACCACTAATTACTTGAAACATACCTACATAAGTTGATTTTACATATTATAATCCATCATACACTGTGTATGATTGATCATACACCACTAATGCCTCAAGACAAACTAACACAAGTTGATTTCACACCGTTGAAACCTATCATACATGGTGTATGATTGATCCTACTCCACTAATTACTTGAAACACACCTGAATAAGTTATTTTCACACCCCTAAAACCAACCATACATGGTGTATGATTGATCATACACCATTGTTTACTTGATACACACCTAGATAAGTTCATACTACAGCATTAAAAGCAACCATACAAGGTGTATGATTAATCATACACCACTGATGACTTAAGACAAACTAACACAAGTTGATTTTACACCATTAAAACCTATCATACACGGTGTATGATTGATTCTACACCACTAATTACTTGAAACACACTTGAATAAGTTATTTTCACACCCTTAAAACGAACCATACACTATGTATGATTGATCATACACAATGTTTACTTGATACACACCTAGATAAGTTGTTTTTACTGCATTAAAAGCAACTATACACGGTGTATGATTAATTATACACCACTAATGACTTGAAACACACTAACACAAGTTGATTTCACACTATTAAAACCTATCATACATGGTGTATGATTGATCATACACCATTAACGACTTGAAAAACCCCAACACAACATGAGAATACACCATTTAAACTAATCATACACGGTGTATTATTAATCATACACCACTAATGAGTTCAAACACACCAAAAGAAAGTTATAATACACCATTTAAACCAATCATAAACCATAAATGACTTGTAACACACCGACCTCATACGACAAGGATACATTAACAACAATGTCAACAAATGATCATTTTACCTTCAATATTTGATCTGAAAATCGTGAAACGTGTGTAACGACTCAACCTTGAACCTACAGCAATGCCACAAAGCTTCAAACACGATCTTACCAGGGCTTCTTCTTCTTCTTCCGAGGGCCCAATGTAGCAGAACGACACACGAAAGATGAAAAAAATGGAGCTTGGGGAATTCAGATTGAGAGAAAAATAACAAAGAAGGGTGAATAAGAGGTGAGTAAAATGGGCGAGAAGTGAGAAGGGAGGGAGAGAGTGAGAAGCAAGTTACAAGACATAAAGTAAAAATATGTACTTTTACATTAAATGAGAAGAGAGAAAATGGAGGGGGTAAATTAAATGGCTGGGCATTAAGTGAGGAGAGAGAATGGGGGAGAGAGAGGATTGGGGGGGGGGGGGGGGGTGAGGAGGGAGGACATTTTTGTCTAAAAGGGTCTATTTAGGGTTAATAGGGTCTATTTATGGTTAAAAGGGGGCTGGGGGTCTAAAGGGGGTGATTTCCCAATAATATTAGGAATGAGAGAATATATAGAGAGTTAAAGACAAGATAAATTCAAAGTTACAAAATACAAGATTAAAAATAACGAACTCATAACATAAAGTCATCCAATCCCTTTGCAAATTAACTAAATTTATTCTGCAAAACCCTCAAAGCCTAATGTCTAAAAAGCTCACAAAAAGACCACATTTTCGTATAAGAAATTAATTGGTGCATTATTCATCTTTAAAAATCCCAGTATCAACAACAACAACAACAATAGGCCCAGTACCATAAGGGCTTCCACATGAGCAGGGTCTGGGAAGGGAAGGATGTACGCAGCCTTACCCTATTAGGGGCATACCCTAATGAGAGGCTGTTTTCGAGGACCCCCAACTTGAAAAGCGAGAAGGGCATGAAAAGCCTACTCAAAGAATCGCAATTTTGATTGTGGAAAATAGCATTAAAAAGTCTTTCCTATTTTCTATACCATAAAAGCCCATTGGACGGATACCCATTAACCGATCTTGAGCTAATCCATATTTGGCAAATTGAACAATAGCTTGCACCCACCAAAAATGCCAAAATACAACAAATGCAAAAATAAATGGGCATTTGTATGCGGATTCTAGAAGCATATAACAGATCCCTAAAGACACAATCTTAAAAGGTCTCTGATTCTACAGACAATCTTGAGTGTTACACTTGTTAAGAAGTAAAGACATTTAAAAACCTTGATTCCAAATGTTACCTTAGCTTTACAAACACAATTACATAAACGAAAAGGTGAAAAAAATTGTGTGAAGTAAATATAATACCCAGTCTAATTAAATAAAGCTACGTATTCTAATACAATAATATATAACATAACTTCACTTTTCCCAATTCCTCTCTCTTGATAGGTTTTTGAAGCTAATATCAGGTTAAAGAGATAACGAAGGTAAGTATACCACTTTCCTTACTTTTTTGCTAAATATAAAAATTATTTTATATGATTTGATGTATAAAACTTATATTTTAGCGATTTATTATTTTGTTAAAGTAGGGTCGGGTATATATGTTTGATTGATTGTGCGATTAAGTTTGAAATTATATTAATTTATACGTTGATTCAATGATAGAATATGTGAATTTTCAAAAGAATTTGTACTTGTAATAACATGGATGAAATTATTGTGAAATTGTTATTTAAATTGAAAGGTTCTTACGGATAGAGCTCATAGATATTATGTTGACCCCCAGGGGTCTATTGACAATAGAATGTGACCTAAAAAGCTTGTGTAGACAACAAATTGAATTTCACCTAAAAAGCTTGTGTGGCAGATGAATTGAATGTAATATTGATTTCAATGTGAATTATGGGAAAGTCATGTGACCCTGTTATGGGATATAATACCAGCCATAGTCTCCAATTGATTCGTGAGTTAAAACGTGAAACATTATAATATGAAGTGATGTTTTATTCCCTTGTTGACATTGAATTCCTTTTTCATCCTGTTTTAAATATTATGCTTGGTCCAAGTATGGTATGTGGTGCACTTGATGAGCGTGTTTGAAAAAATATTAAGGAAAAAAACCTAATGAGGTAGCCCTCTCGTATATTCATAGACATAATATAATGAATGGGTTACATAGGCTTGGGCCCATACTGGCCCGATATACAAATATTAATATCAACCTAAACACTATATTCTAACACCCCTCTTCAATCAAAGCAGGAGGTAACTGAATGCGAAGATTGTGTCTAAATAAAAGAAAGGGATGGCGCGGAAGATTTTTAGTAAGAATATTTGCAACTTGTTGTAAAGAGGGCACATATAGAACTCGAACAAGCCCCATCTGAACATGCTCACGAACAAAGCGAATGTCAATTTGAATTTGCTTGGTACAAACATGTTGCACAGGGTTAGTAGACAAGTATGTAGCATAAATATTATCACAATAAATTAAAGTGGCCTTGGAATCAAAACACCAAGCTCAGCTAACAAGGATCGTATCCAACAGCATTCTGAGACAGCATTAGCTACAGCACAATACTCTACTTCTGCACCGTATCAAGGAACAGTGGATTGGTGTTTGGAAGACCAGGAAATGATATTTGCACCTAGAAAAGCACAAAAAAAATGGAAGTGGAACGATGAGTGTAGGGACATCCAGCCCAATCAACATCAGAATACGCTACAAGCTGATCTATGGGGGTAGGATAAATAGTCAAACCATGATCGAGTGCTACCCTTGATGTATCGAAGAATACGTTTCACTACGACCCAATGAGGAAGACGAGGAGCATGCATGAAAAGACATGCCAGTTGTATCACATAATAAATATCAGGACGCATAAACATAAGGTATTGAAAAGCACCAACCAAAGAACGATACAAGGTGGGATCAGTCATAGGGTCTACAACTTGGACCTAGAGTCAGTGGGTGTGGAATTGGCTTGCAAGAGAGCATGTTAGGCTTGTCAAGAAGATCATGCGCATACTTTTCTGAGACAAGAATAAATTCGTACAGAGATGAGTAACTGAAATCCCAAGAAAATAATTGAGACATCCCAAATTTGTCATATCAAACTCACGCTAGAGTGAATGGAGCAGTGCATGAAGTAAGGAATCAGAAGAAGCTGTGAGAACAATGTCGTCCACATAAACTAATAAGATAGCCACGTCAGCCCATTGACGAAAAACGAACAATGAAGAATCAGACTTACAACTGAGGAAACCAATACGCTGGAGAAAGGTGGCAAAGCAATTGTACCATGCACGGGGTGCTTGCTTAAGTCCACAGAGAGATTTGTTTAGCTTGCAAACATGGTTAGGAAACGACAACTCACAAAACTAGGTGGCTGCTTCATATACACCTCTTCATTAAGAGTACCATTCAAGAAGGCATTTTTCATGTCGAGTTGATGAATAGGCAACTTTTGGAAAGTGGAAATAGTCAAGATAGTGCAAACTGTAGCTAGCTTATCAACAGGACAAAAGGTTTCACCATAATCAATTCCATATCATTGCGTGAACCGTTGTGGAACCAATCGAGCTTTGTATCGTTTAAGCTGTCCCGTTGGAGTTTGCTTCATTCGGAAAATCCACTTGGAGCCAACTACATTAGCATTATCAGGTTTAGGTACAGGTGTCCAAGTGTTGTTACGTAAAAGGGCATTGTATTCATCAAGCATTGCATGTTGCCAATTGCTATTATTAAGAGCCTGCTTATAAGAGTATGGTATGTCGGGCAAAACATTATGTGCGAGCATAGAAGGCTTGAGAAGAGGCTTTAGAATACCAACTTTAGATTGAGTAATCATGAGATGAACGGAAGCAATGAGAGCAAGTGACGCTACAGTAGCAAGAGGAGGCGATGGACAGGCAAGAGCATCGCCTGCGTTACTACCAGTAGCTGGCGATGGGACGGGTGGCATGGCGAAAGCATTTTCCTTGGCATTGTTGGGAGTTAGGGTAGTAGGTTCGAGTCTGGCAATGGGAGATAGTGGCATGATAAATGGAGACGAAGCAAGTGGTGGTGAAAAGACTTGATGAAGGCATTGTAATGTATTCTCTGAGAAAGCTTCCAAACGTGCAAATAGAAAATCCATTTCATCAAAGATAACATGTCTGGAAATAATCACTCGGTTAGTGGATAGATCAACATTTTGTAACCCTTATGATTCAACAGGTACCCCAAGAACACGCACAAACTAGATCAAGGAGCAAGTTTATGTGACGCAGTTGCCCTTAAATTGGATAGCAAGCAAATTTAAAAACCTAAAGGTGATCATAATTAAATCTTTGTTTGTACAGACATTGATAAGGTACCTTTTTCTTTATAGAAGTAGAGGGCAAAAGATTAAGAACATGAGTAGCAACAAGTACAGCTTCAACCCAATATTCCAAAGGCATACAAGCCTGAAAGAGTAGAGATCGCATCATATTACCAACCGTTCTATGCATATGCTTGGCCTTTCCATTTTGTGGGGAGGTGTGAGGACATGATACCCGACTAAGAATACCTTGCTTCGCAAAACGGCCATTAAACTCGCGATTAATATATTTTGTTCTTTTATCACACTGAAAATATTTAATCTCAACACCAAATTGATTTAAATTGAAATTATAAAATTGAACAAATAAATCAAACACCTCAGATTTGGCATGCGTAGGATAAATCCATAGAAAATATGAATAATTATCCAAAAATAGCAAATAATACTTAAAATCTCTAAAGCTTAAAACATGTGATGTCCATACATCCGAATGAACAATATCAAAAGGATGAGTTGTGTTTGTGACAAACTTCTGAAACGGTAAATAACTATGCTAGCCTGGTTGGCAAGCATGACACACATTGGACTCAGATGAAACACTAAAACAAAAAATAAATTTTTGCTTAATTAAGGAAGACAAAACTGGTGCTTCGACATGACCTAGGTGATGGTGCCATAGCGAGTAGGAGACTCATGACGCGATGAGTGATGTGGGTTGAACTGATGACGCAAGTACGGTAAAGAGAGGCCTCGGACAGACATATCTGATGATGACGGACTTTAATTTAGAATCTTTAATAGAAAAACTACACCAGTCAAATTCAAGAAGGTAATTATAATCTAAACAAAACTGACAAACATAAAGTAAATTTTCGAAAAGACCTAGGACAGCCACCAGGTGCGGTGGTCGGCGTCATTGTTGGCGGGGTTCTAATGGCCGGTGGTGTCATGGTTGACAATGCTTCGGTCATGAGTGAGAAACAACGAAAAGAGAATTGAAGCGCGGTAGTGCATGGCGAGTGGTTGTCCGGAAGATGAAAAATAATGTTCACCTATCTAATAATCTAACAAGTAGAATATTTCAATATCGATATAGGTGCAGTTGATATAATATTAACAAGCGGTTGCCCGGAATATTAATCTAACAATTGGAGCGTGGTGGTGTGCACAGCGGAAGCGGCTGCGGGGCACTGTTAATCGCTCTAGCAATTGTGGTTCAGGCGATGGCTAGGTTTAGCCTAATTATGAGAGGGAAATTTTTTTTGCTCTGATACCTTGAAAGAATATTGAGGAACATATCTAATGAGATAGTCTTCTCGTATGTTTATAGACATAATGCAATGAATGGGTTGCATAGGCTTATGAAAGAATATTGAGGGCCATATCCAATGAGGTAGTCCTCTCATATATTTACAAACATAATATAATGAATGAGTTACACAGGCTTGGGCCCATAGTGACCCAATATACAACTTAATATCAACCTACACAATATATTCTAATAGTATTGTTTGCTCACCCCTTTCCTTCACTTTTCAGATTAGTAGCTTGTAGCAGTTCCAGAGGAATGAAGAAGGCTGAGAGGCATCCTGTTTTCAAGGATTATTTTATTTTTTTAGTTTTAGATATTAAATAAATTCCATAATGGGATGTTATGGACTATTTGATAGATTGTAATTCGATTTTCGTACTATTTGTTTTAATCATTGATATTGACGTTATTTGGGATTAATCTATTATATTTCATGGAGACTTCTAAGGAAATTTCGAAATTATAAAGCGAAAATTTTCGGGCTTTGTGCTATGATGAGGGAATTCATGATAGTATGACCATGTAGCGTCTTTTTGGTTTAAACTTATTTGCTACATAATCTGGGGGCGAGAACAGTACCAAAACGCCGTCACTGGATCCCATTAGAACTCTGAAGTTAAGCGTGCTTGGGCGAGAGCAGTACCAGGATGGGTGACCTCCTGGGAAGTCCTCACCCTTAGGTTGGGGGCACTCGAAAATAGCCTTTCTGCTGCGTACTTCCACCTCCTCCCCCCCTCCAGACCCTGCTTAGGTGGGAGCCCTTGGGGCACTGGGTATGTTGCTTTTGCTTTTGCTTTTATCTGGGGGCATTATAGCAAGATGCTAGAAAAGATATTTAGAGGTTTACAAGTAGAAGTGTTAATACCCATGAAATAAACCCCTCTTGTCAAACCGTGAAAACAAGCATACTTATCTAAAATATAGCTTAACTGTGTGAATTCATATAGTTCTCCTATAGTAAGATCCCTACAAAAGTGCAAGTGCTAAGACAGTGAGCCACCTTGTTGAGATGTCAAGAAGTAAAAACAATATCTGCAACTCAATTGTCTTCCCAAAATTGAATACTGTCATCCAACACAGTCATGAGGATGATATGGGAAAGGAAAAATGAGTAAAGCTTTGAAATAAACTTCCAAAGGGAGAAACAACCCACCGCATCCACTAATTATGCATCCCACCCATCCTAATGGAGTGATTAGATTATTTGAAGATTGCAATTGTTGGCAGAAGCGAGACTACAAATTTGCAAGATGAAAATAACAAGATTGGCAAAAGGAATATAAGATCAATAGCAAAAATAGTAAAAGAAACAATGAACAACTTGTGAACACTAGATATAATGCAGTACGAATCCTAAAATGATCGTCCTAACCGACGACTCCCTAAGACCATAGAAGACTTCCCATATCAAGATTAGGTTGCATATACATGTATTTGCAAGAGCATAAATGTAAACACCGTTCACAAGTTAGACTTTTAAGTTTGAAACCTTACATAACTGCCACGGATCTTCAAGATCTCAGCATAACTAAAACATTAGAGCCATCAAAGATGGAGTTGCATCTTTGGGATTAGGGTTTTGAAGAGCACCAACAAAAATCTAGGAAGAAGGGGAAAAGAAGCGAATCGGAGAAAAAGAGGAATTATTGACCTCTTTTCTCTATCTTCCAAATTACCCCTATTTATAGGTAAATGCTCAAACCGTGTCACTTCAATCAAGAGCCATCTCAACAGTCCATTTGTAACGGATCAACAACTATAATAGGCCTCAAAGAAACATAATTTGGGGCACTGAAATGACAATGCACATCCCAACCAGAGACACCAGAAAGGGACATATGTCCCTTCACATCCCAAGAAACCCAAATGGCTTGGGTTTAGGAGTAGGCACATGCTGCATGGGTAGGGGCACAGGTGAGAAAATCCCCTCATAATTAAGGGTATTACGGTCAATATTCAAATGGCCTAAATATTCAAAAAACAAAACGGTTTATCTCCATAGTTTTAAGATATTTACTCTTATACCATTGCCATTAAGCCAACCCAATTAAAGTGGATTTTTAGGATAGACTTGATGTCATGTTAAGTACAATAAGCACAATTAACATATACAGTAACCAATATTAAAAATAAAAAAATCCATCTTGGTTCCTATATAGACTAACTACTAGTTAGATTCTAGTAAAAGGGTTTAATGAATCCTTAGCTCAACAGGATTTCATTCACTTTGGACCAAACTAATTTATCTAAAGTTACCGCTCTATTACCAATATCTATTTGATTTTCATTTTTGTCAATTCTCTACAAATAACCTTGTTTTCATCAAGCTATTCTCTAACAAAGTTGATTGTAACAACCAAATGTTTGGTTTAGTCAATGACACACATAGTGCTTACTTAGGGTCAGTGTTGACTAACTGTCTGAGTTATGCCGGAAATTCAACTTCAGTAGTTGATAAGGCGGTCATTAATTAAAGATTAAATTTCTAGCTGATGGCTCCACCATTAAAGATGAAGAGATATACAATTGTTGATTTCATTCTGTCTAAGTCTTTATCGTAGTCATAATAACTATCCAACTAAGTTTAGGTTACACACCCTTCTACCACAAGTAAGTTCTAGACTAGTCATTCTCTTTATATGCCTAAGTAACTACTTAATACAATTCCAATATTCTTTTTTTTTTGGATAATTAACGATAGAATCACGATACAAAATAGGCAGCTCAAAAAAAGCAAGCCCTAAGTCAACCCATGCAAGAACGAGGAACAAAAAAAAAAAAAAAAAAAGACCAATCAGGAATACAAACAAAAACAGGAAAACAGTAAGAGCCTCAACACTGCCAGGGATGACAGGACAAAATCAAAGACAGGAATATCGAACAAACAAGCCCCTAACCTGTCGAAGCAAGGCACAAATTATAATCGGATCATAGCCGTCAAAACCTAGCCCTAATCTTTTTCCCATTTCCAACGTTCGTTCCGTAGCAAGGATCTTACTGGCATATTTATCACTATCACCCCTTTTTATCAAATTCCTCTTTTTTTGATTTCCAGAGGTCTTTGCTGATCTATTCGCGCTGTTCCCAGGCAACATGTCCTTAAAAAAATCTTTTAGCTCTCACTTAGCTTATTCTTTCATCTTGCGCTTCAGTGCTCTCCTACCCCTTTTTGTTACACCCGTTTTAGGGATCTGACGTCCCACCAAGCCCTTATCCTTTTTTTGCCTAACTGTGCTGGACTCCTCCATAAAAGGGACTAGCACCTGAAAATTCTGGGGCAAGCTTTTCTCTGTGTTGGGTTCTTGACAAGCAGGGGGCTCGAAACCTGGCGGAGACTCAAGCCCAGAGGATCCTGAGTCATTATCACTAACGACATCCCATGCATTACTCTCAACAGATGGTGTCTGATCAATAGACTGAACTATTTCAGCCACATCATCCTCACCCCACGATAGGGAGAGAGGAAAATATTGGTTAACTTGATCTTTCTAGATTGGTAGTTGAGCAATAGGCTGGAGGAAGGGAAGAAGAAGAGATGCGCGTGGGCAAAGGCAATCCCAGGCCCATCTCCCAATACACTGGCCACCAACATGAATAGTAATTTGGCCCAAAGCTTGCTCGATAAATCTCACGCCTTCAATCACATATCTTGAATGGGGAATAATAGAACATTCACAATCACGCATGATAGCTGCCGTCTGCTCAGGAAGAGGATAAACTTGTGGGGTATGTTGCACCAAAGTGGTGCAAACTCTGTCATGTTGTGTTTGCGAACAAAATGAGGCAAGTTCCCTTGATAACCTGCTTGAGGCCGCGAGGGCAATGACTCTCGGTGTGTAGTCTGGGATCACCTCTGAGTTACCCTCTTTGACAAGTACCATGCGAGATCCCCATTTAAACTGAACTTGGACCAATTGTTGAATAAGTGATGGAGAGCAAGTGTCGATAAGAACCCTGGCTAGATCAACACATCTCATAGCTGATGTCTTGGAATCCACATTGACGAACTTCCCCCAGGTCGTAGCGAGATTAGAAAAACATTCCTTAGACCAGCAATGGATAGGCAAACCATGGATTTCAACCTACACTCTTCAATTAAGAGAGCCAAGGGTCTCGCCAGAGTACTTATGCACCTCTTTGAATCTTCGAAGTAGGATCTCTTTGCGCGGGCCGAGATAGGATTCCAGGGATACAGTAGAATCACAAATTAGGATAAAGGTGGTAGGGCTTAACCCTCTAGGGGCTGAACCATGAAGATTATTCTCAACGATAAATGTGAGGACGTTATCCAGTGTATCATCGTCGAACGAATGAGCAATTATTAACCTGTTTAGCCAGTCCTCCACATGCTTGTTGGCATTTGTGTCTACAATCGTTGGGTAGTTTCGAGCCGCAGCAACCCTTACCTTAGGCCTAGGGGTCTCATCAACCCGATCATGATCGGCCCCTGAAACATTAGGTCTTCGGTGAATGCTCCGAGCGAGGCTGGTGGCGATTGGCTGGAAGAGTAGACCTTCTGCGTGGACTAGCCCATTCAATTCTGATTTTGACACCAACCGCCCATCTTCCATTCAATGTTTTGATTGCCCTTGCAGCTTCACTCCTACCTTGAAACTAAACAAAGCCATAAGACCAGTTTGATCTCACTCTTCTCTTCTTGGGAACAAAAGTGTCATAAATTGATTCAAAGTCTTGGAAAACAGCTTGAGCCATGAATTTGTCGCTCTCCCTGGAAGGCCATCAATAAAGATAGACACATGCTCACTATATGTTGACATTTGAAATGGAATCGACTTGGGAGATGGTAGTGGAGGCGTGGGACAAACGTGGTGGAAGGGGAAAAGCAATGGGAGGTGGGCAGTGACCACGGTGGTGGGCAGAGGCGGTGGTGGGCGGTTGTTAGAGAGAGTGAGTGGTGGAGCTGTAGAGGTGGAGTTTGAGGTTTGTGGTACTGTTAGGTGGTGGGCATGGTGGGCGGTGTAGCATCCGATGGCGAGGGTGCTGGCGTCTTTTTGAGAGGAGAGGCCCGTTTGAGGAGCGAGACAAAGGAGGTGAGGGAGACGAGGGTTTGGGTGGAGGTGGCGGCGATTGGGGGAGATAGAGGGGTTCGTGGTGGCGGCTGTTGATTTAGGGAGTCGATTAGGTGGTGGTGGCTGTCGATTTGGGGAGATAGAGGGGTTAGTGGTGGCGTTTGAGATTTTGTGGTGGTGGTGGATTGCGAATTTTGGTGGTGGATGGGAGTAATTTGGACGTGGATGGGAGTGTTTCGGTGGTGGCTGTTGAACGTTGGTGGCGGTGGTGGCTAGTAAAGTCTGGTGGAGGATTTTTAATTTTGAGCGTTGGTGGCGGTGGCTACAATTCTAATATTCTTTTTCTGGATTACTCATAAACCTAGTAAAACACTTATGACATATGCTAAATCAGGCCTAATAAAGGACATAACGTACATTACTGAACCTATAGCATTTACTGTAATGTATTTTGGCCATTTCTTCTTTGTCTAGTTCATTTAATAGGGATTGACTTGCTGAAAATTAAATTGTCCAGTTATGGACATCTTTACAAGTCGGTACCGAATATAATACTGAAAAATAAAAAAATAAAAAAAATAAAGCTGAAAAAAATAATTTCAAATCTACTGTTGAACTGCGTTTACAAAATGCGGCTATACTAAACCGCGTCAACATGAGCCGTTTAAAATAACAAAAAATTGCGTTTAAAAAACACGGTTTACATGTGAATAAACCGCATTCACAAAACGCGGTTCACTATAAAATGAACCGTATTAACAAAACGCGGTTTACATAATAAACCGCATTAACAAAACGCGGTTTTATGGTCAACCGCGTTAACAAAACGAGCAGAGGGGAAAGCCGGGAGGGGAACGCCCCTAAACCGCGTCACCAGAACGCGGTTTTTGCTACTATAAAATGCATGGTCAAGATGCGGTTTTATTAACGTAGAACCGCGTCTTGACCATGCGGTTTAGTGAAAAAAATGGCATGCGGTTCTGTTTTATTTGAAACGTGTTTCTTTGACGCGGTTTACTATAACCGCATTTTATAAACGCGGTTCAATAGTAGATTTGGAATTATTTTTTTTTCAGCATTATTTTTGTTATTTTTTTATTTTTAAGCATTATTTTCGGAACCGACTCCATCTTTACAAGTTTATAATCATGAATATTAAATTTATTCAAGAGCTTTTTCTAGGAATTTCTGTTGAGACATGTGAAAAGGTCATTTAGGATGCCAAACCACCTTCAAACAAGAAGGATCATAAAGTTCTCTTAATTAAGTCAAATTTTTAAGATATTTTATCTCGAATATTGTAAGAAAGACCAAAGTGTTCTCGCCAGATTTCAAGCGGGAAAAGCATGTAAGACATTTGAGGTTATCATTGACTAATTGACCAAGCCTCCTGTGTCGATTCCACTCTGGCAGGATATTGAAACTTTAATTATCACCCTTTGATGAGTCTATATGTTGTTTGTTAGAACAAAACAGTGCGCAAGATGTGAGCAAGTAGTACTTTACCTTTGCCATTGTCTAAATGAAAGTGAAAAGAATTATACTTTCATTGAAATATTGTGTTTGTCTTTTTATATTGCACATGTTAAGCTGATGCATCATTTCTTAGCTTTCATGATTTATGTAATTGCTCAAATGACATGGTCAAGAATTACGTTGTGCCTCAATGACCTTTATTTTTGGTGAAATTTCAATTTAACATTGATAGATCAAACCTTCTAAAGAAGAAGGTGTGCACACAAGGACTTAGGTAGGGATTTCACAGCCAAATCAAAATCATTTCTTTCACATTTCGACGCACACTTGTGCTGTTTCTTTCCTTTTTTTTTTATAGGAGCAGTTGCTATTATAATTCAACATGACTTTTGCATTAAAATTAGAGTGGCAGTGACAGTGTTCGAGAAGGTATAATTTTACATACCTTCATTAATAGTTTCTAGCCTTCTACCCTTATGGTGACTTTAATTTGAACCGCTAGTCCAAAATTTTAACTGCCAAGCCTTTGGCTTGATTGAATTGATTTTGAATTGGTAACCCAAATTGGTTGACTCCACCTTAATCTTGTTAGGTTTGAACTTGATTAAGTTATCATGAATCAAATTTGTCAAGTTGATCACAATGGGGATCAAAATAGGCTGTCAAGCTCTCGTGTCTATTTCCACTCCACCTTCTTAATGATGCAATATTAAACTCAATAAAAAGAAGTCTGATATGTTAATTGAATATGACTGCTTATTTTCATATACTAAACTAAAATATAAATACGAAGAGTAATCCTGTATATATCAAATTGAAATCCAAAAAAAGGAAGAAACGACGGTTAATTAACTACATTATAGTTTCATTTTGTGCGTATCTATTTAATTATATTTTTGTTTACGTAACCTCTTAAATTTACATACGCAATTACATGTCTTCTTCATCCAATAACATTTTGTACTTAATCATTTATGTCACTTCCAATCACCAAAAGAATTTATAATAGATTATTTGATTGCAACTATTGTATTGTACCATATACTAGAGTTTTACCAAATAAAAAAAAAAAGAAAAAAAGATTTTGATTAATAAGTCTTCATGAATACGTCGTACAAAAAATAAAACTCAACCATGCATTGCATTGGATATGGCTAGTATTATATAGTTGGGAAGTTCTAGAGCATTAGTAGAGTCTGTATTAATTACAAACCAAAGTTCAATACTCCAAAATACCATAAAAAAGTACAAGTGAATGGTTGAAGTAATTTACGTGCGATTCCAACTTATAAACTACCCCCTATTCGCGGTAAATTCATTGCCGAGTTTGTCCCCATGTGGATATCTCCCATCCAAACAAAAGGGGTGTGTTTTTAGTGGGTTACTTGTATCTGATATTACACAATACAATAGACTAAAGTAACGCAATGGACAAATTATAAAGATTGGACATGCATAACTAATACCACTCTGACCATATATTCGCGACACTCCAAACCGTCTTCTTAGATCATCGCCACCAACAGTACAACAACATCTCGATGCCTAAGAGGCTCCCGCCGTGGCAGAGTCTAGGATGGAGGACGTACACCACCAATGGTATATCCGCAAAATTACAACCCCTAAATAGCCCGGTATTCCTTTTTTCGATAAATAATTGATGATGAGCCAAACTCGCATCATTAAGAGTACAAAGATAACATAATAGCCAATAAATACTCTTGAGAAACATCAAGAGTACAAAACATGTTATTCTCTTCCGTCCTTGAAAAATAAAACACAGTGGATAGAGCCAATCTCCCACGTTACTCCAAACTCTTATTTATCTAACTCCAATTATATTATTTATGATATTTTATTATATGTATTAGATATATAATCAAATATATTCATCGAAAACCTATTTGAAAGTCTAGAATACCGAATCAGAATTAAGTTTTGTTTTTCCAAAGTTAACATAACAATTGCTCTCACTTTTTTTTCCTGATTTTTTAATTACACATAAAAATCTTGAATCCACTCTATGTTTTTTGCCAAACTATGAAAAAAATTACTTTTTTTAGAAGTTTATTTTTTGGACAACAAAACGGCTTAGAAGTATTTTTTATAAAAACATTTTTGTAAAAAAAAAAAGGCTTTCGATAAGGGTGCTTTTTGTTTGAAAGTTTTTAAATTTTGCTTTTGTTTGTGCATTAAGGTGAAAAACTACTTTTTTTACTTTTGCTTAAAAGTAAAAAAATGTCATAAAGACTTCCAATTTTATCTAAAAACACTTTTTTTTTTCCCCCCACAAAAAACAACCTTAAATCTTAAAAAACACTTTTTTAAAAAAAAGGCTGACCAAATAGGCCAGTGCATTTTAAAAATGGTCCCTACTAAGATGTAAACCTAAGAGGATACCAACATGCGAATATAGAATTCCGAAGTTAAGCGTGCTTGGGCGAGAGTATTACCAAGATGGGTGACCTCCTGAGAAGTCCTCGTGTTGCACCTCTCAGGTTGGGGATCTCAGAAACAGCCTTCCTTCTAGGTAGCACCCTAAAGAGGGAAGGCTGCGTACATCCACCCCGTACACCCTGCTAGGGCGGGAATCCTTGGGGCACTGAAAATGTTGCTTTTTTTCCTATTAGGATGTAACCTCCAACCTCCAACCTCCACCAAAGTATTCAGCACACAAACATTTCAGAGATCAGGAGCAAATTAATCGAATTTCAAGAGAACATGTCTCGTGACCGCGGTATATATGACTGGGAGGGCAAGGAACATGAGGATTTTCGAAAGCCGAGGTATCTTGCAGGACCGTACTATTAAAGAAGTCATAAGCTTCTATGGTGCAAGCTAAATTTTGCGGCAACTTGAGATAGTGTATAAGTTTGATTTTGATTGTCGTTACTAGATTGGATACTGTTTTACACCGTACACATTTTTTTTCATATGAGCAATGAGATCTTCTCGCTTGCGTTTCCGCCCAAAAAAAAAAAAAAAATTTCAAATATCAACTAAAAATTTGAATAACAAGAA
This sequence comes from Simmondsia chinensis, assembly GCA_018398585.1. Lineage (NCBI taxonomy): Eukaryota > Viridiplantae > Streptophyta > Magnoliopsida > Caryophyllales > Simmondsiaceae > Simmondsia > Simmondsia chinensis. The sequence goes on along the minus strand of JAGTTD010000002.1, from coordinate 7,058,896 downwards.
CACTGAAACAACACTCCATTATTAACTAACATCCCAAAAAGAATAAGACACATAATTAACTACCAAAAATAGCTTTGCAAGATGAAAAGCTTGCCTCATTTTCAACTCTAGTCTTTACACAGAGGGCAATGAGGCTTTGAGATCGGTTTCGCTTAGAAGCGAGGGAATGGCATGAACTGGTTGGATGATGAAGCCAGCGTTCTTGCACGCTTCTGCTAGACGCTCGACCTGTAGTGGCCCGTCTGGACAAAACGCCACCACCGCACCACCGCTGCCCGTAAATTTTGAAGCAGCACCCACCTCTCTGGCCACCTTCACCATCTTTATGTTCATACCTCCAAGAACTTCATCTCCAAACATGCTCCTGGATTATATATTGCAAGATAAGTGATTGCAAGATGTTAGATGTTGACCCCACAGTTTTGGGGATGTAGAAACTAAAGGATTCTAGTCACCCTCTCAATTAATCTATACTGTTCTCAAAGCGATCTACCAAAGGCTGTAAGATAAGTACAGATCTAATTTTGTAATTGAGGTAAACCTAAACTCAAAATTTAATATTTACCAATATTTCCCCACTAAAATTCAATAGAGAAGTCCTAGGTTCAAATTCTCATCCCCGTGAAGAAAAAAAGTTAAAATATTCCCAGAGAATCCCAAAATGTCGGTACTAGCAAATACCTCCGAAGATCAAAGTTACGATTCATGAGGGACACGAGTTTAGTATAGTTCTTCTCAAGCAATGCAGTCCTTCCCTCTACAGCTAGTTTAGCAACTTCATTCATGGAAGATCTTATGAACTCGTCGCCGTTCAGCCATTTTTGCCTCACTGAACTATGCACCTGCACCAGAAAATGTTTCACTTGTAATGCAACAATATGAGTAATTGAAAATATATTGGACTATCAGATAAATGAATTACAAGAAAACACGGAAGGTTATTTGGAATTTATGAGACCAAAAGGTTGAATATCAGTAGAAGTAAATGTCTTCTCTGTGAAGTCAGGCTTCTCAGAGACTCTGTTAGTACAAAAAACGCATATAATAGGCGTACTGAACACTTATCAATATTTTACTGTTTAAAAAAGACATTTATGGGTAATTGTCAATAATATGGCGAAATACACGCTTTCTTGATAAACAAGCAAATGATTATACTTAATCTTTTATTATGTGTCATGCTGCATGCTACTGTTACTATGGCTGACACTATCAAATAAAAGCCGAATTGATAGAATTTTATCATTCCGCATTACATTTGTATTTTAAAGAAAGATGTTACTTTAGACATGAATGTATCAACATACCCTTTTTTTATCAGTGAATGAAATATTTACTAAAATTTTCATGTATAAAGACAAATAATACATGTACAAATCATATCCTATTTAATCCCATACCATATTTTACTGACCATATCCCAAGATATAGAACTCAGAAGTATGTTTGCGAGTACAGATAATAAATACGAATGTTGCATATAATTGGGCACAATCATAACCAAAGAAAAAAGCAGTAAATTCTGCTAACCTTCCCAGAGTCACTTGGATTTTCAGCATAAATGAGATGGAGTGAAGGAAGAAGACTGACATCCATTGGTGTATAGATGCCATATCCTAATTTATCCATGTGTATCTTGCTAAAATCCTGTATAAAAGAAACTGAAATCAGAAAATGCACATACGGATATAGATATGACATACAATACAATACCGACAGCACATTACTCAAAATTATGTAAAAGAACATACTTTCTCATCAAATTAACAATCAATCATTATATATACAATGGAATTACACATTTAGAAAGTATTGCACTATCAAACCAACATCTAAATAAAGCAGAGGCCGAGGTGGCTGGCAAAGATTAGGTGTAGGGGGGTTGGAGGCAGGAGACTCTTCGAATTCCTTCTCTTTGCTCAGATTAGTTTTTCTTAACAATTTTGTTCAGATGAGTTTGAACATTATGATGTAAATTTTTACGATGTATTGAATTATAAATTTTTAATTAAGGTTAAGTTAGGCTTATTACTCTTCTCAAAAAGTTGGCCATGAAGGCCTTAGAAAAAGGCTAAATGTAATGTCCAATAGCCTTTTTTTTTTTTTAAGTCTGCCCGTCAAAATATGTCAGAACGTATCGGTACGTATCAGAAGCGTATCGGAAATTCAAACTTAAAGAACGAAATCAGATACTTTTCCCACGTATCGGACGTGTAGGAAATGTGTCATTGTTGGATACGTGTCGCACACCAATACTTCGGCACAAAAAGAGTATTTCATAGCTGGTGAGAATAGGAGCTCTCACACTAGAGTTTGAAACACATACCATGAAAACAAGCCCTCCATAAACTTGTGCAACTCGGTCTTGAAGACCAGCAACGATACCCAGTTGCTTTTCTGCATCAAGGATAAGGTTAGGCCTCACTTCCACTGGAATCAGGTGTCTGACTTTGTAGAAGTCAAGTAGGCAGCTCAGAGCTGCACATACAATGGCACTTGAACCCGAAAGCCCTGTCTGAAAGCGCCAAAAAACACAAAAAAGATCAAACTTTAGCCACAACACAGCACAGCTGTGCTACTATTTAAAAATCAATAGATGCCAGTAAATTTCTTGTGGGAAAATATGGTTTTTTTAGGAGCTCTTTGGACAAAGAGCTTTGGGGGCTTTGTTGACATGGCCTTAGTTGACTTGCAAAGGGGTTGGATGGCTTTATGTTATTAGTTTATGGTTTTTATTCTTGCTTTTTATACTTTTAAGGACATCTTGTGCTTAACTTTTATGCGCTCTTCTCTTACTATTATTTCTTTTTCCAATAAAAAATCATATTTATATAAATTAGCTGAGAGGAATGCATAAAAGAGTCAGACCTGGCGAGGAATGTTAGTCTCATATGATAAACTGAAGTTTCCTCCATGAAGATCGATCTTATTTTCTTTGCAATACTTGCGGAATACTCTACAAATAGCCATGAGCAAACGAACGCCTCCATAGTAACCTTCGTTATCTAAACGAGACACCTGCATATAAAGTAAAGGAACACTTTGCTCAAAATCATAAGCCATTCTTAGGACTATCCACATACACCAAAAAAGAAAAAGAATAGGAAGCAAAAACAAAAGGGGATTAAGGAAAAACAAGAACACTGAATTTACATGGTTCTGCAAAAGCATGCGTCCACGAAGGGGGAGCAACAAAAATCACTATATAAACCGAGGATTACTATTTTCTTCTTACTCACTCTACTACAGCAGACACAAGAAGACCTATTTATAGGCCACTTCTATGTAACATACCGGAAGCCCAAGCACCACCATCAATCGCTACATTTAAAAGTATATACAAGTGGTCAAGAAAGAAGCTTCAACCATCTTCCTTAAATGATAATTCTTGACGTCATTGTTAAAAAGTTCATAGAAGAAAGGACACAAAAAGATGTCTGAAAAGCATAATTTCCCACAAAACAAATGCTGGAGATCAACAAAGTCACACAAGTACTCATTTATCAATCTTGGGACCTGTTTGGACAAATTTCTTTTATGAAAAAGTTCTTTTTTTTTTTTTTTTTTTTTTTTTGGAAAAGCACTTTTTTCAAATTTTTGGAGTGTTTAGCCCAGAAAGAAAATTGCTTCTAGATAAAGGTAGAAATTGTTTTTTTTTGCTTTTAAGTGGACGTAGTAATACAGTGCTTGCTGATGCGGGAGCCCTTTGAGGCATTGGGCTGTTGTTGTTGTTGTTGTTGTTGTAGTAATACAGTGCTTCTCTTTTAAACATAAACATAAACATAAACAAAAGCAAAAACTAAAAGTTTATAGGCAAAATACCCGTATTAAAAGCAATTTTTACAAAAGCGTTAGCCAAATAGACCTTTAGTCATTAAGAGTCAGCGTCACTAGCATATCCCTGAATATGACTATAGCTCCAATTTTCTCATATATAACATAAGAGACTTAGATGAATTCAACTCATTGATGACCTACATTTGGGTCACCAAATCAAAATCACAAAAACAAGATACTTTAATGCGTGCGTCGATGAAATGTAAAAGCATCATAGTGATGAGCAGAATTGAACTAACAACAGAGAAACCACATCACAATATATGTTCATAAAGCCCAATTTTCCATCAGTTTTAATCTTTAATCAAAGAATTAGACTTTCATATCATATGCTTAACTTAAACCATTCACATTGCATTCATTAGTAACATGTTCTAATCCTTTCAACTACAGACTTAGGCTTCCGTATCATTAAAGTTGATTAAGCTCAAAGATCCAAAAATGTTTCAATTACATAAAAATAAGGCAAATGTACAAAGTAAGAGTGACAACAAGTGTAGGAAAAAAAACAAAAATTGAAATATAGCCAAAAGAGGAGCATATTTCAAAGCTGTAGGTTGGCCTTTTTGGACCACTTCAAAATTTAGCCTGTTATTTTTAAATTTATTTAAATTAGTATGTGATTTTTAAATTATCACCATAATGTGATGAAGACATATCTCTCAGGTTAGGGGTCCTTGGAAACAGCCTCTCTTTAAGTTGACACCCTGAAGGGGGAAGGCTGCGTACATTCACCCCCAGACGCTGCTTTTGCGGGAGCCTTTAAGGCACTGGGATGGTTGTTGTTGTTGTTGTTGTAGTATGTGATCTTTACTATCGTTTAAAATGACCTCTAATGTTTATAACATATTAAAATTAGTCCGTGATTTTTTTTTTCTTCAGATGATCCTAATGCTTTATCTTACGAGTCTTTTTTAATTTTTATATAATTTTGATCATAAGGAGAGGATTATTTGTCTAAAATAAAATATTAGAAATTGGGGGGTGAAAAAAAAAGAAGAAAAGTTGAGAAATTGAACAAAAGTTAAAAATATAGATCATGCAAAAAAATGAAAAAATATTACAACAAACTTAGACCAACAGAGTAAATAACTCCTCTAAGAAACAACAAGAACAAATCATACACAGATCACAACAAAGAATCAAGCGATACCCAGATCAAATCCATCAAAATCAAACCAAACCCAGAAAATAGAAAACAAAATCACGAAAAAAGACCCAGAAAACAAACCATATGATCAAGAGAATCAAACTGGACAAGATCATGCAGAGGATGAGGCCGAATAAGAACATGATCGGACGGCTGCAATTTAACAGACGCCCAGAAATTCCCAACGGTGAGCGAAATCGTATTGCCATAATACACATCGCTAGGGTTTCCGAGAAGCCCAATTCGAGCGTAGGCCTTGTGTTCGATCACACCATCAAGATCCATCCTTTTTCGCAAACTCTCTCTCTCTCTCTCTCTCTGTGTCTCTCTGTGCAATGGCTGGGCTTTTTCTGGGGGAGATCAGAATAGAAAAATGTCAGAAGAAAGTACAGAAAGTGGGATACAGAGAAGGACAGAGTGGGGTTGGGGGGTCAAATCAAATGCAAATCACATACGATGATGGTGATTGGAGATGTATAAGGATGAAGCCGCCAACGAGTCGTCTACGTGTAGGGTCTGACGTATGTTGTTAGATGCAAATTTTTTTTTTTTTTTTTTTTTTTTTTTGGAATCAAGTTAGATGAAAATTGTTGGCATGCATATATTTAGAAAAGTTTAGTATATAGTAGTGGAGATAATTATCAGGGTTAAGAGAGGTTATCTGGAATCGAATTTTATTATCTGTAACATTTAATTATCCTATTTTTATCAGATTTTGGGTTAAATTTTGAGTATCTATTCGTCCATTGAGATTTATAATAAATTCAGGTGGGGTGGGGCTGAGTTAGGTTGGGTTTAGGTTGATCCAATTGGACTCAAGTTGCTTTCGGTTTTGATCTGTACTCAGGTCGGGCTAAGTTTGGGTCAAGTTTTGGTTTGGTCGCTACTTTTGGATAATTTTAGGTTCAAGTCAATCTTAGGTCTGATTGGTGTAGATTTTGGGTCATTTTAATTTTACTATTTGGTGTTTTGGGTCATCAAACCCACCCCCGCTTAAGACACTGGGATTGTTGTTGTTGTTGTTGTTTGGTGTTTTGATGGCATGAATTATTTATAAAAGTTTAAGGGAAATTATCATTTAAGTATCCTGAGATTTGAATATTTATCACTTAAGTATCATAATATTTTAATATATATAATGAGCTACTCTAAATTTTAGACATTTTTATTACTTAGGTACCCTCAAGTTTTAAAATTTTATCAATGAAGTACCCTTTTGTCAAAATTTGATAGATTTTTGTTAGAAAATGCCAAAATCACACATGATTTTAATAATAGATAGGTATCTTCATTAGAATTTGATGATTTTTTTTATCAAAAAAAGCAAAAATGACATATTATTATGGTAATTTTGAGGTTGTTTACATAACTATGGTAACATAAGAGGGTACCAATACGCAAGCACCAGATCCCATTAGAACTCCGAAATTAAACGTGCTTGGGCGAGAAGTAGTACCAAGATGGATGACCTCCTTGGAAGTCCTCGTGCTGCACCCCTCAGGTTAGGGGTTCTCAGAAACAGACTTCCTTCAGGGTAGCACCTTGAAGGGGAAAGACTGCGTACATTCACCCCCTCAGACCCTGCTTAGGCGGGAGCCCTTGGAGCACTAGGAATGTTGCTTTGCTTTGCTTTGCTTTACAGAACTTCGGTGAATATTTTATCACAGTTTTATTTTTATTTTTTTTTAATGAAAAAAGGGACACTAGCTTATATATTACCCTATTCATGGATCATATCAATATTTTTTTGTATAAAATTATCAAATTCTTAACAAAATTCATCAAATTTCGTCATAGGGTACCTAAGTGATAAAATATTCAATATAGGGTACCTAATACGCATGATTTTTACATATTTTATTTTCCATTTTTATCACATATTCGGCCTCTACATGTGTGTTCGGTTGTTATTTAGGTACATTTTCATGTGGAACACATCAAAGCGGACAAAAGAAGAATTCTGGCAAAATCAAGCATTATTGAGGCACTTTTGAAGACTGATTGGAGAAACCCAACCATTTGTGCAGATGAAAGACCCATTGGATCATAATTTAGTGAACCAAGTACATTCTATAACGCTTCGGTGCTTAATCAAGAAAAGGGGGCCCAAAGAACCAATCGATCAGCAGCTCCCGGTTAGGGAAACTAACCGAGAGCCTGCCGATCGATCGGGAGTTTTTGCGTGAGCTCACAGATCGATCGGCGCTTTTAGCCAATCGATCAGGATGGTTCCGTACGGAACTTTAACTCCTCCTGCGCCTATAAATAGAGAAGGGAAAGTCAACCTCGGTTACGCTATTTTCTCACCGCATGTCTTCCCCTTTCTCTCAAACCTGAAGCCGCTACGAGATCTACAGGTTCTCAAAAGCTGGAGCGTAAGTGGTTGGAATACTGGGAGAATTCAGTCTTGGATTAGCAACGACACGAAGATTGAGGGAGTTTACTTTTTTATTTATTTTACGCACAATATTTTCTTTTCTTTAAATTTATGGATGTGTAAAACTCCCATGGAGGAGTAAACTTTCTTAGTTTAGGGATGAAGGGCGGGTAGCCGCCCGTATCCCAGATTTATATTTTTCTTTTGACGATTGATTTAGTTATGTTATATTCGTACCCCTGTGGGAAGTTTTTCATGATTATTGGATATTCTTTGTATGTGTACTTGTAGCCATGACTAGGTCTCCAACTTTGCAGCGATTAGTCTTGTGCTTGTAGCCTAGACCATAACATAACATGAATTCATGCGTGATCAGGGTTGAGGTTGTACGCAACCCTGAATCCAATCTTTTATATAAGTTAATATTAAATTAGGAGTAACAAAGGAATTAAGTAGTGCTAATGAGATAACTTATGCTACATCTAGGGTGCTAAGATAGGTTATGTCTTTATACTAGTTCATTATCCTAAGCCCTAATTTATATATTAACCCAGGCCTTGAGCTTGTAGCCTAAGGCCTTCAAATCATCGTCGTAAGTAGAATATAATGACGGGATACGTGTTAAGTTACCCTAAATTCACTCTCTAAACTAACCTTAATTGAATTGTCTCATTCACTTTATATTTAGTTTTAGTAATTTAGCTAACAACTTATTTAAACAACAAAAAAACCAAAAATCCAAACCGCTCGTTGATCAATAAATCTAACTTAACACGATTTCCTTTGGATATGACCTGTATACCCGACAAAGCTACGACGATCTTGTACGCTTGCGAGTAAACGGTTTTAAACACACATTTAAAACACATCAAGTTTTTGGCATCGTTGCCGGGGAATCGGTTTGCTAAGTTAAAATTTAGGATTAACGGACTTTGTTTTGTTTGCTTTTTATTTATTGCTTTGAGTTATTTTTCATAGTTATTTTTCTTTTGCTTGAGTCATTAGTCGAGGTCAGCATGGATCTATCCCAGCTTCAATATTGCATGCACGATAGACGTTTGCTCGATCCTAAATTGTTACCTTACATCCCCGAAATTGAGCGGACTATGTGTACCGTGAGGCGATTAGAAGCGAGAGAAAGTACACAACGAACCATGGCTAATAATGAACCACGTACGATTGGGGATCACTTCATCCCCCAAACGTATGTTGCGCCCGCCGGAGTTGCGTTACCTGCTGTGGGTAACTCCAACTTCGAACTTAAACCTGGGATTATCAACATGCTTCCCACATTTTATGGGAAGCCAATTGAGATCCCACACAAGCACCTTGACGCATCCCTCGAAATATGTGAAACTTGTCATTATCAAGGTGTCTCGAACGATGCAATTAGACTACGTCTTTTTCCGTTCTCGTTAAAAGACGTAGCTAAGAGGTGGTTTCAGTCCCTACCCAAGGGTGAAATCACCACTTGGAATGATCTTCAATAGCGTTTCCTGGTCAAGTTTTTCCTTAAAGCCAGAACGATGGCTATTAGGCGCGCTATAAACAGTTTTGAACAAAAAGACCAGGAGCAGTTTCACGAGTGTTGGGATAGGTTCAAGGAACTTCTTAGGAGCTGTCCCCACCATGGGTCACCCAAGTGGGCTTTTGTGCAGAATTTCTACGATGGTCTCACGGCTTCCAGCAAGCAAATGGTTAATGCTTCATGCGGGGGAGCATTTAACCAGCAAGTCGAGGACGAGGCCTGGACGCTTTTTGAGAGCCTCAATGAACACTCCCTCGACCAAGCCTCTTTTGCGAGGGTGGTTAGGGGAAACACGCGTGGTGTCTACTAGGTAGCACCCCAAGATGATGTTAATTTAAGACTAGATGCACTTAGTAGGAAGATAGATAAGATGATGAGTTTAAATGCAAATCCCACTAATGTGCATCCAGTTAACACAGCCGAATCATCATCCGAGGGTATTACTCCGTGCAGTATTTGTTCAGGAGAGGATCATTCTGTTTTTGAGTGTTTATATGCGTCACAGTTTCCCGAGTATGTGCAGGACCAGGCTTATGAAGCGCAGGAGTACTCGAGGAACAACAATCCGTACTTGCAGACCTATAATCTAGGGTGGCGCAACCATCCCAATTCCTCATAGAAGCAGAAACAAATCAGAACCCAACCATGAGACAACCAGCACCAGGATTTGCAGGTAAGGCACACCCTCCTGGTTTCCACGGAGGGCAAAGTTATGGCTCTTCTTCTCATCCTTCAGTTCCTAATGCTAATCCACCCCAACCTCCGAGCTACACTTCTCAATTTGAGGAACATATGCTCTGCTTTATGGAGGAAAACCAACAGTTGGTTTTCTAAGTTAGAGAACCAACTAAGATAGTTAGCTCAGGCCATGGACAGGAGAGAGGAAGGGAGGTTACCCTCCCAACCTCTCGCTAACCCTAGGGGAGCAACTAATCCTGACCTTAGCCAGGTCACTCATGAGCAGGCTAAGGTTGTCTTAGCCATGGGTAAGGATGATTTCAGAGAAGTAGAGATAGAAGTTGAGCGGGAGGATGGGACTCTAAACTCCATTGTTGATAAGGATGGAGTGCCCACACCTTTACTGGGCTCATCTCCCGAACCAATTGTTCCCTTTCCTATGGCCCTGTTAGGACCGAAAAGGGAGGATGACCCGAAGAGAGATGAGTTACTGAATTTATTTAAGGACGTCAAGATTAACCTGCCACTGATTGACGCCATTAAACACATCCCCATGTTTGCTAAATTTCTTTAGGACCTATGTGCTAAAAAGAAGAGAGCGCAAGCTCATATCCCTAGGAAGGTCCGACACACTGAAAAAGTGAGCAGCATCTTAATGTCAGGCATCCCATCTAAGTGTAGAGATCCAGGAGCTTTCACAGTCCCGTGCGTCATAGGAGAGAGCTATACAAGTCGGGCTCTTTTGGACTTAGGGGCAAGCGTGAACCTCATCCCATACTCAATTTTTCACGAATTGGGGATGGGAGATCTCAAACCAACTAGTGTTACCCTACAGTTGGCGGATAGATCAGAGCGTTTACCTAGAGGTATGTTGGAAGATGTTCTTGTCAAAGTTGACAAGTTTATCTTCCCCGTCGATTTTATTGTGTTGGACATGGACCCTACTCCTCATCAGAGGAACCACACCCCTATCATTTTAGGGCGACCATTCTTGGCAACGGCCGATGCTATCATTCATTGTCGAACAGGGGTGTTAGAAGTGTCATTTGGGAATCTTAAGGTTAAACTGAATGTTTCAAATGCTGCTAAGTTCCCTATTAATGAGGATGACCTTGATTGCTTCATGGTTGATGCTATTGATCCTTTGGCTGAGTCAGTATCTTCTGACTTAATCAAGGAAGAAGAACCATCTGATTCGCTCACTTTTGCTGATTTCGATATGAGTACTGATGCTGATAATTTGCTTGACATGCAGGAGCTAATAAGAATTGAGGCCAGGGGTCCGATGTTTGAACCCCTATCTGGCCTACTTAGGGCACCTGCTAAACCATCTATTGAGTGTCCACCGGTGTTGGAGCTCAAACCTCTCCCGACCACCTTGAAATATGCATTTTTAGGACAAGATGACACCCTTCCTGTGATTATCGCGTCTGACCTAACTGAGAGTCAGGAATCTAGGTTGTTAGTTGTTTTACAAAACCACAAGCGAGCCATAGGAGGTCGGTCGCTGATCTGAAAGGAATTAACCCCTCTGTGTGCATGTATAAAATACATTTAGAGGACAATGTTAAGCCTTCTAGGCAAATGCAAAGGAGGCTTAACCCTAACATGAGGGAGGTAGTTACGAAAGAGGTCATGAAGTTGCTAGATGCGGGTATTATATACCCCATCTCTGATAGCCCCTAGGTCAGTCCGGTTCTGGTAGTCCCTAAGAAGTCGGGAAACACGGTCGTTGCGAATTCTCAAAGTGAATTGGTCCCTACGCGAACCACTACAGGGTGGAGAGTGTGCATCGACTATTGTAAGTTGAACTCTGTAACGCGCAAGGACCATTTCCCCTTACCCTTTTTGGACTAGATCCTAAATAAAGTAGCAGGTCAAGTGTACTATTGTTTCTTAGATGGCTACTCAGGGTATAACCAAGTCCCGGTTCACCCTGAGGACTAAGAGAAAACAACGTTTACTTGCCCCTTGGTACGTTTGCATACCGTAGGATGCCCTTCGGTCTGTGCAACGCACCTGCTACATTCCAACGGTGTATGATGTCCATTTTTTCGGATATGTTGGATGACTACCTAGAAGTGTTTATGGATGATTTCTCTGTGTTTGGATCGTCTTTTGATGAATGCTTATCTCACTTTGATCTCGATTTGCAGCGCTGCGAGGATTATAATTTGGTACTCAGTTGCGAGAAGAGCCATTTTATGGTTCAACAGGGCATAGTTTTAGGACATGTAGTGTCTAAAGAGGGTATTACTGTAGACAAAGCCAAGGTGGACTTAATTGCCAACCTCCCTCCACCGACTTCGATGAAGGAAGTTTGATCTTTCCTTGGCCACGCTGGGTTCTACCGGCGTTTCATCGCCAGCTTCAGTAAAATTGTTAAACCATTGTCAAATTTGCTTGCTAATGATGTACCTTTTATTTTTGATAATGACTGTTTAGCAGCGTTTACTGAGTTGAAAACTTTATTGTCTACAGCCCCCATTATTCAACCTCCCGACTATTCATTACCTTTTGAGATTATGTGTGACGCCTCTAATTATGCTGTAGGAGCCGTGCTCGGTCAACGGAAGGATCGTAAACCTGTCGTTGTTTACTACACTAGTAAATCGTTGGATGAAGCCCTAAAGAAATATACCACCACTGAAAAGGAATTACTAGCTATAGTTTTCGCACTTGACAAGTTTCGATCTTATGTATTGGGCTCGAGAGTAGTAGTCTTTTCTGACCATGCTACCATTCGTTTTCTTCTTATTAAGAAGGAAACGAAACCTAGGTTAATTCGCTGGGTTTTGTTACTCCAGGAATTTAACTTAGAAATCCGAGATAGGAAAGGCTCGGATAACGTCGTGGCCGATCACCTTTCAAGGATTATTTTCCCATCTAACGCCACTACTGGTCCCATTGATGATTGTTTTCCTGACGAACAGTTATTTTCTATTGCAGGAAGTCGACCCCCATAGTATGCCCACATCGTTAACTATTTGGCGATGGGGAAGTTGCCTACCCATTGGCCGAAACAAAAGTGGGACCACTTCCTTTCTCAAGCAAGGCATTTTTCCTGGGATGATCTAGATTTGTTTAAGGTATGTTCTGATCAGGTAGTACGTCGTTGTGTCCCGGAGAATGAGCATGAGAGTGTATTACGATTTTGTCGTAGTTTAGCCTGTGGAGGACACTTTGGGAGACAACGTACAGCGGCGAAAGTCCATCAAAGTGGCTTCTTTTGGCCGACTCTTTTCTAGGATGCTCTTGATTTTTGTAGGGCGTGCGATCGCTGTTAACGCACGGGTGCCCTCACAAAACGTGATGAGATGCCTCAACACACATTTTAGTTTGCAAAATTTTTGACGTTTGGGGCATTGATTTCATGGGGCCGTTCCCTAATTCACATGGCTGTGTTTATATTCTGGTAGCTATTGATTATGTTTAGAAATGGGTCGAGGCCATTGCATCTAGGATGAACGACCACAAGGTGGTCATTGAGTTTGTTAAAGATAATATTTTCTCACGTTTCAGTGTTCCTAGGGCTATAATTAGTGATGGGGGGACACGCTTCACACATCGTTCAATTGCGTCACTTCTTAAAAAATACTCTATCACTCACAAATTAGCTGCCCCATATCACCCTCAAACTAGTGGCCAAGTTAAAGTCTTGAACCGGGAAATAAAGTCTATCCTTGAGAAGACCGTTAGACCGAACCACAAAGATTGGTCTTTAAGGTTGAACGACGCTCTTTGGGCTTATCATACAGCCTTCAAGTCTCCAATAGGCACGTCTCCCTGTCGCTTAGTTTTCGGGAAGGCATGCCATTTGCCAGTGGAGCTTGAGCACTGTGCATACTGGGCCATTAAGCAATTTAATCATGACATGCACAGTATCGGGTCGTACCGACGACTTAAACTCAGCGAGTTGGATGAGATGCGATATGAGGCATATGAAAATGCCAAACTATACAAAGAAAGAACCAAAGCTTTTCACGACAAAAGAATTTCGCACAAAAGTTTTGAAGTTGGTCAAAAGGTTTGGCTCTACAACTCCAAGCTTCAGTTCTTTCCCGGGAAACTACGTTCACGATGGGATGGACCTTACGAAGTGCTCCACGTATACCCTTCTGGGGCAATTAAAATTCGAGATGTCAATGATGGTCGCCTTCTCACAGTCAATAGCCATCATCTAAAACATGCTATTGGGTTAGGGGATAGACCACACGAATTTGAAGAAATTCATCTTAGGGACCCCACGCCGGGATCAGCCTAGCGTCGTAGAAAATACCGCGTCTGGCTGAAGACATTAAACTTAGCGCTTGTGGGAGGCAACCTAATCTATTTATGTTTCGTAGTTTATGTCATATTTTTATTATTATTTTTTTATATTATTATTATTATTTTTCTTATTTATTTATTTTTTTATGAAAAATTTTCAAAACCAAAGATTTTTCATACACGGCATACCGCAGCCTCCCCGATCGATCGGGTTTAACTCCGATCCCCGATCAATCGGAAGCGCTACGGCTTGGGGCTTTTCGCCTTAAAACCCCGATTGATCGGGTAAAACCGATCGATCGTAACCCCAATCGATTGATAAATCCCGATCGATCCGGAAACCCTCCGTACGAATTCCCTTTTTAAACGCCCCCCGATATGTCGCCCTTTTCCCCCTTCACTTTTATTTTCCCCACCCCGAAACCCTAACCCACGACCCCCTATCTCCGGCCACCATCCCCGGCCGCCGCCTCCGGCACTCGCCGTTCTGACCACCAAAGCTAACCCTAGCACCAATTTCTCTTCGTTTTTACCCTCTATTGCAAGGTATGTGTTTCCCCTCTCTTTTATCTTTCACTTTACCTTGTTTTTACTTCAAGAGAGCATGTTTAGGCCGTTCTTTGGTTATTGACCTGCTTTATTGACGTGGCTTAGTCCTGATTTATGTCTTAGTTGTGAATATAGTTTGAATTTCTTGATTTTGTGCCATGTTTACAGCTTTGTTCCTGAACCATGTTTATATAGGTTATCAGTGACTTTATTTCACACTTTGATACTTGTGGTCGCTGGAGTATGCCGCGACAGGGGTAATCTTGTGGGGAGTTACGGTCGTTTTAAGTTAACTGGATTTATGGGTTTGGGAAGGGGGTTTTTTTTTTTTTTTTTTATTTTGATCTAGGGCTTTCGTCATTTTTATTTTTTTATTTATTTTTTATTTTATTTTATATTTTATTTTATTTTTTATTTTATTTTATTTTATTTTTTTTATTGTGGGCCAAGATTGGAGTGTTGTTCTTGTTAATTTTCCTCTTTTTTTTTTTAATGTTTCTTTCCCTTATCTTCGGGTTCATCTGCTCTTGTTCCTATTTCTAGATTTTGCTGCGTGCCAAGCGGAGCCGCACTGAGGAGGGCAGCAGCTCCCAACAGCCCGACGTTCTTGCTCGAATCAGTGCTGCCCCTATACCTAGGGAGACAGTGTTTGGTGAGGATCTTAAAGATGAGAGGGAGGGCGCTTGGGCCATTCTCTTTTGCCAACATAGGGATCTTACCTACCTTCTTAGTAGATAGTTGGAGGAAGACCCTGTTTTCCCTTCTTTAGTGCGGGAATTTTATTCCTCCTATGCTCTCCAACAAAAGGGGGGTCGGACCTACGGTGACGTCACTATTTGTGGCAAAACCATCTGATTTGATTCCACGGATGTCGCCGAGGCTATAGTTTATCCCTTATATGTTGACGATTCTGTTTGGCACCCGCCTGTTAACCCACCAAAGGCCGTGGACATTATCGCTGAGTTATGTGGCGGCCAATGCCCGAGAGATCGTCCATCCACTACGTTCCGCTCCGCCCTTCCGTCGCATATGTGGCTCCTGGACACCATTATTAAGGCTAATCTATGGCCTACCAGTCATACCCAGGAGCGTACCGGTCCTATTCTAGATTTTCTTTGGAAATTCTATCGGGGTGTATAAGTGCATGTGGGGGCCACTTACCTATAGAGATTTACCACTGTCCGCCACAGGCTTTAGCGCTTCTCTGTTGGCGGCGGTGCCCTGTACTTTCCTCGTTTAATCACGAGGCTTGTACCGAGTGCTTGGGTGCGCATACCGATCGCTCCTGACCGAGCTTGCGCACCGCTTCGCCACTTTGATTCCACCCAGTATCGTCGGACCTTCCTTTTGCTTGCTCCGGCCGATGTGCGAGGGGAGGAGTCGGACATGGAGGATGCCCCGGCTCGGGCCGCTGCTCCTGCCCGAGCATCACGCCGCAAGGGACGCCCACCCACACCACTTGCTTCTGATGATCTCGGCCTCGTCCCGCCATACGTTACGAATATTATGGACCGTCTGGATCACATTCAGTCTTTGGTCACTGAACTCTATCGACTGCAGACGGGCGGTTCTCCTCCACCTTACCCCCCTCCCTGAGTTATTTATGTTGCTCCTGTACTAAACATTTGTTACGTATATCTTTCTTTTCCTTTATTAACATATTATTTTAGTCCACAGTCTTCTCTATTTTTTTAATTTTTTTGTTGTAGCTTGCTTTTGTCTGTCTTCAACTTCTGGGATTCGCTCGATATATGTGGCTGCCCATTCATGATCTCAGGTTGTCTCTCTCCTTTCCTTGCTTTTATTTTAATTATGGTGCATTGAGGACAATGCAAGGTTTGGGTTTGGGGATGGCAGATAAGAGTCAACTTTGTTTGTCCGTTAAGCTTAATTTAGCATAAATTAGCTACACATTTTTTTTTGGAAGGCATAAATGAGTATGACGTTGTTTGTGACCATTATCGTAGCCCAGTTCTATGATGTACTTTGACAATTAGAATAATCATGAGACGAGATTATTGCTGGATCAGACTTTTGAATCCATATTTTTCTATTTTAACTAGTTAGTAAGATTATTACTTTTCACCCATGATCTTGTGACATATCCTACTATTTGGGTCAAAATAATGGTAATAATTTTAGGAATAGGAATCCACTTTTCTACTCCTAATAATGTTGAAATCAATTATACATTTCTTTATCTTAGGTAACCCTTTAAAAAAAAAAGAAAAAAAAGAGGTGACTGGTTGGTTCTTGTAGCCCCTGTGTCTCGAGCAAGTAAGCCCGTAGGGGTATCTTGAAACCTGGTACCTTGAGCCACTGGGTCGAGAGCTGCCGGACGAAAGCTCGCTACATGGGCCACAGGGAAAGCTTAAGAAGAATCAACTTTGTAGTTACCAAAATAAGCACTAATACCCATAAAAAAAAAAAAGGTATGTGCTAGCGGGTTAGGTTGTGGATCCTTAAAACTCGAGCCATTAGGTCCGTAGGGGTCTCTTAAAACTTGGTACCTTGAACCAACTGGATCGGGAGCTGCCGGCCGAAAACTCGTTACATGGGTCTGAGGGAGACACACCTAACCAAGTAAAAAAAAAAAAAAGGAAAAAAAAGGGGAAGAAGGGAAAACAAGAAAGAAAAGAGAAGCCTTTTGATTTCGCTATTGATTAGTGGTGAAAGGTTAGGGTGACTTGTTCCTTTACTTATTTCCTTTATTTCTTCTTTAAGTCAGAGGGTTTTGAAGTAAGACGAAGGGGAGAGAAGTTCTAAGATCACTCACTAGTAAAAAGACCTTAATAACGGAGACTTAAGTCAGAACTAGTCAATAATAACGTCACATAAGGATTCGCTACTCTCAAGTATGTTGGAAAAATGATACAAGCTAAGTCCAAATGTGTAGGTAGTTATATCCCACATTGTGTTTACAAACTTATCCCACATTGATAATTTAGGATGTGGTAGTTGGGTTTATAAGGGTGAGTGTTTTCAACTCATTTGAATTAAGTCTTGGATGAAGGAATGAAGGGAACCACGCGCACGCATGCCACCCGCCCGCCGCGCCATGCTCGGGCGAGGGCGTGGGTGATCTTTTTCTCATCGGGTATATTTATTTTGCGGAAAAACTATTTACTACGCCCGCCATTATTGTTACAATTAAAATGCAGATTCGGTTTTTTCTTGAACATTGCTATTTTAATGTGAATGTAATAATGCTTAAGCCGTTTCAGACCGTTGCTTAGAGGATTAAATTCCAGATCTGATTTGCTACTACTTGACCCATATTATAAATAAGATAGCTTGTGTAAAACAAAGCAATCGAACAAAAACAGAGCAACCAAGAACAGAACCAATCCTCCTCCCTTTCTCTCTCGTTCTTTCTCGTCTTATCTCGTAAATTTCTGGGCAAAGTTTGGGAGATTCCTAACCGGCAATTAACGAGTGCACGTTAACGGTCGGATCGTGTAAATCCTGGAGGACGGCCGCCTACTCGACTGTTTGCACCAAAGCAGAGGCGAAATCGTCTTTTAGGACAGTGGTATTTCCCACGGCACCGTACCTTCGGTATTCTCTAAGCTGTTCTTCCTGTTTCGGTATTATTCGATTGTTGTGTTCATCTATTTGGCTGTGGTTCATACGGTACAATATCGCTGCATTTTATACTGCATTATACCAGATTTAACGCCATTTTTTCACTGTTTTTCATTACTCAAGTTACAGCAATTTTTGACGTGTTTAACTGCAAATTTTTTTTATTTTCTGTAATATTTTAGTAGTAATTAATTGTCTAATCCTACTGTAATTTTTGATTCATTTTCTAGTTTATTATCGGTTAATTTTCGGCAGTATTTATACGCATAATTGTACGCGGTATTAGTGTAGTATAGTCGTTGTGCACGCAATATTTCCAACAATCTAAAAGACGATTTGTTTTTACACACTAATATTTGAACATGGCAACAAAAATACCCCTTCCCGACATGTCTAAGGTTGAGCCCCTTGACGGGAAAAACTATAAGAGGTGGTCCCAAAAAATTTTATTTTTCCTGCAACTAGTATGTCTTGATTACGTGCTCTACGAGAAAAAGGTACCTGAAGGTGAAAATGAGAAAAATGCATATGAAGAAAAATTTGCCACAGATGACCGAACCTGTAAGGGAAATCTGCTACATTATATAAGTGATGGGTTATTTGATATTTATGTAAAATTAAACACGGCAAAAGAAATTTGGGATTCCCTACAGAAAAAATATGGAGGTGATGACATTGGTACCAGGAAATATGCTGTTAGTAAGTGGTTAGATTTCAAATTCGTGAACAATAAACCGATAATTGAACAAGTCCATGAATATTAAAATATTGTAATTACTCTTTTGTCAGAAGGCCTTAAAATTTGTGAAATAACTCAAGCGTATGTTTTAATTAAAAAACTTCCACCTTCCTGGAAGGAGCACCGAAATCTACTCATGCACAAAAAAAGAAGGACTTGACATTAGAGGAGTTAATAAACCCCTTAAAATTGAAGAAGAAAATAGGCTTAAGGACAGGGGGTACACGTATTCCGATCATTCTAAAGCTAATGTTGTCGAAGCTAGACCTAGTAATGCAGACAGGTTCAAGAACAAAGGAAAAAAGCATTACCCAAATTTCAAGCCTGGAGGAAAGATCCTTAAGCCGAACAACAAATTCCTCGGAGATTGTTATCACTGTGGAAAACGTGGACAAATGGCCAAAGACTGCAGAAGCAAAAAGCCTAAAGACTCGAAGAACAAAGCCTACCTTGTAGAGGCAGAGAACATTGTAGCTGTTATCTCAAAGGTGAACATGGTCAACAACTTGACTGAGTGGATAGTGGATACCGGGGCTACCAGGCACATCTGCACAAACAGAAACATGTTCCAGGAATTCCTGAAGATGTCCGATGGAGAGGTGGTCTTTATGGGCAATTCTGCGGCTGCTCGAATCCTCGGAAAAGGGAAGATTACTTTAAAACTCACTTCTGGAAAATTTCTTACTTTAACGAATGTGCTGCATGTGTCTGATATGCGTAGAAATTTAATTTCGGGTAGTCTCTTGATCAAAGCTGGGTTGAAATTATCCTTTGACTCAGACAAATTAGTCCTGACTAGGAATGGAGAATATGTGGGTAAGGGTTTTTGTAATGGTGCTCTGTTTGTCCTTGATGCTATTTGCATGAATAACACTACTAGCTTATATTGTTGAATCTCTTGAATTGTGACATGCTTGCTTAGGACATATAAATGTTGAATCAATTAAACGGCTTAAGAAAATGAACATGATCTCCAGCTTCAGTGATGTCAACTTTAATAAGTGTGAAGTATGTGTAGAAGCTAAATATGCTAAAAAAACCCTTTAAGTCCATTGAAAGACAAACTGAACTTCTTGAACTAGTTCATACTGATTTAGAAGACTATAAAAGTCTAATGAGTAGAGGTGAAAAAAGATACTATATAACTTTTGTAGATGATCACTCTAGATACTCAATGATATATCTCCTAAGTACTAAAGATGAAGCAGAAGAAATGTTTTTAAAATATAAAGCCGAAGTTGAAAATCAGTTAGGAAGGAAAATTAAAATGGTTAGGTCTGATAGAGGAGGAGAATATGATCTAACCTCTCTAGAAAGATTCTGTGAGAAAAATGGAATAATACATGAGCGAAGCCCACCCTATTGCCCACAGTCTAATGGTGTTGCAGAGAGAAAAAATAGAGCTTTAAAGGGTATGATTAATGCTATACTTATTAGTTTTAGAGTACCTGACAACATGTAGGGGGAGGCGATACTATCTGCTTGTCATGTACTTAATAGAGTTCCTCATAAGAAATTAGATAAAACCCCATACGAAATGTGGAAAGGTTATGCGCCTAATCTAAAATATTTAAAAGTGTGGGGGTGTCTAGCTGAGGTTGGGTTACCTGACTTTAAACGTAGCAGAATTGGACCTAAGACTGTTGATTCTATTTTTATCGGATATGCTCATCACAGTGCTGTTTATCGTTTTTTAATTAAGGGATCTAATGATTCATATGCATGTGGTACTATCATAGAATCTGGGGATGCTGAATTCTTTGAACATATATTTCCCTTGAAGTCTAATAATGCACAACCTACTAATTTGCCTTCTCATAGTGTATCTGCTAGTCATGATAATACTAACGATATAGACACTCCTGAAATTCAAAGAAGTAAAAGAGCTAGGAAAGAAACCAATTTTGGACCCGACTTTGTAACCACTTTCCTATCAGAAGATAATTTCATAAATGAAGAAATTGCAAATGTCTATATGTTAGAAGAAGACCCTAAAACCTATGATGAGGCCATAAGGTCAGTTGATTCTATCTTTTGGAAAGAAGCCATTAATAGTGAACTAGAATCAATTCTAGGTAAACATACATGGGAATTGGTAGATCTTCCTAGAGGTTATAAGCCAATAGGTTGTAAGTGGGTCTTTAGAAAGAAACTGAAGGCTGATGGGACAATAGACAAGTTTAAGGCGAGGTTAGTGGCTAAGGGTTATACTCAGAAACAGGGGTTAGATTATTTTGATACTTATTCACCTGTTGCTAAAATTGCTACGATTAGAGCTTTGATCACCCTTGCGTCCATCCATGATTTAGTAGTGCATCAAATGGATGTTAAAACAGCATTCCTTAATGGTGACCTAGACGAAGAGATTTAAATGAAGCAACCTGAGGGTTTTGTGGCTCCTAATAATGAAAATAAAGTTTGTAAACTTGTAAAATCTCTATATGGTCTCAAACAGGCACCTAAACAATGGCATGAGAAATTTAACAGCACGTTAGTAGCTAACAATTTCCTTGTAAATAATGGTGATTCGTATGTGTACTCTAAGTGTGATTCAAATGGATGTGTAATAATTTGTCTATATGTTGATGATATGCTGATATTTGGCACAGACTTGAATGTTATCAATGAGACGAAAAACTTTCTATGCTCTAAATTTGAAATGAAAGATATGGGTGAGGCAGACGTGATTTGAGGAGTTAAAATTGTGAAAACTCCAAAAGGCATAAGCCTAAACCAGTCTCACTATGTTGAAAAGATACTTAGAAAGTTCAATATGGTTAATACTGATCCTGTTAGAACACCTTATGATCCCAGTGTACATTTAACTAAACATATAGGTGTTGCTATGTGCCAATCTGAGTATGCCAAGATAATTTGGTAGTGTTATATTTCTAATGAACTATACTAAACCTGACATTGCATATGCTGTAAGTAGACTCAGTAGATACACACATAATCCTAATCAAGAGCATTGGAATGCGTTAAAAAGATTGCTTAAATATTTGAAAGGAACCATGGATTGGGGCCTTCATTATAGGAAGTTTCCCGCTGTATTAGAAGGATATTGCGACGCCATTGGGTGTCTGGTAACGATGAAATTAATTCCACTAGTGGATATGTGTTCATACTAGCTGGAGGTGCTATACCCTGGAAATCATCTAAACAATATTGTACTGCCACGTCTACTGTGGAATCTGAGTTTATTGCTCTTGAGTTGGCAGGTCATGAAGCCAAGTGGCTAAGAAGTCTACTGGGAGACGTGCCATTGTGGGGGCATCCAGCTCCATCAGTGTCGCTTCACTGTGATAGTCAAGCTGCAATTGTTGTGGCTAAGAACAAGGTTTACAATGGCAAAAGGAGACACATTCGTCTCAGGCATAAGATCGTGAAAGATCTACTAGAAAGTGGAGTGATATCACTAGACTATGTAAAATCTGAAAAGAATCTTGCGGATCCGTTGACAAAAGGCCTTTGTCGTAAAATGATTGTAGAAACATCGAAGGGGATGGGATTAAAGTCTATACACGAATAAACTGTGATGTATCCAACCTGGTTTTAACAGGTTCAATGTGAAAAGTCATAGTTTCATTCAAGATATGCACTGTGTTTTATGTTGTCCCTCCCTATGGTGTGACAGTGCAGAGACGGGTCCAATGCCGTATGTTGGCGGTGTAAGCACGACTTGCACATGATGGATGCTGTCTGTATGTTACCAGGAGTAAGGTTGAGCTTTAGCTCTTAATGGGCCCATATCCATATGTTTGGTGGTGTGCGGTAACACACACTTGATGGGATCCACCTATATAGGTGTGGGAGTCTGGCCGCTCCCTATGAAGGATTAAGACTTGCCTTCTAGAGCGCCTATGAACATCCAGGATGAGGGCATGGTAGATTAAACCCGCCAAACCGCAGGAACTGCAGAGATTTAGAGTTAGTGTGTGTCCAAGTGGAAGGCTATACAACCCCTTGTGAGGTTCAAGACGAAAGTCACCTTGCAAGATGTTGGTCCTAAACTTGGGTTACACTAGGTGACGATTTAAGTCGCAATACATCAGCACTGAAAAACCGAACTCCCTTTGCCCAGTTTATTCCTTTCATTCTTCTTCGCTTGTATCCTTTGTGGGGGATTGTTGGAAAAATGATACAAGCTAAGTCCAAATGTGTAGGTAGTTGTATCCCACATTTCGCCTTAATAATCCTAAATATTATTTTAGGAATAAATATTGTTGGTTAGTTTGGAATTCATGTCGGATTCCCACTTACCTTGCTTGTGGTCCTCTCAATTGAGGAATTTGTGGGGTTTACTCCCCCCCCCCCCCCGGTCCTTACCATGTATAAAATAAAATAAAATGTCAAGGTGGGTTAGATCAGGTTAAAACAAGTGTTGCATCATTTCTGGGTCAGGTGATGAAAATGTTCAGGTTAGATCATTTCAATTTCGGGTCTAGCTATTTAAGAGAAATTTTCGCGTTTGGTCAAGTCGATTTACAAGTTTTCTAGGTCGGCTTTTGGGGTCAAGTTGAGTTTGCCACCTTTATTACTAGAGCGGCAATGATGCGGGTAAAAGTACTCTTCGCGGGTGTAAGGCATCTACGAGTTCCTATAGAAAGAAAGACAAACGAGTACAGGTGTACAGATTGTGTACACATGGTAATACTCGTTGTGTGTACGGGGTGGGTAGCAACACAGGTTTGTACCTGCCTTGCCCATGCCTTAACCGCATTGTACCTGCTTTATACTCGCCACTTAAATAAGGGAATAATTTATTTATAATCTAATATAAATACAATATTGCGTTAAAATTTATTACCCTGGATTTTACAATTTCAAATCAATTCTTATCTGTTTGTTGAACGCTTTTTCTTTATCATTTAAAAGTTAAATATCCACAAAATTATTTAGATTATAGTTCTATATTTTTATTTTTTTTCAATAAAATATAGAAAATAATATTAAAAGGGTATTGAACTATATCCTAAATTTTTTTTTTTTTTTGGTATTTAACTCTTCAACAATAGAAAAAAACATTGAACACCCATGTAAGAATTAATTTAGAATTGAACCACTATATAGGAATTAATTTAGAATTGTACAATTAAAAGGAATAAATTAAGAATTCTAGAGGTATATTTAAGGATTAAATATTAAAATGGTATTGAACTATACCCTAAAATTTTTTTTGGTATTCAACTCTTCAATGGTATAAGAAAAGCATTAAACACCCATATATAGGAATTAATTTAATACGAACCAAATATAATCTAACTCTAACCAATTAGAATTTCAAACAAAAGTATCATATATTGATAAATAAGTTTCGATAATGGAGGATTACGAGCTTAAAGAAATGGGAGAAGACATAGAAGAAGGGAGAAAGAAACTAGAGAAACACTGGGGGCGGGGCGGGGGGGGGGGGGGGGGGGGGGGGGAGCATAACACTGATAAATATTGGCATACCTAATTATTAAGGGGGGATTACTTATTTATGGTAATAGTGTTAGTTATATTAGGGCTAAAGTGGCAGGTGGTGGAAGGATCTAGAAGGTGGTAGATGCTACCGGCAGAACTGGATGGCGGGTGTAGTTTGGGTTGGCGGTATGTAGTAACTTGGCGGGAAGGATGACGAGAGGGGTCTTGGCGGTAGTGGCAAGCACGAACTTGGCAGTTCAGGAGATACTCCTTCTGTATCAATACTGCCCCCTTGAAACGATCCTCATCCTCGAGGATCAAAAGTAAGGGAGCCACCATATCTATTTCAACCTGAGGTGTGGCTGGCGGGTGGCGATCAGGCAGGGAGGCTATATGGCGGGTAGCAGCCCAGGCGGGGGGGGGGGGGGGGGGGGGCGCTAATGAGATGGCGTCCTTCTATACACCTAATCCCACTTTGGCTTGTATCACTTCTTTCCCCTTCAAAGACCCTTGCCCCCAGGGGTCATGGACACCGAGTTAACTCCGAAATGTAGAAGATCCTCCCGGGTTAAGTACTAACTTTTGGAACTTTAGCAAGACATGACCCATGAGCCATCTTTCTGGAAATGGTGAAGAACTATCGTTGAGGGGCACTTGGTGCTCGACGACACGGTGATACAGTGGAAAATTGGTGGAAACTGTGAAAACATCCTCAAACTCGGAAAGCCACTGTTGAAGCTTTGGAGGATGTGACCCGATTGGCGATTTTTTATTGGCTAAAGGACATAGACTAGAGTCACAAAGATGGTGGAAAATGGAGTTGTTGTAGATACAATCTGTTTCCCATTTGCCACTGTCACGGAAGGGCGATGGCGGCATCCATGGAAGTGCCAATAATTGGGGTAATGGTGGTATCCTGGACTGGGTCTGGGCCCGGATCTAAGGTCGGCTATGCAAGGGAAGCATCATCCTCATCAAGTGCAGTAGGCGTCATACTCAGCTAGCTCCAAGGTGTGTCGGATGTTGGCGGTAACGGCTGCTGGGTTAGGCAAGATGGAGGGTTGGCAGGAACGGCGTCCAAAGGGATTGGCGTGGCCAAGATTGGCGCCGTACTCAAAGACCCTTTGCCGGCTATCTTCTCAAGATAGGCTCAATTGCTCTCTTCCAGCTTGGCTAGTAATTTGGCTTCATGCAGTATTTAGGGCCTAAAGAAGAGCACCTTCAGCTATATCTTTCCGCAAGCCGCCTATCATTACCTTAACCTTCTGCTTTTCCGTCAACCCACACTTGTCCAATAGGGACTCATACCTACTCAATTACTCGCCAACACTTCCCGTTTGGGGGAGATTCATGAGCTCCGTGAGGGAGTTGTTTAGGGTACTAAAGTACCTGTCACAATGATGTAACCACCCCTCCACATCGTTATCACCGAATCTAGGAAATTTGATCTTAGTAAATAGGGCCGGAGCTTGGTAATTACCTCGTGCGATGTTGGAAGCAGCCATGGTGATGAAAAATTGGTAGTGAGCTAAGGGTCTAGTTAAGGAATTTCATTGAAGACATTGTGTGCAAATCAGGAAAATCTGTCTTGCTCTGATAATGCTCGAAGATTTATGATGCTCTGATATGGTGATGAAAAAAAAAGGGTTCGGTGATGAAAACAGCGAATATCGGCTTCCAGTGGTGAGTGGAGGTGATAACGGGTGGTGAGCTACTAGAATCTCAAACTGCTGATGACGATGGTGACTGATGAGTGGCAAATGGAGACAAGGGGAAGCCGATGATGATGATGACGACGACGATGATGATGGTGATGATGATAATGATGATGATGATTCCGACAACAATAGCGGTGCCGAGGACCGACTTGCTCTGATACCAATTGATACGAATCAAATATAATCTAGCTCTAACCAATAAGAATTTCAAGCAAAAGTATTATATATTGATAGATAAGCTCCAATAATGGAGGATTACAAGCTTAAAGAAAGGGGAAAAGGCATAAGAGAGGGGCGGGGGGGGGGGGGGGGGGGAAGAAATTAAAGAAATATTAGGGGAGAGAGAGAGATAGAAAGCATAAAACTTGTAACATATTAGCATACCTAATTACTAGGGGGGGGGGGGGGGATCACTTATTTATAGTAATAGCGTTAGTTATATTAGGGCTGAGGTGGCAGGTGATGGAAGGATCTAGAAGGTGGTAGATGCTATCGGCAGAGCTGGATGGTGGGTGTAGTTTGGGTTGGTGGTATGTAGTAGCTTGGCGGGAAGGAGGGGTCTTGGCGGGGGGTAGCGGTCTTAGTGGCAATGGCAGGCATGAACTTGGCGGTTCAGGAGATACTTGGTCTATATCATAATTTGGAATTGAACCACTATATAAGAATTAATTTAGAATTGTACTATTAAGGGAATAAATTTAGTATTCTGTATATATATTTAATATACATAATCCATTTTTTTAACAATTAAATATATTTTACGATATATATTGTATAATTGAATTAGATTTATTTATGTAAAAGGTTTTTATATTTCGCTCAAAGTGTCAATTTAGTTCTTTTGATACAAAAGACTAAGAAATTAAAATACTCACTCTAAATTAAATACCTTTATCAAAATTTTCCTCCTAGTTGATAAAGAAAAAAAGCTTCCCTACTAAGCCAATCTATTATTATTATATTATAGTAAAACCTCCTATTCTCTAAAATCTACCAAAATCCTAATATTCAATTTTTAGGCCATCACATGAAATTTCTTTGAATAAAAAAATAAAAAAGATTATGTCTCTTATGAAAAGACATATGCCTCTAAAGGATCACTTCTTTTAATAAAAATACATCTCTTTGAGGTGTTTTTAAGTAAAAAGATATGTCTTTTAGTGAATAGACATATCTATTAATATAGAGATATGAATATAAATGAATAGACGCGTCTACTAACGAAAAGACATGACCAATGATGTTTTGATAGAAAATAACCCCTTCTCCTATATAAATAAGAGTATGGCTCTCTCTTTACCATTGGTCACAACATACATCAATAAACATAAAAGATAATTATAAGTTCGATACTCCATCTTATATTGTACATTAAAGAGAGTGGTTAAGAGTGATAAATTAGATTTTTTCAGTGTTTATACTCAACGGTCAATCAATAGTTGCTAGTAATTAAGGTATATTCTTAATCTTCATGTGTGAAAATCTTAAAATTTAAGATATATGGGAATTTTTACTTCATACCCTAATGTTTATGCATATAGTATAAGTTTTAAATATTTGTGATATAATATTAAACTTATAAAATAAATATGATAGACAAAATAAAAAGGAAGAAAAAGGAATACTCAATATAACTACAGTATCATAATATAGAAGATTAAAAAAATATAACACATCATATGCCGTATAGGCTTAAGTTAAAAGGGGCGCTACACGGCCATACTATAATGAAGTCCTACATCATATTACGAAGCCCAAAAACTTACAACCATAATTCCTCAAAATTGCATAAAGGTTCCCATAATAAATTAATAGATAATCCCAAATACATCAATACTAACAATTAAAAGCTAGTAGTGCGGAAGTTCAAAATTACAAAATCTCAAATAGTCTTTAATATTCTACTACAAAATATATTAAATACTTAAACTATGAAAATAGACTAATTCTCGAAATAGAGGGCCGCTGCATCTTCCTCATTCATCTGGAATTTGCCACAGGCTACTAATCTGGAAAGTCAAGGAATTGGGTGAGTAAACAACACGCTCAGCAAGTACACCACACATCCTACCCGGATTAGGCATATTATTTACAACGGATAAAAGTCCAACAAAAACAAGTAAATCGATTACCTTCAAAGTTTCATGTTAAAGAAGCACAAATCACAGCTTTATATTTTAACTTATTTCACAAGAGCTCTTTTGATAAAACTCACAGACGAAACGGAAACTACGGCCGGTATTATTCCCGTGACAAGGTCGCAATCGACGTTCATATTTCACATATTCGAACCGGTTCTAAGTTTGACAGATCTACTAGGATCAAACGTAGATCTACGTGCCGATATTATTACAACGACAGAGTCACAGATCGACTTTCAAGTTTCACACTCTATCGTCGATAGACCCCGGAAGGTCAACGTAGTTATCTATAAGCTCTTCCCATAAAACCTTTCAAATTCAATTAACAAGTTCACAATAATTTCTTTCATACAATCACAAGTATAAATTCTTTCAAAAATTCACATATTTAAATATCAATTCAACGTATAAATCAATATAATTCGAACTATACGTTAAAACATCAATCATAAAGGTAGAAATCACATATTTAAACATCAAATCAACATATAAACCAATATAATTTAAATCATAAGAGTCAAAATCACATAATCAACCAAATACACATGCCTTATATAGCATTCAAATATAAGTCTTATACATCAAACCATATAAAGCATATTATTTTTGTATTTTACAAACAAGTAGAGGGAGTAGTATACTTACCTTTACTAGCTTTTAACCCAAAAGTTAAACTCCTATTGTGACTTAGACCCGGACCCTATCAAGGGCGGAAATCGGAATTTAGGGCTTAACGCAGAGAAAAATGAGAGGACGTGAGAGCGAGAGAGAGAAAGCGAGAGTGACAAAGAGAGACGCGGGACGGGGGTAAGAGCGAGAGAAGAGAAGTGGAACGGTTAGGGGTTTCTGGTGGGGTTGACACGGGGGTTTTATAACCCCCTTTTATTTTTTTATTTTTTTCTTATATAAATATATACATATATATACCTATACTCATTTTAATTACTTTAGTATTATTAATGGACCCATTTTTGATAATTAATTCATTAATTTATATATAATCCAATCGAAATAATAACGAATTTTAATTGTATTATAATACCTAGCCTAATTTAATTAGATTGGGTATTACATCCTCACCCCCTTAAACAAAAGTTTCGCTCTTGAAACTCACCTTCATTTTCGAATAATTCTAGGTATTTGCTTCTCATCTCTTCTTCTGTCTCCCATATTGCTTCTCTAAGAGTATGATTACTTTATAAATCTTGACATATGGGATTATTTTGTGCCTTAACTTTTGTTCTTTTCGGTCGACTATGCGAACTGGATGTTCTATATAAGTCAGATCTTCTCGTACTTGCAGTGGTTCATGTCGTATCACGTGACAAGGATCAGAGATATACTTTCTCAATTGAGAAACATAAAACACATTATGTATTCTCGACAGTTCCGGCAGTAAGGCTACTCTATAAGCCACATCCCCAACTTTCACCAAAATTTTAAAGGGTCCTACAAATTGAGGACATAATTTACCCCTTTTTCCAAATCTCATCACACCTCTAGTTGGAGACACCTTTAGATAAACGTGTTCATCTACTGAAAACTCCAATGGTCTTCTATACTTATCCGCCCAACTCTTTTACCTATCTTGACTTGTCTTCATCCTCTCTCTAATCAACTTAACCTTTTCTTCGACATCTTGTACAATCTCAGGACCTAGCAATTTTCTTTCCCCAACATCATTCCAAAATAAGGGAGTTCTTCATCTTTGTCCATACAAAGCCTCATATGTTGCCATTCCAATACTAGAATGGTAACCATTATTATAGGCAAACTCTATCAAACTCATGTAACTGTCCCGACTGCCCCCAAGGTCTGTAACACAGGCATGCAACATGTCCTCCAATGTCTTAATAGTCCTCTCAGTCTGCCCTTCTGTCTGTGGATGGTAAGCGGTACTCAAACTCGGTTTAGTTCCCAATGCTTTCTGCAAACTCTCACAAAATCTAGACATCAACCGCAGGTTTCTGTCAGAAACAATTTCAGTTAGCACACCATGTAACCGCTAAATCATATGCCGAACAGGCTTAAGTCAAAAGGGGCGCTATACGGCCGTACTATAATAAAGTCCTACATCATAGTACGAAGCCCGAAAACTTACAACCATAATTCCTCAAAATTGCATAAAGGTCCCTATAATAAATAATAGATAATCCCAAATACATCAATACTAACAACTAAAAGCTAGTAGTGCGGAAGCTCAAAATGACAAAATCTCAAATAGTCTTTAATATTCTACTGCAAAATGTATTAAGTACTTAAACTACAAAAATAGACTAATTCTCGAAATAGAGAGCTGCTACATCTTCTTCGTTCCTCTAGAATTTGCCACAGGCTACTGGTCTGGAAAGTAAAGGAATTGCATGAGCAAACAACAAGCTTAGTAAATGCACCACACACCTTACCCGAATCAGGCATATTATTTACAATGGATAAAAGTCCAACAAAAACAAGTAAATCGATTTGCCTTCAAAGTTTCATGTTAAAGAAGCACAAATCACAGCTTTATATTTTAACTTATTTCATAAGAGCTCTTTTGATAAAACTCACAGATGAAACGAAAATTACGGCCCGTATTATTCCCGCGACAGGGTCACAATCGACGTTCATATTTCACATATTCAAACCGGTTCTAAGTCGACAGGATAACACTTGTTTCAATGAAACAAAAAGTATCCCGCATTTCCTTAAAAAAAATTCATATATTTGTAAATTTATCGCGTCCCTATAAATTTTAGTGCTCAAACTGGAAACACTTTTATATTTTCTCTGGGATAATAAATTTCATCATTTTAAAATTATATAAGTGATTAAATTTGTTAGAAGTGCTAAATTTATTATTTTTATATTTAAACAATTAATTTTATCATTTTTAAATCACATAAATGATTAAATGGATTTTTTTAAAGTTGGGTTTTAAAGTTCTCCAAAATTTGATTTGGATGACCAACTTATATACTTTAAACTACTTAAGTTATTAAATAAATTTTTATTAGAAGTTGGGCGATTGAATTTTTCAAAATATGATTTGGGTACCAGCTTGCTCAATTTTAAACACTTGGATGACTAAATGAGATTTTTATTAAGAGTTAAGAGATTAAATCTTTCAAAATTTAAGTTGGATGACTAACTTGTTCGTTTTAAATGACTTGAGTGGCTAAGGGCCTCTTTGAGATTGCTGTAAAAATTAGTTTTTTTAGAAGCACTTTTTGTAAAAAGTATTATTTCAAATAAGTAGTTTGTATTTGGCTAACCAGTAAAAAAAGTGCTTAAAATAGTATTATGAGTATTCGGCCAATGTTAAAAAAAGTAGTTTTTCTATCAAATTACTAGAAAAAACACTAACATAACTCTTTTATAGTTGAAAAAAAATACCCATGAACTGTTATAAATATTTAATATATTTTTTAAATATTGAAAATATTTTTTCATTATTTAAAATATTTTCTATATATATAAATATTTTTTAAATATTTTAAACAATTTTTAATATTTATTAAATATTTTCTTAATATTTTAAAATATTAATCTTTTAAAAAAATTAAAATATTTTTTTAAATCTTCAAAATATATTTTTCAAATATTTAAAATATTTTTGAAATATCATAAATATATTATTAATTATTAAAATATTTTTCATATTTAATATATATTTCGAAATATACAAAATATTCGTGATTCATATAAATTGTTTTTAAATATATTAACAAGTTTTAGGGCACCTGAAATAAACTTTCTCAATTGTTTGGTTTTTGCTTCTTCTTCTGCTTAAAAGGAGAAGTATCAAATTTCTGCTACTGTTTAAAAGCAGAAAAACAGTTTTTGCTTTTAATAAAAAGCGCTTTTTCACTATTGTCAAACACCCTTAAATCTCAAAAAAGTGTTTTTTTTAAGAAAAATCACTTTTTTTTCCCCTAAAATAAACAATCCCAAATAGGCCCTAAATGTGAAATTTTTGAGAAGTTGGGTGACTCGGTTTTTCAAAATTTGAATTGCATGACTAAGTTGTCTATTTTTTTATCACTTTAGTGACCAAAAAGGAATTTCTATCATCAAATTAGTCCTTTTTTTTGCTTTAACTGAGTCAGCTTAATCTCCATACAAGTTAATAATATATTTTTAATTGTTTGATCATATTAGATGTATGACCCAATGAAAACCCACCCTTTAGCCTAATTAAACACACTCTTTCATGACCCGGCTGTAAAATTTTTTTTTTCCTACCTTAATGTTAAATTTTACCCTAGGATCATGGAGTCGGTTCCCAAAATAATGCTGAAAAATAAAAAAATAAAAAAAATAATGCCAAAAAATAAATAATTACCAATCTACTGTTGAACAGCGTTTAGAAAACGCGGTTCATTCCAAAAATAACCAAATTAATTTTTTCTAGTTATAAAACGCGTCTTAAAGACACGTTTCATATGAACATAAACCGCGTCCGCGGTTCATTTGAAGATAAACCGCGTCTTTAAGACGCGGTTCATATATGACTAAAACGCGTCTTAAAGACGCGGTTCATATAATTGTAAAAGACAAGTCTTGAAGTCAAGGACGCCCACGCTCGAAACGAATTCGAAATGAAATGGATGAAATGACTATACACGAAGGGTCACACGTGGATTCTGTAAGAGAAAATATCATAATGTATTGACATACAAGATGAAAAAGGAGCACGAGGCTCGGTTAGCAGCTAGTAGCAATGAAATATATGACGGTAATATTTATTTATGTTTCATTTTTTTGAACATTTATTTATGTTTTATTTATATTATTTTTTATATAGTAGTTCGTTATTTATATATATCTATTAGTTTATTATTTATGTTGTTTAACTCATAAAGCATCATAACCGCGTTTACTAAACGCGGTTTATATGATAGTAAACCGCGTTTTCTAAACGCGGTTTATGCTTTATATAATTTTTTGTTCTTGATGTGGTTATTTTTACATATAACCACATTTTTTGAACGCGGTTTAATATAACCGCATTTATAAAACGCGGTTCAACAGTAGATTGGTAAATATTTATTTTTTAGCATTATTTTTTTTATTTTTTTAATTTTTTATTTTTCAACATTGTTTTGGGAACTGACTCAGGATCATGAGTAAAATTGGCTAAATTAATTTGGTCCTATTGTAAAATTAAGTCAAGGTGGTGAAATTTTTTTTAACAAGCGGGTCACAAGTAAATTTAATTAGGCTAAAGCGTCGATTTGTATTGGATTGTGCATCTAATGTGATTAAACAATTAAAATGTATGCTATTGATTTTTAGAAGGACTAAGTCAATACAATTAAAAGTAAAATGATTAAATTAACACATTGGATAAAATACAAAATGTTTTATATAAATAACCCTCATAATAATAATAATAATAAAAATTTTAAGTAAATAAGCTATTTTTTTTAAAGAGGATACTAAATTTATTTTTCTCAATTATATAATTGTAAATTACTTTCTATATGGATATTCAATATTTTTCTTTTATCATTGAATAGTTAAATATCAAAATATTTTTTGAGATATAGTTAGTACTTTTTTAATCTTTTTCCCTTATTTGTTTTTTGATATTCAAAGCATTGGTTTTTGGCTAATGGTTCGATTCAATACTTAATCTTCCAAGTTCCCATTTTTCCAATTAACCCATGTTGGGCATCAGGATAAACGGGGGGTAAAGGATAATGGGGGCTAAATTCTTAACCTTGTTTGATAAACTTTTTTAAAGGTAATGGATGGTAATGCAGGGCAAAAACTTACCCTCCTTTACCCTTATCTTCTTTAACCCCCAATTTGGAGGTAAAGAGGGGTAGGGTAAAATTTTAAAAGATTTTGGACAATTTTGTCCTTATTTTAATTATAACTTTATTTATCCTTATCCAATTGTCAAACAATGGTAACTCATTTACGCCTCTTTATCCTTACCTCTCTTAATTTGGCATATCCAAACAAGGATAAGATATTACCTTACCCTCGTCCTCTTTACCCTCCTCTACCCTCCCCCTCTTGACCCCTCTTGACTGTTACATTCCAAAGGAGGTTGCATCTTAAAACTAATTGGCAATGAGTGGACTAGCTTTTATGGTATATAAGATGGTATATTGTTAGAGTATAAAACCAATCCTGGACCTTCACCCATCAGCTTAAGCTTTTGGGATAGATGGTTCCTTGACATGGTATTAGAGCCTTGATGACCAAGAGGTCAGGAGTTCAAATCTCAACAGCCCCCACTTTTAATATTAAAACAATTAAGCACAAGGTAAGAGGTGGGCCTCTGCATTATCCACGCTTCAAGCCCAAACGGGCATTTGCGTGAGGGGGCATGTTAGATTATGAAACCAATCCTGGACCTTCACCCATCAGCTTAAGCTTTTGGGATAGATGGTTCCTTGACATATATTTTTTTATACCCACCTATGTGAGATTATATCAATCCATCACGCTTCGCGGCGGTCATTCTCAACGGCTTCACTCTAGGTAGCTTTATTTTGAGTAGGTAGCCCTTTTCTCTCGTAGACGGCTTCACTCTACTTTAGGTAGCCCTCTCCTAGGTGGTCTTTTTCTAAACTTGGGCCAGTAACATATGGCTTGATACACTTCTTTTTCTGTTCAATATTTTGACTTGTATCAAACCAACACATTCTGTAACCATTGTCCTCGACGACTTTACTATAGATAATTTTACTTTGAGTAGGTAGTCCTATTCTCCTATATACGGCTCTACTCTACTCTAGGTAGCCCTCTCCTAGGTAGCCTTTTCTAAAACTTGGATCCGTTACGTGTGGCTTGTCAAGCACGGCCATCGAGCATCGTCCGTCCCACACTAGACCGAGCAGGACTCCGGAGCAGGTTCATCCCATAACAAACCATGTTCCTTGGAATCGATCATAGGATCGACGACTCTGATACCATTGTTACATACCAAAGGAGGTTCCATCCCAAAATCAATTGGCAATGAGTGGAGTATTTCCTATGGTTTATCAGATAATATATTTCTTTTCCACCCACCTATGTGGGATTGTATCATTTACGCTTATTTTCCCTGTTGCCAAACAAGACATTAGGGTTCGTTCCCCTTCACAGTGTTCTTCACCAATCCCGCATAAACCCTAACCCCATGAAACCCCAGTTGAAACACATCTGCTAATCAACCACCGATGATCGGCTGAGTTCATTGCCGGATTGCATCCTTTCTAATCTCTCGCCTGCTCACCGAGTTCGCATGGCACCGTGTCTGGACTACAATCACCAACCTCTACTTCAGCTACTCTAAGATACATGGAGATCCAACCTTCGATGTCTCTAAATTATTCACCATTCTCGATAGCGTTCTCTGTCAGCTCACCTCCCCCTACTTCAGTAATGCTATGATCCATAATCGATCCTCACACAAATCAATGATAGATCAATCAACTTCACTGTGTGAGAATAGGTTAGGAAGCATACCCAATAGGGTTATTGAGGTATGTATGTATAATAATATGAGTACAGAGGTAAATTACAAGAAAGCCCTTAGGCTGATAAATATATAGATAAATAGAGATAAAGCATATTATACTAATACGTCCCCTCAATCTGTACAAGGGGACCAATGTGCAGATTGGCTTTGTGGAAGCGGAAGCGATCAGTAGCCAATCCTTTCGTGAAGTTATTAGCAACCTATTTGGTAGTGGGCATGTATCGAACCTGGATATCACCCTTAATAACCTTCTCGCACACATAGTGAAAATCTACATCAACATTTTTATTACAATCATTGGAAATAGGATTCGTTGCCAGGTATGTAGCAGACATATTATCACAATAAATGAGGATTGGACCATAATGACGTAATCCAAGGTCATGCATGAGATATCGGATCCAATCACATTCAGCAATAACCTTAGCTACAGCTTGGTACTCAGACTCGGTGGTAGACTTAGCAACCATGGGTTCCTTTTTAGCATGCTAGGAAATGAGATTAGGACCAAGAAATAGGGAAAACCAAGTGGTAGAGCGGCGCGTATTAGGATAGCCCTCCTAATCAGCATCAGCATAGGCAGTCACAAACGTGTAAGAGCCAGGGGCGATGGTAAGGCCGTGATCAGGAGTGAGCTTAAGGTACTGCAGAATATGCTTCAACATTTGCCAATGAGAGATCATAGGAGCGTGTATATATTGAGACACGCGGTTAACCACAAAGTAGATGTTAGGATGGGTCATAGTGAGGTACTGGAGAGCATCAATGGCACTGTGAAACTTAGTGGGATCCGCAAGTAGGTCATCATCAGTCATCGAAGGTTGAGCCCGGGCCGGTATAGGGGTCTGGATGGGTTTGGCCTCAAGCATGTCATGCTTACCAAGTAGGTCTAAGGTATACTTGTGTTGAGAAAGAAATAAGCCATGTCAGGAGCGGTGGGCTCCAATACCAAGGAAGTAATGAAGCGGTCCAAGGTCTTCCATAGCAAAATTGGGTAGATAGGAAGGCAGTCAATTTTGTGAGTAGAGCCCAGTTGGAGCTAGTAAGAATAATGTCATCAACATATAGCAAAGGACACACAATGCTGGAACGGGAACGATGAATGAAGAGAGAAGGATCCGCCTTACTATAGTAGAACCCAATACTATAAAGGAACGTACTAAACCTGTGAAACCAAGCTCGAGGAGCTTGTTTCAGACCATATAAGGGCTTTCTTTAAGCGGCATACATGCGTGGGAAACTTAGGGTGTATGAACCCAGGCGGTTGACGCATGTACATCTCTTCCTTTGGAAACCCATTTAAAAATGCATTTTTGCCATCAAATTGGTGTATGGACCATGAGTTAGTGACAACTAGGGCAAGAATAAACTGGATGGCAGTTGGTTTGATAATTGGACTAAATGTTTCAAAATAATCAAGGCCTTCATGTTGGCGAAAATCTTGAGCAACAAGGCGAGCCTTGAAGCGATCAACCGAACCATCTGGTTTGTATTTGACTTATATTTCCATGTGCTCCCAACAACGTTTTGAGAAGGAAAAGAGGGAACGAGATCCCATGTCTGATTTTGAATAAGCGCGTTAAACTCCTCAGCCATGGCTTCCTGCCATTGCGGGTTTCTAACAACTTGAGAAAAATATGTGGGTTCCTGGACCACAACAACAGAACTAAGAGGAAGAAT
The DNA here is from genome assembly GCA_018398585.1 of Simmondsia chinensis. Taxonomy (NCBI): domain Eukaryota; kingdom Viridiplantae; phylum Streptophyta; class Magnoliopsida; order Caryophyllales; family Simmondsiaceae; genus Simmondsia; species Simmondsia chinensis. The sequence continues at coordinate 7,021,777 of JAGTTD010000002.1, read as the reverse complement.
GTGCTTTGACTTACGTATCCCGTCTTTGAGGCGAGTGCGCATGGGATGGCCATCATGTGCCATAGAGGCGTCAACCGAGCCCGAGTCCGATTCAGGCACTTGAACCGAGGGGCACACAAGAAGGGTACTCGTTGTCGGGACAAGAGGGGACTGCGACTCATCCGTCGTTCTGCGGGACATCGGGACAGGCGAGACGCCCCCTAAAGCCGAGGCAGGCATAGCCGTAGGACCCGAGAGACCCACGGTGTCCGTGACGACAGGGGAACCCGATGGTAAGGGAGAAGGACCAGGACAGTGATACTCGGAATGCTCGCCAGACAGACTGGGGATGAGCGACCTAGGCCATGAAGCAGGCGAGAACCCTCCAAGAGAGAGCTGCAGGGGAAGAGGAACTTCCACGAAAGGGCTACTAGACGGCGTTGTGCTATTAGAGACTAGGTCATTACAAGGAAAAATGTGTTCACAAAGTGAACATGGTGACTAATGTGGATACGACCCACAACAAGATTCAAGTAACTGTAGCCCTTATACCGAGCTGCATACTCGAGAAACACGCAAGGTATGGAGCGCGGGGCTAATTTATGAGCGGTACGAGATGTGATATTAGGATAACACGTACACCCAAAGACCTGAAAAATATTATAGTTAGGCACTTGGTTGAAAAGCTTTTCAAAAGGAGACAAGTTATGCAAGATTGGGGTAGGTAGCTGATAAATGATAAAACATGCAGTACATGCAGCATCCGCCCAAAACTCATAAGGTAATTGCCCCTAAAAAAGTAGGGTCCGTACCATTTCACTTATATGTTAATACTTACGCTCTGCCACTCTATTTTGTTATGGAGTATCAGGACATGAAAGACGAAAGTGAATACTATAAGTTTGACAAAGAGCAGCCATGGGCTTGTTATTGAACTCACGGCACCCGTCACTTTGAAAGCACTTAATGGTGGTGTTAAATTCATTTTCAACAAAAACTTTGAAATCAGAAAAGATGGAGTAAATTTCGTCTTTCCATTGCATCGGATAGAGCCAGGTAAATCACGAACAATCATCAATAAATAACACATAATATCGTAAAGCAGAATTAGACTGAACCAAAGATTGCCAAACATCAGAATATATTAATTGCAAAGGTGCAGTAGTATGTAAAACACAAGTAAATGGTAAACGACGCGATTTTCCTAAACAAGCATGACAATGTTTGATAGAGCTAGAACTAGAACTAGAACTAAGTAAACAACGACTGCGTAAAACATCAAAAACTGAGTGACCTGGATGTCCTAAGCGCCTGTGCCATAAGTCTGCAGGAGCGGTCTGTGCGACAAGTCCTGTGAGGTCCGGAGAGAAACCATAAAGAGGTCCATTACTGAGTATCCTGAGGAGGGGCGTCCCCGTGACCTTATCCTTGACACAAAAGGAAGAGGAGTCAAACTCAACACTACAGTTATTTTCACGACATAATTGTTTAATTGAAAGAAGGTTGTAAGTAAGACCAGGAACCATGATTGCCTTAACACCGAAGGGAATATTGCACTATACCCCTAGGAGGACAACTACCGGAGTGGACAGATTGGGAGTGGCGCCACTAGAGGTGTGTGACACTAAGGTTTGGGGGGGGGGGGGGGGGCTGCGCTGCTAGGGTTCGGCGGTGGGGGGGGGGGGGGGGGGGGGAAGACAAATGAAAAAAAATTTAATTAGGTTTGGTATGCTTTGATACCATGTGAAAGAGAGTAGGTTAGGAAGCATATCCATTAGGGTTGCTGATGTACGTATATATAATAATATGAGTACAAAAGGAAATTACAAGAAAGCCTTAGTATGATAAATATACAAAAAAGTAGAGATAAAATATATTATACTAATATTCAATAAAAGAAGTATATTTTGTATGATTTGGTATAATTTGTACGAAGTGTAGGATTCACATAGTATAAGTGAAAGTAGAGGGACAAAAAGAGCTAGAGATAGAAGAGGGGAGAGACCTAGAGAGAGGGGGAGAAATAAATTTTCTTCCGTGCCTCCCATTTTACCTTTTAAGCCTCTATATACAGAGTTAGGAGAGGGATATAATTATAATAAATAACTTAACCTATTTATTTATACTTAAATTATTCCTCACTTAACCTCTATATTTTTGAATGTATCAGGTAAATTCAAAATTCTCATCTACACAGAATCGATGTTTGACGTTCATGATGAAAGTTGCGAGCCCCGCCATTGATATTGGCGAGGGTGCTACGCTCAATTTGAGTTTTTAATTAGTCAATTGTGCGGTCGCATTGTGCACAATATGGATATCCATTTGTATTGTGAGTTTCTTTGGCCTTGGACACCGCGATGTGTTTTCAGGATGAAGTCGCTCGTAACCCTCGAGTTATATTATAGTTTCATTACAAATTGCCTCAGGAAATTATTCTTCCTTGTTTGAAGAAGTGTCATATTGATCTAGATTTTTACCATGATGAATTGATTCAGAGGGTGATTCTTGCTTGCCTTTTTCTTGAAGATTTAGAGCTAAAGATAAATTATGATGATGTTTATGATTATTTGAAAGAGGGGATAGTGAAGGAAGATGACGTTTCAGTTCTCATATCATCACCAAAGTTGAAAAGATTGAATTTGGGTTTCTTCTGCTAAACGTGCGGAAGTCATAATTGATGTTCCCAATCTCAAATATTTTACGATCGATGAAACTAGTCTGTCTATGTATTTCTTTGGAACAATTCTGACCTCAATAAACCATGTCACCATCAGTGTGTACATTTTACATAAGGATATACCAATGTACAAAAACCATATATTAGAGCTAGCTGCAGTAGTTGCCAGGGCTAGGTTTATCCAGTTGTCTCTCATGGATTGACAGAAGCTTTCCATTATGTAACTGATGGAGTGTTACCAATGTTTTTTAACTTGATCAGCCTTGGGTTAGGGGACATTAAGAGTTGGAAAATGTCGTTTTGTTTTCTCCAAAACTCACAAAATCTAAAATATCTTCTTGTGCGTGGTTATGGTTATCATAATGATAGTACATGTTTAGAGGAAGCAAATAGGATGGACCCTGATTTTGTACCCATGTGTTTGTCCTTGCATCTTCAAACGATGAGTATTGGGCTCATCAAACGAAACGATTATACCTTGAAGCTGATGGAGTACATTCTTAGGAATGCAACACTTTTGGAGCAGCTTAAAGTAACCGTTTCTTCTTATTTTAAGCAAACCATTTCTTCTTATTTTGAGCCAACTGCTTCTTTTTATTCTAACCGGAAGGAAGCAAAAATATGCAATGAATTTAGATTCTCTAAGGGATTATTCACGTGCTCAAGGAATTCACAAGCTTGAGAGATTCAATTCTCTAGTTCACATCTCGATGTATCAAGAAAGGGCATCAAAATCGGAAAATTTGGTAGTTCTATGTTCATAAGTTGTAAGGAGAAAATCTCTATAGGTATTCTATAGTTGATGATCAAATTAGCATGGTGGAGCGGACTTTGTATCAGTCTTTGTTCTGTAAACGGAGGTCTCTATTCTTACAACTTTCTTCCTTTATGACTGGTACTTTATGAGATTGTGGTGTTGATCTTAGTGTTCAATTGTCTTCCAACTCTTTGACTATGCATTAGTTCTGTTGTGTACATAATATGTACTATGGTCAAGCCCATATATTACAAAAAAAAAAAAAAAAAAAAAAAATCATGGGCTTTTAAGCCCATGCATGCAATTAGGTTATACATATACATAACCCAAATTTGACTGAGATTTGGAGAGTTGCGTGGCACATAAAATAACAGCAAAGTGATGGCGGCAGGAAAAAAAAATAACGAGAGAAAGAGAGCGGCAGTGCGATACATCATTTTGAAATTCCGACATTGTTGGTGAAGGTCAGGGATTTGATCTTGGAGCAATTTGGAGCGGGTTTTCTAGGCATTGATTGGAGTTAATTGATGGGGAGAATCAATTGTTCTCAAGTCTGGGGAGATAACTCTTGTATCACTTAATTTGCTTGTAGGTTTCAAGTTAGGGCAAACATCTTGAAACTATAAACTTGGAATTGCTATTTTCTATAGTGGATTTTGCTATCAGTTTGCCCCGTAGTTTTTCTCTCTATTCTGGAGGGTTTTCCATGTTATATCCGGTGTTGATTTAATTTTCACATATTTAATTTCGTCGTTGATATTTGGTGATATTGGTGTGCTCTGTGATTTATATCTGTCATTAATATTGGTTTGAGTGGTCAATTGGAATTAGGTTTAGGTGTCTAGACCGCAACAAGGTGGTATCAGAACTAAGGTTCATTATTAGGGTGAATAATAATTGATGGTACTAGTGGTAGTACAATGATAAAATTGACCAGTGAAAATTATTCAATTTGGAAGCCAATGATGGAGGACCTACTTTGTTGTAAGGATTTACATGACCTGATTGAGGGTGATAGTGGTAGGCCGGAAAAAATGTCAGATAAAGAATGGAAAAAACTGAATAGAAAAACTGTTAGAACAATTAGACAGTGAGTAGATTTTAATGTTTTTCACCATATATCACAGGAAACTAATGTAGAGACATTATGAAAAAGTTTACAGAGTCGGTATCAAAGAAAGACTCCACGAAATAAAGCTTTTCTAATTAAGAAGTTGGTCAACATGAAATTGAAAGAGGGAAAATCAATGGCAGAACACTTGAATGAATTTCAGAATGTTATTAACTAGTTGACTGTTATGAAAATTACTCTTGATGATGAGTTGCAGGCTTTGTTCCTTTTAAGTTCTCTACCTGACAGTGGGAGACCTTGGTAATAACTATTAGTAACTCAGCTCCTGATGGAAAGTTGGCTTTGAGTGCCGTAAAAGATTGCTTGTTCAATGAGGAGATGAGGAGAAGAGAAATGGGTGCTGATGTGCAGGCACTTGTTATTGAGAACCAAGGAAGAAATAAGAGTAGAGGGCTTTAGGGGCATCATAAGTCTAGAGGCAGGTCTAAGTCCAGAGAAGCAAAACCAGAGTGCTGGCATTGTCATAAAACTGGACACCTGAAAAGAGATTGTTTTCTTCTGAAGAAAGAGCACAAAGGTGAAACAAGTCAGAATAAGGTAGATGATAAAAAGACTGCAGCTGCTGTGACAGGTGATGATAATGATGGCCAGGTAACATTGTTTTGTGCTTAGGGTGAGTGCAATCATATAAGTGATCCTAATGTTGAACGAATTATTGATTCTGGTGCTTCTTATCATTGTGTTCCTAAGAGAGAGTATTTTTCTACATATAAAGCAGGTGACTTTGGCACTGTATAAATGGACAATAGTAGTGTTGCTAAGATTGTTGGGATTGGGGATATTCATGTATAGACTAGTACTGGTTGCCCTGTTACTTTGAAAAATGTGCAACAACAATAACAATAACAACAACAACAGTAGCAGTGCCACAGGGGCTCCCGCTTGCGCAGGGTCTGGGGGGGTACGATGTACGCAGCCTTACCCCGTCAGGGTGAGACCTTGACGAGAGGCTGTTTCTGAGGACCCCCAACCTGGTCTTTGAAGTTTGATAGTTATGAAGAGCTTGAAAGAAAGAAAGAAAGAAAAAACGGACATGTAAGATGAGCACGTAGAGCATGTAAAAAGCATGTAAAGCAACGAAATCAATCCAGACATTTATGCATGTAAATGTGTAAACGCGAAGGGCACATGGTAAAGGCAAACAAGCATGTAGGGGAGGAGCTCCTACATACTGCACAGTGCAGACCTATATAGAAGTAGATCGCGTGGGGAGTAGAGAGCGAAAGGGATAGAGAGAGAGGAGGTAAAGAGCAAGGGGGAGAGAAATCGAGAGGGAGAGAGGGAGAGAGGGAGAAGCGAGAAGAGAGGAGAGAGAAGAGAGAAGGACGGACAGTGCAGAATATGCTAAGATTATCTGCAGCCTATGTCCCTGCACCCCTAGGAGATGGAAAGAAGGTTTTGGACAAAGAAAGTTATGTACATCATCTAGGAGATGGAAAGTGGAAGCTTACCAAGGGGTCACTGATAATAGCTAGAGGACAGCTTTATTGTTCACTATACAAGACACGTGTGACAGTGTGTGGTGGTGAATTGAACGCAGTTGAGGATGATACTTCACCTAATTTATGGCACAGACGACTATCTCATGTCAGTGAGAAAGAGTTGCAGATATTGGCTAAAAAGTTCCTCATTCCTTTACTTGAAGGTAAGTCACTGAACCCTTGTGATGATTGTTTGTTAGGTAAGCAACACAGAGTCAGTTTTGGTAAACAGTTGAAACAAAAACGAAATAAGCTTGAATTGATACATTCTGATGTATGTGGTCTTATAGAGGTGGATTCTCTAGGAGGAAATCGATATTTTGTTACTTTTATTGATGATGCTTCATGAAAAACTTGGGTGTTTTGTTTGAGATCCAAAAGCTAGGTATTTGAAGTTTTTCAGCAGTTTCACGCCATGGTGGAGAGACAAACGGGGATGTTGCTGAAGTGTCTCCGAACTAACAATGGGAGAGAGTATGTTAACCGAGATTTTAGAAGGTACTACAAGAAGCATGGGATACGCCATGAAAGAACAGTACCAGGTACTTCTCAGCATAATGGTGTCACAGAAAGGATGAATAGAACAACTGTGGAGAAAACCAGGTGTTTGCTCAGAATGTTGAAGCTGCCTAAGGTATTTTGGGGTGAAACTGTGAATACTGCTATGTACATCATCAACAGAGATCCATTAGTTCCTTTGAATTTTGGCATTCTAGAGAGAGTGTGGACTAGGAAAGACGTTTCTTAATCTCATTTGAAGGTGTTTGAAAGCAAAGCCTTCATGCATGTGCCAAAGGAACAGAGATCCAAGCTTGACAGTAAAGCCACTCCGTGCATATTTGTAGGATATGGTGATGAGGAGTTCAATTACAGATTATAGGACTCTGCGAAGAAAAGGACCGTGAGAAGCAGAGATGTCGTGTTTCATGAATATCAGAATATGGCTGATTTCGACAAGTCAAAGAAGACTACATGTGCTCCCAGTGGTGTTGTTGATACTACACCGACTTCATCATCATCAGGTGCCACGGATGAAGAGTAGGTCTTTGATGGGACAGAACTTAAGAATGACACTAGGCCAATTGCAGTAAATGATGCTCCACGTACAGATGGTGTTGAGCAGGGGGAGCTAGCCCCCGAACCAGTGACTGTTGAGCCTCAGTTGAGGAGGTTTGATAGAGAGCGTCAACCGTCTACGAGGTATTTGAGTTCTGATTATATTTGTCTTACTAATCAATAAGTGGGTGTTCAAGCTAAAAAAGAATGGTGATCAAATTGTGAAACATAAAGCTCGTTTGTTGGTGAAAGACTTCAATCAAAAGAAAGGGATTGGCTTTGATGAGATCTTCACTCCAGTTGTGAAGATGAGTTCCATTCGAGTGGTACTAGGTATGGCAGCTAGTATGAATCTTTAGCTTGAACAGTTAGATGTGAAAACTGCATTTCTTCATGGTGACTTACAAGAAAAGATCTACATGAAGTAGCCTGAAGGATATGAGGTTCAAGGTAAAGAGCACTTGGTTTGCAGACTGAAAAAGAGCTTGTATGATTTGAAGCAGGCTCCTCGACAATAGTACATGAAGTTTGACTCCTTCATGGTGGGTTAAGGGTACAAGAGAACAGCTGCAGATCATTATGTGTATATAAGGAAATTTACTGGAGCTAATTTCATTATTTTACTACTTTATGTTGATGACATGCTAATTGTTGGTCAAGACGCAAATATGATATGATTCGAAGACTTAAAAAGGAGTTGTTAAAGTCTTTTGAAATGAAAGACTTGGGTCTAGGAAAGCAGATTTTGGGTATGGAGATTACCCATAGAGAGGCTGAAATGTTGTGGTTGTCACAAGAAAAGTATGTTGAACGGGTGCTTGAAAGATTCAACATGAAGAGTGCTAAACCAGTTAGCACACCTCTTGCCTCACATTTTAAATTGAATAAATAGTCTTATCCTGTGACCAAGAAAGAGAAGGAAGAGATGTCTTCTGTTCCCTGCTCCTTTGCTGTTGAGACTTTAATGTATGCTATGGTTTGCACCAGGCTAGATATTGCTCATGCTGTGGGTGTTGTGAGTAGGTTTATGTTAAATCCAGGGAAAGCTCATTGGGAAGCAGTGAAGTGGATCGTCAGATATTTGCGGGGTACTTCAAAACAATGCTTGAGTTTTGGAGGCTCGGGACCGATTCTTGAAGGTATACTGATTCTGATATGGCAGAATGTTTCTATAGTAGGAAATCTACTTCAGGGTATTTGTTCACTTTTGCAGGGGCAGCTGTATCTTGGCAGTCCAGGTTGCAGAAGTGTGTTGCTCTCTCCACTACTGAAGCTGAATACATTGTTGCTATTGGAGCGGGGAAGGAAATGTTGTGGATGAAGAGGTTTCTTCAAGAGTTGGGTTTGAAACAGAAAGAGTATATAATATTCTCTGACAGTCAGAGTGCGATAGACCTGAGTAAGAATTCCATGTACGATACCCGCACAAAGCAAATTGATGTGAGATATCATTGGTTGTGTTCTGTGATTAAAGAAAAGCTGATGATGCTGAAGAAAATTCACACTAACAAGAATATGGCTGATATGTTGACCAAGGCGGTACCTAGTTGCAAGTTGGACTTGTGCATTAGGTTGGCCGGTGTTGACTCCAAGTAGCTTGATGTGGAGTCATCTCCTCCTATTGTGGGCTGGAGGTGGAGATTTATTGGGTATATAATATGTACTGTGGTCCAGCCCTCATATTATAAAATAAAAATAAAAAGAAAACAAATCATGGGCTTTTAAGCCCATGAATGCAATTAGGCTATACATATACATAACCCAAATTTGACTGAGATTTGGAGAGTTGCGTGGCACATAAAATAACAGCAAAGTGCGGCGGCACGAAAAAAAATAACGAGAGAAAGAGAGCGGCAGCGCGATTCATGGTTCGAAATTTCCGATATTGTAGGTGAAGATCGGGGATTTGATATTAGAGCAATTTGGAGTGGGTTTTCGAGGCATTGATTGGAGTTAATTGATCGGGAGAATCAATTGTTATCAGGCTTGAGTAGGTAATCCTTATATCGCTTAATTTGCTTGTAGGTTTCAAATTAAGGCAAACATTTTAAAACCATAAACGTTGTAATTGCTATTTTCTATAGTGGATTTTGCTGTCGGTTTGCCCCGTGGTTTTTTTCTCTATTCCGGAGGGTTTTTCATGTTATATCTGGTGTTGATTTAATTTCTGCATATTTAATTTCGTAGTTGATATTTGGAGTGCCCTATGATTTATATCTATCATTGATATTGGCTTGAGTGGTTGATTAAAATTAGATTTAGGTGTCCAGACTCCAACTATGGATCTTTTACTAGTCTACAAAAAATTGTGCTATGAGCCCAACAACATTAACATTTTGTCCTGAACACTTGTCTCGTACACGAGGATGGAGATGTTACTATTAGCTTATAGCTTAATCTGCTGTGAAATTTAGTGACAATAGAGGATCCGTATTTATTAGCTCGTATCTGCTTTAAGCTTGTATGTATTAAAGGTACAAGCAAGATTGTTGTGTCTCACTTATTGTGTTTGAGTTCTGCCATACGGATTCTGGTTTTTAATCCGGTGAAGATTCATCCGGTTTGATAATAGTTCCGTCAAGAAACCCAAACTTTCTTTTAGCCTTAAAAACTTTGTAAATAGAACGCCTCCAGGCCGGAAAATTAGGACCCGTTAAAATGTCTTGCACAAAAACGAGACCTAGATGGTCCGAAGGGTGTAAGTAATAGGGCGAGTTCACATCTGGAACACCCCTTGATTCAACACTCAGTGCAACGATTTGATTAGTATTCTCTTCTGCCATTATGAATTAAACACGAAAAATACAAGTAAAAACAAAACAAGAAAATAAGTAGAATACTCAAAAAGATAAAGGAAGTGCACGGCTGGGAAGAGAAAAAAAAAACGAGCTTTGATGATCCCGATTCAAACCTGTTCTGATACCATGTAGAAAAACTAAAAGGGAAAAATACTTAGAACAATATGGAGAGAATTGAATTGGATGATTCTCATTAACAAAACAACCTCCTACTTATACAAATTCTAAGGACAAGTGAAGAGTCTATTTGCAAAGGGAATCCTAAGCTAGTTAATTACATGAATAATGAAAAATAAAGAAATAAAGACACAAAAATAAAACTCCCCCTCTCCCTCTTGATGTCAATGGCCGGTTACCAAGGGAGAAGTAATGGGGCAAATTTAATTGATGTCTACCCTAGCAAATGCGTAGAATACTAAATACAAGAAAATACAAGTAAAATACTATGTAATATTTTCAACAGTGTTTGAGTTCTGCCATACAGATTCTGGTTTTTAACTATAGCTTTGGGCAAGTATGTTGAAGGAGTCTCTCGGAGAATGTGCAATATGCCATATATATCGCTCATGCTAGCTATAAAATTTTAAGTACCTTTCTTTCCCTTTGATAATCAATGAATGTGTATTCATATTTCGTTGGTGTTATGTTACGTATTCCCTGACCACATATTTGAGGAGGTCTGAATCCCATTTAATTTGTACTTTTGTGTTTCGGGTTTCGAACTCATGAACTTCATTTTGAATTATTAGTTCATAAACATGGTCCATAGATACAATGGGAAAGCGAATCAGTTATATTAGTATCAAGGGAATAGTGTTCAGATTATGGTAAGAGGGAACAGTTCGACTGTATACGTAAAAACTAGGTACTTATGTGAGATGCCCTGGGGTACAAAATATGGAATCAAATAACTAGTGTTATGTGATGTAATGCCTCGTATCATTGTACATAACATATTTTAAGCTTGCTATTATTTGATTGGCCATCATATTTATTAAAATATATTTTGTTAGAACAAAAAAATCGCATCCAGAAAAATCCAACACGTGGCCCCATGAACAGCAACGAAGGGATGACACGTGGTCTTTAGACACTATGACGATACACTGACGCGTGGCCTCCGGACACCGCAAGCATCTAGCTCCGAGAGGCCCTTCTCCGGAAGCCGGCCAAGCAATAATAGTTACACGACATCACGACTCCGGTAGACGACGATTCAATACTCGGAGCCCAAAGAGCTCTTCTCGGACACAGCTTTTTGCAAGGAGCACCTTTTCCGAGGGTCCCGAATACAGCCCTTGCCGAGGAGCACCTTTTCCGAGGGTCCCGGACACAACTCTTGCCGAGGAGCACCAAGGGTCCTGGACACGCTTCTTGTCGGCCACGCCTTCCGAAGCCTCAGACGTGGCTTCCGTTAGGCGCACAAACACGCCCCCGAGGCCCCGTACACGGCTCTTGCCGGCCACGCCTTCCGAAGCCCCGCACGCGGCTTCCGTCAGATGCATGGACACCCCCCCGAGGCCCCGGATGCGGCTCTTGTCGGCCACATCTTTCGAAGCTTCGGGCGTCGCTTCTGGCAGACACATAGACACGCCCTTCGAGGCCTTGGACACGGTTCTTGTCAGCCGCGCCTTCCGAAGTCTCGGACGCGGCTTTCGTCTGACGCACCCCCGAAGACCCATTTGACACATCTCCGGAAACTGCTCTCCAAAGCCCAGCCCCCCCCCCCCCCCCCCCCCCCCCCCCCCCCCCACTTGAAGACACATTCACTCACCTACCTTCTTACCCACTCCCACTCTTGGAAGTCCTCTCCGCCCCTCCCCGGGACTCGATCAAAGGGCTCCCGGATTAGTGGGACCCCCTCGTTTTTTCTTTTATTTTCTTGTATCTCATCAGAAATCATTGTAGCAAAAATGTTCATAATTAATAAAAATTTAAATAAAGGTAAAGGGCCTGTATTATCACCCTCCATAAAAGAACCCCTATTACTATTACCGAAACATATTTATTGATGTATCATGTGTTAGAAATTATCAAAGCAGTCTGAAAATGAATGATTGTGTGGCATTTGGCAATCAAGTTTCATAACATAACATCCACGACAACTGTTCCCACAACACAGCAGCTGCGAATCGTGATTTGATTTCAAGGGCACAGCTTCGGTCTCCTTACTGCTTGGTGGTACGAATTCCAGCAGGCAAATTTTTTGGCTTGACCTCCTATAATTAATGTCATCATGCTACTGTGAATCATTACCTAATATGGCAGCCCTTTTATATTAGTACCGTGTTTGCCCTGATATTCCTTTTGTTTTTAGGGTTGGTGGCCCACTGATACAGCCTCCCCTGAAGAGGTAAAGCTGCTAAAGCGGGAGCCCTTGAGGCACTAGGTTGGTTGTTTTCTTCTTTACGTGTCTTGAGGGTGTATATATAGGTGAAGTGAAAATTATTAGGGGTGTTCAGGTTGTAACTTGTGCTTATGCACCATATGCTCCCTAAGAACAATTATTCGCTTGAAGGGGATATTTTCTTTTTTCCTTCTGTGTATTAGATTGGTGCACAAATGTTACAACTGTTATATTATGTGCAAAGCTCATCTTATATCTTCACACATATGCATGTATCTCTGTAAACGTGAATTCTTTTAGTGGTTCAAGCATGGAGGATGATGCCTAGATGTTGAGTATCCTATAGATATCCCACTTTGCGGAGCAGTTTTAGAGGCCAAGAGACTCGAAATTAGTTGATCCATCATGATGTAGGAATCTTGACTGAAAGCAAAAAAAGTTGAAACTAGATGTCGACTATCCTCTAATGGAAAAATGCTGCCTTGACTTGGCGGAGTTATGTCATTGCAGGGTTAAAATTTATGTTTGCTTTTCTACAATCATGGCACGTGGAAAGCTAAGCAAATCTACATTAAGAAGGTAATAGGTCCGATTCTAACTCAATGTGTTTTCGATATTGTCTCTTTGCTGAGAGCTGAGTGATGGGCTAGAATAGATGTAGCTGACATAGCGATATAGGATAGAGAAGCACTGGAAAGCTAGTCTATAGTGTTCCTAGGCCTACATGGTTGCTATTGTTGCCTGTTGCTCGCATCTACTATTGCTTTGTGCCTTGCCACTTCTTGCTTTGTTGCTCTATTACTTTATTGGTTCGTTTGCTTTCATGTTTTTAGAGTTGTGGCCCTCGTAAACAGTCTTTCTTTATGGTAGCATCCTTAAGTGGTAAGGCTGCGTATACCCCCCCCCCCCCCCCCCCACCCCCCCGCCGCTATGCGTGGCCAGACCCTACTCTAGCTGGAGCCTTTGTGGCAATGGGTTTGCTGTTGCTGTTGCTGGTACGATGCAATAATTGAGGCGAGATTTTTCATTGTCAAAGACGGGATATTTGATTTTGATTATTTTGACTTTGTTTATGCTTTTTTAGAAGTTTTTTTTTTTTTTTTTTTAACTGAAAACCACCTACATTTTAGATGATATATCATAAAATCACTTAATTTTTCTAATTTTTCAGAGTCACATCTAAACTTTTCAATCATTTTTCAATGTCACACCTAATGTTGACACAATTAACTTTTCGTCAAATGAAATACCACGTTTTGGGATATAAATGCATTAAAACACCAAGTTTAACTTAATTTAATTAAATAATATTCAATAGTATATTTTACAAATAACGAAATTAGCTTTCACCTTTGAATTTTTAAAATTGTTAAGGATTCCACACGCTGCGACAGGATTTTGCCACAAAAAAATTTAGAAGTGTTTTTTATTTGTAAACTTATTTATAATTTATTGATGAAAAACAAGTTTTTGTGAGGGTAGTTTGGTAATTTTGTATTTAATTTAACCAAAAGTTAACAGTGTCAACCTTAGGGGTGACATTGAATTTTTTTTAAAAAGTTTAAGAGTAACTTTGAAAATTTTGGTGATTTTTGATACCTTATCTAAAATATACCATAAAAAAACTCTTTTTTGGATTTAAAAAAGGGTTACTTACATTTTACTACCCTAACTTTTTTGGTAATTATAAAAAGGACCCTGACATTTTGAAATTATTAAAAAGGACCTCGAGATTTTATCGTTTTAATAAAAAGGACTCTCTCCGGCCAACTGACGTCATTTTGAAAGGTTTTTGGGCCATCTGATTTATTTCGATTCGATCTGGATTTGCATGATAATTACCGTGAAGGTTTTTGGGCCACTTAGAAGCATGATTTTTTCCATTTTGAAAGGCAAGTTATTTACCCTTATTTGGCAGAGAGGGTCCTTGTTATTAATACAATAAAATCTCGGGGTCCTTTTAATAATTTTAAAATGTCAGAGTTCTTTTTATAATTACTAAAAAGGCCAAAGTAATAAAATATAAATAACCCTTAAAAAAAATCGCGACCGATTTATATTTTTCAAAGAAAAACGCAAGATGAACATAGGAGAAGAAAAGCAAAAAAAGAAAAGGATTGGCCCACTTCTTCTTTATATCACGGGTTCGGCCGCTGAGCCCATTGGGCCAGGCCCAAAACTTCTTAATGTTGACTTGGAACCTACATTACCAAAATAGATACGGTAATGAAACAGTATATACATATATATATATATATATTAGTCAATTTCTTTATCTTATAAAAGTAAAGAATAATGTTAGTGATGTAACGATACTAGAAACATAATACATGTTAAATGATTGGGCACAATTGGTAATTTAAGATTTTTTTTTTATTTTGTAAGTGATAAATTTAGCAAAATAGAGAATAGGATATTTAATTTAAGTGTAGATATTGATCATTTTTAATTGCCATTTATTTTTTAAAATGAAAAAATACCGATACGCGTATTAGACAGATAATATAAAAAAATGGGCACTTTACCTTATTATTAGCAATGATAAGTAAACATCCCATTTAAGCGGGATAGTATGGATATGCGTTTAAAATTTGTACTAACAGAGCTTCGAGCAGGCCAAGGATGGCATGTGGTGGACTAGGCAGGAGAGGTGCATCCTCAATATCTCTATCTACCATCCACATCAATCCCCGTCACCCTCCCTACTAACCACCAAGGATATAAAGTGAATACGCATACCCACTTTGCCGGGTACAGACTCATAACCGCACTTGCTTCATTACTTGTGGACATATAATGGGTCTTTAATACCTGCCACATAGCTGCCATATACCCATCCGAATGTAGGTATCAAATGATTGTCCATACTAACTCAAACTAATTATTTAATAGTACTTTCATAATCTAATCATATTTTTCTATAATCTTTGACATAAAACTAAGTATTAACTTGAGTAAATCTTTTATTACTTTTAAATTAATAAAATATATAAATTGTGATAGGTACAAGATGAGTATTACGAGTATGGCAGCGGATGGGACGGGGCCAAGATTATATTTGTACTCCACTCATACCCGTGGTGGAAGTTGTCATGTATAGCCGACTTGTATCTATTATTACCTCACTTACATCTATACGCGTCCAAATGAGACGGGTGCCCGCAAATTACGGGTTTTACCTATCTCATTAAGGTCTTTTCTTTAATCAATTGTACAAATTATTGAATTGATGGAAACATTACCCAATAGATAAAACTTTAAAATCAAACAATTAGACTTGGCATATTCCACACTGACTGCTTCAACATTCACTTTTAATTGATCAGGTCAATTAATGATTGATCACAAATGAATTATGGCAGTAGTTTTCACTCCATAAATTCACCTTATTTCATACTCATCGTTAATGTACTCTCTTATCTTTCTGTATTCTTCACAAGTCCTCTCATTTATTCTAGAGTTACAACAGATAAAAATAACTCTTTATTTCTTTGTTTTGCCGTCATCTCGAGCCTGATCAGGCTATTACCTCAATACTCCTTGAGCTATAACCTCAACCAATTCAACCAAAGAGACATCGGCTTCAAATTTTCAAAAGACATACTCCTTGTTAGTGTGTGTTTTTTCAATGATATCAGACATACAAAGTTAGCTACACCCACATGCATCCAACAAATCAAACAAAAGATGTACATAATTAAATGAAGGTAAAGCATCATGGGGATGAACACCTAGGAAATGGGGGCAGAATCGGACTATCTTGTTTGACTTGATAAGCAACAACTTAATTTATCGGTGCATGGCTAAATACAAATATTTACGTTTTCTGTGACAACAAGTAGAAGATGGTACATACGAATAGTGCATACTATTATTCCTAGTATATACAAAACTAAAGTGATCTCGCCAAGAATGCTTTTGTCGAAGACAAAGAATTCGACCATAAATAAGTACTGTGGTACCCATGTGTTGGGGTGAGTGACATTGTGTTAGTTTCTACATACGTTATATTTTTGGAAGATAAGAACATTCTTAGCTTCCTTCCTTAAAAAGAATTTGTCTGCGGCATTCTCTTATGGAAACTTGGTGAAATTGTTAGAGAACGAGTACAACCATGAGATTATTGAAATAAAAAAGAGGGCTCAAAGTTTACAACCCGATTGGCTACCATGGGTTAGAAATGAACATAATTAATTCTAAAGATTTTTTATCAGATTTAATTTATGTGTTTTAGGTATTCTAGAGTTAGCATGATATTTTAGAAGTATTCTAATATTTGAAAACATTTTTCACACAGTTGAATTTCGTGAATTTGTAAGGTTTTTTTTTTCTAGATATCTCTATCTTACAATACTGGGGTTTCTTCCATTTATGTTGACTTGGCAGTTGACGTGATTTTAATATGTTTGTAGAATCGAGGACTTGTACGTGAAGAGCTTGTCGCAGCAACCATTAAAGGAACAAAAAAGAAAACATGCGCAAACAATCATCGAAGCAAAACAAAATGATTATTGTGGATGACATTCATGCTATTAATGCCTCGGTAGAGTAAGTATACTTTAATCACTATTTCAGAGAAGTGAATCAATAAGCTAATTGGATGCCGATGCTATGCATGAGGGCTTTGGTGCTTCGGTCTAAGATCATGCTCCCTCTCGAACCCTCCTTCTTATTTCTCGAGCCGATACCTTATCAAAAGAAGGCAAAGGGTCTCGTCTTTACCTTTTTAGAAAAAAAATATAGATGGTTTTGACTTGATAAAATAAATGGAAATAAGAAATATTTAAATAAAGGTGATACAGACAAATAAGTTGCTCCAGTTTATTAGGAAAGAAAATTTAAAAAAAAACGAGGCATAAAAAACAAGAGCAAAAATTTAAAATCAATGGCTAGCCTAACCCATCTACATCCATATTAATGCTTAGGTTTTGTTTGATCAACAACGGTCCATTTGCTTATTTCTTCACGTAAAAAACTAAGGATGACAAATGTGTTGTGTTGTGTTACGTTCGTATTCGTGTTTTATGAGGAGTCTTAGAAATGAGATCAACCGGAACCTAACCCGTTTATTAAATGGGTGAGATATTCTCAACCCTTACCCAACCCAATTATTAAACGGGTAACCCTTACGTTTACTCATTTAATTATATTGGTTAATTTTTTCATTAAATGCTAGATTTTCAACTACGAACATGTTAATAATAAACTTCAGGATTGATACTATTAATAAATATTTGTCATTTTTATAATTTTTAAAATAGACTATCAAAAATATCTTTTTTTTTTTTTTTTGATAATTGACCCATCGTAGGGTTTTCATTGAATAGAAATGAACGGTACAATTTTCAAACTCCAAAAATATCTTAACTTCCAAAAATATAGTATACAATTGAAATGCCTAACATAACTATATAAAAATGTCAATGGTGTCGAAAACAAGTTACACGGGTCAAATTCCAGATCAACCTAATTACCTAAACAGGTTAAACGGGTCAACCCCAATTCAACCTGGATTCATAACCCCCAACCCAAACCCGCTATATTCATGTTGTGTCCATATCGTATTAGCGTACTGTGTTAGATTTTGTCACCCCTATAAAAAAAGGCACAATATAAATCAAATTATTTGTTCATCCACCATTACCAAGTGATAGTATCAGATTATAATTATACCTGTTAATTTAATTTAGGATAAGTTATATTAATGGTGTTGTTATTGTCAGGTAAAAAATGTTATTGTTAGAGTAATAATATAATTTAGAGTGAATAATAATCACAATTTTTTTAAAAACTGCTCTGACCTTAACATTTTGTCTTTATTACTAACATTACATTATATTAATTCACTAACTTTAAAAATAGATCTTTTTAAATTCTGGGTTGAGTTTGATAATACTACTCGAACATGACATGAAGCTAGTGGAAACGCCTAAACACAATATGTGAGGAAACTTGACCCATGGAACGACCTGACTTGATTATGGCTCGAACGCAATCTGAGTTATTCACTTTTGAGTAGATGGCTAAACTTATTGACATGGTACCAATAAAATGAAAAACAAATTTCACCTTCAAAATGTGTACAAGTTGATTCTATAAAAAGAAAACGAGTATATTTTTTTTGGGGTGGGGGGGAAAGGGGGGGGGGGGGGGTTGTGAAAATGGTGAATTTTGCAACAACAACAACAACAAACCCAGTGCCTCCAAGGGCTCCAGTCTAAGCAGGGTCTGGAGGGGGTAGATGTACGCAGCCTTCCCCCTTCAGGGGGTTACCCTGAAGAGAGGCTGTTCCTAGGACCCCCAACCTGAGAAGTTAGTCCGCAACAAATGGCATGTGACCTGGCAGCAGGAGAGCATCACAGCATGAGTAGGGTAAAACACATGGCGACCAAAATAATAAACTACCACAAACAACAAACAACAAACTCAAAGCAAGCCACATCCAGTAAGAATCGAAGGATAAGATAAAGATAGGATGGAGATAAAGGTAAGTAGGCAAGTAGCAGCTCAAGAGAGCAAGTACCCAACCTATGGGCGCCAAGAGGGTGTCAAGGCCGAGCACTAGTAAGCTAGACTACTCTACTCCAATTGGAGCATCTATTACCCCTATGCTAGTCCTCCATTGGGCCCTATGTAAGGCCATCTCCTCCCGAAGGTTTAGGTGGGTGACGTCTTGTCAGATCGTCTCCAGCCATCTCTTCTTTGGCCTGCCTCTTCCTCTTCTGCCTAGTGTAGTAAGGGACTGTTCACATCTCCTAACTGGAGCATTGTCCGGTCTCCTTCTGACACGTCCGAACCACCTCAACATTGCTCCCTTAATTTATTTTCAATGGAGGCTACGCCCAATTTGCCTCTTATGACGTCGTTTCTGATCCTATCCTTCCTTGTGTATCCGCACATCCACCTCAGCATTCGCATCTCCGCCACCTTCATCTTCCGTGTGTGATGTTGTTTCATCGCCCTGCACTCTGCCCCATACGTCATGGCTGGCCTAACAACCGTCTTATAGTATCTTCCCTTCAGCTTCAAGGGGAACTTTCTATCACAAAGTACTGCGGAGGCCATCCTCCACTTATGCTATCCCGCTATAATCCGGTTGTTGACATCCTCGTCCACTTTGCCGTTGTGTTGTATCATGGACCCCAAGTACCTGAAGCTCTCCTTCTTCGATATGGCGTCGGATCCGATCTTGACGTCTTCCCGGTTAGGCGTGGTAGAGGGATCAAACTTGAGTTACATGTACTCGGTCTTGGCTCTACTTAGTCGTAAGCCCTTCCACTCTAGAACCCCTCTCCACAGTTCCAGCTTCTCATTTACCTCTTCCCGCGACTCCCCCACCAACACTAAGTCATCAGCAAAAAGCATGTACCAAGGTACACATCCCTGAATGTGCCTCGTTAGCTCGTCCATAATCAGAATGAACAGATATGGGCTCAAAGAAGACCCTTGGTGTACCCCTACTGTTATCAGGAAAGCGTCTGTCTCCCCATCCACCGTGCGCACCATCATTTGTGCCTCCTTATACATGCCTCTAATGGCTCGGATGTAAGGTACGGGGATGCCTTCCCTGTCCAAAACTCTCCAAATGACCTCCCTTGGCACTCTATCATATGCCTTCTCTAAATCAATGAAAACCATATGAAGGTCCTTTTGTCTCTCTTTGTATCGCTTTATCGTTCGCCTTAGGATGTGGATGGCTTCTATTGTTGATCTCCCGGTCATAAATCCAAATTGGTTCTTGGACACCTCTGTCCGTTGCCTTAACTCCTCTCTATGACCCGTTCCCATAACTTCAGAGTGTGGCACATTAGTTTGATACCGTAATAGTTAGCGCAACTCTGAATGTCGCCTTTGTTCTGATATATCGGGATCAATGTGCTCTTCCTCTATTCCTCAGGCATGAATTTTGCAATATCATTAATTGCAAGAAAATTCATTTGAAGTTTTTCTTTCGGATAATTAAATGTTATTGATACTCAAAATTATTACAACCTCGATCGAATTAAGTAAAAATATAGTCCGTAAAACTTACAAACCTCCAAAATAAGGTAAGTCGGGACTAAAACACTTATAGGTATCTCCAGAAATTATTTGCACTAAGGCTCCGTTTGTTTCAATAGAAGTATTTTTCCCATGGAACACGTTTTCCTTTGGAAAAGGTTTTCAATGGAAAATGCTATTCCCGTTGAGGTTTTCCATTGTTTGGTTCAACAAAAAACATGTTTTCACATTTCAATATTCCTTACTTATTTTAAAGAAACTATCTTTTACTTATCATCTTATGTCTAGTTATAGGATAATATAAATAGCAATATAATGTATTTAAAATTATTTATAGTCTGTGTGGTTGTAGAATTATTACTAAGATACTATGAGATTTGAGCATTTATTACATATCATGACATTTGAATGTATATAATGACGTACTTTGAAGTTGAATATTTTATCACTTAAGTACCATACATTTGATGAATTTTTGTAAGAATCTGACCAAATATAAAAGTGCAAATATAATACATAATTACGATAATATTTACAAGTCATATCAATATTTTTAGCAAATTATGATAAAAAATTCATCATATATTGATGTAAAAACTATCTAAATATGGCCAAATTCATATGCCATGTTAGCATTTTTTTAAGAAAAATCTAATAAGAATGCTTATATATTATCGGAATCATATTTCTAGATCACTCAAAATGATGACTTCTCCTCTTTTAAAAGGGAAGTCATTTTCCGCCATTTGAAGGAAAAGGTTTTCCTTTGGGAAAACCTTTTACTTCACCAATCTTGTGCCAAATAATGGAAAAGGGTAAAACCACTTCCTAAAATATCGTTTTCCCCCTAAACAAACGGAGCCTAAATATTGGAAGGGTTTGAATTCCAATATTAACGCTTAGTGAGATAGGGCACTTTTATCCAGAACTAGAATAATGACCAGTTACCTCAAAAGTTGAGATATATGTGACTAGACCACTTTAGACCAGTTTGCATGGCGACCGGCTTGGTAGATTTAGTAGGATATAGCCTTTTCCGATAATTAGTAATAAAGTCGTAATACAAAATAAGGCTTATTCGCTAATTATATATGTGATAAGTAGTTACATCCAATTAGGTTAACCTTTCCACCAATTTGTCTGGTCTTGGATCGAACTAGACGAAACAATAGTGTGGCATAGATATCAAGATCGATGGAGATTAACATGGTCCAAGCGTTAGCAAAAGCATCAATTTTATTTTGGCTCAATTCACTAGTCTTGACCATTTAATATTTATTCATATTTTAGAGTGTTAAAATGTGTTAGAATATTATCCCCTTAAAATTAGATATTGATAAGATATAGGTGATGTTTGATTAAGATATGATTTCGGTGATATTTGGGTGAGATTTAGTTATCTAATTAGATTGAGCTTCGATTTAGAGTTTCATTGTCTTGAGATTGGGTAACTAAACTATGAAACAAGTTAAGGGTTGATGAATTAGTAGTGGGAAAAAAAAAAAAATAGAAAAAGATGGGAGGATTTTGGGGTTTTGTAAAAAGGTGCTCGAGAACTCTCAGGTAGGGGAGAGAAAGAGATTTGTTTATGAGTGCTTTGTTTGAGAGTGCTGTGAAATTTTGTAGCTTCCTTCATCTTGAGCTACATCGAGTAGCGTTGGCGGCTCATTGTGTATTAGCTACATTGAGGAGGATTAATGATTTACTGTATAATAGTCACATTTTGTATTGAGTTGTAAGATGAGATCTGGGGTTTCAATTAGGGACTATAATTCCAAATTTTATAGTAAATCAAGCAACCATTTGGATCCTTAGTTTTTTCCTCTAGTTGAGAAAGAGATTGCATGTAAATCTTTGTGTCAATTATTTTAATAAATTTTTATTTTATACTTCTATTTATGCTTGATTGTGTAATTGCTGCCAACAGAATATTACAATTGTCACCAGGTAGGGGTATGTATGGCCCAATTTTTATGAAAACCACACCAAAACCGGACCAAACCGTAAGATACATTTTGAAAAGTTTTTGAAACTAAACCAAACCAAACCAAACCATTTTAAATTTTAAACCAAATCGGACCAAACCGCAAAATAAGGTTTGGTTATGGTTTAACCATAATTATAAGAAAGCTATATTTTATCAATAAAATATAGATTAAAACTAGATACATATATATATATATTTGTTAGATTCAAGGTCATTATATATCTATAATTTTCTAGCTTAATTATTTTATTTTCAAACATTTATGTAACAAAATTTCAATTCTAATAATTATTTGAGTTATTTAACCGAAAGGTCCTTGTACTCTGCCTTTTGTACCAATCTAATACTTAGACTTTTAATTATGTCAGCCCCATACAAGTGCATTGTGTAAATTTAGTCGTTAAAGTAAAATTTATGTTAAATTGTTAATGAAATTTTTTATGGTTCTGTCAGAGATTTGGTTAAATTGAATAAATAGGTGGATTTGTAGTAGATTATTTGTAGCTAAGATGATTGTACTATTAAAATTACATCATTAACTTCATATAAACTAGCGAAACCCCATGCGATGCACGGTTACTTTGTTATTTATAAAATATAACATTTGTAATTTTGAGTAAATATTTACACAAATAAAATTTTAATCTAACTTTAAATTTAATATTAAAAATTTTAAAAAAAATCTAATTTCAAAAGAATTTTACCTCTATTTTCATTAAAATTATTTTATCATTTTATATAATCGAATACTCTAGTTTTCTCTATAACTATAATATAAACCAAAAATTTAATATTTAATATAGATAATTATTTAATATTTATTGTACACACAGAATTTTCATCTAACAATATTTATCATCTTATCATTAACATAAATAAAAAACTAAAGCAAATAAATATATATAATCATGAAAATTACACCAATAATATGAATATTATTTTTTTATTTATTTTATATAGCTAAATTATCATCTTAACTTAAGCTGTAACCTTAAATTAGATAATCTAATCTAAGTATAGAATTACACATCTTTATCTATGACAAAGTATCATCTGTTTTGGTTATATATATTTATTATATTTATTCTTATAAATTGAGAGATTTTATATGACAATTTTTTTTTCGATACTTGAGAATTTATTAATAAAGAAAATCAAATACGAACGAACAAGCAAACATAGGACTCCAAGCAGACACACCCCTTACAAGGACACCCCAACCACCAAAAACACCCAAAAGACATGAGGACTCAAGAAACACCAAACCAACACACCCTGGGCACAGGACACCACACGAGCCATGGCCAAAGAAGCACCAAACACCATAAACACACACAGGTTTTATATGACAATACGTGAACTATATAACTAATTTTAATACTAAAAATAATTATACCATATATAATAGAATCGTATGATTCCCCATTTAATTCTAAGGTTCCAATTCTGAAAGCTCCGAGTGAACTTGATAGAATTTCGATTTTGACAACCTAGTCTAGAGTTTACATTGAATGTTTATAGTTCTTTATATTTATTAACATTTATAATATGTTGCCTAGAACAACTTATTACATGGACGTTGACAACGACAATAACAATAACAATAACAATAACAACCCAGTGCCTCAAAGAGGCTCCCGTTAATGAAAAGTCTAGAGAGAGCAAGATGTACCCAGCCTTACCCTTACAGGATATTAACCTATACATAGACTGTTTAGAAAACTTATTTATTCATCATTGCTTCTTGTATTGTTTTTTCCGAAAATAGATAAAATAAGAGGAAGAAGTCTTGATCAAAGCAAAACATCACAAGTTAGAGATATCTATTAAGTTGAAAAAAATTTGGATATTTGTACTTTCCTTGAACATTGTATAAATAAATATGGACAAGTTGATTGAATAAATTCTTTATAAGATTTCTTACTTTATATTGCAATATAAATTCTTTTTCATATGATATTAAATCAAATTTAATTAAAGAGAGCAATACCAGGATGGGTGACCTCTTGGAAAGCCCTCACTCTTAGGTTAGGTTAGGGGCACTTGGAAACAACCTCTCTTTAGGGGTAATACTCTGAAGGGGGAAGGCTGCGTACACTCCCCCCCCCCCCCCCCCCCCTCCCGACCCTACTTAGGTGAGAATCCTTGAGGCACTGGATATGTTGCTTTTGCTTTGCTTATTAAACCAAATTTAATTAATCAAAAAAATCAAATTTAATTATATCAATAATACCAATTTTTTTAGGTAAAAGATGCGATTAGAGATAAGAAAATTTTGAACTTGCAATAGATCTCCAAATCCCTCAACTTTTTAAAGTTAGCGAGCAATTTGTTGAAAAAGTTTGTTAATGGCTCCTTAAGAACTTGAGAATACAACATCAACAACAACAACAACAGACTTAGTGCCTTAAGGACTCCCGCCTAAGCGGATTCGGGGGGTTGAATGTACGCAGCCATATCCCTTCAGGGTGTAACCTAGCCGAGAGGCTGTTTAGGGTGGGCAACACGAGGACTTCCCATGAGGTCACTCATCTTGGTACTACTTTCACCCAAGCACGCTTCACTTCGGAGTTCTAACGGGATACAATACCTTAATGTATGGTAAATGAACCCTTCATTAAGAACTTGTGAATGTCTCATAGAATTTTGTAGACAATTTTATAAAAGCTCACTAAAATCTCGCAAATTGCTCGTGAAAAGGATTCGTTAAAACTTATTATTTATTTTCCGATATTAGCTCAATAATGAATGGATTATGTTTTATCACAGCTAAATTAATTATAATGTTTTTAGTATAAGTAACAAGGCGTGAATATCCCCCCTAATTCGGAAAATAAATAAATATAAAAATGTTTTCAAAATCGTGGGCTCCACGTAGACAGTTGATCACGTTTACGACACGTGCACCCCCCACTCTACGGTGAATTAATTAGACATTAATGGACTTGAGCATAAATTAATCCTTAAATCGCACAGGACAGCACTATTATTTTATTAATACTAAACATTTTATTAGTTAGCGTATGAATTATATGTTGTGTATCTATTTTTGTAACGTGTTGTTATTATTAGAATAAAAATATTATTGTTAGAGTAATAATATAATTTACAGTAATTAATAATAATAATAATTTTTTGAAAATTACACAATGATGGACATTTTTATCCTGTTAATAACAATAATAACAAGCAATTCAAGCAATCGCACATGGCCCAAATTTTAGGGACCTTAAATTTTTTGCGTTGTGTTTTTAAAGTATCAACTGTTAATATTAATAAATTTTATGATTAAATTTTGTGTTATTTATGTCAAAGGTCTCTGTACTTTATTTATTGTATTAATTTAGTCATTATATTTTTAATTATGTTAATTTAGTCTCTGTACAATTCAAAATATATCAATTTCGTCCTTAAAGAAGGCATGTGAAAGGGTTAGTAGAGGATTGGCCAATAAGAAATAACCAAAAAGCATAACGTGGAGAGTCGGTTGGTAAGAAGAGGACTCGGCTGTACGCCTTTATCATCATGGAGATCCACTTGAAAGAGGGTAGAGTTGGCTCGAGAGGGCTTCAACAAGATGTGCATGGCAACTATGAAAAATTTAGCTAGTAAGATCATAAGATGTTGGCTAGTCTGGCCATTGGCTAGTAAGACTAGTGGGAAGGAGGGCATCTTTCCAGCCTGGGGGGGGGGGGGGGGGGGGGGGGGGGGGCTGCCGAGGGTGTGAACGACTTGCTAAGTATAGTAGAAATGGCCTGTTTTACTTACTTCTTGAGCCTTACTCATTGAACACTTTGTTCTCTTAATTGGATGGCAAGTGGCTTAAGCCTCACTCATTGGTCAACAAGTGGCTTCGCTTACGTTCTTTGGTTGACAAGTTGTGCTAGATGCTAAGAGTAGGCTACTTGGTGTTCGGTGGACAAGGTACGATGAACACTTTGCTCGCACATGGGGTGGACGAGTAAGAACAATGCTTGGGCCAGTAAGAAGGGTCCACAGGAGAGTAAGAAGGATCTCTGGGTGAGTATAGGCAAGTGTGTTAGCCTTCTATGGTACGTGTATAAAACCCACAAAAAATAAAATTAGCACGATAAATTTGCTACATTGTTGGTGTATTTTCAAAATCAAGCATTTTGAATGAGATTTTACTCGAATATGATATGTGTTGATACACATAATGGACATAAATATACTAGAAACGGTCTCGGAAAGGGGTGTGTCAACGTAGGGATTTATGTCTCAACACACAATCTTATAGAAACTCAAATAGCCAAAGTTTTAAGGTTGTGTGTTAACACACAGCTTCAACATATATGACAGTTTTTGGCTGATTTTTTTGTGATGTTTGGGAAATATTTTTAGGCCATTATGAAGGGTTGAACATTTATTAATCTATATAAACCCTACCAAATCAAGTTTGAAGATGTTATGTGTAATTATTCAAATCTTACACAAAATGACTCAGATAAACGACTTAAACAAGACACACAAAGATAACACACAGCAATAACTCCAAGATCTCAGATCTTGTCCCACAAGAACCAACTTAAACTAGACCTAGACTAATTACAACACAGATCACTTCATAAACCTCAAATACAACACAAGACTCAAGAGAACAACCGAATCTAGTAGGTTTAGAAGTATACCTCCCCTTGTGAACTAGATTTTACCGAAATTGCAAGCAAGTCGCTCACACCACGAGTAAGGCTCAAGAACACTCCAAGAACACCACGACCGGACCTCCACCGAAACACGAACCGAGCTTCTGGCCAGCAACGGAGCTCCAATAGCACGAACGGAGCTCAACGAACACCATTACACTTCGATCCGAGGCTCACGAGGTTGGAACCTAAGTGTATTATGGCTCAGAGGTTCGTTTTTAGGGTTAGGGTTTCAAGGGAGCCTTCAAGGGTAAAAAACGCCAGAGAGAGAAGGGGAGAGGAGAATAAAACTGATTTCGTTACCTCTACGACCCCACCACTCGGCATTAAATACCCCCAGTAGCTACGACCTGTAAAAAACCCTAAACTCATCACAGCCTTTAATTTACGCAACAATTGGACGGTCGAAACTTACACACGGTTCATATATCGAGGGCCCAGGATCTTGTGACGAGTGTCGAGGCTCGAACGGCCGAGATGAAGCAACAGAACCTTCTGGAAGAGCCTCACAAGAAACCCTAACGGGTTTCTGGTTAAGGGAGAGAGAGGGATGAGGGTGAAATGACAAGCCAGCTGTACAAATTAAAAGGATCCGGGCAGGAAGTACAACTCGGGCAGCATGGGCAGCCCAAACCGGGCAGCCAGTACAATTGGATCAGAGCGGGCAGCACTGTTCGGGCAAGTAACAGTACTCCGGGCAGCTGGGCATCTCATACAAACAAGTAATTAATTTCACAAGTGAGGGACAATTTAGTCATTGCCCCAAAAAACAGAATTCAAAGAATTACTTCAACCTAAAAAGCTACGTTTTTGTCCTCCCTTATATTAATTATTTTCTTTTACCCGAACTACGTCATATATTTACCAACAATAACAAACACCACCTTGGTAAGTATATGACTAACAATTTTACATCCAGTATCACCCTGGGTTCCATTCCATTTGAAGGAGTTTAACAAAACGTGTAAACTTCTCCAACGGAAGACCTTGAGTCCCCATGTCAGCGAGGTTATCCTCGGTACAAATTTTCAGCAGATCAATCTAATTTTCTTCTATGTTATCCATGATAAAATACCGCCTGACTGCTAAGTGTTTGTTTCTATCATGGAAAACTGGGTTCTTACAAAGGGCAATGGCAGATTGACTATCTGAGTAGATTTTGGGTGTCCCTAGGTTCAGTTTTAACTCATTTAACAAGCCGTTCAGCCATATGGCTTCCTTAACGTCATCTGATATTGCTAGGAGCTCTGACTCGGTAGTAGATAAAGAGGTTAAAGTCTGTAACTTTGACCTCCAACTAATAGCTCCACCCGTTAAAGTGAAAACATAGGCTGACGTAGATCGTCTCCTATCTAGATCACCGGCAAAATCGGAATCTACGAAACCAGTCAATCTAAGTTCATTTTGGTCTCCACCAAATGTTAAGCCCAAATCAATTGACCCTTTTACATATCTTAGCAACCATTTAACACCATCCCAATGTACCTTACCGGGATTTGACATATAGCGTGACAATATACTCATGGGGAACGCTAAGTCCGGTCTAGTACAGGTCATTGCGTACATTAATGATCCTATGGCGTTAGCATACAGTATTGTGCTCATTTTAAACTTTTCCTGCTCAGTATTAGAGCATTGACTTGCTGAAAATTGGTACTGCGATGCTAAAGGTTGTTTCACTGGTTTTGACTCGAATATATTAAATCTTTTCAAAACCTTGTTAAGATAATGACTTTGACTTAAATGTACTGTTCCTTTAGACCTGTTCCTGATGATATCAATACCTAATATCCTTTTAGCTTCCCCTAAGTCTTTCATACCAAACGAGCCGTTTAACCGAGATTTCAGGCCAGAAATCTGCTTTAGGGACTTGCTAGCTAATAACATATCATCCACATATATTAGCAGAAAAATAGCATCAGAGTAGTCAATGTCTTTATAGTACAAGCATGAGTCATGAACAGTCCTACTAAAACCATTATCTACCATGAATGCATGAAACCTCTTATACCACTGTCTGGGTGACTGTTTCAGCCCATACAGCGATTTTTTCAGCAAACAAACATGCTCAGACTGCTCGGGTTCAATAAACCCCTCGGGTTGGGAGATGAGGATCTCTTCCTCAAGCTCTCCATGCAAAAATGCAGTAGTAACATCCATCTGATGTAGAGACATGTCATAGAAGGCAATCAAGCACATAATAACATGAATAGTGGTATGTTTTACGACAGGACTAAAAATTTCATTATAGTCTACCCCCTCTTTCTGTGAAAAACCTTTGGCAACTAGTCTAGCCTTAAACTGGGGCAAACCTTCAGGAGTATCGGGTTCTTTAACTCTAAAGATCCATTTTGAACCTATGATTTTTCTACCCATGGGCTTGGGAATCAAGACCCAAGTATTGTTCTTCCTCAAGCTCTCCATTTCAACTGTCATAGCATTCAGCCACTCGGCTGAATGCTTGTTGTTGATTGCTTGAGTGTAGGACAATGGCTCGGTCTCTACGTAATCTAAAGCTGTGTTTAATGCATAAGCTATACACTTATCATATCCATATTTTTCAGGGGCTCTAGATTCTCTCCTAACTCTATCCCTAGCCAATTGATAGGCTTCCAGGTCCTAAACATCATTTTCAGGTACATTAGGTTCAATTTCAGCTGTATTAGGCACTGTTACAGCAGCATTTCTATCAATATTTTTAAAGTTATCTAGGTCATCTTCAGGTTCTTTTCTCAGGTTTAGAGGACTAGGTGGGTTAACTTCAAATTCGTAGTAGTCTGGGTCGAATTCCCTAACATTTGAACTATTGCTCGATTGTTCTTTAATGTAGGGCATCTCATCTTCGTTGAAGATGACATCTCTACTAATTATTGTTATAGTTCTGTTTCCCTCTTTAATGCCTAGTCTAAAACCCTTTACGCCTGAAGGATAGCCTAGAAATATGCCTTTTACAGCCCTAGGTTCCAATTTACCCTCTCGTTGGTGTGCAAAAGCTGAGCACCCAAATACTCTTAGGTTATCATAGTTAGCGTTCTTTCCCCTCCAAACATTCTCGGGTGTTTTCATTTTCAAAACAGAGTTGGGTGACCTATTAATTAGGTATGCCGCTGTGTTAACAGCCTCACCCCAAAACTGTTGATAACCCGGCTGAAAACAACATAGACCTTACTCTATCTAGTAGGGTCCGGTTCATGCGTTCGGCTACACCATTTTGTTGAGGGGTTTCTCTTACAGTTTTATGTCGTTTTATACCATTATCATCACAAAGCTTGTCAAATTCAGAGTTCACAAATTCTAGACCGTTGTGAGTTCTTAAGACTTTCAGTTTATTTCCTGTTTGATTTTCAGTTAACGTTTTCCACTTAACAAAAGTATCATATGCATCGTTTTTTATTTTTAAGTAGAAACACCCATACTTTTCTTGAGAAATCATCAACTATGGACAGGAAATAATGGGCTCCACCCATTGTGGGAACCCTTGAGGGTCCCCATAGATCAGTGTGAACGTAATCAACAATGCCATGGGTAGTATGCGAGCCTACACTAAATGCAATCCTATGATGCTTACCATAGATGCAATTATCACAGAAATCAAGTTTTGTCACAGAATCAGCACCAAAACAACCCTGTTTTTGGAGCTTTATTAGTCCTCTCTCGGATATGTGTCCTAACCTCCTATGCCATAGGTTGGTCGTGTCCTTAGGGTCGATCTTGGACATGTTTCCCTCCCCAGAAACTACCTCTCCCTTAAGGACATATAATCCATTCTTGATCTCTCCCTTGATTACAACAAGGGCACCTCGCAGGACTTTCATCTCTCCCCTACAGGCCCTTAGGGCCAGTCCACTAAGATCAAGCTGTCCTAAGGATATCAGGTTTCTTTTAAGTTCTGGTACATGTCTAACTCCCTCTAAGGTAAAGATCATGCCATCCGACATTCTAACCCTAACTGTTCCGACACCTACCACCTTGCATGCATGGTCATTTCCTAACATAACCTTTCCACTATTTACAGACACATAATCAGTAAAATAGGACTTATCAAACGTCATGTGAAAACTGCATCCAGAATCAAGTACCCACTCATGGCAAGTGAAATCAGTAGATGCAATCAACACTTCTCCACATTCATGATTTTCTACAGTGTAATCAGCCCTAGCTTGGTTCTTGTTTTCAGGACAAATGCTCCTATAGTGGCCGAATTTTCCACACTCATAGCATTTTACATGAGACAGATCTTTTCTACCCCAAGACCTGGATCTTGAGTGGTTCCTACCTCTTCTTTTATAGTTGTCTTTTGTTTTAGTTCTACCTCGTATGTTTAAGCTTTCACCGCGATTGCCACTATTACTAGGATAGTATTTTCCCTCTTTCTTTAGTTCTACTACTTTAGATCTTAGGGCGTTCTCTACCTCCGTTAGTGATATGGTCTTTCTACCGTATCTTAGAGTTTCTTTTAGAGAACTTAGGTATTTAGGGAATGATCCTAAAAGTATTATAGCCTGGGTCTCGTCAGTTATTTCTACTTTTAGAGTGTCCAAGTCTGATAATACTCTATAGAATTCATCCAAATTGTCCTCTATGTTTTTGTTCTCGTCCATTCTAAAGCAGTAAAATCTTTCCATATAATATACTCGATTAGAGAGGGATTTAGAGGCATATAGTTGTTCTAACTTTTTCCAGACATCTAAGGCACTCTTTTCAGATGACACTTTAGTTAGAACTGTGTTACTTAAATAAAGTAAGATATTACCGTGAGCTACTTTATCCATATTAGCCTTGTCTGACAGTTTGAGACCTTCTGGAAGATCGTTATCTTCCAGAAGTGCAGAACTAACGCCAAGGGCCATAAGCAGTGCTTGTACCTTGACTTTCCACAGCTCAAAATCGTTTCTACCCGTGAATTTCTCGATGTCATGTTTAGCTGAGGCCATTTTTTATTTTAGACCGTGTTCTAACCGGCTCTGATACCACTTGTTATGTGTAATTATTCAAATCTTACACAAAATGAATCAGATAAACGACTTAAACAAGACACACAAAGATAACACACAGCAATAACTCCAAGATCTCAGATCTTGCCCCACAAGAACCAACTTAAACTAGACCTAGACTAATTACAACACAAATCACTTCATAAACCTCAAATACAACACAAGACTCAAGAGAACAACCGAATCTAGTAGGTTTAGAAGTATACCTCCCCTTGTGAACTAGATTTTACCGAAATTGCAAGCAAGTCGCTCACACCACGAGTAAGGCTCAAGAACACTCCAAGAACACCACGACCGGACCTCCACCGGAACATGAACCAAGCTTCTGGCCAGCAACGGAGCTCCAATAGCACGAACGGAGCTCAACGAACACGATTGCACTTCGATCCGAGGCTCACGAGGTTGGAAGCTGAGTGTATTATGGCTCAGAGGTTCGTTTTTAGGGTTAGGGTTTCAAGGGAGCCTTCAAGGGTAAAAAACGCCAGAGAGAGAAGGGGAGAGGAGAAGAAAACTGATTTCGTTACCTCTACGACCCCACCACTCGGCATTAAATACCCCCAGTAGCTACGACCTGTAAAAAACCCTAAACTCATCACAGCCTTTAATTTACGCAACAATGGGACGGTCGAAACTTACACACGGTTCATATATAGAGGGCCCCGGATCTTGTGACCCGTGTCGAGGCTCGAACGGCCGAGATGAAGCAACAGAACCTTCTGGAAAAGCCTCACAAGAAACCCTAACGGGTTTCTGGTTAAGGGAGAGAGAGGGATGAGGGTGAAATGACAAGCCAGCTGTACAAATTAAAAGGATCCGGGCAGGAAGTACAACTCGGGCAGCATGGGCAGCCCAAACCGGGCAGCCAGTACAATTGGATCAGAGCGGGCAGCATTGTTCGGGCGGGTAACAGTACTCCGGGCAGCTGGGCATCTCATACAAACAAGTAATTAATTTCACAAGTGAGGGGCAATTTAGTCATTGCCCCAAAAAACAGAATTCAAAGAATTACTTCAACCTAAAACACTACGTTTTTGTCCTCCCTTATTTTAATTATTTTCTTTTACCCGAACTACGTCCTATATGTACCAACAATAACAGAAGATATCTGAAAGAACTTGAAAAATACTTGTAAATTGGCTTGGGAAGTACCTGGAAAAATAACTTGGAAAATCACATCATTCTCTTTTGTTTCTTGTCTCGGTTATCCTTCCTTTCTACACTCTTACTTCACTTTGTTTTTAGCTTCTTTGTATTCTCGAAATTATTTCGGTATTCATAAAATAAGTCTTAAGAAAAATTGTTCAGTACATATCTTAAAACCCGATGACTGTTTTCTAATACCTGTTTAACAAATTACCCTAACAAAAACAAACCACGCCCAATTTAGCAATAGAAGTTTCGTAAAATTTGTTAAAAGAAGTAATGAAATGCGGCAACTAAAAAGTAAGGAAAACATAGTTTATAAAAAAATGTTAATAGGACTTTCAAATTGTAAAAAAAAAAATTTTAAAAAATCAAAATTTACATTTAATCACATAAGTAATGATTAATAAGTTTGCCATTTTGTATATGTAGGATGAAAATTACTATACTACAAGATGTAAAATATTTCAAAGCCAAAAAATCATGGTGGCATTGGTTTTAGGGATATGAAGGTTTCGTGAAGGACAAAGGTCTTCATTGGGTTAGTAGGGAAAAAATTTCAAAACCTAAAAATCATAGTGGCATTGGCTTTAGGGACATGGAAGGGGCGAATTTGTCTATGCTCGCAAATCAAGCTTGGAGAGCCATCTATAATCCTAACACTTTATGGGCTCGTATCCTCAAAAGGATTTATTTCCATGATTGCTCCTTCCTCAAGGTCAAATTGGGGAATAACCCAACTTGAGGGTGGAGAAGTATCATCCAAGGTCTGGCGCTCCTCCTCCAAGGAGTTCGTTGGAATGTCCATAGTGGTGCCAATATCAATATCTGGAATGACAAATGGATCCCTCGCTCGCCTAACTTCAAAATAGCCTCCACTCGCCCAGCCGGTTGCCTTCTTGAGACGGTTGACCAGCTCATTCTTCAAGGTGCTCGGAGATGGAACCTCCCCCTCATCCGTTCATGGTTAAGGGAGGAGGACACTGCCCGAATTAGCACCATCCCAATCGGTTGTGGTCATGCAAGTGACTGTTTGGTTTGGCACCATTATGCCTCCGGTTTGCACTCTGTTTGCTCGGGGTATGCTTTTTGGTCCTCGCATCTCATAAGCAACCCCAACTCAACCTCCATTCCTTGCTTTTCCGACCGCCCATCAGAGAGGGACATTTCCACCATTTGGAAACTACAAGCTCCGCCCAAAATCCGTCATTTTGTTTGGAGGGCTTATGTCAATGCTCTTGCTATCCAGGAAAATTTGCAAAAACGAGAATCGGGCTTCCTATTGCTTGTCCCCAATGTGGAGAGGACCGTGAAACAATTGAACATATTCTCTTCTTTTGCTCCCCAGCTAGGGCTGCTTGGTATAGTTCATCTTTTGGTTTCCGTTTTCAAAAAGAGGGCTTTAAAAGTTTTAGTTGGGGTGGATACCATTTGTAATGTTTTTTTCTTTCTCTATTATAAATTTGAGTAAAATTGCATTTTTATGTTAGGAATTATGGAAAATACTAATGATTTTATTTTTCAGAGGAAGGCTCGTGACCCATCCTTGCTTGCCCAGGCTTCCTTCCATCAATTTGAGGAATTGAAGGAGGTGAAGCTCGTGCGTCTTCCACCTAACAGCCCTCCGACAGTGCCAGCCCAGCTGCGGTGGACTCCCCCTCCAAGAAATTTTATCAAAATCAACTCTGATGTGGCTTGGAAGTCCAAAGATGTATTAGCTGCCGCGACAGTCATGTCCAGAGACTCCTCCGGTCTTATCATTGGCGGTTGGTGTGGGTCTTTCCTTGCTTCGTCTCCTCTGATGGCGGAGGCTCTTGCTCCTAGAGGGGCTTGTTCCTTTGACCGGACTCAAGACTGGAACTCTGTTATCTTTAAAGCACATAACAAAATTCTGATCGACGCCGTCAATGGTGAGGGGATGGGGCATTGGGAGATCCAAGCAATTGTTGAGGACATATGTTTCTTTTCGTCTTCGTTTTGTAATTTTTCCTTTATTTGGTGTCCTATACTATATAATAGGGCTGCCCATTTTGTGTGTCAGTGGCATTGCTCAGCTAGATGTACTCATGAGTGGTGGGTTATCACTCCCCCAAACTTATCTCAGATTGTACTTTTGGATGCTCAAGAAATTTAGTTTATCCCTTGGGCGTCTCGCTGTTCAAAAAAAAAATTCACCTTATTTAGGCCTTGTTTAGTTACAAGAAAGTAAATGCAGAAAATTATAATTCATAGAAAGTGAGGATTACTGTCTTGTTTGATTACCAAGGAATTGTAATGCCGATGTTCCCGGGTCTAATCCCGAGCCTCTCATTTCAACCTAAGCGTACGCGTTTTGCCACGTTGCTGCTGCGGTAACATGCTTAGTCACCTTCTCTTAGATTGTTTTCTATACTTAACTAAGGATTAGGGCCTAGAGATGGTTTATGTGTGATTATGATGTGATTCTCTCTCTCCTTAAAATCCCTTCTATGTCTCTCTCCCCTTTTATACAGTAGTTACTTATAAATCAAAGCTTATACTACATACATATATACAAATCATACAAGCAGGGCAGCCGTTCGCTACTCTTAGGCCCGTGAATTCGTTGTTGTGATTTTGTTTGGTTGATTGTATTAATTATTAATCCAACTCTTTATCAAATTGGCAGACGGGAAGTGAAAATTTCTTAGCAATTTTTAATTCCTTTAAAATATAGGAAGTAACTTATTTAACTCCCTTTAGTTAAGTTCTAATTCCTTTATGTTTACCTAAACCTACAACATAAAGTTCTATCTCCTATTCTGACAATCAATTACTTTGTACTTAACACTTTATACTAAAACATATAAGTAATGGTATGCCACAATAGTAATATAAATATACCATATATGATTGATATTTAACATATTAACCAAAAAACAAGAACGTAATTAAAAATATATTCAAGAATAACTACAATGTCGATTATAATGCAGCGCATAGATGGAAATTAATAGGAAAAAGGAAGGTTCAGCAAACAATAAGAAACAAAGAGCAAAATAGTTTAACTTAATTCTCACACCTTAAGAGTAGAGGAAAAACACATAAACAATTATAAAAATCTCTACGTCATTGAATTAATTTAAATCCTAAACTTCCCATTGCTTAAATAGAGGAGGAAACCAATATAAAATAAAAGACTTAAAAGATAAAGGATAAATACGACATTAATTATTAATTATCTACTAAAAAGGATGAATAACAAATACTAAATATTTACTTATCTAATACTAAATATCCTAATAGATGCTTCCGTGCTTTCCACGCCTAGCCAGGCGCCAAGTTTATCCATCCGCCTACCAAGCCTATCAGCCAAGCCCCATCCGCCAACTAGGGGTTGCATCATCCTCCCCGAGTTGGAGAGAATTCGTCCTAGAATTTGCCAACGGATCATGTGGGTCGTTTTCACCAAGTTACACGTCCGCACACCCGGCCCCCAACTCGCCAAGCTCCAACTGATTAAGCTCACCCAATTGTGGACTGTTGACCCGGTTCGCCAAGATGCGAGTTGTAACCTATCTCGCCAAGATGCAGACTGCATCATCCTCCTTGGCCTGGAAAGAATTCGACCTTGAATTCGCCACGGACTTGTTTGAATCACCCGTGCCAAAGGGGGAACATGTTGTAAGTTCTCATGTACACCTGCTTGTTGGAGATGAAGTTATTCGCCCTCTCATGTGGACAAACAAGACCTCGTATTGGCTCAAGGTCTTTCATTGGATGTCGAGCATGGGTAACCAACAATCGTTTTGCCACATCTGCTTGACCATTTACTGTGGAACGAAAAATTGAAAACATGTCCTGAGCCAGTTGATGGATTTGCCATCAACGCATACTCGCGAAGTTCCACTCTTCTCTAGCGTAAAGAAGTTTGGAGTTGTTTGAGGGATCAAGTTCTCCCAAGTAGTACTCCTAGCGAAAAGCTTCTCAACTAGGTGACTAAGCTCTGCATATTCCACATGACTCATCTAGTAAAGTAGTGTTCTCAGTAAGGCCTCCCTTGCCAAACCTATCCAGTCTCGAGCCTTCCTCAATGACTGTATAAGACTCGATTATTCTTCTGGTATTCTGCCTTACACCTTACGGAACTTCTTGCTCTTTAGCACGAATACCTTCTTGTTCTCGCCAACTTCCTTGGCAAGCATAGCTCTCGTCTGGGGGTTCGGGTTTTCGGCCACTAGCGCTCGTGATGCCTCATCTTTTTTTGGTAACAAGATGATCTTTGGTCCGTCAAAGATAAAGCTATATGTATTCTTCCTCCTGTTCGTGGATGATGCTTCTATCAAATTGTTAACAACAGGTGGCATGCATCCATGGTGACTACGTCACACCAAACCGCATCCTTGTACTTTGCCCCAATTGAGAAATTAACCAGACAACATCTAGATACGGCTACCTGATCTCCTTTCTTGAGCAATGAGAACTTGTAAGGGATCGAATGCTCCTCCATTTTCAACCCTAGGTTCCGGACTGCTTCATTGGAGATGGCGTTCTCACAACTCTTGGAGTCAATAACTAGGCGACACACCCTCTTGCCAATCGTGCATGACGTCTAGAAGATATTATCTCGAAGCCAATCATCTCCTTCTACTTCCTTAGGCATGGAGCCAACTCACCTAACCAATAATAAGCGGCCCTCATCACTTGCAACTTCCTCTTCGCCTAGTGATGCCAACTCATTTTGGGCCTCTTCTGTTACTACCACGCCATCGTCAACAAACTTTGGAATATCATCCCGAAGACCGGACTCCCACCTTTGGTCGCCTAAATAGTCAAAAGCTCCGGTAATCGGTCGAGCTCCTCACACGTTCCACCCACGGTCTTCAACCTTCGGAAACGGATTGTGGAAACTCTCGTCTGTTTCTTCCTCTCTACCCCCTATGGGTGGGTTTTGAGGATAAGCCACCGGTGTTTGGTTGGGATTCACCCCTAATTGAACCAAACGTGACTCAATTCACTGGAATTTCTCTTCCAAGTCCTCGAATCTCCTCTTATTTTGTCGTTGAACATCACGCTTGTGAACGTCTCCAACGGCGGCGTATCTTTGTCGCCCACGGGCCATATCAGAAGTCGTTCTAACCTCTGAGACTAACTGATGCAACGTGTAGATAAAAATTAACAGGAAACAATAAGGTTCAACAACCTTTCCTTAATTTATATTGCTAAAACAATAAGAAACGAAGAGGAAAATAGTTTAACCTAATTCTTACGCCCCAAGAATAGAGGAAAAACATATAAACATAAACAATACTAAACTTCCTCTTTAGAGGAGGAAACTAACCTAAAATAAAAGACTTAAAAGATAAAGGGTAAATACAACACTAATTATTAGTTATCTACTAAAAGGATAGGTAAAAATACTAAATATTTACTTATCTAATACTACAACAACAACAACAAGCCCAGTGCCACAAAGCGCTCCCGCATAAGCAGGATCTGGGGAGGTAGATGTACGCAGTCTTCCCCCTTCTGGGAACTACCCTAAAGAGAGGCTATTTCTAAGGACCCATAACCTGATAAGGTAGTCCGCAACATCGAAGTACAGTAGCCTGGCAACGAGCAGCAAGAGAGCAATAAGCATATGAGTCGGCCAAAGCAGAAGGCAGGCATTACGAGCAAACTCAATGCAAGTAAAAGCTAGGCATAGAGAGAGAAATAGAAGTTTGCAGTTTACAGTTTGCACATAAGTCGATGAGCAGGTAGTAAATCAGGAGATCAAACATGCACATATGCACATAAATGTGCCAAGGAGGAAGTGAAAGGCCTAGAAACACTAGTGATGCCACTAATAGGCTAGACTACCCTACTCTAGGTTGCTACATTTGCTACCCCTATACTAGCCTTCCATTGGGCTCTATCTAAGGTCATCTCCTCCCGAAGGTTTAGGTGGGTGAGGTCTTGCCTGATAATCTCCAGCCATCTCTTCTTTGGCCTTCCTCTCCCTCTCCGACCTAGCTAGAGTAGTATGAGGCTGTTCGCATTTCCTAACTGGAGAGGTGGTCGGTCTTCTCATAACATGTCCAAACCACCTCAAACGTTGCTCCCTCAATTTATCCTTAATGGAGGACACGCCCAATTCGCCTCTTTTGGCGTTATTCCTGATCCTATCCTTTCTTGTGTGTCTGCACATCCACCGCAGCATCCTCATCTCTACCACATTCATCTTCTGTGTATGTTGTTTTTTCATCGCCCCCCCACTCTGCCCCATACGACAAGGCCGGCCTCACTACCGTCTTGTAGCATCTTCCCTTTAGCTTTAAGGGAAACTTTCTATAGCAAAGTACCGCAAAGTTCATCCTCCACTTATGCCAGCCTACTTAATCCGATTGTTGACATCATCGTCAACTTCGCCGTTGTCCTGTATCACGGACCCCGGGTATCTGAAAATCTCCTTTCTCGGTATAGGCTTAGATCCAATCTTGACGTCTTCTCTGCTAGGCGTGGTGGAGGGATCGAACTTAAGCTCCATGTACTCGGTCTTGGATCTATTGAGTCGTAAGCCCTTCGATTACAATGCCCTTCTCCACGGTCCTAGCTTTTCATTGACCTCTTCCCTCGATTCCCCCACTAGTACTATGCCATCTGCGAAAAGCATGCACCAACGTATACCTCCTTGGATGTTCCTAGTGAGCTC
Source organism: Simmondsia chinensis (assembly GCA_018398585.1). Taxonomy (NCBI): domain Eukaryota; kingdom Viridiplantae; phylum Streptophyta; class Magnoliopsida; order Caryophyllales; family Simmondsiaceae; genus Simmondsia; species Simmondsia chinensis. The sequence goes on along the minus strand of JAGTTD010000002.1, from coordinate 6,982,106 downwards.
ATCCATTACCAGAATGAACAAATAAGGGCTCAAGGCAGATCCTTGGTGTACCCCGAATGTTATCGGGAAAGCATCTGTCTCCCTTTCCATTATGTGCATCCTAATTTGTACATCCTCGTATATATATGTCTCTAATGGCCCGAATATATGGCCTGAGGATGCATTTCCTATCCAAAACCCTCCATAGAACCTCCCTTGGCGCTCTATCATATGCCTTCTTCAGATCAATAAAAACCATGTGTAGGTCCTTTTGTCTCTCTCGGTAGTGCTTTATTGTCCGCCTTAAGATGTTGATGGCTTCTATTGTTGATCTTCCGAACATAAATCCAAATTGGTTCTTGGACACCTCTGTCTAAATATACTAATACTAAATATCCTAATAGATGCTTTGGTATTTGCCACACTTAGCCAGATGCCAAGTCTACCCATCTGCCGATCAAGCCTATCTGCCAAGTCCTATTCGCCAACTATGGGCTGCATCATATTAAATAGCATATTTGCTTGTCTGTAACCAAGTCTTTGCTTTGCTAATAAAAGTTCATTAAATAGATGAATATTACTATCACGAAAATGAGATCTTTGTAAAAGTTTAATTATATTAATTATTATTGCCTTGTATTATTTTACCTATATTTGAAAGCTTCTAAAAATGATGCTATTAATTTTTTAATATCTGAAAGGTTTTCCATTATTAATAAGTAGGTTTTTTTTTTTTTTTTTTTTTTTTGTGTGCGAAATGCGAGTTATATTTGTTGTGTATTATATTTTACAATTATGTATTTTTTGCATTAACTAAACTTAATTATTCGTAAATTGTAAAAATTAATGATCAATGTATGTGCAAAAAAATGTTCAATGTATATTATTCGTATTTTAGTAAATTATAGAACTCTTTATCCAAAAGATTGCAAAATTGTTGGCTACTAAGTTTGATGTCATGTCTTCCTTCACAGTCCAGTCTTGATAATTTGGTTTGTTCTCCTACAATAAAAGAACATTGCGATTAGTAGCTTCGGGGTTTCCTTTTGAGTAGAAAAACGTATTTGTTTATTTACCTTATAATTCAATGGGTTAATCTCTTCATTTTATGAAGAAATAGAGGAGTTTCCTCCTGATCTTAAATAACAAAATAAAAATAAAAATTTCTTGTCAAAAATTAAATATGAATTATTTACACCAAATATTTTTGTACTTTCTCATTGATCAATGTAATCTCTATACTTAAGTTAGTCATTTTATAATTTATATTGTGTCAATTTAACTCTTTGATCGAATTAAAGTTAAGTTTTTGATGTAATTCTTAACAGCAGAATCATGTTATATGCAATTAACCTACTACAAATCTCCTATTGACTCAATGTAACCTAATTCGTAGTCAAACCATTAAAAAATTCATTAATAACTTTATATAAATTTTACTATAAGAATTAAATTGACATAATATCAATTATATAAGGATTAAATTGACACAATTAACGACTAAATTAATACAATGAACAAAGTAAAGGGGACCTTTAGAGCCAATGACCCTAAAGTATATTATTTAATTAAAAAACAATTTTTTTTTTATCAAAATTAAAAAATAAATATCCTTTCGTGATAATTGACAATACATGAAAGAAATAAAAATGTAATACTATATATGATTGGAGTGAAATCAGCATCTCTCAATCGAAAAAAAAAAAATTACAAATAAATTAAATATCAACCAAAGTAAAATAAAGCAAGAAATTGCCATATAAATTGAAAATAACATACTTTAGAACGAAAATAAAATTAGGATAAATTATATATTAGTACTCTAAGGTTTAGTGTACTTATTTTGTAGTACACAATTTTGTGAAATAATATTTTTGTCCAAAAACTTATATAAATTTAATAAAATAATCCAAACAGCAATATGTAAGGGTGCAAATTAGTTCTCGCTTTCATTCTTTCGTATCGTTATTTAGACTATTTTATTAAATGCAGGTAACTTTTTGAACTAAAAAATTATTTTACAAAGTTTGTGGACTAAAAAAATTAATACACTAAACCTTAATGTATTAATATGTAATTTACCCATAAAATTATCCACTTGTTTTGTAAATTATAAGAGAACTTGTTTTGTAAATTATAAGAGAATTATACAAATTTTAAAACCTCTCAATTATAAAAGAACGCAAATGATGCAAAGATAAATTCATAAGAATTTATAGGGTATTTACGTTTTAATACTCTGAACTTTTTTTAAAATAATGAAAACGACTCTGATATTTTTTAAAATGACTTTTAATTTTTTTTATATTAATAAAAAGGCCCATGATGACGTCATTTTTTATTGACAGAGCTAACGTGACAACTGTTTTTTGTTAATGTCACAGTAAAATTTAAAAAATACCCTTTAATAATCATATATTTAAACAAATTAAGCAAAAACAGATAGTTTGTACATAATACAACATGTCCAATATTGTGCTTATGAGGTAAGAATAACAATATTGAAGGATACTTGTGTTATTTTACTGTAGCAATAATAAAAAAAATTAGTCAACACGTTAGATCTATCGATAAAAATAATATATGTATAATAAAAATAATTAGTTTATAAAAATAATTTATATTATTGTTTAAAATTTAATAATTATACAAATTAGATATTTAAATAAATTATTTTAAACATTTTTAAAAAGTTAAAAGCTAGTATCAAAAATTATTTTAATAATAGTATGAGAGTGTCTTTGATAAATTTAGATATTAGGAGAGTCAAATTAATTTTAGTTAATAGTTAAGAGGTATATTTAATAAGTTAGAAGTTTAAGAGTCTCACACTGATTTTAATCAATAATTGAAGATAATTTTAACATTGATCAATAATTCGAGAGATGTTTTTAATATTTATTCATAACTATATTCGAGTATTTATGACAATAATTAAATCTAATAATTAACCAGAAATTAAATTAAATTATTAAATGAAATAATGAATGGAAAATCGAGGGGTTTTGCTTGCAGAATTTATATACTCCCCACAATCCCAAAATCTCTCTGCTCTCTCTCTGTCTGTCTCTCTTCTTGTCTAAAATTTTCCTTCGCTAAATTCGAGATTATCTCTCTTCTTCTCTCTCTCTCTCTCTCTCTTCATTTTTTTTTAAATTTTGAACGAGAGAGAGAAAACCCACCAAACGGCTATCACTGACGCCCCCCACCCAACAAAACGTCGTCGTTTTCGTTTTCCGGCGGCCGGAAACTCTACGGTCCGATCTGGGTACTGATTATCTGGGATCGACGGCTCTGGTTTGAAACTGGGTAGTAAATAAAAAGGGAAATTATTGGCATTTTATTTGGGAAAGGAAATAATTAATTAATTTAGTTTATTGTTTTTGGGGAATTATTATGATGGCGGATGGGTATTATAGTTCGAAGAAGACTGATGATATATGTGATGATGTTTGTGGTCAGGTACATATTTTTGTTAGCAAATTTGAATTTTGTTCTCTATGCCCGTTTATTTATAGTAATATTATTGTTTAAGCAAAATTGTTAACAACAGCGTAAATTTGTGGCCGTTTGTTAGAGTATAAAACTATTGTTGGGCCTTTGGGACATATGATTCCTTGATATAGTATCAGAGCTTTATTGACCGAGAGGTCACGAGTTCGAATCTCAACCGCCCCTTCTTTCAATAGTAAAATAATTTAAGCACAAGGTATAAGGTGGGCTTGGGCACAATCCACGCTTCAAGCCTAATTGGCATTTGCGTGAGGGGGCATGTTGGGCATTCATCCAACATGCTTAAGCTTTTGGGACAGATAATTTTTTAACGCTGTTGTTCTTTACAAGTCATTCCTGTTTGATAATAATATATTTTACCCTGAAATAAGAACATCCTAATTGCAATTGATTTTGTTCTATTTAGTGTGAAGGCTTTTGTGGATGGAATTTGAATTGATGGGGTTAGGCATTCTGGATTGTTGCTAGATTTTGAGCAAATTTGAATTGAATGGTTTATGTTTTTCCTCGCCATTCTGCAATTGATTTTTTCCCCCATTTTATTGCGAATTTTCTGCTGTTTTTGAGGATGAAATTTGAATTGAGGGATTTTAGCTTTCTGGGATGAAATTTTGTTTTTTTATATTGTTGTTTTGGGATTGGGAGTTCTTCGGAAATAGTTTTTCTACTGGTAGCACCTTGTAATACCATGGTCAAACTTTGCCTCGGAAGGGAGCCTTTTGAGGCATTGGGTTCTGGTTGTTGTTGTTGGGTTGCTTTGATTTGAACAAATGGGGTTGTTTTGCATGATTCAATTGGTGCTTATGAAGCATGGAATTGGGATTTTGCTCTTGCCTTATCAAAACCTAGAAGGATGATGTTATTGGCAGTGAAAAATTGTTATTGATGGAGCAAGATAATAGTTTTCGAGGTGATTTTGTGGCTCATATTGTTTGTAAATCATATCATTGCTCTAACAATAACAATTTTAGTCCCAACAATAACAACTTCCAACCAAGAATTCATTGTATTTTGTACATTGAAACCTAAAATTCTTTGATGGGTATGTTTTGTTATCTTAGCTGGGCCTCATTTGCGTTTTAATATTTGTGGTTGACTCAAATTTTACTTTGTTTTGTGGGAGCTGCGATTTTGGTGGGTTCTTCAGATTGGTTTAATTGGCTGTTGTGCTATTTTATTGGGTCTGCTCTATTCCATTCATTGACAATATAATTTTTAAAATTTTCAATTTTTTTCAGTTTTTTTTAAATTTTTTCGATTAGTTTGATCCGTTGTGATGGTAGTTGGTATTCCTTTGAAATAGCCAGTTGAACTGATTTTTGCTAATCATTTAGGTTAAATTAAAATTGAATTAGTTGGTTCAATTTCTGAATAAGAGTTGTTTTTGTGGGATTTTAAAATCGTTCATGGACCTTCACCTAAAAACCTAAGCTTTCGAGAGGGATAGGTCCTCGATATGTTAACAAACTCTGTTAAACGAGAGGTCGTAGGTGTGAATTGTAACAAGCCCAAGTCTTAACATTAGTATAATTCAAGCAGAAGGTATAGGGTGATACAATGCAATATCTATAAATCGAATCCAATGGGAATTTGGGTGGAGTAAGGGGGACATGTTAGAATATAAAACCATTAGTTTGCCTTTACCTAACAACTTAAACTTTTAGGATAGTTGATTCCTTGATAGTTCTGACCTTTATTTCTTTCATTCTTTTTGTAATTCACAGCAGGGAACCCGCGGAGCATTGAGCATGACAAGAATTCGTTGCATTTTGAAAGGAATCGATCTGAAGACTATCCTTCTAATTTTTCTGGTAATACCGATCTGCGTATTTGGCATCTATATGCACGGCCAGAAGATAACGTACTTCTTCCGACCGTTATGGGAAAGACCTCCGAAACCATTCACTGAAGTCACACACTATTACAACGAGAACATTACAATGGAAACTCTTTGCAAACTTCATGGCTGGGGGATCCGCGAGTACCCTCGAAGAGTCTTCGATGCTGTTCTTTTCAGTAATGAAGTAGACATGCTAGAAATCCGGTGGAATGAGTTGTATCCTTACGTGACACAGTTCGTTCTTCTAGAATCAAACTCGACTTTCACTGCAATTCCAAAACCCTTGTATTTTTCCATCAATAGAGACCGGTTCAAGTTTGTTGAGCCTAGGTTGACCTATGGAACGATTGGGGGAAGGTTTAGAAAAGGGGAAAACCCGTTCGTTGAGGAGGCGTATCAGAGAGTAGCGCTTGATCAGTTAATCCGAATCGCAGGTATTGAAGATGATGACTTGTTGATTATGTCTGATGTCGATGAGATACCGAGCAGACATACAATCAATCTGTTGAGATGGTGTGATGAAATCCCATCAGTTCTTCATCTTCGTTTGAGAAACTATTTGTATTCTTTTGAGTTTAAAGTGGATGACAATAGCTGGAGAGCTTCAATCCACCGATACAAGCCTGAGAAAACTCGATATGCGCATTTTCGTCAGTCAGATTACCTTTTATCAGATGCTGGTTGGCATTGTAGTTTCTGCTTTCGCAAAATTCAGGATTTCATCTTTAAAATGAAGGCTTATAGTCACAATGACCGTGTCAGGTTCGCTCATTACCTTCACCCGAAAAGAATCCAAAACATAATTTGCAAAGGGGATGACCTTTTCGACATGCTTCCCGAAGAATATACGTTCAAAGACATCATTGGGAAGATGGGGCCCGTTCCTCGGTCTTTTTCTGCAGTTCATCTTCCTGCATATTTGATAGAAAATGCAGACAAGTACAAGTATCTTTTGCCCGGGAATTGCCAAAGAGAAACTGGCGAGCATTCTTGAAATGACCGCGTTATGTACAGAACGGGATGACTGTGACCCGTTAGAGGCAATCTCTCTTGTAAATGTTGCATTTCGAGGCGTTAGATTTTCATCCTAGATCGAGGAGTATCGATCTGCTGAGATCAAAGCTTGGTTTAGCGGGACATAACTTGATATTTTTTTTTTTTTTTTTATAGTATGATGATTGTAGATTAACTTGCCTCAGACTTTTCTGTACTGGGGTTTTTGATCTATATACTAGGCTAATTTATTCATGCATTTCATACAACTTACTTTTGTGTCCTAATGACTGTTTGATCTGCATCTTCTGATTGATTTTTCACCATCCGATGATGAGTTTATTAGTCTGGCTTCTTCACAACTCAAAATGTAGCGAAAAATTGATTAACTGAGTTTGGTTTTTTGATGCCTTTGCTTGTGAAATTTTTCAGTAAGTTAGCTAAGGAAGCAAGAAAAGCATGTTCAGAAATAGGGGCAGAATCAGGTATTGGTCTCTTCATTTTTAACCGCTTCTCTCTCCGGGTGAACCCAGTTGTGTTCAGGTCAGCTTATATGCACCTTAACTGAGTAAGCATTTGGGCTGTGTTAGTAACTTCACATGTCAGTTTAGTAAGAAATCTTACATCGAAGTTGTAAAAGAGGAGACCAATATATAAGTCTAATGAGCTAATTTAATGCCAATTGGGTTGAGGATAGAACCTCATTTGAGATTATATGCCGACCTCATATTTTCCAATTTATGGTTTGGGCCTAAGGTATGGTGAAACTATGCAATAAGGGTATTGTCAAGCCCAGCAAACCCTGGGGATAGTCAAGGGCCGTAGGACTCGAACCCATATCTGACATCTCATGAAATGCCATATCTAAGTGCCTGTCCACTAACTTTTCCATAAGAAACAATCTAAATCACTTTCCCATTAGGTTGGATCCACTATGTGATGTTAACAGTGAAGTTTGTTGTAACTTTCATCTTATATTCGGAGTCGATTGAAAATGGTTAGATAAGGAAAGAGATGGGAAACTAGAGGCTTATTTGCTTGTATTTGTCTCATATACATGAATGCCAACAAAAATTGATGTGTTCTGTCTATACTGTTTGTCCCCTCCTTTTCCATAAAGAAAATAAGAAGCTTAGTCTTGGCTGACTTCATTGAGAAAGCTATATGCCTTTTTGTAAATTTACTATTATTTTTAGAAACTCTTCTTATTTGGAAAATGATGTTGCCTTTTTGGGGGGTTTTTTTATGTGAGAAATAATATATTTTATAATGTTTTCTTTTTTTTTTTTTTTTAAATGTTCAAAATAGTTGAAATATGAATCCCTTTCCTTTCTCAGTTCTGTGATGATTTACATTAAGGATATGGAAGTATAAAGTCTCAAGAAAAAAGATGATTGATTTCTATTTGTTGAAAGATGGATTCTTAATTGATTTCGACACAGCACCCATTGTTATCCAAGCCCACCATCAGCCTCACCATCACCATCACCATCACCATTGGCCCCACCCTATTGTCACTCTTGTTAGAGTATAAATATATTTATAGTTGTTCACCAATCAATTTAAAATTTTGGAATAGGTGATTTCTTATTCTAGTATCAGGGTTTTGTTAACCAATAGTTCAACACAAGGTGAGGTGAGGTTGTAGACTATCACGCTTTTGTATGTTGGATATTTGCATGAGGGGACATTAGTTTGCTGTCAACCCACCACCGCTACCCCAGTTTCCCTACAATCCACCCTTTCTGAAAATCGGCTCTCTGGCCACCATTATCGGCCTGCTCCACCCATCACCACCCTCCAATACTTCCCTTCTCCATCGGTCACCCTCTCCTTTGCACGATGAGCCATCTGTTGGGAAAAATTCACACATCGAGCACAACGAAAAACAACAAAAATGAACACACAGTATGTTTATGTGGAAACCCACTCTCAACTAGAGAATAAAACCACGGGACCAAAAGGGGTACCAAATCCACTATGAAATTTAGGAATTACAATCTACAATTGAAACCCCCAAACCCATATTACAATCAACTTCAACAAATGTGACTATTGCACGGTAAGTCACCAACCCTCACCCAATGTAGCTTTGAACGGCAAGCCACCAGCCCTCGAATCAATATAGCTTTGCACGGCAAGCCACCAGCCCTTCCATAACATAGCTTTGAACGGCAAGCCACCAGCCCTCGCACAACGTAGCTGTGGACAGAGAAAGCTACAAAACTCTTTTTTACTTTCTCAATCAAGGCACCCGAGTACGACTCTCTTCATACTCGGGGTGCACCACTCTCACATGTCACCCGAACATGACTCTCTTCATGTTCGGGTAAACCCACTCAACATCAAAATACCACACAAACACTTTTCACTCAATTTTCCCCTACCCGGGTGCGCCCCGGGCACCCCTTTACAACACCTAACTCTTCTCTACATTTTTCTCTCTATCTCTTTCTCTCTAATTCTACACCATTCAACACTTCTTATTTATAATAAACCTAACGCTTTCAAATTTTAAAACAAAATACTATTTGGTACACAAAAGTCAAAAAAGACAACCCACTGCTTTACTTGTGGAAGTAAACTTTCAAACATATTATTTGGAAGATTCAACTGCCCATTTTTTTTTGTTTTTATTTCCAATTTACATATAATTAATTTTGGGATAAAAAATGTACCCAACACCGTCAACCCTCACTAGCCAACCACCCACCATATCCACCAGGGGCGGATCTACAATGTAAAAAATGGCGGCAGAGGCCCCTAATGAATTTTAGAAATATTAGACGGACATTATTTATTATCATTTATTTATAATAAAAAAATAAAAAATTAGCCCATTGCCTCCATTAAATTTCCAAGAGTGTCCTCGACCATTTAACTCTATTTATACTTAAATTTGTCTTTAGTGCCCTTGTAACTAGGATATTATACACAAATTTTATATAAATATATATATATATATATATATAAAACTAAGGATATACACTGAAAAACACGCATAAATTTCTCTCCATTTTCTTAACTTTACACAAGGCTACTACTTGTAAAATTTTAAAAATATGAGATTTTAATGTCTTATGTTTTATTTTTCCTAAAAATACTTCTTGAGCTCAGTTAAATTTTTGCCAACCAATATTGCATTTGTTTTGACCCTTGTCTATTTTTAAATGATATAATTTAGTACTATAATTATAGTAAGATATATGCAGTATTTACTTGATTTTAATATTTATTGCTTCCCAAACCTTTTTTTTTTCCTTTTTACCAATCATCACTCATTTTTCCCTTCTTCTCCTCTGCTTGCTATAAACCTTAAAACGATACTCAAAATCTCCAACTTTAGTGGTTGTTATTTCTCATAGGTGCCCCAGTGTAAAAATTTTATGGATCCGCCATTGAAACCCACCGCGGCCAACCCAATGTCACCTATACCCGCTATTGCCCTACATGTATTGTCTGCTCCCCTGAAACCAAGTTCAAACGTATTTAATGTTAGAAAATAGCTAAGTGCTCAAACACAGCAATGAAATAGAAAATGAGGAAAGATCTTACAAAACAATGTATTTGCGCCATGGAGCGAGCCATTGTCCTAAAGGATGATTTCGTTGCTGCAAGGATGCATACAATATAATTGGTGGCCGTTCTCTAGGATTAACACGATTCGACCTTTAACATGCACTTGTTAGAAGGTGGGTGGGATGCCAAGAGAACTTTGCCCAGAAGAATATCAAGGAGGTAGTAGATGGGGATGAGAGTTCAAATTTTTGGATGGATTGCAAGACTGGACAAGAAGCAAATTTATAGCATGGGAGGTGACCGTTGAGAAGAGATTTCATTGGAGCAGTAATGGCCAACAGTCAGCTGCTTTGGAGCAAAACACAAGGGGAGAGAGAGAGCTATCTTGAAAAAACTAGAGACAGAAAGGGGCGCATAAAAAACAGTAACGCCATCAGAATTATTGTGGCAACAATTGCCAGGATAAAAATAATCGGCTAGGAAAATAATTGCCACCCTCGCCCGGCGTGGTTCCCATCTATCTCTTATTCTCAACTTAATTCAAGACTCTATTTCACAAGGTCATATTTAAGGTAGCCTTTCCTTGAATAAATTTCCAATACGATATATGAGACATAAGATAAATGCTTTAATTTTTTCAATATATGACAAATAAGCTTTGTTACATTTTCAACATTTAACCGGCATGACTTTAAGAAGGAAGTCATGTTCTTTTTGGATGGGGTTGACTTGAGATGCATAATGCACAGTTTATACAACAACAACAACAACAACAATCCCAGTACTTTGCGGCTCCCGCTAAAGCAGGGTCTGGGAGGGGTATATGTACGCAGCCATACCCCTTCCGAGTGGAAAGGAGACTGTTTCCGAGGACCCCCATCCTGAAGTACAGGAGCGCCTGCAAATAAAACCATCAATTTATCGCCAAATGAGTGAAGGAAATAGACATGCAAGCATTTAAATATGTATGTAAACCAAGAAAATAACTGAATCATCAGAGGATAAACTAATCAGCATATAAGTGCACCACTTGCGGCTATGACTGCCTAGGAATCTTAAACTACAAGTCGCTCGCCGCCCTATTCTACCCTGCCACATCCGCTACCTTTATGCTAGCCCTCCATCGTGCCCTATCTGAGGCCATCTCCTCTCTGAGGTTTAGGTGAGTTAAGACGTGATAGATCGTCTCCAGCCAACTCTTCTTATGTTTATAAAGTAATACTCAACAATAGTTTACAGTCAGGCATATTCGTATGTTATGTCGTTTTCATAATCATCAATGGCCTATTCTATAATTAATTTCCATTCATATATATGTGCCACTCACATTAGAAAATAATAAATTATACGATTTGGGTTTTTATATATAGTTTGACTACTTCCATTTCATCGTGCTCATTTGTTATTACATATTTTTATTTCAAAAATGGTACCCTTAAAAATTATTAATTTATGAAAATTATTGTTGAGTATTGCTTTATATATATATATTTATCAACAACAGACTCAGTGCCTCAAGGGCTCCCGCCTAAGTGGAGCCTAAGGGTGGATGTACGCAGCCTTACCCCTTCAAGGTATAACCATACCAAGAAGTTATTTCCGAGAACTCCCAACTTTATAGGGTTGGCAATACGAGGATTTCTCAGGAGGTCACCCATCCTGGTACTACTCTCGCCTAAGCATGCTTAATTTTGGAGTTCTCATGGGATTCAGTACATTAATGTCTGGTAAATGAACCCCATATATATATATATATATATATATGTTACGTTTTTCTACATCTATCCAAATTTAATGTAAAACCCTAACCACTAAACATATCTAAATTGAAATTTAGGGCGAGAGAGTGTCGAACCCCAAGGGCTAAGAATACGTGAATTTATTTTATGACCTAAATTTATTTGAGGAAAATATAGAGAATTTTGTGTTAGATAATCTAAAGAAACGATAATTTAACTAAGGTATTCTACTTCTAAATGGGAAAAGTATATAAATTGGAACCTAAAGTTTTGAATCCATTATTAGCCAATTATTCTTGCATTAACTCTTAAATTGGGATTATTGATTATCACATGGGTAGTGGTTTAGGTTACAAGCTTCAACCTACAAAGATGATGTTGTTTGTATTGCGTATTGACCCTATCTAACTAAAGCATAAGAAAAATAGGCTCTACCTAACGTATTGACCTTATCTAACTAAAGCATAGGGAAGAAGATAGACTTTAATTAACAATTCGGTGAATACTATTGCTTGATTAATTAATCCTAAGGCTACAAGCACAAAGAATTAATTTATAAATATCAACATCAACGATCAAAAGTTACAAACTCAATAATCATCTCAATTGAATAAACGATAAAAAATGTTGATAAAAAATGTTATACTTCAAAGTATTTATCTCAATCAAGTAATTCATGTAAACAATTAAATTAACCCAAATTAAACATAATATAAAAGTAAAAAAAGTCACTTCATCTAATCCTAAAGAGCAACTTAACTCTCCGTCAAAGATGAACTGGTGAAGGATAATTACGAAAGCAATTTAGGGTTTGAATACATTTACCTTCCTAGCCTTAAGCCCTTTATTAGCTCAAAGGGCATTATAGTATATATATTTGTAAAGAGCCCTACTGCATTGTCAATTCATTCATTCAAGGTAATGTCTTCTCAAATATTCCTTTTCCATTGGTTTTCACAGTTCCATCAAGTTACTCATTACATGTGGATAGAGGCGCCTACGGGCCGGGCTGGGCCAGCCCCAGGCCTAGGCTCGTGGGCATGCTTGCCATCCGGGCCTGGGCCTAGCCTTGGCCAAGCGAACCTGGCCTCCTTCTTTTTTTTTTTTAAATATATATAATTTATATATCTATATAAATAATATAATATATAATACAATTATAATAGTATATTATAAAATTACAAATATATATTTTATAAAATTAAATGTATTATTACTTGTTAAAAAAGCACAACTATAATAATATAATAGTATGTTATAAATTATAAATATAATTTTATAAAATTAAATGTATTATAATTTATTAAAAAATATAATTATAACAGTATAAATATAAAATATAACCATAAAATAAACTATAAATACCCAAATGGGCACAAAATATTGGGGGTAAAAGCCCAAATGGTCCATGCCCAGGCCCATGCTCATGCGGAACCTGACCCAGCCCATTGACCACTTGTACATGGGGGTGTTTATAAATCTCCAGGCCACATGTTCATATAATTTGTTGGATTATTTAGGACATAAATCCTCGTATTTTATGCATTTTGTGTTTTTAGTTTTTGTATCTTTAATTGTGTAAATTAAGTTTATTTATATTTTACGTTGTATCAATTTAGTCAAAATAAAATTGTCATTAAATTGATGACACAATTTTCAATGGTTGGGTCACCGATGGTTTTAAATTAGGTTAACACATAAATTTGTATTGGTAGACTTGCATCTTACAAGACTGAGTACATTATTAAGTTAACTTTGATTAAAATCATAATAAGACTAAATTGATATAATATAAGTTGTACAAGAACTAGTTTGACATAAAAAAGTAAGAAGACAAAATTAAAGAAGTTGGAAAATTGAGAATCTCCTGGGAGCTCCCCTGGTTGGGGAGGAGGTGTGCCACACTGAGATCACGGGTTCAATTCTCATTCCCTCCTCCCCCTTCTTAGTGTGACCCAAAAAAAAAAAAAAAAGAAGTTGAAAAATTATATATCGAGACGGTTCGCGTGGGACATATATATTCACTTGGAGGAAAATCACAAGCGCTAAATTTACCATGGCTAGGGGTTAAATCAAGTTAGAACCCGATATCACTAACCTCAACCAATTCCCTATTGTCTCATTGGCATTTTCCAATACGCCGTCACCGAATCCCATTAGAACTCCGAAGTTAAGCGTGCTTGGGCGAGAGTAGTATCGGGATGGGTGACCTCCTGGGAAGTCCTCACCCTCAGGTTGGAGGCACCCGGAAACAGCCTCTCTTCAGGTTAACACCCTGAAGGGGGAAAGCTGCGTACATTCCCCCCCCCCCCCCCCCCCCTCGAGTGTGACCCAAAAAAAAAAAAAAAAAAAGAAGTTGGAAAATTATATATTGAGACGGTTCGCGTGGGACATATATGCTCACTTGGAGGAAAATCACAAGCGCTAATTTTACCATGGCCAGGGGTTAAATCAAGTTAGAACCCGATATCACTAACCTCAACCAATTCCCTATTGTCTCATTGGCATTTTCCAATACGCCGTCATCAGATCCCATTAGAACTCCGAAGTTAAGCGTGCTTGGGCGAAAGTAGTACCAGGATAGGTGACCTCCCGGGAAGTCCTCACCCTCAGGTTGGGGGCACTCGGAAACAGTCGCTCTTCAGGTTAACATCCTGAAGGGAGAAGGCTGCGTACATCCCTCCCCTCCCGCGCCCGCGCGCGACTCTGCGTAGGCGGGAGCCCTTGAGACATTGGGTATGTTCCTGACTTCAATTTGCAATTAATATGGACTCTATCAATGCTCTAATGAAAGTGACTTCCACAATTAAATAAACAAAAATAAAATTATGAACCCAACTCAAGTGGCTGTGGGGTGGATCAAAGTGAAACACTCTTCAAACACCTTACCTTAAATGCTGAAGAACTGAGAATTAAGGTTGGAGATAGGATTAAGAGCTTAGAACCTATCTTGAACTCGATTTAATCAAGTGATTCACATTACAACCTTGACTTAAGAAAACTCAATCACGTTCAAACCTAACAAGATTAAGATGGAGAAAACCAATTTGAATCACCAATCCAAGACTAATTTAATCAAGCTCTAGGCTTGACTGTCAAAACCTTGGACAATAAGTAAAATTCACTGTAAAGGCTAAATGCAATAAACTACGACAGAAAGCATATGAAATATACCTTCTTGAGCACATCACTGACACTATAATTGTATTGCAAAAGCAATGATAAATTACAGTAGTAAGTATTTCTACAAAAAAAAAAAAGAAAAAAAAAATACAAGAGTACGTTAAAATGTAAGAGAAACACTTCTGATTTCATTAGGAAACTCTTACCTAAATCTTCGATTCCCTAATTTATAGATCATAAAATTACCCACAGATTTAGTTGTTATTTGGTTCCTATATAGCCTAAACTATATCCGAAGACCAGGCTTGGATAACCTAAGTTATTAGTTGTATTGTTTGAAAAAAAAAATGTGTCGTTTTGGTAAGTAAATATTTAAAACATTGTGTTTTAATTTATAAATATCAGATATTTTACATGGCATTTTAGTAAATATTATGTATAGTTTAAATGTGTTTTTACTTTAATTACAAAAATGTCCCTGCCCTTTGCCGGCACTGCCCGTGTTGACCTCCCATGCTGCCTGTGTCCTTGCCTGGCCAGCTGTACCCCATTGCATTTATGAAGCTTCCAAGGGAAGCTTTCCCATTTGAATTCTGAAGACCTGGATCAGGCCATGTGTCGCCAATCCCACGGCCAAAATATGGGTATGTTTGGGCTAATCTGAGCCCTTGATTCACTCGCATTGAACAACCCTCGATAAGCCACATGTCAGCATCTTGGGGCCTGATTTTGTGTTTTCTTGGAAAGATCTGGGCCATTGTTTTGAGTTGTTTGGACGGCTGGGATGAGAGAGGCTTAGATAGTGCCTTGGGCCTATTTAAAGCCCATTTTTCACAGAAGAAATATTAGAACCTCATTTACAACCATTTCTCCTTCCTCTTCCCTCGCGGTGGCTCTCCAAGGTGTTCCTAGGTCCCCCCCCCCCCCCCCCCCCCCCCCCCCCCCCCCACAAGGGTTACTCTGCTTCCAAGATCCATTAATGGTGAGTTGCTAAGCTATTGAGTCTGTGATCCATGAAGTGAGATCAAGAACGGCTTTGATTTCGGGCCGTGTTGTATTGTAGCACTAAGCTGGAGTAGGTATACCTTCCTTACTCTCTCTCTTTAAGTTCTTCGTTTCATTTGTTGAGTTCGTTGATTTAAAGAGAAGTTTGTAATTAATAGCTTTGGCTTTGATGGAAAGTGCCTTGTAAATGTATCGGTTGTAACTTTTGGTTTATAATAATAAAGTAGAGCTCTCTAGTGATAGGGGAAACCGTGGAGTAGGACTGTTAGGGCCGAACCACGTAAATCTATCTGTACTCATTTTATGTTTCATTTGTTTCTTCTATTGTCATTTGTAAGCTTAATCTCGAATTTTAGGGCAGTATTTTGTCAACGTTTTTCAAAGATCCTAAAATCAGTAATGATTTAGTGAAGTTTAACAAGATAACTGTTTAACAAGCAAAGTTTAAGTCTAAGTTTGTTAAGATCAGTTTTAACGTTAAGATTATCAAGATCAATGGTTCACGGTTTTGTCACAACAAGTGGTACTAAGCATTTTAGGTTGCGAAAATCATTTGAAAAAATGGCTACGAAATTTGAGATTGAGAAGTTTGACGGGAAGAACGATTATTCTCTTTGGAAGATCAAGACCAAGGCGCTGCTGATGTCCCAAGGCGTAGGATCTGCTCTACTGGCACCTGAAAAACAACCTTCTCATCTGATAGAGAAGGATAGGGTAGACATGGAGGAAAGGGCTTATGGTACTCTTGTTATGTGTTTAGATAGTAATGTTCTTCCTCTTGTATCCTCTAAAAATACTATTGCTAAAATATGGACTAAGCTAGAAGAGATATATAAAACTGAATCACTGTCTAATAGGATATTATATATGGAAAAGTTCTTCATGTTTAGGATAGAGGAAAATAAACCATTAGACGTCTCTTTAGATCAGTTTAATAGAATCTTACAGGACCTAAAAAACGTTAATGTCACTATAGAAGATGAGATTCAGGCCATTATATTGTTATGTGCCTTGCCTAAGTATCTTAGAGCTTTTAAGGATACTTTTAGGTATGGTAGGCAAAAGATCTATCTAAGTGAAGCAACACAGGCACTTAGGAGTAAGATTCTAGAACTGAAAAGAGAGGAAAAATAGTTACATTCTAGCAATAGTGGTGAGGGACTGACAGTGTGAGGAAGAACTAATAACAGAGTGAATAACACTAACAAAAGAAGATCTAAGACTAAACATCATTCACAATCTAAAGGTAGAACGAGCTTATCGAAAATAAAATGCTATGAGTGCAATAAGTTTGGTCATATAAAAGAAAATGTCTAGAGAGGACTAAAGCACCAGGAATAGAAGATAATGTGGTTTCATTAGAGTCTGATCATGCTGACGTATTACATGTTTCGTGTGACTTATCTGATTCAAATGTTGTATGTGAGAAATCTGTCTGTGCTGATGGTGAATGTGATAATTCAGATCATGTTAATGCTTTGTCTGTCAACTCTGATGCATTAGAACATGAATGGGTGTTAAATTCTGGATGTAGTTTTCATATGACAACTAGTAGGGTAAATTTTATTGATTACAAACCAGTTAACGGGGGAAGAGTACTGTTAGGAGATAATAGGGGCTGTAAAATAACAGCAATAGGGTCTGTCAAAATTCATTTAACTAATGACACGGTGTATGTCCTTGAAGATGTTAGACATGTTCCTGACCTACACAGGAACCTGATTTCCTTAGGTCAGTTGGACCTCAAAGGAATGACTTTTAGGGCCATGAATTCAGAATTTAGAATCTTGAAAGGATCCTTGATTGTCCTAAAAGAGGAACTTAGAAACCGTCTCTACGTGTTGAAGGGTAGGATTGTCTCGGGTGAATCACATGTCGTTGTTAAAGCAAATCCTACTAATATGTGCCATAGACGTCTTGGACATGTTTTTGAACGTGGGTTGTGTGAGCTGTCAAAACATGGAATGCTATGTGGTGACGCTATTTCTAAGCTTGATTTATGTGAATCTTGTATTTTCGGTAAATAGCATGGGTTAACGTTTAAGGTATGTAAATACACGACCAATGTGCCACTAGATTATGTACATTTTAATCTGTGGGGACCAGCTAGGGTCACCACATTAGGTGGAGCTTCATATTTTCTGTCCATTGTAGATGATTATTCTTATAAAGTCTGGATTTATCTTATGAAATACAAAGATGATTGTTTTCCTAAATTTGTAAGATGGAAAAATCGGATAGAAAACTTAACAGTGAGAAAAATCAAAATACTAAGAATAGATAATGGAATGGAATACATTAATTTAGAATTTGAGGAATTATGTGCTAAAAATGGTATAAAACATCATAACACTGTTAGGGGTACGCCACAACAGAATAGGGTTGCTAAATGAATGAATAGGACTCTGGTAGATAGGGTACGGTGTATGCTATTTGCATCAAGCCTAGGAAAACAGTTTTGGAGGGAGGCTGTCAAAACAGCATGCTATTTAGTAAATAGGACACCCTCAACAAGAATAGATTTTAAGAAACCAGAATAGATGTGGAAGGGGAAGCCTGCTGATTACACTAATCTAACAGTATTAGCTGTGCTACGTATGCCCTTCAATCCGAGGGTAAGCTAGAACCCCGGGTAGCTAAGGACATGTTTCTAGGGTATCCTGACGGTGTTAAGGGTATAGGATAAGAGTCATAGAAGGAAATCGAACCAGGGTTATTATAAGTAGAGGTGTCACCTTTAACGAGTTAGACATGCCCTACTTAGCTGAAAATAATAACCAGATTCCTAAAAACTGGACGTTCGAATCCGATAGGTATGCATTCAAAATTAACCAACCTGAACAGACCTATCAAAATAGGATTGTTGCAAAAAATAAATAAATAAATAAAAATGAACCAGAACAGGTAGAACAATTTCAGGATGCAGGAAGTGCTAATAGGAGCATTGAAAATGAAACTAAAAATGAAATAATAAATAAAAATGTGCTAGGCAACTATTGATTAGCAAGGGATAGGGTAAGGAGGGACATAAGACCTCCAAATAGGTTAGGATTTGCTGATTGTATAGCATATGCCTTAAACATAGCCCTTTAGTATGTAGAATTAGAACCCATTAGCTACAAACAGACCATGAACAGCCAGCATTCAGCAAAATGGTTGAATGCTATAAAGGCTAAAATGGAGTCCTTGAGGAAGAACGAGACTTGGACACTAGTGCCCAAACTTGTGGGCAAGAGACTAGTGGGATCCAAGTGGGTCTTCAAAGTTAAGGAACCTAGTTTGCCTTCTAAGAAACCTAGGTTTAAGGCAAGACTTGCAGCTAAAGGTTTCACGCAAAGATAGGGCATAAATTATAACAAGATTTTCTCGCCCGTAGTCAAACACACAACAATTAGGGTATTGATGGCCTTAACTATGAAACTTGACCTGCACTTAGAACA
The DNA here is from genome assembly GCA_018398585.1 of Simmondsia chinensis. Classification (NCBI taxonomy): domain Eukaryota; kingdom Viridiplantae; phylum Streptophyta; class Magnoliopsida; order Caryophyllales; family Simmondsiaceae; genus Simmondsia; species Simmondsia chinensis. The sequence goes on along the minus strand of JAGTTD010000002.1, from coordinate 6,962,955 downwards.
ATTGGATGTCACTATTGCTTTTTGCATGGGGAACTAGAAGAAGAAATCTACATGTCCCAACCTGAGGGTTTTGTGGAACCCCGAAAAGAAGTATTCTTATGTAGGCTGAAAAAGTCCTTGTATGGACTGAAACAGTCCCCAAGGCAATGATATAGGCGGTTTGACCAATTTATGACTAAAGTAGGTTTCACTAAGTCGATTCATGATGTGTGTTTGTTTGCCAAAAATGTGGAATCTGATTCTGTGATTTACTTGCTGATTTATGTGGATGATATGTTGATAGCTAGCAAATGCATGCCTGAGATAAACAAATTAAAGACATTGTTAAACCAGAATTTTGAGATGAAGGACCTAGGACAAGCTAAGAAAATATTAGAAATGGAGATAAATAGGGATCGCAATCTGAAAACGATACAATTATCTCAAGCTAATTACTTAGAAAAGGTCACTAAAAGGTTTAACATGTCTGATGTGAAACCTGTAAAAGTTCCCATTGCACAACATAACAAATTTTTAGCAGAACAGTGTCCTAAGAATGAGCAGGAGATGGCTGATATGAACAGTGCACCGTATGCGAATGCTATTGGGTCAATTATGTGTGTGATGACGTATACTAGACCTGACTTAGCATACCCCATCAGTGTTCTTTCCAGATTCATGAGTAATCCGGGAAAAGAACATTGGAATGGGGTAAAATGGCTATTACGGTACATAAAAGATACAACGGACCTAGGACTTATGTTTGGTAGAACAGGTACTGACCTAAAACTCTTAGGTTACACCGATAGTGACTTTGGTGGAGATTTAGACAAGCGTAAGTTCACCAACTAATATATTTTTTCTTTGAATGGTGGAGTTGTCAGCTAAAGATCTAAGCTTCAGTCAGTGACGGCGTTGTCAACGATTGAGGCTGAGCTCTTGGCGCTGTCGGTTTCCATCAAAGAAGGTATCTGGCTGAGCAAACTTCTAGCTGAACTGAAATTAGGGCTAGGGATACGATGTATCTACACCGACAGCCAATCCGCATTAGCGCTGAGCAAAAATCTTGTATTCCACGATAAGAGTAAACATCTTGCTATTAGGAGGGACTTTGTAAAAGAACAGTTAAGATCTGAAATGATAGAACTGCTGAAAATCTCAACAAATGAAAATCTGGCCGATATGGGAACTAAGGCCATGCCACTAACTAAGTTGAATATGTGCATCAACTTAGTTCAGTCTGCATGAGATCCTGGAGGAGACTAGGATCCAAAATATGATTTTGTCCCCCCTATTATCAGAGAGAGTCCAGTAATTAGACTAAATAGGAACCATGTGGAGAATTGTTGTTATTTAGTTCCTATATAGTCTAATCTATGTCCGAAAATAAGGTTTGGATAACTTAAGTTATTAGTTATATTATTTGAAAAAAAATGCATCATTTTGGTAAGTAAAATATTTAAAATATTTTGTTTTAATTTATGTTAAAATATCAGATATTTTAAATGGCATTTTGGTAAATATTATGCAAAGTTTAAATGTGTTTTTTACTTTAATTACAAAAATGTCCCTGCCCTTCTGGCTGCCCGCGCTGCCTGTGCTAACCTCCCATGTTGTCCGTGTCCTCGCTTGGCCAGCTATACCCCATTGCATTTATGAAGCTTCCAAGGGGAGCTTTCCCATTTGAATTTTGAAGGACTGGTTCAGGCCACGTGTCGCCAATCCCATAGCCAAAATATGGGTATGTTTGGGCAAATCTGAGCCCTTGATTCACTAGCATCGAACATCCCTCGATGAGCCACGTGTCAGCATCTTGGAGCCCGATTTCGTGTTTTCTTGGAAAGATCTGGGCCGTTGTTTTGACTTGTTTGGATGGCTAGGATGAGAGAGGCTCAAATAGTGCCTTGGGCCAATTTAAAGCCCGTTTTTCACTGAAGAAAAATTAGAACCTCATTTACAACCCTTTCTCCTTCCTCTTTCCTCTTGGTGGTTCTCTAAGGTGTTCCTAGGGTTCCTCTGCTTCCAAATAGTAAGTTGCTAAGCTGTTGAGTAATGTGATCCACGAAGTGAGATCAAGAAGGGCTTTGATCTTGGGCCGGGTTGTATTGTAGCACTAAGTTAGAGTAGGTATACCTTCCTTACTCTCTCTCTTTAAGTTCTTCATTTCATTTGATGAGTTCGTTGATTTAAAGAGAGGTTTATAATTAATAGCTTAGATTTTGATGGAAAGCGCCTTGTAAATGTATCGATTGTAACTTTTGATTTATAATAATAAAAGTAGAGCTCTCTAGTGGTAGGGAGAACCGTGGAGTAGGCTAGTTAGGGCCGAACCATGTAAATCTCTGTGTACCCGTTTTATGTTTCATTTGTTTCTTTTATCTTCGTTTGTAGCTTAATTTCGAATTTTAGGGCAGAATTTTGTCAATGTTTTTCAAAGATCCTAAAATCAGTAACTTCAGGGCAGCATTTTGTCAATGTTTTTCAAAGATCCTAAAATCAGTAACGATTTGGTAAACTTTAACAAGATAATTGTTTAACGAGCAAAGTTTAAGTCTAAATTTGTTAAGATCGATTTTAACATTAAGTTTATCAAGATCAACGGTTCACGGTTTTGTCACAACAGATTTTAAAGAGCAAATTTTCAATTTTCATTTAAATAATGTAAGAACTTGGATGTGTGGTGCACATCACCATCATACCTATATATGGACTCTCTACACATTTAGTGGCTAAACAAAGTCCATTATTTCTCCTTTTCTTTTCTTTTTTTTTAATTTTTCTACTAACAAAAACATGCGGAGATCTAATATTCCCATACATGTTTCTTAGAATCTCCTACTTGAACCTCACATTGCCAAAGTGCTAGTCTATGTTATCTCATATGTGACACCCAATTGCCTACCCAAACAGTCATATTGAGTAGGTTGTTGGGTAAAATATAGGGTAATACTTTTATTATTGTGGTAGAGGTAATACCTGCTAGGGATGCCTTCTTGTATAGGGTGAGGCAGTTTTTGGCTCGTATTTGATTTCGATAGATATTATAACTACTGTTTAAGGCACTAAGATCTTAAGTCTCAAGTTCGATCATGTCTCTTTCATTGACTGCTAGAAAGAAGCTAACAGATTGGCAGATTAGTTGTCCCACACTAGTGCCATTGTGGGGATCATCCTCCGCACAAGGCCCTCCTCTTCCTCATTCGTGCTAATGTCTTTGGATCCCCACTGAGAAGAGGGTATCCTTAAAGGGTTGTCTGAATTTAAGTACTTTTCTCTCTTAAGAAACTAGAGTTTCGCCTTTCGTTGCCTCTTCCGAGTCAGAAGAGGTGGTTTTTGACTTTTTGGGCCTTGCACTTAATCCCTCTGCACCCTAGCTTCATTGTCTTTAGTTTTAGGCGGCATCTTCCCTTTTTTTGTGCATTTTTTTGTTGTTTCCTGTATTTTTTATGTACGTGCTAGTGATTCGAGTTTAAGGCTCCGTTTGTTTTGATGGAAAAGTAGAATCTAGGAATTGATTTTTCTTCGGAAAGGTTTTCCAAGGAAATATAAATTCCGAGTGGGATTCTCCGTTGTTTGTTTCACAGGAAAACTCAATTCCCCATTGTGATATCTTCTTATCTGTTTTAAAAAAATATTTTTTACCAATCATTTTATATCTTTTTATAGGACAATGTAAGTAATAATACAACATATATGAAGTAAAAAATTAAAAAGCTAACTATCAAAGCTGTATAAATTAGAAAAATTGCTTCTTAGGTATTCTAAAATTTGAGCATTTATCATCTAAATACTCTGTCATTTTAATATATACAATGAGGTGTCATGTGATAAGAAATTTTATCACTTGTGTATATACTGTGTAAAAATCTGGTAAATTTTTATTAAAATTTGACTAATTTTTGTCAAAAAACTGATGATACAAATATTATATTATCAAAAGATTGTCCACATTCTAACAAAAATTACTTATATATAATCAAAAAATGTGTCATGTTAGCATTTTTGGACAAAAGAAATTATTACATTATGATATATGATACATATAGATTGCTATTTTCATTTAAAACATACTAAATTTTGGCAAGAGATACCTGATTTATGAAAAAAAATTTAAACTTTAGGATACATCATTATATATTACTGAAATATCATAGTACCTATGTAATAAATGCTAAAATATTACCTAGATAATTTTCTTCTATAATATTATATAATAATTCAACTTGATTAAAGTTGTTCTGTTGCAACAATAACAAAGTAATATTCAAGTTGTTTTTAATTATTCAGTCTAATTCTTGTCCGATGTTGTGATGTTAAATGCCTACAGTGCAGTCTGGTTGATTTTGATTCAATCTCAATTTGCATGATAATTATCGCGAAGGTTTTCGAGCCACTTAGAATCATGACTTCCCCCGTTTTGAAAGGGAAGTCATTTTCCCTCATTTGAGGGAAAAGGTTTGACTTACCAAACAAAGGAAAACGGGAAAACCACTTCCTAGAATGTGGTTTTCCCCTGAAACAAACGGAGCCTAAATATCTTGGCGTTCTACTGATTTTATATAACGCGTGTCACCATTGGTGTTGTCTTTCATCAGGCCAGTCAAGGTGTTTCAAGGCATCAATTTCCAATAGTTTAGGAGTTCATCTTTTTTTCACGATAAATAGCGACAAGAGTCGAGAGACACAACAGGCAACTCAAACAAACGAGTCCTGAATCAACCCGTGTAAGGACGGGGATTAAAACAATAGAAAATAGAACAGACAGGGATACATGCAAAAATGGGCAAATACTAAGAGTCTCAAACACCACTAAGGGGACATGACAAAACAAAAGACAGGAATATTGGATAGTTAAGCCCTTAATTAATCTATCTAACCAAATCACTCAGTATAAGCGGATCATAGCCATCAAAACCTAGCCCTAGTCTTTTCCCCACCTCCAACGTGCGCTCCGCATCAAGGATCTTACCTGCATCATTAACACTATCGCCCCTTTTCATCATATTCCTCTTTTTTGTTTGCCAGAGCCTTTCGCAGATCTATCCAGATGTTTCTTCCTTCTTTTCTTTTGGCTGATCATATCGGTTTTTCCTACTATGTTCTTCTCATCGATCCATTGTCGAGATAAAGGAGACATTGAATTTAACATATTTTCATACCTAAATGTCCAAATCTCCCAAAAACTGCTGCGCGGTGGAGATTGAGATTTTTCTTCTCCTTACTAAAATCTAACAATAAAGTCTTGTACTAGAGTTTTGACTAAAAAAGATTAATATATAGGCTGAATAAGATATTATCTCTAGGTACAATTAGTTTTACGATAAAATATTATTATATATGGACCTCATATATTAACTTTAAATTTGAGCTTTTTTTTTTTAAATGAAAAGCTCGAAAACAAAACTATTCATTAAGATCAAAAAGACAGGTATCCCTTACGGCGGAGGAAGGAGAAGAAACCGGACAACGAGTACAAGAACCCAGTTTATGAGTTACAACAATCTCATGAGCCACCCTATTAGCTGCTCTAGCGATCCAACAAAAAAAACAGGAAAAGAAAATTATATCTTAGGAGATTAATATCAGAGACTGCATCATCTATCTCCCATGGTGGCCGGTCATTCTCATATGATAGAGCTTGGATAAGCCTTTGGCAGTCAAACTCAAAAATAACATAACTAAATCCTCTTAAAAGAGCAAAACGATACGCACACCTAATAGCACGGCTCTAAGCTATAATAGCAAACCCAACCAAATCAAAACCACGACAGCCATCAAGATCATTTGTCATGTCAGCAATTTGAAAAAAAGATCAACAAATTCAAATAGAATATGCTTATGTATTATCGAAATTACGTTTCATTTTAACATTCTTCGATGAAATTCTATTGAATATAATTCCCTCTTCATTTCACTAAGTTTGGTGAAAAGGGTCAAATTTTGTTTTATTTTGCATCACCAAATGCCCTATAACTCTAACCCATCGCTCCTTTTTGGTGCACTTTTCATCTCTTTTTTTTTGTCTTTTTTTCTTTATTTTCTTCTTTGTTTTCTCACCCAAAAAATTTGTCCATATGTTATCTTGCCTTCAGATTGAAGCAATTGCTTTTTTTATATGTTCATAAGAAGATTATGAATTTTAGTTGCTAGAAAATCGTTAGCTAGAGACTGAAAATTGGGGATAGAAAATATATGGGTTAGAGACGGTTTGGTGGCTGATAAGAGACAAGATAAATTGAAAACGATATAGAGACAGATTTGTGATGAAACAAAATGTTTCAATTTCATCTCAAGAAGTGGGTACTGCAGTAAATTTGAGTTTGTGATGATTTTGAGACAGGAGATTACTGTCCCAAATATAATTTACTAATGGTTCTGAAATGTAAAAACCAACCTTAACAAATGTTTCTAAGACTAGAGACATACCCATCAACAAAAATAAGAAACGATGTCTATATCTAATAGAGACAGCTTTGAGATCGAAGCCTCCATCTCTAAATTTAAAATCTTTGGATAAACTCTACCATCTAGCAAACCTATCTCTATTAGACATGGGTTTAAGATGGTACGTCTCATATAACTTGAATTTCATAGGGAACATTTGAATTTGATATGGTTTATGTTATCTCAAAGTTATAGGCTTTACAAATTTAAAACCTTATCTGGAATCCATCTCATTTTCTTTATAGAAATGGTGTTCCATCTAAATTCAGTGCCTAAAGTGTATTATAAGAATATTTTAAGTAAGCAACAAAATTGTTTTCTTTCTGAAGAGAAAACAAACAAATTTCTCAAAGAAGTTATTCTTAGCGAGCTGCATTCGAGGGCAGGAAGATCGCTCCACCAAAAAAAATAATATAATAACTAAGCCAACAATCCAATAGGATACTCTTTATTGCACTCCTGTAATGCCCCCTTCATGTGTAGAAAATAGGGTTTCAAGTTCTGCCGAAAGATGTGTGGTTCAGATTGCTCTCCACATTGATGGACCGCTTATTGGTAGATGGGCTTGGGGATGCTCAATCTCAGCATCCCTCGTTGTTTCTACAATGCTCCCTTTGATGGTACCCTCCTCCCTTCCAGATCAAGCCAACCAACATCTTCCTCCTCCCTTACCATGGATCAAGGGCTCTAGGGCCAACCTAATCGAATCTCATGATCAAACGCCCCCGCATGATGACCAAGTCCGGGATCCCGCAAGTAGGGGTGTAAACGATCCAAGCCGCTCGTGAGTAGCTCGAATAAAACTCAACTTGAACTCAAATTAACCAAGTTCAAGTTCGAGTATCAAAAGATACTCTATTAATAAATGAGTACGAGTCGAGTAGTGAACTATTCGGCTCGATACTCGATCAAATACTCGACTTGGTACTGGACTCAATACTCGACTTGTATCTAGTAGTTTTCGTGTATTATTTTCTTTTGAAATGGGTGGCTTGCGACATTAATAGTAGAATGAAAGAAGGAAGATTGAATTTCTTGTAAAAGATGACTTGTTACATTTGTGGTGGAATAAAACAACTTGTATTTGGTTTGCTTGTATTTTTTGAAACTTAAGTTTTGATACATATTTACTATAAATATATCGATGATTTATAGTTGAATATGTGAAAATATAGTGCAGGCAATAATTGAGTACCCAAATTGAGTATAATTAATGTTCGAGTGTATGGAATAATATTATAATGGAGCTAATTTGTTGAACGTTCATATGCACAATAAACGAATACTCGAGTCGAGCCGAGTACTCGAACAATTAATCTAGTTCGAGTTCGAGCAAAATTAACTACTCGAATCGATTTCGAGTATGAGTTCAAGAACCTGAGTAGTTCATCGAGTTCGAGTTGAGTACTGAGATACTTGGCTCCGCGCGGCTCAGCTTGACTCGGGTACACCTCTACCCGCAATTGATGATGACTTAGTGTCATAAGGACCTAAATATCCGCCGGCTTTGAGCCCTCCACCCTCCTATGGCCCCACTTGGGTCATCTTTCCAGTTGTAGAAGCCCAAGCCATGCATTGAGGAAATCTAGAAAAACGAAAATTGTCAGGGAGGGTTTTGTGCTGTAATGAGGAGGGCATCTGCAATAATATTTTAGTACCACATATGGAGGAATTGAGTAAGGCAGGTAAGAAGAGAGTTGATGTGGTGGCAAGATGACAAGTTTCTAAAATATTCTAGTCAACGAGGGGCAGAAGAGCAATAAAGCAAAGAAAAAAAGAGCAAATTGAGCTGGACCTCTAAGAATTCCTAAAGGACATGACGCCTGATAGTAGCAAGAAAAAGACGTTTGAGCCATCTGGTAATAGGAGGGGTAAAGTCAGTGAGGGAGGACATAAATGGTAAAGACACTGATAATCTTTGCGCCACAGAACGAGGTTGGACCATAGGTAAGAAACTTGAGTTGAGGTTTGATGGGGATGAATCAATCTTTGTCAAGCTTATGTCAAGGATGAAATAGGAAATAGGGAGTTGAGATCTACATCTCGTACTGCTCTATTGCTACAACTGTTATGATCGGCCTGCACTTCTATTGACGATTGCCTACTTTTCCTCCATTGTTTTATTTTATTGCATTGGTTTTGCCTCTTCTTGTTTCTGGTCCTCTCCTGTGATGGTGTAGGCTTCTAGCAATAGGTAGAATCGCTTGTAACTTTCTTTCTCCTACTACTTCTAGCTGTAATGTTTGCTACTTCTTTTTTTTTTTTTTTTTTTTTTTTTTGTTGCTGCATGTTGTTATCTGGGCTGGCTCAAGCTCCGCTTATGCAGGTTTTCCTATATTATACCGCAACTTTTGTCGGTTATTATCGGAAAAATATGTTAAAAATAAGTCACAAGTATAGCTAAACACATCAAAATGAAACATCAAATACATGCCACTATATTAGTTTGTACATAATAAGATAATATTATTGTGTTTAAGTAAAATATAATATACTATGAAATACAGAATTGAGAAACCAAATTTTTGTCTGGTTTAACACTTCTCACCTATTAAATCATCAATTCTGTCCGCTATACTCAAAAACATCGAGATGCATCATATCGAATGGAGAATAGTCTTTAACAAGATTTGCCTTTGCATGTTTTTCTTTCCTTATTAACGATGCCCGGTAAAGATCCACCAACAACAACAACAGGCCCAGTGCCATAAGGGCTCCCGCTTGAGCAGGGTCTGGAAGGGGTAGGATGTACACAGCTTTACCCCATCAGGGGGATACCCTAATGAGAGACTGTTTCCGAGGACCCCCATCCTAAAAAGCAAGAAGGCATAAAAAGCACGGAGAATACGGAGAGCATGACAAGCATGGAAGCATCTAAGCAAGAGCAAAACGCAAAAGCAACCAAGCATCTATGGAAGAAAGCCTACCTAACGACAACCTGCAAGCATATAAATGGTGTAAGCAACAAAAAGCAAGGCAAAAATGTGTATAAACAGACAGGCACGCAAGAAGCCTGGTGGCGCTAGTACTAGCCTAGAAGTGCTTGACGTTTTTACCCCACTATATCGGTTACCCCTATACTAATCCTCCTCTGAGCTCTATCTAGGGCAATTTTCACTGAGGTTGAGATAAGCGAGGTCCTGTAAAATTGCATCCACCAACTCTTTTTTAGTCGGCCTCTTTGTCTCTTCCCGTCTGTAATATAGAGTTGTTTGCATCTCCTAACAGGTGCAGTGCTCGGTTTCCTCCTAACATGCCCAAACCACATCAAATGTTGCTCCCGCAGCTTAGCTATACAATGTGACCAATAACCTTTTCATATCTAAATTGTAGGAATCTGATTCCGTGTCTTTTGATAAAATTTATTGAAGGTTTTCTGATTTTTGTATATCTCCTTGGTGTGTGAAGATTCATTAAACTTTTGGCCCCAATAGGTACCTTGGTGCATGCCAGTCAGTATGAGCGCGACCACGACTTCGTCGACATATGCGACCATGACCACGTCCTCAATGGTTGTATAATGTAGCACACACGTTCTAACCCAATCGATCATGACTAATGAAATTTTATTAGTAGATCATTATTTTATGCAGCAACATGGAGACGTGATATCAATTTAAAATATATTTTTAAAACCCCATTCTCAATACTGCTACTATATAGGAGCATATTTAAAGTATGAAAATTAGAAAATTTTTGCGAAGCACAACATCTTTAGTAATATTTCTCACACAATTTCATTTGGGAGATAATTTAAATATTACGGAGTTATACTTGTTTACAGTTTTAAAATTCAACAACCTAGGTGAATCCATTGATAGTAAGCTCTAAAAAGGATCATAGATTTCTAATTATCAAATATTTGTTTTAAATTTATCCAAAGGAAATAAAGATTATTTGAGTAAAATATTCGACTTTCAATACTTTATAGAGACAGTGTCCAAAAAAGGTGTTATTTTCCTTTCTGTTGTTTCTCAAAGATTAATAATATCAAGGCGAATCTCAGTATCAAGAGGTGATAGCAAACTATGTTATTTAGATAATAATAGTATTTAATTTAGATTAATATCCCCTAAAATATAAATTTTTTGAACAATACGCATATTATTCTTTTCTTAGAAAAAAGATTGTTCTAAGAAATAATATATTTATTATTTAGTGCAGCAAAGTCAACAAACAAGTCGTTGTAGTATAGTGGTGAGTATTCCCGCCTGTCACGCGGGTGACCCGGGTTCGATCCCCGGCAACGGCGATTATTTTTTAATATTTATCACAATTTCACATCCATTTTGTCTCCTATGGAGACCCCCACACAACATAGGTTCCTCGTATTATACATTTCTTCGAATTACTTTCTCATCTATTTTTGTCAAAATAATCTCTTATATTTTATTTTCCAAAATATTTAGTTCTTACATCCATAGTGGTGTTTCATCTTCCCTTTGCTTCAAACAATTACTCATTTTTTTTTATTTTTTTCAAGTAAAGATCGATCCCCCCGTCTCATTATTTATACTAGATAATTGAATTAATATTGTGGTACGAACCAAGTGAGACTGGGGTTACATGGACTTCACTTTTTGCATTTTTTATAATTTTTCATCTTCCATGTGACACCAAGTGGGATTAAACTGCTACTTCATGGATTATCAATTGTAAGCAATTAGATGGGGGATCAATTTTGTTGACAAATAATATATGAGACTTCTAAAAAACAAAAGATAAAGGAATAATTTAAATAAACTTAACAAACATTAACATCCTATGTAGTGAAGAACTTATTTCTTATTTCAAATTTTCTTTAATTTCATCCTATGTGGCACTACATGGTGCCATGAAGTACGAAAACCGACATTTCATTAGTTATCTAATGTGGGTAATTTAATAAAGTACTAAATCTGCCAAAAAGTAAAACATAAGAACTGTTTCGAATAATAGAAAAAATAAGGAATCAAATTGAAGCACTTTACACAAGAAGTGACCATGTAATAGGAGTTGCGATGCTCAAACTTTTAATCTTTTCATTAGGCGTGGATATGAGCGAAACTGGGCTTGAGCTCATGAAGCTCAAAGCTTAGCTCACCAACATTCAGCGTTTCTCAAGCTCAGCTAGAAGCATAAAGAAACTTGAAAGTTAAAATATTGAGCTCGAGCTTAGATCAATTGGGTTGTGAGCTCAACCTAGCTTAACAAGGTTCAAAATAATTCAATTCACCTAGACTCATTTAAGTTCGGTACAAACTCGTTTCACTTGAACTTCACTCAATCATATTCAAAGTTAACTTGATCGGCACCTCCATATTCATATTTACATCGAGATCAACCGGAGTTTCACCACGCTCTAGCTCACCTCATTTCACTAAACAAGCCAACTTTGGCTCAACATTTTTTTTTTTATACATTTTATTTTATGATAGTAAGGACAGGGGAAGGGGGAGGGGGATAATACCCCTAAACACCTCATAAAAAGGTCCACTTTGAGCTTAGTGGGAATCAAACCCGGACCACCCCATTGGCACCCGGCGTTACAAACCACTTTGCTATGTCCCTAAGGGACACTTTGGCTCAACTTGAACACGAAAGAATCAAGCTTTTCAAACTTACTAACAATCCGGCTTGCGAACCGACTCATTTATTCCCCTAATATTCACCACTTCAATGCACATTGTGTTTCCTTCCATCTTCTATCTCAACAAATTTGGGCATTTGCATCGAGCCAAGGACACCCTTATTAAATGCATGAAAATCAAATAATCTTGGAAAAAAAAAAAAAAAAACAAAAAGGGAGGCCTTTTTGGGGCTACTTTATTATACAAGTGATCATAATTACAACACAGGAACCCTCCATCTTGGGGTACCTGTAACATAAGCCCAGGGCACCATATTCTATGGCCCTTTATCTCACAAATCCTTCATCAACTTAGACACTTCTCATCCAAGTTCTATAATTTCACGGTCTATTTGGTATCATATTCTATTTGCAGCTTTATTTTTGAAAAACTAAAAATGAGTTTCAGAAATCACAACTTTGGTTTCTTGTTTTCAGTTTGTTCCTAGTTTGATTTTAAACTAAAAACAGAAAACCAAAGACCAAAAAAGCTTGTTTTTAAAACCCGGTTTAGTTTTATTGAAACAAAAAACTGCAAATAGAAAATGATACCAAACACATTTAATGACACTTTGCACCATACATAATCTTAATAGCACCAACGGAAACAGAAGAAAAGGCCGCCTACCCTCTTGTTATCCATATCTGCAGCCCTTGGTGTTTCTCCGGTGCGGTCCCTCGATGCCACGAGAGCGCTTGTACCCCGAGAATCAGGAGAGAGAACGGCGCTCTCGGAGGTGAATATCCGAGGTGGGAGAACGGGTTCTGGAGGCGCGATTGTGGAGAGATAGTGTAGGAGCATCTGTATGATCTGGCTGAAGCTGGGTCGAGCGTTTGGGTCCTCAGCCCAACAAGAGGTCACAATCATGGCTAAGTCCTCTGGGAGGTCTTCCGTGCTCGGCCTAACACTCTGAAACGAGTGAGAAGAAAGATTATAGATCACTAAGCAACATAAAGCTCATATGATTATGATGTAATAATTCCTGATGAACAAAAGGTGTTTGCCAACTCAACTAGTAAAGTCTACGGGAGATGGTACCCGAGACCTAGGATCAAATTCCAACTTCATCAGAGTTTGGGGATTTTATAGGGATTGGGGAGGATTGCCCCCTTGTGCAACCAATATAGACTTACAATATTCAAAGAAAAAAATCATGAACACTAGCAAGTAATGCATTTACTTTGATCAAACTACAGAAAATTTATAGAAGGATGACAAAAGAGTGTCTCACAAGGATGCAATAAATTGATCGAGGAATCATGGTATCCACAGGCACAATCAGTTTCGGACTAATATCTATTCGAAGTAGAAATATAAAACCATTTATGAATCTCTACCCATCAGCTTAAATTTTTGGAATAGTTGGTTATTAATAATATCAAATCGGGTTCCATTATGGTTCTTACAAGAAATTCTTTATTGCACGAGAAGGTAAGCAAGAGGGTGAGCGCAGTCATAGAAGTCTATTAATTATTCAGAAAAGTAATTGAAACTTCATCGATTGGACCATCATAGCAATAACAATACAAGACAGTGTTAATACAAACCAAAATTGGAGTTCTACACTTCCACTTTCTAAAGACTATAGAGGATAAGACCAAGAAATTTTGATCTAAATCTCGTCTCCTAAGATACCATTAGCTCAACAGCGAAATTGATTGGTCTAGTAGTTAAGGCCACCCCCAACCGTAAGGTATTGAGTTCGAACTCACTTTCCCCCTTCCCCCTGAGTTAGCAATCCTACTTATAGCCAAATTTGTACTCCTTACACTAAAATTAAAAAAATAGCTAACAAAACTCATTGGGTAAGGCAAAAAAATATGAATCAGCCAACGGAAGGTATTCTTTTTATCCAAACAATTCTACTGATTGGTTGAATCACATTGTTGGGCGCGATATATAAGCATACTGGGAGATTATCACTTATGTACATTGAGGTTTAATCATCTAACACTTAGGTACACTGACGTTTCAATATATATAATAGAGTATCTTGAGGTTTAAACATTTTACCACTTAGATATCTTGAAGTTCTAAAATTTTATTAATTAGGTACCATTCCTTAGAAATCTGATAGATTTTCATTGGAAAATAAGTAGAACATTATTCCTATATATATATATGCCAAATGGCAAGAGAGATAATTTTCATTCAACCAACGAAAGAAGTACAATTACAAGGAAAGTCAAAGTAGACAAAAACAAGCCAACTCTTGGCCAAGGGATTCACCGTTTGCACAAGAAAATAAAATGGCCCCAAACCTGAGCAAGTATAACTCTCACAAGGTCATTCTCGTTGTGAAATATATACATAGTGTATGTATCTTCCATTAGAATTTAGTAACTTTTTTCCCAAGAAATACTAACATGTCACATGATCACGGCAATATATAGCTAGCTTATAACAAATTCCGATTAATACATACATACATACATATATATATATATATATATATATATTCGTAATCATGCAGTACATCAACATTTTCCGTATAAAATTGGTAAAATTCTTACAAGAATTAGTCGAATTCCAACATAGGGTACCTAGATGATAAAATATTTGATTCATTTTATATACAGAAATCTCAGGTACCAAGGTGATAAATGCACAAATCTCAAGATACATAAGTGATAACTTTTGTAACATTTTTCGGTGTTCCCTACCACTAAAGTAACAGTTGCATACATACAAGAATATTCAAGATAGTTGTCAAAGAGAAAGGGAAGAGAAGATAACCTTAAAAGCAGCAGCATAGGCAGCCTGCAGATTTGACATGCCCTCAAAGGGCAACTTGTTATGTATGAGCTCCCACAACACTATTGCGAAGCTGTATGCGTCAACCTTATTGTTGTAATGCTTCTTCTCGCCTTGTCTTAACGTGACCGTGCTGTAAAGCTGCCATAAATTCGATCATAACAATGTTCATCCGTAAATGAAGAAGATGAAATGAACAGAATAAAAGCATTAATCATGAGCTCACCTCTGGAGCCATCCATCGATAAGTTCCTGTCTCAGCTGTCATCATCTCTGTCACTGTCTCCTCTCTTGCTAACCCGAAATCTGCTAACTTGACTGTCTTGTGGTCTGCCGTCAAAATCAAGTTTTCTGGACACAGAAGAGGCATAGCATAAGTACACTGCCCTAACTGGTGAAATACTTTCGTTTACAATGTTTAAGGGAACAAAGAAAGGCACCAGGGAATAGCTCTATCAAAACGCATGAACACACATAATGAAGCCTAGACTAGAGGAATGGATCGACGACCATTGGACCACAAAGGATTTGATGATCATACTTCGCCACCCAAGCAGCAGCCATATTTGCTTCTCTAAAACAGTAGTTGAACTAAATAGTGAAATATAGTCACCAATGTTGCTTGAGATTTTAAGTCCTGAAAATCTTACCCAATGTTCTTGAGAAAAAAGGGAAACAAAGATCAAAAGAACATTTTAGGTAAGAAAATTGTTTCAACAATTCACCCCCCCCCCCCCCCCCCCCCCCCCCCCCCCCCCCCTCCTCCTCCCGTCTCCCGGGGTAAGCTCACTCAAAAATCCAAATGATGGAGATAGAACACAATCACTCATTGTAAAGACTTCTTTTACGGGATTTAAACTAAAGATCTCTTGTTCCAGAGCTTGAATATTGGTAGTAATTCAAGATACTCTACTTCCTTCGTTACAAAGACAAAATAATAGACAACATAAATTTTTCATGCAGCCCGCGCAAAAATAGATGGCCATTACCCAGGTTGACATCACTTTACCAACATATGCTTCACGGCTCGTATCTACAAATTAATAAATTGTGTTTGGAAAGAGGAAAACCCCACATTAAGCACTCATGTCAAGAGTATACGAATCCAAATATAGATAACTAAACATGAGAAGATCTGGAAGAATAAAGATCATCGTGACATATATTCTTAAGTTCTTTCAATCACAAAAAATACAACGAATCAACTGTGCAAATTAAGCATTTTGCAAGCTAAAACATCCCGAGAAATTGTAACTGATAGTTACTACTTTTCAAGATTGATGCCATTCTGAACTGAAGAGAGTGCCCCAATAATGGATAGAAAATAAGATCATGAGATACTTTTAAAGAGATGGCCCAAGACATCACAAGAAAATGATTTTACAATAGCCAAAGACTACGATGGAAAGTATCATCTCCTAAACGAATTGATCGAAAAATATGACTTCGGGCAGCCAATTCCAGTATAGGTAAGGTGAACTTCCAGAGCAAAAAGGGAAGAAATTATACCAGGTTTCAAGTCACGATGTATTATCCCATGGGAGTGTAAGCATTCCATTGCTCGAGCAATATCAAGTGCGAATCCCACAGCAACCCGAGTGTCCAAGCACCTTGGCCGCATATTCAACAAGAACTTACGCAATGTCCCACCCGACAAAAGCTCAGTTACAATCACCATCACAGGTTCCTTGCAAGCTCCAATAAACTGTAAAAACATAATTGAATCTTATTTTTAATGCCCACCATATCTTTAATTAGTAAAGTTCAACAAGATTATAAAAGTATCTATGTTCTATTGGAAAATTATCATTTAGATAACCTGAGCTTTGAGCATTTATCAATTAGGTACCTCGACATTTAAATATATACAATGAGGCACCCTAAGGTTTGAATATTTTATAACCTAGGTACCTTGTGTTGGAATTTGAGGAATTTTGAGAGAATTTGATCAATCTTTTACAAAAAAATGCTGAAGTAATACATGCTTAAGATAATATATATTAAGTTATGCCAATATTTTCATCAAAAATTCAAAGAATTATGAAAAAATATCCACTAAATCTTGATGTAAACTATCTAAATATTGCAACAATCATGTGTCATTTTTATACTTTTTAGCAAAAAAATCATTAAATTATAATGAAAATATTAATATATTGATCAAATCATGTTCAACTTTAGCATTTTTCAACGAAAATCTATCGTATTTTTGACAAAGGGGTATTTGATTGATAAAATTCTAAAAATTCAGGGTACCTAAGTGAGAAAATGATTAAAACTCAAGGTACTCCATGGCATATGTTGAAATGTCATGATACCTAAGTGATCTATGCTCAAAACTCAAGGTACTTTAGTAATAATTTCACTAGTTTATTTTATACTATTTCTGTATTTATACATGTACACTTATGTATTCACATCCTATATATATGATACTAGGCTAACAGAAGGTTATGGGTTGCCTCTACTCAGTTCTCCCCTTCAAATTCACATGGCATCAGAGCCAATTACTGACCAAAACCCCAGTGATTGCCTAGTCTCATACATATACAATGGGACTGTACACGTGTACATGTATATACACAAAAAAAAAATTATAAATACCATATAGGTAACACAATAAAGGTCACAGACAGCAAAGAACAACTGACAGCTTAATAGACAACCTTGACCAAGTTTTTGTGTTGAACTCTTGACAACATAGCAACTTCTCTAGCAAAACGCGCTTCCCTTTTCGCTATCTCTTCTGGTGTCTCGCCTTTATGTACAATTTTTATTGCAACAGTCTGATTTTTGTACCTGTTGGAACCCCAAAATTCCAATATGAGATCACACATTACACAGCTTCAATAATGGCAACGTGATCCATTCTGGCAACATATCAAACACTCAATATATCACTTCACTAAGGAGAATTACTTCAATTAGATTCCTCCAGCTCAAAATAACAAGCAAATAATTGGCAAGTTCATAATCCAAATTCACCATAATTCAAAATCAAACATCAAATTGAGCATCAGCAAACAAATCCCAGAGAGATCACAAAATACACATATAAAACAAAAATGTTAAAGACTCCACCCATGAGTCCAGTTGAATCCCACATTAGAGCTGGGAGAAAGAAGAGACCAACATATAAGCCTAATTGGTTACTCCATCTAATACCAACTGGTTTTAGGATAGAACACTACTTAGACTTAGACTTACATGTGGATCTCATATATGCCAACTCCGCCGATTTGGGTCTAAAGGCCAAATGAAATTTAACCCCAAAAAAAGGGGGAAAAAGAGATGACATGAACAGAAAAATGACTTACTTTCCCTCATAAACTTTGGCATGAGCACCCTCTCCAATTTTAGGTCCAACAAAGAGATGTTTGGGATCAATCAACCACTTTGAATCCAAATTAAACTCCTGAATTGAGTAGAACCCATTTTGAGATCCCATCATCCCTCTCTTGTCAAACAGCAAAACCCACCACTCAAACAACTCACTGACCAAAACCCGGATGAGGGCAACAAAAACACATATCTTTCCTCAAACATTGAACTCAAAATCCAACATTGAATAAACACAAACTTAGCCGATTCCACACACAAAACTCCACTATTTCACGTGACAAATCAGCAAACACTTGGCAACCATTAAGGAGTATAATATATGCTATTTTGCTAGGGTTTCCAGACATATAACCAGAGACCCACCTCCAAAAATCACGCACCCAGATCAAAACAAATATAAAAAAACCCTAATCTGATTCAACAGATACTTTTCTTGAGGAGACAAAGCATAAAATCCCACATGTTTCACAGGGACACCCACCAAACAACAAAGCAATAGTGGATAGACAAAACTAATAGCAGAAAATTTTAGGGCTAGAAAACTCAAACCCTAATCAAATTGATTTAGAGAAAGGTATGAACTTTAGCAGTAAAACTGAAAGAGGAAGAAGACCCAGAAAGAGATAAGAGAAAAAAAGAAGGGCGTTAAGCTTAATTTAATGAAATAAACGCGTTTATGCGATAACAAATAATGATTTTGGATCTGAGAGATGAGAAATTGGGGTGTGTCAGAAATGATCAGCAAGGTTTTACTTTGTAGCAATGGGGGTAATGCTATTATAAAAATCTTTGGGAGAGGGTTGCAGAAGATGAGAGGAAGGAGAGATTGAGGTTTTTTAAAGAAAATATTTGAAAATGTTGACCTCTTTTTAGGAATTTTTTTTTACTTTAATATTTATTAGATATTTTAACAGTTTGTATATATAATGAAATATTTTAATATTTAAAAATTCTATTATTTGGATATATAACCATATTTAGATATTTTATATTAAAATATGGTGAATTTTTGCGAAATTGTATCACACCAATATCTTTGACAAAAATTAGCTAAATTATAGCAATAATTAGGCACTAATGTACAGGATCTCATTAGAACTCTGAAATTAAGCGTACTTGGACGAGAGTAGTACCAGGATGGATGACCTCCTGGGAAGTCCTCTTATTGCCAACCCTATAAAGTTAGGCGTCTTCGGAAACAACCTCTCGGCAGGATTACACCTTGAAGTGGTAAGGCTGCGTATATCCACCCCTAGACCCCGCTTCGATGGAAGTCCTTGAAACAATGGGTCTGTTGTTGTTGTTGTAGTACAACAGTAATCATGGGAAAATATTTATATAATTATGTCTTAGTATTGTCGATAAAGATACTAACTTTATGGGAAAAGCATATCTATTTTTCCAAAAATTTGTTCTATGTTGGCATTTATAACAAAGGTTTATTGAAATCTAATGTGAAATACTTGTTGTGTACATATATAAAATATATGAATACTTGAGTAATAAATATACATAAAATATATGAATACTTGTTGTATATATAAAATTTATGAATTTAAAAACTAAAATTGAAATTTATTTAAATATAATTAATATCATTTATAAAGGTATTTCTACTTCATATTTTTTTTTAAATTATAGAACATGTAGACCACTTGAAATATCTTTCCAACAAATATGATTAATATTATGTCGAATTTTTAATATAATTTCAAGGAAATTTGAATTAGAATTTAGGTAATTATTTTTTTTCACCAATGGTAAGGATCGAAGGAAGAGGGATAAACTCCATAAATGAGACCACTTTTAAGTCTTGTAGGGATTAAACTCTGGTCATATGTCATTGACAGTTGAAGAACTCTGCTACTAAGATATGTTCTAAGGGACTAATCATTTATTACATTTCAACAAGAATTTATGATTTGAAATTTGAATAAACAAAGTAATTGCAGCAACACATTTTACTTTAAAAATTGAGTCAACATTGAGTCCAATATATAAAATTAGGTTAAGGTTTCTTTCAATAATTTGGCTTATCTAAGCAAGCTACACTAGCCTTGTAAAATTCAATTTGACAATTCATGATCTTAAATCAGTTGAAATGAGTCATTTTCAAGCTAAATTTTGAGCGTAAAGTCTCTAAATTACGAGTCAAATTCAAGTTTAAATGAGTCAAGTTAAGTCTAAAAGGCGCCTAATTGAGGCTAACTCATCCCAAAATCTTGTTTAGCGATATTTTTTATCTTAACTAGGCTGAGCGGAATCAAACTCATAACCAATATAGCTTGAGCTCAAGGTCTTCACTCCTAATCAGTCTCGAACAAGATGTAGATGAGTCAAGTCTTGAACTTGCAAGCTAGAGCTCGGTCGGCCTCATTCACCCCCCACGTGCACTATTACAATACTGAAGCTAGGTGAGAAAGAAGAAATAATGGAAAGATTGTAGGCGCAGTGTATTGATGCTCTACAAATTATTATCTTTTTGGAGTCATTTTTTCATAATTGATTTATTTTCCTCAAATTATGAGTGTCTTTAAAATTTTTTTAGTTCTACCATTATTTCTATGTTTAAAAATAGCACTATTTTTCTACGTACCCTACATTAGCATGAGCGCATGTAACACTGTAGTTGTTGTTGTTATTGTTGTTATTATTGTATTATTATTTTGCATCAACTTAAAAATAAAAATAATAATTTCTATCTTTATTTAAAAACTTTTTTACATTTGTGGTGAAACACTCTAAAAATAAATAAATAAATATACATTATATATATTTAATAAAAAGTTGTTTTTCTAATTAAAAAAAAAAAAAAAAGAAACTTGATGAAGGAAGGTCAGAGCAACATGGTGAAGGGGAACCCAACAACGAATATGTAAGATATACAGTACAGATAATACACAAACCCAATTTATATCTTATACATATAAAAATTATATTAATATTGAATGAAAAGTTATTGAAATTCAAGCTCATGACATCTTAATAAAATCAAAGGCAGCAGCAAGCAGCAACATTTCCAGTGCCCTAACGGTTCCCCTGCCTAAGCTAGGTCGGGGGGTTGGATGTACGCAACCTTCCCCCTTCAGAGTGCTACCCTAAAGGGAGGCTATTTCCGAGAACGTCCAACCTGAGGGGCGCAACACGAGGACTTCCCAGGAGGTCACCCATCTTAGTACTACTCTCACCCAAACACGCTTCATTTCGGAGTTTTAATAGGATCCGATACTTACGTGTTGGTACCTTATTAGGTTAATAAAATCAAAGGAATAATATTAATACTCTTCGCACTTTTTGTTCTTGCTCTTCAGCCTTGACATTTTTTTTTTCCCTAATTATTGGATGGAATTATTATTGTTAGGTTAAAAAAAAATATTTTGGGTAAGTGGCAAAAATTATTATTATTAGAGCAATAATTTGACTTACAAATAATAAGAGCCACAAAATTATCTTAAAATTTTTGCTCTGACAACAAAAATTTCGTCCTGACAATAACATTCCTCTTAATTTTTCTCTTCTTTCTCTATGAAGTGGCACATTTAGGCTCCGTCATAAAAGGATAATATTTTCATTACATGTGGAAAATTATTTCAAAAAAATATTTTTAGCCGATTTTTAATATTTTTAGATAAAATATAATCATTTAATAAATTTATATGAGCTTGTTATTTTTCTGATTCGAATGAATATTTTATTGTGTCATTCTAAAATAAAATATTTTATAAACTACTTATTACAAATACATTGGAAAATAGCATGTATACTTGTAATAATACATGTTTTCATGTTAAAAAAAAAAAAAAAAAAAAATCCCAACATTTTTGTTGAGGGTAAAATAGACCTATAATGTCTCGCATCCCGTTTTGATTTTTTTTTTTTTTTTGGAGGGGGGATTTGGGGAAAGGTGTATCTCTTCTTGTGCTCTGTATTCTAATTTTGAGCGTGTTCTTGATATTTCTTCCGTGGTGTGACTTTCCCTAACCTGTACCTTTTTAAGTGGTTGTTAGCCGTCCTCGGTTGCCCAGCATTGAGACACGTGGACAACCATGATTAAACGAAGGAAAAGAAGAAAGGATTCAGATTACCATCTCAGGTGTGCTTTAAGTACTTTGCTTTGCCAATAAAGGAGGCCCGTTTTGGGGCATTGTAGTAGTGCACAGCACACACATTGATTAATCACTTTTTTTTTTTTTTTTCTATTTTTCTTTTGTTTTCTCTCGCGTTGGTCTTTGGTTTTGTTAATATTTTAGCAGTTTCTAGGGTTCGCTAACGAAGGTTTCCTCCTCAAAAGCCTTAGGAAATTGTTGTTAGAGTGAAGTTTGAGTGAGAAGCAGTGTAATATGCTGTCTATTTAAACTTCGTTGTACATAGTGGATTCATGTCTCCTCTAGTTTTAGGAAGATCGTAGATGTAGGACCAATTTCTGGTCCGGACTAAGTATATCTAGTGTATCTTGTTATGTTTTTTGCTCAATTTTATTAGATTTCTAGATCTTGGTCGATTTTAGTGGTAGATTTAGTGTACCCAGTGATAAAGATACATAAATCTTGAGTTATGTCTATCCCCAATTTCGGCATAGAAAAATTCGATCAACAAAATGATCACATCTCATGGAGATCAGATGGACGAGATCCTTACCCAATTCGGTTAGGAAAGTTCACTCTAGAAATATTTTAAGTTACTGACTACAATGACCAATAAAGAAAAGGCAAATATCCATAAGAAGGCTTATGGCCTATTTGACAGCATAAAATAGTACTTTTTATTTTTCATTTTCATCTCCAATTTACCTTTTCCAATTTTCATTTGGAAAATTGTGTAAGGGTGGAAAATTGTTATAGTTTTTCAATATAAAAAAATAGAAAATGTGTTCAACTGATTTTAGTTTTTAAATTTTTTGAAATTTGAGAATAATACATAAGTAATATCCGTAAATTGGAAATTGAATAATACGATTCAAATTTGATCCAAACAATTATATCACTGGTTCGCGTCTAAGTATCACTTTGATGTACAACTCTAAAGTGCATGTCACCTACTCATACTACTTAACTGGATATAAAGAAAAGGAGCAATTCGTTTTTTTTTTGACGAAAATTCATTGTTATAATATACAAATATAAACTATGCATCCAATATGCTAACATTTGTACTTTTTTTGGACATATTCACCTTTTTGCCATATTGTACAGCCACAATATCGTTCTCATTATAGACCTTCGCATCTTCTCTACCATACGAAGTAAATAAATACTTGTTCTATCCTTTATTCACACACTACTAGAATTAACTTCTGTCACTTTAGTGGATGGTTCGATATAAAGCCAAAACGGGTTCCTCCAAGTGAGCATTGTTTTAAAAATAGTGAACTTAGAATTGAGTATGCAAAAAGCACGCTCTATTATATTCCGCAAAGGTGAGTGTTATTGAACAATTCACATGGTCCTTTATGCGTCTTCGGCCTTGAATTGATGGCAAGAGTGCGAGCACGTGAGACAAATAAAGGCTACAATAAGAAAAAAGAGAGAGAATAAAGCTGAGAGTCACTTAGAACAAGAACAAACTCGTAAGGAACACAAAGATAGAAAATTCTAAAAAATAATTTTAAGCTGTTTTCCAAATTTTTTTAAAAGAGTAAGAAAAACTAGAAAACTTTTTTTCCTGAACAACTGAACTTCTAAACAACTTTTTTAATTTTTTAAAAAAATATTCTAAAACAAATTAAACAATTCTCAGTTTTCAAACAGTCCCGTGCTGTCTCCATTTCGTAAAAAGAGTCATATTTCTGCCACCGTAAAAAAAAAGATAATAATTATTGCCAGAATAAAATTATTGTTATTAAAGCAATATTATAATTTTCAAAACAATTTTATAAATCAAATTATTATTACCTCAAAAATAATAATTTTTCATAATAGGTAAGTCCAAAAAAATATTTCGCACCAATCCCTTTTACATGAATCATAATGTCGGTGATGGCCTGCACCACGTCAATTCTCACCCAGCCCTTCCATGGCCCCATATAATTTGTCCCACCTTACTCCTTACATCTTCTATATATTATTGTAAAGTTTTTACGTACTTTAAAAATTTTTACAACCCAAACTTTATATTCTCATTTACTTAACTTTTTAATTCCGTTTATCAAGTATTAAATAACTCGAGGAATAATAAGAAGGGTAAAATTTGCCGTTTTAAAGGATTATTAATGTGTTCATGATTTGTCTAGACATGAGCCGATTCTGACTATTATTCGTCATTATATTGATGTTAATTTGTCGGGTTATTTATATTTTAGTACCTTGACGTTTTTGAAAATAATAAAAAGGATCTTAACCTTTTTGAATTATTAAAAATGCCCCTAAGTTTTTGTCATATTAATAAAAAGGCCCTCAAGTTTTTGTTGTATTAATAAAAAAGGCTTCTCTCTGACGTGATGATGTCATTTTTAGTCAACAGAGCGATGTG
Organism: Simmondsia chinensis; assembly: GCA_018398585.1. NCBI lineage: Eukaryota > Viridiplantae > Streptophyta > Magnoliopsida > Caryophyllales > Simmondsiaceae > Simmondsia > Simmondsia chinensis. Next base: position 6,938,359 of record JAGTTD010000002.1, on the reverse strand, counting down.
ACAGCTGTGATTTTATTAATCCTACAATAAAATAACAAAAACACCCTTTAATAAACATATTTTGAAACAAATTAAACGAAAATAGATAACTTCTATATAACACATCTCAAATTTTGTGCTTATAAAGTAATAATAAGGGTGTTGAAGCGTACTTTAGGTTATTTTATTATAGCATTAATAAAATATAATTTTCACGTTAGCTCTGTCGATAGAAAATGACATTATCACGCTTAAGAGGGGCCTTTTTATTAATACGACAAAAATTTAGGGGTCTTTTTAATAATTTAAAAAGGTCATGATCCTTTTTATTATTTTCAAAAATATATGTGTATTAAAATATAAATGATCCTAATTTGTACCTAATATAATGTACAATATAAAATTTAACAAGATAAATATATCTAATTTATTTTAATTTATATTAGATGCATTAATTATATTGTTTTAAATAATAGACGTGCATCGTACAAAAAAAAATAGTGATGTTATTATTGTTAAGATAATAAATAAACATTATTAACATAATAATAGTACCACCGATAGATAACATTTTATTAAACCATCTTATCAAGAATACTTTTATTGACAATAATATTACTTTGTAAATACTAAATGAATATATATGGTTATATATTAAATATATATTAGAACTTTATTAAATTACTCTGTTAGTATCACTTTGCTTCTGATAATAACATTATCTGTACATATCAAATAAATTATAGTATATATAAAATAGATATAATAAATTATGAAAGTTTAAATCGATTTAGGATAATATTATTTTTAAGAAAAAAAATTTATTACTAAAGTAAATTATTATTTCTAGGACAATTTTGTAGTCACAGTTCTCTACAAGTGACATATGTACTTTAACAATAGTGACTCTCTTAATTTAATATTAATTTATATAAATTATTTAATTTTTATTTATTATGTAATATATGAATTTCGTATAAGATAATGTTATTATCAGGGTAAAATTGTTATTACTAGAGTAATATCGTCATTATCGAGAAAACTTTTTGGCTATTATTTTTCATAAGTCACATTATGTCAAGGAACCATCTCATTCAAAAGCTTAAGTTGATAGGTGAAGGCTTAATAATAATTTATACTCCAACATGCCCCCTCACATACATGCTCATTGAGCTTGAAGCGTGAAAAATATACAGGCTCATCTCATACCTTGTGCTTAAATTGTTTTTAATATTAAAAGTGGAGGCTACTGAGATTCGAACTCGTGACCTCTTGATCAACAATGCTCTGATATTATATCAACTAATCATCTTATCCAAAAGCTTAAGCTAATGGATGAAGGTCCAAGAATAATTTTATACTCTAACATACTAGTACTCTGACAATAATAGTTTTTAGGGTTATTTACATTTTAGTACCCCGATATTTTTAAAAATAATAAAAATGACCCTGACCTTTTTAAATTATTAAAGGCCCTTAAGTTTTTGTCGTATCAATAAAAAAGCCCCTTTCAAGCGTGATGATATCATTTTCTATTAGCAGAGCCGAAGTGACAATTTTTTTTTATTAATACTATAATAAAATGACCTAAAACACTCTTCAACACCCTTATTATCACTTTATAGGCATAAAATTTGAGATGTTGTGTTATGTAGAAGCTAATTATTTTTGCTTAATTTGTTTCAAAATATAGTTACTAAAGGGTATTTTTATCATTTTATTGTAGCATTAATAATGACACAACTGCCACATCTGCTCTATCGACTAAAAATGACATCATCACGTCAGAGAAAAGCCTTTTTGTTAATGCGACAAAGACTTAGGGGCCTTTTTATTAATACGACATCAACTTAGATACATTTTTAGCAATTTAAAAAAATCAAAATTTTTTTTATTATTTTTTAAACATATTATAATACTAAAATATAAATAATTTAAATTTTTATTTTAACAACCACCACCATATTTAGTACATTCATTATTTTATTATTTATTAGTGGGACGGTCCTATGCGGAGCAATTGATTGGGTCAATAATGGGCAAAAGGCCGAAATATGTTTGTACTTTGTTCGCTTTTGTACTACCATGTAAATATTTAATTTTAGGATTATTCACATCAAATATTTTTATTAATTTAGTTTTTATATTTTTAATTATATTAATTTAATTTTTTTATAATTTAAAATGTATCAATTTAGTCTTTAGTGACAAAGTTTATGTTAAGTTTTTAATAAAATTTTTAATAATTCGGCCACGAATTAGGTTAAATTGAGTAAATTGATGAATTTATAACAAGTTACTTGCATCTAACATATTTTTATCGTTCAAAATTACGTCATTAACTTAACTTAAATTTGATCAAAGGACTAAATTGACATATTTTCGATTATTCAATGACTAAATTGATACAATTAAAAGAATAAGGATCAAATTGATATAATGAATAAAGTATAAGGACCTATAAAATAAAGAATCTTTAATTTTAATATATAAACATATATATTGTCTTTAAAATTATTTTGATAATAATAATTTTATCATGATAATATGATTATCCTTGTTCTATTATATGAAAAATACTATGTAATTTAATTCATAAATTAATTAATATATACATAGGAAACATTAAAATAAAAAAAGAGAGAGAAAAAAGAGCAGAAAAGTAAGTAATTGTTGTGGTCGTGAAGGTGACGCACGGTAGGCGGTGGTGGTGTTGCTTTCTCTAGTTTTTTTTTTTTTTTTTTTTTTTTGGGTCATTTTGCTTTCTCTAGTTGGTATGGCTATTACATTAAATTATATATTAGTATTTTAAAATTTATTATATTAATTTTTATTTCAAAAATTATTTGGTTTCACTATTAAGTTTGTTCAAATTAATTTTTTTTATTTAAGATGATTCTTAATATGTGTAAGTTTGTTTACATTAGTCTTTAATTTTTCTTATTTAAAATAATCTACAACAACAACAACAAATCCAGTGTCTTCAAGGGTTCCCGCAAAAACAGGGTCTGGGGAGGGTAGGTGTAAGCAGCCTTCCCCCTTCAGGGGGCTACCCTGAAGATAGGCTGTTTCCGAGGACCCGCAGCCTAAAAGGGTAGTTCGCTCCAATCAGCCAAAGACCTGGCAAACAAGAGAAGCATCAAATGCATGAGTATGGCCCAAAAAAAATAATAATAACAATAATGTGATTCACAGGCACCGAACACAGGCGGCTGAGATAAAGAAGGGATATAAAGAAAAGGATAAAGATAGAAGCTAGAAATAGAGGTAGACGAGATAAAGAAATAGAAAGAGAAAGGATAGATAAGGAAGAGACAAAGATAAGGTAGAGACGAAGATTACCCTACTCCAGCCAGGTCATCTAATACCCCTATGCTAGCCCTCCATTGGCCCTATCTAAGGCCATCTCCTCTCGAAGGTTTAGGTGGGTGAGGTCTTGTTGGATCGTCTCCAGTCATCTCTTCTTTGGTTTGCCTCTGCCTCTGCCTCTTCTGCCTAGAGTAGTAAGAAGTTGTTCGCATCTCCTGACTGGGACATTGTCCGGTCTCCTTCTGACATGACCGAACCACCTCAGACGTTGCTCAATCTGTAATGTTTTAATTCAGAATAAAGTCGATACATCATTTGGGGACCAAAATTAGGTAAAAGTTAAAAAGATAAAAAATAATTTCATCATAAAATAAATATAATGTCTATTTTTTTTTCTTATTTAATTTGATTGCACTTTTTGTATATCCAACTTAGGAATTGACTTTTCATATAATTACTAGCATAAGAAAATACGTGGAATTAGATACGTTGTACATGCGATTTAAGCTTGTTGCTCTTAGCGAGGCTAGAAACCCTCTATAATGAAGTCAAATTTCACCACCTTGGTAAGCTAGAAGGATACAGAATTAAGGAGTTGCTTATCTTAGCGAGATTAAGAACCCCACTACAGCAAAGCTGATTCCACCACTAGACTTGGCAATTAGGTCGGATCGGGTTAATTTCAGGTCGGGTCTATCTCGGGTTGAGTCAAAATCGAGTTGGGTCAAGCTCAGGGCGAGTTATCCTTAGGTTTGGGTCGACATTGAATCGGTTCAGTGTCAGGTCGGGTCAATCTCAGGTCGGGTCGACATTGGGTTGGGTCAATCTCAGGTTGGGTTAACCTTGGGTCGGGTCATCCTTGGATTAGGGCGGATTTTAGGTTGATATCAGGTTATCTTGATAATATATTTATTAAACCTTGAATATTATAACTAAAGCTATAAAATAAATGACTATAATTAGCCTACTATTTAAACTCTACAATAAGTTGGATTTCTATTTGGGCAATTTTTGGTTATACGACACGTTTGGTTCGGGTCTTGGGTCATTATGGGTCCGGCCAAACTTAGGTTCAGTCTAATTCGGGTCAGGCCATTTTGGGTTTTGGGTCAGCTTGGTTTGGGTCAAGTTTAGGTCGGATCAAATTCAGGTTAGTTCATTTTCGGGTTCAGGTCCCAATAAATTTTAAAATTTTGAAGTTAGGGTCGGGTAGGGTAGCGGGTCAAATGGGTCGGGTCACAATTTGCCAGTTCTATCCACCACCTTATTAAAGCCAATTCAAGTTAAAAACTAAGGGAAAGTATCATTAAAGTACTATAAAGTTTGAACATTTATCACTTATGTATTTTGACATTTTAATATATACAATTAGATACCTTGACGTTTGAATATCTTATCGCCTAAGTACTATACGTCAAAATTTGATGAATTTTTGCAAAATCTGATCAATTTAATACAGAAAATATAGATATAATGTATAAATACGATAATATATATATAAACTAACGTCAATATATTCATCAAAATTTTAACAAATTGGGATAAAATATATTCACCGAATGTTGATGTAAACCACATAAAATTTACTACAATTATGTGTCATTTTCATATTTTTAGGCAAAAAATATCAAATTTTAATAAAAATACTAATATATTGTTGAAATTGTGTTTAATTTTAGCATTTCTAACGAAATCTATCGAATTTTTGATCAAACAGTATCTGATTGATAAAATTTTAAAACTTCAGAATACCTAAGTGATAAAATATCTAAAACTCAAGATACTTTATTATATATTGAAACATTAGATTTTTTAAATGATAAATGCTCAAACTTCATGATGTCTATGTGATAATTTCTAAAAAAAATTAAAAAGAGAGCCTTAATTTTATTCATAATTTTAACTTAAGAGGTACAAAAGCTTATCAGCTCAAGCAAAACATATATATAATAAGGTATTTTGAGTTCATGGCTACCGTGAGGCAATTAGGTCTGCTGACTTCATGGCTAGCGAAGGGTTCGGAAGATCTTTCGGGTTGAGGTGATGGAACCGTGTAGAGCCCTCCTTCATATTTCCAGAGCTGAGGCTTCAGGCTGCCCCTCTCTGAGAAGGGGTCGCTGAAGCGTTTCTTCTGTCTTTACCATTATTAAAATTAAAAAAAAAAAACCAAGACTTATATTTTTCTTTTCCGATTTTTTTACAACCAAATGAAGAAAAATTATTTTTCTGAAATTATTTTTTTATTTTGTATAATATTTTTAGAAGAAAATATTAGACTATAAAATTATTCTTGTGCCTTTATCTATAAGTTTAAACTTTTTTATTTAAAAATAAGTCAAAAAATTAATTTTCCTAAAGGATTTTGTTTTTTTTTTTTTTTGAATCTAATTCCTAAAGGATTAAGCTTATGAATGAAGATTCTTTTTACTCTAACGGTAAAAAAGAATTTATCCTTCCTATTTTGTCCTTTTTATCATTATCCGTACAAATTGTTTAAATTCTAAATTTAAAGTTGGAAGGTCCTTGACCGTACACCAATCAAACAAGGCATAGTAACCCACGTGATGCCCATGATCTCTTGGTCTAATACTTCATATATTATAAGGCCTCGTCCCGTTTACGTGAATAGAATTCCTGTAGAAATTTGTATTACCTAAAAATTTAATGCCTATATCAACTTTTCAAGAAGAAGGAATAGACATTAGTATAATTTTGTAAGATATATTTTATTATCTCTTTTTATATCCCTGAGGACTCTGTTGTAATTTTATGTTTAGATATGTTCGGATAGCATGTAAGAGGAAATTACAATAGAGTCCCCGAGAGATATAACAAGATATAACAAAGTATATTCTAAGATATTATACTAATAATGAGAAATAGAACTTCTTTCAGGGTTAATGAAAAATAAATGGATTAAAATTTATCTAGGGGGCTAGGTAAGTTACTTCTTACTTTTTGAAGGAATAAGAAACTACTTAACAATTTTCAATTCCTGAGTTATGCCTACTTCCTGCCAACTAAACAAGAGTCAAAATCCGTATTTCCCACATCTACTTCTTGCATACCAAATGAGGTCTAAGATTTGAACAAAAATTTAGTACATTTGTTAAAAATTAATGAATCATATATTCAAATTTATTTATATGGAAAAAAAGAGAGTTTTTTTATTTAGCTGTTCTAAAACTTAAATTTGCTCACTTTATCACTTAGGTTGTGTATGAAGCATAGAATTGGAGGCTGGAATTGGAGCCCAAAATTTCAATTCTATTGTTTGGTTCATCTGCTAGAACTGGAATTACAATTCCATTGTCCATTCTATAGAATTGGATTTTAACTCAAAATCATACTTTCCAATTCCTTGAGGTGGGGGTAAGGAATTGTAATTTCATATAAACTCCATTGGCCTAAAATTCAAAATGACCCAACTTGATTAACCCAAATTTAAGATGAATCAAAATGTAAAGACTTAGAGACAACCTAAAATTTGACCCAAACCTCGAAATCACCCAACTCGAATGACTTGAACTTGAAATTACCAAAATTACCTTAGCTCAAAGTCGAAGTGACCCAACCTGATTAACTTGAAATTTGAGATGACTCAAATCCAGAAAACAAAACTACTTGACTTGAATGTGATGTAAATAATTGAGCCAAAGTGGAAATCACCAGATCAAATTAATCCAAAACTTAATAAGACTTATACTCAAAATGACACAGCCCTTCTCAAACTCAGTCTAAGATGACTCCAAATTTGAAATAATACCACTCATTTGTCCCAAAGCCAAAATGACTTGAGTCAATGAACTCAAACCTGATCATAACTAGCCTAAATCCAGAAAACACCTAGCCCTATTAACTGAAAATCCGAGGTAGCTTGAAAACCAAATGGTTCGACGCCATACTCGACCTAATTTGACTCCAATATCGAATAACTCGAACTCAATTTGATTCGCCTTGACCATAATAACTTGAGTACAATGTGAACTGCTCTAACCAAAATCCAACCATAGTTGATTTAAAACTCGAAATACTCTAATTCAATTGACTAAAAACGCTTGATGACTCGAATTATTATGTAATTATAATTCTGACTTCCAATTTCTTTGATGAACTAAACAATAGAATTTCGATTCCATAAGAATTCCAATTTCAGCAGAACTAGAGTTGAATTTCTAATTCCTCAATCCAATTCTAATTCCATATGCCAAACAGAGCCTCAAGTTTCTTTTATTGGAGTTTTGGGAATGTGCACAGGAAAATGCTACTTATGTGTTTTGGTCATAATTTGGTGATCTTTTTGCCAAAAATATTAGATTGAAATATGATAATGGGAATATATAAATACCTTCCATCAATATACAGATACATAAAAAAAACTATTCTGAATAAAAAAAAAAGAACATTGATTCATTTAAATAAACTTATAAACATTATAAATTATACAAAATAAAAAACTAAAAAAACTAATATAATTAAATTTTAAAATATTAAAAATGATAAAGGTGAATAACTACAAGAGTTTTCTCTGTGATTAAATTTTAAATAATTATATTTATATGTTCAACAACAACAACAACCCAGTGCCTCAAGGGCTCCCACAAAAGCGGGGTCTGGGGAGGGTAGATGTACGTAGCCTCCCCCCTTCTAGGGGTTGCCCAGAAGGGAGGCTGTTTCCGAGGACCCTCAACCTGAAAAGCTTATCCGCTTATCAGCAGTAATGTAGTCTGGCAACCTATCAGCACGAGAGTCAATAAGTATATAAGCATAAAGCAGGGCAAAGATAATCAAATAAAAGCAAAGACATAGCAGATCGCAAATATGCCAATGAACAACTAGTCAATCAAGAGCTCGGATCGCACATAAGCGCGCCAGCTCTGGACTAGCCTACAGGCCTACAACACTAGAGATAGCACAAAAGCTGGACTACCCTACTCTACTCTGCTACCTCTGCTACTCCTATGCTAGCCCTCCATTGGGCTCTATCTAAGGCCATCTCCTCCCAAAGGTTTAGGTGGGTGAGGTCTTGTCTGATCGTCTCCAACCATCTCTTCTTTGGCCTACCTCTCGCTCTCCTGCATAGTGTAGTATGAGGCTGCTCGCATCTCCTGACTGGAGCGGTGCTCAGCCTCCTCCTAACATGTCCAAACCACCTCAAACGCTGTTCCCTTAACTTATCCTCGATGGAGGCCACGCCCACTTCACCTCTTATGACGTCATTCCTGATCCTATCCTTCCTTGTGCGTCCGCACATCCACCGCAGCATCCTCATCTCCACCACCTTCATCTTCTGTGTACGATGTTGTTTCATCACCCTATACTCCGCCCCATAGGACATGGCCGGCCTCACTATCATCTTATAGTATCTTTCCTTTAGTTTTGAGGGAAACTTTCTATCGCAAAGTACCGCTGAGGCCATTCTCCATTTATGCCATCCTACTTTAATCCGGTTGTTGACATCCTCGTCAACTTCACCGTTGTGCTATATCATGGACCCCAAGTACCTGAAACACTCCTTTTTGGGTATAGTGTCCAATCCAATCTTGACGTCTCCTCTACTAGGCGTGGCGGTGGGATCGAACTTTAGTTCTATGTACTCGGTCTTGAATCTACTGAGTCGTAAGCCCTTTGATTCCAATGCCCTTCTCCATAGTTCTAGCTTCTCATTAACCTCCTCCCGTGATTCCCCCACCAGCACTATATCATCTGCGAAAAGCATGCACTAAGGTACATCTCCTTGGATATTTCTAGTGAGCTCATCCATTACCAGGATGAACAAATAGGGGCTCAGGGCAGATCATTGGTGTACCCCGATTGTTATCAGGAACGCGTCTGTCTCACCTTCCACTGTGCGTACCCTAGTTTGTGCATCCTCATACATGTCTCTAATGGCCCGGCTATAAGGCGCGGGGATGCTTTTCCTTTCCAAAACTCTCCATAGCACCTCCGTTGGCACCCTATCATATGCCTTCTTTAGATCGATGAAAACCATGTATAGGTCCTTTTGTCTCTTCCTGTAGTGCTCTATCGTTCGCCTTAGGATGTGGATGGCTTCTATTGTTGATCTTCTGGGCATAAATCCGAATTGGTTCTCGGACACCTCAGTCTGTTGTCGTTACCTCTTATCTATGACCCGCTCCCACAACTTCAGCGTGTGGCACATTAATTTGATACCCTGATAGTTGGCGCAGCTCTGAATGTCGCCTTTGCTCTTATAGATCGGGATCATTGTGCTTTTCCTCCACACATCGGGCATCGTCTCCCCCCTGAGGATTTTGTTAAATAGGTTAGTCAACCAACTGATGCCTTTCTGTCCAAAGCATTTCCATGCCTCTATGGGTATATCATCTGGGCCAACTGCTTTACCCCTTCCCATATATTTCAGGGCTTCCTTGACTTCCTCGGAGCTAATTAGCCTGCACTCCCTGTGGTTCTGGTGCTCCTCATGTGTTTGAAGATCACTAAGGGATATCTCTGTATCCCCCAGATCATTGAACAGATCATGGAAGTAGGCTCTCCACCTAGCTTTAATTAGTTGCTTGTCTACGATGACCTGTCCGTCTTCCCCACTTATGCATTGTGCTTGATCCAAGTCCCTTGTCTTCCTTTCTCTTGCCTTGGAAATTCTATATATATCCATAATTCCTTCCTTGGTCTCCAGTCTCTTGTAGAACTCCTTATACTCTCTAGATTGTGCTTCTCTGACAGCTCTCTTTGCTTCTTTCTTGGCTAGTTGATACTGGTGTCGTTTATTCTCATCTCCACTGCGAATCCACTCCTTGAAGTAGTCTTGTTTGGCTTAATCTTCTCTTGGACCTCCTCGCACCACCACCAAGACTCTCTATAGCTTGGCGCCCCTCCCTTTGACACGCCCAGAACTTCCCATGCTAACCCTCTAATCTTTTGGGCCAGTTGGTTCCACATTTGGTTTGTGTCACCCTCGCAGTCCCACTCGAGCTCAGACACCGCTCTTTCCCTGTACACTTTGAACTTCTCTCCCTTCAAATCCCTCCGGCAAGTATGTGTCTGGGTGGGTTTGGTGGTTCTTTTGGCCCTCTTTAAGGTCTCTATATCAGCCCACAACACCCTATGTTGTGTTGAGAGATCTTCTCCTAGCGTAACCATACAATCCTTGCAGTTTCTTTGTCTCCTTTTCCTTAAGAGTATGTAGTCAATCTGTGTCCTTGTCCCGCCGCTTTGATACATGATGTCATGTTCATCATGCTTTTTAAAGAAGGTGTTGGCCACCGTTATGTCGTAAGTGACCGCAAAATCTAGGAGGGCTTTACCCTTTGCATTCCTGGTTCCAAAACCAAAACCTCCATGGTATGACACGTACCCATCCACAGTCGTGCCGACGTGCCCATTAAAGTCCCCGCCAATCATTACTTGTTCGGTTTGGGGTATACCTTACATCGTTGTGTCTAAGTCCTCCCAGAATGTTGCCTTCTTGCGCTCTATTAGTCCAGTTTGAGGTGCGTAGGCACTGATGACGTTCAATACCTCCCCATATAGAACCATCTTGATGCTTATGATCCTATCCCCAGTCCTGGTTACTCCAACTACTTTATCCTTGATGCCACTATCCATAATGATGCCAACTCCATTCCTGCCTCTGGTCTTGCCTGCATACCACAGTTTATAACCCAACACATCCTTGGCTTTCATGCCGACCCATTTAGTCTCTTGTAGGCAAAGGATGTTGATCTTCCTCCTCATCATCATTTGGGCCACCTCGAAACTCTTCTTTGTTAGTGTTCCGACATTTATTGTCCCAAGTTGCAAACTTCCCTTCCCCTTTTGCTTCGCCCTCTCCCTCCCCAACCCCTTTGAAGATGACCTCAGTCTCTGAGTTCCATAACTAGTAACGTTCATCCACTAGGTGTGACTATCTTAGGTAGGTGAACATATCTACAAGAAACTTACTACAGTCAATAACAGCAGCACAACACAGTTCAACGACAATGCGTAAATTAGAACCAATCAATTTACGATACGCCTACCAAGCGTGAAATAAACTAAATATAAAAATAACAATAAAAATAAAATTTAAGGATATAAGTACAGATATAAACTAAATAACACTACAATTAACAGATTAAAACTAAATTTAGAAGGAGGGAATTCGAACCTGGGGCCGACCGATTAACACTTACCGAGGCCAGCCGACGTTGGTGGTTTGGAGCTGGTGGTAGTGCTGGGGTGGTGTTGAGCGGTGGGGGCTGTGACAGGGGATGGGGAGAGGCAGTAAGGGGAGGACGGTACGGGTGGTGGAATGGGTGGTAGTGGGCTCTCGGGCGGTAGTGTGCTCGAGTGGCGGTAAGGGTTAGGAGGTGGACGGTACGGGTGGTAGTGAGCTTGAGTGGTGAGATGGGTGGGTAAAGTGGTGGTGGTTGGTTGGGTCGGGGGTAGCTGGTGGTGGGGGCGAGGCTCCCGGGCGACGGTCGGTGTTGGTGGCGGGGTAGGTGGTGGTGGTTGGTGTTTTAATGGTTGGGTCGGGGTAGGAGGTGGTGGTGGTGGTGGTAACGCGGGGGGGGGGGGGGGGGGGGGGGGGAGATAGCGTGGTATCACGTTCCTTGAATTCGTGACTTCATTTCGGATAGAATTTGGAACGTGAGTTGATGAATTGAGTTGAGAAGGATAAGATTTAGAGAGAGTTTAAGATGAGAGATAGAAATTGAGATAGATTGATAGATGAGAAGGAATTAGAGTTTAGGTGAGAGAAAGAAATAAAGAAAGTATTAGATGAGGCAGTTAAGAGTTGAACCCTTAGTTTCATTCATATTTCATTGGATGATAATTACAAGTATTTGTTCTTTTATTTATAGGAAAAGCTAAGAAAGATCTAGAACTTCCTAGAACTCTTCCAGTAACCGAATTACATCAAAAATGGTGGGAAACATAAAGGCGGGAAAGTTATTTGAATTCAAATAAGAGCGAAAAATAACTACCTATTCAAATATTGGCGGGAAAAGGGAATTATTCAAATATTGGAAGGAAATAATTAACTAAGTAAAAGGCGGGAAATTTGGTTGGGGAATCTTCTAGAAGCGGGTCCCACTTAGGCGTCTTGGCTGTTACTGGGTTATCGGGTATTGGATCCACCACGCTTCCGCTGCACAGGACCTTGTCACGGCTAGGGTCGTGACACGTCGGGAGAGAGAGGCGAGTTAGTGGTGGTTATGGGTCTAGGGCGTGGTGGTCCTCCGTCAAGAGAGAGAGCGAGAGAGAGACCCACTTGGTCGTGGCTATGTCGCCAGGCCGGAGGTGGGCGGAGGTGGCGTCGTCGGCGAGCGGGCCGACGTGAGGTGACAGGTGACGTGATGTGATGGGCAGTGGCCCGTTGCTCCGTCAGACGTGAGAGATAGAGAGAGAGAGAGAGAGGAGAAAGTACATTTATATGTTATAATTGATAAATATTTATCAATTATAACATATAAAAAATAGAGTTTGTCTCTATCATGACTAATACATATTTAAATTAAAAAAAAAAGTTAATCTCATAACAAAGTAAATTGAAAGCCTTTGAAAAATGACTTCTAATTAATATATATATATATATATATATATTTAAATTAAAAGAAAATAGTTAATTTTATAATAAAGTAAACATTTTATATACATATAGATATAGTTTTGATATTAATTCAAAAAGGTCAAGGTCTTCTATTATTAATTCTAAACTCATTAGTCCATGACACACACACACACACACACACACACACACACACACACACACACACACATATATATATATGACATAGTTTTTACGAGAAGGTGAGTGTCACAAACCCGAGAGTCGTGACTTGAGCCCGGATGGAACTCGGTTGATATCGGATAGATTTTTGGAGAGTTGGTTGAGAAAAGAAGGTGAATTAGAGTTAAGATGAGAAGAGAATTAGAATTGGAATTAGAATTAGACTTAAGATGAGAAGAGAAAGTGGAAGTTTAGATGACAAGAGATAGAAATTCAAGATGAGAAAATAGAGAAATTTAATTGATAATATTTTGTTGGATGATTACAACTTAGAGCTTACACATATATATAGCAACTAATACATAACCAAATTCATGAACTTAACTTAATGCTTCCCCTTGCCCAAGACACGTGTGGGAGAAGAACAAGGAAAAGGGAGGGAAAACCCTTCACCTACCTAAGATATTTCCTATGTATTATTCTAGAAGCATTAGTGGTAATTTGGGTCGGGCCAAGAAGGCAAAATGGACCAGGCCTAGGATAAGGCCGTGACAAGGGCGTGACAAACCCATAAGTAGCACTACTACTTAGCTACTTTTACATATAAGGACTATGAAAGAGCCTCTAAAGCATTCTAGAATATTCCGGGCAAAACTCAAGTAATATAAGATACTAATAGGCATCCTGGTGTGTTGTCATGACAAAGTCACGGTCTAGGATCGTGACAGTGAGAGGGACAGATAATGAACGGCTAAGATTGACCCCCTTTTTATGCGATAAAAAAAAAACAAAAAAATTTCTCCAATCCCTTCCCGCTCCCCCTCCCCTTATTTTCTCTTTCACCCCAACTGCCCACCGCCGCCTCTCCTCTTTTGTCTCTTCCAATACTCTTTTCTCTCCCCCCATATCCCTTCACCATGTCGCCAACGCCCACCACCGCCCCTCCTTTTCGTCGACTATCACCCCTCTCGCCTCCCCCATCCCCCAACCTGATACACCAATCTTTGATCCAACCCGAATTAAACCAAACTCAAACCACCAAACAACAATTGACACAACGATTGTAGCTACGGGGCTTCGATGGCCCCAATTTGTATAGTATTGTATTGATTTGTATAATATTTACAAGTATAGGTATAGGTAGCAAGGTAGAGAGAGGGGGAGATGTAGATGAGAATTAGGGAGGGAGAGAGAGAACTCACACATCACTCTTACCGCCTAATTACCCCTCTAACCCTTATTTATATACTTAAGTTACCAATAATCAGCTAAAACATCAATTACCGACCCGACCAGTCATTGGGTCATCTAAAATAGTGTCAGGTTTGCGAGTATCTGTAAGAATACCCCCCTTGAGACGACCCTTGTCCTCGAGGGTCGAAAGAAGGAAAGCGAAGCTGAAGATCATGAAGATAGTCCCAAGTAGCATCCGTAGCTGAACGACCCTCCCACTGAACGAGGACCTGGGTGGCAGTGCGACAACGGCGTTGGACTAGCCGGCGGTCAAGGATAGCAATGGGATGGGGAGGGGCAGGGACCAGTGGCCAAATAGCAGGCAAGGCAGTGCTCGTGGCCGGAACAGAGGAACAGCGCTTTAACAGGGAGACTTGGACTGTCGGGTGGATGGAAGCATGAGCTGGAAGGTCCAAGCAGTAGGCAACCGAACCGATACCGTCAAGGACCCGAAAAGGGCCAAAATACCTGGGGGAGAGCCTCTCTGAGCGGCGAGGGGACACACCGTGCTATCTATATGGCTGAAGCTTCAACCAAATGTAGTCGCCAATGTGGAACTCACGGTCCACATGGCCACGGTCAGCTAGCTGCTTCATCCGGTTCTGTGCACAGAACAAATGGTGGCAAAGACCCCGGATAAGTTCCTCATGGGTGGTCAAAATACGGTCCACCAACTCAACAGAAGACTCGCCCGGAAGGTAAGGGAGGGGGATCGGTGGTGGATAGCCATACAGGAGCTCGAACGGCATGGCGTGGGCTGCGGAATGAAAGGTGGTATTGTACCACCACTCCGCGAAGGGAAGCCAAGTCCGCCATTGGTGAGGACGATTAGTGATCATGCAGCAAAGATAAGTCTTGAGACACCTATTGAGGACCTCGGTCTGGCCATCCGAGTGGGGATGGTAAGAGGACGAGAGATTGAGCTAGGTACCCAATCTCGAAAAAAGTTCGTCCAGAAGATGCTCGTAAAAACGGGATCGCGGTAGCTAATGATCGTATCAGGGAGGCCGTGTAAACGAAATATGTGATCGAGGAAGAGCTAAGCGACCGAAGCGGCAGTAAACGAATGAGCTAGCGAGAGGAAATGAGCATACTTCGTCAAACGGTCAACAACAACCATAATGATGGAGTGCCCACTAGAAAGGGGAAGACCCTCATTGAAATCCATGGAAATACTACTCCAGACAGAAGTGGGGACGGGCAATGGCTGAAGAAAGTTGACGGGAGCAGTGGTGTCATACTTGTGCTGCTGACACGTAGTACACTATTGTATATATGTCCGGAGATCGCGGTATAAGCCACGCCAATAGAAAAGAGTATGGACACGACGATAGGTGGCGTCGAACCCGGAGTGCCCGCCCTGAGGGGAATCATGCATCCATAAAAAAATGGCATGGCACAAAGCAGAGTCCGAGGCCACCACTAAACGGCCACGGTATCAGAGGAGGCCTTCGTGCCATGAGTAACGAGGATGAGAAAGACTGTCGGTCTCCTTATCAGTGATGATGTGGGCGAGTGCCGGATCGGATGATCATGAGGCACAGAGGTGCGAGATGAAAACCGAGGAAATGGAAGAGAAAGCCATGCAAAGTACCTTAGACCCGGGTAAGTAAGCGAGCCAACCACAAGTGCTGAAGGGATGTCGAGAGGCACTGCTCAAGTAAAAACTTGAGACTCTGCTGATCTGTGCGGATAATCAAATGACGTCCCTTCAAATACTGCTCCCATTTCTGTATAGCGAAGACAACTGCAAGGCGCTCACGCTCATAAACCAATAAGCCCTGGTGGCGTGGAGCGAAATTACGACTAATGAAAGCGATGGGACGACCATCCTGCATAAGAACGGCCCCAATGCCTGTGCCCGAGGCATCTGTCTCAACCACGAATGTCTTCGAAAAATCAGGGAGAGCTAAAACCGGAGCAGAAATCAAAGCAGACTTGAGGTTGTCAAAAGCTACTGAGGCTTCAGTTGTCCACATAAAAGCGTCCTTCCGGAGAAGGTCGGTGAGGGGCTGAGCCAATAAGCCATGGCGGGCAATAAAACGACGATAATATCCGAAAAGACCCCAAAAACCACGAAGCTGCTTGAGGGTAGTAGGGCGTGGCCAATCTGCGACGGCCCGGAGCTTCTGAGGATCGGCTTCAACCCCCGACCCCGAGACAAAGTGACCGAGATACTCAATGCACTGCGTCCCGAAAGAACACTTGTCCCGGTTAGCTGTGAGGCTATGTGAACGAAGGGTCTCCAAAACGCTACGTAAGTGAGCCAAGTGAGTGGACCATTGAGCACTATAAACTAAAATGTCGTCAAAAAAGACTAGAATAAAACGACAAAGAAAAGGCCGAAAGATGTCGTTCATCAAACTTTGAAATGTAGAAGGGGCGTTCGATAACCCGAATGGCATGACCATAAACTCGTAATGTCCCGAATGCGTCTTGAAAGCGGTTTTGTGAATGTCGGATTCGGCCATACGAATCTGCCAATATCCTGCCTTCAAGTCTATTTTCAAAACGTAGGAGGAACCTCCTAACTCATCTAATAACTCCTCAATAATCGGAATCGGGAACTTGCCTTTAATCGTGAGGCTATACAGGGCCCGATAATCAACACAAAAACGCCATGATCCATCCTTTTTCTTCACCAAGACCACTAGAGAAGCAACAGGAGAGGTACTATTTCGAATTGTACCTGATTGCATCATGTCCTGAATTAAAGAATCAATAATGTCCTTCTGAAATACCGGGTAACGGTAAGAACGTAAATTCACCGGTGAACTACCCTCGACAAGCGGAATACGGTGATCAAAAGTGGGACGGGAGGGTGGGAGACCTGTTCGCTGCTTAAAGACATCAGAAAAATCAGATAAGAGAGCCTGTAAATCGGGTGGTGGGGTGGTCTAAGTTCGGTCTGCAGAAGCCGAAAAGGAAGAGGGGGTGGCTGGGTCCTACACAACCGTAATAGTGAAGAATGATGCAGTATGGGCTCGTAAGGCGGATAAAGCTCGTCCTGAGACAATACGGAGCGGAGGAGGAGTGAGACCTCGTAATGTATACTGGCGACCCCGGTAAGTAAACTCCATAAGAAGGGCAGAAAAATCCCATGTAACTTTGCCCAACGTACGAAGCCACTGTATGCCAAGGACAATGTCACAACCGGAAAGGGGAATAAGTAACATGTCCGACACAAATGAAGTACCCTGCAACAGCCAAGTAAATCTCCGACAAACACCCGTACAAAACACTGATTTGCCATCGGCAATGGTGACGGTAGGGCGAACCGATGAATCCACCGAGAGACCCAAACGAGAAGCCAAGCCAACATCCAAAAAATTGTGGGTACTCCCACTGTCAATTAGAATACTAACAGTCTGGCGGCCACAGTGACCCGACACTCGCATTGTATGACACTGCGAGAAGCCCTCTAGAGCATGTAATGAAATCAAGGGGTCTGGATCAAGGTCTAAGCGAGGGGGATTGTCCTCCTCCTCCCCAACCTTGTCGGCCTCCAACCAGAAAAAACGTGCGCGGTTGCGCATTGCGCACTGGTGTCCAGGTATGAACTTCTCCCGACAATAAAAACAGAGGTTTCGAGCTCGAAGATCGTCGAGCTCGGTCAGTGTCATACTAACAGGAGCTCGAGAATTATTCCAAAGAGGGGCGGCTGGGGCAAGTAACAAGCGTAAAGGGGGTCGAGGTGGACCCGAGGTGGGTGAGGGCAGGGCCGGGTACCGACCGAAGGGGAACCAGCATCGGCAACAATGGCGCTATCCTAAGGGGGTTCTTGCCCATTGTCCTCTCTATATAGGCACAGTTTCGCTCCTGTTGCTTTGCTAACACGATAGCATCGTGTAAAGTACGGGGTCGAAACATTCTCACATGACCCGAAATCTCATCTCTCAGCCCACCCATCAACATATTAATCCTCTGTTCCTCATTCAACCCACATCTATTGGTCAATGACTCAAACTGCCTCAAATACTCATCGACCGACCCTGATTGACGTACTTTCATCAACGCAGTGAGCGGGGAATCCGATGTTTCTGAGAATCGAGCTCGGATCTGGGATGCGTAGACATCCCATGGGATTGGCTCCCTGATCGGCCACGACTCTTCGAGAGAGTCGTGCCATTCCTGTGCGTCCCCTTCTAAAGCTATGCTCGCAAGTAATACCTTGTTACATTCTGGGGTACCATCAAGACTGAAGTACCTTTCACAATGATTAACCCAAGCGTGTAGCCCCTTACCCCCACTGAATTTCGGGAAATCAACCTTACAAAATCGAGTAGGAGGACGGTAATTACCTACGACAGCCGGTGGTGGAGTGGCGTCCTGAACGACCGATGGAGGAGGTTGGGTTGGCGTCGGTGGCTGTGGTCTGTCCTGATGCAAATTCGCGAGACCCCGGACCTCCACCGATATCGCATTAACCGCTTCGGTCAGGCCATGGATGGATTGCTTGAGCGCTAAGAACCTCCTCTCATTGGATTCATCGATCTCCCGTAGAGAGACCTACGACTTGGTGCCCTCCGCCATTGCCGATCACCAGACTTGCACTGAAAATCGACGAAGGAGATGATAATCAAGGCCAAGAACCGTCTAGCTCTAATACCTTTGATACACCGATCTTTGATCCGACCCGAATTACACCAAACAACAATTGACACAACGATTGTAGCCACGGGGCTTCGATGGCCCCAATTTGTATAGTATTGTATTGATTTGTATAATATTTACAAGTATAGGTACAGGTAGCAAGGTAGAGAGAGGGGGAGATGTAGATGAGAATTAGGGAGGGAGAGGGAGAACTCACACATCACTCTTACCTCCTAGTTACCCCTCTAACCCTTATTTATATGCTTAAGCTACCAATAATCAGCTAAAACATCAATTACCGACCCAACCAGTCATCGGGTCATCTAAAATAGTGTCGGGTTTGGGATTATCTGTAACACAACCCTTCACTCCAGGGCCCACCGCTGCCTGCGGGTGGCGGGGAGTGAAGGGGTAGTGGGAGAGAGAAAAGGGATTGGAAGAGAGAGAAAAGGAGGGGCGACAGACGCCTGGGGTGAAGGATAATTTGGGGGGGAGGAGTGCTGAAGGAGAGAGGAAAAAAAGGGCGGCAGCAATGGACTGGCGGAGGTGGTTGGAGGCAGCGGCGGGCGGTGGAGTGAGAGAGAGAGAAAGGAAGAGTTGGAGGTAGGGAGGGAAGCTTTTTTTTTTTTTGGTATCTCATTAAAAAAGGAGGGTCAATCTTAGTCGTATATTACAATGGATAGCCAAAATTCGCCCCTTTCACACTTTTACCCTCTCATAAGAACTATGCCATATATATATATATATATGTACAATATTAACGTATATATATTTATGAATTTTGATATAACTATTTTCTTTCCCTTTTTTTTCATTTGATTTGTATTTTTCTCGACTCTCAGTTTTGATATATTTAAAACACTAAAAATAATTGTTATATGTTCCTCTATAATTTTCCTGTCTGGGACAAGGACAAATTTGTGGGGAAATGGAAGTGAATTTTAAAGGTTTGAATCTATCTATTACATAAAATATGAGTTCATCTCTAATATGTCTCATTTTTATACGTCTTTTACCCTTGTTTATCATATCATTTTGTTTAAATTTTGTATTGAAAAGTGAAACAAGTTCTACAATCATTTAAGAGCAATCCATTATGTCAATTGAACATTTTATTGGGTAAGTAAGTAGAAACCTAAATATGTAACACAAATATTTACGAAGGTACGAGGAATACCCTACAAGAGGTTAAAGGCCAGCAACAAGAAAAGCAATAGACTGGCTCAAGTCATCAACCAACAACAAACCCAAAGCCTAAAAGGCTCCCATAAAGCAAGGTCCAGCGAGTGAAATATACACAATTTCATCCCTGTAAGATGCTACCTTGAAGGCTTCCAAGGCCCCCCCCTAAAAAGTTTTAAGTCATCAACCAACAACAAAGTTCAAAAAGAGATTAACAATACAAACTAGAAGTCAACTCCTGATTAAAAATGCTTGTGTTCGTTTGCGAGAGAGCTAAACTGACATGATTTACATTTTTTGAGCAACAAACTAATTTTTATGTTATTTTTATTGTGACATAAAACAAATACAAACTCTCAAACATTTGACATAGCTTGTGCCCCTTCCCTTACTCCTATTCTATAGGGTTTTGACATTTGATTTTTAATAGATACATGTTTTAGAGTATTACCTAAGAGGGTATCAACACGTAAGCACCGGATCTCATTAGAACTCCGAAATTAAGCATGCTTGGGCGAGAGGAGTACCAAGATGGGTGACCTCTTGGAAAATCCTCGTGCACCTCTCGGGTTGGGGGTTGTCGGAAACAACCTCTCTTCAGAATAGCACCCTAAAAGGGGAAGGCTGTGTATATTACACCCCCCCCCCCCCAACCGCCCCCCGACCTTGCTTAGACGGGAGCCCTTAGGACACTAGGAATATAGAAAACATGTTTTAGAGTATTATCAATAACAGTATATGCACTACAGATCTCTCTAGCAATATACACTAACAAGTTTTTATTAAGACAATAAAGGTCTTCTTTCGACGTCTAATATCTCACCCAATGCTTAGGGTGTTTTGGCTTAGTGTTTTTACTCGGTAACACGAATGATAAGATGATTGCAGGATCATCGAAATGGTGCTCTATATAGGTATTATTGTCTCAGAGGTGCTCGAGATTCAACGAGTTAACATCATGGGCGTATTCTAATCCACTTGTCTATCTCACCAGTTCCCATGTTGTGCTGACGCTAAACATCAATTTCTAACTATCAAATTGAAAAAAAAAAAAAATACATAAAACCAATAAATCTCCCAATATTATATCATATTATTATTCATATCAGCAACAGAGTTCACATAAAATTTCCGTAAGGATGAGATATATTACACAGACAGAGGCTCAATATGCCAATACAATCACTTTGAGCCTCCCACTTCCGTTCTTAATTTGAATGAAATTTTTATCCTAAACTTTGATAATTTGTTCTCAGTTACATGCATATATTCCTCGGATTCGGACAAGAGAAATCCATATTGTAAATAGTAATGGAGTATCCGACCCGAAATGCACAACGAACCTCGGTGACGAAGTCAGCGAAACCCGTAAAGGACTTTGCGGGGGTCGAGTTGACCGCTGCAGTAGCTTGAAGGAACAGTAGAGAGCTCTTGATAGCCTCTCCATTCTTCAGAAGGTTTAAGGACAACTGGGGATTCGACTGCTGCTGAATCTACACATAGCATTGTTTTGTAATCGTCGTCACCCAAGTCTGGTATTGCCTTCGCCTTCTTGTCCCATGGGTTCCAAACCGCTGTACATAGAAACATTTAAGCACATCGAGATGGCAAGTATGCTAAAGACAACGATAATAATCTATGCCTTTTTTGCCATTCAATGGGGTCGACTACATGTAATCAAGTTTGGGGGGGTTGTAAATGGACGGAGCATTCAGTTAATATTAAAAGTCAAATTCGGTTATGGATCGTTTGTGATTGATTTGAGAGCTAGATAGATAAACGAGCCGAGTTCAAACAAGCTATATGGCCCATTTGCTAAAATCCATAAGAAACTCAGTAAATAGTCTTTTTTTTTTTTTTTTTTTTTTTTCGTTTGGAGACCGCAAGTAAATAGTTTGGTAAGGACTTATTAATGGCTTGATATTAGCTCGATAACGGATCAATAATGGCATGCTAGTAACTGAAGTATCTTGAGTTAGATGATAGCCATTTGATACAAGATAATGAGCAGTTAGTCGCTCTAATAGCTCCGATAGTAGAGGCCCACCAAAACCCTTACTCGGGCCTCGACAAGGTGAGAGTAGTTGGGTTGAAATGCTTAGCTCAAAAACAGAGATCAGTTAGATTGATGAATCAAGTATAAAGCATGTTAGCGTAGTGTGGAGCCTAGTTTTATACTGTTATGGACTAAGTCCTAGCCCCATTCGGAATGGAATGGATTGGCCAGTGCTTGTTGACTCTTTACGGCCCCCAGAAAAAATTTTTCGGTCTTGATTTGGGCTCAAATTGAGATTCAGGCTCATGTTTGTGACTTCAACTGAAAAGTTAGGGTTTGATGTGTGCGCTTATATAAACCCAATTTTAGGGTTTGAAAGAGCAGTGTGAATTAAAGAAAACTCTGTAACAATTCCAAAGCAATAAAATCTCCCTGCAACTCCGTGGACGTAGGCAATTCTGGCCGAACCATGTAAATCTGTGTGTTTGATTTTATTTGCGTTTCCTAATAGTTAGTAGGTTCAGAACCTGTTTAAGTATCAGCTCAAGCTCAAGCTCAAGCTTGTTTAGACTCATTGAGCTCTAGTTCGACCCAAGTGTGCTTGCTCATCTCAGTTTATTTACACCACTAGTTAAAGTACATTAGTGCATTGTACCGTTAATCATATTTGTTAGATTGCCTGTATGCCATTCATGGAGATCTTGAAATTTAAACAGCCGCCAAATACGCATTCAAAATTCATGTAGAGTGCAATGAAATACTTGTATCTATGTAGCTGACTCCATCTAATGGGAAAAGGGCTTGGATTGTTGTATCTAAATATCAAATGGAAACCGAATATAGAGGATGAACAAGCCTTCAATCTTCATCTATCCGCAAGCTGAAAGCTATACCCTTCTCATGAAGGGAAAATGCAAACCCCCTAAGGAAAAGAGGATAAAAAGAGGCAAAGATGGCGCGCCAAACCCACTATTCATGGTCGCAACAACAGAATGGACCTTCAAAGATTGGGCCTTTGTGCAATCGATAAAGTTGCTTCATCGTGATCCAGAGGTTCCAAATTCACTTGTCTTGACTAAATTGTGAAGAGATAAGATTGTATATACACCTCACCCTCCCCAAATTCTACTATAGTGAAAAGTATTGTGCATTAAGCCAATGAAAGGAAACATCACTACCACACCGATGGTTGGTCTGTGAAACGTGGGACATCTACGCCTTATTTCCCACAAAAGAGAGGTCGAATGTTTTGTTCTTTTCTATTTAAAACCGAACATCAAAGATCAAAGATTTTTTAACAAGAATCTAAAAATATAGACTTTATACAAACCTGCATCAGGCAAGCCTTCTTTGCGCAGCACAAAGGTCCGCTTCTTCTCATGGTCTATTATGGCAATTTTTGGTGGAGTGTGTAAATACACCCTATCAACCTACACAGACAAAAATAGCAACAAGTCATCAAACCAAATCTTAAGCTGGAGCAGTTGTGAGTAGGGATGTAAATGAGCTGAGTCAAATAGAGCAACCCTCTTGTTCGAACTCGAGCTCAATAGGATTTATCAAGCTTGAGTTCAAGCTGAGCCTTTATTGAGCTTTGGAACCTTTATTCAAACTCAGATCGATAAGATATTAGTATATGTTCGATACTCGGCTTCACTTGGTTTGTTAGTAGTCAAGCAAAGTCTAGCTCGTTATCAGTAGAGCTTATAATTCAGTCATGTTGAGCTCGTCATCAATCCCAGTCAAGCTTATAATCGCCCTGAGCTTGCTATCAAATTGAGCTCGAGAGTCAAGCTTATGGACTCATTATCGAACCATTTTCGAGCTAATATCGAGCTGTTAACAACCTTTATACAAGTCCTTATCGCGCTCTTTACAAACATTAATAAGTAAAGCACCCTTCTATTCAAACATGACAATTAAACTTATTGAGCTGCTCAAACTTCACTTGATAAGCTATGAAGCCCCCACAACAAAGAGGAACGACCCTAATCGATTTCAAACATGAGTACTTCATCGAACATTTGCTTCATTTACACCCCTAGTTGTGAGATCCATGAGGGAGATTTTTAATTGCCAATAGCAAATGTATGCGTTGAGCAACGAACATAAAGGCAGTAACCAAATTACCTCACCATCAAACGTAATTGCGTCTGCCTGCTCAGTGCACCTCTCTCTCTTCATCAGGTTATCAAAGTAGTCTAGTGTTTCCAAGCCCTCAACACGTACTTCACTGCAAGTTAAATGGCATTATGCAACCCCATTGGAAAATTCGAACGTTTCGTATAAGGCAAAAGCATTATGATCTTTGGACAAACCTGATATCCGATATGGACAGGTAATTACGCAATGCAAACATGAAAGAAAAGCTTCGGCTGTCAGTATTCCTCACCCGAGGAATCAAAGTGAGCTTCCCAGCACTTAGCGCAATACGAAGCTTCAATTCAAAGCTGCATGATAATGCTGAGATATCAAAATCTTTCCTAGAGAAAGTACCTTTCAAATACCGAGAACATGAAACCAAATAAAGTTTGTTATATTGCATAATGATTTTGAGCTACCCATTGCGTGATTTTCTGTTAAAGCAATCTCTAAAACACACATATACTGCATTTTTTTGATTGAAGTTATACTGTATTTTATTCACTCAACATATTTATGTAAATGTGAGCTAAAAGTGTTGGTGTAGCGGTTTTCTCCCAACCCCCCAAGCAAGAGGTCTTTGGGTTCAAAGCTCATCACCCCATTCTCTCAAGTGTTGGTTTTCTTTTTAAGAGAAGATGCTGTACTCCCTACCGATGTAAGGAAGAAAACATATTTATGTAAGGGTTTCTTTACAAGAAGCCACCTATATTTTAGGTGAGATATCAGAAAACCACCTAACTTTTCTAATTTTTCAAAGTCACATCTAAACTTTTCAAAAAAATCTCAATGTCACACCTAATGCTACCACTGTTAACTTTCCATCAAATGAAATGCCGCTTTTTGGGGTATGAATGCATCAAAACACCAAATTTAACTTAATTTTATTAAATTATATTAAGTAATGTATTTTGTAAATCACGAAATTACCTTTCATCTTTGAATTTATAAAATTGTTAAGGGTTTGGCACGCTGCTACAAGCTGTTGCCACCAAAAAAATTTCAAAGTGTTTTTTATTTGTAAACTTGTTTATAATTTATTGATAAAAAAAACAAGTTTTATTGAGGGTATTTAGGTAATTTCGTATTATTTTAACAAAAAGTTAACAATGTCAGCATTTGGTGTGATATTGAAAATCTTTTTAAAAAATTTAGGTGTGACTTTGAAAAATTAGATAGTTTTCTGCTACCTGCCTCACCTAAAATGTCGGTGGTTTTTAGTAAAAAAAACACCTTAAGTAAATGTATTATATAAAAAAGACTATCAAAGCAGTACAAGTAATAATGCTTTTACAGCTTTTCTTTCAAATTTGGGCACATATATAAGACTTAAAAAGCAGCTTATATTCCTTTAAAAACCCAATATGCTAAGAAATGTTATGCGACGTCCATGACACCCTAAACACGACTATTACGTCCGTCAACTGCTATTTGATCCCATGCTTGAAACTCACAGAATGAAAACATAATAAAAAAGACATACCTCCGTGGCCATGATTTCAGATCCTCTTCGGTGGGTTTCAATACAAGATCGACGCTCGATTGATTGTGAGAAGGGGACATCGGTGAAGAAGACTCGTCCAACGACCACATTCTGTTCCTTGCAAATCCATGTTGCTCAAGTGAACCAAAATTTCCGAACTTCAACAGGAAAACAGCAGTTAAAATGCATAGTGCAAGAATGAATGAAAGACGGCCACATAGTCCCTTTTAGCAGCCAACCTGAGGAAAACAGACTGGAATTCCTCCCCTTATCGCTCTTGGTGGTTTCCATACCGCCTGCAAACCGGCAATATCCTTGTATCGTCAAATTCAAAGGCAAGTTCTAGTTCAGAACATAGTTGCAAGAAGCTCCTAAAATGCTAAAGTTTCATGCTCAAACCAAGATTTAAAGCTTTGGAGTTAGATTTGTGTTTCCAACACATTGAACTCAATGGAAGCATGATTCAGACAATCGTGGAATCATTTTAATAAGAAGATACTTACTAGATGATTTGTTGGCTAATTATATCACTCAATTTAAAAAATGATCGAAATGTGTGGACACGTTAGAGTCAATGTTCTTAATCTTATTCATTGGAGCACTCAATTTTCTTGGTCATCGCTTAACTTGTCATAATATTTATGCTTTAACGGTTCAATTAATGGCATTCCATCAATTTTTCTTGTATATCTAATGTGTAGTACTATAAGTGCTCGCTTCACGCTCCCAAACTTAAAAACTTTTTTAGGTACCCACTTACGCTTGTGCAACTATGGTTCAGAAACCCCTAAAAGGTTCTCAAGTCACGAGGCACTTGGAACTACCCCCTCGCGAAATTTAGGCATGGGTCCAGATCTTGCCATTGGGTGCAAACAGTTCCCCAGAGCCATCTATTAAGGCCCGTGACCCCAACTTACCCTGTTACATGTAACGAAAAGTTCAATAAGGTAGTACGCATAACTCAAGAAAAAGAAAAGTGCAGTTCAATATTTCCTCATCTTAGATAAAATAAATTATGAAAGAACAAGTAGAAGCACTATTTGATGCTTATTCTAGAAGGCTTTTCTTTTAAACAAAATATTCGTAGATGATGCTAAAAAATTGTGAACCTTTTTGAAAGACAAAAGGAATCTAATTCCAAAAGAGAACGTGTAATAATTAACCCACCACTATAAAGTAATCCAGCAAGAAAACACAAGTGCTACAGCATTATATGTATATATGTAAATAGAGATATTTCTATATACCTCAGACACAATCTCCCTTTAGGGTAGCACCCTGAAGGGGCAAGGCTATGTACATCTCACCCCTCGGACCCTGCTTTGGCAGGAACCCTTGTAGCACTGGGATTGTTATTGTTGTTGTTAGATATTTCTATATATCACTTTGTCCCTTCATGAACAACCACTTTCTGGGTAATTTTTTTCCCCTCAAAGTATTTACTTTCGTTAATGCCTTTCGATTTGTTCCATGTTCACTGGACGACCGCATTTTTTTTTTTCGATCTTGTTTTGTTCTACTTAGTTTCCATGGATCAATTCTTATTGATTCAGACAAGCTGTAATGGCTTTCCTGAAAATTAGGGTCGGCTAAAACAGAGATCCCAGAGTAATCAACAATAAGGGAGAGCATCTTCTAAACAGAACATTGATGAAACTTATATATTTACCATAATCCATAATAAACATCAAAGGAAGAGGCTAAATATTTATATAACTGCATATTATATCCCTTTGTTGTATTCCAGGAGCACACTTGAAAATGTCGGTACTTACTCTTTGATGCTACGTTACTCAAACTTGGGTAGACGGATTAGCTATGGGTATAGATCCAAAGGAATCAGAGGGCTGAATATGGTTATTTTTAGGGATTTTTGTATGTACTTTATCTAAGTTGTTGGGCATCTAAGGGTCGTACATGGGTACTTTTAGGTGAAATGAAGAGTGTGAGTAACATTACTCTAATGCCACAAGTTCTTCAACTATGTTAAAAAGGGGCACTCGAAACAACACATTTGTTGGATACATAACAAACAGAGTAATCATGACAACTTATTATGTGGGAATTCCAATTCAACATAGGTCAATTCCACAAAATTGATGGCAGATAAGTTGTTTAGTCTACATAAACAAGGAACTATGAAGAAATTTGTCTGACATATGAGGGTTTTTTTTTTTTTTTTTTTTTTTTTTTTTACAATGGTAAAGTCAGGGGAGGGGGGGAGGGGAGGGGATATACCCCTCAAGTCCTCAAAGAGGACTACCACATTTGCCCACGGTGGGATTCGATCCCGGGATGCCTAGTTTGGCAACCGATGATCCAACCACTATGCCACGTCCCTAGGGGACCCGACATATGAGTTTAGCCAAACATACTATGCGATAGTGTATTGACAAGAATGCATTTACCTTTCTGCTCATGAACAGTAACTCTTCTCTCAGTTCATTCTTCCATGATACAACCTGGCCGCCATACAGTAGCACCTAAAACCATTTCATATAGATTAAGACCACTATCATGATCATAGCAGAACACTTTCTTACAATTTTTTTGCCAATTTAACAAACAACAGAGATATCTTCATACTGTCCTTCCAAAAAGATTCAAAAGTTCAAAATATTGGGTAAAACTGGATTTATTTTATTACCTGAAAAGTCAATTTATACTGTTAGATTTCGTGGATAAGTTATCTTGCATGAGCGATTTGAAAATGAAGAATGAGTTTCTTTTCATATCATTGAACGCCGTTATCAGTCCCCATGGACCAATAAAGGATTTGAAACAGTTTCATATGAACAAACAAGAAATATCCGGCAACTCATCAGGCACATAGCTTATTTAGAAAAAGGGCACAAGTGAGGAAGTTCCACGATATAAATTCCTATCTAATGCATCTTATGACATAACAGTTAAGATCATGAAAAGTTCGTGGCCATCACGAAATTTTCTTCGTGCAAAAGAGATGGCTAAAATCAGGACTAAACTTCTACTGCTCCAGATTGAAAAGGTTAGAGATATTACCACAAATCGCATGTGAAATCTAAAGGAGACGTCACACATATTTAGTCGGAGGGGCTATATTTTGGATAATGTTATTGACGGGAAAAAAGGTTAATGCCAGAGCAACTTCGTGAAATTTTATAACTATTATTCATTATAAGTCATAGCATAGCTTTAACCGTAGCAATTTTTGCCCTAGCATAACAACAATATTTTTTCTTCCGGAAACTATTTCTCCTCAAAATATTTTGAACTTCATTGCACATTCATTCAACCCAAACCTACCTACTGATTTGAAAATATCCAACAAAGAAATTTCCTCATAAATCTCAATTTCCATAATCATTCACCTCGCTCCTACCAATTGATTTAGGAATTCCAGTAGGCTACTCACGCTTTACTCGTCACTGAGAATTCTCGATGCTATCTCACTCCATCCACAGAGAGAAAATAAGAAAACTAAGAAACAGCAACTAAGTAAAGACAATCACCAAAATTCATGTCACATAACACTATAATCTATCTATTAAATTAACCAATGAAGCAATTTCAAGAAAGAAGGAGAAAGGGAGATCAGGCAAGACCAAATACCTCAGCTGACGATCCCATAGGTTCAGTCAGGATGATCCTGGGCAACCCATCAGCATCACGAACCAGATTAACCGGCATTGGCTTTGGCCTCAGCCTTGCCCTGAAATTACCAACAAATGGCTTCACAATCCCCTTCCTTCCCTCCAGCTGCAAACCGAATGAAAAACAGTTAATGCTTGTTTAGAAGGAGAAATTTTCAAGTTTTCTTGGAAAATTTTTCATGAAAAATAGAAAATTGGAGCAGTTGCTCAAAAGCCTAGTTCTCGATTTTCTCAATTATCTCAAACAAACCAAATCGCAGATATTATTTTTCCAGTGATCAACAAAAAAACCCACAGACAACACTTAATGTTATCAATTATCATCAGACAAACAGAAGATCCAGATAATGCTTTTCAGTAATCAACAAAAATCCCACAGATTGGAATCAATTTTAGAAAGAAATTCACAGGAAAACTCACAAAAGAACAATAGAAACCCAGATAATATTTTTTAAGTAATCAACAAAAAACCCCACGGATTGGTATCAACTTTAGAGAGATTCACACAGGCAAACTCACAGAAAAGCAATAGAAACCCAGATAATATTTTTCAAGCAATGAACAAAAAAACCCACAGATTGGACCGCTTTTAGAATGAAATTCACACAGACAAACTCGCAAACTCCAATTTGCTTTCTCACTTCTCAGAAAAAACCGAAAGCCCAGACAACATTTTTCAAAGTAATCATCAAAAATCCACAAATTAACATCTATTACAGAATGAAATTCACACTATAAAACTAGCAGACAACACTTAAGTTTCTCAATTATCATAAAAAAAATAGAAAGCCCAGATCATATTCTTGAAGTGACCGACAAACGACAATAACAACAGCGGCAGCTCAGTGCCTCAAAGAGACTCCCGCCAAGGCAAGATGTAGGGAGGATAAGATGTATGTAGCCTTAATCACTCTGAAGGAATGCTGTTTCCGAAGGGTCCCATCCCCAAAAGATGAAGTCATTGACAGAAAACTACAAAATTAGAATTAATTCTACAAAGGAATTCACACAGACAAACTCACAAACAATACTTAAATTTCTCAATTCTCATCAAGAAATAGAACCCCTGATCATATTCATGAAGTAACCAACAAAAACCCACAAATCACAATCAACTCTAGACTACAATTCACAAAGACAAACTCACAAACAGGTGAACTGCACACGAGAAAACCCAATAGGAACCCCCCCAGAAGCACTCGAGTAAAACACAACACAGACACAACACATCACAAAATCTTGCAGTGTATATAAAGAAAATAAAATGGGACACAGCTAAGATGGAAACATACACATAAATTAAATTAAAAGAACAAACAAATAAATAAATAAATGTATAGCTTACGTTTACTATTTTTTGGCTGTTACTGCTCTAAAGTTTTGAACTTTAACGAACTACCCACCAAACCCTTAGCTCATCGGAGACTCTAACTCCCAGACATGCTTATATATGCAATCAAACACCCATAAAGATGACATAATAGTGCAAAAAAATTCAAAACAATAAAAAGAGCGAGATTCCCTGGCTTTTTTCTGGGAATTTTCCATGTGGATATGATGGAAACTTAGAAATTTTAAGAGGGGGGAGAGAGAGAATAGTAATAGTACAAGAGGAGAGTTTGATTGGTGGAGAGGAGATCTAAAAGAAAAGCAAAATTGGGATTGTGAATGCTTTAGGGTTTTGTCTTAATCCTCATTGGATGCTTCTTATTGTACCAAGTCTCTTTCACTTGCCCATCTTTTGTGTTGTGTTCCACAATTCTTTTTGTCAAAGAATAATAATGTCTTCTTTGGCAGTTTTTTTTAAGGGTAAAGATAACGATATACCATCTATTTAAAATTAGAATAATCTATCGATTTCAGAGCGATTAATTTATTAGTACTTGAGGGGTTGAGCCGCTTTATCACCTGTCAAATTAAATCCCTGAGCTGTCATTTTATCTGCCTCTGTATTGCCTTCACAAAAAATATGCAAGATCTGAACCTCTGTAAATCTCCGAAGTAGATCCCAAAAGTCTATTATAATAATCTTGATTTGTTAGGGACAATTACATTCTTTAGTTATGGTTCGAATAATTATTAGATTATCCCTTTCGATTTGCAAGTGAGTGACTCCGATTTCAAGGCATTTCCTAATACCTTCTCTTGCAGCCTAGGAGTCTTACCAATATTCCCGAAATCAAAACTCAAATTCTCTCCTCTGTTACTCTATATATTTATATCGACATATTGTCTGCTCACCTCTTCCGGCTTCATCAAAATTTAGCTTTACTTTGTTGGCAATTAGATAAAGGGTAAGGGAGAAAAGTAAAGTATGATCGTACTCTTATTTGAATATGTTTAATAAAGATTGCGAAGAGTAAAGACTAAAGAGAGATAAGTGAGTTGAATTTTTTTGGTAATTAGGTAGATGAGTAATTGCAAAGAAAGTTAGAATTAAAATAAGAGTAAAATTATCTCATATTTTTTTTAAAAGTTACATCTTTCTTCTTTACTCCAAATTCAGGGAATAACAGTTGTGAAACAGAGGGGGATAATGGGAGGGTGGGTTTATCACAAATAATTAAAAGTTTTACACATTTTATACTGTAATTTAGACTAATTTATCAATAAATAACCTCAAATTTGGTAACTAAAAAATTAATATATCAAATATTAAGGTATTAATTTATACTAAGTCTATTCTATTTTGACAAATAACTAGGTTATTACTAAGTGAGAGTGGATTAGCTATCATTAAACCAACTTCATCACACGCCTAGATTAATTTCTCAAATTATAGGTGGGTAATTTTCCAATCCAACCAAAACTCTCAAACCAAAGCTAGCCCCAAATACGTAAGTGATGATTGATCGGATCTGATGACTCAAAGACGATAAAACCAAAATTTAAAATGATCTAAACTTGAAACAATCTGTATCGATATAATTCGACTCGATTGTTAGGTGATGTGTACGAAATACTTCTATTTAGATATGGGACTATATCGGTTGTATGATAGTTGAAATGGTTTTCATTTTGTAGTTAATTATGGTTTTCATGTGCAAGATGTGTTCAATTATAAAAGAAAAAGTAACAAATAAATATTTCGCTACGTGAAAATACTACTACTGCTTTTTGTTAAAAGAAAAAAAGGAAAAAATAATAATAATAATAATACTGTAATGTATACATGCATGACAGCAAATAAAAGAATGGTCGGCCATACAGATAAGGGTATATGGATGGAATAGAATGAAAGGGAAAAAGAAAAATATTAGATATATTTAATTTAAATAATTAATTCATACTAATATTATCCCATACAATACACGGAATAATTTATATTTTAGGAGAAAAATTAATATATTACATCAACATGTAATTAATATGTGAACCAAAGAAGGCCCAACACGCCATCACCGGATTCTATTAGAACTCCAAAGTTAAGCGTGCTTGGGCGAGAGTAGTACCAAGATGGGTGACCTCCTGGGAAGTCCTCACCCTCAGGTTGGGGGCACTGGAAAACAATCTCTCTTCAGGTTAACACCCTGAAGGGGGAAGGCTGCGTACATCCGCCCCCCCAGACCCTGCATAGGCGGGAGCCCTTAAGGCATTAGATATGTTGTTGTTGTTGTAGTAAATATATAGTTAAATATTTGTGGGTTATGTTATTGCCGGGTTAAAAGTGTTAATATCATAGCAATGTTATGAAATTTTGTGGCTATTATTCATTATAATTCACATTATTACTCTGCAAATAATACTTATTGTCCTGATAATAACAACTTCCCATTTTTCAGTTACATATTTAAAGAGGAAATATGGGGCACCATGAAATGTTGTTGCCCCTGAATGGAATTTGAGATAAGGATTTGACTCTAACTTTTTTTCTTTATTTAGGGTTGGAGAAGCAAAAGATAACAGGAATCAATCTTCCCATGAAAAGGGGGAAAAACATTTTTTTTTTAAATAATAATAAAAGATTACCTAACAATTTTTCTTTTGTTTTTGAATTGCATTTAAAACATACTAGACTTTAAAAAAAATGTGTTGTTAACAATGGTTGATATATATATTAACTATGCTCGAATTATAAGCTAAGTGTCTAACCTACGCTATTGCAATCAAAACGCGGCATTTTGTTATGGGAAAATTAAATCTGATAATGGCAGTGACAATTTGGTAAATATGATGAAGTCTAAGGTTAAAGTTAAGTAAAAAATGGGTTTTGTATGTCCTTACTTAGAATACCCGAATTGTCCTTGCCCTTGTCCACTACCCGCAATATCCATTCCGGGTTTCCTGCTACCCGTGCTCCCTGTTGTTGCCATATGTTCTTTACTATGATCTAAAACTTCTTGAAGAAGCTTTCTTCCCATTTAAATTCTTTTGAATGGATTTTGGTGATGGTGCCATGCATCCGCATCTGAAGGCAGCATTTGTGTTTGTTTGGGAGGATTGTGAGCTATTGATCTTGACCCCTTTTAACGGCTATGATGAGGCAGCACACGATTGATATACCCTGGACATAAAAGGGGTCCTTTTCACTGTGCTTTTATTATCTCAGTCATTTGCCCTCTTTTCTCCTTCCCGTTTTCCACATGAGAGCTCCTGGGGTTTCCTCCACCCATTTTCGACAACAGCTTCCAGTTTTGAGTCTGGCATAATTGTCATGACCCGAGGTAGACTCGGGATTATGACTAAAAAAAAAAGAGAGTTTGGATGAAGATCAATTGAGAAAGAGATAAGAAGTAGAGACTACAGAGAGAAGAAAAGAGAGATAGAGAGGATTAAGAGAAGTATTGAGATGTTTCTATTTATTGGATGATTGCTCCAAAGTAAGAACAATTACTTATACTATTAGCAAGAGCTCAACTAACTAACAACATTCAATCAAAATATCTAAGCTATAACCGACCTTCCCTAACTAACTCACACTCCCTCTAACACCTGCAAAGATAGAACTAACATGCAAGCATAGCTAATACACTAATACTAATGACTTAACACTACTTAACCCACCTATTACAATCATGACATTAATCTATTGGAGGTGATCAAGATCTTCTTGATGGCAGCCATGTTGATTACAATGCCTAGCTGGAGTCAGGTATAACGATTCTTACTCTTTTATCGTGCTTTAGGTTTTGATCTTAGAAGCTGTAAAGAAAAGTGTTTGTAATTAATAGTTTATATTGAGAAATGGCTTGTGATTTGTAATTTGTAATCGCTTTGGTCTGTAACAATATAAGTAAGCCTCTCTAGTGGTAGAGGGGATCGTGGATGTAAGCTATTTAGGGCCAAACCACGTAAATCCTGTGTTGATTCTTTCTTTTTTGTTTATTTGTTTCTTCTATCGCACTTATAACTCAAAATTGAACTTAGATCTTAAAATCAATATTTTTTAAAGAATGATTTTCACGATCTAAAATGTAGCACGTGTTATTACCCAAAAAAAATAGAACATGCATTAACAGAAGTCTCACGAATTGTACAGATAGTTATGAGGAAAATCAAAATGTTACAAGAGAAGTAAACACTCTATGTGGCAAACATATTGGTGCACTGTGATCAAATCTAGGCAATGAAAGGAATGCCGCTCGATATTCCTTACTTTGCACAATAATCTATGACAAAGTTTGTCTCAGTACATGTATGAATAAAATTGATAAAGGTGAAAAATAAAATTAAAGATCTAGTTTTGTTAATCAAAAAGTTCAATTTCCAGTGAAACAATTGTGGAGTCTTCAATCCAGAGATTGTACTGGAAGAATCTGATTTAATGATAAGGAAGTGCTTGCAAACCTAGTCTTTGGATATGGGTACGTCCCAAAGCAGACCATAAAGCAAGAACTGTGAATAATTGGAGTCATGAATATGTCCTTGATAACATTTAAGCTAAACTTGCATCTTAGAAGTTGAATATCCTCTTGCAACTTGAGCGTGGTTAGAAGGTTCTTTAGAATCTTCTAGGCAGGCTCTTATCGAATGGAGCACACTTGCACTTTTGAGCAACCTAGGATTTTTTTTCCGATAAATATTGGCAAAGCCGTAGAACAAACAGACAACTCAAAAAGACGAGGTCTTAGCCACTCCATAAACAATAGTGGGTAAAAAAAGAGATCAGACCAAACAGGGAAACAAAAAGGCACCAAAACCAAAACACCCAAACCCGATTGAGCAACCTAGGTGGTTCGTCTTCTGTCAATTATGGGCTTGGTTTCCTTTTGAAATAATGGTGAAGGTGTAATTTGGAGGATTCCCACTAGGAGTGCACAAAAAAAGGGTTTAAACCGTAATCCAAACCCGAGTAAACCGTAAATTACGGTTCGATTTGGTTGATTTGATTTATGGTTTGAAAAATTATGGTTTGGTTTAGAAAATTTTGTTATTAGGGTTTACAATTTAGGTTTGATTTAAAACCAAACTTGAATCATAAACCATAAAACTTGTAAACTAAAGAGTTCAACGATTATTATATTATCCGAATCATAACAAGTTATGCTAGTGACAAAATTTTAATTGATGACCCGATAAAAATAATTAGGATCATTTATACTAAAGGCCTTTGTAATTTTCTTTCGTGTCAACTAAGTCCTTATACTTTCAATTATGTCAATTTAGTTCCTTTAGAATTTATATTACGTCAATTTAGTCATTTGGTCAAATTTAACTTAAGGTAATGATGTAATTTTTAATGACAGAATCATATTCGATGCAGTAAAATTCACTCGTTAATTCAATTTAACCCAAGTGACTGAACCACTAAATATTTCATTAACAACTTAACAAAAATTTTAACA
Organism: Simmondsia chinensis; assembly: GCA_018398585.1. Lineage (NCBI taxonomy): Eukaryota > Viridiplantae > Streptophyta > Magnoliopsida > Caryophyllales > Simmondsiaceae > Simmondsia > Simmondsia chinensis. The sequence goes on along the minus strand of JAGTTD010000002.1, from coordinate 6,902,328 downwards.
GACATAATGTTACTACTAAATTTATCCAAAAAATATTACTACTGAATTTAACAAACCCGTTTTATGTATTATTTATAGTTTTTGTTTATGTAGTATATAGTATAAACATGCTTTATACTATGAATTAGGAAGAGAAGCAAAATTTTCATATTTTGAGATATTTTTGTAGTTAATGATGATTTTAATATTGATCAAATTATGTTCATATTAGTGTTAACGATAATTTTTCTATTATAATGATTAAACCATAAACCAGACCGGATCGAACCATAACTACGGTTTGGTTTGTAAGACAAAACGGTTTGATTTTGGCTTGTAAAATTGTCAAATTGTATTTGTATTGTTTGATAACCATAAACCACCAAAAGAGAAAGGTATTTCTCGAGACGTTCATTGAGTTCAATCAATCTTCAAGGTGATTTAATCACATCATCTCCTTAGATTGCAGGTCAGATTGACCATGTAGCAAAGCTCCTTTTCAGTTAAATAAGCAAATTGGTGATGTCTCTAAAGGAACATACCCAATGCCTCAAGGGCTCCCGCCTACGCAGGGTCTGGGAGGGCGGATGTACACAGCCTTCCTCCTTCAGGGTGTTAACCTAGAAGAGAGGTTGTTTCTCAGTGCCCCAAACCTGAGGGTGAGGACTTCCTAGGAGGTCACCCATCCTGGTACTACTCTCGCCCAAGCACGCTTAATTTTAGAGTTCTAATAGGATCCGGTGCATGAGTGCCTAGCAAACGAACCCTGCAACGTTATCTTGAATGTGCTTTCTTAATCAACTTCTTCTGTAAGGATACAAATAGGGCTTTCGAAGTGCAATCATAGAACTTATAAGAGGTTTCCTACATATGGTCGTGTATTCCTCAGAAGATTGAGATATTGACTATTTGAACCTAAATGTGCCTAATGGCACCAAATTGGAGTTGGTGTCAAACTCAAATCAACCTAAACCAACAAACTTAGCTCGAAACTACTCGAACAAGGTTCAAGCTCAACCGAGTTGAACCAAACTTGAACTTTAGGGCGAGCTAAGCTCAACCCACAATTTTCAAGCATTGCAAGCTTCAAACCAAGCCTCCAACCTGATGAGATTTAATTCAACTTGACTCATTTACACTCTTATATATAAAAGTAAAGCTCAATAGATGGTCGCTTTGTCAAATTTGCGTATAAATATCAATAAAGGGATACATGACCATATGCAAGAAATCTCTGGAAGTTCCGAAGTATATTTATGGCAATAAAAAATAGACAAATTTGAATAAAATTAAGGTTTTTTTTTTTTTTTTATACTAAAAACCACCTAAATTTTAGGTGCGGTTTCAAAAAAATCACCTAAATTTTTTAATTTTTCAAAAAACCATCCAAACTTTCCAAAATTTTTCACCGTTATACCTTATTGTTAACGGTGTTAATATCTGTTAGTTTTTGGTGACGTGACTTTTGAAAAGAGAGAAAATAATTTTAAAAATTCGAATTTACATTTAAAATAATTTTAAAATATATGAAATATTTTCATTATCTAAAAAAATTGTAAATATTTAAAAAATAGTTTTATATTTAAAAATATTTTAAATGTATGTTAGCAAAAACAGATGTTAACGGCGTTAACATAAGATGTGACATTTAAAAATTTTAAAAAGTTTAGATATTTTTTAAAAATTTAGAAAATCTAGATGATTTTTTAAAATTCTACCTAAAATTTAGGTAATTTTTAATAAAAATCTTAAAATTAAATATTTAATATTTAAGGAAACAACTTCATTTTCAAAGGCTAGAGACAAAGTTGCATCAGACTTGGATACATATGAGACCACTACCACGGTTGTTGAGCAACTGACATCAGAATTTTGGACAATTTGGGTTTTTTGATTGGGTCAATTCAAGCTTTTTTCTTTTTTTCTTTTTAAAGAATGATAACGACAAACAATAGACATATTACCCGAAGACAACTCTATATATATAGCGTAAATGAGCCACAGAAACTCAAATTATCCAGTTGGGTGAAAGAGAATATTTTCGTGTTTAATCTATTTTCCTCTAATTGGATGAATAAATATTACAATGAAGACCTAGAAAAAACCACATAAATTGATTAGGGCTCATTCTTATTCTTGTTGGTTTTCAAGGGATTGTTAACTTATCGAGTCAAGTTCAAGCAAGGTTAAGAAGAATTAAGGAAACATGTTGAATAAGGGGCGTTCGATTTGTTAGCGTTCACAAACAGTTTGATTAGGGCGCTTAAAAACTCGTTGGTTAATACTTAGATTATTGATAGATGATAGCATGACAATGGCTTGAATAACTTCGTGCAATATGGAGCTCAACTTTGGAATAAGCTTAGCGCGGTAGTAATTAAGCCCGACTCAATAGCAAGCTTATACGGATAACGAGCTCGTTTCCCCGTAATAAGTATAACGTGTTGAGTTACACCAAGTATCAAACACATTAATATCTTGTAAAACTGACTTGAAAGATCGATAGATAAACTCAAGCTCAAGCCATTTAGATTTTATCAGCATAAAAGAATGCTTTCTTCAACACACAGCTTGTTTTACCCCACCAAGCTCAAGGCGGAACCATAATATAGTGAAATTGTGATTTGGTGGTCGTATGTGTTACTCATTCGGCTTCATACGCACATTTTTATACACCTTTTAGGCCTCGTTTGGTTTTCGGAGGAATTAAATTCCTACAGGAGGTTGTACTTCACATGAATTCACTTCCCTTATCAACTTTCCAGGAAATAATACAAAAGTGTTTGGTCACTCATATAGAAAATAGAACTTCCTGAAAATTTAATTTCTATATTTTGTTTGATTAACACAACAACTTCCTATAAATACATTAAAATGACTGTTATGTCTATGGCCAATCTTCTAACATCATTTTGTCCAAAAAACAAAAACTTCTAACATTATTGATAGAGGAAGTAATGGGTAAACTTGTCATAATCACAAGTTAGAAGGGATAGAATTATCATATAGATTAAAAGCCATGAAGGAAGTAGAACTTACCATGGGAGGGTTAGGTAAGTTACTTCTCCAATTTTGAAACAATTAGAACTTAGTAATTTCAACTTCTCACATCCCACCTACTTCCAACGTACCAAACAAGACCCAAAAACGACACTTCCCATGAATTAAAACTTCCCTTGTCTACTTCCCGCATACCAAACGAGGCCTTAAATTCATTTTATCTTATACAAAACCGATCTATGAAAATGCGGCCTTATTTAAACATAGTAAAGAAACCATACAAGTTGCACATAGGGAAACCCTTCCTAAATTTTCTAACCCCTCTTCCCATGATGAAGGCGGCATTCAATCAAGTCTCGGATACCACTACACCAGTATAACTAGTTGGCATCCCGTCGTGAGAATGAGATTGGCTATGCATAAACTGCTATACTGCCAACTGTTCTTATAGCTTAAACACACACACACACACACATACAAGCCATACGCAAAGATTGGAAAAAATATACAAGTACTGAGGATAAGATAAGAGAGATGCATTTGAGAATGTCCATCGGAGGCTCCAAAAGGCCCATCTAAGAAGCAGACGACTGATGATATTAGTCGTGTCACACAGAAGAGGGAGATAGAAGGAACCCATTATATATATTCAAACGGTTAAGGTATTTAAGTGATAAATGGTTAACTTCAAGATATTGAGTGGCTTCTGCACGAGCCATTCCATTTCTTATTTGAAAAGTTCTAAAGAGACACCTCTAATACATAGATAGACACCACCAGTCACCAGCTTTATGGTTTTTTGCCAGTCTTCCTGACCTCCCAGCCTGCAATCATGTAACCCCCCATTGCTAAACCTCAATTCTCATTTGGGCTAGAAACCTACCTGCTTGAAATCCTTTAAGATACTAAAAAATCATCTGACTCAACATAGTATTCCCGAGCACATCGAAGACTGCACTGATCAAGAAAATTTGCACCGCATATGCAGTTGGGATATTCGCTGGATATGACATGATAGAGCAGTAGGGTTAAGGCTTCATTTCATTTAGGCAATGATTCTGAGAAGTGTTTTTCCCTTTTTCCATTGTTTGACACACAGTAGTAATTGGAAAGTTATTCCCAGACGAACATGTTTTCCCTTGGGGGGATGTGATGTGACTTCCCTCATTGGCGCCAACTTAGCTCCATTGATTTTCTCTACAAAATTCCTAGTGAAAACCTAGGGTCGGGTAAATATCAATTCAAACTCGGACCTAAACGAATAGAATTCCAATAAATTTCTAAATACCTAACTGAAAATTGGATCAAATATTACCAATCTGCTATAGTTATTTGATAAATTAGTTGATCAAGCATGGATTTTCATCTAGACAACACTATACATGAAAAATGTTCATTACTCTGACTTTATATGGAACCAAAGAGAATCATATTTTCCTTTAAACCAAATAAGAAAAATGAAAACTAGATTCTACTATCCTTAGCGTATGTTCTCGAAACAAAAAAAAAAAATTTTCCAAGGAAATAAGTTTTTTCCTCTGTCAAATGGAGCCTAGGGAACCATGCCTGGCCGTCTACTGTTATCACTGCTCAGAAACACTAGCTAAAGAATTGGATTCCGGAACAGAAAACACAGAGAACAGATGCATGATAAGCTTATATTAGTGCATGATTGGATCGCAGACATCTATGAGCCAACTGCAGGCTAATTTTTTTGATCTAGAGGCCACAGCCCAAGTCTAAGAACAACCTACCCATGTAAGTAGCGTAAGCATGCGTACATCTGACCTTCCTAGATCTCATGTAAAGAGTAATGTGGGCATGTGCGGGACTACGTTTTTCAGGGATTTTTGTGGCATTGACCTTACATCAACAGGAAAGTGCTAAGATCGGTAATACCCCAATTGATCATTCTACTCGGTGCAATATTCAGAGCATGAACATGATTCCTCTGATTTATAAATATGATTGATGTTAGATGTATATTTGCTGGGCCTACACGCCATAAGCCATGTAGTTTAACTATTGTATCAATTTAACCATTTTATATTTAATTGTGTCTATCTAGTCCATGTACTATCTATATTGTATTAAATTAGTCCTAAATTAAAATTATCGTTAAGTTGCAACGAAATTTTCAAAGCAAATACATATCATGTAAATTATAATTAACCATTAGATACAGAAACTAAATTGGCAAAATTAAAAGTTAGAATACTAAACTAACACAGTGGCAAACATACAGTAAAGCCCTCTTTTTGTAGGTAAGTGAGTTTAGAGGTAAAAGGATCTAAACCCAAACCCCGCATAAGCCTCAACTTGATAGTATTTTAACCAGTTTGATTTCCGAGAGTACTCTTGCTATGGTAACATCCATAAGAAGATTCAAGCAACTCAAAATCATTTAACACTCGTGTTTTGCTTTTTGAACGTTGATCCCAAAACTTTTCTCATGCCATTTCCCACAACAAAACCTTGTCCAAAATTACAAACCAGCTTGTCTCATCATCAATAACTTCTACTAGGCAACAGCTAAACTTTCCTGCATTAGATCTCAAGATCTCGTTTTACTAGAGTTTAACGAACAAATGATTCATGATAGTATACTGTATCGTACTTTAATCCAAGTAGCTGACTCCACCTAACGGGAACTTCTTAGATTATTGTTGTGGTATTAGGCAGAATCCTATACAGTAAAAAAGAATATGGGCTATAATCAGATTGCTAAACCTTCAAGGGCATGGAATCCAGATACAAAAGCCGAATTTTTTTCTTTTTTTCTAAACAACCTACAACAACAACCATCCCATGCAACAAGGGCTCCCGTTGAGGCAATCTCCGCAGGGGGGGGGGGGGGGGGGGGGGGGTGTTGGGGTTTGAGATGTATGCAACCTTACCCCCTCTGGGTGTGACCCTAAAGAGAGGCTGTGTCCGAATGCTCCCAACTCTATAAAGCAACAGGCAAGAAGCAAGAAAACAATAAAGTAATGGTAAGACATCGAGCAGCAAATCACAATCAAAGCAAAGTATGAAGCACCAAACACTAAGGCATCGAGCACTATATATTTTTTTTTTTTTCTAAACAACCTCTCTATTTAATATTCCTTCTATATTTACTTTTCTACACCACTGCAATCAAATATTTACTAGACATCTGATTTTAAAAAGATATCATATGTTTGAACATTTTTCAAGTATCTTTAAAATGAATCATAATGAGATATAAAATAACAGTAATGCAACCCAGAGGAGAATTAATCAAATCACAATTCACAAAGAAGACACACATCCATTCACCCAATAAACAAATATAATTCTATAGAGAACCAATTTCATCACTCTAAACTGGCACAAGATCGCAGCCAAATTTAATCAAAGTTCCAAGACAAACCCACTGTGAATTTTTTGTGCACAACTAGTTCAATTTTGCTTGGAACCCCGTCACATGGGTGTTTTTAGTCACTACAAGCTTGTTTAATATCGTTTTCTATTTTCAGTTCTTGGTTTCTTTAGAAACTAAAACCATATTTTGATTTCTTGTTCTCGATTTTCCCTACTTTTAGTAAAAACTAAAAATATAAAACAACAAAAAACTGTTCACATTCTCATTTTTCGTTTCTAAACGACCAAAAACTGCAAATATAAAAACGACACATACCCAAATCAGAAGGCAAACAATAAAAACAAATTAGAAACCCTAACTACTTAAAACAATTTGGTTTAGGAAGCTCAACTAAAATTGGAGCATGGGCTCAACAACAATAAGAACAACAGCTCAATACCTCAAGAGGCTCCACGCAAGATAAGGTCCGGAGAGGATAAGATGTATGCAGTCTCACCTTTATAGGGTGCTATCCTTTGGATTTCCGATCATGGGCTCAATTATACAAAAGCTTCGCGACAATCCCGACGTTAATATGAAAGTTTCAAACTTCACTAAGTCAATTATACTTGAAACCCCATCCCAAGGAACACTCCACTCTAATCCCTAAAATCAACATGCGAAAATAAAAAAGAACTCAGACATCCTTACAAATTTGGGAACAATTTTATTGGCGCAGACCCAATTGAAACCTGATCACGATCTCAGAAATCAGAGCACCGCCCGCCCTTCTCCCAATCGCCGTATCGGGTGGGCTCGGGCCCTCTCGGCCCACCGATCTCCCCAGTCACCTTGTTGACATACTCATCGCCGTTATCATCGTTGCCGCCGTTGTTGTCATGTGCAATTTTGGGTTGAATTGGGTCGGATGGAGGAGGTTCTTTCGGGGGGTTTTGTGAATTGAGATTGTGTTGGTGGAGGGTTGATGTTGAGAAGGTGATGAGTTTAGTGAGTATGTTAGGAAGGGATCGAGAAGGCGAGATGGAGGTGAATGGTGATAATCGACAGCTCAGAATGGTCGCCATTGTTGTGAGCTTCAGAGAGAGAGAGAGAGAGAGAGAGAGAGAGGCGGTGGTGAGTGTTGTTTGGTTACCACGTAAATTTGGAGAAAGCTTTATTTTATAAGTATTTAATTTTTCTATTAATTTTTAAAGTAGGTAAAAAATATTTAGTTATTAAGATAAGAAATAAAAAAAATTTTAATAAAATTAGTTGAAAATAAAATAATTAAAGCTTACTTAGGGGGTTAGGTAAGTTTTTTTTTATATTTTGAAGGAAGTAAAAATTGTTAAGTAATTTTTACTTCTCATATTCTGTCTATTACTTGCCAATCAAACAAGACCTAAAATCCATATTTTTTTTATAAATTTTCACTTTTTGTATTTACTTTTCATATATTAAACAAAGCCTAAGAACATTGAAAATAAAAGGTGAGGTAGCAAGCATAGTTAGTTAAATACGTCATGAGAACAAAATAAAGTTTAATACATATATATATTATTCAACTTTTCACACTAAAAGTTCGGTCAAAAATCCGGCAAAAAATGCATTGACTCATAGAAAACATATACAAATATATTCATGTTTAAAACAGTTACATTTTAAAATATATGACTCAAAAATTCGGATCAATTTTTACAAAAGTAGTGTGTGTTAGCTAAAATAATAAAAAAATATCACTTATATACCCTGAGATTAGACTATTTGTCACATAGATTTCTTAATATTTTAATATTCACAATGAAAATGTTTCAATATTTTTATCATGTAGTTATTCTATGTCGTAATTTAATAAATTTCTATACAAATCTGCCCTATTTTATACAAAAAATACAAATGTAATACATGCATATGATAATATACATAAAAATGTCGATATTTTCAACAAAAGGTCAACGAATTATGATAAAATGTTCAGTGATTTTTTATTAAACTACCTAAGTGATAAAATTTTGAAACCTTAAGATATTCTATTGTATATTTTGAAACGACAGAACAAGATAAATGAATTTTTTATAAATACTATAATATGTTTGACCTAATTTTTTATTGCAGAATTTCAATATTATTTTTAAGCGTAAGCGACTTTTTAGGGAAAAAAAAAAGCGTGAGTATTTTTCATGAAATACATATAATACTTTCAATATTAAAAAACGTAAATTTTTTTGTATTTTTAGGAAAGATATGTAAACACAAATATTATACGATATTAATACATGTACGCATATTATTTGCATATAATACACAAATTTACTAACTATGGTGGTTGGTGGTTTCTTGGGGCTTTCCAACGATGCTCTATTACCTTAATTTCATATTTTAGTTATTTTAATAATTAATATTATTTATATTATTTTATTTATTTTTATATAAATGATGAAAATTATAAATTTAGAGAACTCTTTTAATTTTGAGAAGAAGCATATTGAAAAAAAAGATTAAAATTATAAGAATTCGGATTTATATTTTTGAGAAATAACTTGTTATAAATACTTAGATAGAAAGAATTATTCGAATTTAATGCGCAAAAATTTGATAGAATTTTAAACGTATTTTTGGTTAAATTTTGATATATTTTATAAATTAAAAATTAAATAAATTCCAAACTAAAACAAATAAAAAAAAAAAAAAATTGAAATGGGGCTTCAAAATTTATGGGGCTCCCCAAATTGGGTGGAACCTAAACTGTATTCTAAAAAAAAATTTTGGAAACTAAATCTTTAACGATAAAAAAAAAAGTATTCAATATCATATAGAAATTAATTTAAAATTATACGATTGCACCTGAACAAAATAGCGTCATTCTGACATCTAACACTGAAGTTCAGAGCTATGATTATTCCTTTTGTTCTAAGAACAACAAAATGCAATGTTTGGACATAATTTCCACTAAAATAATAGCGTTTTGTGATCCATTTAAAATGTCCCAAACGTTATCAAGGAGTATTTCTGTCAACATACTTTATTTTATTAGTTAAAGTCACTTGTTATGTCAGCTTTTTCCCGAAAATTACATCATCTCACCTGAGATAAGTGCAAGTATACGGGGGTCATATCCAATTAGCATCAGGGATTTTACAAGACATGTTTAGCTAAACTGTAAAAAAAACAATTTTTTTAAAGATTAATCTTTTTGTAAAAGCACTTTTATAAAAAGATGATATCATAGAAACATTTTTTACTTAAATATTTTAGGTTCTAAAGTTTGTTTATACTTTAAAGAAGAAATATTGTTTTCTTATTTTTACTTACAAGAGGGTACCAACACGCCGTCACTGGATCCTATTAGAACTCCGAAGTTAAGCGTGCTTGGGCGAAAGTAGTACCAGGATGGGTGACCTCCTGGGAAGTCCTCATGCTCAGGTTGGGGGCACTGGAAAACAGCCTCTCTTCAGATTAACACCCTGAAGGGGGAAGGCCCCCCCCAGACCCTACGTAGGCGCCAGCCCTTAAGGCACTGGGTATGTTCCTTTTTCTACTTAAAAGTAGAAGACAGGTTCTATTTTCATGAATTTTTTCCTCTTAAAATTTTTTTAAAAAAAGTACATTTTTAAAACAAGTACATTTTTCCATAAAAGAAACTTTAGTATCTAGAACGGTTTTTTTTTTTAAGAAACGACCTTCAAAATATATAAATTTTCAATCAACCACATACACTGAGGCTGTTAATTTTATGATGAGGCTTTAACTGTAATGTTACATTTTCTTACACAAAAAACGAGGAAATAAGCACAAATTGTATAAGCTTACTTGGTAATACAATATACCCTTAAATGATCTTTATGTGCAGATTCAAATCTCACTATATGCATATATGCCTGTATCCATGGAGATTCAAACCTACGCATATAGTCTACTTAGAAGTATAATGTTTTACCAACTAAGGAAAACCAACATTTGTTATGTATTCCTCGATTTTATGTATAACTTAAGTAAAATCACATATGTAACCATACAAAATACTAACAGCGTTAATCCAAGTAGTTGATTGAAAAGATTTAATCTTTTGAAGGTGATTTTCAAGAAACTGAAAAGTTTGATGCTTAAGTGAAAATGACTATATTTTAAGATAGTTTTCAGTTTAAGGGAAAAAAAAACCTAAAATTTATTCAAGCAAACAAAATCAGCACACTAATTCAACAATAGGGGTGTAAACGATCCGAGCCGCTCGCGAGTAACTCGTGAGTAGATCGAATAAAACTCGACTTGAACTCAAATTAACCGAGTTCAAGTATCAAAAGATACTCGATTAATAAATGAGTACGAGTCGAGTAGTGAACTACTCGGCTCGATACTTGATTAAATACTCGACTCAATACTCGAATTTGTACTCGATCCAATACTCGACTCATATGAAGTAATACTTGTGTTTTATTGTCTTTAGAAATGGATGGCTTGTGACATTAATAGTAGAATAAAAGAATGAAGATTGAAATCCTTGTAAAAAAATGACATGTTGCATTTGTTGTAGAGTGAAAGAACTTGTATTTAGTTCACCTGAATTTTTTGAAACTTAGTTTTTCATGCATATTTGCTATTAATATAAAAATAATTTATGGTTGTATTTGTTAAAATATAGTGTAGTCAATAATTGAGTATCCAAATTGAGTATAACTAATGTTCGAGTGTATGAAATAAATTATAATGGAGCTAATTTGTTGAACATTCATATGCACAATAAATAAGTACTCGAGTCGAGTCGAATAGTTAATCAAGTTCAAATTCAAGCAAAATTAAATACTTGAATTGAGTTCAAGTACCTGAGTAGTTAATCGAGTTTGAGTCGAATACTGAGATACTCGGCTCGGCTCGATTATACCCCTGCTCAACAATATATCAAAACCTTGACACCCACATTCACCATAACAACAAAAATTTTTCCCAAAACATTCAAGAATATCATGCTCTCATCAAACACAGTTTCATGCATCACAAAACAAAACAGTTGAGGTGTAAGAAGTTATTATATGACGGCAAACGGTAGTTACTATGTCACATTCTACAATAAGGTAGTTTCGGAACTATCGTATTACGTAAAAGGGCAGCTCAGTGCCCAAGATCCCGTCAAAAGTGGTATTTTCTAAGTCTAGAAATGATCAGATATACGCATCTTTATCTCCACTTCTATATTTTGAAATGTAAAAGCAACCTGACCCATTGCACCAAGGCTAAACCCTCTAGAATTATTATGCCTCGCTACAAAAAACCTGCACACCAAGTCACGTAAACGGAAGGATTACGAAAAGAACGAATGTCAAGCTAACCTTCGGTAGAGACTGTAAGCGACAGCAACGGTTGCCACAGCTCCGACCACTCCAGCAGCCATTAGGATGTCACTCTGGTCCCATTTTCCCACCCAAGCTGGCAAGCAGGCAAGACCGTTCTTACCTTGTCGTTCTTTCACCTCTCCAACTACGCCATTCGCCACTGAATTCACTTCTCTGCAGCACGAGACGCCATTAGCACCCTGGCAGCAGCTTGTGATGTTTTCTGTCTTTGCTTCACTACCAAGTTCCAGAGGAGTTTCGCTTGTTTTCTTCGGCTTCTTTTCCTTTTTGTGTTTGTGATCCTCTTCTTTTTCCGCGCCGTCCACGTACAAACCCATCTGGCCCCTGCCATTGATCATGACTATGATGCTGTCGTCGTATATAACGAACTGCTTTGATGGACTTTGTAACGATAGAGAACATTAATATAAAAAAAGGGTTATTTATGCTATTAGTCCTTATACTTTACTTATTGTATCAATTTAGTCCTTATACTTTAAATTGTGTCAATTTGGATCATATACTATTGAAAATATTTCAATTAAGTCCAATTATAAAATTACCATCAATTTCCAGTCAAAACTGTAACAACACATTCTCTCTATGCGCACCTTTCTAAACATCCCCTCCACGTGAAAAGTTAGTTACTACTTAAAGTATAATTTAAAATATATTTCAAACTGAAATAATTTCTATCGTACAAGGGCTTAATTGACACAATAATCAAAGCACAGGACTCGTTTAAATAACCTAAAAAAGTCAAATAATAGATAATACTTCAAAAACATTATAGCTGTTCGGAATTAAGAAAGTTTGAAGGAAAGAAAAATGTGAGGGAAAAAAAGCTTAAGGGAAAGATTATAAGAGAAAATGACATTTTTCCGTTGTTTCGAAGTCAAGGAAAAACAAGGAAAAAAAGTATGTTTTTTAGATCATTTTTTTCTTTGTCTAGTTGGTAGAAAATGAAATGGAAAAAAAAAAAATTATTGTCTAACCCAATAAGTTATATTCTCCTTATATCATTTAGGCCATGTGAACTTTTCTTGTGAGCGGTCCTGCTATCGTTCGTTGGGAATTTATTATTCGGGCACCTTGAGTTTAATCTTTTATCACTTAGGTACCTAACATTTCAACACATGCAAGCAGAGATCGTAAGGTTTAAAATCTTAAAAGTTATTTGGTTCATCCTGAGTTTAAAATAATGTTTCATCATTTAAAATATGTTTTAATTTTTAAAATTTTTAAAATATATTATCAAACAATTAAAATATTTAAAATACTTTTTAAAATATTTTATCAAATTTTAAAATATATACTATCTTTTAATATGTTAAATATTTTTGAAATATATAAATATTTTTAATTTTTTAAAGACATTTAAACTATTTTATTAATATTTAAAATACCTTTAAAGATTTAAATATCTTCAAATTTTCAAAATATTATAAGATTTCAAATTATTATAAATTTAAATATTATTTTTTAGGTATTTTCTTTTTTCAAGTGTATGTCGCCATAAAATAACATAACCTAATGAACTTATGTGCAGGTTAGCCAAAACAAGCTTACAAAGTTTTAAGGTATCTCAAAAAAGTTTCAAAATCTCAAGATACCTGAAAAATATGTTATCAAACCTCAGAGTACCTGAACCAAATTTTCTCATAATATTATCACATTTAGGTGCCCAGAAGTTCAAATACTTTATTGATCAAGTATTCAAATGACAAATATTTTATTCGGTTTGTACTTTTTGGATATACCGAACATACGTAATCAATGAACTTAGGTGAGAAACAAAGTGGACCCTATTAATTAAGCATGAAATTGAAATCAAATCTATATACATATGGGGTCGGCATCGTTTGGGCCGAGATTCATATTTTTTCCAATGTCCACTCCGTTTGAAAAGGAAAATGGATTTCCTCAAAGTCTATTGTAAACTTTTAGAATTTTCAATTCAATTGTTTATCCTTCATATTTTCCATGTATTCCAAACACAGGAAAAATGCTTTTCTCTAAATTTTTTTTTTTTTTTCCTTTGACAATATTTTCCAAGTTCCAAATGGAGCCTATAAAAAGTTAAGGTATTCAAGAAAAAAACATTACAACTAACCTCATAATACATATAGCGATTTTATAAGGAAAACAAAATTAGCCTGATAATAATTTGGTATGGGGGCAAATGAACATCTGAGAATCCAAAGTATAACATACCTCCACAGCTTCTCTATTATCTCTCCCTTGCCAATATGCACATCCACCAAGTCAGGCACATCATTTGGAGTGACATAACCATACCTGCAAATGGAGTAGTACTACCGAATTAAATGAGAGCTTGGATTGCCAACAATTTGCTAGACTTGAGCTTCGAGCTTGAGCTCAACTTGACTTGGCTGAATTCATACCCAATTAGACGAGCCTGTAGCAAGCTCTGCTCATTTAGACTCGAGTTGTACGCAAAATTTAGCTAAAAATAGCTCAATTAATCCCATTTAGACTAGCAAGCCAATACGGCTGATGTTTACTAAGTTTAACCCAACTTGCTTAGCTAAGCAAGTCAACTCGACTCAGCTCAAGATCAAATGGGATAAGCCTTAGGATCTAAATAATGTGCCTGGCTCATAATGGTGTGAAGGCTTTGTAATAGAAAGGGTAACAAATAGCATGTTGAACATACCAATCACCAGTAACTTTTCCCTCAGCACTAGTACCAAAAATGATGACATTTCCAGCATACTTGTGACCTCCAACATGAGAGCAAGCGCTCACAGACACCTGCTCATTCAGACCTTTAAGCTCGATCTCCTCCTTGAACTTCTCTATGAGAATTGGACCACAAACACCGCACCTTTTATCTCTATTAGCGTGAGCGCAGACAAACACGTACACACCAGTCAGTGTCTCTTGAACTCCAGAAGACCATGGCTTTCCATTCACGAGCACTTCATCTACAAAGGCATCGGCATCTGATTCCTTCAAACCCCTTGAATCACCATAGACACAATATGTTCAACTTCAGACACAGAAGCATAATAATCATTCTAATGATTGTCAATAAGTTGATAAGTGACAATCAAATCTATGGGATGCAAAATTCGAGAATCTGGATTGAAAGTGACAAGGACATACCAAAATTTAAGATTGTCATAAGATGATAAGTGACAATCAAAATCTATACGCAAAAGTTAAAGACTCCGGATTGAGAATGATCAGGGGTTAAGGACATAACAACATTTAAGATTGCTGGGGGCATATGTCACTGACGCTGCCACAGAAGTTGCTAAAGTAACCCTGCTTCATCCACAGTTAGTAGAATGCACTACGGGAGTTAAATTAGATTAAATACGTACATGTATTATTTCACTTTATACATAAAAATAGCCCGTCAAAAATTCATTGAACAATAAGAGAAATGTATATGGATGCATTCATGTCTCGACCAACTCATTCTTTTAAAACATTAACAGAGCGGGGAGGGATATAGTTCTATTACTTTAGCTTTCATTTGACATTGTTCGTCATAATAGCAGCAGTAGGAAACATAATATATGATAAAAGATAAGGCAAATCAATAATTTGGGAGTTGAAATAACAAATTTAGTAAAGTATACAACAACAACAACAGTCCCAGTGCCACAAGGGCTCCCGCATAAGCAGGGTCGGGGGGGGGGGGGGGGGGGGGGGGGGGGTGTGTGTGGATGTATGCAGCCCTCCCCCTTCAGGGGGCTACCTTGAAGGGAGGCTGTTTCCGAGGACCCCCAACCTGAGGAGCTCGACTAATATTGTATGGTTCGATATATAACAATAGTACCACTAACAAACCCAATACCTGAAAAGCTCCCACTAAAGTATAGAATATGAAAAATTCATTAGGTGGAAGTATTGTTGTTCTCAATTAATTATTTGTTGTTTAAACTAGAAAAATACAAATACGTGTTATGAGGCTTTTTTTTTTTTTTTTCTTTTTTGAGAGCATGTTATAAGATGTGTATTATGCAAATAAAATCAATGAAATGTGTTATTCACTGTATTATTGACAATTATACGTAAAACCTTTTTAAACGGAAAATGCCGATATTTGTTCAATACGCATATTATACATGGCTTTACTAACAAATTCATCAGTATTAACATTTTCTTGTCAACAATTATCAATAAATGAGTCACGTCCTGAACATCTCTTCACCTGTATTTGATCATTTCTGGGAAAATTAGGACATCTCCATCTGAGGATTGAGTACCACTGCATTCCCCACATATCGTCAAACGAGTCTACACAGTCAGACAATATCACCACAATTAGCACCATCATGTGTTTCTAAAGTGGCGTGGATCAACAAAAATAAATTAAAAGACCTATCACTAATGCATTCAGATAAGGAGAAAAGAACAGAGTTGTGACATATAGCCACGAATGGTTCTACCATACAAAATTAATAGGGTCACGTCCTTTCGCATTGAACTTAATCAAAACCTTATTCCTTGATGCAAAAGCAATATTTAGGAGCTTTTACTCTATGGTTCTCTAATGTTTTTAAGTTTGTCCAAATTGATCTCTTAGCTTCTTCTTTGATCAAAATAGTCACTAATGTTTGTAAGGTTGTTCAAATTAGTCCATCATCCCTTCTTTTGTTTAAAATAGTCCCTTATGTTTTATTTTATGACATGTTGATGCCCCATCTAATGATCAACACTAGGTAAACATTAAAGGGACTAATTTTTCCATAAGATAAAAATGAGGGATTTTTTAAAAAAAATTTAAAAACTAATTTGAACAAACTCATAAACATTAGGAACTATTTTGAAAAGCAAAAGATGAGGGACTGGATCAAACAACGATACAAACATTAGAGACCAATGATGTAAATACCTCCAATATTTAGTCACATCAATTTTTCAATTTCTAAATCCTAGAGCTCCAAAAAATACATGCCAAAGTAACATCCAAAAACACCAATATTGATATACACAAGACACTAGGTTTATTGTTGTTGTTGTTATATATAAAAAAAGACACCAGAAATAACAATTTTGAAAATATATCACAACCAAGCAAAGAGTACATACAGCAACATAGCAGTTCATTACACAACGCTTCCATTTACCATTCTATATATATAGTTCGCATCCAGGAGTACACTCTCGTACCCAAAATCTCTGAGTTTGGTACAAGCAAGCACATAGAAAATGTAAAGATATCGAAATTGAGAAACATTTGTTGAGGGAACAGCAGAAAGCAGAAAACTCAATAAGAAACAACCAATCGATTGATTAATATCCATGCTGAAGATTGTCGAAATGTATCGTGTTTTTGTAATGTATTTTGTATTTAGTATTGTATTAGGAGTTATTAGCATGTAATTAGTATTAGAGTAAATAGGATAGTAAAGTCTTCAATGGCCTCTCCACCTCTCTCCATAACCGGCCAAGCTATTCATGACCATCAATGGGTGGCTTTATTTCTCTGTCTATTTTTCAATTATCTTCCTAGTATTCTAAGTCTTTTCTTGTTCTTAGTTGTATTATAAATAGGGCATTCTAGCAATGAGAATAATCACGTAAGTCTATACTCTATTGTGTTCTTATTTCTTGTATTAGTTTTTACATGGTAACAGAGCAAGTTTCAACTTAGAGAAGTCTTGTTCTTTTGGTGTCAAGACGTCTTGTTCGCTCGTTCTTGGCAAGTTTCGGGTGGTTGTAAGAGTATTCCTCTCTTTTGCTTTTTGTGACTTTTTGTGTCTTAGTTTAGTAAGTCAAAAGCAAACTCTAATCATATTGTTGCACCTGAGTCGATGAAAGGGGGAGTTTTGATATTCACTCCCTGTTTTATCTTCATCCCTCGGATAATCCACGGATGAATTTTCTTCAAAATATTTGCCTGGTCCTAACTATTAGTCTTGGAGACGTTCCGTTTACAAAGATTTTAAGGCTAAACAAAAATTGGCTTTATCGATGGTACCATCGAAAAACTGGATGAAAGTTCACCGGATTATGAAAAACTAGAGTGCATGTGATACTGTAGTGTCTCGGCTTTTGAACTCTATGTCAAAGGAGATCAACGAAGTTATCACTTATCTTAAAACTTCTCACGAAGTATGGTTCGATTTGCATGAGTGTTTCTCTCAAGAAAACATTCCTCGTATTTATGAACAAAAACATGAGATATCGCAATTGGATTTGCCAATTTCGACTTATTTTACCAAATTGAGATCACTGTGGAATGAATTATACACCTTGGTTGAAATTCCTCCTTGCACGTGTGGCTCAGCGAAGGCTTTCGCTGCCGTACGTGACAATGGAGTAAGATACTTGATCTTTTAGTGATTTTAGATCCATCTTATCCTCAATCAATTGTGTCAAATACCACATTAGAATTTTCCTTTCCTTCGTTGTCCCTTCATTTTGTCCCTAAACAAACGAAATTAAATCAAACGAACTCCAACAAGATATTCAACAGATCTGAAACTAGCCAAATTCGACAAACACGTAACCTAGTTCAACAATCGCTAGTCAATCACCAACACTAATACATACAATACCTTAACTTTGATATCATCCTTGCGAGCTTTAAGAGCAGAGGCAAGAGCATTAGGAAGATCGGACTCTTCGACGCGAGAAGGCCAAACCTCGGCGCTCTTCCAGCAGAGAAACACGTGGCGATCGTACGCATCAACGGTGTTGGAGAGAGAACTGGAGTACATCTCCGGCCGATCGAAGCCGTACTTGGAGGCGTCATCGGCGGTGGTTACGGCGGCCATCGGCGGAGGAGAGAGAGAGCGAAGGAGGAGAGAGAAAGGGAGAAGGAGAGAGCGCCGCTGGTGAAATGCGTACAGCATTCGGCAGTTGAGTTGAATTTCTTGAAGCGTGTGAGTTTGTGTAAGATCGATTCAGGATGGCTGATAGAGAGCACGTGCGACATGTCATACCAACCCCCATACGCTCCGTTATTTACATTCTTACTTTTTTAAGTTGTTTAAATTAATTTCTTTTTTTATTTGAATTGATCCCTATTTTTATAATTTTATTTAAATTAGTTTTTTAACTTTTTAAGTTTATTTGAATTAGTCACTTATTCTTTCTTTTATTCAAAATAGTTTCTCATATTTTATTTTATAACAAAATTAGTCCCCCTATTATGACCAAAATAAGGTAAAAGTTAAAAGACGAGGGACTAATTTTATCATAAAATAAAATATAAGGGACCATTTTAAACAAAAGACAAGGTGAGAGACTAATTTTAATAAATTTTAAAAAAATAAGGAATCAATTTAAACAAATAAAAGATGAAGGATCAATTTGAACAAAATTAAAAACATGAAGGATTAACGGTGTAAATAACTCATTTGTGCTAATCCTTTTTGGTTTTTTTACTATGGCAAAAAAGAAAAAAAAGCAATAGTTTTTGTTTAACTGTTGGATAACAAGGGGTAAAGAAGAGTTAATGCGTAATCCTTATTTGTAAGGCCAAAAACAATCTCAAGCAATACAAGCAACCATTTGAAACTTCCAAAGTTTAGGGGCCTCAAATTTTAGAGTTGTGTTTTAAAATTTTTTAATATTAATAAATTTTAGAAATATTATCACTTAGGTACCCTAAGATTTGAGCATTTATCATTATGTATCCTGACATTTTAATATATACAAGAAGGTACCCTAACATTTAAATATTTTATCATCTAGGCACTCTATGTCGAAATTTGATAAATTTTTGTAAGAATCTGATCAATTTTATACAAAAGATGTTGATATAATATATATAAGTGCGGTAATATATATATATATATATATATATATATATGTATATATATATAAGATAATGCCTGTGTTTTCATCAAAAATTCAACGTATTATGATAAAATATTCACCAAATGTTAATGTAGATCACCTAAAAATACCAAAGTCATGTGTCCATTTCGCATTTTTTGGTGAAAAATCATAAAATTCTAATAAAAATGCTAATACATTTTTGAAATCATGTTCAATTTTAGCATTTTCTAACGATAATCTATCAAACTTTTAACAAAAGGGTCTGATTGAAAAAATTTTAAAATTTAAGAGTATATAAGTGATAAAGTATCTAAAACTCAAGCTATATTATTGTATATATTGAAATATCAGGGTACCTAAGTGATAAATGTTCAAACCTGAGAATACCTAAGTGATAATTTTCCTAAATTTTGTGATTGAACTTTTTATAATTTTTTATATTAATATTATGAGAAAATACTAGATGACCTAGGGTCACCACAACGACGTGGTCACCCCTCACTACTTTCTATATTCATGTGTATTGGGAAGTTATTTTTAGTAATTAAAATTTATTATTTAAATTAATTTTAATTTAAAAGTGAGAGAAAATGTACTGGGGTCACCATGTCATCATGATGACCCCGGATCACCTAATAATTTCTCTAATATTATATATAAAGTGTCCCATTAGAAACAATTGCTTGGGACCTAAAAATATCAAAATTAATTCTGCTTATTCGACAAAAATTATTTGAGAAGTAATGAAAGCCCTTTGATTTTTCTTGCGAAATCGTATGGATTGGACCCCCCACCCCAACCTTTTTCTTTTTTAGATCCCTCTAACCATAAATAGACTTTTTTGGACAAAAATGCCCTCCCACCCCCCCCCCCCCGGTCCGTCCTCTCTCTCTCTTTCTCTCTCCCCATTTAATGCAAGGTAGGCAAAAGGACACTTTTTTGACTTTTTCACTCTTCCTTTTCTTCATTTTTTTTTTCCTTTCGAATTTTTTTGTCAAAAAAAAAAATTTATTTCCAAATTTGCCCTTTCTTCTTCTTCCCTTACAGACCTTGTTTAGGTGTGCTTCAAGTAATTAGTGGTGTCTGAAATAAAATCAGACACTGTGTATGATGCATTATAATGCTGTAAAGTAAACTTATACAGGTGTATCACAAGAAATTAGTGGTAAATGACTTATCATACACAATGTATGATAGGTTATAATGGCATAAAATCAACTTTTGCTGATTTTTTCAAGTAATAAGGGGTACAGTGGTCTGAAATCGAACCATAAACTGGGTATGATGCATTTTAATGGTGTAAAATGAACTTATTCAGGTATATTCCAAGCAACTAGTGGTAAATAACTTGTCATACATAATATATGATGGGTTTCAATGGCATAAAATCAACTTTTACTGGTTTTTTCAAGTAATTACTATTACAGTGGGCTGAAATTGAATCATACAATGGGTATGACGAGCTAAAATGGTTAAATATGAACCTTTTCAGGTATATTTCAAGTAATTAGTGGTAAATGACCTATCATACACAAATTATTATAGGTTTTAATGGCATGAAATCAACTTTTGCAGATTTTTTTATGTAATTACTATTGCAGTGGTCTGAAATCGAATCATACACTGGGTATGATATGTTTTAATGGTGTAAAATAAACTTATTCAGGTGTATTTCAAGAAATTAGTTGTAAATGACTTATCATACACAATGTATGATAGGTTATAATGGCAAAAAATAAACTTTTGCTATTTTTTTCAAGTAATTAGGGGTATAGTGGTCTGAAATCGAATCATACACTGGGTATGATGCGTTTTAATGGTGTAAAATGAACTTATTCAGGTGGAGTTCAAGCAATTAGTGGTAAATGACTTATCATACACAATGTATGATACGTTATAATGGCATAAAATCAACTTTTGCATTTTTTTTATGTAATTACTGTTACAGTGGTATGAAATCGAATCATACACTGGGTATGATGCGTTTTAATGGTGTAAAATGAACTTATTCAGGTGTATTCCAAGCAATTAGTGGTAAAAGACTTGTCATACATAATGTATGATAGGTTTTAATGGTATAAAATCAACTTTTGCTCTTTTTTTCAAGTAATTACTGTTACAGTGGGATGAAATCGAATCATACAATGGGTATAATGCGTTGAAATGGTCTAAAATGAACCTTTTCAGGTGTAGTTAAAACAATTAGTGGTAAATGACTTATCATACAAAAATTATTATAGGTTTTAATGGCATGAAATCAACTTTTGCAGTTTTTTTTATGTAATTACTTTTGCAGTGGTCTTAAATAGAATCATATCATGGGTATGATGCGTTTTAATGGTGTAAAATGAACTTATTCAGGTTTATTCCAAGCAATTAGTGGTAAATGACTTGTCATACACAATGTATGATAGGTTTAAATGGCATAAAATCAACTTTTACTGGTTTTTTCAAGTAATTACTGTTATAGTGGGCAGAAATCGAATCATACAATGGGTATGATGCGTTAAAATGGTTTAGTATGAACCTTTTCATGTATGTTTCAAGTAATTAGTGATAAATGACTTATTATACACAAATAATTATAGGTTTTAATGGCTTAAAATTAACTTTTACAGTTTTTTTATGTATTTAGTCTTACAGTGGTCTGAAATCAGGTCCTACACTTTGTATGATCCCTTAAAATAGTTATAATGAACATGAAATCAACTTTTGTAGTTTTTTTTATGTAACTACTGTTACAGTGGTCTGAAATCGAATCATACACTGGGTATGATGCATTTTAATGGTGTAAAATGAACTTATTCAGGTGTATTCCAAGAAATTAGTGGTAAATGACTTGTCATACACAATGTATGATAGGTTTAAATGGCATAAAATCAACTTTTACTGATTTTTTCAACTAATTACTGTTACAGTGGGCTGAAATCGAATCATACAATGGGTATGATGAGTTTTAATGGTGTAAAATGAACTTATTCAGGTGTAATTAAAACAATTAGTGGTAAATGACTTATCATACACAATGTAGGATAGGTTATAATGGCATAAAATTAGCTTTTGCTGTTTTTTTTCAAGTAATTAGGGGTACAGTGGTCTGAAATCGAATTATAAACTGGGTATGATGCGTTATAGTGGTGTAAAGTGACCTTATTCAGGTACACTTGAAGTAATTAGCGGTAAAGAACTTGTCATACACAATGTATGATAGGTTTTATTGGCATAAAATCAACTTTTGTAGGTTTTTCCATGTATTTATGGGTACAGTGGTCTGAAATCTGCTTATATACGTGTATTTCAAGTTTTATTGGTGTATGATGCACTTCATACATGGTGTATGATGGGTTATATTTGTGTAAAATCAGCGTGTATTTGTGTATTTTTGGGATGTGTATTTAGAAAAAAAATATACATTTTGAGTAAAGTAATCCGTACGATTTTTCTTCAAAAAGGCCCTCCCATTCACCCCCCCCCCCCCCCAACCCGTCCCCTTTCTCTCTCTTCATTTAATGCCATCCCATCCGTACCCCTGCTCTCGCCTCATTTACTTACAGCTGTAAAACCCCTTCCCGCCTTTCTGTCTTCCCCATAAGCAACTTGTTTTACAAACCACCAGTCACTCTCCTCTTTCTCTCACCCGTTCATTCTCTCTCTCCTCTTTCCGAATTTGTTCATCCTCTTTCTCCTCTACTTCAGCTGCGATTGTCGTTCCCGTGGGTCTGACCTCTGTTTTCACACCTTCATCCTTGATCTATAGTTGCTCCAGTCTTTAATCACCATTTTCGAAGGTGAGTAAGATTTATTTTTGTAGGGTTTAGGGTTTTGGTGCTCCAATGTATAATATCCGTTTGTTTCGTACCATTTCCTAAACATAGTGCATAGTATTTGTTAGGGTTTAGGGTTTTGGTGTTAGTGGCTTTGTGATTAGTGTTTTTTATTTGTGTAAAATGATCTTCTGCATGTTTTGTGATTTTTTTTCACGTAAAATCGACCTTTGTGGTATAATGAACTTCTGCATGTTTCATATGAGCAACCATACAGTGTGTAGGATTGGTTTTAATGGTGTAAAATCAACTTGTGTATATGTTTTTTAAGTAAGTGGTTTATGAGCAACCATACAGTGTATCTGATTGGGTTTAATGGTGTATAACCAACCTGTGTTTGTTTATGTTAAGTAATTAGTGGTGTATAATTGATCATACAGTGTCTAGGATTGGTTTTAATGGTGTATAACCAACTTGTGTTTGTGTATTATAAGTAATTAGTGGTGGTGTATAATCAATCATACACTCTGTATGATTTGTTTCAATGGTATAGAACCAAAGTGTGTCTGTTTGTGTTCAGTAATTAATGGTGTATTACTTTTATTTCTGATGGCATTTTACACACGTAGGAAGAGCCGTCCTGCAGTTGAGGTTGATTACATTTTTCCGAGGGGTTTCTGGAAATTCCTCCAAGTCAACCAAATAGGTTTGTCAACCAAGGTTGTTACGGAGATAAAGGAAATCTTGAAGGACGACGAAGCCAAGGTTTGACACTGTATCCATTTTAATTATGTTGACTTTTGACAATGACATTTATGATCCCATATTAACTAAAAATGTTTTGCATTACAGCTTGCCCTTGCCTCACAATACAATGTCGGGCATCTGCTTGGGCTGAGTGAGACCAATGTCAGCTTCTGGCATAGTCTCATTCACGTTGTCCTTCTCCACCAGGTGGCCAACCCCAATCCCGAGGAGTTATCATTCTTATTTGGTGGGAAGATAGTGCACCTTGGGAGGAAGGAGTTTTGCATTCTCACCGGCTTGAGATATGCCGGTGTGGAAGATGTACGCGGTGGTCCCAACAGGCTGGGTTCCAAGTATGGCATGAGGGGGAGGATGACTAGGTAGCAGCTTTTTGATGTATGCAGAACCTGCTCCATCATGGAGGACCAGGTTAAGCTTGCTGTTGCATACCTGGTCGAGGGTCTACTGTTCGCCAAACGCAAGCGAACGGGAATTGACCCGAACATCCTGGCCCTCGTGGACGATGTGGACTCTTTCAATCGTGTTGCATGGGGATCCTTGAGCTGGAAATTCTTGGTGCGGAAGCTCAAGGATTTCGCTGCAAGAATGCACCACGGTTTGGAGAATACCTACTCCGTCCACGGGTTCTACGATGTGGTTTCCATATTTGCCTTGGAAACCCTTCCAGAACTTGCCAAGGCTGGGGCGGTGAGGGTTGGCAACCAGCCTCTTGGGCGGATCCTTAACTGGAAGATGTCCGTTAAGGCTCCGTACTCTGCTCTGCTCTCAACGGTATTTGATCAGGTAATAAATACACTATGTTGTTATTATTTTACTACTGTATGTTTCATATATTTTGGGTTAGAAGTGTGTTTTGTAATTTTACTAACGTGTATATGATGTATCTTCCTTTGATCAGCAATTGAATGCCGAACCGATTAGACTGACGAGTGCGGAAGCCGGTCAGTCTAATCTACAAGGCATTCCCTATGCTGAGGATGCTGAGGAGGGGTTTCAATCTCCTGTTATGGCAATGCCAGCAGAGCTTGGTGAGGAGCCACAACCATTGGCAACTCAACCTCGGTTGCCGGCATCCAGGGAGGACCCGTATCCTACGTCAACCAATTCGGCGGACCAATCGGTATGATGAATTATTTTGTGTTTATTTAATCACATTTTTATCCGTGTGGATACTACATTATTCAAATTTGCTGATTATGCCAATTTGGAGGACTTATTGCAGGTTATGGAGAGACTCGAAGCGATGGATAAAGAGGTGCAAATGGTACGGATGCAGCTTGAAGCGCACCAGCGAATGCTGCAAATGTACGAACGACGATTTGAGGCTCAGGATGCACTGATTAAGGAGCTACTCTCAGACCGTCAAGCACAGGCCACATCGCCACACTTATGTTCATCGATTTTCGCTCATCCATCCCCGATTGAGCAAGCCATAATAGTTTCTCCTGTACGTACTGGGTAAGACACTAGATTCCTTGTTAGTGTCCTAATTTGTTATGTTTTCATGCATGTTGATGCTTATTGACTTTTGCTATGTGCTATGCCATCTAGGGCCGAGGAAAATGTCTTCAAGGAACCATCGTCACCGCATGTGGAAGGCGTTGAAAACTTGTTGACATTGTCCGAGACAGTGTGTAGTTTGGGGCAAGAGAGGAGGGACCCCAAGCCAAATCCCAAGTACAAAGGTGAGGAATGGACTGCGGAGGGTAAGAGCAAACGGGCAAAAATTACCCATCCTGGACCGGAGCCAGTTCTGCCCCTCAATCCATTCCAGCCTCCCTCCGACAAAGACATAGAAGATTTTGAAGATTTTTACAAAAGTTTCCACGCAACGGTCGCTAAGTGAGTGTGATTTTGCACAATGCTTTTTGATAATTTGTATGTAAATATTTCTAAAATGCATCTTTCTTAGGTGTGTTTCAAGTAATTAGTGGTGCCTAAAATAAAATCATACACTATGTATGATGCACTATAATGGTATCAAGTGAACTTATTCAGGTGTATTTTAATTAATTAGTGGTAAATGATTTGTCATACACAATATATGATAGGTTATAATGGCATAAAATCAACTTTTGTTGTTTTATTCAAGTAATTAGGGGTACAGTGGTCTGAAATTGAATCATACACTGGATATGATACGTTTTAATGGTGTAAAATGATTCGATTCAGGTGTATTTTAAGCAATTAGTGGTAAATGACTTGGCATACACAATGTATGATAGGTTTTAATGGCATAAAATCAACTTTGCTGGTTTTTTCAAGTAATTACTGTTAGTATTCTGAAATCGAATCATACACTGTATATGATTCGTTATAATGGTGTAAAATAAACTTATTCAAGTGTATTCCAAGCAATTAGTGGTAAAAGACTTGTCATACACAATGTATGATAAGTTTTAATGGCATAAAATCAGATTTTGCTGGTTTTTTCAAGTAATTGCTATTACAGTGGTCTGAAATCATCTTTCTTATGGTATGCTTATATATCATGCTTGGTATTGTATATTACAGAGATTTGAAGACCCCCTTTCCGTTACCTAATGATCAACGAATGGATTTCTCTGTTTTGACTGTGACGACGGGTCAATTTTGGTATCGGTTGAGAAACGAAAACGCCTGGCTTACTGATGAGGTATGTTTCCCATCATGATAGTTTTTCCGTGTGTCAACTAATAAGTAAAATCAACCTGTGTTAAATCTACTTATGTTATTGTGTATTAAGTAAGTAAGTGTTGTATTACTAGTCATACACCGTGTATGGTTGATGCTAAAGGTGTAAAATCAACCTGTGTTAGTGTGTTTTGAATAAAGAGTGGTGTATGATTAGTCATAGGGTTCAACTGTGTAAAATGAACTTGTTTATGTGTGTAAAATCAACTTGTCTCAACTAATTAGTTTTGAATCGCAGGAAATGGATGTAATTCTGCACTACATTTTGGAGAAGAAACATCAGTGGCCAGAGCAATTCGACTAAAGGGCAACATGCGCGGCCACAACTGTTGCTCCTCAATTTGGACCCCTACTCAAACAGATTCAAAACAGTGGAATCCCGCTTGAGTCAGCTTTTACTGATTTTGATTCGTTGATCGTTAAGTTCCTTGCCGGGGATGCCACGTATGGGGTCAGCTGCCACAACGTGGATCGGATATACATGCCCATTAATCAACATAATCAACATTGGTTCCTTGCTGCCATCCATCTTAATGATTGGCGGATACAGGTAATTGATTCGTTGTACTCCGCCAAATCCAAGGCAGCAAGATTAGAACATGTGGAACCAATTGCAAAATTGCTTCCACATGCTCTAGCGTTGGTTAATTTTTGGGATGTCCGAAAGGACCTCATATAGTTCAAGGGCAAGCCTTTCTCGGTAACTTACAACCGGAATGAATGTCCACAGCAAAGGGGGTATGACATCTACTTCCCATGCAATTTTACTATTCCGTTCATTTGGACTTTTGGTTATGAAGTGGATGCAAAATAGTCATTACTTGCAATAATGTATAATTTCTGACTGTGGAATCTGTATTAATATTAACTGCAGGTCAGACTGTGAAATTTTTGTTGTAAAGTTCATAGAATTTTTGCTGACCAAAGGACTGAGCATCTCCTAATGCACGCAAGCGCAGATGGGGAAATTGCGGCTGTATACTTCTGTACACTTGTGCAGACACGGAAGGAATAAACGGCTTCAAATGCATACATGTCAATAAAATTACTTTATTCATTATACATTGTTTTCATTATACTGAAAGTTGTATGTAATAAAAATGTATACTTGTACCAAAGGATTTACATTGTATTCATTATATTGAAAGTTGTATGTAATATTGTATATTTCGATGTCGTTGTATGTTCCTATTGATGTATTTTCAAATGGTGTAATAAAAATGCATACTTGTACCAAAGGATTTATATTGCATTCATTATATTAAAAGTTGTATGTAATATTGTATATTTCGATGTTGTTGTATGTTCCTATTGATGTATTTTCAAATGGTGTCTAATAAAAATGCATACTTGTACCAAAGGATTTACATTGTATTCATTATATTGAAAGTTGTATGTAATATTGTATATTTCGATGTTGTTGTATGTTCCTATTGATGTATTTTCAAATGGTGTCTAATAAAAATGCATACTTGTACCAAAGGATTTACATTGTATTCATTATATTGAAAGTTGTATGTAATATTGTATATTTCGATGTTGTTGTATGTTCCTATTGATGTATTTTCAAATGGTGTAATAAAAATGCATACTTGTACCAAAGGATTTACATTGTATTTATTATATTGAAAGTTGTATGTAATATTGTATATTTCGATGCTGTTGTATTTTCCTATTGATGTATTCACACGTGCAAAGGTTGTTATTAACCATTAAAACTCATCCTACACCGTTTATGATTGGTCATACACCACTAAGTACCTAAAATACAATTGTAGAACTTGATTTTTCACCCATATAACTCATCATACACAGCGTATTAATGGTGTGACATCAATGATTTCCAGCAAACTTAAAAATACATGCACAGCCCGTGATTTTACCATACATAAAACTCGTCATACACTGTGTATGATACGTAGAACTTGACACACATTAAAACCCTGCATACAATTTGTATGACAAACTGGACATATATAACTGCTGGAACTACATACAGTTGTCCCTCTGCATCTGTTGTCTGTAAAGTGCATCCACTGCATGCATACAAAGTTCAAGATCCTTATCATGCGGATGAACTTGACACCATTACAACTCATCATACACCGTACACCATGTGTGATTGATCATACACCACTAATTGCTTGGTAGGCCGTTGATGAAACATGATCCGTAGAAGTGCCACCTCTCTTTGTGTCTCAGCTGTCACTGGCCCACCACCGCCGTTGCTAGAGTCACTTACATTAGGAATCTAAACGGGTCAATATATTGAGGAACCGTATATGCTTGGCTTTCTGTCCATCTCATCCCTTTATAGGGGGAGAACCGTGGGAGAGGGGTATGAGAAAGTAGGTGGTAGTTGAGGTTATTAAATGTCTTGCTTGGTAGTCCATTATGACCCCTGAACATTCAATGTTCAACCACCAACCACCCCAACCGGTCAGCCTCATCCATATAAATCAACAAGGGCATTTATATTGCTTGGTACACAATTTCATTGATAGTTGTGGCAATTATAGTGTTTCAAATACTTAGTAGTGTTTTGCTTACCATACATAGTGTATGATGAATCTTAATGGTGTGAAATCAACTTGTACAAGTGTGTTTCAACTACTTAGTAGTGTATGACTTACCATACTTAGTGTATGACAAGTATTAATGGTGTGAAATCAACTTGTACAAGTGTGTTTCAACTACTTAGTAGTGTATTACTTACCATACATAGTGTGTGATGAGTTTTAATGGTGTGAAATCAACTTGTACAAGTGTGTTTCAACTACTTAGTAGTGTATGACTTACCATACATAGTGTATGATAAGTCTTAATGGTGTAAAATCAAATTGTACAAGTGTGTTTCAACTACTTAGTGGTGTATGACTTACTATACTTAGTGTATGACAAGTATTAATGGTGTGAAATCAACTTGTACAAGTGTGTTTCAACTACTTAGTAGTGTATTACTTACCATACATAGTGTGTGATGAGTTTTAATGGTGTGAAATTAACTTGTACAAGTGTGTTTCAACTACTTAGTAGTTTATGACTTACCATACATAGTGTATGATAAGTCTTAATAGTGTGAAATCAAATTGTACAAGTGTGTTTCAACTACTTAGTAGTGTATGACTTACCATACTTAGTGTATGACCAGTATTAATGGTGTGAAATCAACTTGTACAGGTGTGAAATCAACTACTTAGTGGTGTATGACTTACCATACTTAGTGTATGATGAGTATTAATGGTGTGAAATCAACTACTTAGTGGTGTATTACCTACCATACATAGTGTACGATGAGTATTAATGGTGTGAAATCAACTTGTAAAAGTGTGTTTTAACTACTTAGTGGTGTATGACTTACCATACCTAGTGTATGACCAGTATTAATGGTGTGAAATCAACTTGTACAAGTATGTTTCAACTACTTAGTAGTGTATTACTTACCATATATAGTGTATGATGAGTTTCAATGGTGTGAAATCAACTTGTACAAGTGTGTTTCAACTACTTAGTAGTGTATGACTTACCATACATAGTGTATGATAAGTCTTAATGGTGTGAAATCAAATTGTACAAGTGTGTTTCAACTACATAGTGGTGTATGACTTACCATACTTAGTGTATGACCAGTATTAATGGTGTGAAATCA
The DNA here is from genome assembly GCA_018398585.1 of Simmondsia chinensis. Classification (NCBI taxonomy): domain Eukaryota; kingdom Viridiplantae; phylum Streptophyta; class Magnoliopsida; order Caryophyllales; family Simmondsiaceae; genus Simmondsia; species Simmondsia chinensis. The sequence continues at coordinate 6,872,079 of JAGTTD010000002.1, read as the reverse complement.
ACTTTTACAAGTGTGTTTTAACTACTTAGTAGTGTATGACTTACCATACTTAGTGTATGATGAGTATTAATGGTGTGAAATCAACTTGTACAAGTGTGTTTCAACTACTTAGTGGTGTATTACCTACCATACATAGTGTACGATGAGTATTAATGGTGTGAAATCAACTTCTACAAGTGTGTTTCAACTACTTAGTGGTGTATGAATTACCTTTGATGCTGATATGTGTGGCGATACACCATCCATGCATGTCGACATACATCGTAACACACTTGAAAAACACATCAACCACTTAGAGCACACAATTGGGACCAACTTCAAATCAATTCATTGACAATTTTCATTACAGGAATATATAACAGTATGAAAATATGCACAATTTTCATTACCCTATTACATACATATCACAACATTTCGACAATTTTCAGTACACTGGATACAACGTAAATCCTATGGTAATGTACAATGTAAATCCTATGGTAAAACGAAATTATATAGGTATGTCACAAGTAAAATCTATACATTTGAAGACTATAAGTTAATTTGGAGGAGGGACTTGAGATGGACGGCCGGAGTTGGATGAGGTGCATTCGCCATTAGGATGCAGAGCAATTGGATTCTTGCACGTGGATCGGTTATGCCCGTGTTCCTTGCACCGACTGCACCTTTGATGAACACGCTCCTCACCGACAGACGGAATCCTCCTCTTCCGCCTCCTCCCAGAAGAGGTTCTAACGTCGAGTGGAAGAAGATTCATGTCAGCTACATCACGCGGGATACGCTAGTCACTTATGTGCGGCATCGGGTAGACGACACTTCTATACGACTCGTACCAATTTTCTCTATTGTAGTACGGCGAGCACAAGTCGTACAGAGCATAAGGACTGTGCTGTACCACTGCTAACGCATGCTCACATGGAAGCTGCTCAAGCTGAAACCTGCGGCAGGTACATGTCCAGAGCGACATATCTATTACAAAGTTTTTCTCCCCATCGATGACGTCGAACATATGATCATCAGCTCGCAATATCTGCATTACCACAATAATAGACAAATGTGTTAAACAACCAAGGTGCATGCAAAATACAAAAATATGAGAAAAATAAAAAAAAATAAAAAAAACAACAAAACATAAGCAACGAAACACTCGAATGGCACCAAAATTAGCGGATTTCACACTCGAAGAGCACCAACATGCTATAAACATGCTTTGTAGTAGGGATTAAACAAGACAATATGTACGGATATTACCGTCATCGTTCTTGCTAACTTGAATCTGTCTTGTAATTTTTTTTCGACGTCGGGGGACATTGTACTGATGCAAGCTTCAGCCTTGGCTCTTCTTTCGTGAAACCACCTCTGCAACAGTAGCCTACACTCATTAACAAGGGCTGTAATTGGATAGCCACGTACCTTGACCAATACAGCATTCATGGATTCCGAAATGTTTGTCGTCATTATGTTGTACCGACGACAAGGGGAGCGGGAACGAGTCCACTTGTCGAGTCCCAAATCTTCCAAGTAATCTTTAGCCCCGGGTATGGCACAACATAAAATGAAAAACAAACTATGGAATTCTTGAATGTTGTATGCTTTGGCTGCTTTGTAGTAGTACTGATCCAAATGCTTCTTGTTGCTCTAGAATTTGGCCTTCAAGTTGTTCAGCAAGTGGTACATGCAGAGCCCGTGAAATGTGACAGGGAAAAGTTCTTCCACCGCGCGTTGGATGCTTCGGTGTCTATCGGATACAATGACATGGCCAGCAGGCTCCCCAATTACTTCCTTCAACCTACTGAGGAACCAATGCCACGATGCATCATTCTCTGAATCACCGATGCTAATAGCAATCGGGAAAATTTGCTGGTTGGCATCGTGGCAAACGGCCATGAACAAAACACCCCGGTACTTTCCCTTCAGATGTGTTGCGTCAATGCTCACAACCGGCCGGCAAAACCGGTACCCATTAAGTGAAGCACCAAACGCAATGAAGAGATACTGAAACCTACTTTCATCATCTGTCTGTAAATAAAATGTGGTACTGGGGTCAGTCTGTTTGAGGACTTGCAGATAGGCAGGCGAGAATGCATAGGACTCTTCGGCCGTACCCAATCTAACATTGTCGTATGCAAACTCTCTCGCCCTCCAAGCAACACTGTAGCTGATATCGATACCGTAGCAACTGCGGATGTCATCTATGACATCCCGTGGCTTGAACACTCTCCCGGGATTCACAAGTTTCTTGCGGACGCACTCCCCGACGACCCAACTGGTTGCCTGCCTGTGTCTAACAGTGGTGAGATCGCTAGGGTGGTTGTGGTTCTTTTCTACTTTTGTAACCATCCAGCAGCCACCATCTGCTACACACGTAGCCCAAACCCTCCATGTGCAGCCCTCTTGTGCGCAGCGGATAACCGTTAAGGATTTGTTCGATTACAAACACAGGTTGGCTATACACCATTAAACCCAATCCTACACAGTGTATGACTAATTATACACCATTAATTACTTAACATACACATACACAGGTTGGTTATACGCCATTAAACCCAATCATACACAGTGTATGGTTGCTCATAAACCACTAATTACTTAAAAAACGTCTGCACAAGTTGGTTATACACCATTAAACCCAATCCTACACAGTGTATGATTGATTATACACCATTAATTACTTAACATACACATACACAAGTTGGTTATACACCATTAAAACCAATCATACACAGTGTATGATTGATTATACACCACTAATTACTTAATACACACAAACACAAGTTGGTTATACACCATTAAACCCAATCCTACACAGTGTATGACTGATTATACACCATTAATTACTTAACATAAACAAACACAAATTGATTTCACACCATTCAAACCTATCATACACGGTGTATGATAGATCATACACGATGTATGATAGATCATACAGCACTATTTACATGAAGCACACCTAAACAAGTTGATTTCACACCATTAAAACCTATCATACATGATGTATGACTAATCATACACCACTAATGAGTTCAAACACACAAAAAGAAAGTTATAATACATCATTTAAACCAATTATAAACCATAAACGACTTGTAACACACCGACCTCATAGGACAAGGATACATTAACTACAATGTCAGCAAATGGTCATGTTACCTTCAATATCTGATCTGAAAACCGTGAAATGTGTGTAAGGACTCAACGTTGAACCTACAGCAATGCCACGAAGCTTCAAACACGATCTTAAAACGGCTTCTTCTTCTTCTTCTTCCGAGGGCCCAATGTAGCAGATTGAGAGAAAAATGGACTTGGGGAATTCAGATTAAGAGAAAAGTAACAAATACCATGAATAAGAGGTGAGTAAATGGGCGGGAAATGAGAAGAAGGGAGGAATAGAGTGAGAAGCAAGTTACATGACATAAAGTAAAAATATGTACTTTTGCATTAAATGAAGAGATAGAAAATGGAGTGGGGAGAGGCTAAAGTACAGTAATTGGCTGCGCATTAAATGAGGAGAGAGAAAGGGGACGGGTTGGAGGGGGGTGAATGGGAGGGCCTTTTTGAAGGGAAATCGTACCGATTACTTTACTCAAAATGTATATTTTTTTTCTAAATACGCATCCCAAAAATATACAAATACATGCTGATTTTACACAAATATAACCCATCATACACCGTGTATGAAGTGCATCATACACCAATAAAACTTGAAATACACGTATATAAGCAGATTTCAGACCACTGTACCCATAAATACGTGAAAAAACCTGCAAAAGTTGATTTTATGCCAATAAAACCTTTTGATTTTATGCCAATAAAACCTATCATACATTGTGTATGACAAACTCTTTACCGCTAATTACTTCAAGTATACCTGAATAAGGTCACTTTACACCACTATAACGCATCATACCCAGTTTATGATTCGATTTCAGACCACTATATCCCTAATTACTTGAAAAAAACCAGCAAAAGTTGATTTTATGCCATTATAACCTATCCTACATTGTGTATGATAAGTCATTTACCACTAATTGTTTTAACTACACCTGAATAAGTTCATTTTACACCATTAAAACTCATCATACCCAGTGTATGATTCGATTTCAGACCACTATACCCCTAATTACTTGATAAAATCAGTAAAAGTTGATTTTATGCCATTTAAACCTATCATACATTGTGTATGACAAGTCATTTACTACTAATTGCTTGGAATACACCTGAATAAGTTCATTTTACGCCATTAAAACGCATCATACCCAGTGTATGATTCATTTTCAGACCACTGTAACAGTAATTACATAAAAAAAAACTGCAAAAGTTGATTTCATGTTCATTATAACTATTTTAAGGGATCATACAAAGTGTAGGACCTGATTTCAAACCACTGTAAGACTAAATACATAAAAAAAACTGCAAAAGTTGATTTTAAGCCATTAAAACCTATAATAATTTGTGTATGATAAGTCATTTATCACTAATTACTTGAAATATACATGAAAAGGTTCATACTAAACCATTTTAACGCATCATACCCATTGTATGATTCGATTTCTGCCCACTATAACAGTAATTACTTGAAAAAATCAGTAAAAGTTGATTTTATGCCATTTAAACCTATCATACATTGTGTATGACAAGTCATTTACCACTAATTGCTTGGAATAAACCTAAATAAGTTCATTTTACACAATTAAAACCCATCATACCATGGTATGATTCTATTTAAGACCACTGCAAAAGTAATTACATAAAAAAAACTGCAAAAGTTGATTTCATGCCATTAAAACCTATAATAATTTGTGTATGATAAGTCATTTACCACTAATTGTTTTAACTACACCTGAAAAGGTTCATTTTAGACCATTTCAACGCATCATACCCATTGTATGATTCGATTTCAGCCCACTGTAACAGTAATTACTTGAAAAATCGAGCAAAAGTTGATTTTATACCATTAAAACCTATCATACATTGTGTATGACAAGTCTTTTACCACTAATTGCTTGGAATACACCTGAATAAGTTCATTTTACACCATTAAAACGCATCATACCCAGTGTATGATTCGATTTCATACCACTGTAACAGTAATTACATAAAAAAACTGCAAAAGTTGATTTTATGCCATTATAACGTATCATACATTGTGTATGATAAGTCATTTACCACTAATTGCTTGAACTACACCTGAATAAGTTCATTTTACACCATTAAAACGCATCATACCCAGTGTATGATTCGATTTCAGACCATTATACCCCTAATTACTTAAAAAAAACAGCAAAAGTTTATTTTTTGCCATTATAACCTATCATACATTGTGTATGATAAGTTATTTACCACTAATTTCTTGAAATACACCTGAATAAGTTCATTTTACACCATTAAAACGTATCATACCCAGTGTATGATTCGATTTCAGACCACTGCAACAGTAATTACAATAAAAAATCTGCAAAAGTTGATTTCATGCCATTAAAACCTATAATAATTTGTGTATGATAGGTCATTTACCACTAATTACTTGAAATATACCTGAAAAGGTTCATATTTAACCATTTTAACTCGTCATACCCATTGTATGATTCGATTTCAGCCCACTGTAATAGTAATTACTTGAAAAAATCAGTAAAAGTTGATTTTATGCCATTGAAACCTATCATACATTGTGTATGACAAGTCATTTTCCACTAGTTGCTTGGAATATACCTGAATAAGTTCATTTTACACCATTAAAATGCATCATACCCAGTGTATGATTCAATTTCAGACCACTGTACCCCTTATTACTTGAAAAAATCAGCAAAAGTTGATTTTATGCCATTATAACCTATCATACATTGTGTATGATAAGTCATTTACCACGAATTTCTTGTGATACACCTGTATAAGTTCACTTTACAGCATTATAATGCATCATACACAGTGTATGATTTTATTTCAGACACCACTAATTACTTGAAGCACACCTAAACAAGGTCTGGGAGGGAAGAAGAAAAAAAAGGCAAATTTGGAAATAATATTTTTTTTTTTGACAAAAAAAAATTCAAAAGGAAAAAAAAATGAAGAAAAGGAAGAGTGAAAAAGTCAAAAAAGTGTCATTTTGCCTACCTTGCATTAAATGAGGAGAGAGAAAGGGAGAGAGAGAGAGGACGGATGGGGGGGGGGGTTGAGGTGGGAGGGCATTTTTGTCCAAAAAAGTCTATTTAAGGTTAGAGGGGTCTAAAAAACATTAAGGGGAGGCTGGGGGGTCTAAACTGTACGATTTTCCATTTTTCTTGACCCCATTTCAGAAGTTCTACGGTACAAAAAATTACTTTTCTATATCCATGCAGAAAAGTAAGAAAAGTAAGGGGAACCAGGGAAAATCGGTTCCCCCAATGAATTTTCTTTTTTTTGTTTGAATTATTAATGCCACTCCCTTAATTTTATTATTTCTAATTATTAATGTATATTATATAAAAAATAAATTAACTAGAACAATTATATGTTAGTAAATAATTTAAAGACAATAGTAATGACATAATAAATAAAAACTTTATTAGTTCAAAAAAGAAATTAAGTGATTTAAATTAACAATGTTAATTAATTTTAAGTACCTAATATTATTTATAAAAATACTAAACACAGTTATTTGAAAATTTTAAAATAATTAAGATTTTTAAATTATCAATGTTAATTAATTTAAAATCGTCACCCATATACTCAAAATCATCACTCACTAAAATAACTAATTATTTTAGTGAGTGATGATTTTGAGTATATGGGTGGTGATTTTAAGTACATGAGTGGTGATTTTGAGCATATGAGTAGCAATTTTGAGTGAGTGGTGAATTTGAGTACATGGGTGGTGATTTTGAATACATGGATGGTGATTTTGAGTACATAAGTAGTGATTTTGAGTACATGAGTAGTAATTTTGAGTGAGTGGTGAATTTGAGTACATGCATGGTGATTTGAGATTAGGAGGAGAGAGGGGGTGATGGGTGGAAAGACAGAGAGAGATGGGTGTTGCTGTATTTTCAAAATATATGTGATTGTCCCATACTTGGTTTAAGTGTTTTGAACTTGTATGGTATGTGTGTCGACACACAGGGCCTGTGTGTCGACACACAATCCAACAGAACCATTTGTATGTCAACACACAGGGCCCATGCATCAACACACAGATCTTACATAATTACAGTAACGTTTTGATAAGTTTGGGACGTCTTTTGAACCTTATTTTCTTATATTATTTCCCCCTATTATTTAAGAGAACACATATGAAATGTGTTTACTTACAAGAATTGTGAAATATTAAAAAGGGAAGTGACCCTTCATGAAGGGATGTGTCTCTTCTTGAAGAGACACTTGAAAAACTATAAATAGCCCTTTGGGGGGTTCATTTCAAAGAAGAAAAGAGAATTCTCTCTTCATGTTTTGAGAAATGAAATTATTAAATACAATTGCCGGCGCATGGCCGCCCAAACAGAGGCTGGAGAACAGGTACCGGGATCAAGAGGGTGCTGCCTTCCAAATTGTGCAACTTTCGAGGCCCATAGTTGACCTCCTGAGGGGCCACCATTCCCACCCCCAAAATCTCCTTCGCCGGTCTTCCTGCACCACCACCGGCCCTCCTCCCTACCAAAAGCAAAGCCTCACCGGCACACCCGTACTCCACCACCACGGACTCCGCCTCTGACCACCAAACTCCACCACCTTTCATTGGTAATATTCGTCTCCCGTCATCCCCAATCATCAAACTCCCCGGCCTTCATAACCCACCTTCAATTTCAATCAACCATCACTAGTTCCATTATCTCCTACCAGCTTCCACCGCCAATCTCAACCACCAGCGCCGGCTCGCAACGTCGTCCACCAGCATTTTCACATCTCAAACACCAGCCAACATCAACTCCGCCACCATACACCGCCATCAACACCTCCTCAACTTGCACCTGATAGCTAACCCCACCAGCAATGCTACTTGAAATGCAGAGTGCCAAAGCAGGGGTGTCCATCTTCGTTGATGGTCTACCAAGAAAAACGGCAAACTCATGGCTTAGGGCTGTTTTTAGTGATTTCAGGTCAATCTACGACACCTGTGTTTCTGTGAGGAGAAAGTTGAGGTCTAGATGGTCTTATGGCTTTGTTCGGTTTCATGACTTGAATGATGCGGCACAGGCAGTTATATCCATGAATGGAAGATGGGTGGTGGGTGTCAAGCTTAGAGTGCAATGGGAAAACCCAGACAGAAGAACAGTACCTCCATCCGCACGAAGCCAACCACAGGAGAGGGTTGTCCAATAGGCCAGAAACACAAGTGGTTTTCAGGAACAGGGGAACGCACCACCTAATCGGGGTGGGGAAGATGTCAACTCAACTATTCCGAGGATCGTGGTGTCAAATACCAATAGGAGTGTCGAAGCATGGCTTGATCAGTCCATCATTGCCCATTCGTCTGACGAGGTTAGTCTTGATGATATTCTTACATTTATCACGGAGAATGACCTCTATGGGCTAACTCCTAAAGGCTTAAACAACACTACCTTTATCCTAGTATGCGACTCCATTGAAACCATGGACTCCTTCCTTGGCCCCCGCAAGGAGACTCTTCTACAGAAGTTCAGAGAGGTATATAAGTACTCTGGCAAGACCCTTGGATCCCTTAATAGAATAGTGTGGCTTGAGATTCATGGTCTGCCTATCCAATGTTGGTCCAATGACTCTTTTGTGGAGATCGCCAAAGTATGGGGGAAATTCATAAGGGTGGACTCCAGAACATCCGCTATGAGGTGCACCGACGTTGCTAGGATACTGATTAACACCTGTTACACAACGTACATTCATTAGTTAATCCAGGTTCGATTCAATGAGGGATCCCGATTGGTCCTCGTTAAAGAAGGCAGCTCTGAATTGATCCCTGATTACTCTCCCAGAGTTGTTGCCCGTGCGGCCTCAGTTAGATTGGCTAGGGAGCAGGCATCCTTTTCGACACAATTCCCTCTAGAAAGTCCGTGTAGCGCTGTAGCTTAGCATACATCACGAGTTGGACCCTCTGTAGAGCAGATTACCGATTTCTCAAGTGTTTGTGAGGAGCTTAGAACTCATATCCCATGGTCTGTGAATGAAAGACTGGGTGTTACTTAGCAGCCGGTATGTCAGGTTTCCTTCCATCTCAATGGTCGGATCATTGGTAGATGGGCATTGGAATGCTCGTACCCGTACGACACCTTGGAGCCGTGCCTTCGTCAGCCTATGGCCCACCCTCCTCATTTACTTCCTTGGGTTGAGGATGATGCTCCTCTTTCACATCCGTCTCCACAGCGCGGTGATCATATTACAGTTCAAGAAGTGCCTGGAAACCAACATCTGCCTCCTTTGCTCCAGCAGATGGAAAGTGACATAACTAGCTCAGCTCAAACACATGCTCAGTTATCGCATATTGGGAACGTAACCCAAGACCCCGCCAGTGAAGATGGTTCTGGGTCTCAGGGCCTGTGTTTCCTCCAGGTTTTGAGTCCTCTGCTTTGAGGAGGCCAGAGACTTGTATGGAGAGACCCAGTGAAGTTGAGATGAGAAAAGGAAAAGGGGTGATGACAAAAAGGGAGAGGAAAGCGCTGAAGCACAAGGAAAAAAGAGAATGAAAAGCGAGAGCTTCAGAAATTTCTGAAAGATATGTCGCCTAAGAACAGCACGCCGAAAACGACCAAGGCCTCAGGCAAGCGAAAAAAGGGGAATCAGGAGAAATGGGGAAAATCGTCAAAGACAGCCGAGAAGAAGAAAAAACGGAATAGGGGAAATCGGCACGACTAAATCTTGGAAGTGGAATATGATGGGATGATTATGCAAGCTGAGCGGGTAATACAGATGGGAAAAATAGTAGGCTTCAATTTTGATGGTTTCGACCCACCTATGGTGGCAGACTTGCTTGCTAAATGAGGTGAATGGGTTTATGGTTGAGGCTTCAGACTTGCTCCTATTTCCCGGGTTGTTTGTTTGGTTTTTCTATATTTGGGATCCATGTCTGAGCTTGTCTTGCGCATCTTGTATGGCCTGTTTGTGGTGTCTGTTGTGTTCTGTTTGGGCGTTTTGCTTTTAGTGCCTGTTTGTTCCCTGTCTGATCTGGTCTCTATTTGTACCCACTTTTGTTTTCGGGGTGGCTTAGGCCTCGTCTTTTTGAGTTGCTTGTTTGTATTTCTGCTATGCTGATAATTATAAAAAAAAAATGAAATACAATTGCAAGTAATACTTGAAAAATTCATATGAAAGCGTTGTGAAAGTCTTTGAAAAGGTCGTTCTCATTCATCTCACTATGTCTTTCCCTTTACATATTCTCTTCTTCATATTTGGTTGTTGTTATATCCTTGAGGATATTTTGTATACCAAAATAAGCTATAAGGAAAGTGATTACATAGCCTCACCAACCTGAGATCTTTTGGTTACCCGGCTCCTGGTATTTTGGGAAATTCTCTAACAATGGGTGGCGGACGGAGGTTGGTGGCGGTAGCCAGAGATGAGTTGGGTTGTCAAGAGGTGGGAGAGGGAGGTTATCTGAGGGAGGTTAACAAAGGCTGGCTGTGGAGGTGGGTGACGATGGTGCTGGGTGGGTTGAGATATGAGATTGGGAGGAGAGAGAGAAAGAGATGGGTGGTCAGCCAATGGTCAAGGAGTGGAGTGGAAGAGGTGGTGGTTGTTGGTGAAGGGTGGCGGTGGAAGATGGAGATGGTGGTCTTTGGTGATTTTCAGTACATAAGTGGTGATTTTTAGTGAATGATGATTTTGAGTACGTGAATGATGATTTTGAGTACATGGGTGGTGATTTTGAGTATATAAGTAGTGATTTTGAGTACAAGAGTAGTGATTTTGAGTGAATGGTGATTTTGACTACATGGGTGGTGAGTTTGAGTACATAAGTAGTGATTTTGCGTACATAAGTAGTAATTTTGAGTGGGTGGTGATTTTGAGTACATGGGTGGTGATTTTGAGTACATAGGTGGTGATTTTAAGTCCATGTCATTTTGAGCACATAGGTAGTGATTTTGAGTACAAGAATAGTGATTTTAAGTGAATGGTTAATTTGAGGTGGTGATTTTGAGTACATAGATAGTGATTTTGAGTACAAAAGTAGTGATTTCGAGTGAATGGTGAATTTGAGTACATGAATTAATTTTAAGTACAAGAGTAGTAATTTTGAGTGAATGGTGAATTTGAATACATAGGTGGTGATTTTGAATACATAAGTAGCGATATTGAGTACATGGGTGACGATTTTGAGTGAGTGGTGAATTTTATCCTTTTAATTTAATTTAATTTTATTTATTTTTACATCATCCTTTTATTCATACTAAACAAAAATAATTTAATTATTTTCATAAAAACAAAATCTTACCACAAAATAATTTATATTTAAGTACAAAATACATAAATGTATTTCTCTGAAAATCAAAAATAATGTACTCAAAATCACCACTCATGTACTCAGAATCACCACCTATGTACTCAAAATCATCACTCACTAACAATTTATTTGTTTAGATGGGTAGAAGTTGAATTGGTAGAATCGTATAATCGTATTACGATCTTATCCATTAATTTTTAATTTTTAAAACTTCATTTAATTATGTTTAGTGTTTTTATAAATAGTACTAGATACATAAAATTACTTAACACTTATTAATTTAAATCACTTGATTTTTTTGAACCAATAATTTTTTAATTTATTATAGAAGATGGACGAGAAAGAGTGTGTAAAGAGACCTTTGTTTTTTTTAAGAAGTACCTACTAAGCAGGTAACCCATATAAAAGTAAATGGTTAATATTTAATCACAAGAAATCAATGGCTCAAATTCTTTTTTTTTTACCTACAGATTCTTTTTTTTCTTCGTAGTAGAAAGTTTTATTAAAATTCGGATAATTTTATTTTTATTTTAATTATAATTCTTTTTGCCTTTACTATTTTACCTAATTATCAAATAAGGATAATTCATTTACTCCAAGTCTAAGCATCTTTTGGTCTTGTCGGGTTTGCGTCTTTGGGATAGCTCCTGTATATTATAATTCGATTTTCTTTATTCTGTCCTCCTTACAACCTTTTGAGTTATACCAATTATCAGAATAAAGCTACGAGAGATTCTCTGGCTATATCCATACATTTCACAAATGAAAATATAAGAAATAAGTATATTTTAAAAGTTGAATTATACATCATGGGCAATAAGAACAACAAACCCAATGTCTCAAAGATACTTCTGTCAAGATAGGGTTTATAGAAGATGATATATACGTAGCTTTATCTCTAGAGGATGCTACCCTATAAGGAGGCAGTTATCAAAGGGTCCTCGACCCTAAAAAGTAAAAAGAAACAATAGTTATAAAACCCAAATCTAATAAAGCAGTACCGGACAATTATACATCGTGCGCATTCTTAATATATATTATATATCTCATCATTTTATATTTAAAAATGGTATTTGAGTTACAGTATAAAACCAATCTTGGGCCTTCACCCATCAACTTAAATTTTGGGACATATGGTTCTTCGACATGGTATCAGAGCCTCGTTAACCAAGAAGTCACAAGTTCGAATTTCAACAGCTCCCACTTTCAATATTAACATAATTTAAGTATAAGGTATGAGGCAAGCCTATGCATTATCCACACTTCAAGCCCAATAGACATTTGTGTGAGGGTGCATGTTTAGGGATGGCCATAGGACGGGTAAAACCCATTACCCACGGGTATCCGCCTCGTTTGGGCCGGGTACGGGTATAGACGAGGCGGGTAACGGGTACGGGTAGGGTATATATGTCAATACCCGTCACGGGTACAGGGCAAGTACGGGCATAGGTTTGTACCCGCCCTGTACCCGCATGTACCCGCCCCGCCCGTACCAGCATATACCCGCCTCGTAATCACATATTGGAGTTATTCGTTGTGTTATTTTATATAAAATATTTCTTATGCAATTTATAAGTATGAATGTATGGTTATTATTGAAGGGAAAAAGAAAAGAATTTATAGGTAATAAGTTGGACATAGAGAGACAACAAGGCGGGTACGAAGCGGGTACAGGTGAGCAATGGGTACCCGTTGAGTACCCGTAGGTAATGGGGGCAGGTACGGCTATGGGTTTGTACCCGCCAGGGCAGGTATAGGTATCCACTTTATACCCGTGACGGGTAATGTGGCGGGTACAGGCATAGGATTTGGATGGTGGGTACGAGTATGGAGGAGGTGCCCCCCGTACCCACTCCGCCCCGCTCCATTGCCATCCATAGGTATGTTACAGTATAAAACCAATCTTAAAACTTCACCTATCAACTTAAGCTTTTAGGACAAATGGTTCCTTGATAATTTATGACGAGAATTAATTTCCAAAGAAGAGAGTCTACATGCCCCAATTGCCTTTATAAAATGATAAAGACAATAAAAACTTAGAATTAGCTAGATAGAGACAAAAATGTAATGTTTATGCATAATAATGAAGTTCCAAATTAATATTATTGGACCAACATCACAATGATTGTTTGTAGATGGGCATACAATAATATAATAAAAGATCCATCTCCATTGCGACTATGGTAGCTCCAAGCCCAATAATTTGTCAGCATATGTATGAAAATAATTAGTATCGAGTTATGTATAGAGCTTGGTTATATTACCAGGCCAATTCTATGGAGGCCAATGTCACACTAGGATTTAGTGTGGAAGGCTCTATAAATACATAAGTTGTATTATGTATGTTGCCATTAGAGTTTTAATTAGGATTTGAGATAATTGAGAATTGAAACGTTTCACATAAACTCCAATATTATAATAAAATTATCGTACTCCCCTCCGTGGATGTGGGTTTTGGCTGAACCACGTAAATTCCAGTGTTCTCCTTATCCCTTTTGTTTATGATTGTTCTTCGATTTGTGGTTTGGTATCCTGTTGGTGATCCTAATAATTGGGATGACAATTGGCTGAACCCTGGCATCCCACTTTTCCAGACATTACCATTATAAAGGGAAAAAAAATTAACTTGACATCTGGCAAGGCTGATTAAGACATGACTCCAAACAAACTAAGTAGTTACTTTGGTATCTCAATAAGATCTCATTTTGAAAAATTGGTTATATTATCAGTTTGTTTCTTTCATATGAAACCTTTTATAATTGGAATAATAATGGCCTATATAATGCATTATAAATGCACATGTATATATATATATAATTATAAAAAACTCGTGTTGATATTACGACATAAAGTGATTATTAAATTTAAAGGTCTGTTTAAACTGGTCTAGACACATTAATTATTAGATAAAAGTCCTATTTTGGTCACCAAAGTAACTAAAAATGGACAAGTTAGTCACCCAACTCAAAATTTGGAAGATTTAGTTACCCAACTTTTCAAAAATGTTACATTTGGTCACTAAAGTCATTTAAAATTGAACAAATTAGTCACCCAACTCAAATTTTAGAAGATTTGGTCACTCAACTCCTAATTAAAATCTCATTTAGTCACCCAAGTAATTTAAAATAGACAATTTGGTCACTCAAATCATATTTTGAAAGATTTTGTCACCTAACTTCTAATAAAAATTTATTTAGTCACCCAAGTATTTTAAAATGGACTAGTTGGTCACCCAAATCAAAATTTGGAAAACTCTACTTTTCAACTTGAAAAAATCTATTTTATTCACTACGTGATTTTAAAATTATAAAATTCATTACTTTATAAAAATACTAAATTTAATATAGAGTTGGGGGGTGGGGATTTGCAGAAGACGGTTTGAGAGGGAGGGGCTGTTTAGTTAATAAATATGGGTCTTGGGGGGAGATTTTGATTTTTTTGATTAATTGGGGGGTAATTTTAGTAAAGTATTTAATTTAGATAAATATTTTAAATTTTTAGTTGTTTATAATTATAGTATATTTAAATTATTACATTTCTTTGTTTAAAATATTTTTATATTTTATTTTATGATAAAATTAATTATTTATCTTTTAACTTTTATCCAATGTTAATCATCAAATAAGGATTAATTTGATTGCAAAATAAAAGATAAACGACTATTTTAAAAAAATGGATAAACTTCAATAAAATTATAAAATTAGAGACTAATGAAATAAATAATTTAAAAAATATGATTAAATTTATTATTTTTTATTTAAGCAATGAATTTAATCAGTTTTAAATCACTTGGGTAACTAAATGTGATTTTCATTAAGAGTTGGATGACCAAATCTTCTAAAATTTAAGTTGCGTGACTAACTTGTCTAATTTTAAATGACTTTAGTAACCAAATGGAACATTTTTGAAGAGTTGGGTGACTAAATCTTTCAAATTTTGAGTTGGGTGACTAACTTGACCATTTTTTTATCACTTTGGTGACCAAAATGGGGCTTTTGTCTTAATTATTAACAAGCATTTGCTTATCGAACTTACTTTAAGCCTCTAAAGTCTTGAGACCGGTCTTAATATGCAGACAAACTTTTGGGATTTGATTGCTATAACCTGTGCAACTCCTCTGTTTTGATTGCTGCTAAGGCAATTAAGAGAATTCAAGTTGATGTATGTTACGGCGGAAGTAGTGCTATAAATTTATGAAATAAAGATAACAAGTTTGACAAAGATTATAAAATGAAAAAAGAAACGCAAAGAGGAATGAAACGAAGAACAATGAAAGACCACTAAAGATAAAGCTGTTCATACCCTAAAAAATTGTTCTAGTCCATAACTCGTTACGACTAGCGAAGACTTTCCACTATGTCTATGACAAAAACCTTACAATGCTACCAAGGATTGAAAGTGACAGTCCAGGGTTGGGGTTTTAGAAAGCATTGGCCAGAAAATAAGGGGAATGCAAAGAAATAGAAGAGAAACAATGACTCGTTTTCTTTCTCATCAAAAAGCCCCTATGGACAATCACTTCAATCTATGTGCCCGGCCTAGAAGCCATCTCAACAATTGATGATCACTGCATCTACCACTATAAATCACACTAAGGCTCCGTTTGTTTAGACAGAAAAGTAGCTTACAGGAATTGATTTTTCTTTTGAAAAAGATTTTCCAAGGAAAATTAAGATTTGATTGATGTTTTCATTTGTTTGTTTCAATGGAAAACTTGGTTCCGCATTGATGTTTTCTTATATGGTCTAAAAAAAATATTTGTTACCAATCATCTTATACTTTATTATATAAGACAATATAAGCATCAATATGACATATATGAAAAATAATATAAAATTTAACTATGAAAACTATATAAAATAAGAAAATTTATCTTTTATGTATCCTAAAATTTGAGCATTCATTACCTAAGCGTCACAATCATTTTAATACATATAATAAGATACCCTAAGATATGAAATTTTATCACCTAGGTATACTCTATGTCAGAATTTGGAAAATTTTTAATAAAATTTGGCTAATTTCTATCAGAACTGATATCATATATATATATATATATTAGCATTTTGCTAACAAAAGAAATCACTATATTAAGAAGGGGATACATATGTATTGTCGAACTCATATTCTACGTCAATAATTCTCATTGAGAATCTGGCAACTTTTGTCAAAAAATACCTAATTCATAATTTTCATATCGGCATGCTTATTACTGCAAATGTTATTGTGCCTCTTGGAATCATAACTTCCTTAATTTTATGAAGGAAAATATTTTCCCTCCATTGGAGGAAAACTTTTTCCATTTGGAAAATCTTTTCTGTCAAAAGATGTGCGCCAAACAACGGAAAGGATGAAAACTATTTCATAAATTTCAATTTTTCGTCAAAACAAACGAATCCCAAAAGAAACACAATCTGCTGCCTAAGCAAGTGACACGCGTCCTTCCAAACAACCAATAGATGACAATGCATGGCAAGGAAACTCTAACAGCCAAAATTAGTGTTTGCAGCCAAAATTAGTGGTTTACATTTCTAAGTCCAAATATTTAGCCCAGTTCAGCACAATTAGCATACCCAGGAACCAATATATAACAACCTAAGAGTGTACCAATACGTAAGCATCGGATCCCATTAGAACTCCGAAGTTAAGTACGCTTGGATAAGAGTAGTACCAAGATGGGTGACCTCCTGGGAAGTCCTCATATTGCACCCTTCAGGTTGGGGGTTCTCGGAAACAGGCTGCGGATATCCACCATCCAGACCCTGCTTAGGCGGGAGCCCTTGGGGCACTAGGATTGTTGTTTTTTAAGAACCAATGTATAACAATGTGGATAATTCAATGATTATCTAAGCACTCTAATTCAAACCCTCTAACAAATTCACAGTGTCATCATTGGCACGAAACATTTCTTGCCACTACTTGGGGTTATGTTTTCCCCCATATCTGTCGTGAAGATAATCAAGTGGGTTGGGTTATGAACAACGACGTAATAGTTAATCTATTCTTTTCAAGCTGCTCTTTCCTTTTTTGCCTTTCGGGATATCCTCATTCAGTTGTAGAGATGATGTAATTCACCGAAATGGTAAATGCTTTAAACCCTAAAAGAATTTGGCACTAAAAATTCTGAAATCTAAACAGGTTAGAAATTGGATGACCAGAGTAGAACTTTGATTCAATCTAATTATAAACATTATCGAATTTTTCGTTTAAGAACATTTTATTTGTACTCATCCATAAGCCTTTTACCCTCATACGCCATGATTTCTTTGGTGATTTTATAATACCTCTTGGCGTAATCTTTGTATTAACATGTCAAAAACGTAGTGGGATGGAGCAATTTGAAAAAGCATTGAAGAACAAGAAATTAGATATTTTAGAGACTTAACATAAGAAACTCGATAATGTGCACAAAAAGAACTAATCAAATCAAGATCTGATCGATTGGTCCAACCATTCAGTCGATCCGCCAAGCCTAGAAATCTGATTAATTGGCTGAGAAAAATGGGAGTTTCTATTATGTTGATCGATTGCTGCATTACCCCCTCTTTTTTGGATTTCAAATTGATCGTCCTTTTGGTCAATCACTCGGTTGTGCTTTATACCGACTCATAGGGTGCAAAAGGGTCCATCCGTCTATAGTTTTTGGCATCTTTCTTCCACCATAAAATCCTTCGTATTCCGGAGTCACCATTTAAGACATAGAGCAGCTGTGAATGCTGAAGCGCACGGGAAAGGACAAATGTAGAATGAAGAACAGGATTGCAGCAACATCAACCATCCGAGTCGGCATCTTCATGATCTTTATTTTCTTTTATTTTTGTTTTTGAAATCCCACCGAGTTACACCATTCATACCTCACACAAAATAGTGGCAATGGAACACACACTATCTCGTTGTACTTGAAATGAGGTGATTTTGGCCTTAGATGTTAAAGTATATATTTATATAATTGTGTATATAGGTCCATTGGGCTCTAAACCTTTTACTGTGTTCATAATGTCTTGCATATCAGTTGGAAACAACCTCTCTTCAGGTTAACACCCTGAAGGGGGAAGACTGCGTACATCCGCCCCCTCCAGACCCTGGATAGGTGGGAGCCCTTGAGGCACTGGGTATGTTCCTTTATAATGTCTTGCATATCTCTATTATAAATACACGAGAGGGCACCAATGTTTTGTGTGCTTTTGATTATTTTACATAAGAGCATCATAGAACGACCTAACTTGCAGACGATCAATAAGCTATGGCTCTCGCAACTGCGTCCAACCCCATGAGTCATCATGGGCTTGAATGCGGGCCCTACCTTATAGAGGATAGAGATGCACCGGAGCCATGTACAAGTGAGAGTGGCAAACTGGAGTACTAAATAATAATTTTTATTATAGTTAACTATTGGTCATAATTAATGTGACCCCCCGAACATTTAGTTTCATTAATGACACTCCCAAATTATTAGTTAAAATTAATGTGAACACTCTAGCTTCTAATTTTATCAAAACTACCTCCAAACTATTGATAAAAATCAATGTAGCCCCTCAACTTTTAATTATATGTCAAAAACAACCACTCAACTGTTAACCAAAATCAATTTGATTCCCTAAATTCAAGTTTTATCAAAGACATCCAAAACTATTAAAAAAATTTAGGAAAAAATGATTCAAATATGCTAATGTTTGGTGACATATTTTATAGGTCCTCTAAGATTTTAAAATATTTTTAAGATATCATAAACTTTTCTTTCAAGTATTCTTCATAAAATTCCATTAGGATTATATTAAATTATACTACTGTGACACATAAAATAAAAAAAATATTTCAAATATAATTAAATTTTTTTTTTTGATAAGTCTTCAAATATAATTTAATTATCTTATATTTAAAAGTAATTTTAAATATTTCAAAAAAATATAAATAAATTTAAGATTAAAAATATAACTTCCTAGAACTACTAACAAAAAATTTAAATATATATATATATATATATATATATATATATATATATATATATATAAATTTCTATTTTCTATTTTAAAAGTTATTTAATATATAGATTTTTTAAATTATAAATGATATTTCCTTATTTAGATAATTTTTTAAGAGCCATATTAATATGAATATTCCTGAGTCCAGTGCTCCAACTTAGTGTTCGACCATTTATCAGGTCACACCACTGCAGCTGCTGCCACACCGCTGATGTGGAGTGTCTGCTTATATAAATAAGATAAGGGCAATTACTTAGAGGGTTATGCATTGATTGAGTGCGTTCTCTCTTTTTTCCCAATTTGTTCTACGTCTTCTCCCCTTTCTCTTTAAAATACACAGTTATTACATTAGCAAATGTTACACCAATTGTCATTGAATACATATATATCGATATTACCTTCATCTCAATTTTGCTATTCTTTTGTAATTGTGTTCGTTGAGTCGAGGAATTGAGGTGGATTATTGCTCGAGAGCTTGATACACTATCATATGTTAGCTTAATTTATTGCAAAGTTATAAAGTTATTAAAATTTAGGTTATTATAAAAATATATTAAAATTTTTAAGGCTCCCAAAATGTATATTATTAAATCTCAGAATAACTAAATTAAATTTTCTTTTGTTTTAATTGTTTCATATATCTTTGGTAAAATTTTAAAAGTTAGGAATCAAATTAATTTTACTTAATACTTTGGAGATGTCTTTAATCAAATTAAAAATTTGACTAATTCAGAGGGTGTATTTGATGAAGCTAAAAGTTTGAACATTTCTTTAATTTTCAGCAACAGTTCAAATGTCAATACAGATATTATCCTAAATAAAAATTTTGAAACAGTTCAAATGTCAATATAGATATTATCCTAAATAAAAATTTTGAACATAGTGGTTGATTATGAAAAATTTTGAATTACATCAGATAGTTTTTTCTTGAGTTTTTTTTAACTAAAAATTGCCTAAATTGTAGATACGGTTTGAAGAACCACCTAAATTTTCTAATTTTAAATGTCACACCTAAACTTTTGAATTCAATGTCAAACCCTTAATGTTAACGCCGTTAATATCGACTAATTTTTGCTGACGTAGATTCTTAAAAAAAGAGAAATTAATATTCAAAAATTCGAATTTACATTTGAAATAAAATATTATATTAAAATTTTGTAAATATTTTTAAAAATAATTCTATATTTTTTAAAATGCTGCCCCAATAAAAACTAATAGATATTAACCACTATGATTGGTAATATTAAAAAATTAAAAAATTTAAGTGATTTTTGGTAAATAATTTTTCTTTTTTAACAACAAAAAGTGACAAGTTCTCTGGTGAATAGTATGATTTTTCTGGTGCTCCTTGTTCCTCCGAATCCACACACACAGATATTTCTTCGAGCTGCGAAAGAGCGATACAAACGTTGAGAAACTGACGACGAACACAATGGCATGCTCAACCCTAACTTCAATTCGATATGTATGATCTTCATTTCCTCCATTAATCTCAATCTTGCTCACTTCTTCGAATTCGAAATTTCTCATTCTAAATCATGAAATTGCAATGGCAGGTGTCTCGGATCGTTTGCAGAAAGAAAGAAAGAGAAAGAGATCAGTACCCTTACAAAGTCATCGAAATTACTCCTCCGCCTAAGCACCTCGGCGTTCGCTGCTTTCCTTCGGTTTATTCTCTAATTCCTTTAGTTTAATTCGATTATTGTTATGGATTAAAAAAAAAAACACCTTTAAAAGGAGTTATTTTCTAAGGTTATTTACAATTTATATTGTGTCAATTTAATTTTTTTTGGTCAAATTTAAGCTAAGTTATCGACATAATTTTTAACAGCACAATTACATTATATGTAAGTAAATCATTATAAATCCACCGATTGACTCAATTTAAGCCAATCTACGGCCGAACTATTAAATATTTTATTAACTACTTACGTCATTTTCACTCTAAGAACCAAATTGACACAATATCAATTTTATAAGGACTATAGTGACACAATTAAAAGTACAAGACTAAATTGACACAATGAGTAAAGTATAAGGACCTTTGGTGTTAATAACCCTATTTTTTATTTAACTACCACAAATTTTCAATTTTTCAAAAAACTAGCATCAAAAGTTTAAATATTTTCAATCAATCATCTACGTTAACATTGTTAGGATTCCGTTTGGGTTATATGTGTGATTCTGCTTAGGTTGTATAAAATCAAGGAAAACATAACATGTTGGTTCAGCTCAATTGGTTAAGGCATTCTACTACTAAGGGGGCTCTATGCACGGTTGAAATCTTTGTATACACAAGCATGTAGTGGGTTTCGAACTTGCATATAAGAACCATTTATGGTTATATTGCAGTACAAAGTGAGCTTATACTAACAAAATTAAGCATGTAGCCTGAACAGTAAAGTACAGACTTCAATGTAAGTGGTTGATTGAAAAAGTATAAACTTTTGAAGGTAATTTTATGCAAAATCAGAAAATTATGATAGTTATGTAAAAAATGACGACTTTTGGACGTAGTTTTGAGTTAAAAATACTTAAATATTATTTTGATAAATCCCTTGTTTTCTGTCTTAACTTCTGCGTATTAGTGTTCGATTATTTTAATTGTATGTCGCATTCTTCAATGTTTAGCTTCAATTTCAATGCGTTGATTATCTGAAAATTAGGGGCCTTCAGAGTTCAGATTAATATTTGGTTATAAAATGATGATGATTTAGCGTGCCTAGAAATGATGCATTTATTTTAGAGCTGTAGGAGTTGGTGGTAGAAATAGCAATTAGTCGGATTTGAGTTTTTTCTTACTAGAGGTAAGGAGAAAAACTAAATTAGGATCTCATCCGAAAGATGGGTACCGAACACGTCTGCATAAATGATACAGGAAAGGTCTCAACACCGCAGATTATATCAGCGCTTTAGCTGAAGGATCTCATGCCCTCGATTAGAAATCCATTCAACCGCCTATACACTTCTCTGAAACAATGATGAAGGATATTTGACTATTGGGAGTGGCATGCAGGAGGATGTTGCTAATCAAGGATTCGATATTTATTGGAACCGCGTAACAACTGTTCGGGGCCTTAATCACAACCTCATTATACCTTCTACCTCGATGTCCTTGAAACCTAGTCTAATCGCTTGAGCGACAACATCTCTAGCCACCATCACTTCATACGTAATGATGGATGCTCTGCCCATATAACTTGTACCCATATAAATCATTTTACCCTCATGATCACAAATACTACAACATGCAACAGCTGACTTTCCTTTTCTTGAGCCGTCTAGATTTACTTTGATGCCTCCCATTGTTGGAGGAGACCAACTGACCCACTTATTAACACCCGCTTGATTACCATGTCTTCCCTCCTTGTTCATATCAAGGGCGTCATCAATATGGGAATGGCAAGACCATTCAATTACATTTGTCTGATGAGGATAAAGGGCGTAGTAGAGCACTCCCTTGAAAATCTTATTATTTTGTTCCTTCCATATATGCCACAATGGAGGAATGAACTTCATCAACTCACTGTAGGGGTGGTTGAAGCATCCTTTCCTTCAACGCAATAGTTCCTCTAAGAAGGAAGAATCACCTGGAACTCTACAGATCCAATCATGATCAGTGGCCATCTTCTAAATTTCCTTGAATCTTGAACAACTAAGGAATATATGATCGGCATCTTCCAAACTGTAATCACACCTTGGATTGGGTAGTTGTGGTCCATAGCCAAACCATTGTGCTTCAAGATTGGAATGCCTAAGAGCGCTTCACAAAGGTGGTCTGGCCGGAGCCTTTCAAGACGATCTGTATTCCACTCCCCTTCGTTGATAACGTGAGCAATTGTAATCTCTGGGTCCCTTATTGTTGTATCTTGGCCCATTAGTTCTGTTGAAGTCATGTCTAATACCCATCTGCCATTCTAAGAGGAAACCAACCTTCCATTATCAGTCTTCCATTTAAGGTCCCTGTCCAGAAGACCCTAGCCGTCAACACACCTTTCCAAGTTGGGGAATCCGTTGCCTTCAGACCATAGTTAAAAAAGTTGCACCTTTTAAGATACTTAGATGTGACCATTCGAACCCACAAGTTGTCAAAATCAAAAATAACTTTTCAATGGAGTTCATAGAGAAAGGCCAGATTGACTGCCTCCATTTTCCTTAGACCTAGTCCCCTACTCATTTGGGTTTGCGGACTGATTACAATCAATCAAATTCGTTCCTTCTACATCACCTTTCTACTACATTGAGGGTTTGCAAATTTTAGGAAGTCATGTTCAGGTGCTTTTGATTGAGGGTTTGTGAGTTCATCCATCCAAAAGTTGCATTGTGGAGAGTTCGTAGCTTTACGATTCCAAGCTAATGGTAGGATGAGAGATTGTGAGATGGAGTTTTGGGGTTATGATTAAATATTGTTGTTCTAAAATTTCATAGTGGATCAAGCACTCATTTGATTTCCATGATTTTTCCGTCCAGTTGAGTGCTAAACAAATCTTGGGTCAAGGATTGGGCTAGAGGTTAATCGATGTTTATGAGTTTCCACGGACTTTCTATATTGTTGAATAGAGTTATTTTTTATCGGATTGAGTTTGAGTTGATAGTATAGGAGCCTTCAAGATTAGTATTTGCTTCGATCAAAAAGATTAGTATTTGCTTAAAAAGTGGTGATGATTTATCGTCCTTAGGAATGGTACATTGGATGTAGATTAAGGAACCTGATTAAATCATTAAAAAAATGTGAATTGGCAGTTCTTTTTCTGTTTCTCTCCTCTTAGTCTTTAGTTTAGTAAATTATGTCTACTATCAACCCTAAGTTTTTAAATAATCATCCACAGTTGACTGCAGGAATATAGGTGTAGCCCAGGGCCCCAAGTTTTGGCATATTGAATATACATATTGCATGGAAAACCATTTTAGTCTTATTAATTTTCCTTGTTTCGTGGTCATCTTGTTAGGCAAATATACTCTAAAATTGAGTCCAGTTTAGATATCAAAATAAAATTTGAACCTAAATTGAGAAGAGAAGGAAGAAAGAGAAACAGGGGCGCCAAAATTTACACGGAAAACCTCAAATGAGAGGAAAACCATGAGCGAAGGTAGAAAACTTACTAGATCTGGAAATGGAGGTTATAAGAATTTTTCACCCACTCAAAGAAGTAGTTTTTATTGACACAAAGAGGCAGAAGCCTTTAACAAGTATTTACAGGCACACACTCAAAAAAAATCTAGCTGCCAAAAAGAAAGAGGGTATAGTTGACCCCAATTTAAGGGTCCATATGGCTCAGTTCCATGGCAGACATCCGTTTCTAAATTCAGTCTAAAACTTTAAAACAGGCCACAACATTAACTATATAATATATTAGAGGAAGCTAATTATCATTTTCTAATTAATGACGATTTAGAGAGTTTCATTTGCTTCTGTTACATATGTGATAGTTTGGATTATAGGCTTCTGTGGTATCAGTAATGGTCGGTTGATATGAATTCTAGATAATTTAATAGATTGATTGATTCGCCAGCTGAAAATGAAAAGGGTGCCCAATTCATTTTTCCTCTACCCCTAGATTTTCGCTGTATCTTGTCTGAAATTATACTCTAATTAACCCCAATCTAATATTCAGTCCCATTATATCCACTAACATGGTAGCGGTGTTTTTTTTTATTAAAAAGGGATTGACAGAGTTTGATTTAATGTGTGTTTATGTCTTGAACTGGTTTATAGTCTCTTGAAGGTATTGACAGATAGGCTTGTTTGGCAAAGCTTTTTTTTGTCTGGAAAAAGTTTTTTTTTTTTTTCCTAAAAACGATACTTTATTTAAATTTTAATGGTGTTTGGTCGGAAAAAAGGTACTTTTAAATAAAAGTAGAAACTGTTTTTCTACTTTTAAGCAATAACAGAAAAGTAGTGCTTCTCTTTTAAAATAGAAGTAGAAACGAAAACTAAAAATTTTTCAAACAAAATGCCCCTGTTGAAAACATCTTTTACCAAAGTTCTTTTGCAATTTTTTTCACAATTTGGACAAACAAGCCCCTGGCTGGCAATAGTGTTTTATTGTTTTATTTTTTTTCTTTCTTTGGAAGGAAATTTTTTAGCAGCCACATGCGGGATAAACTAAACAGTTTTATGCTTAGGTTTAAGCAACCCCAACGAATTCAATGCCAAGTATTAGTTATAATTCAATCATCAGTTGTCTATCAACAACTAAATACATTAGAGAATTTTTTAATTCTATTAATCTCTCTTTTCTATAAGTATATATTAACTGCTTCCCCTTGATCTGCATCAAGGGTGTTAAGAAAATCATACAGGCGCCAACTCATCTGTGTAGTTGATTATGGCGGATGATGAGGATGTAAACTAGATAGTTAAAGGTTTCTTTGGTATCTTTCCCTGTCCGAAATTTTTGACTTGTTAGAAACTAAAAGCTAAGATCTGAAAATAGTTGTTTCTTGTTTTAGGTTTTTTATTTTCAAATTTTCACTCAAATTAGGAAAAAAAAATTGAAAAGAAAAAAACCAAAATCTACCAAAAAAAAAATACCGAACAATCCTATGTTTAAGTATGTTGTAAAACCTACAGAGCGTATATGATTTTTATCATTTAGCCTTTTGCCGTATTTTGTGGGAATTAAATTGGAAACGCACATGGGATATCATAGGAATCTTATTAGCTTGCAGTATTTTATGGGTAGGAAATTGGATAACAGGTTAGAGTCAACACCAAGCTCAGTGTCACGAGGACTCCCGTCAAAGTAGGGTATGGGGAAGTGAGGTGTACGCAGCCTACCCTTTCAGGGTGTTACCCTAAAGAGAGGCTGTATCCGAGGGCCTCCAACCCTAATAAAATAGGTTAGAGTCAAAAGTGAATTCATTTAGAAGAATTTTAGGCAAGATTTAAGCCAAATTTTTGTGCTTATGGATTAGATTTCTAAGTGCTCTGTTGCTTGTATTAGAAGTGAATGAGCAATAAGATGTGTAAATGTAGTGTTCCATGCCCACAACAGCGCCGGTAGATTCATACATTAAATTAATATAATTAAAACTTCTGACTCCATTTCTTCCCTCTAGATTTCCGCTGCACGTGGATTATATTTGTTTTCCCTGTATTTCTGGTTATATTAAATTAAGGTCACCTTGTGTGATTGTGTTAAGATTTAGGATGATTTGCAGCTCTAATAATTTAGCTTATCAAGTCAAGCCCGAGTTTAATGAAGCTTAAGCTTGTGGGCTTGCAAGTTTAAAGGACTTTCTAGAATTGCGGAGTCAATATCAGTATAGTAACCATCTGGTCTGAAAATGTATTTATACATACGAATGCACAAGTTGATTCTGAGCAAGCATCGTTGTTCCTTGGATTCCAAAGGAACTACTTCGGTAGGATTGGGGAATTGTTGAAAGGAAGCAGGAAGAGAAGCCTTCGTTAGGAGCAATTAGTATATGAGCTAATCTTAATACAATTTATAGGTTTGAATATACCCAATTGAGCCAAGTTTGAGTCTAAATCAGCTGAACTCGGGCATGATCTTAGATTGAGCTTAAATAAGGCAAACTCAACGAAGCTGAGCCAATACTGAAACTATAATGAGCTTGAGCTTGAAGTTTCCAACCTCTGCTACCTTTGAGCCAAGCTAAATATAGAAAAGCGAGCCTCAAACTTGGCAAGCTAGGACTCGTCTCAGCTCATATACACCTCTGGACATTCTAGAACTACTTTTTTCTACTCTTGTTACTTAATTCATTCATATCATTACTTATTCAATCCCAGTGTTACTGATGATATGAGTATGAATGGTTGTGGCGTATAAGAAAAAAAATGAAAAATGGGGCTATCCTATAAAGCTAAAGGCAGAAGAACATGCATGTTAGCCATATTCAAAGCAGATATAATATACATTGTTTGTGCATCAAATTGTTTTCAGGAAACAAAGTAATTATTATGAGCTGACATGGTTCTGGTTGATTGTCTGATGTTATTATGCACATTTGTCTATGATTAGTCTTATTTCTTATTATAATCTCTGTAGATAGAATATATAATATGGGTTGAATGCACTGTCTGTGAGTCAAGGGATACTTGGTGGCATCATTTACATATGGGCCGGTTTGATATTGTTTTCAAGAGACTAAAAGTTATATTTTTAAACTAATTTTTCTTATTTTTGGTTTCTATTTTGAACTTTTTCTGAGTTTGAGTGAAAAGTGAAAAAGGTAAAGGAAAAACAAAAACTCTTGTTCACAGTTTAGTTTTTAGTTTCTCAAAAACCAATATTGTAGACAGAGAACGATGTCAAATAGACCCTGTACATGGTAGCTGTGTGTTGCAAGTTATGCAAGAATCCTTAAAATTAAAAACTTTGCAATTCGTGTTATGTTGTGTTGTGTTAGATTTGCTCTTTGTAGTTTGGTGTCGTCTTATCATGTTATGTGCATTGATTATAAAATCAAATACATAATACGTTCATAATCATTGTACGTGTACTAAAATTGAGATTTCTATTACCCTTCATCAAATTATTTTCGAACTTATGGTTTAAAAGCCACTTAATTCCCGATAAAACCTAACTTGATGTGCTTCTGTGACCTGTGACATGATTGCAAACTATAATCTGATTCCATTACACAGAATTATCTAGGTTCTTCTCCTTCACTTGAGATCAGAATTTTTTTCTTTTTTCTTTTTTACAGAACATTCAATGTGGCGAGAATGTGACAATTGAGGGCCAAGATTTCACGATCTCAGCCGTGACACATCGTTACCAACTAAGGAAAGGCAAGTATGAACCTAGTGAGAAAAGACTCGATGTTCTTTCTACTGGTAGATACATCCTTAACCTCTACTTAGAAAATTTGATGGAACAATCTTGATTCTTTTTCCTAACATCCCTTGTACAAGTCGAAAAGATACTAATCAGTTGCACATATTCTATTTCTTTGCCTCGTAAAATATAATCTGTATGTTACAAGAATAGCAACAAGCTGAACTTTTTTCCCGTTGGGTGAGGTTGGTTCTTATAATCGATATGGAGTTTGGTGAAAATCGATCTCATTGTTTGTTTGATGTTCAAATTTTTACAGTGGGAACAAGGTTGGTGCTGAGATTTTAGGGGTTTAAAGTAAGCTTGATTGGTGAATTGTTTTATGATAACTGAGGAATCCAAATAACTTAAATACACTTTGTTATAATATTAGTTAATATATGATTATTGTTTGTAATGTATTATATAGTGGTCATTATGAAAAGTGATTGTTGTGCTTTGGGTTAGAAGTTTAGAATGAAAAGACTACAGAATACAGATGGGCTATTTCTGACAATAATTTAAGGGTCATGCTATTATCAAGCAAAAGTTATTATTGTCAAAGTGTTTTTAAAGTTGTATTATGGCTCTTATTGTTTGTAAATCATATCACTATTCTGACTAATAATTTTTGTACTAACAATAATAATTTTCTGATCTAAGGGCTTGCTCTATTGCCTTTTTTTTTTTTTTTTTAATTTTTTAAAAGTTGTTGGCATAAAGAACTGAGAAAAGTATATTCTGCTTTGATTCTCAAATTAAATATTTGGCTCCCCAGTCAAATCCAAAACTAGTTTTTATTATTCTTTAAAATAATTTTATATATGTGTGCCAGATGCTTGTAAAATTTATAAATATGCTTTTCTATTAAATATAATTTATCTACTGTTATATTGATCAACAATTAATCTATAAATAACTCAATTAAATGTCAATATACCAAAAAATGATCCAATTTTAACTTTTCTAACAAAAAAAATAGCTCAATTTTAACTTTTCTACTAAAAAATAACTCAATTTTAACTTTTTTATCAAAAAATAACCTAACTCTATTTCTAATCAAAAAATAATCAAACTCTAACTTTTCTTCCAAAAAATAATCAAACTTTAAAATCAATTTTAAAAAATACTGAATTGGTAGCTAAGCATGGCTCGTGGTATGATGCTCTTACAATATATTTTTCTTCTATATATTTTTGGTTTGGCTTGGTTTCCTTTCCTACCTAACTAAACCAAAAAATTTTTTTTTTTATAAATTGAGTACAACCCCACAAAAAGGTAACAACTCAGGGTAAAGAATAAGCAAAACAACAGATGAGTACAACAGGAGAACAAGTCAAACCAAAATAAGTAGAAGAAAAATATATTATCGGAGCATCATACCATGCACCACAATTCAATATTTTTTAAATTAAAATTTTAGAGTTTGGCTATTTTTGGTAGAAAAGTTAGAGTTTGGGTTATTTTTTGGTTATAAAATAGAGTTGGGTTATTTTTTGATAAAAAAGTTAGAGTTGAGTTATTTTTTGGTAGAAAAGTTAGAGTTGGTTTATTTTTTAATATATTTATATATTAGTTAGGTTATTTTTAGATTAATTGTTTTTTTATTGATCAAACTATGTTATTGTACTCTATTTGTTATATCCTGATTTATATTAAAAGCATAGATAATAAAAGGAAGGGTTATTTACCCAAAAGTTCTTGTATTTTATTCATTGTATCAATTTAATTATTATACTTTTTTGTGTCAATTTAGCTTTTATACTAGTAATATTGTGTTAGTTTGGTCCTCATACTAAAATTTATATCAAATTGTTGGTGAAAGTTTTACAGTTCGGTCACGGGTTGGATTAATTTAAGTCAACATGTACATTTATTGTAGCTAATGTTATTACGTTGTTAAAAATTATATCTTTAACTTAACTTTAAATTGATCATAAAATTAAATTGACACAATTAAAAGTGCTATTATTATAATGAGTAAAAAATAAGGATCTTTAATGTAAATGCTAGAGTATAAAACCAATCCTGAGCCTTCACCCATCGGCTTAAGCTTTTGGGAAAGATAATTCCTTGACATGGTATCAGAGTTTTGATGACCAAGAGGTCAAGAGTTTGAGAGTTCGAATCTCAACAGCCCCCACTTTTAATATTAAAATAATTATTACTAGGTATGAGGTGGGCCTGTACATTGTCCACGCTTCAAGCCCAAACTAGCATTTGCGTGAGGGGGCATGTTAGAGTATAAAACAAATCCTGGGCCTTCACCTATCAGCTTAAACTTTTGGGAAAGATGGTTTCTTGACAGTAAATCACTCTAAAAAGAATTAATAGATAAATAGTTTTCTTTCAAACCAACATAAATGTTCGTTTGTTTTGAAATTCGAAAATTTTATTAATAAAATTTTCTAGAAAATTTTTTTTTGTCACATAACTTGAAAAGAAAGACCCCCCAAAAAAAGAAAACATATTGTCACAAGGCAGTTAGAAAATGGTTTAGCAGCAAATCCAATGGCAAAACAATGGTTGCAAAAATAATTGTGACGGTTCAAAAACGATACATAAGTATAATAATTCATCAATATTTAAGAAAATTAAATAATAATTTACTATTAATTAAAATTCATGTAGAAGGAAAATGAGTTCAAATTTTAACCGATTATCGAAAAAGTTTGGGATATATATATATATATATATATATATATATATATTTTTATTGTCTTGTTATTATTTTTGAATAATTGTAAGTAAGAATATAGTATATGCGTTTCTGCATGGCAATATGACATGCATCATGCATATAGTGACACGGATTTATTTTTATTCATAAACAAACCATTGAATATTGTTAAGGAATCATTTATTCCAAAAGTTTAAGCTAATGGTTGAAGGTCCAGGATTGATTTTATACTTTAACAAATATATGTCCATAAAATTATCCATACCAAATTCATATTTTATTTATTTAAATTTTTCTTATGAATACCACTTTCTAACTTATTTGCAATTGGATTCAAACTTATTTGCACAATAAATTAGAATTTTTATATCTTGTCATTTCAATCGTCAAAATTCTTGTGAATTTGTTGTTATCTATCACAACAAAAAAAATTGAATAATGCAAGCAACTGAATCAATCATTTTTTAAAGGCCCTTTTCGGAATCTGATGAAATTTAATTAGTTAATTTGATGATGAAGCAAGTTTTTTTTTTCCGATAATTAGAAAGAAAGTTCTTAAAATAAAACTGTGCATCCACCGAAGCAGAGCCTGAAAAAGTCCTCACGAGCTGGGAAAAAGCAAAGCAAAACAAAAAGACCTCAAGATTCATAGACACGTGAAGCAAGTGTAATGTTAATGTCAAACCGTATTACTAAACTATTTGAAAAATTAATATTTTTAACTTTTATAAAAGAATTTTATAATAATAAGAAAAATTATCTTGACATTAACAATACCAATAAGCAATGCCACAAACATATTTCAACTATATGTAACTAAAAGAATCTAGTACTCCCACATATTTTCCGGGTAAAATTGTTATTATCAAAGTAATATTGTTATTTTTAAAAAAAATTTATCAATACCAGTTTTTGTAAATCATATAATTGTTCTACTAATAACAATTTCGCTCTAGCAAAAACAACTCCCAAAAATATTTTTTAGAATAATAATATGATTTAAAAAATGAGAGTTCTAAATTATCTTCAAAATAACAATATTACTCTGATATAATAATTTATCTTAATAATAATATTATTTTTTATAAAATATAAAACTTTGTTTTTAATTTTTTTGGGTCAAGGTACTTTTAATATTTTGGTTGGGGAAAGTAGTATCCCGCGAAGAAGCGCCTACGTGTCAGAAAATGATTGGAAAGGAAAGGCATAATTTTGGGGGAGGCTGACCTGGCTGTGTTGTTATATAAATTAAATTTTTATAAAAAAATTATATTTTATAAAAATTTAATTTATATATCAACTTTTTAAAAAATAGGTAAAAGTTATTTAATTGTCAAGATAAAAAATATAATTTAAAACTTTCAGTATATTAAGTTGTGTTGACTACTAAAATATAGTATATTCTCTCTTAATATAGTTACGGATTTTCTAACATGTGTCCTAAAGAACATTTATTGCAATTATATTTATTAAATTCTTACTAAATCATTCAAATATTAAAAAAAAAATATTATTATTTTTGTATGGACCAAAAAAGTAAAAGAATATAATGTAATAAATATTTCTTAACATATACCTTTAAATCCATATATTTAAAAGAGTTATTATTATCAAAGTAACAATTATTATTATATCAATAATGCAACTTTAATAATTTTATAGTAATAATAATATTATTATATATTTAATTATATTTAAAAGTTTAATAATATTTTGGGCAAATATAGCAAGATCCTCTGAACTTTACAATTAATTACAATACACCTCCTGCACTTTTAAGTTTGAAAAATAGCCCTCTGAACCTCGCAAATTAAACATAACATATAACCCACGCACTTTTAATTTAAAAAAATAGCCCCATAAACTTTACAAATTAACATAACACACTCCATGTATTTTTAATTTTATAAAATACCCCCTAAAATTTGTTATTACACACAGTTCACCCCCTCAAACTTTGTTATTAAATATATAACACCCCTTAGACATTGATAGATTTTAAAATAAAAAAGTATAAAATTAAAAAATTTGAAACAAATTATGAAAATATACTTTTTTGGAAAAAGTTTGAAAAAATATAATAACAATTTTAAATTTTATTTTTTAATATTTAAAAAAAATATTTTTTCAATATCTAGTTTCAAATTTTTAATTTTGTATATTTATTTAGTTTTAAAATTTTAATCTGATATTAGAATTTAATTTTTAAAAAATTATTATATTTTATCTTATAAAATATTTTTTATAAAATTTAAAAAAATATTTTATTATCTTCTAAAATTTATAATATTTTTATTATAATTAATTAAAATAATTATTTTATATAAATTCATAAAATTCCTTTATCTTTTACCTAGAAATATAAAGCTCTTACTATTCGTCTAAAAATATAATTTTCTATCTTTTGTATAAAATTAAAAAATCCTTAATTTCTAATTTGATACAAAGCTCCTAGCTTGTCGTCTAAAAACATAAATTTCTATATTTTGCATAAAACTAAAAAATTTCTAATTTTTAATTTAATAGATTTTTTTTAGTTTTAAATTTATTATTCCAATTTTTATTAAGTTCAAAATATTATTATATTTTTCCAGAATTTTTCATAATTTGTTTTAAATCTTATATATATTATTTAATTTTAAATTTATTAATATTTAAAAACTAAGTTGTATTTAGTAACAAAGTTCAGGGGCTATTTTATAAAATTAAAAATATAGGAGATGTGTTTTGTATAATTATCAAATTCAAGAGACTATTTTATAAAATTAAAAGTATATAGGATATATTGTGTTTAATTACAAAATTCATGGGGTTACTTTTTAAAATTGAAAGTAAAAGAAACGTGTTATATTTAATTGTAAAGTTCAAGGGACTACTTTTTAAAATTTAAAATATAATAATTGTATTGTAATTAATTGAAAAGTTTATGAGTTTTACTATATTTTGCCTCAATGTTTTTTCATATCAATTGTCATATAAATTTTTTAAATATATAAAATTTAATTTCCGGCGAGACAGGAGTGGGCCCCACACGCGGGTGAAGTGTCCTCAGTATGTGTCACCCTGGACCCCCGACATTTTCATTTTTTCCTTTTTTTTTAGTAAGGTTTTTCTCTCTCTCTTTTTTTTTTTTTTTTCTTTTCTTTTCTTTCTTCCAAAAACTTTTAATATTTATTACCAGATTACTTTTTCCTGTAATGTTATAAGTCTATCAAATGAGACTAAATATAACTCCAAGTAATTCAAACAACCGTTTAAGTCCTTTCAAATTGAACAACTCTAAAGTTATTATAGTTTGTTATGTTAAGTATTATGTTGTTAAGAGAAATACTATTATACGTGAAGAACCCCATTTGATAAGTTCGCTTAGGGCCTTAAAAATATCAGGACTGAACCTGATTAGATGTATTCGAAGCTATAATTATAAAAGCTATTTTATAATAACAACACTTTAAACAAGATTTTTTTGACCATATACTTTATATAAAGTTGTATTTATCATATCATATTTATAAATTTATTAGCATAAAGGGTATGAGAATTGGATTAGGTTGAAAGAAGTCGTACAAAAAGGAAATAATTTTCTCTTATATTTGGTCTAAAGATAATACGAACTAAAATTAAAATAAATTAAAATTAACTTAAAAACAATAAAGGAGAGCATGAAAAGGAAGAAATAGTATTTGATTCATTGGGTATTATTTCAATAAAGTTACACTTATTTATAGTAGATAATGAAAGAGAATAATGGCGGAAAATGTGAATAACCAAAAAAAAATATTATTTTTTAATATTGAGGGAAGAGTCAAACTTAAACTTAGAGGGATAGAAATACAAAAAAAAGAAAATAAAAGAGAAAAACAAGAGAATTTTATTTTATTTTTTAATTGGTGGTAGAGAAAAGTTTTGAAAAATTAAAATACAATCAGATTGTAGAAAATGAACAGAGATCATCATGGAGTAAACTATTTGGATAATATCAGTTAGAATAATATTCCTGATCTGTATTTATCTGTATATTCTGTAATTATATTATTATATATACGTGCTTCAGCAACCCTATTGGATATATTTTTCTAAATTATTCTCTCACATGATATCAGAGCATACATAACCAACAAAAAAAATCTAAACCCTGCCCGCGCGGCGTCGTCCCCTCTCTCATGCCCTAAATTAGCCAGCGTCGCCCCTGTCACGGTGCCGCGTCGCCACCGTCTCCAACGCTGCTTCCCTTCTCCTCTCTGGTACGTGGGTTTTCTCCCTCTTATGGCGACTACAAAAGGTGCATAGTGTGATATTCTCAGTTGATCGAAGTTATGGCAGCCAATCCCAACCCCCCGTCGTCCCTCGCCCAGCCTCGGTCTCCCTCCCTCCCGTCACCCATGCCTGATGTCACCAAAACCACCACCAACACCATTGTTCCGCAGCCGCCCACCCTTGGGCCCGAGCCTTCCCTCACGTCGGGACCCCCCTTCTCGACGCCGAACATTGGTACCTCCCTTCCTCCTTTTCAACTAGGTTACTCTGGCTCTCAATATAGTATCCGTACTCCTCTCCCTGGGTCGTCTTACCTGCCGCTCGTCCCTCCCCTAAATCCACTTCCCACATCCTCTATTACGGGCCTCGTAACTGTCAAACTAGAAAACCCTACTGATTATACAGCCTGGAGAGAACAAATTTCTATGTTACTACGTGCCCATCGTCTCATAGGTTTTGTTGATGGTACTCTCCCTTGTCCTTCCTCTCAAATTCAAACACCAACAGGTATCTTTGTTTCCAATCCTGATTTTCAAACCTGGTCTTGTGTCGACCAAAGCATTAGGGCTTGTCTCTCTACATCCCTTGCCTGGTCGGTTCTCAATGATGTTATTCTCCACCCCACATCCAAAGCTATATGGGATGCCCTGGCCAAACGCTTTAGGGACCACTCCGTTGCCAAGGAATTGGACCTCTGATCCCAATTGGTTACTTTGCGTAAAGATAACAAAACTATGACCACTTACCTCACTGAACTCAAAACAATTGCCGATGACCTGGCTGCCATTGACTCCCCGGTCTCTAATCGAGAATTGATGCACTATGCTCTTTTTGGTCTCCCACCGGAGTATGCTGCTTTTAACACCTTTACTCGTCAGTCTTCCCATGATCTCATGTTCGAACGACTCAAGACAGCCCTCTTGGATGAAGAAGCTGCTTTGTCTCACATTCATGCTCAGTCCCATGAACATGCGCATGCCCTCGCTACAGTGGGACACGTGCTTGACACCTAGGGTTAGAATCAGGGTCGTGGTGGGCTTGGGCACAAGAGTCGTGGGCGTAACTCCAACCGTCAAGGAGGTCGTGGTGGTACATACGGTCAACCAAACTCAGGGTCGGGTCAAAACCCCTACGGTCAAGCACCGCCGGCACCACAACCGTGGGTCCGCAACACGAGTCCTGCTCCGCGTCCGCCTCACCAAGGTGTCCTTGGTCCCGAGCCTATTGTCTGTCAGATTTGCCATCAAGCCGGTCATGCAGCCTCCCTTTTCCCACACCACTATGTCAATACTGACCTCTCCCACTCACTGTCTGCCATGTCGGTAATAGATTCTGCTGATCCTACTTGGTACCCCGACTCTGGTGCTTCTAACCATATGATACCAAACCTAGGTATTTTGCAAAATATTTCTCCTTACTCTGGGTTTCAATTTATTTAGGTTGGCAATAGATCTCTATTACCTCTTACACATGTTGGCACTTCAAAACTGCGTGCTCACACACACGATTTAACTCTTTCTAAAGTACTTTTGGTTCCAAGACTTACTTATAACCTCCTTTCGATTAAACAATTGTGTCGTGACAACAACTGTAGTGTTGAATTTGACTCATCTTCCTTTTGTGTCAAGGACAAGGCTACGGGGATGCCCCTACTCAGGATACTCAGTAATGGACCACTTTATGGCTTCTCACCTCACCTCACAGGACTTGTTGCACAGACTGCTCCTGCAGACTTATGGCACCAGCGCTTAGGACATTTAGGTCATTCTGTTTTCGATACTTTACGTAGTCGTTCTTTAATTCTTTCTAGCGCAGGTTCTAGTTCTATTAAACATTGTCAGGCCTGTTGTTTGGGCAAGTCATGTCGTTTACCTTTTGCTCGTGTTATGCATACTACTACTGCACCTTTGCAATTATTACATTCGGATGTTTGGCAATCACCTGTTCCGTCTAATTCTGATTTACGTTACTTTGTGCTTTTCATTGATGATTATTCTCGCTCCACTTGGCTCTTTTCGATGTAATGAAAAGATGAAGTGTACTCCATTTTTTCTGGCTTTAAAACTGTGGTTGAAAATTTGTTTAACACCACAATCAAATGTTTTCAAAGTGATGGGGGTTGTGAATTTGATAACAAATCCATGGCAACGCTCTGTAGAAAATTTGGCATACACTTTCGTCTTTCCTGTCCTGATACTCCACAACAAAATGGGATGGCAGAACGTAAGCATTAACATTTAAGTGAAATGGTACTGACCCTTCTCTTTCAGGCGCAACACCATATGAATTTTGGGCCAATGCCGTTTGTACTGCGTGTTTTATAATCAACCGATTGCCTACCCCACTTTTGCATAACATTTCTCCTTTTGAAAAACTTTTTAATCAAGCGCCGAACTACACTGTTTTTCGGGTATTTGGGTGTGCATGTTATCCCAACATCACAGCCTGTATTGCCCATAAATTAGCCCCGTTCTCCATCTCCTGCGTGTTTTTTGGGTATGCTACGCGATATAAGGGCTTTTCGCTGTTTAAATCCTGCTACGGGTCGTGTACATGTTAGTCGTCATGTTTACTTTGTTGAGCACATTTTTCCATACAAGGACCTAGTCTCTAGTTGCACTGCGCCGTCCATTAATTCTGTTATTGAGGTCCCTCTTCCCCTACCTCTCACGCCTGACTTGCGCGGGGACCCACCGTCGGGTTCCCCATTTGTGGCGCCATTAGGTGCAGCACTGATGCCCCTGGTGTCCTCACCTGGTGTTCCTGATATGCACACCCTTATACCCTTGTCCCCCTTGGTCACGGTGCCAGTGGCACAGGTGTCCTCGACACCCACCACTGTGCCTTTGCCACCCTCGGCCATGGCTTCGGTCCCGGCTGAGTTGCCCACGGACACAGCTTTGGCCGTGGCTTCCCTTCCAGCACCCGAGGGTCACCCTATGCGCACCCGTCTCAAAGACGGCATTCGTAAGTCTAAGCACATCCTTTCCCTCAACTCTGTTGTAGTAATTCAGGAACCCCACCTATTTTTCCCAGGCTGCTAAAAACCCTCAGTGGCAGGAGGCCATGGCTGAGGAATTTAATGCCCTTCTCTTAAATCAGACTTGGGAACTTGTTCCTCCTTCCCCTGCTTAAAATGTTGTTGGGAGCACTTGGAAATATAAAGTCAAGTATAAACATGATGGCTCTGTTGATCGTTTCAAGGCTCGTCTGGTTGCCTAGGGTTTTCACAAGCGTGGAGGCCTTGATTATTTTGAAACCTTTAGCCCGGTTGTCAAACCAACCACCATTAGGTTCATTCTTGCATTGGCTGTAACCAATTCCAGGTCCATTCGCCAACTTGATGTTAAAAATGTGTTTTTACAGGTTTTCTAAATGAGGAGGTATACATGCGACAACCGCCTCGTTTTGTACATCCCAAATTTCCTATGCATGTTTGCCGTCTGCGTAAGGCCTTATATGGCCTGAAACAGGCACCTCGGGCTTGGTTTCACAGGTTCAGTTCGTTCCTCTATAGTCTTGAGTTCTATTGTAGTAATGCAGATCCCTCTCTTTTCATTCATCGCTTGCCTACTAGCATTGTGTGTCTTCTGCTATATGTGGATGACATCATCCTAACTAGCTCGCACCCGGGTCTCCTCACCAAGTTCATTGCCTCTTTATCCACACAGTTTGCCATGAAGGACCTTGGCCCGTTTCACTACTTTCTTGGTATCGAAGCGCATCGCTCCCGACATGGTTTGTTTCTTTCACAACATAAATACACCCTCGACCTTTTGGGCAAACATGACATGCTTGAGGCTAAACCTGTTCAGACTCCCATTCCTGCCCAGGTTCAACCTTCCGTGAGTGACGGGGTGCTACTTGAGGATCCCACCATGTTTCGTAGTGCCGTTGGTGCCCTCCAGTATCTTACTATGACTTGACCCGACATCTGCGATGCGGTTAACCGTGTGTCCTAATTCATGCATGCTCCAATGACTTTCCATTGGCAAATGGTGAAACGCATCTTGCGATATCTTAAGCTCACTCCTGATCATGGTCTTACGATTACGCTTGGTTCCCGCACTACAGTCACTGCCTATGCTGATGCTGACTGGGGTGGGTGTCCTAACACTCGCCGCTCTACCACTGGGTTTGCCCTCTTCCTGGGACCCAATCTCATTTCCTGGTGTGCCAAAAAGCAACCCACAGTTGCTAAGTCCACTACTGAGTCCGAGTATTGTGCCGTGGCCAAACTTATAGCTGAGTGTGACTGGATCCGCTATCTCATGTGCGACCTTGGGTTACTCCATTCTGGTCCTATCCTTGTCTACTGTGATAATGTGTCTGCCACACACCTGGCTGCCAATCCCATTTCCAATGATCGCAGTAAACATGTCGATGTTGATTTTCACTATGTCCGTGAAAAGGTGGTCAAGGGTAATATCGAGGTTCGATACACGCCTACCACTAAACAGGTTGCTGATATCTTCACAAAAGGATTGGCCACTAATCGCTTCCACTACCACAAAGCCAATCTACACGTTGGTCCCCTCGTTCAGAGTAAGGGGGCGTATTAGGATAATATCCCTTAAGATAATATCCCTGATTTGTATTTATCTGTATATTCTATATTCATATTATTATATATACATGCCTCAGCAACCCTATTGGGTATGCTTTTCTAAATTATTCTCTCACATAAACCAATAATTAAAGTTGTAAATGGTAGACGATCTCGAGGATAGATTGAATTGATATTAATTTTTATTTTTGACAGGGAGATTGAATTGAAGTTGTAAAGAGGGAGAGATGTAAACGATGCGAGCCGAGCCGACTCCTATCGAGCTTTTGAACTTTTGTTCGAGCTCAGCTGGATAAGATTTTACTTGTGTTCGATATTCGGCTCGTTAAGTTGATGGAGCCAATTTGAGCTCGTTATTCAGCCAAGCCAAGTTCGTTATCGAGCAAAATTGAGTTCATAATTGAGTCGAGCTCCGTATCGAACTTAGCCGTTCAAGTTGTTATTGACTCATTATCGAACTATTTTTGAGTTAATGTTAATTGTTAATGAGCCCTTACCGAGCTCTCAACAAGATCTTATCAAGCTCTTAGAAAAATGTTTGCGAATATTAACGATCTTAGCACTCCCTTGTTAGGCTCAATAAGCTAAGGCGCACCAATAATGAACATGAACAAGCCATAATTGATTTTGAACATGACTAGTTCATCGAACATTTGATTCATTTACACCTCTAAGAGTAAAGGATTATCCAACTCTTATTTGAATACGTTTAATAAAGAAAGATAAACAAATTATCTTTATTTGATAATAGGTAAAGAAGTAAGGATAAAGAAAGTTATATTTAAAATATAAGCAAAATTGTCCAAATTTTTTAAA
This sequence comes from Simmondsia chinensis, assembly GCA_018398585.1. Classification (NCBI taxonomy): domain Eukaryota; kingdom Viridiplantae; phylum Streptophyta; class Magnoliopsida; order Caryophyllales; family Simmondsiaceae; genus Simmondsia; species Simmondsia chinensis. Next base: position 6,831,602 of record JAGTTD010000002.1, on the reverse strand, counting down.
AATATTACCTTGAGATAATGGAATTTAAAACTTACCTCTTATTATCCTCCATTGCCCAGCAAAAAAAAGTTAAACAAAGGTAAAAATTTACTTTATTACCCTTACCCCTGAATATAATCAAACAGTTTACTTTTATTATCTTCATCCTCGTATGGCCTGTTGTTAAATAGAGAGTTTAATTATTACAGATATTTCAATATCGATTAATTAGAGGTATTTTTATCCAACAAACAATATACTAAGAGGTCTATTTATCCAACACTAAATATACTAACAGTTTAAAATTTTGAAACAATTAAAATAACAAAAAATCTTTTAATTAGCTCTCACTAATACTGCTTAAGTAACCTTTATAATATTTAGTAGAAATAGTTTTATTTTAATCCAAAAATACTTTTCTAAAACATGTATTCCTAAAAAGAAATACTCTTCACTTTTTTCGAAAAATTAGTTTCGAAAAAGTGCTTTTTTAATCACATTAGTGTACTCTTTTTTCAAAAAATATTTTTTGGCATTTAACTCTTTAATAATAAAAAAAAGCTAAATACATATATATGAATTAATTTAGAATTAAACATTTATATAGAAATTAATTTAAAATTGTACAATTTAACATTACACACACACACACACACACACACACACATGTATATATATATATATATATATATTGTACATTTAAAGTAAGGTTATTTACATAAAATATTTTTATACTTTCCCTAATGTATCAATTTAACTTTTTTTGCTTTTAATTGTGTTAACTTAGTACTCATACAAGTTAATGACATATTTTTTAGGGTAAATTACAGAAAGCCTTCTGTCTGTTGCTGCACAAACAGAAAACCTTTCTTACAAATAAAAATACTCACAAAAACCTCTCACTTTTAAAATTTATCACTTAACCATAGATAACTTACTTATTTTATCATTTTATCCCTAATATTTAATTTTATTTTTAGAAAGAAATTTTATATTATTAGGTAAAACTTCGAAATTTTATGTTTTTAGTAAAAGAATTAAAAAAAATTTCTATATTTATAAAAATTTAATTATTTTAATTAACTATAGTAATATTATTACAAGTTCAGAATATAAAAAAATATTGCTAAAATTTTTATAAAAAATATTATAAGATAAAATATAATATTTTTTGTTAATATTATAATGTCACTGCTATAATTAATTAAAATAATTATTTTTATAAATATAAAAAACCTTTCTTTTTCAAAATTAAAAAAAATCCTTATTTTTATTCAAAATATAAAACTCTACCTAAAAATAAAATCAAATATTAAATATTTTATTGTGAGGGGTAAAATAGTCAAAAAAAGTTATTTGGAGACAAAGTAAAAAATTTTTGAAAGTGTTTAGTGAGTAGTTTTATTTGTGAGAAAATTTTTTTATTATTGAAGCAAAAGTCAAGAAATTTTTTTGTAATTTACCCTATTTTTTAATCAATGCATGACTCAATTAACATATTGACATGTACAATGACTAAGGTGATACTTAAATTAAGACATTGAGCAAATTGTATGAATATTTTACATAAATAATCCTAATTTAAATATACAATATATATCATAAAATATATTTAGTTTATAAAATAGATTATATATTATACATATATATTCAAACATTTAGAAAACTAAATTTGCTCTCCACAATTGTACAAAGCATTATTAATTCCTAAATAATAGTTCAATTTTAAATTAATTTCTATATAAGTATTTAATATTTTTTATACATTGAAAAGGTAAATAAAGATTATAGTTCAATGCATTTTTAATTTTTTTTTCCTAAAAGAAACTTTAAAAGTAATTATTTAACACAACCAAATAAACCCTAAATGTACATATTACCTATTAGGGTTATTTATACCAAAGATCTCTGTACTTTTTTTAGTGTATTAATTTAATCCTTATACTTTTAATTGTAACAATTTAGTCCATCTATAATTCAAATTGTATCAATTTAGTCCTTCACTTAAATTCAAGTTAAGTTATTGATACAATTTTTTGTAGCACAATTATATTAAATGTAAGTAATTTACTAAAAATTTATTATTTAACTTAATTTAACCCAACTCATGGCCAAGCCATTAAAAATTTAACATAAATTTTACTCTATGATCAAATTGATACAGTATTAATTATAAAGGGACTAAATTAATACAATTAAAAGTATAAGAATTAAATTAATATAATAAATAAAATATATAGATTATTGGTATAAATAACCCTATTATATAGGTACATTATTATATTATAAAGTCCGTGAATCAAGCCTTTCTGAAAAGTAGTATTTTGATTTGATTATTACACACGCAATTATTAAATTTGCAAGTCTCTGTCTCATACTCCCAATAAACGTTAAGCCAAAGCAGTATGAAAAATCATACATACCCACGACACTAACAGAATCAAATCAATCCATTAACGCCCAAATAAATAAAAAAAAGGATTTTTTTTCTTGAATACTATTGATTTCGATTTCAATTTCAATTTGGGGCAAAACAGAATGCATGTACACCGCACATTGCGCTGCTAATCTCAAGGTAGTCGAGTTATTTACATTATTGGTCCGTCATGCTTGTAAATTTGTTCAAATCAGACACTCGTAGTAGATGCTTATACTGTGTGCTCATACAAGCTGTCTCCTCATTACTTGAAAATTAAACCCAAAGAATCAGGAAGAGAGAGAGAGAATTAAAGGGGGAATTTTGAGGGGAAATTTAAGCTTTGTTTTGTGTTGCGTAGTGTAGTTGTGTGTCACTTTGCTTTGCTTGTGAATCCAGTTTGGTTTTACATTCTCTTCTGCAGAATGAGGGCAAGATTTGTTAGCAGATTTTTGTTTAATTTTCTGCAGATCTGAAACTCAACAGTGAGTGAGTGAGTGAGTGAGAGAGAGAGATTCCAAAGATTTTGTCTTTTTGTTTTTTTTTTTGTGTGTGTGTGTAGAGTTCAAGTTCTTGCTTTGACCCATTACCCTCCAATGATTCGTCTCTTTCTTGGCATTCCCTCATCTATGCTCTGACCAGGTTTCTTTTTTTCTTTCCCCCCCCTGTCTCTATGAATGTATGATGGGGGTTTCCTTGATTGGATCTTTTTTCTTCTGGGTTTCTTTAAGTAGGCATTTTAGGTAATGGCTAAGTTAAGAACGGTGTGGATTTTTCTGGGTTTTGAATCCTTTTCTTGTGCTGTGTTGCTTGCTTTACACTGTTGATGAAGCTTACACGTTGAATGAACTGGCATTCAATTCATTGTGAAGAAAAGTTCATGTATTGCTTGCAGTGTGAAAGTCTTTTGGCTATTTTCTTGGATTGTACTTGTTCTAATTGATGCTTTAATTAGAGGGTGTTTCGAAATTGGTAAATGCTGTTTGATGTGGTTTGCGATCTGGGTCTTGGTAGTTGCAATTTTGTGCTTTTAGGGTATTTGTATTTTTCTAGAGGGAAAGGCCATTGTAAACCCTCGGTTAAGTCAAATGGTAAGGCACTTGGTCCTAGCATCTCATTGAAGCATTAGGTTTGGGGTTGGAATCTATTGACTGGGTTCGAAATGATTCTTTGGAGTCACCTGTTGGGTCTTTGGGTTCGAATTTACCAGGAAACTTTTGAGTGAATTCATTGCTGCATGTTTTCATGAAATTTTTAGGATAATGTTATTGTTATGGCCAAATTGTTAGTGTTAGAGTAAAATTATTATTTCCAGGGTAATGTTGTGGCTATCATTCTTTATAAGTCACATTATTACTTTGACAGTAACTTTCGCCTTGGCAATAACTACTCCCAAATTTACATTACATCTTGATTTTGCTGGGCTGTTACAATTTGCTGCTTTAACTTTTGGTCCTGCAGTGTGTTTGCATCAATTTTTTGAATGGATTCGCTTGGTGATGTCATTACTTCCTCGAAAACGCCTCCGATTATTGTAGGCAGTTCTACATCTTCCTCCAGTTACCCCCAGCCCACTTTGCCGTTGTCTGCAAGACAAACTACTGATGAGAAGGCACCATCTGTAGCATGTTCTACAACCGTAGATAATGGAACAAAATCAGCTTGCTTGATGACTCAGGACCATTCAAACAAGAGGGAATTGGAATCCTCGGGACTAAATGATATGCAAGAATGTTCTAATCGGGTATACGGGTTTGAATCTAAATGTTGCATCAAGCACCCTGCTGATGCATCCGAGTACCATACTTCAGCAAACTCGAGGGATCGCGAAGCATTTGGTTTAGGCCAATGTAAAGGAGCTGATGAGAAGTTAAATGCTCAACTGGTTCGTCAATCTACAATGTCTTATTGTGCAAGTCCTCAAAACAGTTTTTATTCGGCCACTCAATATACAGAAGCTGAACAAAGTTTCACCATTACTGAAGCAAGTGAATGCACTAGTGGTGCTGAGAAATCCGGCGAAACCGGTGAAGTCAGTCAGTCTTGTGATTTCGCAGAGAGCGGAAAGATATGTAGCACTTACAGAGGCAGTAGTGGCAGTGAACTTAGTGATGAAAGCAGTTCAAGCAGTTTAAGCAGTGCCATGTACAAACCCCACAAAGCCAATGATGTTAGATGGGAAGCAATTCGACTTGTTCGATCTCGGTCTGCAGGGGCTTTAGGGGTGGATAACTTTAGAATTGTAACACAATTAGGATGTGGTGACATAGGCAAAGTACACCTTGCAGAATTGAAAGGGACCCGAACTTATTTTGCTATGAAGATAATGGAAAAAGCAGCTCTTGAAAGTCGAAAGAAGCTACTTAGAGCTCAAACAGAAAGGGAGATCCTTCAGTCTTTGGATCATCCTTTCCTTCCCACTTTGTATGCACACTTCGAAACGCAGAACCATACGTGTCTGGTAATGGAGTTCTGTCCCGGGGGAGATCTGCATTCGCTTAGGCAAAAGCAACCTCAGAAGTGCTTCTCAGAGCATGCTGCCAGGTTCAAAACTCTTTGCCCTCTTTTACCATAAAAATCACCTAAGCATGCAATGCCTACTGCTCCATTAGTCATTTAGTTACGTATATACATGCTTTTTTTCTTAATTTTCCCCGGTGTTTCTGAGGAACTGAGAGCTGATCATTTAATCTGATGAATAACCGAGTAGCTTGTACTAATATACATGCTTGTTCTCTTGGCTTCATTTTGAGCCTGTTCTGACTAGAAGCAGGATTTTGAGACAGGTACTCACACATGCAAACATGGACCTATTTGATTGGACTTCTCATGTACCTGGCCTCGGTACATGCGCATTGCTGCACTAATATGGCTATTCTTTCCATTATGAAATGGTGATAGATTTGGTTTGTATATGGAGTTAAAGATTATAAAGATAATATTCACCTTCGTATCGCCATTTAGGCTATTGTTGTCTGTGGACTTTGGAAGACAAAGAGACTTGAAGCATCTAAAGCACATAGTGATTTGGTTATGAGTTTGATCAGAAAATCGAAGATAGACATTCTTATAAAATATGAAATAATACTTGCATGAGCTTTGTAGTCCCTTCTCCCTATCTTCTATACCCACCCTATAAACAAACACTTCCCCTTGCACAGATGGATAGTTATCACCGTGTACGTTCATGCAGTAACTCAGTTTTGCTGTTCATTTGGCAGGTTCTACGTGGCAGAGATTCTCCTTGCTTTAGAGTATCTACACATGCTTGGAATAATATACAGAGATTTGAAGCCAGAGAATGTTTTAGTGAGAGAAGATGGGCACATAATGCTCTCTGATTTTGATCTCTCTCTAAGATGTGCTGTCTGCCCCACTCTTGTCAAAGCCTCAAACGCCACAGCCGAGTCCAAGAACTCCGCATACTGCATTGAATCTGCTTGTATTGAACCAGCTTGTATGATCCAGTCAGCATGTTTTTCACCCCGCTTTTTATCTAGCAAGCCTAAGAAGGTGAAGAAACCTAAACCTAAGAATGAGATCCATCATCAAGTGAACCCGCTTCCAGAGCTCATCGCTGAGCCCACAAATGCTCGGTCAATGTCCTTTGTCGGTACCCACGAATACTTAGCACCTGAAATTATCAAGGGTGAAGGCCATGGCAGTGCTGTGGATTGGTGGACCTTTGGGATTTTTCTTTACGAACTGTTGTTTGGGAAAACGCCTTTCAAAGGGGCTGGGAACCGAGCTACTCTCTTCAATGTGGTGGGCAAGCCCCTAAGATTCCCGGATTCTCCTAGTGTTAGCTTTGCTGCAAGGGATTTGATAAGAGGCTTACTCGTGAAGGAGCCACAGCATCGCCTTGCCTATAGGCGTGGAGCAACAGAGATTAAACAGCACCCATTTTTTCAGAATGTGAACTGGGCATTGATACGCTGCGCTACCCCACCTCAGGTACCAGTAGATGCATTAAAAGCGTTGGTGCCCGATCTTGATGTGAAATCATCAGGTAACTATTTAGAGATGGAATTCTTCTGATTCTTGTGCTTATTTTCTGTTTGCCTTTTGTTGAATGCTGCTTCAGTGATATCATTATCTGGCTAAGAAGCAATTTGACTTTGTTGTTCAATCTAGACAAAATGTATCTAGTCCATCGTTCCAAGCCTGAAATTTAAACGAGAAGCAAATGCATGGAATAGTGGAAAATTTTCATTTCCTGTTCTGCCTATTTTGTTTTATCGACATTTTCATGCTAGAAAAGGCTATCTCCCTATCTATGTTATGCTATTGATCACGGATGATCAAGCAAATGCCTCATAAGAAAATTGATGAGCTTTTTGATTCAGTTCGCCTCCAGCAAATGAAATCTTGCAAAGTCGGTTGAGATGGGTGGATGGAGATATAATATTGTAACAGAGTCGGCTAGGAATGGTATCAAATATAGGTCGTTACATAATGTGATGGTTGATATACGACGGATGTTGAGCTACGGGGTTCTTTGCATGATCATTGCGACGTGTTTTATGTCACAATTGCAATATCCCGCAACACTACAACTATGTTCGTGGACAACAATTTGATTCTATATTCAAACCAGCAGCCAATCTTCATCTTACTCTTGTGTACTAATAATGCTTCCACTATAGACAATGGGTTCTTTCATGAGTTCCTGTCACGGTAGTCCTCTGTACTGAAACCGTATAGACTGAGTACATAGAGTATTTATATTTGTCATTTGGCTTCTTGCTTTAACCTTGAGGGAGGACAAGGAAAAACGAGCTTGATGAGGATGCTCAGTAGGACTATAGGAGAGTAGTTAAATTTGTTTTAAAATTCCGCTAGAACGGGGGCGAGAAGGAATCAAATACAGGCTGTTAGATAATGTAATAGTTGTTACATAACAGATTTTCAGCTTGTCTTACGCGAATGACAAGTGCAATGACCCTTTTCTAATGACATCTATTTTGCTTATAGGTTGTATTTTATTTATTAAAACACATTCTAAAATTTGTTTACATGTTAAAAACTATCAAAGAGTATAAAAATTAATAACCATATGACTTCAAACTTTGCAAACACATAAGTTTATGACCGATTGCATAACGTCCACGAACATCCTTCTGTGATGCTGCATCTACGGACCGTGATTTGATTCCATGCATGAGTATGCCACTGAAAAATGCTGTGAAGATAATCAAAACAATGTTACATAAGGAAGTTCTGCGTGAAGAAGCAGCAGCTAAGCTACTTGAACAAACACCGCCATCATGAAGACATTAGCAGTCAGTGCTACAGTTGTCTTGAAGTTCCTTGTCAAACCATAATGTATCCCTTGTCCCGAAACCATGGAGCTTGGTTCTGACGGGCAGGCTGTTTGAGGGGACAAACAAAGCAGTGGGTTACCAATGAACGCGCTACTATTAAACACTGCAAACTGACCAGCCAACGGAATTCTCCCAGACAAGTTGTTATAGGTAACATCGAGCATTGCTAAACTGGTTAGTGATCCCAGTTCGCTAGGAATTTTGCCACGCAAATGGTTCCTTGACAAGTCAAGCGTGGCCAAGTTTTTCAAGCTGCTAATCTCTTTTGGGATTCTTCTCCCGAGACTATTACTGCTGAAATCTACATATGTAAGAGAAGAGCAGTTGCCCATTGAGCTCGGGATTTCCCTAGTTAAGCTGTTCATGCCAAAATTGATCTTAGAGAAAGATTTTAGGTCGAATACTTCCTTTGGAATAGCACCAGAAAGCTTGTTCATATCCAGGGAAAGAGTCTGCAAGTTCACCAGATTCTCAATTCCTGGAGGGATACTTCCATGGATTGAATTGTTCGATAGTAGAAGCTTGGTGAACGTGTTCCCAGACATTTCTGAGGGAAGTCCACCCGTGAAATTGTTGTTACTGAGCTCTAGTACGTCTACAAAGGGCATTTTGAATATCCCTCTCGGGATTGTTCCGTTGAGCAGATTTTTCGAAAGTTGTATTCTTGTCAAGGATTTGCAACTTCCGAGTTCTTCAGGTATTGGCCCTGAAAAGGAATTATCCATCAATATTAGCAACTTCAATTGGCCTCCTGTGCATAATTGTTTTGGGATCGGGCCTCTGAGTGCATTACTAGTAACATCCAGCTCTTGCAGCCTCCTGTTTTTTCCGAGATTCTTGGGAAGGTCAGATGGAAATTTGTTATTCTACAGGTTCAAAACCTCGAGGTTAGGAAGCTCGCTGAGAAAGGATGGGATCTCCCCACTCATTTTGTTTTCAAACAAGTGTAAGAGAGAGAGATTCTTCAGTTGGTTGAAGCTTATCGGGATTGGTCCCATCAACATATTGATCGATAGATCGATCTCTTTTAAGCCTGTTAAGCTTGAAAACTCGGGGGGAATATGGCCTTTTAGATTGTTGATTTGCAGAAAAAAGGTTCTCTAATCTCTGTAACTTGCTCAAAGATGAAGGAATTATGCCAGTAAGGTTGCAGCTAGCCATATCAAGAACACGAAGCGATCTGAGTAATCCCCATTCAACAGGTATGCCTCCTTCATACTGATTGTAGTACCCAACGAACAATTCTTTGAGACCGGATAGCTTAGATAAACTTGCAGGTAATGTGCCGCTAAGGCTGTTGCCATTTACACCCAAGTACTCCAAGCTCTGGATTTTGGAGTACTCTGATGGGATCTTGCCATTGAAGTAGTTCTCTCCGAGGTTTAGGTGCTTTATCTGTCTGAGGTTTGCTAGCTCCACGGGAAGTGACCCAGTAAAGTTGTTGTAAATGTCCAAAACTTCGAGTCGGATCATCCTGTTAACTACTTTTCCAGGGAAGCTTCCATTAAAGCCATTGCTAGAGAGGTTAAGCATCTTCAAGCATGTCAGGTTTGCCGTTTGCAGTGGAAGAGCACCAGTGAGATTGGTTGATGATAAAGTGAGGTCTCTGAGATCGATGAGCAATCCAATCTCAGGCGGGATTGACCCAAAAAGAGGCGTTGATGACACGTGGAGAGAAACCACTCGAAAATCACTATCACACGCGATTCCAGAGAACGAGCAGCATGCAGTCAGAGACGCCGAGTGTTTCCAGTCGTTTAGAGCGGAACCTGAACCTGAACTGCCAATCAAGGATGCCTTGAGCTTCATAAGTACTTGCAGTTGATCCGTATGAGCATAGCAGCTGCAAGAAACAAGAAAAAAGAGCAAAGAAATGAGAAGATTGATTGAAACAGCACCCATTTTATGCATTTCTTTTCTTAACTCTCCCTTCAGAGCTTAACAGTTGATGTGCTGCAACAAGGTGGTTGTAGGAGGTATAAGTACGGGGTGGATGGACCTTGTAGCCTTACCACAAAGGTGGTTGTAGTCCTCACCCTCAGGTTGGGGGCACTGAAAAACAGCCTCTCTTCAGGTTAACACCCTGAAAGGGGAAGGCTGCGTACATCCGCCCCCTAGACCCTGCGTAGGCGGGAGCTCTTAAAGCATTGGGTATGTTCCTTTATATATATATATATATATTTTGATGATGGTAAAGACTAGGAACCAGCTTCAGCGACGCCGTTGAAGCAAGGGAAGACCTAAAGTATCAAAGAGGGCAATATGGCAAAGAGTAGAGGGGGGGTTCCAAAATACCGGGATCAAACCCCACTCTTTTATAACCCTCGTTAGCCATGAAATCAGCTGCTCTGTTTGCTTCTTTGAAAACATGAGAGAAATTTACTTGGATAACCCCAGAGCAGGCCTTCCTTATGTCATCCATGATAGTACAAATTTCGCTCGGACATTCATATCGGTCCTGGAGGGTTCGAATCACAACTTGATTATCCCCTTCAAGAATAACTTTCTGCGCTCCTTTGGAGATTGCATCCCGCAGGCCATCCCGAGCGGCAACAGCTTCAGTAGCGAGAATGGACGCATTTCCCATTTTTCTAGTACCTGAGGATAGAATACTGCCCTCCCAGTCACGGATTACCTAGCCTGCTCCCGCCTCAATTCCTCGTTTTGACCCATCGAAGTTCACTTTCACCCACTCGTGATCCGGGGGCGACCAGGAAACCCAAGTGTTGCCCCTTCTATTGATTGTGGTGGTTCTCGTGGTTACAAAATCCTTTTTTGGCATTTTTCTGCACTCCCATTCCAGCACTATGGCGCAAGCTTTGCTGACGGTCTGCTCTGGGTTGGCCCTCTCTCTCTGAACACAACATCATTTCTATCCTTCCAGATGTGCCAACAGAGGGCCACAAATCTTTCCAATTCATGATTCCCCTTCCTCGTTCTCATTTCCTCTGCAATCCTGGATTGGGAGGGTCGCTGGTTTACCCATTGGGTAATCTTGGCCCGCTCCCACGCTGCTTTAGCATGAGGGCAATTGAGCAGCAGATGAGATATGTCTTCTCCTCCCTCCCCACACCACGCACAGTGGGAATCCCAGCTAGGGATTCTAATGGCCATTTGGGAACCTGTGGCTAGGTAGTCATTAAGCACTTGCCACAGAAAAATCTTGATCTTCTCCTATCATCCCAGTTTATATTATGAGCCATCCACGTGGCTGATTTCATGCTGAAGGATCCCGTCCTTGTGAATCCCCAACATAGACGGTCCTCTATCCTGGACTTAGGAATGGGGACTCCCAGGATGTCATTTAGCTGTTCTGGGGGAACGATCCTTTCAAGTTTCTCTCTGTTCCATTCCCCGTTTTCAATGAAATCACACACTTTCAGGGATAAATCAACCCTACCCCGGTCCCCTTTCTGTCGATTAAAGGCCCAGATGAAACCCACCAGTCATACCAAAAGCTGGCCTTGTTCCCATCCCCGATTCTCCATTTCAGCCCTTTTCTTAAGATGTGTGTTGAGTCGGGGATGCGCTTCCAGGCCGGGGAGTCAGAACTCTTCCTCCCATAGTCGAGGAGGGACATACCCTTAAGATATTTACTCTTCACACATCTTACCCATAAGTTGTCCTCATCCATTAAGATTCTCCATCCAAGCTTACAGAGAAAAGCCTGGTTGACTGCCTCCATTTTTCTAGGACCTAGGCCTCCCACCCCTTTGGGCTTACAGATGTTGTTCCATGCTGCGATATTCAGCCCCTTCCTACCGTCTTTGTTCCAGAAGAACTGGCAACTAATTCTGTCCCCCTGCTTGCAGACTAATTTCGGAAGCTTAAAGCATTGCTACTATAAGAGGGTAAATTTTGGACTATGCATTTCATTGAAGAGGGGGAGGGGGGTGCTATTAGGTGGAAAGGGATGATGTCAGCCTCCTATTAATTACCAAATTTTTTTTTTTTTTCCCTTCTAGGTGAATACAGTTTGGAGCTAGATCAGTTCCAAGAAACATGCATCTGTTAGCCGCTTGTTCTTCTTGTTCCTTTTCCATTTAAACAAGAGCCCATCCCACTAGACTTTTGTGGGAGAAAGAAAGTACTTTTTCATTGAAATATGCATTTTTTGTGTATTTCAACATGTTCAGCAAAAATGTAAAAGGTGTTTTTAGATAAAAGTAGCAAAAGAGAAATAATCTTGTTATTTCAAAGCAAAAGTAGAAACAATTTTAAAATAAAAATGCCATCATTTATAGTTTGTTGAAGTTAATCCTAAAAAGTAATTCATTACAAGTTAATTTTATAGAAACTAACTATTTTTAAAGTATGGTTGGGTATGTATTATAAATTTTACTGAACAGATAACCTTAGATAGAGTTGAGTGGCGGTTGAAATGTGTGTGGTTGACACGACTGTTAGGATAGAGGAACACATCGATGCTAGTTCACAGTACCCTAAGGTTTGCATGTCTAACATTGTTACCTTTTTTTGCAGGTCTTTATTACTTTATTTGACTTGAAATCTTATAAATATTATTCTTTTTAGGGTTGGGGGCCCTTCAAAAACATCCTCTATACAAGGTAGTATCTTGTAGAGGTAAGACTGCATACATCTTACCCTCTCTAGACCTTATCTTGACGGAAGCTTCTTTGACGCACTAGTTTCTTGTTGTTGGTCAAATATGTATTAAAGCATGTTTGTGAAGTAGTAAAAAATGCAGAAGCATGAGAATTGAAATGCTTCATAGGATACCAGAATTTATCTAGAATGCCGAGAAAAGAGGGGGGGAATGATGCATCTACTCCTGCATTTACTGACAAGACACTGAAACACTACCACGAAGAATCAAACTTTTCCATCCCAAAATAATATATTATATCATTATAATTATTCATGTTTTTTAAATTAAAGTGAGAGGAATCTTATTATATATTTAGAAAATACTATATTTGTTATAAAATTAAGAAATTTGAACACTACGGGAGAATATGTAGAGAAAACTATCTCTTCAAGGTGTCTTTTGACGAATAAAAGATGTTTTTTCAATCGTTGTGAGTGAATACGTAGGGATGAATCAAGTCAAAATGCTCGAAGGCATAATGGTTAAGTACCAAATATTATAATGTTTGCAACACTTTTCTTTGATTGGCTATACACTATGAACGTGCCATGTAAAAATCTTGCTAAGAGAAACTGAGTGAGATGAACACATAGCAAAGGGAAAACAATACATATTCATAATATAGGAACTTCTCTTCGTGAGTACATAATTTTATATATATTAGATCATTAAGCTACTGCATCATAATATTATGAACGTGCTCTTAGAAATTGTAGTTGTCAACACCTTAAACAAATGTGCTATGTTATCACTCAATCCTATCTTACGAACATCAATGTGACCATGTTACAGAAAGAACATGTGTGAAATATGTTGGGTTCTATCACATTTGATAAAAATCCTCATCTGATATGGGAGATACATTACTGCATTATCTCTATATAATATTGCCAGTTTTCATTGATTGGAGATACATCATATGACTTCTCGACGTATTGAATCATAGATTTTAACCACATGCACTCTTAACATTATCAGGAGTCTGGACTACATGTCTGAACACTTCCCTTTCGTAAGTTAAGTACAACTTGTTTTATATTATATCTTTCCATTCGATATTCATCTTAATGTTCAAATTATTCCTCATCAAAAATCTGTACGGAAATCGCATGTGCAAATATATGATCAAATATAAATTTGATTTCTATCCCACCTTTGTCTTGATACTAGAGATATCTCATAATTTTTCGATATCGGAATCACTTTAGGAATTGATTGTTGATTGATGTAGGATATTGTTAAGTTGCAGTATCTTGTTCCATTAGTGAAATCTATTCATGGGTATTAGCCTCTTTAAGAGTTGTAATTTCTTCGATAATAGACTCGTTAGTAGTACTAATGTTTATTTGGGGGACATTTGCTCCTCCTCTTCTCTTCCTAGGGATTACATTGTTGGCACTAATAGGTCTACTATGCTTTTGACGTGGTTTAGATTCACCTTTTGTCATAGTGATTATTATCCTATGAGGACTTATATTCAAGAAGATATGTTTGGACTTTGTAGCTGATATATGAGATTATGTTATCGAGTACTGGTGAAAACATGACGCAATTAATTTGGAACACTCTGTAAATAAAGAATCCTATGAATTTCGAATTCACATTGATTACTGTGAGGATCAAGGTGAAATACGTACGAGACGTTTTGATTGATATCATGAGATTTTACAACTTGTGTTCGATGTTATGCTAATGAAAAAAGAAGAACCTGACGCAATAATATTATGAGTAATGACTAAAAATTTTTTAAGTCCATGCTCTCGATATTGTTGTTGTAGGACCCCATTTGAAATGTAAAATATTGAGTATGTTTTTTGAGCATGCTATGATTACTAATTTTCTCTCCACATAATTTAATTGAGAGCTAATTTCAAACATTAATTATACTCATTTATTGATTTGAATTTTTATTCTCTCAAGTGAAATCATAATGAGCTTTAAAAAGAATGACCTTTTCATATCATTCAAAAAAAAAAAAAAAAAGGGGCTATTTAATTGTAAAATATTTATTCTTAATTTTTCATATAAGTGGTGTTGTAGGAAAATTATTGTTTTTGCGCCTATTTTTAAGGGCACAATATATTTTCAGTAGAAGAGGGAATGTAATTCTTCAATTGTATCCCAAAACAACAATGATGGGGCTATTTACGGAAATTAAAAATTACCGAAATAGTACGCTCAGTTAGCATGCCATTGCTATCTAAGCAAGGGCATTTTGATCATTTCTCCTTTTTCAAAATTTAAAAAAAGGAAAAGATTTTTCTTTTTTTTTTTTTTTTTTTTTTTTACAGCTGCAACAGTTTTTCACAGAAATATAAAAAAAATAAAAATAAATGTTGACTAAATTTTTAGTACTGTATTATATAGATACTATTATTCGATATTTTAAAATTTATCAAAATTTTAAAAATTTACTGTAAGAAAAAAGTATATATATATAAGTTTATATATTATATAAAAAATTTAGGCAACATTTAATTTTTTTAACATTTTGGTGAAAGGTTGTTCCAACCGTTAAAAAAAAATTATTTCTTTAATTTTAAAAAAGTAAAATGACTGAAATGCCCTTGCTTAGGTGGTAATGGCATGTTGACTGGGTGTGTTATTTTGGTGATTCTCAATTTCTGCATGCTATTTTGGTAATTTTAAATTTTAGTGTGCCATTTTGGGAACAAAAATGTCAAAATGTGCTATTTTAAAAAATTACCCTAATTTAGAGGCTTGGATGATTAAGGACGTTTTATCTTTAGCTCCAAATGAGTCAGTCTAATTATCATCTTATGATAATAATTGATTACCATTTAATGAAACTTAATTTCAGTAAATAAGTGTTACTGCACTCTAAAATAAATATATTTACTCGTTCAATTTCTCTGTAATAGTTACTCATAATTGACCCTTCTAATAAATGTTCATGAGAAAAATAACTGAAACTACTATTGTCATTCTTTCTCATTTTTCCGTCTTAGTTCCTAGTTTAGCCTTTTTGAATAATTCAGTGATACAAATAAATACTTCTGCATCAATTCTAAATGTCCAACATAAGGAATGCTCTGGCCAAAGTCTCTAGAATCAGTTCGAGTATTTGTGAATCAACTAAGGGGACCTTCTACATGGTAGATTCCTAGTAAAATATCCGTTCCCGCCATGCTTCATGCAATTGGCCAACGAACGTAAGATCCTGGTTAAACATAATAACCTCATCCTTTTAGTGCGTCAAAGCATTTAACATTCCATGCACAAGCCTAGGCTATTTTCCGGATTAAGAGTCACTATATAAACAAAATATATGAGTCGCCCACTTTTGATAGAAGTATAGAAATGAGCAAATCACGTGGTCGTGTTCAATGTAATAATCTCATTATAATCCACCAACACAACATCTTGGATCGCTATCCATATAACCAAGATAAGTTATCTAAATATCATGTTATAGTCTTAGCAGATAAGTAGTCCAAACTCACCACTAACTACGAATTAGTTATTAGATAACATTCTTATTTGTTATTTAGTCCATATGTGGAATAATCTTATTATCCACTGAAAACAACAACAACAACTACAGAAGACCCAGTGCCTCAAGAGCTTCCACGTAAGTGGAGTTTGGGAGGGGAGGATATACGCTGCCTTACCCTTTAAGGGTGTAACTTTGTCGAAAGGCTGTTTCTGCGGACCCCTAACTATATAGGGTTGGCAACACGAGGACTTCCCAGGAAGTTATCCATCCTGGTACGACTCTGGCCCAAGCACGCTAAATTTCGGAGTTCTAATGAGATTCGGTTGCATTAGTGACTGGTAAATGAACCCTTCATTATCCACTAAAAACATATATCCTAAATGATAATAATAAACAACTTTTATTCACAAATAAAATGTTTACACAAATCTGGAACACCAGGTCTAACACTTACTTTTGTGATAGAAATAATTTTTCAGAACAAATCCAAAAAGGGAAGGCAAATATACCAAGCTACAAAAGAAGTCATAGAAGATATAATATTAAACAAACTTGTTAGTAGCATTAGAAATATGGACCACATAAGTGTTTAATAAAACAGAAGCAAAATAATGATAATAACAAAAGGATTTGCAGACGAAAGAGAGTTCAATCAGAAAAATAAATTAAAACACAACAAAAATAAAAGTAGGTTGGGTTGCCTCCCAAGAGCGCTAAGTTTCACGTCTTCAACCGGACGCAGTGTAGAGTGCAATGTCAACCAAAATCTAATGCAATGTCTACCAAAATCTAATGCAATGTAGGGACAATCCCTAAACCCAATAGTATTTCTAGATCTTTAACTATCATGGAGAAGAACGTGGTGAGCATCGGAGTCTCAAATCTCTACCCTACCAACATGGTTAGCATCGAAATCTCAAATCTCTACCCTACCAAGCTTAGGCGATGACGCACAATTATCGACACAAACAGGGATATTACTCTAATAAGCATTTTTAATAGGATCGGGTGCACCTAATTCTACTAAAGGGTCAATACCATCAACCTAATAGCACTCTAGCTCGTCCTCTATCTCGGGGTGTCGAACAATGTTCGAGACCTTCAATTTACCCTTAAGGTTTACAAAAGAAAGCTCCAACACTCCTATCCAACTGTGAATCATAGCGTTGGCCATTGCTAGGAATGGTCAGCCTAGAATAATAGGAGTGTTGTTATTCTGTCTAGGAACAAGGTCCATATCTAAGACAATAAAATGAATAGAGAAGAAAAACTTGTCAACTTTGACAAGTACATCCTCCACTACTCTACGAGGTACACGCTCTGTCCTATCAACCAACTGAAGTGTAATACTAGTTAGCTTAAGGTTTTCTATACCCAATTCCTGAAAGCCGAGTAAGGGATGAGGTTGACACTCGGTCCTAGGTCTAGAAGGGTCCGACCAGTGTATTTGTGGTACCCTCTAATTAAATTGAGAATGTAAGTTTCGAGGACGAAACTTTTATTTAAGGGAGTGAGAATGTTATACCTTGTCTAGGTAAATTAATAATATATGTTTCGAGGACGAAATTTTTATTTAAGGGGGGAGGATGTAATAGCCAATCTAATTGAATTAAACTAAGTATTATAATACAATTATCACTTGCTATTCTTTTGATTAGATTATAAATAAATTAGAGGACTAATTGTCAGGAAGATATTCTCTAGTAAGATTAAAGTAATTGAAGTATGTATATATGTAGTAGTAGTAGTAGTAGTAGTAATAATAATAATAATAATAATAATAATAATAATAATAATAATAATAAAAGAAAAAAAATGTGGAAAAAGAAAAGGAAAAGGAAAGAAAAAAAAGGTATAAAAGAACCCCCAAAACCCGAGCAAAACCCTCGTCTCTCTCACATCCCTCCTGTTTCTCCCTTGTGTCTCTCTCTTTTCTCTCGCCAAAAATCCCCAACTTTCAATTCAGCTCTTGATAGGCTTCGAAGCTAATTCATAATAGGAGTCCGATTTCTGTATTAGAAGATAGTGAAGATAAATGTACTACTTTTCCTATTTGTTTGTGAAATATGAAAATTGTTTTATATGATTTAATGTATGAGACTTACATGAATAGTTTATTAGTTTGTTAAAGTAGGTTTGAGCATATGTGTTTGATTGATTGTGTGATTTCTACTTTTATGATTTGAATTATATTGATTTATACGTTGATTTAATGTCAAAATATGGGAATTTTCCAAGAATTTGTACTTGTGATTATGAGAAAGAAATTATTGTGAACTCGTTATTTGAATTGAAAGGTTTTATGTGAAGAGCTCACATTTAACTATGAGATCCTTAGGGGTCTATCAATGAAAGAATGTGAAAATGTGAAAGTTGATCTGGACCATGTCACGGGAATAATATTGGCACATAATCTCCGATTTGTTTGTTAGTTCTTCTAAACTGACAGATATGACATTGACCCTGATGGGTCTATTGACTTAGAATTGATTCGAATGTGAATGTCGATCTATGACTCTGCCGTGGAAATAATACCGGTTGTAGTCTCCAATTGATTTGTGAGTTTTACAAAAGAGCTCTTGTGAAATAAATTAAAGTATAAAGTGGTGATTTGTGCTTTTTGTAACCTGAAACTTTGAAGAAAAATTCCGTTTAAAATAATATGCCTGATCCGGGTAGGGTGTGTACTTACTGAGTGCGTTATTTGCCCACCTATTTCCTTTACTTTCTAGATTAGTAGCTCATGGCAAATTCTTCAAGGACGAAGAACATAGAGCGGCTTCCTATTTCGAGAATTAGTTTAATTTTCGTAGTTTAAGTATTAAATATTTCTGTAGTGGGATACTATGGACTATTTAAGATATTATAATTTTTGATAATTGTACTATTGATTTTAAATTGTTAGTTCGTATGTTGTTGGGATTCGATCTATTATATACTATTGGAACTTTTATGAAAATTAAGAAATTATAAATTGGAAGTTTTCAGGCTTCGTATTATGATGAGGGGATTCATGATAGTATGGCCGTGGAGCACCCTTTAACCTATTTGGTATAATGTTTGGGGCCGTTACATTTAGTGGTATCAGAGTACTAGGTTATGAATTATTGAGAATTTAGGTGTTATGATAAGCTTAGGTTATTAATTATTGAGAAATTTTGATGTCAAAGAATTCAGTTGACTTGTTCTAGCTTTTGCAACATCAACTATGCAGTTTGAATGTGCCGTTTTTGATGGATCTCGGGGGTGGTGAAACACAGTGTTTAATGGGATTGGATTTGCAATTAAATAGATTGATAGGAAGAATTTGAATGAGAATTTATTGAAGGAGATTTCTAATTTGAGGAATAATTACTCACCCTAATATTATCCGGCTATTTGAAGCAATTAGGGTTGTATTATCTTTCTTTTTGGGTTTTGTATTTGAAATATTCATCGTGGTTCTTTTTTTTTATAAAGTGAATGAATGTTACTAAGGGCTTGTTTGGTTAACACAAGATTGGGTACAAAGTATTTCGATTGATAGTATGATAAGAATAGAACTTTCTAGGGGTTGGATAAAAACAAAGGAATTAATTTTACCTTTGTGGCTTAAGATTAAGTTTCTTTTTAGGGTTTATGATGTGATTGTTGATCTTGTGTGTAATGATTGTGTGACTAAAATAGGTGACATAGAGTTAGTAGCAGACTTAGTGCTCCTAGACATGAAAGATTTTGATGTAATTTTAGGGATTAATTGATTGCCTTCTTATCTTGCACGTTTGGATTGTTTTGGAAAAAGGGTAGTGTTTCAAATTCCTAACCACCCATACTTTATTTGTCATCGAAATGGATTAGATTTTTTTTGTGGAGAATAAAGACTCTAAAACTGCTCTTAGGATGATTTCAACCTTTATTGATAGAAAGTCCTTAAAAAAGGGATGTCGAGGATAATTGTGCATACTAGATATTGAACATGTAGTAATTTTGGGTCACAAAGATTTAAAGATATTTGTAGATCCCGTAAATTAAATTGTTGCTAAAGATTGCTTGGAAGGCATTAAAAGAGCAAGTTTTATCCATCACTATCCAGATACTTCGATAAGTAGAATCCCTAAGTCCAAGTAGTTGTGTTTGGTGTTAGAGTTGCGAAGTGGAAGCGCGGTGAATGGAGGAGCGTAAGAATTATAATAATTAATTATTAGAATTGTTGATTTTAAGTTCAAAACCTACTTAACGTTGGGCCAAAGAGAGTTTTCATACCGTAAAGAGATTTGGTTAAGATATTGTTGAGATATATTTTCGTCAATCGTGAGCAAAAATAATAATAGTGCGTATTGTATACTATTGGTTGTCATAGAATATCATATCCTCTTTAATTCAAAAGTTGTAAGGTGAATCTAATCGGAAACAAATACCCAAATTTATTTGAAAATAAAGGTAATTTTGAGGGCGAAATTTTTATTTAAGGGAGTGAGGATGTGATACCCTCTAATTAAATTGAGAAAGTAAGTTTCGAGGATGAAGCTTTTATTTAAGAGGGTTAGAATGTAATATCCTGTCTAATTAAATTAAGAATGTATGTTTCGAGGACGAAACCTTTATTTAGAGGGGTGAGGATGTAATATCCAATCCAATTGAATTAGACTAAGTATTATAAAGGTTCATTTACCAGGCACTAATACACCGGATCCTATTAGAATTTCGAAGTTAAGCGTGCTTGGGCGAGAGTAGTACCAGGATGGGTGACCTTCTGGGAAGTCCTCGTGTTGCCAACCCTATAAGGCTGGGGGTCTTCGGAAACAGCCTCTCGACAGGGTTACTGATATAGGCTAGAAAGTTATTAGGCACTTTTAATTAATTAAATACATAAGATAGCTTATTTTACACCTCAGCACACAAATTACCTTTACTTATTCTTTCTTTTATATTCTCTGACAAGTTAGTTACAAGGGAAGGAGGTCTGCTAGCGTGAGCTTCCCATATCAGCACACATATATATAGTGTTTTGTAATGTTTTGATCATCATGAATGAAAATACCCATTTCTCTCTTATTCTTCTGATTCTGCTTTTCTCTTTCTCTTCTCTGTTCTAATTTTGAGCTAAATCAAGCTAAATTTTGTCTTGAATTCATACCAACAATTTTGACCTGCATCATTGGTATTAGAGCCAGGTTACCTTTGACCTGTGGTGAGCAAATTGATTCATTTCCATGGCTGACAACACCAGATTGGTTTCTGAAATTCGACGGGTTGAGGAAGCCCTTACTGCTCAAATGCAAACAACGAATGAGAGGATAACTGCACTTGAAGTTTCGATCAATCAAAAGCAAGATCGAGTCACAACTGATCTACAAGCTGTGATACTGCAATTAAGAGAATTGGCGGCTGGTAGTTCACTACAACAAGGGAGGATGGTGGATAGAGCATCAGCTACAGCTGAGCAACCAACTCAAGTGGCGCAGAATGCTGTGATTTCAGAACAACAACCTGTAGCTCCTGTGGGTAACAACAATGCTTATTCTTTTCGATTGACCAAAGTAGAGTTTCCTTTGTTTTATGGTGATAACCTTAATGATTGGTTATATTTATGTGAGCAATTCTTTACTATTGATAATACATTAGCTCATGAAAAGTTGAGGTTAGCATCAGTACACATGAGACTATTAGCATTGCATTGGCATCAGAGATTGATGAAGAATAGGTATACAGAGTTCTTACCTCTTGGGAGGAATATGTAAGAGCCCTACAAAGTAGATTTGGCAATCCTTATGAGGATCCAGTGTCAGAACTAATGAACTTGAGACAAGAAGGATCAGTTTCTGATTATTTGGCTCGTTTTGATGCTATTGCTGTTCGGGTTGATCTGAATGAGAGGCAATTAGTGAGTTGCTTGCTATATGGACTAAGGAATGATATTGAAATGGATGTGCGAGTTAGCAATCCATTGCATTTAAGCAGGTTGTCTGCCTAGCTAAGTTAGCAGAAGCCGAGATGGAAGGCTTGTCCAAGCAGTTCAAGTCTCAACGAGCTGGACTGCTGCCGACTCCTACACACATTAAGCCTAACATTAATCAAGCTCGTGGTCCTTTTGGAAGGAAGAAATCCTATAGATCAGGTGTTGGATCAGGAGGTGCAGAAAAGGGCCCTAGAACAATGAGAAGAACAGAGCTGCAGGAAAGGAGAGCCAAAGGTCTTTGTTAGTTCCGTGATGAAAATTTTGAACCAGGACATAGATGCAAGAGCAAATCTCCTCAGGTCTTTGTTATAGAGGCTGAGGAAGATATAGAAGAAGACCCACCTGATGCTGAGACAGAAGAGGCAAAAGGAGAAGTTGAAGGAGAAGTAATAGCACAAATCTCTCTTCATGCGTTATTGGGAGATCAGCATTATCAGACCTTGAGAATTACTGGATTTGTGGGAAAACGAGCATTGCAGATACTAGTAGATTCAGGATCTACACACAATTTTTTAGATGTTGCTCTTGCACCCAAGCTTGGAGAAATCATGTCTTCAGCAAACCCACAAATGATAACAGTAGCAGATGGCAGTAGCATTGTATGCAACTCCAGTTGTAAGGGATTGACCTGGAAAATGCAAGGATATACCTATAGAGCATATTTCATGCTTATTCCACTAGGAGGTTGTGATATGGTCTTAGGGGTAGAATGGTTGTCTACCTTAGGGGATATCACTTGCAATTTCAAGGACCTCAAGATGGAGTTTTGTGTGGATGGACAAAGAAGGCAGCTGCAAGGAAATCAGACCAAGAGTTGCAGAGTTATTGGAATGAAGGCTATTTCCGAGGCTCTCTCTGAAGCTCCCTTCATAGCCTTGCTGCAACTAACTCTCACAGACAATAAGCATGAAGAGTCACCAGCATCAGTAGTGAAGGCTTATGTCTTAGACCCATAACCAGTGACCATACCAGCTGTGATTCAGGACCTACTGCAATAGTATGAGTCCTTGTTCAAGGAACCACAACAGCTACCTCCTAACTGACCATACTTTGACCATAGAATCCATCTAAAGGAAGGGTCTCAGCCTGTTAATAAGTGACCCTACCGGTGCCTAGCTTTGCAGAAGAGCATCGTTGAAGACATGACACAAGGATTATTGTCTAAGGGCTACATTCAGCACAGTGGAAGCCCATATGCATTAGCAGTTGTTCTTGTGAAGAAGAAGGATGGAGGATG
The DNA here is from genome assembly GCA_018398585.1 of Simmondsia chinensis. Classification (NCBI taxonomy): domain Eukaryota; kingdom Viridiplantae; phylum Streptophyta; class Magnoliopsida; order Caryophyllales; family Simmondsiaceae; genus Simmondsia; species Simmondsia chinensis. The sequence goes on along the minus strand of JAGTTD010000002.1, from coordinate 6,808,642 downwards.
GAGAATGTGTGTGGATTATCGTGAGTTGAATCAAGCTACGATCAAGGACAGGTTTCCCATACCCTTGGTGGAAGAACTCTTAGATGAATTGGGAGGGTCTAAGGTCTTTTCTAAGGTGGATCTTCGATCTGGATACCATCAAATCAGGATGTATCCTGATGATATACCTAAAACAGCTTTCAAAACACATATAGGGCACTATAAGTTTAGGGTGATGCCCTTTGGGCTCACCAATGCTCCCTCCACCTTTCAATTACTTATGAACTCGATATTTGCCCCATTTATCAGAAAGTTTGTCTTAGTATTTTTTGATGGCATTTTAATATATAGCCCCTCCATGGCTGATCATGTAGAGCATTTGAAGTCAGTCTTTGATCTGCTCAAGCATCATCAGCTCTTTGCGAAGAGAAGCAAATGCACTTTTGCTGCTGCTTAGATAGAGTATTTGGGTCACTTGATCTCGTCTAAGGGAGTTACTACAGATCCAAAGAAGGTAGAAGCTGTTGCAAGATGGCCAGTTCCCTGTAACCCCAAACAGTTAAGGGTATTTTTGGGACTAACAGGGTATTATAGAAGATTTGTGCAAGGATTTGGAAGATTAGCCAAGCCCTTAACTAACTTGCTTAAGGAGGATCAGTGGGATTGGAATGAAGAAGCTCAATTGGCATTTGAGGCTCTGAAACAAGCTCTCTGTATAGCACCTGTCCTAGCCTTGCCCGAATTTTCCAAGCAGCTTGTGGTAGAGACAGATGCCTGTAATGTTGGCATTGGAGCTGTTCTTATGCAGGATCATCAGCCCTTGGCCTATATTAGCAAACATCTCAGTCCCAAGCAGCAGCTCCTATCTGTTTATGAGAAAGAATTATTGTCTGTAATTTATGCTGTCCAGAAGTGGCATCAGTACTTAATAAACAACACCTTCATCATCAGAACAGATCAAAGGAGCCTTAAATATTTGCTGGAACAGAAGCTCAGCACCCATTTCTAGCAAGTATGGCTCTCCAAGTTATTAGGCTTCAGCTACATTATAGATTAAAAGAAGGGTAAGGAAAATGTAGCAGCAGATGCCTTGTCAAGGCTCCCTAGCTAGAATGTGGAGTGTATGATGCTATCAGCTGTGGAGAGTAACTTATATCAACAACAACAACAACAACAATAGTCCTAGTGCCTCGCGGCTCCTGCAGAAAGCAGGGTCTGGGGGGGTGATGTACGCAGCCTTACCCCTTCCGGTTGGAAAGGAGACTGTTTCCGGGGACCCCCAATCTGAAGTAGTTGAGTGCCTGCAGATAAACCACCAATCAATTACCAATGCATTTTGAGGAAAAAGGAGAAGAAAGGAAGAAGAAGAAGAAGGAGGAGGAGAAGAAGAAGAAGCATGATCAGAGACTAAGCTAGCCTATAAGTGCTACACTTGAGGTTATGCCTGCCTAAGGATCTTAAACTACCAGCCACTCCCCGCACTACTCTACTCTGCCACCTCCGCTACCCTTATGCTAGCCCTCCAACGTGCCCTATCTAAGGCCATCTCCTCTCTTAGGTTTAGGTGGGTTAGGTCTTGATGAATCGTCTCCAGCCAACTCTTCTTTGGTCTGCCCCTTCCTCTTCTGCTTATCGTCGTGTGAAGCTGTTCACACCTCCTGACTGGGGCTGTAGTCGGTCTTCTGCTAACATGTCCAAACCATCTTAGGCGGTGCTCCCTCAATTTATCCTCAATCGAGGCTACACCCAGCTTACCTCGTATCACATCATTCCTAATCCTATCCTTCCTCGTGTGGCCACACATCCAGCGCAGCATCCTCATCTCTGCCACCTTCATCCTCTGTGTTTAATTTTGTTTCATTGGTCCACACTCTGCCCCATATAGCACAGCCGGTCTTACTACCGTCCTATAGTATTTTCCCTTTAATTTTAGCGGGAACTTTCTATCACACAGCACCCCGGATGCCATCCTCCACTTCTGCCAGCCTACTTTGATCTTGTTGCTGACATCCTCATCCACTTCACCATTCTGATGTATCATGGATCCCAGATATTTGAAGCTCTCCTTACTCGGTACGGTTTCTGATTCAATCTTAACCTCCTCGGTGCTAGTCGCGGTGGAATGGTCGAATTTGAATTCCACATACTCGGTCTTAGATCTGCTAATCCTTAAACCCTCAATTCTAATGCACCTTTCCATAGCTCCAGCTTCTCGTTTATGTCTGGTCAGGATTCCCCTACCAGAACTATGTCGTCTGCAAAAAGCATACACCAAGGTACCTCCCCTTGGATATGTCTAGTGAGCTCATCCATCACTAGAATGAACAGAAAGCGACTCAAGGCAGAGCCCTGGTGTACCCCTACTGTAATAGGGAAAGTGTCTGTCTCCCCTTCCCCTGTGCGCACATTAGTATGTGCCTCTTCATACATGTCTCTAATGACCTGAATATAAGGCATCGGGATGCCTCTCCTTCCCAACACTCTCCACAGTACCTCTCTTGGCACTCTATCATATGCCTTCTCCAAATCGATGAAGACCATGTGGAGATCCTTTTGTCTCTCCCTGTATTGCTCTATCGTCCGCCGTAAGAGATGAATGGCTTCCATTGTTGATCTCCCAGGTATGAACCCAAACTGGTTTTCGGTCACTTCCTTCTGTTGTAGTAGTCTCTTTTCTATGACTCTCTCCCACAACTTGAGGGTGTGACTCATCAATTTGATCCCCCGGTAATTGGCGCAGCTTTGGATATCGCCCTTATTCTTGTAGATTGGGACCGGTGTGCTCTTCCGCTATTCTTTCGGCATTTTGTTCCCCATCAAGATTTGGTTAAAGAGTTTTGCTAGCCAACTAATGCCCCTCTGTCCAAGGCATTTCCATGCCTCAATGGGTATCCCATCTGGACCAACTGCTCGTCCCCTACCCATATGTTTTATGGCTTCCTTGATCTCCTCTGGAGTAATTCGCTCACAATAGCATTCGTTCTGATCCTCCCCCGTAGTCTGGAGCTCCCCTAAATCTATCTCTGCGCTTCCCTGGTTGTTGAATAGATCGTGGAAGTAGGTTTTCCACCTAGCTCTAATTAGATGTCCTTCCACTGGCACCTGCCTATCCTCTCCTTTAATGCATTTTACTTGCCCCAAGTCCCTCGTCTTCCTCTCTCTTGCTCTGGCTATCTTGTATATATCCCTGGCTCCCTCCTTGGTATCTAGCCTCTTGTAAACTCCTCATATGCTCTTGATTTTGCCTCACTAACTGCTTTCTTCGGTTCTTTCTTGGCTTGCTGATATTGTCTTCACTTTTCCTCTTCTCTACTACGCTCCCACTCCTTAAACCGGTCTCGTTTCGCTTTAATCTTCTATTGGACTTCCTCACCCCACCACCATGACTCTCTGTGGGTAATTGTCCCACCTTTTAACTCTGCCAAAACTTCGCGTGCCAAACTCCAAATTTTCTGGGCCAATTCATTCCACATTTGGTTAATATCTCCCTCCTCGTCCCAATCGAGCTCTAAATCCGCTCTTTCCTTATAGGCTCTATATTTTTCTCCCTTCAAGTCTCTCCAACGGGTATGTCTCTACACGGGTTTCCTACTTCTTCTGACCCACTTTTTGACCTTTATATCCGCGCACACTACCCGATGTTGTTTAAATAGGTCCTCTCCTCATATGACCTTGCAGTCCCTGCATTGTCTTTGTGCCCTCTTCCTTAGTAGTATGTAATCAATCTAAGTCCTCGCCTCTCCGCTTTGATACATGATGAGATGCTCGTCACGCTTTTTGAAAAAGGTGTTGGCAATTGTGAGCTCATAAATGACCGCGAAGTCCAGGAGGGATTTCCCCTCTGCATTCCTAGTTCCAAATTCGAATCCTCCATGATGTGTCGCGTATCCATCCTCTTTCTCGCCAACATGCCCATTGAAGTCCCCACCAATCACCACTTGTTCATCTTGTGGTATGATTTGCATCGTTCTGTCTAAGTCCTCCTAAAATGCGGCCTTCTCGTTCTCTGGTAGTCCAGTCTGTGGTGCATAGGCACTGATAACGTTCATTATCTCCCCATCTACGATCATCTTGATGCCTATGATCCTATCCCCAGACCTTGACACTTCGACTACTTTATCCTTAAGACTGTTATCGACTATAATGCCAACACCATTCCTCCCTCTGGTTTTACCTGAGTACCACAATTTATGTCCTAGCATCTTCCTTGCCTTCGAGCCCACCCGGAGTGTAACTTATATCATCTATTACAATTAGCATGGCAGTCGGACCCTCATCTACAAAGGCTCATTCAGCAGATACAGATCAACCCTCAAAGCCATCCTCGATACACTTGGCAGCATGATCAACTGAAGAGAAAGGGGAGGTTGGACAAGATGTTGAGCCGAGGAAAAAAATTATGCAGTGGCTTCATGAATCACCTAGTGGAGGCCATTCTGGGAGAGAACCCGCCCTAAGAACAATCAAATATCTCTTCTTTTGGAAGGGAATGAGTAAGACAGTAAGGGAATATATCAGGCAATGTGTGGTCTGCCAAGCCTGCAAGTACGATAATCAAGCCTATCATGGTCTAATCCAGCCCTTACCTATACCTCAGACAGTATGGACAGATGTGTCCATGGACTTTATCGAAGGACTTCCAAGGTCCTTTGGTAAGGATGTGATTTTTGTGGTTGTTGATAGGCTCAGCAAGGCAGCACATTTCATAGCTTTAACTCATCCTTATTCTGCCTTGGGAGTGGCTCAGGCATACATGGATAATGTGTACAAACTCCATGGACTTCCAAGCACAATAGTTAGTGATCGAGACTCAGTCTTCCAGAGTGATTTTTGGCAGGCATTATTCTCCATACAGGGGGTTGATCTACATTTATCTACTACTTACCACCCTCAAACTGATGGCCAAACTGAGGTGGTCAACATAGGGCTTGAGACATACTTGCGATGTATGTGTAGTTCTCATCCTTCTCACTAGGTTAGATGGCTCCCATTAGCTGAATGGTGGTACAACACCACTTGGAACACATCTATCCAAATGACTCCCTATGAAGTGGTTTATGGACAACCTCCACCACTACACATACCCTATCTACCGGGAGAGAGTGAGGTAGAGGCTGTGGACAGAAGCCTGCAGAAAAGGGAGGAGATGATCAACACCATCAATTTTCATCTGAAGCGAGCTCAGAATAGGATGGTCCAGATTGCGAATAGGAGGAGATCTAACAGAAGCTTCAATTTGGGTGACTGGGTTTACTTGAAGCTCTTACCTTACAAGCAGATCACAATTGCTTATCGCAGCAATCACAAGCTTGCACCAAAGTACTATGGGCCATTTCAGGTGGTTGGAATCATTGGCAAGGTTGCTTACATGTTAGCTTTACCAGCAGCAGCAAGGATCCATGATGATAAAAAATAGAAAGAAACAGGATGAAGAACTGGATATCGAGTCAATGATAAGAACCTCTCTACTACCCATCCTGTATATTGTCCTTTTCATTGTGTTTCATGTGTCCCAACTGAAATTACATCATGGGCCACTGCCAAGGCAACCTATTGCTATACCTCATGATTGGGAAGAGTTACCAAGGAAGCAACCAGAAGTGATCCTGGACAGAAGAATGGTGAGGAGAGGGCATCGTGCAGCTACTAAGGTTCTTGTTAAATGGCTGGGACTACCAAGGGAAGAAGCTACATGGGAATTCTTGCATAAGTTGCAACTCAAATTTCCAAATTTCCACCCTTGAGGTCAAGGGTGCTCTTGAGGAGGAGGGTGATGATACATGCTAGAAAGTTATTAGGCACTTTTAATTAATTAAATACATAAGACAGCTTATTTTACACCTCAGCACACAAATTACCTTTACTTATTCTTTCTTTTATATTCTCTGACAAGTTAGTTACAAGGGAAGGAGGTCTGCTGGCGTGAGCTTCCCATATCAACACACATATATATAGTGTTTTGATCATCATGAATGAAAATACCCATTTCTCTCTTATTCTTGTGATTCCGCTTCTCTCTTTCTCTTCTCTATTCTAATTCCGAGCTAAATCAAGTTGAATTTTGTCTTAAATTCATACCAACAATTTTGAGCTGCATCAGTTACACCGTGAAGGGGTAAGGCTGCATACATCCACTCCCCCCCGGCGGTCCAGACCCTGCTTAAGTGGGAGCGTTTGAGGCACTGGGTCTTCTGTTGTTATATTATAATACAGTTAGAATTCGCTATTATTTTGATTAGCTTAAAAATAAATTGAAAGGACTAATTGTCAGGAAGGGATTATCTAGTAATACTAAAGTAATTGAAGTATGTATATATGTAGTAGTATTAGTAGTAGTAGTAATAATAATAATAATAAAAGAAAAAATTTGAGAAAAAGAAAAGGAAAACGAAAAGGAAAAGTAAAGAAAAAAAAGGTATAAAAGAAACCCCAAAACCCAAGCAAAACCCTCGTCTCTCTCACGTCTCTCCCATTTCTCCCTCGCGTCTCTCTCTTTTCTCTTGTCAAAATCCTCAACTTCAATTCTGCTCTTGATAGGCTTCAAAGCTAATTCACAATAGGAGTCCGATTTCTGGATTAAAAGATAGTGAATGTAAGTATACCATTTTCGCTACTTGTTTGTCAAATATGAAATTTGTTTTATATGATTTGATGTGTGAAACTTATATTTTGAACGATTTATTAGTTTGCTAAAGTAGGTTTGGACATATGTGTTTGATTGATTGTGTGATTTCTACTTTATGATTTGAATTATATTGATTTATACGTTGATTTGACGTCGAAATATGTGAATTTTTGAAGAATTTGTACTTGAGATTATGAGAAAGAAATTCTTGTGAATTGTTATTTGAATTGAAAGGTTTTATGGGAAGAGCTCATAGATAACCTCGTGACCCTGAGGGGTCTAGCGACGAAAGAATATGAAAAATGTGAAAGTTGATCTGGACCATGTCGTGGGAATAATATTAGCACATAGTCTCCGATTTGTCTGTCAGTTACGTTGACCCTAATGGGTCTATCGACTTAGAATCGATCCGAATGTGAAAAATTTGAATGTCGATCTGTGACCCTATTGCAGAAATAATACCGGCTATAGTTTCCGATTGATTTGTGCTTCTTGTAACTTGAAACTTTGAAGATAAATTCCATTTAAAATAATATGCTTGATACGAATAGGGTGTGTGGTGTACTTATTGAGCGTGTTGTTTGCTCACCCAATTCCTTTACTTTCCACATTAGTACCTCATGGAAAATTCTTAAACGACGAGGAAGATAGAGCGGCTTCTTATTTCGAGAATTAGTTTAATTTTCGTAGTTTATGTATTAAATATTTCTGTAGTGGGATACTATGGACTATTTGAGATATTGTAATTTTTGGTAATTGTACTATTGATTTTAAATTGTTAGTTTGGATGTTGTTGGGATTCGATCTATTATACACTATTGGAACTTTTATGAAAATTAAGGAATTATAAATTGGAAGTTTCCGCGCTTTATACTATGATGAGGGGATTGATGATAGTGCAGCTGTGTAGCGCCTTTTTGTGATTTAAGCATATTTGGTATAATGTTTGGGGGCGTTACAGTATCGCTCCCCAAAGACACACGGAACTGTAAAGGCCCCGGGATCTCTAAAATTGGGCGGGACGCCAGTTGCCTGAATGCTATTCATCTTCTCGGTGAGTCTGACCTTCTCTGGAGTGTGCATCTGGATGCCCTTCTTTTTTGTGCAAAGGTCCTTGAGGAACTTGGTGTACATAAGAATGTGCTTAATGGCGTCAATCAACTGTAGTTTAATTTTCACATCCTTAAGCACATCTATGAGCTCAACCCTCTTTTGGTCATCCTTTTTCTTTAGTCTTATAAGGACTGAAGGGAAAGGGATAGTGGGTTCATAAACCCTCTCTTGTGATCCCTCCATGTCAGCAGTGGGGAAGGGATCCATTCTCTCCTTCTCAACCTCGACCTCGATATCCCTAAGGTCCCCCTCTCCAGACACAAACACAACCTTAACTTGTTTGTGAGTAAGCAATTAGGTTAGAACTAGTAAACTCTATAGAACTGTGAGAGGTTGGGAGGGTAATCTCCCTTCCTTTCACCTATGAAGTGTTAGTGCCAGTTGTCTTATATGGTCCTCTAATTTAGCAATAGACTTGTAGTATCTTCTATGAATCGGAGCATACGCTCCTCAAATTGTGAAGAATATCCTGAAGGTGGGGAAGGGGGGGTTAACATCCAAAATAAGGTGGTTGGGTTGAGAATTATACCTCTACCCTCCCGAAAAGGTGGGAGGGTGTGTTACCTACAAAACTAGGATTATGTTGTCTCATGGGTTGACCTTGAGTGGCGCTCTGCTTCCACGAGATGTTCGAATGATTGCATCACCCGGGATTGTAGGTGTTGGAGAAGGGGCTGTCATTTTTTGAATATCCTTGAGCTGCATGAACCTGTTCCTGCATGTATTTAGGAAATTGAGACGCATATAAACAATCAAGCACATAATGATCCTCACTGAACAAATGCCACACAAAGTAGTACCACGTGCACATTAGTAGGATTCACATGCAAGTTCATAATCTGATCCATCTTCCTACAAAGGGCGTCTAGTCTATGGTTAACATCATCGTTGGGTGCTACTTCGTGAACACCATGTGTGCTCCCTCTAAGCACCCTCGCACAAGAGGCTTGGTTGAGAGAGTGTTCGAGGAGGCGCTCAAATAGTGTCTATGCCTTGTCCTTATCTTGTTAGGTAAATGCTCCCCCACATAAAGCATTAACCATCTGCTTGTTAGTAGCCATAAGACCATCATAAAATATGCTGCATAGGAGCCCACTTGGGTGACAAATGGTGGGGACATTTTCTAAGGAGCTCCTTAAATCTGTCCCAAGTTTTGTAAAATTGCTCCTGATCTTGTTGTTCAAAACTATTGATTGCACACCTAACAACTATAGTTTGGACTTAGAATAAAACTTGATTAGGAATTTTTGTTGGAGGTCATTCCAAGTGGTGATTTCATTCCTCGGAAGGGTTGAAACCACCTTTTAGCCACATCTTTTAACGAAAACGGAAAAAAGGCGTAGTTTAACAGCATCAGTTGAGACACCTTGATAGTGGCATGTTTCACAAATTTCGATGAATGCATCAAGGCTCTCGTATGGGCCCTCAATCAGCTTTCCATAGAAAGTGGGAAGCATGTTAATGGTCCCCAGCTTGATTTCGAAGTTTGCGTTACACATGGCGGGTAACGCAACACCGGCAGGTGCGATGTATGTTTGGGGAGCAAAGTGGTTCCCAATCGTACGAGATGTAAAGTTGGCCATGGTAGGAAGTGGATTCAAACAAAATAAATAAACTCAAAACGAAATAAACAAAATGAAACAAAAAGAGCTCGTTAGTTATCTCCCTGTCAATGCTATGCTATTGATCATGGATAATCAGAGAAATACCTCATAAGGAAATTGATGAGCTTTCTGACTCAGTTTGCCTCCAGCAAATGAAATCCTGCAAAGTTAGCTAAGACGGGTGGATGGAGATATAATATTGTAACGGCATCAGCTAGGGATGGAATCAAATATAGGTCGTTACATAATGTAATGGTTGTTATACAATGGATGTTGAGCTACGGGTTCCATTGCAAGACCATTGCGACGTGTTTTATGTCACAGTTGCAATATATCGCAACACTACAGCTATGTTCGTGGATAGCAATTTGATTCTATAATCATATCAGTAACAAATCCTCATCTTACTCTTGTGAACTAATAATGCTTCCACTGTAGACAGTGGGTTCTTTCATTAGTTCCCGTCACGGTAGTCCTCTGTACTGAAACCATATATGCTAAGTGCATAGAGTATTTGTATTTGTTGTTTGGCTTCTTCCTTTGACCCTGAGAGAGGAAAACGAAAAACGAGCTTGATGAGGATGCTAAGTAGGATTATAAGAGAGTAGTTAAATTTGCTTTAAATTTCCGTTAGAACAGGGACGGGAAGGAATCAAATACAGATCGTTACATAATGTAATGGTTCTTACATAACAGATTTTGAGCTTGTCTTACGCGAATGACATCCATTTTGCTTATAGATTGTATTTTATTTATTAAAGCACATTTTAAAATTTGTTTATAGTTAAAAACTATCAAAGAGTACAAAAATTAATAACCAAATGACTTCACTTTGCAAACACAAAAGATCTTTATGACCTATTGCATAACGTCCACAAACTTCCTTGTGTGATCCTCCATCTACGGACCATGATTTCATTCCATGCGTGAGTATGCCACTAAAGAATGCTGTGAAGATAATCAAAACAATGTTAGCAGCTAAGCAACTTGAACAAACACTGCCATCAGGAAGACATTAGCAGTCAGTGCTACAATTGTCTTGAAGTTCCTTGACAAACCATAATGTATGCCTTGTCCCGAAATCATGGAGCTTGGTTCTGATGGGCAGGCTGTTTGAGGGGACAAACAAAGCAGCGGGTTACCAATGAACGCGCTACTACTAAACACAGCAAATTGACCAGTCAAAGGAATTCTCCCAGAAAAATTGTTGTAGGAAAGATCGAGCTTTGCTAAGCTGGTCAGCGATCCCAGTTCGTTGGGAATTTCTCCTATCAAGTGGTTCCTTGACAAGTTAAGTGTGCCCAAGTTTTTCAAGCTGCTGATCTCTTTTGGGATTCTTCCCCCGAGACTATTATTGCTGAAATCAACAGATGTAAGAGAAGAGCAGTTGCCTATTGAGCTCGGGATTTCACCAGTTAAGCTGTTCATGCTTAGATTGATCCTTGAGAATGATTTCAGGTTGAATACTTCCTTTGGAATAGCGCCAGAAAGCTTGTTCACATCTAGGGAGAGAGTCTCCAAGTTCACCAGATTCTCAATTCCTGGAGGGATACTTCCATGGATTGAATTGTTCGACAGTAGAAGATCGGTGAGCATGTTTCCGGATATTTCTGATGGAAGTCCACCTGTGAAATTGTTGTTATTGAGCTCTACTAAGTTTACAAAGGGCATTTTGAACATGCCACTTGGGATTGTTCCATTGAGCAGATTTTTCGAAAGTCTTATTCGCTTCAAGGATTTGCAGCTTCCAAGTTCTTCAGATATTGGCCCTGAAAAGGAATTATCCATCAATATTAGTGACTTTAGTTGGCCTCCTTTGCATAGTTGTTTTGGGATCGAGCCTCTGAGTTCATTACTAGTAACATCCAGTACTTGCAGCCTCCCGTTCATTCCGAGATTCTTGGGAAGTTCAGATGAAAATCTGTTATTCCACAGATTCAAAAACTCGAGATTAGGAAGCTCACTGAGAAAGGACGGGATCTTCCCACTCATGTTGTTTTCAAACAAATTGATTAGGGAGAGATTCTTCAGCCGATTGAAGCTCATTGGGATTGGTCCCGTCAGCATATTGATCGAAAGATCGATCTCTTTTAAGCCTGTTAGGCTTGAAAACTCGGGGGGAATACGGCCTTTTAGATTGTTCAATTGCAGAAAAAGGATCTCTAGTCTCTGTAACTTGCTCAAAGATGAAGGAATGGTGCCAGTAAGGTTGCAGCTAGCCATATCAAGAACGCGAAGCGATCTGAGTGATCCCCATTCAACAGGTATGCCTCCTTCATACTGATTGAAGTACCCGACCAGCAATTCTTTGAGACCGGATAGCTTAGATAAACTTGCAGGTAACATGCCGCCAAGGCTGTTGCCATTTACTCCCAAGTACTCCAAGCTCTGGATTTTGGAGTACTCTGATGGGATCTTGCCATTGAAATAGTTCCCTCCGAGGTTTAGGTGCTTTATCTCTCTTAGATTTACGAGCTCCACGGGAAGTAACCCAGAGAAGTTGTTGTTGAAGAGGTCCAAAACCTCGAGTTGAGTCATCTTGTTGATTACTTCTCCAGGGAAGCTGCCGTTAAAGCTATTGTTAGAGAGGTTAAGCATCTGCAAGGATGTCAGATTTGCCATTTCCATGGGAAGAGCACCAGTGAGATTGGTGGATGATAAAATGAGGTTTCTGAGATCGGTGAGCAACCCGATCTCAGGCGGGATTGAACCGAAAAGAGGGGTTGATGACACGTGGAGGGAAACCACTCGAAAATTGCTGTTGCACTCGATCCCAGAGAACGAGCAGTATGCAGTCGGAGACGCCGAGTGTTTCCAGTTGTTTAGAGCGGAACGCGAACCTGAACTGCCAATCAAGGCTGCCTTTAGCTTCATAAGTACTTGCAGTTGATCTATATGAGCATAGAAGCTGCAAGAAACAAGAAGAAATACCAAAGAAATAAGAAGAAGATTGACTGAAACTGCACCCATATCATGTATTTCTTTCTTTCAGAGATGAATAGATGGATATGCTGCAACCAGGTGGTCGTGCGAGAGTATAAATAGAGGGTGGAATATTATATATATATATAAACACACACAACAAAAAACTCAACGCATAAAAAGCTCCTGTCAAGGTAAGGTTGTTTTTGGTTTTTTTTTTTTTCTTTTTTTTTTTGGGGGGGGGGGGGGGTGAGACGTACTTAATCTTATCCCGATAGGGTACTATCCTGAAGGGAGGTTATTTCCAAAGGGTTTCCATGTTTGCTATTGTTGCTGTTGTATTGTTGTTTACATGTTTAGTATTGCTTTATATATAAACACTTCATAAGTAAGTTTAGTTGAATCTCACATTGGAGGTGTGATTTTAGAGATCAATATATAAGTATAGTGAATTATTCCACCTAGTGTTAATTGATTTTAGGATAGAACCTTATTTGAGCTCATACATGGACTTTATGTATGCCATATATGTATGTATTCCCCTTTTGGTGAATAAAGCTTGGAGCTAGATGAGTTCCAGGAAGCATATATTGGTCTCTTATTCGTCTGTTTTTTTTTTTTTTTTTTTTTTTGCCCTTTTGAGTACAAAAAAGGGCCTGTCCCACTAGATTTTTGTGGGAGACAGAAAGTACTTTTTCTATACATGATACCACTTTACAGGGGAGTACTGTGTACATCTCACCATCTTAGACCCTGCTTCGGTGGGAGCTTCTTTGACGCACTGGTTGCTTGTTGTTGGTCGAATATGTATTAAAGCATAATTGTGAAGTAGTAAAAAAATGCAGAAGCATGAGAATTAAAATGCTGCATAGGATACCAGTAAGTTATCTAGAATGCAGTGAAAGGAGGGGGAAAATGATGCATCTATTCCTGCATTCACTGACAAATCATTGAAGCACTACCATGAAGAATCTAACTTTTCCATCACAATATAAATATTATATCATTAGAAAGTTAATTATTATTGTTAGAGTAATAATGTAACTTACAATTAATAAAAGCTATAAAATTGCTTTAAAATATACAATTTTGCTCTAACAATTATAATTTTACGCTGGCAATAATATTACCGTATACTTATTCATGTTTTTAAGTTAAAGTGAGGGGAATCTTATTATATATTTAGAAAATATTACATTTGTTATAAAATTAAGAAATTTGAACAACAATGAGAGAATATGTAGAGATGACAGATGTTCTTTTCTCTATTGTTGTGAGTCAATACATGGGGAAGAATCAGGTCAAAATGCTCGATGGCATGATGGTTACCTACAAAATATTATAATATTTACCAGAGAAACTTAGTGAGACGAACTCGCAGCAAGGGGAAAAGAGTACATTTTTTTTCAATAATTTGCGCTGAAGTCGCAAAATTAAATAGGCAACTCGAACAAACAAGACCTAAGAGAATTCGAATAAGCTCGAGATATAGAAACTCAAAATAGAAGACACCTAAGAAAACAGGAAAGTAAGGCAAAAAGAGTACATATTCCCACCTGTTTGTTTTTGTGTTACGTTTTTATCCTATTTTTGGTTTTGTCTTGACTTCTTTTGTATTTGCTCCTTGATTCCTGCTTTTATGTAGGTTGACTGTGGCTTCTTGTGTATGAGTTTCCGTTTTGTAATGCGACCGTGTCGCTAATTATTGAAAAAATAGTATAAGAATTTCCCCTCAAAATTTTATAATTATATCACATTATTAATCCAACACAACATAATGTTATGAACATGCTCCTGGGAATTGTAGTTGTCAAAACCTCAGTAAACAAAGATGCTATGTTATCGCTTAGTCCTATCTTATGAACACCAATGAAGGTGCAAACACAAATTTTGTCTACTATACTTTTGGCGTGGTTTAGATTCACCTGTTATCATAGTGATTATTATTCTATGAGGACTTATATTCAAGAAGATATGTTTGGACTTTGCGATTGATATATGAGATTTTGCTACTCTTATTGAGTACTGATGAAAACATTGTTCAAACAAATCTTTGAAATTTTACAAAATCCTTACAACCGGGTATCCAAAAGATCTCAGGTGTTGAGGTTGTGTAATCACTTTCCTTAAGGTTTATTTCGGTATACGAAATATCCTTGGGGATACAACAACAACCAAATATGAAGTAAGGTGTGTAAAGGGAGAGACTGAGTGAGATGAAGAGAGATTGAAGTTTTGTTTTACAAGAACACAACACTTGCACACAAAGATTCAACTTTTGGCTTTGATTCTTTCTTGCAAACTTTTTCTCTCTCAATTAAGTGTCCAAAAGCATGTCTAAATTTGGGGGAATTCATGTCTATATAAGCTTTAAGACTTCCCAAAAATATTGCAAAAATAACATCCAAAAACTGGGCAAAAATTGCACAAATAACAGTCAAAACTGTCTTGTGTGTTGAAGCTGTGTGTGGACACACACTTCAACACCACCTTACTTTAAGCCTGTGTGTCGACACACAGAGCCTTTTCTTCACTTCTGTAAAGCCTGTGTGTCGACACACGAGCCATGTGTGTCGACACACAGCTGTCTTTCCTTGGTTTTGTTAGATTGTGTGTCGACATACATGGCCCATGTGTTGACACACATCACTTACAAGCCTTAAACAATTAGAACATGTAATGGGACAATCTTAAACACATTTATACACATATTAAACAAACATTTAACATATCATTCTTTACATATTTTGAAACTATATCAATAAACATGACTCAATTAATTTGCAACACTCTTTGAGTGAAGAATTCTTTGGATTTCGGATTCACATTGGTTACTGTGAGGATCAAGGTGAAATACAAACGAGGCGTTGTAACCGATCTCACGAGATTTTACAACTTGTGTTTGATGTTGCCCTTAAAAAAAAAAAAAAAAAAAAATCCGACTCAATCAAATTATGAGTAATGAATGAAAAATTCACAAGATTTTTAAGCCCATTCTCTCAATATTGTTGTTGTTGGACTCCATTTGAAGTGTGAAACATTGAGTATGTTTTTCGAAAATGTTATGATTACTAATTTTCTCTCCATATAATTTAATTGAGAGCTAATTTTAAACACTAATTATACTCATTATATTGATGTGAAATTTTGTAGTCGCAAGTGAATTCAATCATAACGAGCTTTAAAAAGAATGACTTTTTCATATCGTTCCAAAAAAACAAAAGGATATTTAATGGTAAAATATTTATTCTTAATTTTTCATATAAGTGGTGTTGCAGAAAGATTAGTTTTTGCACCTTCATATATGTAAAAAGTAGTATACTAATTACTACCTATACGCCTATTTTTAAGTACACAATATATTTTTAATAGAGGAGAGAATGCTGTTTTTCATTTGTATCCCAAAACAGCAATGGTGGCGCTATTTATGGAGATTTATGTCTCTTGGTAAGCGACACATATTCCATACTTCTCCTTAAACAAGGGACATTATCCTTTGAAGATCACCAAAATAATTTCAAAAAATCCACAAAAAAATCGTACAAGGTAAAAGCCATAACTACCCTGTGTGTTGAACTGTGTGTCAACACACAGATCCAATCCCTGGGTTCTGTAACACTATGTGTTGAAACTCAACTTCCCGAGTGTGTTTCTGCAATATATGACCAAATACATCATATACACAACTGAAATACTTTATTAAGCACTTTATTTTGAAAATACATATTCCCCCACCATTTTCAAAATTCATACATTCTCATACACAATTTATAATAAATCGATATAAAGGAAGTCTTTATGTATAAATGAGAGTGTTTTCCGATTAAAACCCTCACTTAGCAAAGATATGTCATAATTAATTGGAGTGGAATGATAGACTATGTTTTGAACCATGCGAGTTCATTTGACTAACAATACATGTCTTCACACATAAGACTTACTCCCTACAACACACCTCATCTTCAACTGACACATTTCAGGTCTTTTGTATAGCAGAGTCAAACCCATGTCATTAAAACATTCATTGAAGCGGCCCAACTTCACACTCATTTAGGTAGACTCCATTGATCATGTTTATGCTCAACCTCCTTTTCCCTTTGTCGCAGGTTACTAAGCACCACCCGGGATGGAATTTTACTTTTAGTGCTTGCAATCACGCGGATGATGGAACTCTCTCATTGAACGCAAGACCTGGCATTATACCAGGCGTTGGGTTGAGGGCCTATCATGGGTGACTAAGATTGACGGGTTTAACCCATCCCTTTACTTATTCATTACCAAGTCTCTAGCAAGGCTTGTCAATAAGGGATCCGCTAGATTCTGACATGCGTTTGCAAAGTCCATAGTGATCACTTAATTTTTCACGAATAATTTCTCATAACTATGTCTCACACTAGTGTGTCCGGACTTTCAATTATACACCTCACTCTTATGCATTTGAAAACATAACCTTAATATCACAATGGATATAAATAGGCAATATTGGCTTAGGCGATAAAGGAATTTTATAAAAAAGATCCTTTAATCATTTTGTCTCTTTACTAGCAAAGCACAGAGCAATGAAATCTACAATCATGGTGAAACTAATATATGTATGTTTCTTGAAACCTTGAGAGACAATATGATACCATGTAAGAATACCCATTCACTTGTAGAAGCGTAGTCCTTATCGGAGATACAACTGGCATTCGATTGTTGTTTTAAAGTAGAAGAATACTCATTAAAAGTAATACCGTAATCTATGGTTATTTCAGTACTTTATGTACCACATGCCATTAAATATTTCTTGAATTATTAATATATCCACTTAGTTTTCCAACAATAAAAGCTATATTGGGCCTTTTCATACTTCAATTGTACTACTGGAGTACCTTCATTTGATACTAAATACACATACCAAATATCAACTTGTAATCGAAATACAAATACATTAAGACTCCCTTATCACTACCAAACTTGTTATATATGTATTTATGAGATTCATTTATTGCCTTTTCCAAAAGCAGCATCCTAAGATTTCATAGCCTCGTCATAAAATCAAATTTATAATACAACATGGAACTTGACATTTCATATTGTCTAGTTCATACTACCAAAAATTGATAAAAATCCCCGAAATATTTTTTTTTTCTTTGCCCTTTTATTGTTTCTAAGTTCTAGAGTCTTTTCAGTGATTTCTTCGCTTACGGCATGATTTTCATTCTATGACAAAGAATTGTCATTTTCCATCGAAATTCAATCTTTTGATCTAGGAAAAATTATTTCATCTTCATATATTGTACTTTACATTATCAAAACGCATCATCATTTCATCAATACCAATGAATGATTCAAAATTACTTTTGCATACTCATCCATATCCACATTCATGAACTTTAATTTACCCACAATTAAGTCATATGAATCTCATGCCATTTATAAGCATCAGACCTTATGGGTAACATATGATTTATCATAATTTAGTATTCAGATACTCTTAAAAATTGCCATTTTAATGACTACTAGCATCATAATATGTGAATATCAAATCACATAATAGTCTTATTTTCCAAGCAATAATTAATCTATATTTCACTCAATTTGAATATCTTAATATTAGTGGCATAATACAACAACAACAACAACAGTTTCAGTGCCACAAGGGCTTTCACATAAGTAGGGTTTGGAGGTGGATGTATGCAGCCTTCCCCCTTTAGAGTGCTACCCTGAAGAGAGGCTGTTTCCGAGGACCCCCAACCTGAAGAGCGCGTCATCATGTAATCTTAAAGCCTGAAAGCATGAAAACAACTTAGTATTAGATCAATACATAACACAAGCCAAGTGTATGAAGCAAAACTCAAAGGAAAACACGAAGGAAGGTAACTGCAGACAAATATTTGGCAAGTACTCCTGCACTCCAGCACACCAATACACAAATAGATGCTTCAAGACGTGTTTGCCAAAGAGGAAGTCAAGACACCTAGAGTCACAAGTAGTCAAAGATGCTCCACTCTAAGCCTCTATATCGGTTACCCCTATGCTAGCCCTCCACCCATAATATTAAGGATCAATATAAAATATAAAATAATCATAAAATTTTTCCTTTTCATGATCCAATATACATATGATGTAATATTATTGTATCAACATTAAATATCACATAATTTTTATATTTCATGATCCATAATTTTTAATTCACTCAAATTCACACAACTTTTGTGTTTACCAAGTAAACATATAACATTCATGCATACATGCATTAACTGCCATAATTACATTAACATCCATTTATGGTTTATGGTGTAGGTTCCTGTCTCCTTAGAACTGGACCTTACTTGAAAAACCGGATACCTATGAACTTTGTATTCATATCAGGTTCTAAATCCCGATCCCATTATGGATAATTTCATTTTACCTAAAGATTTGTGTTAAGAGTATGCATACAATTCATATTTAATCAATCTTTCGCAATTTCTCATTATGCGGCCATTAAATGACATGGCGCATTTTTAATCTCTCACCTTACATACATTATCATTATGTAAGGTAATTTTGTGAATGTATATAGCACAACGGCAATGGTTTCATCATCATTGCTTTCATAATAATGAAAATACATGCATTAAATGCATAACCATGATAATACTCATGCTAATACATAAATTATCTTTTATAAAATGAACATGCATGTATTAATTACATTAATCGTACGTGCATTAATCTTGTAACTCTATCAACATATGTACATGTTTATACTCAAATTCTTTTCCATAAGTATGAACATAAATGGATATACTACCCATTAGATCACTACAAGGATGTATTATTAACTGCGTGCATGTATTAATTGTCGTGTCAAAATTACAGTGTATTCACATAAGCAAATATTTATGAGTATCAAAGAGACAATTACATTATAAAGTGAATATTCACTTCTCAACAATGAAAATCAAAATTTTGATTATCATTATTATACCTTATATTTCTTCACTCAATTACATATTTGTATTATAAATCTAAACTATGAATATGTATATTTTCATATTCCATGAAAAATCCATTGTTCCTTTTAACGCGTAAATGATACGAGTCAAAATAAAATCGGGGCTATTAATACATATATTCCCGGATCTAATCCAGAGCCCGCCTTTTTTTGATTATCATTATTTACCTTTTATTTTTCTTCCCTACTCAACAATGAAAATCAAATTTTTGATTATCATATATGTGCATAGATATCATAGTATTTCATTCACTAAATACCCCACAATTAACAATTTTTGAAGCGATTATTTATCACTTTATTTTAGTTTTAAAAATTTTTCCTTTTGTTAAGTTAACATGATTCAATTCTCATAAAAATTCATTGAATAAAGGCATTTGACAAAAAATTTATAATACAAACTATCAAAACAATGTCTACATGGAAAATCGTGAGTTCTTAACTTTGATATTGATACTACATCTGTATTCAATTAGATGCATAAACAACAATGTACAAAACACAATTCTCATGCATCTTTTGACTTCCATGATTTCCACATATATATGAATTGAATGACATACCTTGATCTATAGCAATCCCTCTCTTATTCACTTTCTTCAAACTCACAAAATTAGCCATCAAATCATGCCAAGAGAAGAAATCATTTCGTAAGCGAAATTAAAACTTAAGATTGTTAGAACAATAAGGTAAATCACACGAAAACAGTTAGGGTAATATAAGATAGTTATGAATTTCAATCACAAATTCCAAGGTGTATAGCGAACCACTTTCCTTAAGACTTACTTTATCAATACTGAAATAGCCTCAAGGATACAATGAAACCCAAAACAAAGTGAGAAAAAAAATTTATAGATGCTAGTATTCAAATGTCAAAATTTATCAAAATTTTAGAAATTTCGGCAGCATTTTTTTTTTAACATTTTGGTGAAAGGTTGTTCCAGCTGTAAAAAAAATTCTTTTATAATTTTAAAAAAAGTAAAATGATCAAAATGGCCTTGCTTATAGGTGGCAATGGCATGCTGACTGGGCATATTATTTTGGTGATTTTTAATTTTCGTGTGCTATTTTGATAATTTTTAATTTTCGCATGCTATTTTGAAAATAAAAATATCAAAATATGCTATTTTGAAAAATTATCCTAATTTAAAGGCTTGCACAATCAGTGACAATTTATTTTTAGCTTCAATGGGTCAAATATGATTATCATCTTATGATAATAATTGATTACCATTTAATAAAACTTAATTCCACTAAATAAGTTTTACTGCACTCTAAAAATAAATATATTTACTCGTTAAATTTTTCAGTAATAGTTACTCACAATTGACCCTTCTAATAAATGTCCATGAGAAAAATAATTTAAACTACTATTCTAGTTCTTTCTCATTTTTCCATCTTAGTTCCCAATTCGGTCTTTTTGAATAATTTACTAATATAGATAAATATTTCCATATCAATTCCAGATGTGCAACGTAAGAAATGCTCTAACCAAAGTTTCAGGAATCAGTTTGAATACTCGTGAATTAACTAAGGGGACATTTTACATGGTAGATTCTTAGTAAAATATCCGTTCCGCCACATTTAGCGCATGAAAGCAATTAATATTCTATGCAAAAGTTCGAACTATTTCTCAATTAAGAGTCATTATTTAAAAAAAAATATTAGTCGCCCATTTCTGATAGTAGTACAGAGACGAGCAAATTATGTGATCCTGTTCAGTGTAACAATCTCATTGTAATACATTAACACAACATCCTGGATCGCTATCTATGTAACCAAGACAAGGGACTTCGTCCATCTCATGATACGTGCTTTGAGCTAGAACAACAGCACATGTATAACGACTCGTAAATTAAATAAATGATAATGATAAACAACTTTTATTCACTAATAAAATGTTTAGATAAATTAGGTTCCCTAGAACACTAGGTCTAACACTTGCATTGTGATAGAAATAATTTCTCAGAACAAATTCAAAAAGGAAAGGCAGATATAGCAAGCCACAAAAGAAGTCATAGAAGACATAATATTAGTCAAACTTGTTAGTAGCGTTAGAAATATGGACCACACAATTATTTAGTAAAAGAGAAACAAAGTAATGATTGTAGGGATAACAAAAGGATTTGCATACGAAAGAGAGTTCAATCCGAAAAATAAATTAAGACACACAACAAAAATAAAAGTAGGTTGAGTTGCCTCCCAAAAGCGCTAAGTTTCACGTCTTCAACCAGATACAGTGTAGAGCGCAATGTCAACCAAAATCTAAGGTAATGTCTACCATGGAAATCTGGCTAAGCTTGTAGGGACAATCCCCAAACCCAATAGCGTTTCTAGATCTGTGACTATCAAGGAGAAGAACATGGTCAGCATCGGGGTCTCAAATCTCTAACCTACCAAGCTTAGGCGATGATGCACAATTATCGACACAGACAGGGATATTACTCCAATCTGCATTTTTAATAGAATCGGGTGCACCCAATTCTACCAAAGGGTCAATACCATCAACCCCATAGCGCTCTAGCTTGTCCTCTATCTCAGGGTGTCGAACAATATTTGAGACCTTTAATTTTCCCTTGAAGTTTCCAAAAAAAACCTCCAACACTCTCGTCCTACAGTGAATCATAGCGTTGGCCGTTGCTAGGAACGATCGACCTAGAATAATAAGAGTATTATTCTTCTACCTAGGAATAAAGTCCATATCTAAGACAATAAAATGAACAGAGAAGACAAACTTGTCAAGCTTGACAAGTACATCCTCCGCTACCCCATGAGGTACACGCTCTGTCCCATCAGCCAACTGAAGTGTAACACTGGTTAGCTTAAGGTTTTCTACACTTGATTCCTGAAAAATTGAGTAAGGGATGAGGTTTACACCCTTTCCTAGGTCTAAAAGGGCTTGACTAATGTATCGCTCCCCGATGACACACGAGACCGTAAGGGCCCCGAGATCTCTAAACTTGGGCGGGATGCCGTTCTCCAGAATGCTACTCACCTTCTTGGTGAGTTTGACATTCTTTGGAGTGTGCGCCTGGGTGCACTTTTTTTTTTTTTTTGTGTAAAGGTCCTTTAGGAACTTAGTGCATAAGAATGTGCTTAAAGGCATCGATCAACGATAAGTTGATTTTCACATCCTTAAGCACATCTATGAGCTCAGCCCTCTTTCAGTCCTCCTTTTCCTTTGGTCTTATAAGGGCGGAAGGGAAAGGGACAGCAGGTTAATAAACCCTCTCTCGTGATTCCTCCCTATCAGCAGTGGAGGAGGGATTCGTGCTCTCCTTCTCAACCTCGACCTCCATGTCCGTAAGGTACCTCTGTACAGACACTAACACAGCCTTTGCTTGCTTGTGAGTGAGCAATTTAGGGTTAGCACTAGTTAACCCTAAAGAATTGTGAGAGATTGAAAGGGTAATCTCCCTTCCTCTCGCCTATGAAGTGCTAGGGTCAATTGTCCTATCTAGTCCTCTAATTTAGCAATAGACTTGAAACCGGACCAGTCATGTAGTATCCTCTTTGAATCAAAGCATACGCTCCTCAAACTGTGAAGAATATCCTAGAGGTGGGGAAGGGAGGTTAACATGCAAAATAAGATGGTTGGGTTGAGACTTATATCTCCGCCCTCCCAAAAAGATGGGAGGGTGTGCGTTACCTACAAAACTAGGATTATGTTGTTTCATGGGTTGATCCTGATTGGCGTTCTACTTCCACGAGAAGTTTGGATGATTGCACCACCCGGGATCATAGGTGTTGGAGAATGGGTCGTCATTTTTCGAATATCCTTGAGCTCCATGAACTTGTTCCTGCACGCATTTGGGAAATTGAGATGCATATAAACAGTCAAGCACAAAATGGCGCTCACCCCAACAAATGCCACACAGAGTAGTACCACGCTCACATTAGTAGGATTTGCATAGAAGTTCATAATATGATCCTTCTTCTTACGAAGGGCGTCCAGTCTAAGGTTAATGTCATCATTGGGTGCTACTGTGTAGACACCACATGTGCTCCCTCTAATCACCCTCGCAGAAGAGGCTTGATCGAGAGAGTGTTTGCTAAGGTGCTCAAATAGCATCCACGCCTCGTCCTTATCTTGTTGGTTAAACGCTCCTCCGCATAAAGCGTTAACCATCTGCTTGTTAGAAGCTGTAAGACCATCATAAAAAATGTTGCACAAGAGCCCACTTCAGTGACCATGTGGTGGGGACAGCTTCTAAGGAGCTCCTTATATTTATCCCAACTTTCGTAAAATTGCTTCTGATCTTGTTATTTAAAACTATCGATTGCACGTCTAACAACCATACTTCTGGCCTTAAAATAAAACTTGATCAGGAACTTTTATTGGAGGTCATTCCAAGTGGTGGTTTCATTCTTCGGAAGGGATTGAAACCACCTTTAACTACGTCTTTTAATAAAAACGGAAAAAAGGCGTAGTCTAACAGCATCAGTCGAGACACCTTGATAGTGGCATGTTTCACAAATTTCAATGAATGCATCAAGGCCCTCGTATGGGCTCTCAATCAACTTTCCATAGAAAGTGGGAAGCATGTTGATGGTCCCCGACTTTATTTCGAAGTTTGCGTTACCCATGACGGGTAACTCTGCTCCGGCGGGTGTGACATATGTTTGGGGAATAAAGTGGTTCCCAATCGTACGAGGTGCAAAATTGGCCATGGTAGGACATGGATTCAAGCAAAATAGTAAACTCAAAACGAAATAAACAAAGAAACAAAAAGAGCTCATTAACTGTCTCACTGGCTATGTTATGCTATTGATCAAGGATGATTAGGAAAATACCTCGTAAGGAAATTGATGAGCTTTCTGATTTAGTTCGCCTCCAGCAAACGAAATCCTACAAAGTAGTTGAGATGGGTGGATGGAGATATAATATTGTAACGGAGTCAGCTAGGAATGGAATCAAATATAGGTTGTCACATAATGTGATGGTGGTTATATGACGGATGTTGAGCTGCAGGTTCCAATGCAAGACCATTGCGACGTGTTTTATGTCACAAATGCAACATATCGCAATACTAAAGCTATGTTTGTGGACAACAATTTGATTATATAATCACACCAGCAGCGAATCCTCATCTTACTCTTGTGAACTAATAATGCTTCCACTATAGACAGTGGGTTCTTTCATTACTTCCCGTCACAGTAGTCCTCTGTACTAAAACCGTATATACCGAATGCATAGAGTATTTGTATTTGTTGTTTAGCTTCTTCCTTTAACCTTGAGAGAGGAAAACGAAAAACAAGCTTGATGAGGATGCTAAGTAGGACTATAGGAGAGTAGTTAAATTTGTTTTAAATTTCCATTAGAATAGGGATGGGAAGGAATCAAATACAGACCGTTACATAATGTAAGTGTCTCACATAACAGATTTTGAGCTTGTCTTACGCGAATGACATCCATTTGCTTATAGATTGTATTTTATTTTAGGGTAAATTACAAAAAAAAACCCCTAACTTTTTTCTTCAATAACAGACCCCCCCCCCCCCCCCCCCCCCCCCCCCCCCCCCCCCCCCCCCCCCCCAAAAAAAAAAAACCACTCATTAAGCCTTCTCACTTTTAAAAATTTATCACTTTGCCTTCAAACTACTTTTTTTTGACCATTTTGCCCCTTTTTGTTTATCTTGGTTATGGACGAACTCACAAGGCGCATCCAAGGGAATGTGCCGTGGTGCATGCTTTTCGCCGATGATATAATCCTGGTGGAGGAAACTAGGGAGGAGGTGAATGAAAAACTTGAACTGTGGAGGTTGGCCTTAGAATTGAAAGGTTTAAGACTCAGTAGATCTAAGACCGAGTTTATGGAACTCAAGTTCTGCACGTCTACCACGCCAAGCACAGAAGGCCTTAAGATTGGATCAGAGTGCATACCACAGAAAGCATGTTTTAAATACTTGGGATCCATGGTGCAACAAGACGGAGAAGTGGACGCAGATGTCAACAATAGGATTAAAGTGGGGTGGCATAAATGGAGGATGGCCTCCGCGGTACTGTGCGATAGGAAGTTCCCGTTAAAGTTAAAGGGCAAATACTACAAGACGATAGTGAGGCCGGCTATGTCCTACGGGGCAGGGTGCTGGCCAGTTAAGTGCCATCACACGCAGAAGTTGAAGGTGGCGGAGATGAGGATGTTAAGACGGATGTGTGAACACACAAGGAAGGACATGATCAGAAATGATGTTATAAGAAGTAAATTGGCCATTGCATCGATGGAGGATAAGTTGAGGGAGCAATGTTTGCGATGATTTGGGCATGTTAGAAGGAGACCCACTGATGCCGCTGTCAGGAGATGCGAACAACTCCATATTGTAGATGGGAAAAGAGGGAGAGGACGGCCAAAAAAGAGTTGGATGGAGACGATTTGACAGAATCTCACCTATCTTAACCTAAACGAAGAAATGACCTTAGATAGAGCTCAATGGAGGATTAGTACTGGCGCACCCGATATAGCGGTGTAGGAGCACCCAACACCTGTAGAACACGAGAGTGCCCGTTTGCTTGGTGCAAATATACAGTTATGGCATTGTTGGGTGGCTCAGTGCTCTAGTGGGGGATGGGAAGAGAGGAAGACGCTGGCCAAAGAAGAGTTGATTGAAGAACTCACTGATGCCCCAGTAAGGGGTTGTGAACAACCGCATATTATAGACGGGAAAAGAGGAGAGGCCGGCCAAATACAAAATAAAAAGAAAAATAGAATTGAGATAGTGGCATTTTGGCGGGACCTTGCCGATCCCAACCTAAATAAAGTGAAGGCCCTAGTTTAGAACTCAGTGCAAGTTTAGGATAGAGTAACAGATTTAGAGGTGTAGAAGCTTTGCGCACCTGTATCTGCTTGTACGCCTGATGAATATACACGATACGGGTTTAGTTGGTCAATTAGGCCCCAAGGATCTGGCACCTTGGGGTGTAGGGCTACAGGCTGCTGAGGCTCTCTGTACTTTCTGCACTCTCCCTACCTCTCTATCTCTCTCTCTTGCCCTCTCTCTCTCTCTCTCTCATTTTATACCTTCTCTCACTCTTTCTTCTGCTTTCTACTCTTTACACGCTCTACTACTTTATATGTTTGCGCTGGGTCGCATCTAGGAGCTCCCCACCTACATGCTTGTTTACTTCTACCTTTTGCCCTAATTGCTATGATCATAGGCTCCCATGTGTACATACATAATTACATGATTATATGCTTATCGGATTACTTCATTTCATTATATGCCTACATGCTTACATGCATACATGCCTGACTTAATTTCTATGCTTTACATGCTCGTCTTGCATGCCCTTCCTTCTTTCTTTCAAGCTCTTCATAACATACTAGGTTAGGGGTCCTCGGAAATAATCTCTCATCAGGGTCTCATCCTGATGGGATAAGGCTGCGTACATCCTACCCCGCCCACACCCTGTGCAAGCGGGAGCCCTTGTGGCACTGGGATTGTTGTTGTCCCTCAAAATAAAATAGTTAAGTATTTGATTTTATTTTAGGTAGGATTTTATATTTTGAGAAAAAATAAGAAATTTTTTTTATATTTTTAGAAAAAAAGAGTTTTCTATATTTATAAAAATTATTATTTTAATTAATTATATGTAGAAGTGACATTATAATATCAAAAAAAAAAATTATATTTTATCTTACAATATTTTTTTATGAAAATTTTAAATATATTTTTTATCTTCTGAACTTATAGTATCATTACTATACAACAACAACAACAACAACAACAACAAGAAGCTCAGTGCCTCCAAGGGCTCTCGCAAAGCAGGGTCTGGGGGGGTAGATGTACGCAGCCTTCCTCCTTCCGGGGCTTACCCTAAAGGGAGGCTGTTTCCGAGGACCCCCAACCTGAGAAGTTGTAACGTAGCATAAAGCATGGTGACCTGGTAGCAGGAGAGCAACAAACAAACACCAAGCAAGTCACATCGAGCAGAAATCAAATGACAAGTAGGCAAATAGCAACTCATGAGAGCCAGTACGCATCCAAGAGGATGACAAGAGCTAGCACTAATAAGCTAAACTACCCAACTCCAACTGGTTCATTTATTACCCCTATGCTAGCCCTCCATTGGGCCCTATCTAAGGCCATCTCTTCCCGAAGGTTTAGGTGGGTGAAGTCTTGTCGCATCATCTCCAACCATCTCTTCTTTGGCTTGCCTCTTCCTCTCCTACCTAGTGTAGTATGGGGCTGTTCGCATCTCCTAACTGGAGCGTTGACCGGTCTCCTTCTAACATGACCGAACCACCTCAGACGTTGGGAGCTGCCCCCAATTCGCCTCTTATGACGTCGTTTCTGATCCTATCCTTCCTTGTGTGTCTGCACATCCACCGCAGCATTCGCATTTCCGCCACCTTCATCTTCTGTGTATGCTGTTATTTCATCGCCCTGCACTTCGCCCCATACGTCATGGCTGGCTTCACTACCGTCTTATAGTATCTTCCCTGTAGCTTCAAGGGGAACTTTCTATCACAAAGTACTGCGAAAGCCATCCTCCATTTATGTCATCCCGCTTTAATCCGGTTGTTGACATCCTCGTCAACTTCGCCGTTGTGCTGTATCATGGACCCTAAGTATCTGAAGCTCTCGTTCTTCGATATGGCCTCAGATTCAATCTTGACATCTACTCGACTAGGCATGGTGGAGGGATCGAACTTGAGTTCCATGTACTCGGTCTTGGCTCTGCTTAGTCGTAAACCCTTCGACTCTAGTACCCTTCTCCACAGTTCCAGCTTGTCATTTACCTCTTCCCACGACTCCCACACCAGCACTATGTTATCTGCAAAAAGCATGCACCGAGGTACACATCCCTAGATGAACCTAGTGAGCTCGTCCACAACCAGAATGAACAAATAGGGGCTCAAAGCAGACCCTTGGTGTACCCCTACTCTTATCAGGAAAGTGTCTATCTCCCCATCCAGTGTACGCATCATAGTCTGTGCCTCCTCATACATGTCTCTAATGGTTCGGATGTATGGCACGGGGATGCCTTTCCTGTCCAAAACTCTCCAAAGGACCTCCCTTGGCACTCTATCATATACCTTCTCTAAATCAATGAAAACCATGTGAAGGTCCTTTTGTCTCTCCCTGTAGTGCTCTATCATCCGCCTCAGGATGTGGATGGCTTCGATTGTTGATCTTTCAGGCATAAATCCGAATTGGTTCTTGGACACCTATGTCTGTTGCCTTAACCTCCTCTCTATGACCCGCTCCCACAACTTCAGAGTGCGACACATTAGTTTGATACCCTGATAGTTGGTGCAACTCTGAATGTCGCCTTTGTTCTTATAGATCGGAATCAATGTGCTCTTCCTCCATTCTCAGGTATCTTCTCCCTCAGAAGGATTTGGTTAAATAGTTTAGTCAGCCAGATGACGCCCTTCTGTCGAAGGCATTTCTATATTTATATGGGTATGCCATCTGGGCCAACTGATTTACGCCTTCCCATGTATTTCAGGGCTTCCTTGACTTCCTCGGGGCTAATTTGCTACAATAACAGTGGTTCTGATGCACCTCAGATGTTTGAAGATCACTTAAGGATACCTCTATCCTTCCTTGTTCGTTAAACAGATCGTGGAAGTATGTTTTCCACCTAGCCTTAATTAGTTGCCTATCCACAAGTATCCGTCCTTCTTCCCCTCTTATGCATTGTACTCGATCTAAGTCCCTAGTCTTCCTTTCTCTAGCTTTGGCGATTTTATATAAGTTCCTCGCTCCCTCCTTGGTCTCCAGTTTTTTGTAGAAATCCTCATAAGCTCTTGATTGTGCTTCTCTGACTGCTCTCTTTGCTGCTCTCCTGGCTTGCAGATACCGATGTCGCTTATCCTTATCTCTACCATGATCCCACTCTTTGAAACAAAGTCATTTCACTTTAATCTTCTCTTGGACCTCCTCGCACCACCACCAGGACTCTCTGTTGCTTGGTACCCTTCCCTTTGATGTGCCGAGAATTTCACGTGCCAGTCCCCTAATCTTTTGGGCCAGTCGGTTCCACATCTGGTTTGTGTCTCCGTCGAAGTCCCAGCCGAGCTCGGCCTCCGCTTTTTCCTTGTATACCTTATACTTCTCCCCCTTCAAATCCCTCCAACAGGTATGCGTCTGCGCAGGTTTGTGGGTTCTTTTGGCTCTCTTCTTGGCCTTTATATCCGCCCACAGCACCCTATATTATGTAGACAAGTCTTTTCCTGGGGCAGCCTTGCCATCCTTGTAGTCTCTTTGTACCCTTTTCCTTAATAGTATGTAGTCAATCTGTGTTCTTGTCCCACCACTTTGGTACGTGATGATGTGTTGCTCACGCTTTTGGAAGAAGGTGTTGGCAACTGTTAGATCGTACGTGACCGCGAAGTCTAGTAGGGCTTTGCCCTCTGCATTTCTGGTTGCAAAACCGAATCCTCCGTGGTAAGAAGCGTAACCATCCTCCGTCGCGCCAACGTGCCCATTAAAATCCCCGCCAATCATCACTTGTTCGGTTTGGGGTATGCCTTGCATCATTGTGTCTAAGTCCTCCCAGAATGTTGCCTTCTCATGCTCTGCTAGTCCAGTTTGAGGTGCGTAGGCATTGATTACGTTCAATACATCTCCATCTAGGACCATCTTGATACTTATGATCCTATCACCCACCCTTAACACTCCGACTACTTTGTTCTTGAGGCTGCTATCCACCATTATACCAACTCCATTCCCGTTTCTGACCTTGCCTGCATACCAGAGCTTGTATCCTAGCACATCCCTGGCTTTCGTGCCAACCCATTTAGTCTCTTGCAGGCAAAAGATGTTGATCTTTCTCCTCATCATCCTTTGGGCCACCTCGAAACTCTTCTTTGTTAGTGTCCTGACATTTAATGTCCCTGTCCCCTTTTGTCTCGCCCTCTCCCTCCCCAACCCCTTTGAAGATGGCCTCAATCTCTGAGTTCCATAACTGGTAATGTTCATCAACTAGCTGTGACTATCCCAGGTAAGTGAATCACATAGACATGAAGCTTGTTAAAGCATATACGTATGAAAGTATCACCACAGTCAATAAGATTAGATTATTCAAAGTAATGAAGTGATAAAGAACCAAATGAGAAGTACCCAACAATGGTAAATTAAAACACTACCCTGCTGTAATAAAGGATAGATCAAACCTGGAGCTGGTGCATAGTTAATAATCTAACCTGGCTAATACTTACCTGGGCCCGCTCTTGGTTGTTGGTTGCGGGTTGCTGGCTTTGGAGTGGTGGTGGTGGGGGGTGCAATAGGTTAGGGTATCGGGGGCGTTGGTGGTGGTGGTGGAGAGGGCTGGTGATGGTGGTGAGTCGGGTGAGGTGTGGTGTGGTGGTGGTGGTGGGGTGAGGTTGGGGTGGGGTGCGGTGGGGTTGGGGTTGGGGTTGGGGTTGGGGTGTGGGTAGCGATTGTGGTGGTGCCGGTGTGTGGGGGGGAGGAGGGGGAGGGGAGGGTGTGCGTACAGGTGGTAGGGGGAGGGTGGGGTGCTGTGGTGGGACCCGATGGGGACTGGGCGGGTGGGGTGCTGTGGTGGGGGACCCGGTGGGGACCGGTGGTGGTGGGCCGGGCTTGGAAGGCAGGGGAGGAGGGCTAGCGGAGGAGGAGGGAGGGAGAAGGGAGTAGGGAGGCAGAGGGAGGGAGGGAGGAGGGACGCAGGGACTCGAAGGCCAGTGGTTGGGTTTCGCCGTCAAGGGGCGTCGCCGGTGGTGGTGGTTGGGGGCGATTGTCGGCGAGATGTCCGACGTCACAGCAGGCTGGGGGGAGGGGGCAGGTGAACGTTGTTGTCGCAGATGGGAGAGAGAGAGAGAGAGAGACTATTAATTATTTTTTTATAAACATAGAAAATTTCCTTAATTCTATAGCAAAAAAGCATAAATTTTTTTTAATTTTTGCCTAATATTCTAAAAACATAATTAAACGTTTAACCCCTCCCTTTTGAGGAGCAAAATAGCCAAAAAAAAAAAAAAAAAAAAAAAAAAGTGGCATGAGGGTTAAGTGATAAATCTTTATAAGTGAGAGGGTTTTGTAAGTACTTTTATTTTGGGAGGGTTTTTTGTTTTTGAAATAAAAAACGGAGAGTTTTTTCTGTAATTTATCCTTTTATTTATTAAAACACATTTTTAAATTTGTTTACATGTTAAAAACTATTGAAGAGTATAAAAATTAATAACCATAGAACTTAACTTTGCAAACACACAAGATCTTTACGACCCATTGCATAACGTCCACATGTTGGAAAAATGATACAAGAAAATAGGATAAAAATAACAATAACAAATGAGGTAGCAAGCACTCATTCCCATATCCCACATGGACAAAATATGGGAGGGTTTTTGGGTTTATATATGGTTATGTAGAAATTGCCCTTGAATTAATTTATGGATGAGAGTATGGACACCACACGCGCGGGGCGAGGGTGTGGGTTATATTTTTACAAACGGGTACAATTATTTTCCGGAAAAATTCAGTCTTTTATCGTTTCGTCATTAACGTTCATATTGAAAGTTGGTTGCCGAGATTTTAGATCTTTGTATCACACTAACTGCCAACGTCCTCAATTCACCCCGGTTTTTAGGGCTTCGGTTGGCCATTTAGTACCTGGTTTTTAGGCCATCGGTTAACCGAACCGTGGCTTTAATTCTGCTATAAATACAGCCTTTCCTCCCCAGTTTTTATTATCATAAACAAACCGTCCCTTCTTCTTCTTCTACTTCAATTTCCTCTCTCAAATAATTGGGCAAAGTTCTGAAGCGTCTCGTACCCGGTCTCTATTGAGTGCACGGTAGTGGTCGAATCGTGTTAATCCTGGAGGACGGCCGCCAATACAGCTGTTTGCACCGAAGCAGTGGCGAAATCGTCTTTTAGGCCAGTAGTACTTCCCACGACACGGTGTCTTCGGTATAGTATTCAATCTCTCAATATTTTAATATATTTGATTGCTGTGTTTAGATATATTGCGTTAAATTCGCATCCTGACCTACAGTGTTATATCCCGTTTATTTCTGAAAAATTTCGCTGATATTTTACTGCACATTTTACAGTATTTTTTCTGCATTATTTTACTGCATATTTTTCTGCAGTATTTCAGCCGTACTTCACTGCATAAAAATACTGCATATTTAACTGCAGTATTTTACTGTTTAATTTTCCAACACCACGAACATCCTTCTGCGATCCTCCGTCTATGGACCGTGATTTGATTCCATGCACGAGTATGCCCCGGAAGAATGCTGTGAAGATAATCAAAACAATGTTACATAGGAAGCTCTGAGTGAAGCAATAGCAGCTATGCTAATTGAAGAAACACCGCCATCAGGAAGACATTAGCAGTCAGTGCTACAATTATCTTGTAGTTCCTTGATAAACCATAAGGCACCCCTTGTCCCGAAACCATGGAGCTTGATTCTGACGGGCAGGCTGTTTGAGGGGACAAACAAAGCAGCGGGTTACCAATAAATGCGCTGCTATTAAACACCACAAACTGACCAGCCAACGGAATTCTCCCAGACAAGTTGTTATAGGTAAGATCGAGCGTTACTAAGCTGGTCAGCGATCCCAGTTCGCTGGGAATTTCGCCTGTCAAATGGTTCCTTGACAAGTTGAGTGTGCCCAAGTTTTTCAAACTGCTGATCTCTTTCGGGATTCTTCCCCTGAGACTATTACTGCTGAAATCGATAGATGTAAGAGAAGAGCAGTTGCCTATTGAGCTTGGTATTTCCCCAGTTAAGCTGTTCATGCTGAGATTGGTCTTGAAGAAAGATTTCATGTTGAATACTTCCTTTGGAATAGCGCCAGAAAGCTTGTTCATATCCAGGGAAAGTGTCTGCAAGTTCACCAGATTCTCAATACCTGGAGGGATACTTCCATGGATTGAATTGTTCGATAGTAGAAGCTCGGTGAACGTGTTTCCTGACATTTCTAATGGAAGTCCACCTGTGAAATTGTTGTTACTGAGCTCTAGTACGTCTACAAAGGGCATTTTGAATATCCCACTTGGGATTGTTCCGTTGAGCAGATTTTTTGAAAGTCTTATTCGCACCAAGGATTTGCAGCTTTCGAGTTCTTCGGGTATTGGCCCTGACAAGGAATTATCCATCAATATTAGCAACTTCAGTTGGCCTCCTTTGCATAGTTTTTTTGGGATCGAGCCTCTGAGTTCATTTCTAGTAACATCCAGTACTTGCAGCCTCCCATTCTTTCCGAGATTCTTGGGAAGTTCAGATGAAAATTTGTTATTCCACAGTTTCAAAATCTCGAGGTCAGGAAGGTCACTGACAAAGGATGGGATCTGCCCACTCATTTTGTTTTCAAACATACTGATTAGGGAGAGATTCTTCAGCCGGTAGAAGCTCGTCGGTATTGGTCCTATCAGCTTATTGATTGAAAGATCGATTGATTTCAAGCCTGTTAGGCTTGAAAACTCGGGGGGAATATGGCCTTTTAGATTGTTGATATGCAAGAAAAGGGTGTCTAATCTCTGTAGATGGCTCAAAGATGAAGGAATTGTGCCAGAAAGGTTGCAGCTAGCCATGTCAAGAACTCGAAGCGATCTGAGTGATCCCCATTCAACAGGTATGCCTCCTTCATACTGATTGTAGTACCCAACGTACAATTCTTTGAGACCGGATAGCTTAGATAAACTTGCAGGTAACTCGCCGCTAAGGCTATTGGCATTGACACCCAAGTACTCCAAGCTCTGGATTTCGGAGTACTCTGAGGGGATCTTGCCATTGAAGTAGTTCCCTCCGAGATTTAGGTGCTTCAGCTGTCTTAGATTTACGAGCTCCACAGGAAGTAACCCAGAGAAGTTGTTGTTGAAGAGGTCCAAGATCTCGAGCCGGGTCATCTTCTTGAGTACTTCTCCAGGGAAGCTACCATTAAAGACATTGCTGGAGAGGTTAAGCATCTGCAAGGATGTCAGATTTGCCATTTTCGTGGGAAGAGCACCAGTAAGATTGGTGGATGATAAAGTGAGGTTCCTAAGATTGGTGAGCGACCCAATCTCAGGCGGGATTGATCCGAAAAGAGGGGTTGAGGACACGTGGAGAGAAACCACTCGGAAATCACTGTCACACGCGATTCCAGAGAATGAGCAGTGTGCAGTTTGTGATGCTGAGTGTTTCCAGTCGTTTAGGGCGGAACGCGAGCCCGAACTGCCAATCAAGGATGCCTTTAGCTTCATGAGTACTTGCAGTTGATCTGCATGAGCATAGCAGCTGCAAGAAGCAAGAAAAAAGAGCAAAGAAATGAGAAGATTGATTGAAACAGCACCCATTTTTTATCTCAACTCTCCCTTCAGAGCTTAACAGTTGGCGTGCTGCAACAAGGTGGTTGTAGGAGAGTATAAATAGGGAGTGGATGGGCCTTGTAGCCTTATCACAATATATATGGTAGTATTATTACGAGATAATAAAAGGGTAAGAAGGGTGAATTCTAGTCTTCTTTTATAATAGAAGGCCAAGATTTATTAGATATTATAATAAAAAATAATTTATGTCAAGATTTGTAGAGTATTGAAAAAAAAAAACAATTTTCCTCCCTCACTTCTTCTTTCTTTCTACCCCATGAAAGAGTATGGGCCGTGAATTATTTTTTTTTTTTTTAATGTTCAACAAATCTTGACCGTTCATTATAATAAAGGGCCAGAATTCGTCCTTCTCACGCTCTCCGCCTCTCATAAAAACCCAACTTTATATATATATATATATATATATATATGACTACTGTAAGCGTGTAAATTTTGGGCTACACATGAAGAGGGGGATGGGAGTGCTATTGGGTGGAAAGGGATGATGTCAGCCTCTTATTGATTACCAAATTTTTTATTTTTTTTTTTCCTTCTGGGAGAATAAAGGTTAGAGCTAGACCAATTCCAAGAAACATGCATGCGTTAGGCTTTTGTGAGAGAAAGAAGGTACTTTTTCATTGAAATATAGGCATTTTTTTTGAGTTTTTCAACGTGTTCGTCAAGAATGTGAAAAGTGTTTCTAAATAAAAGCAATAAAAAGAGAAATAATCTTTTTATTTAGAGTGAAAGCAGAAATAGAAACAATTTTAAAATAAAAATGCCGTCATTTATAGTTTGTTGAAGTTAATCCTAACACAAGTAATTCTTAAAAATCTAATTTTAGAGAAAATATTTATTTTTATAGTATGGTCAAATATATATCATAAATTTTACTGAAAAGATGACGTTAGATAGAGTGAGTGGCGGTTGAAAATATATGTGGTTGACATAGCTGTTAGGATAGAGAAACATATTGATGCTAGTTTACAGTGCCCTAAGGTGGGCATGTCTATTATCGTTGCTTTTTTTTACAGGTCTTTTATTACTTTATTTGACTTGAATCTTGTAGAAATTAGTATTTTACTTTTGTATTCTCATATTTGTATTTGTACGCTTTAGTATTTGTCTTTTTCTTGGCACATACTTTTCTACATTATTCCATATTATTAGTGAATAGGTAGATTTTTTGGTAGATTTTTTGGCTTTCCCTCTTCCTCCTCAACCGGCCAAGATGGGGTGTTTACTATAGGCATTTACTTGATTTATTTATGCAATTTATTCTTATGTAACTCTTAGCTTGTGAAGGTGAAAGGGTGTGTCCTTCATCTAGTATAAATAGGCTAGTCTTGTTTCTTTACTTGATCATCTAATATATTCAATCTTTTTCTTCATAGTCTTTTTAAGTTTTTACATGGTATCAGAGCAAGTTTCGATCTTGCATTAAGAGGCGTTTTTTCCTTCTTCCACTAAGTGGCCGAAGCACTTTTAAAGTGCATTTGTGAGTTGTTCCTTTTTCCTTTGCTTCTTGTGCTTGTTTTTTGTGTTTTGATTTGGTAGAATATGGCGGACGTTAACAACAATGAGACTACTCTAGCTAATGATGATCAAACTATCATGCCGGCTCGCCCGACAGGGGGAGTCATTGGTGTTAACTCACCGTTTTATTTGCACCCCTCGGACAATCCCGGCTTGGTTTTTGTTCAAAACACTTTAACAGAACCCAATTATCCTTCTTGGAGAAGGGCAATACTAAAAGTTTTTAAGGCAAAGAGAAAAATTGGATTTCTTGATGGTAGTATTACCAAACCGGATGAAGATTCCCTGGATTTTGAAACATGGAGTGCATGTGACTCCATGGTTGCAACTTGGCTCTCAAACTGTGTGTCTAAAGAGATTAATGAGAGTATTACCTATTTAGAAACTATGCATGATATTTGGCTTGATTTGCATGAGAGATTTTCTCAAGGTAATGTCCCTCGTATTTACGAATTAAAACGCGAGATCTCGCATTTGAAGCAAGACAATCTACCTGTTTCAACTTATTTTACTAAGTTGAGATCCTTTTGGGATGAATTGTATACGCTAGTTGAAATCCCGCCATGTACTTGTGGACATGCCAAAGCATTTGTGCAGATTCGCGAAATGGAAAAATTGTTGGATTTTTTGATGGGTCTTGATCCTTCTTTTTCAACTGTGCGTTCACAGCTTATGAACACTAAACCTTTAACCTCTGTGGGAAGTGCTTATTCAGTGTTATGCCAGGAAGAGAAGCAGCAAAGCGTGGCAGCGGGGTCATTTGTGACACCCGAGGCTGCGGCATTGACAGCGAAAGGGCAAGGAGGCTCATCCATGGGAAATAATTCCCGACGAACTAACCGTTTTACCTGTTCTCATTGTAAGAAACAGGGACACACTAAGGAGAGGTGCTTTGAATTGATTGGATATCCTTCGGGTTGGAAGAAGCAGGGGTCAAAGATGGTCGGGGCACCGGGAACCGCAGCTGCAGCAGCCACGGTCCACTGCAGCAGTGAGGATCCCACGAGTGATAGCCCCATCGTCGGGTTATCCGCTAGCCAATATCAGCACCTCTTGTCGCTACTTGGACAAAGTTCGGTCTCACCTAGTATAAATTTGACAGGTCAAGTTTTTATGTCCAATCAAAGTTGGATTGTTGACACCGGGGCCACCGATCACATGGTTTCTTCACTTTCACTCATGTTCGACATTGTGCCAAATAAAATTGTTAAACCCGTTAGATTACCAAACGGGACAACGTTGACCGTATCTCATATTGGGAAAGTTCAGATTTTTGAAAATTTTATTCTCCATGACGTTTTGTATGTGTCGGGTTTTTATTGCAACTTGTTGTCAGTGAGCAAACTCACACGTTGGAACACATGGAGTTGGAACACATTATGCTCTGATACCATGTAAATTTCACCGGGCCTTGAGGCCCAACCCATGGAGTTGGAACACATGAGATCAACATATAACCCCAAGTGAGGTTCTATCCTAAAATCAATTGGCAATAGGTGGAGTAACCCACTAGGCTTATAAGGTGATTTTTTATTTCTCTCAACTTCGATGTGGGATTCCACAAGACTCACATGTGGAGTCTTCAATACTCCCCCTCACATGTGAGTCTGTGACAAACGTACCCCTCGCCTTCTCCGATCCAATTGGATCCAACATATTGGAGAGGCCCTTGGCGTATCAAACACAAATGCACATCCTCTTCATGAGGACAATGTGCGACAAACACGAGATCGGGATCAACAACCCGCTCTGATACCATGTAAATTTCACCGGGCCTTTAGGCCCAACCCATGGAGTTGGAACACATGAGATCAACATATAAGCCCAAGTGAGGTTCCATCCTAAAACCAATTGGCAATAGGTGGAGTAACCCACTAGGCTTATAAGGTGATTTTTTATTTCTCTCAACTCCGATGTGGGATTCCACAAGACTCACATGTGGAGTCTTCAACAAATCTAGTAAATACTATTTATTTTAGGATTAGAGACCTTCAGAAACATACATGGTAGTACTTTGGAGGGGTAAGGCTGCATGTATCTTATCTTCCCCATTCCTCGTCTTGGCGGGAGCTTTTTTGACGCACTGGGTTTTTTGTTGTTGGTCGCATATGTATTAAAGCATAATTGCGAAGTAGTAAAAAATGCAGAAGCATGAAAATTAAAATGCTTCATAGGATACCAGAATTTATCCAAATTAACTGACAAGACACTGAAACACTACCATGAAGAATCAAACTTTTCCACCCCAAAATAAAATATTATATCACTATAATTATTCATGTTTTTTAAGTTAAAGTGAGTGGAATCTTACTATATAGTTAGAAAATACTATGTTTGATCATTAAGCTAACGCATCGTAATATTATTGACATGCTCTAGGAAGTTGTAGTCGTCAACATCTTAGTAAAAAATTATTCATATCAGTGGCGGATTCAGAAATTTTTTTACTGGGGGCATATTAGTAGTCAATAAAGGATCAAAAAATTTAAAAAAGTGGGGTCCACATTTATAATAAAAAAGTATGTAAACGTGTGTGTATATATATATATAATTTGGGTTAAATTTTAAGTAGTTTGGGGGCATTTGAAACCAAAAATTATAAATAAAATTAAAAATGAGACAATTTATCTACTTGAAGTTGAATTGAGTCTAAAATTTTAATATTAAATTAAAAATAAAAATAATTTATTAAAAATTGAGAATGCATATACAGATACATATATATATAAACTTTTATAAAATAATTATATTAATACAACCGAAAAAAAGTTCATATAAGTAAAATAGAATCATAACTTAGTATTTTTCAAAAAAATAATTATAACTTAGTAAAGATTATGAATTTATTAGTATATTGTATAGAATTTTATAGTGTTTGAAGATATAGAGTCACAACTTTAAAAATGGTATAATAATAAAAATATTCTAAAAAGTTAATACTATGGGGCCTTGAACCTTTGACATAGGGAATAATAGGAATGATATTCAATCATCAAGCTAGAACATTTAATATGATTAAGGGCACCTTTTTTTTCCTATGCCTATATTTAAAAATTATAATAAGTCATAACTAATACTTGAGATTCAGCCTATGGGCCACTGGGGGCCCGTGCCCCCGATGCCACTACTGTGGATCTGCCCTTGATTCGTATGCTACTTGACCGTGTCTTACAAGCATCATTGTAACCAACAACAATAACAAACCCAGTGCCTCAAGGGCTCCCGCCATTAAAGGGTCTAAGAGGGGTGAGATGTATGCGGCCTTAACCCTTCAGGGGTGCTAACCTAAAGGGGGAGAACCCCCAACCTGAAAAGCATACAAACACTAGCACGGAGATGGGATAAAACAACAATAGCAAGAAAGCAGCTAACAACAAAGCAAATAGCACCGTAAAACACAATGCACCGTGCGAGCAACAATCGACAGCAAATAGCAACCGGTATATATATAAGCCTAAGGGCGCTAGGAGTGCCTTGGTTGTGCACCTCTACTCTAAACCACTATATTGGCTACACTTATATTAAACCTCGACTCAGCTTTATGTAAGGACATCTCCTCATTTAGGTTTAGGCGGGTGATGTCATCATGAATCGTCTCCATCCATCACTGTGACCATTTTAAATATGATTGAATTATACACATTCATTCATTCATTTGAAATTTCGCAGTCGCAAGTGATTACAATCATAACAAGCTTTTGAAAGAGTGTTACATGAGGCTCATTTAGATTGTTCAAAAAAACAAAAGGATTTTAATTGTAACATATTTATTCTTAATTTCTCATGTAGGTGGTATCACAGGAAAATTATTGTTTTTCACACTAATTGTAAGGATGTTATATTTGCATTTTTAATTGTATCATCAAGGTTCAAGAGGACAATGTGAAATTTCAGCATTAAGAACTCATAATAAATAATTTCTTTCAAAAATATTAAGAGGCAATAAACTCAAACTTGGTGAGGTTAAACATTATCAAAATACAGGGAAAAAAAAAACTTAGACATAATATAATTTTATAATATATATATATATATATATATATATATATAATATTTAATATCTACACATAATTTGAGTCAAAATGTTTTGCATGTGTGAGAATTTCATTGTCATGATTTATACTAGTGAATGGATGGTCAAAGTAATTATCAAATACATGTGAAAATGAACCGTATAATTTTATGTACACAATATAATTTTATTCAAATATTATAATAATAATAATAATAATAATAATAATAATAATAATAATAATAATAATAATAATAATATAATAGTAGTAGTAGTAGTAATAATAATAATCCTTCTTTTAATATAGTCAAATATATACATAAAAGTAGTGTAACAAATATAATAAATTTGTTTTTTTTTTGAACAGCAAGATGCCCAGAGGGCCAAATTAAATTACTTGAGCATCAGAAAATATAATCCGAGATAAGGATGGGGGATATTAACCCACCAATCATGAGTACAGTTAGATGAGCAATGCCTCTTAGATACAAAATAGGCAGCCCTATTACATATTTTAGGACACCAAACAAAAGACAAAGAGCTAAAAGAAGAAGCAAGAAAACATATGTCATCAACAAAAGCTTGGATGTCCCAATGCATCACCCCTACACAGTTGATGGCCCCAATCAGGATCTTGTTATCCGCTTCGAAGAAGATAGAGTTCCAGTTATGGGACCGAGCCAACGAACAAGCAGCTCTAAGAGCGAAAGCCACAGCCATCAGAGGAGACAAGGCAAAGAACGACCCACGCCATCCTCCTAGGACTAGGCCTGAGGAGTCCCTGGCCACCA
This sequence comes from Simmondsia chinensis, assembly GCA_018398585.1. Classification (NCBI taxonomy): domain Eukaryota; kingdom Viridiplantae; phylum Streptophyta; class Magnoliopsida; order Caryophyllales; family Simmondsiaceae; genus Simmondsia; species Simmondsia chinensis. The sequence continues at coordinate 6,767,810 of JAGTTD010000002.1, read as the reverse complement.
TCGCAGCCGTAGCCAAAACATCATTGGATTTCCAAGCCGCATCTATGTTGAATTTGATGGAACCTCTTGGAGGGGGAGTCCAATTTTGCATAACCGTGGCTATCAGTAGGCCGGTGGCAAGCATGGCGACAATGGGGGAGCTCCTGGAATTCCTTAAAGTGACGGGAGGAAGTTTGGACAAGCAAAGACGAATCCCGGGCTTTCCTCTGAAAATAAAATCATTCTTTTTTTTTTCATAATTCCCAACATAAAAAAGCAATTTTACTCAAGTTAACAACACAAAATGAAAAAACATTACATACAGTGTCCCACCACCAACCAAAACTTTTAAAACCCCTATTTTAAAAACGGAAACCAAGAGTTGAGCCGAACCAAGTGGCCCTGGTTGGGGAGCCAAAAAAGAGAATGTGTTCAATTGTTTCCCGATTCTCTCCACAGTGAGGACAAACAATACGAAGCATGATTCCCCTTTTTCGCAAGTTTTCATGAGTAGCAAGAGCATTGGCAGAGGCCCTCCATACGAAGTGTGAAAAATGGTAGAGATGGCCTTAGCCGATGGGCTACCGGAAGAGGACGAGGTGGAGGTCAAATTCTGAGTGCTTCTAAAATGTGAACACCAAAAAGTATACCCCGAGCAAACCGAGTACAAACCGGAAGGAGTGTTGCCAACCCAATCGGTCATGGGCTTGGAGCCTACCAATTGGGATGAGTTGAATTCGGACAGCGTCCTCATTCCCAAGCCAAGTACGGATAAGGGGTAGATTCCATCTCCGTGCATTGTGAATAATGAGCTGGTCAATGGACTCAAGAAGGCAACCCATGGGCCGCACAAAGGAGACCTTGAAGCTAGACGAGCTACGGATACATTTGTCATTCCAAATATTGATATCAGCATCGCTATGGACATTCCATCTAACCCCTTGAAGAAGGAGCTCACGACCTTGAATGATGCTTCTCCACCCCCTAAGATGGGTTGTTACCCAATTTGGCCTTGAAGAAGGAGCAATCATGGAAATAAATTCCTTTAAGGATACGGGCTCAGAAAGTGTTAGGATAATTGATAGCTTTCAAAGCTTGATTTGCTAGCATGGACAAGCTCAGACCTTCCATGTCCCTAAACCTGATGCCATCGCGCAATTTTGGTTTCAAAAATTTTTCCTAGCTTACCCACTGAAGACCTTTGTCTTCCAAGGAGCCACCTTTCCACCAAAACCGGCCAAAAAAATATTAATTTTGCGAGTGAAAGATCCCGGAATTTTGAAGCAATGCATAACATATAAAGGGATTGTGGCAAAGACTGATTTGATGAGAATTTCCCTCCCCTCATGTGAAAGAAGCTTCGATTTCCAACCTTGAATTCTGTTTCTGATTCATTTGAAAAGAAATTAGAGGGCGTTCCTTTTAGAGCATCCCCATAACACTTGAAGTCCCAGATATTGGTCTTCCTCCCCCATTAACCAAACCCCCAAAAGTGTGAGGAGATCCTCCTGACAACTTGGAGCATTGGACGAGAAGAAGACCTTAGATTTATCAAAGTTGACAGCTTCTCCCGAAGCCTCACAGAAGCATGAAATGATATCTTTGACTTTTCTCTCCCCCTCTAATAGATGACTCACAGAAAAGAAGGCAATCGTCTGCAAAAATTAGATGGGAAATAGGAGGACATGTTATCTTAATGCAAAGGCCCTTCCATTATCCCTCGAGGCTTGCTTTATCGATCAGGGAGGAGAGGCAATCCATGACAAACAAAAGGAGGTAGGGTGAAAGTGGGTCACCTTGTCTAAGCCCTCTCCTCATGGGGAGGGAATTGAGTCGGCGACCGTTAATGACCGGCGAGATGGAGACTGTGGTGATGCACACCATGACACAGCTGACAAAGGCCCCAGATCAAAGCCCCGCTTGAGGAGAAGTTTTTCAAGAAAAAACCAGTCAACTTGGTCGTAGGCTCTCGAAAGGTCAAGTTTCAGGGCCATAGTGGAGCATACCCCTTTCCTTTTATTTTTTAAGGCATGAAATGCCTCATCTGCAATAAAGATATTGTCCTGAATATGTCTTCCTTTTACAAAAGTGGCCTGGACGGGAGAAATGAGGTCTTCCAAGAGTGGGCGAAGTCTATTAGCCAAAACTTTTGAAATTATTTTATAAGTGAAATTACATAGGCTAATAGATCTAATCTGTTTAAGGTTTTCTGGTCGGTGAACTTTGGGAATCAAAATAATGCTTGTTGAATTAAGACAGTTCAGGAAATGCTCGCTTTCCAAAAAACCTCAAACAACCCTCACAACATCACATGAAATCTTGTCCTAAAAACTCGAATAAAAGATACCTGGGAATCCATCTAGTCCCGGGACTTTAAGGCTCCCGAGCTGGAATGCGGCACTCCTAATTTCTCCGTCCATGACCTATTTCAACAGTGAGGCATTCATCTCGGCACTGATGTCAGATTGGACCATGCTGAGGGCTTTCTTGGTACGAGTGGTTCTATACTGACCGTACAGATCTTCAAAATGCCAGTAGATCATGGATGCTATCTCTCTCTAATCATCTACCTATTCCCCCTCCATGTCTTTGAGTCTTCTTATAGTATTGGCTTTCTTCCTTTACATTGTTGAGGCATCGAAAAAGCAGGTGTTCCTATCCCCGAAGGAAAGCCAATTAATCCTCGAACGTTGGTGCCAAAACCTCTCCTCCGCTTCCCATGTTCGCCTCAGCACGGACAATAAACTTTCCTCTTCCTAGACATTAGCACTAGTAGAAGCTCTGCTTTGAATAGTCGTGGGTTTCTCCATTTCGTCTTCGACTAACCTCTTTCTTTCACTAGAGCAATTGATTCTCCACTTCTTCAATTCCTTACGGCAGTTGAGCATTTTCTTGTTGAAAATGAACATTCTTGATCTGCTAATTTGAAATGTCCACCACTCCCTAACAACACTTTCACAGCCGTCCTCAAGGAGCCACTTGGATTTGAACTAGAAGCCTCTCGGATTCTTGTTCAGATTGGCAAAAAGTAAGATGATGAGAGGTGAGTGATCTGATCCCACGAATTTGGGCTTCAGGGAAATTCGTCTGCCATTCATAGTTCGTCGCAGCTTTATCAATATATTCCTTAATATTACGGTCGATCCCTTGCTTGTTTGTCTACGAATATCTACACCCATTGGATGGGAGCTTCGTGAGGCCATAAGAGTCAAAGAAATCGTGAATCCACGCTAGTTGGTTGTCACTAACATCTGTGCCAAACAGTTTGTCAAAAGTTGATCAAACAGTGTTAAAGTCACCAAAAACAATCAATAGGGAACCCGAACAGCAGCAAACAACAGTAAAGTTAGCCCAAAACCGAGCCCTACGATCCCTCACCGGCTCACCATAAATAAAAATGTGATGCCATTTCTTTCCTGAGCCAAAGTCTTCAACCTCTGCGCAAATAAATCTATTCAAAGCAAGTGAAATATTGATTGAGAGCTCAGAGGTCCACCACAATGCAAGGCCACTTGATAACCCAACCGGATCAATCATAAATGATAAAGAGAAACCCATGCTTTGACATTTTCTTTTCACAAAATCGAATTTTTGTTTTGTTTCAAATAAAAATATAATAGATGGTCTATACTTCAAAATGTGCTCTTTTAGAGCCTGAATGGTCAAGGATTGGCCCAATTCCCGGTAATTCCAACATAGGATACTCATGGCCCCCGAGGCGATTGTTCCGGGATAATCGCTGCAAATCTGAATGCAAACATGGATGAAGGCTCGTCCTCAGTTATCTCGTGAAGTGTCATGGCCGGAAGAGGGGGGGGGGGGGGGGGGGGGGTGTTGTGTAGGACGAGCTCCCTCCCAAGTTTCTGAGCCCCCTTTCCTTGCCAATGTTTTCCCTTGCCATTCTCTTGATAACTCTCAGACTATATGTGCCGCTTCTCCCCAACAAAGAGCTTTGAATACTTGCACTGGGAGAGATACACCCAGATACCATGCCTTCTTCTTCAAGTATGCCACCTAGATCTAATTGTCGTTGAGAATGGATGGGCCGAGACACCAATTGCCTTTGCAATCTTCGTGAACTAGATTAGTGACCATATCGTGCAACAAAACCTTGGCCTTCTTCTTTTTCTAAATAGCCGACGGCCCTTGCTCGCGTTACCGCTTCCCCTTCCGACCTAGAGTGAGATCCATGGATGATTGAGGCTCATAGGTATTGATATTTGGATCGAACACCTTCGAGCCCCGTCACCCCCTCCTAGAATAAGATTAAACCTTTCCAAGGCATTAAGAGTATTAGCTAGCCAATCACCACCGTGCTCCTTCTCTTGTGGTTCAACACTATAATTCCCAAAAGCCGGGCTAGGCTTATAAGGAATGGGTCTCGAAGGTCCCAAAACAATTTTTACAGATGAGAATTGTTTCGCTCTTGAAAAAAAACCCCATAGAGAGGGTTCTTGAGGCCTCGGCCCTCCCTTTCTCTTATTATATAAGCTTTGGGACTCCCTACATCTTTGAGATGGAAGGTAAGAAATTAATTTTAGGGACACCCACATTCTCTTGGTTTGATTAAATGTTAGATTTGTTCTGGCACTACAAGAAAAAAGAACAGGAGTGAATGTTGGGGCGTCAAGGGTGAGGTGAAAAGCATATTTGAAGACAGAGGGGAGGAGAGCACTTATGGGGGTATTTGAGGAGAGAGAAGAAGAGTCAGTTGGAAGTAAATGCTTTAGGGTGAGGGGAGAGGGTAGAAAATGAGATAATTTTGGAAGGAGAGAGGGGACACAACCCAGCGACCAAACTAATCTTCGAGCAGGAAAAAATGGTGGAAGGCACTAGGCCTTAGGGTTTCTACACGGGCTCAGCACCGGGAGTACTTTTTGTGAATAGGGCATCAAGTAGGCCTTCTTTAATGGTGCAATTATAAAAATAAGGTTTAAAAAAATAGAGAAAATCTGTAATACGCAATCTAATTAAATTGGATTATGTGAAACTTGAGGTAATTAAATTAGACTAGACATAATAATATGTGAAATCGGGTCTAATTAAATTGGGTTAGCTATTATCATATAATTAGAACTCATTATTATTTTAACTGGTCCATAAATAAAATAATGGGATAATTTTAAAAAGGATCCATGATTAATACTAGAGTTATATGGGTATATATATATAAAAGAGGAGAAGGGTTTAAATCCTAGTTTTCTCCTCCCCAATCTCTCTCTTAGCCTTCGGGCTTCTTTGTGCTAAAAAAAAAATCTCTCTCTCTCTCTCTCTTTCTATATCTCTTTCTCCCTCTCTTTCGCGCCAATTGTCAATACCAATTCCTCTCTCTTGATAGGTTTTTCGAAGCTAATTCATAATAGAAGTTTAAATATTAGATTAGAAGATAGTGAAAGTAAGTATACCACTTTTCCTACTTATTTGTGAAATATAAAAAAATTACTTTACATGATTTGATGTATGAGACTTATATTTTGAATGGTTTATAAGTTTGTTAAAGTAGGTTCGAGCATATGTGTTTGATTGATTGTGTGATTTCTACTCTTATGATTTGAATTATTTTGATTTATGCGTTGATTTGATATTAGAATATGTGAATTTTTAAAGGAATTTGTACTTATAATAATGTGAAAGAAATTATTGTGAACTTGCTATTTGAATTGAAAGGTTTTTATGGGAAAAGCTCACAGATAGCTACGTGACCCTTAGGGGTCTATAGACGAAAGAACGTGAAATATGTGAAAGTCGATCTATAACCCTGTCACGGGAATAATATGGGCACGTAGTTTCCGATTGATGTGTCAATTCTTTTGAACTGACAGATACTACGTTGACCCTGATGGGTCTATCGACTTAGAATCGATTCGAATGTGAAATATATGAATGTCGATCTATAACCCTATCGCGGGAATAATACCAACCATAGTCTCCCACTGATCTGTGGGTTTTACCAAGAGCTCATGTGAAATAAATTGAAGTATAAAGTGATTATTTGTTCTTCTTGTAACATAGATATTGAAGATAAATTGGTTTTACTTATTTTCGCTAGGTATTTTTTATTTTAAATAATATGCCTGGTCTGGGTAGAGTGTGTGATGTACTTGTTGAGCTTATTGTTTGCTCAGTCCTTTTCCTTCACTTTTCATATTAGTAGCTTATGGCAATTTTTGAGAGAGGAGGAAGGCAGAGCGGCTTGCTATTTTGAGAATTAGTTTAATCTTCATAGTTTAAGTATTAAATAAATTCCATAGTCGGATATTATGGACTATAGGAGATATTGTTTTTTTTATTTTCGTACTATTGGTTTAAATTGTTGGTTTTGACTTAATTGGGATTGGATCTATTATATACTATTAGAATTTTTATAAAAATTGAAGAATTAGGAATCGAAAGTTTTTCGGGCTTCGTATTATGATGAGGGGATTCATTATAGTACGGCCGTGTAGCGCCCATCTGGTTTAAGCTTATTTCGTATAATATCTAAGGGCGTTAAAAAATCTTTGTTTGCACAGAATTAGTTGAAAGAAAATCTTTCTAACATATCCACCGACTCCTATCTATCACTAGGATCTAATCTAAAATGTATCCATGATATCCGGCGAGACATACACAACTATTTAAAATATTATTCCTTATTTATAGATAGGGTTTATTTACTAGGCACTAATGTAACTTGATCTCATTAGAACTCCGAAGTTAAGCGTACTTGGGCAAGTAGTACCAGGATGGGTGACCTCCTAGGAAGTCCTCGTGTTGCCAACCCTATAAGGTTGAGGGTCCTCGGAAACAGCCTCGCGGCAGGGTTACACCTTAAAGGGGTAAGGCTGCATACATCCACCCCTTTCAGACCCCGCTTATGCGGGAGCCCTTGAGGCACTGGGGTTGTTGTGGTTGTTGTTTCCTTATTCATAGATGTTCTAACTACTTTCATTATATTTCTTAGAGTTGAAGTGCTCTTACCTAGAAGCTTTAACCCACCCGATACTGTAAAATGTCACAAATGCAATGCAAATGAAATAATTTTCCACTAACTTGGGTTTTAAAGACCTAACTAACAAGTCAACAAAGGCATTGCTATTAGTCGCATTATCAAATGTATGCCCATAATTTTTTTTTCAATCTCCCACTCACCGCCACATAGCTAATGCTATTTGCAATTACGCAACACGCCGCACCGGTAACCCCCCTCCTTAATCTCTATCCTCTTCTCCGCCCCCCTCTTTCTCTTCCCGGTTCATCGGGTCCCATCTCAGCCCTCCGGCGACCACCTGCCCCCGTTGATGGCGGCTCTCAATGAGGCAATGTTAATTTTTGTTGACGGTCTCCCGGAGTTTACTTCAAATTTGTGGCTTAAGGCTGTCTTTCGGGATTTTCGTTCAGTTTATGACTGTTTTGTCCCAAAAAATAGACGGGCCAAAACTAATTTTTCTTATGGTTTTGTCAGATTCCGGCAGCGAAATGAGGCCCAAAGGGCAATTGATTCCATGAATGGTCGTTGGGTCATGGGATACAAGATTAAGGTTGACTGGGCTAAACAACGTAGGGGGTCGAATAATAGGCAGTATCAGAATCAAAACCACACATGGGTACACTCTTCATATCGTGATAGAAGGGTTGATAATATAGTTATCAATCAAAATCCAATGATTACAGATCAACCGCCCCAGGAAATTGGTGAAACGGATCTTAACTATCCAAAGGTCATAACAGCTTCCATAAACAATCAGGGGGAAGTTTGGATGAGTAGATTGATAATAGCTCATTCGTATGGGGATGATACTCTTGATAATGTCCTAAGGTTCCTTACGGAGAACGGCCTCTTTGACTTGTCTCCGAGGGGTCTGAGCTCAGATACCTTTATTCTCACGTGCAAATCGACCGTAGCTATGGAGGAATACCTTGGCGCCCGAAAACATGTCCTCCTTGATAATTTTAGAGAAGTGAACTGCTACACAGGACAATCCCTTGGTACTATGAGAAGAAGAGTGTGGATTGAAATCCATGGTCTTCCTTTACAGTACTGGTCGATGGAGACGTTCACTAATTTTGCGCAAATCTGGGGCAACTTCATTCGAGTGGATCCGCGAACTTCGGCAATGAGATGTGTTGATGTGGCAAGGGTTCTCATTGGTACTTGCTTCCTATCCATTATCCAACAGGTTGTACATGTTAATCTTTGTGAGGGAAGCCGAATGGTTTTTGTTAAAGAAGGGAACTCCGAGCTAATATCAAGCTACTCTACGGAAGTTATCCACCTCGCAGCGTCTGCCAGGTTAAATAGGGAAGAAGGTCGAACCCTGCGGCAAGCTCCTAACGCTACCACCAGCTCCGACTGGGGTCCCAGCGAACATCACCCGATCCAGGAGCGAGACCCTCCGATACATCCGAGGACTAGATGTATGGATCCGGGTTTTGATAATCGGAGTGCTGAACATGTTACGCTATATGTTAACCACCAGATTATTGGCAGATGGCCCTTAGTTATGCAGTCTCCTTACTCACCTGTCTTTCGCTTTCCGCCTCGTGTCTTTGAACCGCTGGATGCTCCAAAATGCCAGGTTAACAGACCGTATGTTAGACCGCAACTGCTTCTACCTGGGGTTGATGATAGTGAAACCAGATCAGATGGGCTGCAAATCCAGAGCACACCTCAAGCAGATCAAATTCTAAACACTAATAATGACTACGAGTCTGAGTCGTCGAGTCCAACCTTCCCACCGGGTTTTGAACCTATGAGCAATCGTAGTCATGTCGAGAACACAGATATATGTGTTAATTTGGCTCAGGATGTCGAGGAAACTTCTAAGGATGGGGAAAGGAGAGCAAGAAGAGAAAGGTCGAGGTGCCAAGAATCTAGTAGTGATGGTTCTAAAAGGGATCGCAAGGCTCTCAAGCGTTGGAAGAAAGAGCAAAAGAAATGGAACTTTCAAGCATTCTTTAAAGATATGACTCCTGATAGCAGGGGAAAGAGAAGGCCTAAAAAATTAACCAAGGCCAAAGGGAAGAAAAAGACTCGAAACAAGAACAAGAAATGCGTCACAGCTGAGCAACTGCTTAAGGGGAACGCATTTGGGAGAGAGGAAAATCGTTAGGGTTGACTTTTGATGGGGATGAATCCCTTATGGTCGAGCTCCTTGCTGGAATGGGCTAAGCTTTTGGTGTCGCTTGTTCTCAGGTCTTGTGTTTCTGGCCGCTTCTTCCTGCTCTCTCTGGCTCCGCTTTCTGCCCCTGTTCTGCTGCGTCTCCTCCTCCAGTTTTTGGTTTTTTTGCTCCTTGTCCCTGCTTTTCTCTTTTTGCCCCTCGTCTTCCTTTTTTTGTGTTGCGCTGGTTGTCTGTTTTTTGTTGCCCCCTGTTTTTTTTTTGCTCTGTTTCCGTTTTGCCCCTCCCCTGTTTCTGTCTTTTCCCGGTCTTGTTTTGTCCGGTCTTTCTCCATCTCTTCGGAGGTGCTTGGGCTCGCTCTGTCGAGGCCCGGTGTTGTCCTTCGGCTTCGCCAATAATTATCGGAAAAAAAAACGCAAGTACTATGAGAAAATTCAAAGAGATAAAATAAATAATTATTTTTTGCGTTACATAGGTCATGTTAGCCTAATGTGTAGTTATACACGTATACAGTATGTTGAATTTTGTTAACCATATATCAGAAATCAACGAGATTATGCTCGTATTTGTCATCAACATTTCTTTAACCTCGCTTTTCTTTTTAATATATTCACTAAAAACATCGTGTTTCAAAGTGTTGTGAGGTACATAGGGTGTAGTGCGATTAGACATTAACAAATAAATCTAGAGTCTTCGCGCATGTTAAACAGATTCTCGGTTGTAATAACATATCTACTTTTTCATGCCTATTCGTGGTTTGTGAAGTGCTTCAAAAGGTCGTGTGGAGCAAGGATAGTTGTGATCTATCCGCAGTTAAGTTAGGTTAAAAAATTTTCAGGTGTCTCGCTAATTTGCCTGTCCCGCCTTCAAGTGGATGGCTTGCTATTACCGTAGAATTTACCATGTCTTATTTTGGGTAAGGTAAAATACTCCCATACATGATCACTGACACTTCTCTAGTAGAAGACGTCGTCAAATGTTAGGTTGTCGTCTTCTCTTAGTTAGGTGTTTCACCGATGATGGGCGCAGGTTGAGAACATCCCGTATTCGCCGATTCAGCAAAGGGTGATTCTTCTAATTAAGCAATATTATGCGTAGAGATTCTAAGATCATATTCAAATTAATCAATTAGTTTTCCAATTTAAGGTGTTTGTAAATGGTAGTGTCATCATTGGATCCAAAAACTTATATATATTCTTGGATATTAAAATGAACTCCTTCAATAATTGATGGAGAATTGGCTACCATCAATGACACTAGAGACCTTACGTAGTCATGCATGTTGCGATGAGCTAGAACTAGATCGATTAGCTCCAGGTGAAAGTGTTTTGTGTGCCATATTTATATTATAATAAATACGTAAATTTAGGACCAGTAATAACGAAATGGTAAATAGATAGAAAAGAAGCTAAAAGTGCAACTTTAGTGAACGTCTTGGAGCATAATTGAAACTCGAGAACAATAAAAATTAGACTAAAGAAATAATTGGATGGAAGAGAGGACGGATGTTATGCGTTAAAATGAGAAAAATTTACAAGTATATGTGGAGAAAAGATTATGAGTACATTTTTGTTTGGTGATCTCCGATGGCCTACTAGCCGTTGCAAGCCCAAGGACACTTAACCTTTTTTTTCTGAAAATCTTGTGGGTCTAACCCATGTTTTGAGTCACTCTTAAGTCTGAGCTGGGTCACTAGTTTGGGCTAAGATTAAATTCGAGTTAATCTGCTATAGCAGATGGGCCAAACCAGGATGGGTTATTCAGCTACAGGAGATGGGTCGACCCATCTACCTAGCAGGTCAAATCGAGCTAGGTACTTCACCAGATCAATCCAAGTCAACCCAACCCTTTGGCCATCTCCTTATCCCTTTTCAGTTGGGCGCATTATTTATTAAATTCATTACAAAATATTGAAGTCTTCGGTTTTCAATTTTTGTAATACCCGCTCAATACTCATGGATAGTAGAGCCAATATGGATATCGAATTGTATCCAACACTGATAGCAAGATTACCTTATACCCGTTGCAAATAATGGAGCAAGTGACGAGTATTGACTTTGGTGGCTGATATGAGGCACTCACACCTACACCACCTTCATTGCCATCCTTTATCAAGTATAAATAAGCATAAGTGAGGCGAACTTTCTTCGAAGCTCACCAAATTGTATTCAAGCTCAATCAAGCCAAACCTACGCTTGAAGTTAAATGCAGACGAGCCAAGCGAGAAGCAGGATAAGTCCAGATTCAGCTCGACTTATATACATCCAAGTGGATCAGTTGGCAATATTTGAGGGGCATTGTGAACCCCTTTGGTCACCATTCAACACAAATAATACCTAACGAAACCAAAAAGATACAATGTGTAACTTCAGAAAACCTGTTGGTGTTGTTAGATGGTGCAAGCAGAATACAAACAGCATTAAACAAACAGCAACAAGTTGACAAGGATCAAATTAAGCTCCTCAAAATGTCAATCTTAACACAAATTTCTTACCAAACTGGCCGACTTTGAGTACAAATAGTTCGTTAATATTAGTCAATGCAAAACCAGAACCAGACCTATGTTTTAAGACAAATTTAAATGCCTTAGTCATGAACCAACCCACTACCTTGCGTAAGGATGGTAACGGCCATTGGCAGCACCGCCATAGCCGCCACCACCACCTCTACTGCCACCAACACCGCCCCCATACATAGAACTCCCACTGCCGCCTCCATAGCCGCCTCCAAGGGTGGAGTCATAACCGCCGGCATAGCCACCACCACCAGCAGCTCCCATCCCTCCGTACCCACCATAGCTATCACTGGGCCCCCCATAGCCGCCACCTAGGTCGTAGCCTCCTCTGCTAAAGGAACTTCCACCATAGCGGCTGGAATATCCTCCTCCGTAGGAAGAGAAGTCTCCCCGGTATGGTCCACCCATGGCACCCCCACCGTACCCACCACCATAGGAGCCGAAATCAGCTCCACCATACCCACCACCATAACCACCAGCTCTTCCCCCATATGGCCCTCCAGCTCCTCGATAAGAACCACCACCGAACCCACCTCCTCCATATCCACTATATGAGTCACTGAACCCGCCACCACCGTATGAGGACCTGGAATCATTGTAACGCTTGGAAGAGGGCGGTGGGTTCTGCTTCTTTGGCTCTGCTTTCTTTATCTCCACCTGCAAGCACAAGGAACAACGTAAACATCCGATATCTACATGCCGCGATCTAGAGAACGAGGACAGTATACGCTCACATTCAGCCTATGGCACTTTAGAGAGAACATAATAGAAGAATGTTTCTCTTCTCATTTTCTCTTGTTATCTATTCTATTGGGTTTCCGGAGCATCATGTCACAAGCTGCATTCTAGAAGTATCAATTCCTTGGATCAAATGTTAGCCAAGGTAAACATGCCAGGCACAATCTCTAACCATCATCATCAATCGAAGTCGTTGATAAAGCAAACATTTAAACCAATTTCAGGTTGTAGTTCCTATCGTGCTATTGATGCAAATGAAAAGTACAATTCCTTGGATCAAATGTTAGCCAAGGTAAACAAGCCAGCCACAATCTCTAACCATCATCATCAATCGAACTCGTTGATAAAGCAAAAATTTAAACCAATTTCAGGTTGTAGTTCTTATCGTGCTATTGATGCAAATGAAAAATTTAAAAGAAATTGATAGAAACTGCAATATGAGAAGAAACGATTATTTTGCCATCAGAATGACACTCACATTAGTTCCAGCAAATTCAATCCTGTTCCCCTTTGACAAAAGATCATCAACAGCTTCTTCTGTGTCAAATGTAACAAATCCAAAGCCACGAGAACGATTAGAAGAGTGGTCCCGCATTATCTGGTGCTCCGTAACCACCCCAAATTTCGAAAAGAACTCCTTCAACTCATCTGCAATATATAGTAAGTATAAGTACATCAATACTTCCCAAGTGATTTCTTGATAAAGGGAAACAGCTAAAGAAAAGAAAAAAGAGTGCCATAGATTCTAGTTCACCTTCACTAACTGTAGTTGGAATTCCACCTACAAAGATCTTTTTGGTTTTCAAATCCTTAGAGCCAACTGCACCTTTGGGTATTGTTCGCTTAATCTCAACCTAATAATTCCAAAGCATACAGAGTAAGAAACATGCTAAACACTAAACTAGCTACTGCCAGAATTCATCTCATTCTTGTATCTCCGTTACTTTCTTTCCCTTCTCTCTTCGCTGTACTTATTTCCTGAGCAAATAGCCGTTGTGTATTGAGATACTAGAGACGATAAATACAAAAGCGATCATTTTAAATTTCACCTACTTGCTTTCCATTTATAACATGTGTATCCTGAATGACTTTATCCACCACAGATGGATCTGCATAAGTGATGAACCCAAATCCACGTGGTAGCCCAGTTCTCCTATCCTTCATGATCACAGAATCTGTGATTTCACCATATTTCCCAAAGTGCTTGACAAATTGTGCTGTAAAAAGAATTATATCAGCAGCTACAAAAACTAGGTACTTTGTTTTGAAGTGATCAAACCTGGAATGAGTCATTGACATGGAACTAACTAACCAGAAGTTGTCTCTCTAGCTAAACCTCCTACGAAAATCTTTCTGCAATTACATGTTCAAGTCGAATCAGAAACTCATCAGCAGTGTCAAACTATAAAAATTTCCTACAGCAACAAACTAAACCTGCACTATCATCAAACCAAATCTACACCATCTGTGATGTGTTAATACTATTCCAACAATGTAATACTAGGAAATAATAAAGAATCCGTATAGTGCCACAAAGAATTATGGTCAATTACATACTAGAAAGGCCACACAACACAAAAGTTTAAACCAAAAATAGCATAATATTTCATACTGCAAGACAGGAAGACATAATGAAAAATGCTAACAATGTTTTTTTTTTCTTTTATATTCGCAAAGAGGTTACAACTTCCCCAAAATATGAACACCAACTTTGCTAGTGGATTGAGAAGAATGAGTTATGAACCCAAGATCTCTTACTTGGGAGTGGGTAGTTTAACAATTCACCTTCATCAGCTCAAATAAGGTAAGAAGATGGCTCAATATTCAGTTCATCAACGAAACACATAGAGTCTAAACCAACTCAAAATGACGTGTAACATATCCCTGAATCAAAATGAAGTCCAATATATAATATATTTGTAACTATTATTTTCTTTTCCTGGAAACTCCACAAATTTTCGTCTTCCTCCCCTCTTTCAGCATTTGTAGGCTGTTCAATGAATTTTCTTCAAACATAATCAAAGCCCTTAATGGGAAAAGAAACCTCCACGGTGTACGAAAGCAACCACCATATTCCATTCAACTATTTGCCAGCTCCACTAATGAAAATTCTTCAATTTCAAAGCAAAATATCTCACTTTGGTGACATTAAGCATTCATTTCATTAGAGGGGTAAATTTTCATTGAGTTCTTTCTCTTCTATTATTTTTGCTACTCATTCGTACAAGCGAACAATCACAATGGGGTGGAAACCAAATGGAACCTAAACCCCAGCAGAGTTCATCTAAACTTAAGCCACACACCACATATACCACTGTATTTCCTTCCCACACACACATACACAAAACATATACACATAGGCATGACTCAAGTGAGAAGGTGAATTCTAGAGCTACACATTTGTTTGAGAGGGAGGGGGTGATGTCAAGTGGGTGGGGATGATGTCAGATGACAAACCTGAGGCCCAGAATTCACTCTCTCTTGAGCCATGCCTTATATATACACAGTTAAAAATTTCACCCAACCGTCAGACCCATGGAGTTGGCATACATGAGATCCACATATAAATCTAAGCAGTAAACCAATTGGTATTAGATGGAGTAATCCTACACGCTTATATATTGATCTCTTTTCTTCCACAACTCTAATGTATGAATTCCACTAGACTCACACGTGAACTCCTTAACACACACACATACATATATAGTCCATTCCAATATATAAATAACTAATTCAACTACACCGCAAAAGGGAGCTGACATCCATATCGAACACTAATTCACGAACGCTCATCAACAAGAACGAAAGAAAAACTACAAGAAATCTAAAGTTAATAATTTAAAGAGAAGAAATTTAAAGCTACCCAGGGCTAGCGCCGTCGCCGGTAAGAGGCTGAGACCTCTCCTCCTCTTCCTGGTGGCCGGCGGGCTCACCGTGGGCGGCGCCGTCGTTAGGTTCGCCGTCAAAGTTCGCTTCAGGTTCTCTGGAATCCATGGCCTAAGAGAGAGAAAGAGAAGACAGAGAGAGAGAGAGAGAGAGAGATCTGTGTGGCGATTTTGGTTGAAGTATGCGAAAGTAGGAGAGGGTTTCGTTGAAATTAAATAAAATGAAGGAAATTGGAAGCTAAAACCCTAGATCTGATGGCTGTGGTGATCCTGTTTAGAGAACCATCAACGGCTAAGATTGGCTTTGAGAATTGAATAGAGTCGTCAGTCAACGTCGGGACCACGAGGCCTTTGGTAAAATATTGAACAAATAATTCAAATATCTTGCAACAATATGACATTTGCTTGGAGTTATTGGATTGGTCCCTGATATTTTATTTTTAAATTTTTTACTGGAAACCCCTCATAACTTATATTTTAAGTAAGGTATCAGAAAATTATTTAAATTTTTTAATTTTTTAAAGTTACACCTAAATTTTTTAATATCATATCTAATGCTAATACTATTAACTTTTCGTCAAATGAAACGCCGCATTTTGGATATACAAGCCTCAAAACACAAAGTTTAACTTAATTTAATCAAATTATATTAAATAATATATTTTGCAAATACCTAAGAAGGGACCAGAACTAAAGCACCGGAACCCACTAGACCTCCGAAGTTAAGCGTGCTGGGACGAGAGTAATACCAAGACGGGTGATCTCTTGGGAAGTCCTCATGTTGCACCCCCCAAGTTGGGGTAGTTGAAAATAGCCTCCCTTCAGGGTACCTTGAAGGGGGAAGGCTGCGTACATTCACCTCCTAGACCCTGCTTAGACGGAAGCCCTCGGGATATTGGGAATATTGCTTTTTGCTTTTAATATATTTTGCAAATGACGAAACTGTCCTTCACTTTTGAATTTGTGAAATTTTTAAAGGTTTGGCACGCTGCTACAGGCTTTTGCCACAAAAAAAATTTAGAAGTAGTTTTTATTTGTAAACTTCTTTACAATTTATTGATAAAAAACAAGTTTTATTAAAAGTAGTTTAGTATTTTCATAATTATCTGAACGAAAAGTTAACGGTGTCAACATTATGTGTGACATTGAAATTTTTTTGAATAATTTAGATGTGATTTTAAAAAATTAGAAAAGTTAAGTGGTTTTCTAATACCTCACCTAAAATATACGTGATTTTCCGTAAAACAATGCCCTTTATTTTTTTACCAAAAAAAACCCAAAGGCAACTACTCATTCCAATCAAACGAAAGAGCTGACAAAACAATAAGGAACGGTACGGGGGACCCAATCATACTGCAAACACTCAAAAGAATACAACTGTATCATGAGCTAACCTATTCCCATGGGAAGGGAATCATTCTTCAAAGCTTGAATAACTCCAAAACAATCTAAAATCACGAATTTAAAGCCCTGCCTCCTAGCAAACTGACAAGCTGCGAAAAAAGCTCGACAGTATTTAATTGTAGGTCTTATTTAGATTAGTTTTCATTTTTTTTTATTTTGTTTAAAATAGCTTATAATATTTCATTTTATAAAAAAAATGGCATCTTATTTTGTGACTAAAATTAGAGATGGCCAAAGGGTTAGGTCGACCTGGTCCTTGTAGCGGGCTAGCTCACGGGTCGCTTTTTCTGGCAGACTCAAACCCCAACCAACTTGTGTAGGTAACACGGGTCATGCTATGCCACGTGTCCAATAGTGGTTTGACCCGTTAATGGGTCAAACCCGTGCCCGACACAAGTCATCCCGTCTAGAAAAAGCTCAGCCTCTAGACAACAGGTCACTCATATTTTACAAAAAAAATATAAAATAAGTTTATCCCCCGGTGAATACTACTATTTACATGTATTTTTGTAAGACTTAGTGATTTTTTTTTTTTTTTTGAGATTTTTCATTGGTCTCTTGCATTCCATAAGTACTAATGTTTAGGTTGTAAAGGATCATCAAAGTAAGTAATATTCAAGTTTTCTCATTTTCAAGTGTTCTTTATTCGTATAATTTTCATATTTTGTCTTGTCAATTTTTGCATCCCCTCCCTCTCCTCCCTATAATAAATACCCTCGATCCCTTTTTTTTAGAGTTTTTTTTTTTTTTTTGTTTACTGAAAATCACAACAGCTGCGATTTCAAAAAATCATCTAACTTTTCTAATTTTTTAAAGTCACACCTAAAATTTTCAATGTCACTCCTAAAGATGTGCTAACCTTTCATCAAATGAAACACTGTGTTTTGGAATATAAATGCATCAAAACATCAAGTTTAATTAAGTTATATTAAGTAATATATTTTATACATGACAAAATTACCATACACATCTGAATTTGTAAAATTGTTAAGGATTTGACGCATTGCTATAGTCTGTTGCCACCAAAAAAAATTTTTAAATATTTTTATTTGTAAAATTGTTTATAATTCATTGAAAAAATTCAATTATTAATTCATTAAAAAAAAGTTCTATTGAGGGTCATTTAGTAATTTCTTACTTATTTTAAAGGAAAGTTCATGGCATTAATATTAGGTATGATATTCAAAAAATTTAAAAAATTTAGGTATGATTTTGAAAAATTAGAAAAGTTAGGTGATTTTCTGAAATTATACCTAAAATATATGTGATTTTCAGTGAAAATTCCTTATTTTTAATCCTAAAATTTTAACTCTTCCATTATATTTATATTCAAAATTTTCTCCATTTTTTGTAAATTATTATTATTATTATTATTTTTATTATTTTTATTATTATTATTATTATTATTATTATTATTATTATTATTGTTGTTGTTGTTGTTGTTGTTGTTGTTGTTGTTGTTGTTGTTGTTGTTGATGTTGTTATTATTAGTATTATATCTAAATTTATATGTTATATAAAAGATTTAGGCAACACTTAATTTTCTTTTTATATTTAGGTGAAAGGTTGTTGCAACTGTAAAAAAAAGTGAAAAATAATTTTTCTTTTTTTAATTTAAATTGTTGATGTTAAAGCTTTATTTGATTTGAAGCCCAACGTGTACTTATTGGAGGGGTTGGGCTGAATGTCTTGCAGGGGATCTCCAGAAAACACGCTTAAAATTTGATAGTGGAAGAATGATTGAACAAAGCTGTTATTAATGAATAAAAATTTGATATAAGGTCTTAAAATTTATTGGTTATATGATATAAGGTCATAAAATTTTATAACTGGTACAATTCTGTAAAAATTTGATACATTTTTGTTAGAAAATGTTAAAGTGAAAATGTTCTCAACGATATACAAATATCTTCTTTAGAATTTGATAATTTTTAGCAAAGTTTGCTTACATACACATGAATCAACAATATAAGTGCAATATCTCAAACTTGGTTAAATTTTCTTCTAATTCATTTAACGTTAGCTAAAAATATTGACATGATTAATATATTCGAAGGGCATGCCTCCTTTTAAAAATAAATAAACATGCTCTTTTACTTAAAATATTAACTTTTTTACTAAAATATACATCTCTTTATTAAAAAATATATTCAAAGGACATACCTCATTTTAAAAAGATACGTTCTTTTTTTGAGAACTATGTCTTTTCTTTTAGACTGAATATTTTGATAAAATAACTTTTAAAATATTATGTAGGCCATAATTATTCTTATATTGAAATTATATATTTGAATTATTGATGTTAAAACTTTATTTGATTTGAAGGCTAACTTCTATCAATTTGTTAAGGGGGCTGGGTTGGAAAGTTTTGCAGGGTATCCCTTGAAAATACGCTCGAAATTTAATAGTAGAAGATTGACTGAACGAAGCTGCTGCTGAAGAACCGGAAAAAGAGGATTTAAAAATTTTATCGCTTACATGATATAAAGTCTTAAAATTTTATAATAGGTACAATTCTACCAAATTTTGATAAATTTTCTTTAAAAAATGTAGAAGTGAAAATGACATTGACAATGTATAAATATCTTTTTTTAGAATTTGATAATTTTTAGCAAAAATTGCTTACAAATACATGAACTCAACAATTTAAGTGGTTGATCTCAAACTCGGTTAAATTTTCTTCTAATTCACTTAACCTTTGCTAAAAATATTGACATCATTTATGGCCATATATTACATACTAATATTTTCTTTACATATTAATTCACTGCCCTCTCTAGCTCCTTAATTAAATTATTCATCCTACTATCCCTTTTTTGCCTTTGGAGGCCCGTTGCCGCAACACTATCTGTCGCACTGTTCCCTTTCTGATACACATGAGTGACTCCGAACTCATCTAATCTTGCTGGCACTTGCCAAATATCATCCATGATAGTTCAAATTTTCATGATCACAGTTTGATAGTTAAATTAAATAAACTATTTTTCTTTCTTTCTTTCCTTTCTACTCGGAAGGGGTAAAGCTGCGTACATTCACCCCTCCTAGACCCTGCTTTAGTGCGGGAGCCGCGAGGCACTGGAACTGTTGTTATTGTTGTTGTTGTATTTTCCTTTCTTTTCTTTTTCTTTTTTTTTTGTAGATAAGTGGGGAAATTTTAAACTACTATGCCAAAGTTTCATGGTGGGATGATCATTTAAACTGCCTTGCAAATTAGCAAAAAAAATATACCTCCGTAGATACTATTATGGCCTTATTATGTATACTTCCGTTGGCCCTAAGCTCAATTAACATCAAGACTAATTAATTAATAAAGCTAATATACACTAATTAATTCCCAAAATATCCTCAAGTCAAGTATTTTTCTCCTTTTTATCCCGAGGAATTAATACATAAAACAATAATTTGCAAATCTTGAAAGATCACGAGAATTTAGTATTTGATACAACTTCGGAAAGCTGCTTTGAACTTATTTTCTTTGCCAGTTTGAGTTGCCAATATATATATATAGGTTTGATAATTTATTTGATGGACATGTAGTTAAATTTTACTAGACCTTTAAGCCCGACTCATGGAGTTGACATATATAAGATACACATATAAGCCCAAGTGGAGGTTCCATCTTAAAATCAACTAAAAACAGGTGAAGTAACTTACTATACTTATAAATTGATCTCTTCACCCTCACTAATCAACGTGGGATTCTGCTATATTAGACTCACATGTAAAGTTTTCAACACATATTTTTTTGAAACTATAAATATTTATTTTTAACATAACTATGGAATTTATAATTCAACCATAAACAAAACTATATAAAATAAATATTTGTTATAATGATTTGTGCACAAAATAATATAAATTTGATTTGATATATAAGCATTAGTTATATTATACTACTAGTGAATTTCCATTTTGCGTATGGCTTCACATATGCATAGGTAGCAAAGCACACGTATAATTAACGTTTAAAAAGAATGTTTATGAATGATTATCAAAAATACCGTAAAATATGAGTTTTTTGATATTAACCATGTAATATGTGTTTTAAAAGTCAAAGATTAGTCGAAATTAATAAACATAAATTAGGTATCCATATTGCATATTATGCAAAGTTTGTCACTTTAACTCCCCTATTATTGACTAATACATTTTTTATATATATTATAGTTTTTACTGTGGCTATTATTTCAATTTCTTATTCTTACACATTTGTTCCAGGGCATGCGTATGACTATGACTTTCAATTCTTTTCTTGATTAGTTGAATTCTTAAAACTAGCAATTACTAGCCACTAAATTATATTTTACTAAACATGACATGAGTTATGATCTTTAAAGTATAAAGTATATGAGTTCTTTTTATTGATTTGTTGAATTTGGTCTGTTATACTTTTATTTTTGAATACTGGTAAGACTAGATGAAAGGCTAAAGATGAACCCTTGTGGCTTTTCTGGTCCCCGAAGTTTTCACCCACTAGACTATTGGGCTAGTCCTAACATTTTTCGAACCCCAAGCAAAAGTTTTAATTGAGACCATCCATATATAATAAATTATAAAAATTTTGCCTACAAAACTTAACAATATTAACAATTTATACTTTAAAAATCACAACTTCAAAAATCTGAGGGCCCTTAAAATTAGGGGGGGCCTATAGGTTGCTTGGGTCAATTGGAGTTATGTTCGGCCCTGCTAAACTGTATTCTTTTATGGACGTTTGATTTACATACTTATTTATATGGTAATGATTACAATTTTACAACTGCGAGGTGGGAAAGATGAACCTCCAACACGGAACATTAGGTTGATAGCTTATTATTATATAACAATTTTTTGTATTCTTTTATTGCATAATTACATATTTTTAATATTAATATTTAGTGTTAAAAATATTAATATTTAGGTGTATTTAATTTGATGGCAAACATTTTTTAGTCTCATTTCTAGTTAGTTAACGTGTTGATGGGGTTGAACGGAGAGTCTTGTCGTGGAATTTTATAGTAGAAGAACCAATAAGATTTTATCTATTTAGTCTGTTGAAAAAATGATACAAGCTAAGTCCAAATGTGTAATTGTATCCCACATTGTGTTTACAAACTTCTCAATCCCACATTGGTAATTTAGAGGGAGGAAGTTGGGTTTATAAGGGAGTATGTTTTTTAGTTATTTGAATTAAGCCTTGGGTGAAGGAATGGAGGGAACCACACGCGCGCGCGCCGTCCGCCCGCAGCTCCGTGCTCGGGCGTGGGCGAGTCTTTTACATCGGGCATATTTATTTTACGGAAAAATAACTTATTTCCGTTGCCCTTTATAACATCAGTTTTATTATCATTAATCCTCACAATTAATCACCAAGAAACCGTTTCTAGCCGTTGGAAGCACCGCATTAATCACCATTATTTCTGTATTTATGCCGTTGAACTTGAGGATTAGAATAAATGGGTTGTTAACTTAAGTTTGTAATGATCCAGCTTCACTCTCTCTCTCCTCTCTATCTTCCCAGATTTGATGCACATGATTTCTTGAGAAAATATACAAAGAAAATTAACAACACTCTCTACTCTTTTCGATTCTCCATTTCTTCGATCCTTTTCCATTCCTAGATAATTGGGCGAAGTTCTTGGGCATTCCTACCTGACGACTAACGAGTGCACGTTAATCGTTGGACCGTGTTAATCCTGGAGGACGACCGCGGTTAAAACTGTTTCTTACCATGGCGTGGTATCATCGTTTTGTAAGATCATTCTAATTACTCTCTTTTTTTCGTTGCTATGATTGAATATTTGTCTATTTTTAATAACTTGACACTTTCATTTCAAATCGCTTAATTGAGTTTTACTCCAAATGCAATGACCCTAAATCTGCCCGTTAAGTATTCGATCAAATGTCCGTGAGAGATGTCTTTTTTGGATGCAATTTTTAAGTTGTTATTGTAGTTTGAATAGTCTAGAGATTGGGTCCAATGTGTTCGATGAAATGCCTGAGTAAAATGTTGTGTTTTTGAAACAATATGTTTGGTGTGTTTGTTAAGAATTTGATGTATTATGAAGCTTTGAGATTTTACAATGAGGTGTTCTAACAATCTAAAAGACGATTTATCATGTAAGTATTGATTTTAATACACCATTGATGATTTCTAATATGGTCATTACAAATATACCACTCGCGTAAAGTCCAAATTAAACCAACTATACGCTTTCATTCTGATAATTTGACCCATCTATACTTTACGTTGACTTACTATAAGAGCAGCATGACTAGATGCGTGAGTTAGGTTTCATAATGTAAAACATAGTTGCATGAAAGATTTCATCCCTACTTTTGCTTGTTTCCGAAAATGCTTGTTATGCAGTAACTTGATATACATCTTGTTCTACTTTTGTGCTCTGCTAAGTCAGGACAAGGTTCACTTGTCCTAATCCTGTTAGTTGGAAACTTTTAGTTGAATAGGACTGAGACAGGCATGAAGAATTCCATGCATTGTTATTTGAATGGTTGATGAGGTTAGTCTGAGAAGTTCGGAGTGGGAAGATAAAACAAATCTGTAGAACATTTTTGGATGGCAAGTTTGAAGTTGTGTGTTATGATCATCTTCCTCATTGATGGTTAAAATTTTTATAAGACAGACTCAATGGATTTCTAGACTAGTTCATCTTTTCTTTTGAGGGTTGTTCTTGTGTTCTATACAGTTGATTACAGCTCCCAGATTCTCCCTGTTCCTCAGTAGTTGCACCGCCTAAGGGCACCTCTTTCCTTTCACATGGAGTATGTCCTTCTATTAATTCTGTACTTGTCGTTTATGACATTTATTTGTTGAATGTTGATACTCATGTTGAGTTTGGTGTTGTCGATTATATAAAGGTATAGCATAAATGATGTTAAAATTGGCTTGGGCACATGTTTTTTTTTAAATTTGAATATAAAGATATTGTCTAAATTAAGTAGACATACTTTTTAATAATCTAAAATCTAGCATTTATACTCCTTTGATATGTTTGCTAGCATTTTTATTATGGTTATGATACTGTTGTCTCAACTGAAATTTTCACACCCTAATCTGTGATTTCATTCATGCATACGTAGCATGAAGAATGTTGTACTTAACTGAGTTTTGTTGTCTCATATGATATATATATTAAGTGACTTCTGTTGTTAAGGTAAACTCACATTCATATAACTTATACTATGAGCTCCTGAAATGTGGGGGCTTTATTTTGTAGGACAGCAATAGTTATCTAACGAAAAAGGGAAGGAATATTATGTGGAATGCATTAATTTCTCAAGAGATAATGTGGATTACGTTGGATTTCATCTAGTTAGGTTGCGGTATTCCTATCCCGCCCTACTAGGGATATATGAAAGATAGTAACCTGATGTGTTTAATCAATTGTCAACTCAGTGTATGATACAAGAGCAACATGAGAACTTGGTGGAGTTGTGTTTGTGGTTGAACGTGATTATTAGCACATTAACTGAATTGTGTGCTCTTTCAATTTTTTGTCTGATTACTGTGGTTAATACATGTTTAATGCCTGAGGTTGATTGTGAACTTGTTAGAATGAAGTTTTGAACTTAGAATTGGCAACTCTTAGGTTAGGCATGTCTAGTTGAACAATCTCGGACCCCGGTGTGTGGTTAGAGCATTACATATTTTGAGCTTAACCTTGGATTAGACTTTGTATGTAAGATGTTGATGTGCATGCTATTATGGACTTTTACATGATTGAATTCTGCAGTACTAGAGTAATACTTGCTGTTTCAGTTGTGCAAGCACGGTATGTTATGTACATACTGCAGATTATGACTGTTAACTGCTGAATTTGTGCAATATTGAATTTGTTCTTGCTATAGTATTGCAACTGCTGTCTTTTGGGCAGTATACTGTCATTTTAAGTTGTTTTCTAGAATTCCAACTTGTAGTTCGGAAAAACATGATATGTTTGAGTATATGAGGACTACATGTTGTCTTCAGAGACTTATTATGCCCTTAGGATTATTGTTTTGTATATTCCTTTCTAGTTTTTGGAAAAGGAGTAAGGTGCAGGCCACATGATAACCTTGATTGGTCATAGGCTTGGTATTTAGCTTGTGCCTAGATGCCTTGTTTGGTTATTGTCATATGTTGTGTGCTCACGTTGGCCGTTTGAATGACATGCTAAATGACCCTAGTGTTCATTTGATGAAAATAAGATGTGGCATCACATCACAAGCCAAATATACTAAGGTAATTGATGGTATTATGTTTTTGGTGAATAATACAACACTAGTCCCTTTATATCATATGTTAGTGGTGGTCCTTGTCTACATACATTGATCCAAATAATGACTACTCTAGTGCTCTAATTAAATTGTTGAAGCACTAGTGAAGTACTATTAATGGGATTTATGTTGTAATAGACTCCGTGTTGTGTTGGTGTTTGGTCTCGTTGAGAGACATTCTACTAATTACAATGGATTTAGGCTCGTTAGTGAGTTATGTTTCTGACACTCCGCTGAAACCTGCATGTTTTAGTTGTTATTTTAACACTGAGCTGGCAGGTAGAAAAATCTAACAACCTAAGAATGCAGTGTGAGACATTCCGTTGCCGGGGGGGGGGGGGGGCTGGGCTGTAAAAGCACCCGAGAACCTATAAGGTATGTTGTCAGGTGATAATTCTTTCTGACTGTTGTGTTTCTACCGCTGTTTGCTAGTTAGAGCTAGCTCATGGAAATTCATTATGGTGGAAATATTATTTGTCAATTGTCCGAAGTCGATGTAAATAGCTTAAAGATGCTAAGTATTTGGGCTTGAGAGCCTTGCAGAGGCTTGGGTTGCCTTAAGTTGAGTTGTAAAAGGAATCTTGTGAATCTTGGTATTTTGAATCTCTTTCTATTGATATCACCAAAACCTTGGTACAACATTGGTAAGACATGAACTATCCTTAATAGTAATATCGCTTGTATGCTAAGTACAATAAGAATGGGTATATGGTCCTTTGTGACCTAAACTAGTGATAATGTTTCACAATTGTGATGAGATATGAAAGTGACAAGTTGCGGTATGTGTTTTTCGTGCCAACTGTATATATGATATACGTACTGTGTGAGTACTTGGGGTGGAGATGTAATTTTACTAATATGATGTGTGCTCCACTAATGTGGTATCCTGACTCTTATTGAAGTTGGCAGGCGATGGAGCTAGTTGTTTAACAGCTCATTGCAGGTACCTCAATGTGGGGGTAAGAGCAACTCGAGATTGATGTTGGCAGTAGTCAACTCTGAAGTACCGCTCTGTTGTAATACAGTGTTGAAGTGCCTTTGTGGGGGCTTCCAGTTCCATTAGTGTCACTTCACTGTGACAGTCAAACTGCAATTGTTGTGGCAGATAACAAGGTTCATAATAGCAAGAGGAGACACATTCGTCTCAGGCATAAGATCGTGAGAGATCTAATAGAAAGTGGAGTGATATCACTAGACTATGTAAAGTCTAAAAAGAATCTTGCGGATCCGTTGACAAAAGGCCTTTGTCGTAAAATGATTGTAAAACATCGAGGGGGAAGGGACTGAAGTCTGCACACGAATAAACTATGATGTATCCAACCTGGGCTTATTAGGTTCAATGTGAAAAGTCATAATTCCATTCAAGATATGCACTGTGTTTTATGTTGTCCCTCCCTATGGTGTGACAGTGCGGGGAGGTGACAGTGCGGAGACGGGTCCAATGCCGTGTGTTGGCGGTGTAGGCGTGACTTACACACGACGGACACTATCCGGAGACGGGTCCAATGCCGTATGTTGGCGGTGTGAGCATGACTTGCACATGACAGGACACTGTCTGTATGTTACAAGGGGTAAGATTGAGCTTCAGCTCTTAATGGACCCATATCTATATGTTTGATGGTGTGCGGTAACACACACTTGATGGGATCCACCTATATAGGTGTGGGAGTCTGGCCGCTCCCTATGAAGGATTAAGACTTGCCTTCTAGAGCGCCTATGAATATCCAGGATGAGCGCGTGGCCGATTAAACGTGCCAAACCGCAGGAGTTGCCGATATCTGGAGTTCGGTACGTGTCCAAGTAGAAGACTATACAATCCCTTGTGAGGTTCAAGACGAAAGTCACCTTGCAAGATGTTGGTCCTAAACTTGGGTTACACTAGGTGACGATTCAAGTCACAAGACATCGGCACTGAAAACCGAACTCCCTTTGCCCAGTCTATTCCTTTCTCTTCTTTGCTTGTATCCTTTGTGGGGGATTGTTGGAAAAATGATACAAGCTAAGTCCAATTATGTAGGTAGTTGTATCCCACATCGGTAATTTAGAGGGGGAAGTTGGGTTTATAAGGGAGTATGATTTTTAGTCATTTGAATTAAGCCTTGGGTGAAGGAATGGAGGGAACCACAGCCCGCCCGCCCGCCGCACCGTGCTCGGGCGTGGGTGAGTCTTTTACACCGGGTATATTTATTTTACGGAAAAATAACTTATTTCCGTTGCCCTTTATAACATCAGTTTTATTATCATTAATCCTCACAATTAATCACCAAGAAACCATTTCTAGCCATTGGAAGCACCGCATTAATCGCTATTATTTCTGTATTTATGCCGTTGAACTTGAGGATTAGAATAAATGGGTTGTTAACTTAAGTTTGTAATGATCCAGCTTCACTCTCTCTCTCCTCTCTATCTTCCCAGATTTGATGCACATGATTTCTTGAGAAAATATACAAAGAAAATTACAACACTCTCTACTCTTTTCGATTCTCCATTTCTTCAATTCTTTTCCGTTCCTAGATAATTGGGCGAAGTTCTTGGGCGTTCCTACCTGACGACTAACAAGTGCACGTTAATCTTTGGACCATGTTAATCCTGGAGGACGACTGTCGGTAACACTTTTTGCACCGGAGCTGCAGCGAAATCGTCTTTTAGGACAGTGGTTCTTACCACGGCGCGGTATCATCGTTTTGTAAGATCATTCTAATTACTCTCTTTTTTTCGTTGCTATGATTGAATATTTGTCTATTTTTAATAACTTGACACTTTCATTTCAAATCGCTTAATTGAGTTTTACTCCAAATGCAATGACCCCAAATCTGCCCGTTAATTATTCGATCAAATGTCCGTGAGAGATGTCTTTTTTGGGATGCAATTTTTAAGTTGTTATTGTAGTTTGAATAGTCTAGAGATTGGGTACAATGTGTTCGATGAAATGCCTGTGTAAAATGTTGTGTTTTTGGAACAATATGTTTGGCGTGTTTGTTAAGAATTTGATGTATTATGAAGCTTTGAGATTTGACAATGAGGTGTCCTAACATAGTCAACCTAAGTAATTCATGTAGAAATTTGAGTATAGAATACACATACTTTGGCTCAGTTTTTACATGAAAGATGTTTTCTATATAGAGCATGAGTCTAACTTTCATTTTAGGTAAGAGAAACATTTTTCTTAAAAACAAGTTAGGTTTTAATCTCACATTATTTGTTTCGTTACAGCTAAAACTTGGCCAAATATTAAAATCATAAGATAAGTTTATTTTCCAATTATACAAGAAAAAAATTGTGCCATTTAACAAATTCGCAAAGAATAAAGTCTTTACTAAAAATATAAATATCTATCTTGAAATTAAACAAAATATTAAATTACAAAACAAATAACATGAAAAAAGTCAATTTTCACAATGGAGAAAATATATTATACAAAAAACATATATTAAAGTAATCAAACAAAAAAAATAAACACAAGAGAACAATAACAAATGCAAATCAACAAGCACTTGATGGCCTAGAAAACCACTCAGTCTCATACGTCATGATGAGTCCCCTCACTTTTTCCACATCAAAACAACAAAATCATATTTCAGAATAAATTACCAAAGTGACATTTTATAAAAAAAATTACCAAAATGGCATAGTTGAAAAAATATTTACCAAAATGGCACACTTTACTGTAGCGTCAATAGGAAACGCCGTTAAACGGCCTCCGTACGCCCTTAGACCACACACATTTGTATAAAGTAGAAAAAATTAACAATCCTCCTAACTTAATTAACAATAAAATAATAAAATAAAGTAGAAAAAAAATTTAGTAGAGTTACATTATTTAATGTATAAAGTAATAAAAAGGAAAAAAATGCACTGTAATAATAGATTACAAAAACCCCCTGATGTAATAAAAAAGGGTGTCGATGTGATCCGGGATATATTGCGTTAATCCAAACTGACGCAACACTCTATCAAAATGGCACCTTTTGCAAAAAAAATTACCAAAATGGCATAGTTGAAAAAATATTTACCAAAATGGCAAACTTTACTGTAGCGTCAATAGGAAACGCCATTTGAAACGGCGTTCGTTGAGTCAAATCTGGCGATATCAGGGACCAATGATATGCTTTGGCATTGTAGAGCTGCATTGCCCTGATAGAGTGTTGCGTCAGTTTGGATTAACGCAACATATCCCGGATCACATCGACACCCTTTTTTATTACATCAGGGGGTTTTTGTAATCTATTATTACAGTGCATTTTTTCCCTTTTTATTACTTTATACATTAAATAATGTAACTCTACTAAATTTTTTTCTACTTTATTTTATCATTTTATTGTTAATTAAGTTAGGAGGATTGTTAATTTTTTCTACTTTATACAAAGGTGTATGGTCTAACGGCGTACGGAGGCCGTTTGAAACGGCGTACGGAGGCCGTTTGAAACGGCGTACGTTAGGTGACGCCTCCGACCGCTCAACGAACGCCGTTTGAAACGGCGTTTCCTATTGACGCTACAGTAATGTGTATCATTTTAGTAAATATTTTTTCAACTATGCCATTTTGGTAATTTTTTTTGCAAAATATGCCACTTTGGTAATTTAATCCATATTTCACCTCTTATATTTCTTTGTCCGCTTATTTGTCGCCATCTCAAATTTTTTTAGTTTTTCAACACTGACAATTGCAAGTCAACACGTTTCAAGGCACTTGGTGGCCCACAAAACACCCTAAAATTTCAACATTAGGCTCCATTTGTTTCAACAGAAAAGTAGATTCTAGAAAGTAGTTTTCTCATTTTAAGCCGTTTGTTCTGCATATAGTGACAGAAAACGTTTTCCTCATTTAGAGGGAAAATAACTTCCCTTTTAAAATGGGAGAAGTCATAATTCTAAGTGGCGCAAAAACTTTGACGGTAATCATCACGTGGATCCCGATGGAATCGAAATAAACTAGACTAGACCATAGACATCGACCATAGACATTTAACATCATAATATCAAACAAAAATTGGACTGAATAATTAAACGCAGCTTGACTGTTACTTTGTTGTTGTTCCAATAGAACAATTTTGATCAAGTTGAATTGCTATATAATATTATATAGCGAAATTCTCAAAGTGTCCCAATATTTTAGCATTTGTTACATAGGTACCATGATGTTTCAGTAATATATATTGGTGTATTCTGATGTTTAAAAGTATTATCATGAATCAGGTATCTTTTGCCAAAATTTAGCAAATTTTAAATGAAAATTATTGATATGGAACTTGACCATAATGCGATAATTTCTTTTGTATGAAAATACTAATATGACACATTTTTTTGATAATAATTTTTATCAAAAACTTGAACAACCTTTTGATAATATGGCCACAGTTTATATCATATTATTTTTTCGGTCGAAATTAGCCAATTTTTTTTTAAAATTTACCAGATTCTAAAACTATATAGATATAAGTGATCATATTTCTTATCTCACGGTGAGGCACTGGGACTATTGTTATTGTTGTATTTCTTATCTCAGGGTACCTCATTGTATATTTAAAATAACATAGTACTTACATGATAAATGCTCAAATTTTAGGATACTTAAGAGATAGTTTTCCTAATTTATAGAGCAGTAATAGTTAATTTATTTTTTGTAATTACTTTTTATATATGTTATATTCCTATTTATATTATCTTATTTAAAATATATAAGAAGACATTACAATATAAAATTAGTTTTCCTTTGAAACAAACAATGAAAAATCCCATTCAGATTTTATATTTCCTAGGAAAATCTTTTCCGATGAAAAATCAATTCCTAGAATCTAGTTTTCCGACAAAACTAACGGAGCCTTAGTCTTCCCCACACAATGAGAAATTATCACTCACTTGGTTTGCACATTTATCACTTATATATTTTAATATTTTAATATACACAACGGAGCACCCTGAGGTTTGAATATTTATCACTTAGGTAACATATAAATACACTATGTCGACTCAATTTAACTCAATCTATTGCAGATCCATTCAAAAATTTATCAACAACTTAACATAAATTTTAATCTATGGATTAAATTAATTCGATATGAATTCTATATGGACTAAATTTCACACAATTAAATATAAAAGGACTAAATTGACACAACGGACAAAATAAACGGACCTACAGTGTAAATAATCGTTTAAATTATTAAGATTTAATCTTTATTTGATTCTACGAAAATTTATTTTTCTTAGTTTATTATATTTTCAAATAAATTACGTGTTGAAAAGGTTGAGCGGAAAGTCTTTGCCGTGAAACCTTTAGTACTAATGACCCCTCATGTCCTGTAGTGAGAAATTTTTGAATATATGGAGGATTTTGTTTTTGTGCATTTAATATATTATAAAATTATCATTTTACTATTAAATATTTGCCTTAATATTTTTTATAAATTTACCAATGAATAATTATTATTTTATTAATAAATAATCACTATAATATTGTTTTTAATATTAAATAATTGTTTGTCGTACTATAAAATTTCAAAAACAATTATATGCGACATTTTCCTATTACTATTAATAATGAGTAAATGCTATCAAGTTTATATATCTAAATAAAGACTAAAAGATTTTAACTTATAAAAACTAACTATTTAATATTGCGTTTTAGATGACAATAATTCTTTATCATATGGTTAAACACATAAAATAAAACTTAAGCTAAGTATAAATATTATTTTTATTCAATTATAAACCATTACCTTCCTTTTTATTTATTCCATCTCCTTCTTGTCTTCTTAAATTTCAAATTTTAAAATTTTTACCGACGTCAAAGTATCAATCTAGCAAGTTAAAATTTTAATTTAAATTTGAATCTACTTTTCTGCCAAAACAAGCGGAGCCTAAAGTTGACAACTTTTTAGCGTGATTTTTCAATGATCAACTTTCAATAATTTGAAGTTAGGGGATTTGGTGTCTTCGATTAAATTAGAAATTTGACAAATAATTTAGGGGTTTCTTTGATCAAATTGAAAGTTTAAAAGTAATTTTGATTTTGACTAATAATTTAGAAGATCTATATGAATATTATTCTTATCAAAATACTAAAATAAGAATCCTAATAATTATAATTATTTCAATGGTCTGTAAAACAAGGAGAAAAAAAATTTTTTTTTTTTTTAAAGTCAATTTACTTGTTTCGTTGGTAACTTGATTTTATATGGTGCATCACATCTTATAGTTGCTTTCTTAGTTTGTTGAATTTTCAAAACTAGCAATTAGCAACTACTAATTGATAAATAAAAATAAAAATACTACTAAAAATATATATAAATTACATTTAATTTGAATATCTGATATGTTATTAAAATATAAAAAGCTAATTATTTGTTATAATATTTCGATAATTTAAATTATTAATAATAAATTAAAATAAATTTTAATCTAGGATCAAATTGACGTAATATCAATTATATATGGACTAAATTAACACAAATAAATGTACAAGGATTAAATTGACATAATGGACAAAATACATAGACCTTTGGTGTAAATAATCGTTTAAATTATTAATATTTAAGCTTTATTTGATTCGCTAAAAATTTTATCTATTTTATTTGTGTTATATTTTCTAATAAATTATGTGTTGAGGAAGTTGAGCGGAAAGTTTTTGCCATGAAACGCCTAGTACAAATGACCTATTCATTATTTTCCTTTTCATAATTCCATCTCCTTCTCGTCTTCTTGCATTCCCTATTTTAAAATTTATAACGACAAAGTGAAATATAAGCTAAATATGAATATTAATATGGACAATTTTAAAGTATAAATCTAGCAAGTGTAAAAACCTAGTTTAAATTTGAGTTAAAAAAGTAAATGTATTTGAGCTCTTTTTTAACAAAAGTTTGTGAATTAAAATATATATAATTTATATATTTAATAATATATATAAGATTTATTAATTTATAAAAGATAATATTAAACAATTATTTTTACTAATTTGATACCTTATAGCTATGTATATTAAGTACACGGTGTACAAATAAATTGGACAGATAACCTTATTCTTAGAAAGAAAAGAAAAATGCATGTATTGTGTAAAACAAAAAAATAAATTACATAAAATTATTACTTATTAAAATAATTAGTTTAGTTTAATAATTTTGCAATCTATATTAAAATAATATTAAATATGTAATAGTATTATTAAATTTATAATATAAGATTTTGCAGATACAAAAGTGAAAAATTGGTAAGATTATTCAGAGAATAAAATGATTTGCTCTTTTTTAATTTTTGTATTTTTTAAAGGTTGAGTAAAACTTAGAAAATAAAAAAAATCATTTAAATAAAATCTAAATTTAATTTTTAAAAATTAACAATTGTAAATAAAAAATTTGCTAAAACCACACTTAGAGAAGGAGAAACTACGAGCTTATAGACCTTGAAATTTTATTTAACAGGGACATGGATTTTAACTATTAAGTCCACCTAAGAAATTCAACTAAAAATTTGAGTATAGATTGCACATACTTAGGATCAGTTTATTTTGACAAATTTTTTTATTTGTGTCCATTACTTTTTTTTCTCATGAGTTTATAGCAGTAATAATTTACATATAAAATATTTTCTTCATAGAGTTTGAATCTATTTTCACGCACGAAAAGGAAAAAAAATATTTTCTACTAAAATCTCAAGTCATTTGTCTCACTAAAATCACAAATTTGCCAAACATTAAACTCATATAAAATTATCGAATAAAATTATTTTTTAATTAAAAAAACTTGTAAGCCAAAATAAAATTATAATTAAAAAGGAAAAAAAATTTATTACAAAAATTAATCTTTAGGCCAAACAAAATATTAAATTATGAAAATAAAATGAAATGACTTAATTTTGATGATTTAAGAAATAAGTTAACAAGTCAATAAAACAAGATAAATAAACACCAAAAAATGAGTTCACGAGAAAAGTACAAGTCATCTAGTCAACGAGTCTTGAAAAATATCCAAGAATTTTCCACACTTAGGTCTCTTTGTATTATCCAAGAATTGATTTTTTAATACTTTTTTTGATTTTGTTGAATTTTCAAAACTTGCAATTTCTAACCCGTACTTTACATTTTATCAAAAATATCACTTCTTTTCTTGATTTGTTGAATTTGGTCCACAAACTTTTCTTTTTACAAAAAAATACTTAAATTTTAGAAGCTCGAAAAACCATCTACATTTTTTCTATTTTTCAAAAAATAACTAAAGTTTGCAAAATTTTTCAATGTCATACCCTAATGTTACCACCGTTAACATCTGTTAGTTTTTGCATACGTGTCATTTAAGAAAATATTTTTCTTGAATAAAAAAATTATTTTCTACAATATATACCAATTTTTAATATATTTTAAATATTTAAAATTATTTTAATGTGAATTCAAACTTTTAAAAAATTATTTTCTTATTTTTTAAAAAGTCGCTTAAACAAAAAATAATGAATATTAACTGCATTAACATTGGAGCATGCATTGAAAAATTTTGCAAACTTTAATTGGTTTTTTGAAAAATTAAAATATAGATAATTTCTAAAACCATACCTAAATTTAAGTGGTTTTTAGTAAAAATATCCTTTCAAATATTAATATTGAAGCTATATTTGATTTGACAACAAAATTATTTTAGTCTCATTTTTAATTAGTTAACGTATTAAAGGGGTTAAGCAGAAACTCTTGCTTTGAAATTTCATAATAGAATAACCAATGATTAAACCCATCACCATATATTCAATCCTTTTCACGAGAAAAAGTTGAATACCTTTTTTCAGTAGGGATATTATTATTATTATTATTATTATTATTATTATTATTATTATTATTATTATTGTTATTGTTGTTGTTGTTATTATTATTATTATTATTATTATTATTATTATTATTATTATTATTATTATTATTATTATTATTATTATTGTTGTTGTTGTTGTTGTTGTTGTTGTTGTTGTTGTTATTATTATTGTTATTATTATTATTATTGTTATTATTATTGTTATTATTATTATTATTGTTATTATTATTGTTATTATTATTATTATTGTTATTGTTATTGTTATTATTGTAATTATTATTGTTATTATTATTATAATTATTATTATTATTGCTACTATTATTGTTATTATTGTTATTATTATTATTATTATTATTATTATTATTGTTGTTGTTATTGTTGTTGTTGTTATTATTATTATTATTATTATTATTATTATTATTATTATTATTATTATTATTATTATTATTATTATTATTATTATGCTTATTATTATTATTATTATTATGCTTATTATTATTATTATTATTATTATGCTTATTATTATTATTATTATTATTATTATTATTCTTATTATTATTATTATTATTATTATTATTATGCTTATTATTATTATTATTATTATTATTATTATTATGCTTATTATTATTATTATTATTATTATTATTATTATTATTACTACTATTAGTACTATTATTATGCATATTATTATTATTATTATTACTACTATTATTACTATTATTATTCATATTATTATTATTATTATGATGCTTATTATTATTATTATTATTATTATTATTATTATTATTATTATTATTATTATTATTATTATTATTATTATTATGCGTTCATGATATTATGACAACTCAAAGTATTTGGTTCTATTTTTATTTTATCACAATGAACTTGCATCAAATCTATTATGTAAGGACCAACTTGTATTTAGACTTATTATATAGGGTTATTTATATTTTAGTACCCTGACGTTTTTAAAAATAATAAAAAAGATCCTAACTTTTTTAAATTATTAAAAGGACCCCTAAATTTTTGTCATATCAATAAAAATGTCCCTCGGAAGCGTGATGATGTCATTTTCTATCGGCAAAGTTGATGTAATAATGATTTTTATTAATGCTACAATAAAAAGACCTAAGGTATGCTTCAACTTCCTTATTATTACTTTATAAGCACAAAATTTGAGACATTGTGTTGGGTAAAATTTATCTATTTTCACTTAATTTGTTTTAAAATATAGTTATTAATGATATTTTTGTTATTTTACTATAGCATTAATAAAAACACAGCTATCACATTAGCTATGTCGACTAAAAATGACAACATCACATCAGAGAGAAGCCATTTTATAAATGCGACAAAAACTTAGGTGCCTTTTTATTAATACGATAAAAACTTAGGGCCCTTTTTAATAGTTTAAAAAGGCTAAAAAAAAATTTTTATTATTTTTAAAAATATCGGAATACTAAAATATAAATAACTCTATTATATAAGTCCTAGAGCTGAAAGCAAAACAAAATACTTGCAACTGTTCGTAAGCTACTTCAAGAAATTCACTACTACAATTGGCATAGGAAGAAGTGGCCAATGAGAAATAAACATATGGTGAGGATTTTATTTTGCAAACATGGCATAGGATCTCGAGTCCAGTAAATCCTACACGATTTACGGCCAAGAGGCCTCAAGGATGAAAGTATAGAAGAACAAAGGAAACCAAAGCGACGGTATAAATTCTAACATCATGCATTTTATGCTTTATCTATGTATGTAATTTATTAATTGTTATTTTTTATATTTTTTACGTTATATTATTTATAAATAGAAAATTATTTTTTTTATATTTTGCTTTGCTTTTTATTATTTTATTTACTTAATTTAGGAAAAAAGTTCTATTGGTTCAAAACCGAGTTAGACCCACAACCCATGTCAAACCTGCGACCCGGTCCCACCCAACCTGTCCTAGACCTGTGTCACTGGCGAAATTGGGTTCAAGGATTTTTTCCCCCCCACTCGACCCTACCCAACCCTTTATACAGACGAGTCTGACCCGTGCCGACCCATCCGTACACCTCTGACCTGTAGGTCAGATGACGAGTCAACCCGTTGGCCAATTCTAACTAAAGCTAGATAAAAATTAAAAAATAAGAATCAATTATGTCAAAAAATAAATCATGAATATTATTTTGAAAAAGAAAAAAAGAGCAAATTTATAAATATTAGGCATTATTTTTAAAAATTTGAGGAAAAGAACTTCAAAGGCAAAGTTTATATACTAAGAAATACTTTCACTACATTCCATGTAAAATATAATTCGCCTTATTTATTATGTATAAAGTAACATGTTATGAAAGAACAGTAATGTTTAAAAATGACATTTTTTAAACTTGTATGTAGTTGTTGATCCAAAAAAAAAAAAAAAAAAAAAAAAAAAAAAACCATGTATGTATTTATTTTTATTCTTTTTCTAAAAATATATTTCTCTTTTTATAGTATACATTATATTTTTGTGATCCTTATTTATTTTTTTATATATAGTACTCTCTTAATATATATATATATTTTAAAAAGATTTAATGGTGAGCAAGATTTTATCCTTTTTTTTTATCATCAATGGCGAGCAAAATAGATCATAGGATGAGGAATATTAACAATAGCATTTCATAATATTTTGCACTCCATTTTTATAAGTGTTATTTACGTAATTATTCTCCATACAGTATTTTTTGTGTTAATTTAAATCCTATATTTCAGAACAGTCAATTAATCTATGTATGCTTGAATTAAATATTAAATTAATATTTGTGGGAAATATATAATGTTAATTAGCACTAGGAGTCGATGTTCGCAATGGGTTGATGTGCCCTTATAATTTCAATGAAAAAAAAAAAACTACCGTCAATTCTAATATTAAATTTAATTTAAACAATTTTAATTATTAAAGAGACTAAACCAATATAATTGAGATGATAAGAGTAAATTGACACGATGTACAAATTACACAGGCTAATAATACATGTATGGCTCCTAATATTATGAACATGCTTTGTTAGCCATCATCATGCAGAAGCCTGAAGATCAATGTGTTATAAGCAACTCCAGCTGGATCTATACATAACTTGTAAAAACCCTAGCTACGATGCCGATGATAGTGACGAGGCATGTTCAAAACATCGGAGTTTAAACATACAACATCTTGACATTAATATTCAGGGATTAGGACCCACAAGAAACTTGGACACTTATTATATGGATCATATTCGAGGTAGTCGTAGTTGATTAGGCCAATATGCTCTTTCATGACCGTCTTTTAACAATATCTGGAGAGATAGTTCAGTAATAGACCAAGAGATAAGTAGTTCAGTTCTCAAAAATTTCATAAAATAAGCTTTGTGAAAGTTTAGGATTGGACACTCCAAATGAGGTGGCCCCCTCTTATATTTATAATGAACTCATAATTACAATATATGAAAATATATACATATTAATCCTACACAATATATTCTAGCCATAATATAATATATTTTATCATAATCCTATACAGTATATTCTAACCATATATTCAACACAATATATTCTAGCCATAATATATTCTAACATAATCTTATATAATATATTCTAACCATATATTCAAATATTACCATATATTCTAACACCCCCCTCAATCGAGGCAGGAGGTGACCGAATACAAAGATTGTGTTTGAAAAATAAAAATTACTGTCGAGGAAGGCTCTTAGTAAAAATATCAGCAATCTATTGTGAAGAGGGCACATGAAGGACACAAACAAGACCCATGTGAACTCTTTCAGGCGCAAAATGAATGTCGATCTCGATGTGTTTAGCACAAACATACTGAATGGGATTAGTGGAGAGATAGGTTGCTGAAACGTTGTCACAGTAGACCAGGGTTGCTTTAGGAATAGTGATGCCACCAAGCAGAGACCGCAGCCAACAACACTCCGAAACAGTATTGGCAACGGCGCGATATTCTGCTTCAGCACTAGAGCGAGAGACGGTAGGCTGTCGTTGGGAGGACCAGGAAACAAGGTTACCACCAAAAAAACACACAAAAGCCAAATGTGGAACGACGAGTGTCAAGACAACCGGCCCAATCAGCATCAGAATAGGCCACAAGCTGTTCAATGGCACTAGGAGAGATAGCAAGGCATGATTCATAGTACCTCGAACAGAGCGAAGAATACGTTTGACAGCAACCCAATGAGGAAGACGAGGAGCATGCATAAACAGACACAATTGTTGCACTGCATAAGAGATATCATAACGAGTAAAGGTTAGATACTGTAATACACCGACAACCAACCGATACAAGGTGACATCGGTCATAAGCTCCCCATCAGAAGCAGAGAGCTTGGATTTGGAATTTGTGGGAGTAGCTACGGGTTTGCAGGCTAACATGTCAGTCTTCTCGAGCAAATCATGAACATACTTGGACTGAGATAAGAATAAACCAGCAGGAAGGTGAGAAACAGAGATTCCAAGAAAGTAGTTGAGACGTCCCAAACCTATCATATCAAATTCACACTGAAGAGAGTGTAGTAAAGTCTGAAGGAAGACAGTAGAGGAAGCAGTAAGAACAATATCATCCACATAAAGTAGCAAAATAGCCATATCAGTCCCACATCGTAGAGCGAACATGGAAGAATTAGACTTGCAACTGTGAAAACTGAGGCGATGAAGAAAGGATGCAAAACGATTATACCATGCACGGGGTGCTTGCTTCAGTCCATACAATAATAATTATTAAGCTTGCAAACGTAATCTGAAAAATCAGAATTCACAAAACCCAGTGGCTGCTTTATATACACTTCTTCATTCAATGTGCCATTTAAAAAGGCATTTTTAACATCAAGCTGATGAATGGGCCATTTTCGTGATGTGGCGATGGTTAAGACAGTACGTCCAGTGGCCGGTTTGACAACCGGACTAAAAGTCTCATCATAATCAATACCGTACCGTTGCGTATAACCCTGAGCAACTAAGCGCGCCTTATAGCGCTCAATTTGACCTGTAGAAGTCTGTTTGACACAAAAAACCCATTTGGAGCTAACAACATTAGCAATACTTGGTTTTGGAACAAGTGTCCAAGTGTGGTTACGTTGAAGTGCATTATATTCATCAAGCATTGCATTTTTCCAATTATCATTATTAAGTGCTTGCTTGTAGGAATAAGGAATATCAATTATAGCAGAAAGAGCAACCATTGAGGGTTTGAAAAGAGGCTTAGTAATACCAGCCTTAGACCGAGTAACCATTGGATGAACTGACCGAGAAGAGGCAGGTGGCTCGGGCAGTGGAGATAATGGCAGCGGCTGCGGTGGAGGCGTGGACCACGTTAAGCGAGTATCAGAGGAAGTCAATGGAGGAGGTGAGGGAGCCGCAGGAGTGGAGGGTACAGGAGGTGGAACCGGGAGGGGCAATAGGCCACAGAAAGGTGACGCATCAAGTGGTGGTTTGAACACCTGCTGAAGACGATGCATAGTGTGCTGCGAAGTGGCCCCCAACCGGGCTAGAGGAAAATCTGTTTCAACAAAAACAACATGTCTCGAGATAACAATTTTGTTAGTCATGAGATTTAAACACTTGTAGCCCTCATGGTTCGGCGGGTACCCCAAAAAGACACATAATGAGGACTGTGGTGCTAGTTTATGCGGCGCAGTAGCACTTAAGTTCGGATAACAGGTAGAGGTGGCCAACGGGCCGGGCCATGGGCCGGGCCCGGGCTCCGAGAGCCATTGCCCTAAAGGCTCTTTTGGAGGGGGTAGCCGTTGCTCCCCCTCCTCCTAATTAAAAAAAAAATTATCTTTTTTTTCCCTATAAATACCTAATCCTCCCCAACCTATTTCCTCACCAAATCTTCAATCCTCTCTTCTCTCTCTATACATTCATCATCTCCCATCTTCTTCAACTTTGTTAATTGCAACATTATGCTCTAAAGTTCGAAGTTCATAAAGTGTTTGCCTGAAGTTCGAATTTCATTGTTCTCTCGTTTCGATAATTTTAGTATCACAATTTTATTTGGTTCGTATTTTTAGTTATTTAATTTGCATTACTACTTGCATTTTATAAATACTAATCACTTATACTAATAAGGCACACAACTCTTCATCATCCTTTGGAGCCGGTTGTGCTAGTTCTAGCTCTTCTCGGCCACCCAAAATCCCTAAAAGGAGTAGAATTATCGAACTTAATACGGAAGAACAAGCTTTTATACAACCAGGCCCATCACTCCCATACACTGATGATAGCATAAATTGAGAATTTGAACAACAACAATATTATTATGAGTAGGGTGGTGGGGTAGAGACTTACAAACGGATGAGGAACCCACGCCCACCACCGAAGCCCAGCCTGAAAGAAGTACCTCTACTAGTAGGCGTACAACTAGTGAGGTATGGAATCACTTTACCCCTAATAAGACAACTAATAAGGCAACTTGTAAATTATGTGACCCACCTAGGTCTTTTAGCCATCAACCTGGCAGTGGGACAGGCACATTAAGCAAACATATACTTAGGTGCTACCCCGAGCAATGCCCAGATAAGAGCCAACAACGTCTAGCACAACAAGTGACCGGTGCACTTGCTAATTTTAGGTTCTCTCAAGAGGGCAACCGAAAGGGGCTAGCTAAATATATAATTTTGGGTAAAAGGCCTTTCAATGCCAGCGAAGACCAATATTTCGTCGACTACCTCCAAAAATGGGTGAACCTCGCCATTGTGAGGGTTCCTCGGAACACCGTAAAGCGGAACGCACGGGATGAAAACTGAGGTCTTAACACTTTTTGTGATGAACACGAGCATGTTCTCGTTGATGTCGGACACATGGAAGTCAAAATCCGCTGTGCCTTAAATGTGCATAACGGCACACTGGATCGATGACTCCTACATCCTCCAAAAAAGAATAATTCATTTTGGTTATTTAGATTACCCCCACACTGCCGAGATAATTACGGTTACGATTATGTCGGCAGTCCACGACTGGAGCATAGAGCGACGTATCTTTAGTATTACGTTCAACAGTGCTACCAGTAACACTGCATCCGTTACACATTTAATTAAGCACATGAGACCCATGTTAGGTGGAAAGTGTGTCCATCTTCGTTGCATTTGTCACATTTTGCATTTAATGGTAATGGATGGTTTAGAGCTAGTAAACGCATCCCTTAACACCTTAAGATCCGTAATAATATCTATTAAATCATCCGGCACTAGAAAAAAAAGATTTAGAAATTTATGTAGGTTGCATGGCATAGAATATAAACAATTCAAACTAGACTCCCAAACTAGGTGGTCGTCTACGGTAGAAATGTTAGAGCACATTCTACCATATAAAGACGTTCTGATGGAATTCGTACAGGACAATCGTTCAGAATGGAGCAATTACAAACTGAACGATATACATTGGGAGACAATCGATGAAATTTGTAAATTTTTTTGCATGTTTAAAGATGCCACGACATTTTTTTGGGGTTGCTACTATCCGACCATGCCTCAAGTAATATCAAGATTGCTTGATATTGTAAATTGGATGGCGGGTAATGAATCCAACCCCATTTTTTTCGAATCGATTAAGGCAATGAAAGAAAAATTTGCTAAATATTATTCTGAACTACCCCTTACATACTGTTTAGCAACTATTTTAGATTCTTTGTTTTGTCAACATTTTTTCAAATATTTGTATCCTAGTCTCAATATCGACACTTTTATTGCCGAAGTCGATAACGACTTGCACAGTTTATTTTCCCACTATTCCCGAAAATTAACGTCCAATAATCCACATCTTAGTACTACTACAGTAGGATCTTCCACATCTAGTGGAAATAGTTCACATACGTCATATTCGTGAAAGCTGTTGGAGCAATTTACGCCCACAGTAGCCCCCACGTCATGTGACGAGCTAGATTATTATTTGCGGACACCGTTGCTCCATATTTTCGCGACGTGGTAAACCTGCATTTTGACCTTTTACAATGGTGGAACACAAACTAAGCCCAGTATCCCGTGCTTTCCACCATGGCACGTGATATACTAAGTTGTCCGGTATCTTCAGTAGCATCGGAGTGTACTTTCAGTCATGGTGGCAGGTTGCTTGGAACGAAGACGGCGAAACTATCACCATCAAGCTTGGAGATGTCCGTGTGCTTGAAGGATTGGCTGCTAACTGAGGCAAGGAATCAACAGAAAATGAGACTGGATTCATTGAGCGATGAAGAAGACCGCACCACTGATACATCGAACGATGGCACAACAACCCCCCCATGCGACTAATATCAACACTTTTGTATGTCAATTATTTACTTTGTATTTTTTGATAAGCAAATTTATACTTTTAAATATTAGGCTTCAACTGCGTTATATTTATACTTGTTATGTTATTTATTTACCACTATTTACTATTATTTATCATATATTTTATTTTATTACATATATTTAGCATTATTTGTGCTTGGGATAAAATATATTTGTATCTCATATTATTTATCAATGAATTATAATAATTTTAGTACAAAACGACTTTGTATTATTTAAATTTTGCATTTTTTTAAAGCTGACGAAAACGGGCCAACCCGGGTCCTCCCGGTCCGATCTACACTGTAGCAGGCCCGGGCCCCCTGGAGCCCTCTAGGCCCGGCCCGACCCGGCCCATGGCCACCTCTAATAACAGGCACAACCAAAAACCCTGAGATGATCATAGGAGGCATTTTTCTTATAAAGACGTTGAAAGAGTATTTTCTTCTTGATAGAGATAGAGGGCAAAAGATTTATTATATATATAGCTACAAGAACAATCTCCACCCAATACTCTAAAGGCATACAAGCTTGAAACAACAAAGTACGCATCATATTTCCAACAGTTTTATGCATTCGTTCAGCTTTCCTATTTTGTTGGGACATATGTGGACATGAAATTCGACTAAGAATGCCCCGTTCAGCAAACAACTTATTAAAATCTCGGTTAATGTATTCGATGCCATTATCACACTGAAATTGTTTTACCTCCATCCCAAATTGGTTGAGCACGAGATTTCGAAATTGAACAAATAAATCAAACACCTCAAATTTAGCACGCATCTGGTAAATCCACAAAAAATGAGAATAGTCATCCAAAAATAGCAAATAATACTTATAACCACTGAAGTTAATAATAAGTGATGTCCATGCATCAGAATGAACGATATCAAAAGGACGACGTAAAGGAAGCAGACTTTTGAAAAGGTAAACGACTGTGCTCGCCTAATTAACATGTATGACAAAGACTGGACTCTGAAGTAGAACTTGAACAGGAAATGAATTTGTGTTTGACTAATGAGGATAAGACCGGCTGCCTAGGATGACCAAGGCGGCGATGCTAGAGAGACTGCGTAATCTAAGAAGCAACTAATGAAACATGCGTAGAGGATAACTTAGGAACGGAGAAAAGAGGCCCCGAGCTAGCATAGCGAATTATGAGGGACATTGTTTTGGTATTTTTAATAAAAAAAATCACCCGAGTTAAATTCTAAAAGGCAACAATTATCTTTACAAAATTGGCGAACAAATATTAAATTGGTGGGAGGACCAGGAACATAAAGGACATTATGCAAATTAAAACGACCAACAGATGTACTAGGAAAATTAGATCCAACCCCAGCAATCAATAAAGAGGTACCATTGCCAACCAATATTTTATCACATCCATGATAAGGACTAAGCGATGAAAGCAAACTAGGGTTATTAGTCATATGGGATGATGCACCACTGTCCATTATCCAAGGAAAATCAATCATAGGATTAGAATGAACAGTAAAAGATTGAAAAATATGGTGAGGAGATGCAAACCCTGAATAAATATTAGAATCAACAGCATAAGTATTATTTATAGGATAAAAGTGTGAAATAGATAACTTATTCTCACCATACATAGGAGCGCCAAAGAAATGTAGCCCAGGTCGTGAAACAAAATCAATAATCAAAGCAAGCACAATCAACAGCAAAAACCAACTTTTTTTTATATTTGGGAAT
Organism: Simmondsia chinensis; assembly: GCA_018398585.1. Classification (NCBI taxonomy): domain Eukaryota; kingdom Viridiplantae; phylum Streptophyta; class Magnoliopsida; order Caryophyllales; family Simmondsiaceae; genus Simmondsia; species Simmondsia chinensis. The sequence goes on along the minus strand of JAGTTD010000002.1, from coordinate 6,723,130 downwards.
AGTGGTTGACGATGTTACCGTGGGTTGAGTGTAAAACACAAGAAGCAAAGAAACTTGGCTAGGGCTAACCTAAAGAGGAGCGGCGGCGTGTGAGAGAGAAGACAACTAGCCGGCGGCGTCTCTGGGCTAGGTTTTAATTTTAATTTAAATTCTCTGTCTTTTTTTTTTTTTTTTTTGGAAAAGAAAGAAGAAAAGGGAGACTAGAGTTTGCCTTGGAGAGAGAGAGAGAGAGAGCGTTTTAAGCTTTTGGTAGCTCTAATACCATGAAAGTTTAGGATTGGAAACTCCAAATGAGATGACCCCCCTCTTATATTTATAATGAACTCATAATTACAATATATAGAAACATATACATATTAATCCTACACAATATATTCTAGCCATAATATAATATATTCTAACATAATCCTATACAATATATTCTAACCATATATTCAACACAATATATTCTAACATAATCCTATACAATATATTCTAACCATATATTCAACTATTACCATATATTCTAACACTTTGTATAGGCACCTGCTAATGTAATGGGCCAAGTTCAGACCTACACGAGCCTAAATCAAGCTCAAACGAGCTTAAACAAAGAGAGCTCAGCTTAGAGTTCACAGAGAAGGGCTCAAACTCTATCCAACCAAGCTAAGCCTGAGCATACGACAAGCCAAGTTCAAGTTCCAAGTTCTGAAGCACATTAAGGGTGAGCCAAATCCAAGCCAAAAAAAATGTTGACGAGCCGAACCAACTCAAGCTTAGATCATTTATACACCAACTCTAACCTTTGAAATTTAAGCCGAAACACCTAAAACCTCAAAGTAAGTTACAATACACAATCGGTCAGCAAAATGCAAGAATTTGAATGGATACCCTACTTGTACAGGATTTCAAATACTGTCTACAGTTTCTACACACAAAAATCAGCCACTCAGGCACCCCCACCACGTTTATGGCTCCAAACCTGAACCCAACTCACTCTAGCCCCGGGTCCAACCTTTCCATTCCTCGATAAAAGGACTGCAACAGCACGGATTTCTTTGGCAAAACTAGTAAGTATTTTGGGGATTAAACCTTCTTGCTTCTCTTCTATAGTATGGTGTTTCATCTATTGTCCTCCTCACATACTCTACGAATGGTGATGGCGTACGAGGGGACAGCTCATTTACAACGGTACTGCTGGGACGATCAGGGGTTCGAGGTGGTGCAACAGTTGAAGTGCCTGGATGGGGTATGGACGGTGGAGATCTCTCAGGCTTATCGAGGATGTACATGAAAATTATCACGGTTATCACAAGAGCCACACACCCAATCAGCCCTGCCCACATAGTTGTGACAAGAGCTGATGTTGGTGTTGGTCGCTCTCCTGGTTCATACTTCACTTCAACTTCCACTCTTTCGCCTGTTATGGCAGACGGTGAACATGTCATCAGAATCACAGTTGGGCTAGTTATTTTAAGGGCCTAACGCAAGTTTCTATTGCCAAGCCTCCTTTTTAGTAACGAAGGTCTCCATGTTAGGTTAAACACACCATAAACAATTTATCTTATATCATAACACTAGCAGCTAAATACGTGGGTCTTTTATATGCAGTAGAAGCAAACTTATAATATAATTAATTTTCGAAAAGGATCCATAGCAAGTGGTGCGCCATGAGCAACTTGTTGGGTTTCTTTGGGTCCTGACTAGACTGGGGCTAGGAAACCCTTGAGTTGTACCCCTTTTAGGGCAGGAAAATGGCATATGCAAAGACACATAAATTTTAGCGAACATGTAAAAGGTAAGAGAGAGAAAAGCTAAGAACGAACGGGCATACCAGTGGTAGGGAGTGTAAATATGAGCTTTTCCTCAAAAGGCACCGCCTTTAACACTTTGATCTGTGGACGAAATCAAGGATGAAAATCACTAAGATCTCCCAGTTTGGCTAAACAAAACATGTGTTTGCAATCCACCAACATGAGTTATAGCACTAAAAATTCTCCAGAAAAGCCCAAAATAAATGTCACAATCGAATTCATTAAGTTAAAAGAAAGCTAAATTTTGACTATTGAATTTAGAAATGTCATATTGATCTGAACTTTATTACAAATGTTACGTAGAAAATATCCGCTCTAAAGTTCACAAATTTAACTTTTAGACAATGGAACGTATAATAATAAAATTTATAATCGAATTTTACCTCTTTCGACAATATTGAGTTATTATGATAAAAGTTCACATTCTTTGCCCGCTGTCAATTTAATTCTTTTACTTTTAGTTGTATCAATTTATGACGTTATAAGAAGCAAAATTAGGCAAAGCTCCAATTAAGGATAAGTTGAAGGAGCAGTGTCTACAATGGTTTGAGCATGCTAGGAGGAGACAACCACCATCCCTATTAGGAGATGCGACCAACTTCATATTACACAATGCAAGAGAGGTAGAGGCAAGCTAAAGAAAAGCTGGATGGAGACGATTAGACACGGCCTCGCCCACCTAAATCTAAATGAGGAGATGACCTTGAATAGAGCTAAGTGGCAGGTAAAAATATGTGGAGCTGACATGGCGGTTTAGGATTGATGAGCACAACAAAGCTAGTTCATAATGCCCCTAGGCTTATATGTTTGCTATTGCTATATCCTTATTACTTGCATGTTTTATTGTACTTTATTGTTTCGTTTTTTTACTTTATAGGGTTGGGGGCCCGTTAGAAATAGCCTCCCTTTATACTAGCCCCCTGAAAGGGTAAGGTTGCGTATATCTCACTCTCCCCAAATCCTGCTTTGCCGGGAGCCCTTGAGGCACTAGGCTTGCTGCTGCTGTTGTGTTAACTGCATCAATTTAATCCCTGTATAATTTATATTGAGTGAATTTAATCCTATGGTGAAACTAAAGTTAAATTAATGACATAGTTTTTGACGGTCTGATCATGTAATTGTAAGATGCAAGTGACTCAATAAAAACACACTTATTGACCCAATTAAAACCCACTCATGAAGTGACCATTAAAATTTTCGTTGCCAACTTAATGTCAATTTTACTTGAGAATTAAATTGACTCAATATAAATTGTGCAGGAATCAAATCGACACAATCAAAAGTATTATGATTACATTAACACACTGGACAAGGTACAGAGACTCGTGACATTTATTTTGAGTGATGCCATGATAGAATGCAAGAACGTTAGCAAAAAAAATATTGTGCATTTACTTGGCATCATTTGTCATGAAACCTCAGTTCATGCACTTTTGCATCTTCATTCCGTTTATAATCTAACAGAACGAGAATTTTTGAGCAGTTATAGTTTGTACATATGAAGATGAAATGTGAACATTTACCTCGTATTGGACGTGTCCAGCAACTCCAGAGCTGTCCTTGTGCAGCTCACTAACCGTCAGTACATCTCGGTTTTTCCAGTGAATGACAACATCTACAATTGGGAACCAATTATTAGGCTCATTGATGTGAGTGACGGCTACACAGCAGGACAATGGCTATAGGATATGTTTAATAACTTAATAGTTTTTGACATACAAAATATATTTGTAAATAAGCTCTAATAAACAATACAATACATATTTATTTCAAAAGCCGTCAGGGAAAAAAACAGCAAACAGAATGGCGAATCTATAACGAGTAGCAAAATCCATTATAAAGGTGGTTAAGCAGTGGAGTTTGAGCAAGCTTTTACATTTAGCGATCACTTCAATGTTCTGCTGTGTAACATCCAAAAAAATTGCAGCTTATGATCCCAGATCACAGTTTGATTCCATGCAGTAGACCCGGATAAACAGAGATGGGCATAGTTAAGAATGAGTTGACACTGGTGTTGAATTCATCTGCCTTGTAATACAAGGTGACGAATTGAAGACTAATTTTCAACCAGCAGCTGAGGTTCTAGGGGTCAGTGTAATGGCAACTATCTAACCCAAACTTGGGAGTAGTCTGATTTCAAATCTTATCACCCCCTCTCAATGTAAAATGCCTTAGGTTGCTCCTTTCCTTAGACAGAGTCGTACGCCATTCCTTACCCTCGTTAAAAAAAATTCCTGTAAGCAGATCAGTGTAGAAGAATTTGAACCTACAACTCAAACCTTGGACGTGTCAAAGGCCTCATTGGCCAATGAAATGAAGACATTTTACCTGTATTTCCCACTATGGTTATGATGCTTCGGTTAGACTTGGGTTTCAAGTTCAACTGCCAAGGTTCCTGACCAAAAGAAATGTTAGCCACAGTCAAATAATTTGCAGAACTTTTGTATCCAAGTTCTTAGAATGAAATCAAATCTACATTGGCGACTCCTACACAACAAATATCATAACCGAACCATTGGAAAACGAGGAACGAAAAAATACGTAAGGGCCCTGTTTGGTAGAAATTCTTTTCTGAAAAAAGTGTCTTTCCCCAAAAAATCACATATTCAGGTTTTTAAAGCGTTCGACTTGGAAAAAAAGAGCTCTTAAATATAGGCAAAAGCAGGAAAATAGCGTTTCTCGTTTAAAGTAGAAGCATGAAACCAATGCTTCTCCTTTAAAGCAAAAGTACGAAAATAGTGCTTCTCTTTCAAACCAGAAGCAAAAACAAAATTAAAACCTTTTCAGACAAAAATATCCTTACTGGTAGCACCTTTTACAAACGTCTTTCTACAAAAGGTGCTCCCAAAAACGGCAGCTTTTACGTAGCTTGACCAAACAAGCCCTAAGCCAAAAAACAGAAAATAAAGAGCCAGTGATAAGATGTCTAACATAGCTCAACTCTCTCCTATTCTTACCTTGTCCATCTCCAAAATGGAAAAACCTCCAATGAAAAGAGAAGATGCGGAGCCAGATACATCATTATCGTCACTCAGAAAAGCATGGATGGAGACGGATATGTCCTTTCCCATGTCCTTTGGCTTCTGTGTAGAATGCGCCAAGTGCTTGGGAGAGTAAGGGAAGAAGAGACAATATGAATCTCCAGTGTCGAGGTCCCTCCACGGCTTAGCGTACCTGAGAACGGAAAGGAACAGATTAAGACTCCATTTAGTTTGACGGCAATCATTTTCCGTCTCATTTCAATAATTTTCTAACATGAATTGTGAGCAACAGTAGGCTAAAATGAAAACTTTTCCCCATGGAGGAGAAGATGACTTTCTCACAAAGAAAAGGAATAAGAATTTTTCTTAATGAGAAGAAAACTTTCTCCATTTTAATCTTACATATTCACGCTCGAATGGACTTTAAATAGAACAAACATAATTCAAGCACAATTTATATAAAATAATCGATTTCTTAAATCAAACAAAATAAAATTTTAAAGAAAAAACAAATTTCAGTAAAAAAGTTTTGAGGCCAAACATTTACTGTACAGAGAATGTTTTAATGTAGCCCAAATGGCATGAAGAAACGAAGATGTGGTGCGATGAATTCATCAAAAAGCCAGTCAGTTACCTAAAAAAGTTCAACAACGACAGAAGCAAATTCTATCCCGTCAATTTTTTTTGAAAGGTAAGGAAGTACGACAATGCTCTGGTAAGGGCCACTAAACTACTACACCAAATCTAACAAATCAATTTTGTCCCATCATTTGATAAGTGGTCCCATCGAATCAAGCACTTATGTAACATCACCACTGTTGTATAATGAAATTTAGCCTATCTCTTTTTTGATAGAGTAATAAGCCTATCTATTATGTTATAATTGCATTGTGATAACTCATACGCAGAAGTTGAAGGTGGTGGAAATGAGGAAGTTGCGGTAGATGTGTGGACACGCAAGGAAAGATAGAATCAAAAATGAGTTGGGGGTCCTCAGACACAGCCTCTCTTTGGGGTAGCACCCTAAAGGGCTAAGGCTACGTACATCACACCCCTCCCAGACCTTGCTTTGGAGGGAGCCCTTGAGGCTCTGGCCTTGTTATTGTTGTTGTTGTTGCATTGTGACAACTATAAACCATTCATAACGTCCATGAAAACCTTGAAACAATCTGCGAACTTTATCATAACTCGGAACGCATTTAAAAACATGGTTAAACCCCTACTCCCCCTCGCCATAGAATTAAGTAAATGGCTATAACAGCAGTTACATATTGGAAATTTACTTAGCTGATATGTCACAATAACCCACAACAACATCCATCAGCCACCATGTCAGACCCGCAAACCCAGATCTTGCAACTTCAGGACCGTGGCAGCAATCACAACTGCGACCAGGAGGCATGCCCACGGCCCATGGATGATGAGATAAATTAGTAAGGAAAGAAACGTACCCAAGATAAGATGGTTCCACCTTACACTCGTACGGAACTTCAACATTTCTTCCAGGAGCTTTAATGTTGTGGCCACTGCAATATCACAGAGATTATATTCTAATATAGCACAATTTGGTACCATAAAACAAAACTCAATAATATTTCTCAAACTAAAAATAATGAGTTACAAAGCTATATTTATAGATAAGAGGTAATCCTTACTGGAAACTGAAGACATAAATAATAAATTAACTAAAAACTTTTGCTTTAAAATAAAAACAACTAAATCATCCTATTAATTTAAAATAAAAATAACTAAAATATCCTATTAACTAAAAAGATATATTCTATTCCACGTCTATGAAATGTCTAGCAAAATCTAATATAATATCTTTATCTTTTACAATCATTGAATCTCTTCTTCAGTGTTGCATCATATTCATTGATGGAATACATGGCAGATTGAAAGAGAAGTTCATTCACAGTTTGACAAGCACATTATAACAATACAATCAAAGGACTGTGCAAACTGTATGGATGGATGAGAAGATTGAAGTTACAATATAAAGCAGTAGTATAGTTTATAGTTCTTTATTGGAAGCACCCTTCTCAGAGAGTGGGAGGACAAATTGCAGACTGCAGAAGTTTCCAATAACGAGCATCATCTAGGAACAGACCCGATAACCTGAAGACTCTTGTTCTTCTTGTAACGCAGTGGATAATTCAACTACTCGGCCTGATGGAATTGTTACCATTTCATAAACTTGGTGTCTAGTTTCCTTGGTTATGAAGTCATAAGAACTCATTGGTATGATAAGTATCTAACATTTGTCCCCTCCCTGCCCCAACCAAATTTTTAGGACCATGAACAATAACCGACAATGGGATAGATAAGCCTAGTTTTGAATTAAGCAGTGCATAATATTCTTTTGTTTGATGCCAAATGAACATTACTGCACCAAAAAAAAAAAGATGAATAACTATCATTCTCTGGCCATAATCTGTTCTACACTAGCTTGTTTTACTTCATCTATCCCCCCGCCCCCCGACCCCGCTTTTACAGGAGCCCTTGAGGCAATGAGATTGTTGTTGTTGTTTTCTCGAAGGATACTTTTGTTATTGTACTAGATGAGATTTTTTGAACCGCTAGTCATGCTGAAACCAGAAAAGCAGACCAAACCATTCAACTTGCTCATATTTCTAGTTGTGGATGCCAATTGAACCAGAATCTGATGAAGGTCTCACATCTAACCCAGTATTTAACACTCAACTCTTGAATTTCAAGCCGAATTTATATAGCATTCAAGTCATTATAGTTTCTTTATCTGTACCTTCAAAACCTTTTTTCCCAAGTCACCCCCCATCCAATGCCCACTCACCTCTCACACCACCAATACATCTCGTACCATTACTTTGGCACTGCGTCTCCCATCACAGGCAACTTGATATCTCGCCATCAAGTTAATCACAATTGAATTATAACTTAGTTCGCACCCACCTCTCGCACCACTACCTCTCCAGCATTGAATCTCACATCACAATTCAAGTTGATCTTGCACGAAGGCAACCTCTATTGATTTATATTAATTTCTTTTAAACTGTTTTTGCACTAGCACAGGATTGAGTTGCTGCATTCCAAGTCTCAAAAATTTGCCAAAAAAGAAGGGGGAAAAAAAAAAAAAATTGGTTGTCAGTTAGGTTGGGTCGGATAAGGGTAGGTAGATTATCTAATGGGGTGAATTTGGGTGGAAGAATATGACCCATCAACTCAAATACAGACAGGATTTCCAGTTGGGGGTTAGCCACAAATTGACCACGATTTGACTTATATCCAACAGATTGCCATCACAGTTCCCAGTCAACGTAAACAAACAAACAATCACTTCACTATCATGGAAAATCAAGGAGGTTTCCTTGGTGGCCCACCCCCCAATGACCGATGGAACCAATCGTCACTACAGTGACCATAGCATCAGACCTACATCACATGTCGTAGCGATGACTTAACTAACTTGAAATCCGTACCCACAACCATTACATTATTCGATTCTATGCCAGTGAGAAAGGAATGATTTGCCCATTACATGTATTGCCTACCAACACCCCGCTTCCCAGCCGCATAAAACACTCCTTACCAAGTCTCAACGCATGGCAGCAACATCCACCACTAATTGATGGAACAAAAATACAACCCAGAAAAGTAATATATCAGCAGACATCTAAATCATGCACAATTTTACACAAATGAAAATTCTCAACAAGTCTCAACGCATGGCAGCGACATCCAGCACTAATTGATGGAACAGAGATACAACCCAGAAAAGTAATATATCAGCAGACATCTAAATCATGCACAATTTTACACAAATGAAAATTCTCAATTGATATCAAACAAAAGTGGGAAATTCACATACCTGAACTTCACAGAGAAGTTATATCCTCCAGGAAGAAAAGGAATATTTGTTAGGGTGTCTTTTGGAGCATCAACAAATATGGCATTCCCCTTTAGCACCTTAACTGTTGTTTGCAATTTCAGACTAGGACTACGAAATGTCACTGTGTCAGTAAATAGATTCCAACGTCAGAACTACCAAACATTCAAATAGAAAGCAAATGGCGCAGAGGATAAAGTTTTTTTGCATTTTTAGAAATCAGAAAATGACCCACTTAATACCTGTGGATGTACCCTCCCCGACTGCCAGAGCTTTTCCAGACTGAGAGTCAAGGGATATGACACTTCTATTGGCACTTAACCACTGACCCGATCCTTGTTCATCATGTCCTACACAGTATGACAAAGTGTCCTCAAAGTAAGAAATAGCGAAAAGCACACAAACTAGAAGCTGTCAACACAAACCCTCCAATATCTTTGTAAATCAAGTAAGGGTATGTTAGCAGAGCATCTTAACCCTTTCGCTCAGAGAGAGGCTGAAGGACCAACTTTGCCATAAGGAATTCACTAACGTGTATTTATCTCTAAGAATCCTTGCATTTCTCCCAACTAAAATTATCATCTTAAACCTTTGTCGACAAAAGATTACATTAGACTAGGATAATAAACAAGCAAAGGAGAACAAGATAGCCAGCTTAAAAGTATTTAAAGCTATGAACAAAGAGCAACCCGATACTGTTGAATATCACCAAAGAGATCCCCTAAAATGGGATGGAAGCATGTCACTCAAAGAGGCATATAAACGACATGGTCCTACACAAAATGTTAGGCAGGCTCTTATCCTGAAATTCTGAGCATTCCTGTCATTCCAGATAGATCAGAGTCCAGACTACCCAAAACTGAACATTATGCCACAGCATTTTACAATCCCACCCTTCCCAAAATTCCTCAAAATTACAACAAAAATATTCAGTTGTCATTGGAGGGACCTAGCACTCTAACCACCTGTAATAAATGATTCAAAGTTATGTAGACGGCTCACAATAAAGAAATAGATTAGCACTTGTCCCACCACTCGCATGAAACATCACAGATATATCAGGAGACAAAAACTCTAGTACACCTCCTGACATGTAAACATTCATAAGGGTTTGAGTCTGTTTATAACCGATATCCAATCAAAAGCATTAGCCTTCATGGAAGCTATGGATTTCCAGATAAACTTTTCTAAGGAAAAAGCTGAGCACGTGGAGTATGATGCAAACCAAAATGAAAGATTTGAAAGAAAATTTACTTAAAGACTCAGCAAACAGAACTGTCCTGTCTTGTTTAGAAGAAAGATGACAGGACTATAAGCCAGAAAGAATAGCAATATAACCCAAAGAGGTTGACTCAAGTAGTACGGTACTTGAAACTAGTGCCTCATGAAGCATTAGATTTGGGGTTCAAATCCTACCATTGGATGCAAAAAAATCCTTGGAGCTTCACACTAGGTTTCTAGGCCCCAACTTGCTTTGTTGCATACAGAAAAATTTTGAGTGGGCAGTGCATGCAATAATGGATACGTGTCAGCCGGTCCGAACACTCCTATTAGAAGGAAGATGGTGTGGAATAACCTCCTCCACATTCCCACCTTGACAAGCCCTATGAAGGTTTATATTCCAAGAAATCAACTCTCTAGCCCTACTAAAAGAAGCCACAATAGAAGCACTGTGAAGGATGATAGACTACAGAACCAACATCCATCCTCTCTTGACTCTCATTATAGCTTAGGAAAATGTCACCATTTTCCTAATTCTATCTCTAACCCCCACGGGAATCCTAAATATGGATTAAAAAATAAGGAATATCTGGAAAGACAAGTTCCCATCAAGGTTATCCTACCCCCAAAGAGAAATTTAATTGCTTCTAGCAATCAGGCCACAGGTGATCTTAGCAACAATGGGGTTCCCCTCAAAATGCATCCCAAAGCCAACCAACCAACTAGGGATGACAACCTGTAAGAAAGGCAAAGATAGAATAACTCTGCTGGTAGTACACATGAATCCCTGCTAAGAGATGCAAAGGTAGCAATCTTACAATGACGCACATTAAATCCTTGCTAGGATGGGCTTGAGACATTTTTATTCATTTATTTATTTTTATTTTTTTTTTGGGGTGACATTTATACTTAACCTTATCTGCCAAAACAAGATTTCTAACATATTCAAAGGCAGACAAATTAGAAGTTCATGCTTGATAACAATATAGTTAATGTAGCCTTCTCGATGCAAAAAAAAAAAAAAAAAAAAAAAAAAAAAAAAACTCATCCAGAGAAGGAAGAATTTTTGGTTGATAGTTTGCAAAATACAAGATGTTAATTAACATTGGCAAAATAACAAGAAGAAATTAAATCAAGTGGAGATGGAAAAGGATGGATGCAAAAAAAAAAAAAAAAAAAATATATATATATATATTGCTCATCCAGAGAAGGAAGAATTTTTGGTTGATAGTTTGCAAAATACAAGGTGCTAAATATCATTGAAAAAATAACAATAAGAAATTAAATCAAGTGGAAACGGAAAAGGATGGATGCATAGGCAAGGAATGACCGTGAACAGTACAATTTAAGTTGCCTCGACTGAAGTTTCTCCTTTGCTTGGGATAAAATTGCCACAAGGCCCACAACCCAAAATGATGCATCCAGGCAATCCCAAACATACAAGTAAAAAAGATAATGGTCAATTAATGCATGAAACAACGCATGCTTAAATTGCAACACCCGCAAAATAATAAAGTTAAAAGACATTGAGCCTCAATAAAGTGAGTCACGTCTACCTTCTATGCTGAAATTCATATAGCTTCCAGGATGAAGTACAGGATTCTGTGGATGTATATGAGCTCCAACTGAAACCTGAATAAATCAAACCCAATTATAAGCAATCAAGCATAATTATGAAACCGAAGGAAAAAAGACAAGATTAACAATAGGCATCCTCAACAGAAACTGTTGATCACACACCAAGAATGCATTCTTTTCAAAGTCCTCCATTTTTTCTATTGACGCGTGGGGGTTGATACTGAACTTCACTGCATTGCAGCAATCATCATCTCAAAGTGATTACATCTTTATGATGAAATCTTCTCAAGAGGCGACAGCATATCCCATTGAACATTCAAACGCAATTTTGAAGAAAGCACATGATTGGAAAATTATGTATATCCTCCTTTTTTGAGACGAACTTTTTTGATCTCTCACAAATTTAAAAAAATGGGCTTTTTCTCCCCAAGGGCCAATCCTCGCATCCCTTGTAAGGATCCATGAAGTCCAACGTTATGTCAATTGGGCCATGGATATCTACATGACAATTGAGTATCAATTTGGTTTAGGTACTATAGAGCCGTATTTTTTTCTAGACATGATAAGGACGCCACATGGGCCAAATGAACCTCACCCCCCCCCCCCCCCCCCCCCCCCCCCCCCCCCCCCCCCCCCCCGGCATCCCAAAAAAAAAAAAAAAGAAAGCGGGATTCAATTCCAAGTCTCAAGTACCAACCTCGGAGACTTTACCAACTAAGCTAACTGACACTTTCTACGAACTGCTCGCTTAATATCATATTGGTTCACGATTTCAAAATGTTAATGGAGAGAAAGATGAAGAACATCACCATAACATAGTCTGATTTCTGCAGATCATGGAATCTCACACGCACAAGAGCTTCACCATGGCGTAATGCCTATAAACAGGAGAAAAAGATGCAAATTTGAAGACTTTGTAACAGGAATATGAGCACAAAACCTACATGCATGTCCCACATGCTCATTACTATGAGAAATATTTATCACAAAAGAAAATGCGATAATGTTAAGGATAGAAATAGGATGCTAATAATTCCATGGAAGTTAGTATTTTGTTACGATTCATAAAAGTACCTTGATAGTGATAATTCCATTTCCAGAATAAGTGGCATTAACAGCAAGGATATCACAATAATTAGTCTCAACTTCAAAGACAATCATGTTATGTGCTTCATGGAAAGGATTTCCTGCACAACAGAAAATATAACAATAAAACTTATGAAAGATTCAATCTAGAATTCCTGTAGTGAAACAATTATGTTATCAGGTATTAAATACCTAAATCATCATAATAATTTATTGGAAGCTCGAGCTCAGCTCCAACAGCAAGATTAATCACATGGAATCCTAACTTTTTTCCCATTCTTATTTGAGCCACCTGGGAGGAAAAAATGGGGGACTATCAATTGGACAGCTAATTGTTTCGTTTTAAACTGAGATAAGACAACTAAAAACAACAGGGCAGTACAAGTATGAGCAAACTAAGTAATAAACCACAATTAGAGTTGCAATATCCAACACATCAAGATAATATAAGCATACCTCAGCAACCCTCACACAAGAGGCAACCTCAATTCTTCCAGTAGCATGGTCTTTTGCTTGGATACAAGCAAGATTATAGCTATCCACTGTTCTTACTTTACGTCCATCTATGGATATGGCACTATTTTCGTTGATTCCACCACAATTTCCCAATACTGAGTACGTAACAGTTCTCTTTTGGCTCTGGATGTCTTGTGTACCATGCCATGCCGAAACTAAAGGCAAAAGATCTGATGAAATATAATGTGGGGGAAGGATCCAGGTTACCGGAACTCCTAGAGCCAGGGGAGGGTCAGGCACCACCGATATGGACACAGATGTGCTGTACGATCTTGAATGTAAAGATGAACCAGGAGATGCAAAGTTGCAAGAGAAGGTAAGTGCAACATTGGTCTTTCCTGCAGATCTGACTCAGAAAATTTACATATTAGTGCCAATCAACACAAGGATCAAGATCAGAAAAAGAAACAAATCAAAAAATAACCACTGCAATACTCGACTATCCAATACAATCGAACAAGAACTAATGTGAAGTGAGCATAAAAGATGCCGGCAAATCAATTAACACACAATAATATGTCCACGGAAAGCACTTCTGTTACGACACAATGATATCTATACGAAATACTGGCTCCCTTAAACAAGATCATGAAATGTATGATTAACATTTTAAACATGAAGAATCTAGCTTTTACTAGGATATACATGTCACCATACTGAAAGCATACCTTCCATACAACACCTTAATGAAATCAATGTCTCTCTCATCTGTATATATACTCTCTCTAGAATGAGACAGCTTGTAGCCAGCAGCATGCACATGTTCATCATCACGGAAACTCAGCACCTAGAAAGGGGCATCAAATCAATTCACTACTAGCCGAAGAATGTTAGTTCATCGTCTAACTACTACAAAGAAAACTGTGGCTCACAAAATCTAATAAGACTCACCAGGACTCAAACTTACCTTCTCATCCTCCACAGTCCACTTATAATCATGGCAAAGCTCATAGAAGGAAAACAAATCACCCTGGAGAAATTAGAGTAATTGGTAACTATTCACATAGAAGAGAAAAGAAAAAAATGGGAGAAACGCATGAAAATGCAAAAAAACACACTAGAGAGAAAGTGTTGCCTCGCCTCAAGTAAGGAAGGAAATACAGGCATCTCTCGCCCAACGGATAGTTGCTGGCTTTGTACATTCAGAATTGCAGAAGACGGAAGGCCAACTTTAGCTTTGCCATGTGCTTGACAGAGCAACGTACGTCCACTTCCATAAAATGTGGCCACTATAGTCTGATAGTTGAAGCAAACCCAAGAATAACTCAATGTATCAAGAAGATATTATCTACACAAACCATGATGTAAAGGAAAGAAACTTGAGAAGGAATAGGTTTTCCCTTTATATGAGAGAGTTCCAATTATACTTGATCAGATCTATGAAATCTTACTTTGTCATGTCCCTAGATCCAAGGCAAAAGGAGATGGTCCATTGATTACACAATCTTGCTCTTTGGTCCACCTTGTACATGTGCAAACCATCTAAAGTCCCTTTATCTCGACACAAGTTTCAAAATTGCTAAAGCTTACAACATATTTTATGCTTCTACTCTATACTATTTTAGCCTCTATACCATTACCCCACCATAATAGTTCAACTTCAGTTAGTCAGTCTTCTACATGTTATCTCCACGACATTGGTTCTCCATGTCAATGCTTTCCAGAAGCAAACCCGCACAACCAAAACACAACTTCTAAAGATTATATATCATCAGATGATCATCAAGCGGATGCAACAGCAGTTCAATTTGGAGTAATCTGGCCAATGCAAAAGCACTTCAATTTGGACACAGTAAGATTACACGAGTTCAACAATAGTGAAGAGGAAACCATTTTTAATCGTTTCACTTTCCAGATTCCTAACCCAAAATAACAATCCTCATTGACCAAAAGAAACTCCTCAAAGTGCCAAATCATCAGAAGGCCATATTGAGAAGATTTCAGGCTCAAAGACAGCCAAAATTGATTGCATCCAAAGGGGATATCAATTTGTTTTCACTGCCCATTTGATACATATGAAATATGGAAGCACTCATCGAAGTTATAATGAACCTCAACATATAATGGAGTGAACTTGTAGACATCACTTTCAAAGGGGACGGAAAAATATAACTGCCTAGGAAAGACACTCTTACATATGTAAAAACAAGAAAAGGAGACAGAGTTTGTAGTTGAATTTTCCAATAAACAGCAAACATAATATAGTAGCCACTTAATTCAGGGTAAGAAATCTTACTGAGTTCCCAGGTGAAACTGCATTTAACCTTCCTGAAGATTCGTGAATTGTTGCAGCGCTATCATTCATGCTAGCATACTCAAGAAAGGCACCGATTGTTGGTCCACCTCTCACAGTAATCTAAACAAGTAAAGTTAGAACCCGGAGAATTGAGACAAGAGAAGCAAAGTTCATAGTGCAAATTTCGCAGGGAAATTTGCATAATTTGATGAAGAAAGCTCCAGAATAAACAAGGGCATATTCAAAGAACAAGTAGTAAGGACCCAATATTTAGCTTTTTTGTCTTTTCCATAATATCATAAATACCTAAAAGTTCTAGATTCCCATTCATTACTTAATAGAACTATTCGATAATGTTAACTATTTGTAGTTTTTGGAATTAAAGACGGCACGAATAAGAATATTTATTTTGGTTTCAGATATCGAAATCAAAGGTCGAATCAAATTTGAATAATTCTCATATTTAATGAAATGAAGAAGTGTAATGTGATATTACAGTCCTATTCCAATATGAATTTCAATATGCCAAGACATAAACAAATGAATTCGCATGCGTGGCATTTGAGTCAATTGGATTCAGGGACAGCACTATTGACATGAAGATATGAAAGGGATAATATTAAGATCATACCACAGAAGATGCACCAGGCACCAGGAAGATCTCATTAGGATGCATTACAGGTGGTGCATAAACTTCCACATTAACTGGTTGACTCAATATTTCATATCCAGAATGCCGTTTCACGCTAACCTGGAGTAGGCAAACCAAATATATAGCTTGAGTGCTTTTAAATACACACAGGAATTTGAGAAAGCAATTACAGCATTTTTTTCATCGAGAAACCATGGAACTTACATATATAGTAGTGATTCCACGATGTCTGGCATATATCGTGAAATTTGAAGAACTAACAAACCCATCAGGAGGCAATAGACCATCAGCATCGACAAGATCAACTATATGATCTTCAACATGTACATGGATGTTCATGTAGCTGAACTGCCAAAAGTAAACCAAGCACATCGTGATGACTTGCTTTTGTTTAAAAGTTAAGAATGAATAAATAAATTAATAAAGCTTGTAATAGTTGATAGATCTAAGCAAACAAAAGCTAAGAACTTAAATCACTAGCAAATGAATGGTGCAGAGTTTCAATGCATGCAGCAAGCAGGTAAGTAAATAAATAATTGCAGAATTTGATTGCAAATAATCCCGAACATAACATATGCTGGAAAATACAAGACTAAACAGAAGTTCAAGGAGAAACCAAACCTGGGAAGAATCAAATGTGATCCCATCATCAACGCCAGCCAGTATATCAATAGATTGTAAATTTCCCTCCTACAAGTATCGCAGTACCATGTCACGTATGCCAAATACAAGCCTTTTCTGGGGAAGGAGGGGGAGGTATGAGAACAAGAAATTTGCTCTATCAATGTAAACATACCATAATGCCTATTTCTTCCCCCGAAATAATCTTGATCCAGTCCACATCAGCAACTCGGATCTGAAAGTAGTGCATTGTCCATGGAAAAGACAAACCCCATAAATCAAAGCCACAGAAGAAAGAAAGCACCACAAGCAGTCCCAAATCGAAATGGTGCACTCAGAACGGATGCAAACGGAATTCATTGTCAAAATTGCATGTGAGGAACGAAATTCACCATACACAAGATATCAGTGTACAAAACCAATAATGACAACAATCCTGCAAATAAGAACAGTCCATGCAATGAAAGAAAATACAGGTGCAAGTTGTAACTGACTACCCTAATCCAAATTCTATTCAACTCAATGGAACTAAATAATTAGAAGTAGCTTTTTGTTTCTGGTAAGCAAAAAATATGAAACATATATTTCAGAGGGAAGAGAAAAACGTAAAGAAAACGACCTATCTTTTGTTATGTTCTATTTTATTAATAGATTTGAGGATAAAGTGTTTACGATCATACAGCATACCACTTATGCCTATTGAAGTAAATTAAAACCCCATAACTTTTTGTTAGCTTTAACTTAACCCTTGATGCAAGTAACACCAGCTCCAGCGCCAATTTAGGACAGTTGGCTAAGAAGAATTAAAAGATCAGAAATGACGGTATAAGAAGTAAATTGGGCGTGGCCCCAATCAGGGATAAGCTGAGGGAGCAACGTTCGCGGTAGTTTGGGCATGCTAGAAGGAGACCGACCACAGCCCCTGTCAGGAGATGTGAACAACTCCATATTACAAACGGAAAGAGAGGGAGAGGCCGGCCAAAAAAGAGCTAGATGAAGACGATTCAACATGACCTCACCCGCCTCAGCCCAAATGAGGAGATGGCCCTCGATAGAACTTAGTGAAGGGTAAGTATAGGTGTAGCCTATATAGTGGTTTAGGATAATGGAAAACATCCAAGCTAGTACTAGCGCTCATAGGCTTATATGTATGCCTGCTATGCACTTTGGCTGTGTGTTGGTTGCTTTTTGTTCTGTGGCTTTGTCACTTTATTGCCTATTACTGCTATATGCTTTCTATAGGCTTGCTCTATGCCGCTGTTCTCATGCTATTATGCTCTTACGCTAAGATGCTTTTATGCTTCTCAGGTTGGGGGTCCTTGGACATAGCCTCCCTTTAGGGTAGCACTCCAGACCCTGCATATGTAGGAGCCCTTGAGGCACTGGATTTTTTATTGTTGTTGTTGTTGTTGTTGACTGAGAAGAATTAAGTATTCAACTAACTGAAGGCCGGAGATAATAAGAATAGAGGGCATAGCAGAGAGAAAACAGGAAGCCAATACTTTGTAGCCAATAGATCTTGGTACGCCAAAAGTCTTCAGACAACTACGCAACAGCATCAAATGTCAAGTTATGAGTGCTGTTAATTTCTGGTGGGAGCTGCTTAAAACTCTCTGGGACAAGCAGATGGTCTCCACGTTTATCACAGTTGGTTGAAATTTCAGATTTTTGGCATTTCCTCACAGGATGAGATCACAGAAACTGGATAGCTGGTGGATTGAAAAAAGTGTTGTGTAATATAGAACATTTGCATGTGGATGCAAGCTAGAAGCTCTCCTAAGGTCTCATTTTTATGGCTCTTTTCAAAGCAAGACAGGATTATGAGAGACTAGTGTATATCCCATTCTCTGGCATAGATGATACTGTTGAATTTTGGACATGTGTAGCAGTACACAATGTCACTACAATTCAAAAACTGAGACCTTTTAATATCACATTTAACAAAAAGGCAAGATCAAAGTTTCATACAAAGCTAAATAAAGGTGAAAACCTTTGAGAGGAGTATTATACAGAGCAAGAAGTTACCACAGAAGAAGCCGTGAGTGGAGGAGAAAGCCCAACATCATAAACTGTCACAATTGAAGTTCCCAGACCACGAGGGACCACTGACAAATGTGAACATTGTAAACCTGGTACAGGTTGCACAACCTCAATGACTCGAGAATCATTCACAACAGCGTCCAGAAAACAACTTCCTCCAATAACTGTAAGATTCATCTGAAAGTAACAATGCTTGAGATTTGACACTTGAATAATAAAGTAATAATTATGTGCAGTGTATACATTGTGCAGACTAGACTAGAATCAGCAAGCTTTAAGAAAATCAACATTTGTTGTAAATCAAAAGATTACATGTCATGTATCAAAAGATTAAGCTCTGCTCAAGTTTACAGGATCACTAAACTGAACGCTGGTGCAATATATTGCTGAACAAGGCTTGGGATTTGAATTCCAAGAAAGCCGATCACCAAAAAGAAAAACCAAAGAAGAGACCAGAAAGGGGAGAAGGCAAGAGAAGGCCCTCCAACCCCTCAAGGTCTAAACAGAAAAATCTGCAATATTATTCAATTACATGTTTAGATAAATTGACAACCTATAAAAAGATAAAATTATCTATCAAAGTGAACTAAAAGTGTGAAATCATGTGTATGAAATGAATAGAAGGACCACCAATTAAACAGCAAAATGGCAAAGAAAGGCAACCTTCGCATCAGGATTGAAAAACAGTAAGTTGAAGGCTGGAGACATCCTCAAAGTCGAAACAACCTGCATTCCAAGGAGACATGAAGTGAGGACCATGTTATGACTTTTTACCTGTCTAAGTTGGACCCCTGTGCATGGGCTGCCTCAGAAGACCGCTGAACAGTTTCTTCCAGACCATAGAAGCAAAACAAGCGAAAGAAATTTTAATTTTTATGTCATGCATGGTCATTTGCTACATAAAGTTCAAAAGATACAAGGCTTCACCACAGCTCTGAAATTCAGAGGACATATTTTAATGTTTGGTTTCATGCCCAAAATATCATGCTTCCTTTTCCTTTCTTTTGATAAGATCTGTTTTTTATTTCAAGAGATACTACTACAGTGTAGTAAATGGTGCTTGACAGCAAATGTCATTAGCAGCACAAATTGTTACAATGTCATATGAATATGAAGAATACAAACTCTTCCTTTCAATTTTAGTTTAAAATACACCAAAAAGACCCAATTTGCCTAACTGAAAAGCAAAGCTTTAAAATACACCAAAAGACCCAATTTGCCTAACTGAAAAGCAAAGCTTGAGAGCATACCTGGAGACGTATAGCATCTGTAAGAATATGATCATAGCTCTCAAGTGACGGAGGACGGCCATCCATGACACTGTGAAAATCACGAACTGTACCACGAATAGTGCACTGGCAAGTAAAATGAACCATGTCAACTCAAACTACCTCTTGAAAAGGGGTTAAGAAAGACTAAAGAGGAATTACAACCAAAGTAGGCCAAACATAACAAAAAATGGATAGACCTCAAATACAGAGTAGATTTTAATGTCAGAGAATCTAAGATAACCACTGCATGTAAGAACATGCAGAGTTATATAGGTAATCCAATTTATACAAGGAAGAACAAAAATTAATGATCAAGACATTATGGTCACAAGAAATATTGATGTTTAATCAATTGCAAACTGGACATGTAACCAGTGCTCTCACGTCATAAGTACTAGAAACTACTTTCTTGGTCACTCTTGACGAAGCAAGTAGACAGCAAGCAGAAAGCCAACTGTCAGTCAGGTGGACATACATAGCAAGGGAAAAAGCACTATAAATATGAAGCAAGAGAAAAAATTATACACAAGAACTCAAGTCACTATAGGCAATTGCAATCTTACATTTGCACTAGATGAAGGAGAAAATCATACATCATGCATATAATAACAGAAATACATCACAAATAGAGACAAGAATATTCAGATAGTACCAGTCCTGAAGCATTCCGCAAGGCCAAGAACCTTTCCCAGCTGGAAGTGGACACCTCAACATTATAAGCATCATCCCAATACGCAAGCTCATCACAGTTACCCAGTTCCCAGCTCAAAGGAAGTGATGACGAGTTAGCAAAAACTTTACCATTTCTACCAATCCCCACCGCAGAAACTCGAATGGTTCGCCCATTTGCCACTGTAATAGGCATGGTACGAATACGCACAGGGCCACGGTCAGCTTGAACAGCAGCTTTTATGGTATCTAGTTTATTTGCTGAAATCACAACATACATAAATTTAGATTCTACAAAAAAAAAGCAAAGAACATAGTTTGCTGGTAGTTCATACAAAATTGGCCAAGGGATAAAAGACTAACCAGACTCATCAGCAAGCACTACAATTGAAGAAGGCAAGCTGCATGCAAGCTGCAATCGAACTTCAGCAACCACAGGCTGAGGATGGTCATCTCCCACAAGATTCCCACGCTTGAACAGAAATGTCTGAACAATTTTGAAAATACATAGTTAGAGAAATTTGAAGAAGATAACAAGGCAAATAGCCTCCTGAATGCAAGACAATCAAAAAATTTTAAACATACAAAGTTCCCAAGTGATTGGCATGAAATTCTGTAAGCAGGTCCATAGTCATTGTCAATCTGGTCCACAATAGCTCCATCTTTCGGTAGAGTATGATGTTCATCAAAAATATCCACAACTTCAATGAAATCAACACCTTCTCCCCATCTTACAGGACCTCCAACGAGCTTAACATCTAGATGTGTTCTAGGCGCAAGATATAAGTCATCCAATCTGTCCAACTCATCACCCGTACCCGCTTTACCCAAATCAAACCAGTAACCACCAAAATGATTTCCATCTCCAGCCTGATGGGCAATGAGCGGTGAATATGACGCAATTGGAGCAGATGCTTTCAAAATGACGGGTCCACCGAGATTATGATCAACGTGCTTGGAAAGGGTAGCTTGCAGAACAGCTCGACCAGGATTGGTTGCATACAGGCTGGTCCACGCACAAGGAGGGCCATAAAAAGATCTATATTTTTCGGCAATTTCAAGCTCATTCGTGCTAGATGCCTCCCTTGTTGAATTAACAATAAAAAGCTCACTTCCAGTAGTCCACTTCACCAAAGAAATAAAAGCATTACATCTGTAGAAGTATTCACCTGCAGGGAAAAAGAACATTAAAGAAATCAATACAATATACGATAAGAAGGGGGAGGTGAGAAAAGGATCAAATTGTAATAAATTTTAAAAATACACTACCATTTGATGCTTTCATAGTCACAGCAGCCTGGAGGTGAGACCCTACCACAGTCTCGACAGGGAAGTAAGGCAACATAACCAAAGAGGAAGGTAGGGCAACTTCAATAGACACCTATAAAAAAAAAAAAAAATATCAGTAAATCGAGAGTAACAGGGCAAACACTGAGGGAACCGCAAATGTCTTTCATTCAGCACTAAACTAAAAAGTCAAACACAATAACCATCGAGTATTTTATTGATTTATCCTGTGCAACTTGGTACAAATGTTACTTCTTTTTTGTTAAAAAAAATGTTATTTCTTTTCCCCATAGGCAATTTTGATTTCAAGAATTCAGTATATTGTTTCCAATATTTAAACAGGAAGTTATAGGATATAGGCTGAACAGCCTCATATCCTATCCGTTGTGGCGGAAATGATGTTTAAGTCTGCAGTTTTCCCTGTGGACACAGAATAGGAAGATTGGCAATTGGCATTGATAAGAATAATCAAGAATTGTCATGCACAAAGATTAGTGACAGATGTCAGTTTATGAATCTAATTCATGTCTTTGCAGGAGGAATCCAAGCTCCAAAGTATGCAATGGTAAATCATTCTTTTCAAACTCAGTTACCAGTGTGAGTTTAAGAAAGATAAGCATAGGATTGCACCAATCAAATGGCGTTACCTTATCAAAATTGAGGGCATCAAAAGTTGAAACTACTCTGACTGTAGCTTTGCCGGCTTTTTTGGCCTGGACAACCCCAGCAGCAGAGACATATACAATATCCATGTCAGAGGAAAACCATTTATAATCACCAGGTGTCTTAGCACAACCTACAAATTTCAACAAAGATACCAGTGTTGGGTCACATACTCACATAAAAAGGCATCAATTTTCAGATATGCAGAAGGTGAAGGATATAAACCTCCCACTGCCTTTAGTTCAAACTCCTGATAAACATCTGGCACCCAGGGAAGGAGAATAGTAGAAGACCCAGTAGTCCTTCTATCTAGTATGAACTCTACTCGGTCACAAACTGTAACTTCTTGCACAAGTTTGAGAACCTGCAAGTGTCACGTAAATTAAGGTCTACTGATTTTCAAGAAGAAAAACACCTAAAAAAGGAACAAAAATATACAATGCATAAGTGGACTAAAAGTTTTCACCTCTGTCGTCACTGGGTGTCCAGCAGAATAAGCCAAAGAAACGGACAACTTTCCGCGTCCTTGTGACAACGAGTGGAGGACTCTTGCATTCTGCCATCCATACTTGACTGCAATACTGTCTGAGACAGGAAAGCTTCTCCAATATTGAGACTGATCATAAAGTAATTTCACATCTTCATTCTGCAATCCAAGGCATAATTCCATGGTTAGAAAGAAAAAAATAAAATGCTAATTTTTATAATAATGAAAAGGATACAATACAATAGCCGAGTGCCCCAAAGAGGCTCCTCCCACCAAGGCAGGGTCTGGGGAGGGTTAAGATGTACGCAAACTTACCCGACAGGGTGCTACCCTGTGGAGAGGCTGTTTCTAAAGGGGCCCCTAACCCAACAATGAAAAGGATAGGTTTGTGAAAATAGTCGATCAATTTCCAGCATATTCTCAACCCAAAATGGACAGATACTGCAACAAGCGTGTGTGTGGTAAGAATCAATGAAGTTCAGAAGAGGTCATTCAGAATCTTCTCCTCCAACACAGATAACTAGCACCAGCCACCCTTGCAAGGTGCAGGATGACTGACTGAATTCGAAATTCAGTTAAGTGGGCAGATAAAGGTTTAGTTCTGCTAGAGAGCACTTTAAAAATTCTGAAAGCAGTACAACTTTTTTGTAATCCACACAAACAACCCGTACATTCTTCAAGCTGTCCTGATTTTGGAGCACAACAAATTGTTTTCAAACATTAATCATTTACTTACGCTACAAAAGGTATATATATGATTGTACCCCTTTCTGGAGGGAACGAATACAATTCTATGTGATCACTTAAGATGCAAAATTGCTGCTAACCAAAAAAATGACTTAGAACATTTATTTTAAGAGACAAAGAAAATAAAATGTGAAACGCTGAAAGAAAAAATAAAGCATGGATTACCCCAGCGAGATAAACTTCATTTGCATCAGGGCCTCGTGAGAAAACCTTCAATTCAATGACATACTGTCGACCAGAAATGACATACCAACGTGCAGTTGATGGTATAGCTTTTATTTCCTCAAAAGGATCACCAGATTTCGACAGCGGCATCAAGTATAAACAAATGGAATCTGGAAGAACAACATGAAAAGAAGATATGTGTACATTTCCAGCAACCCTGGTATCCTCCACTATGACACTGGTTTCCCCAAGGTTCAATGCTTGAGCTAAGCCCATCGAAGCATCTACCCGCGCAATGGATGAATTTAATGCAGACCAACAGTGAAAAGGAGAAGGCAAAGCTACCACTGCAACGGCAGATAAGACTTGTATCAGATAGTTAAACATGATACTCTTGCGGAGCATATACTCGAACCACTCAAATTTCAGGAGATTATTTTCCCAATCAAAATTCCAACGCAAACAAAACACAAGTAGAAAAGCAGAAATTAGTAACATAATTTACAAACAAAAATAACTCAACACTTTGCAGCAGCATCCAGAAACAAGTCAGTAACAAATGGCATTCATGTCATCTAGATTTTTGTGCTAAAACTAAACCAAATAGTATCAAATCCCAGCACCTAATATAATGAAAAAACATGAAGCAAGATAGATTATTACAGAGGAAACAAGCTTTAAGAGTAGAAGAATATTCGCAAGCGTTCAAAAGCCAAGCATACAACAAGATCTTTATGACAACAATTCATTCTACTATGCAGGGACTGAATGTGAATCATTATACATTGTTTCATTCAATTTGAAGCAACATTGTCCAAAAGTTCAAGACCACCAACTTTTCCTTCAGAACCTATTCACGGAATTTCCTGATGTGCCATCTCTAAATTCCTAATGCCTACAACCTTGACAATCACGTGTTCTAATGGCAAAATATAGGTATTCCAAAGGTAAAAACCCTATGGATACCGTATGTTATCTTATCTTCTTTAGAAGAGACTTCTAATTTACGATGTTTCATCTTGCTTTAAGGCGGTGCATCTAAATGTCCCCATTTTGGTAGTAGAAAAGTCCTTTTGGAAAGAAACCTCTTTCTTTTTGAATCTTCAGTAAGTGAAATCCAGGTTTAAGAAATGCACACGACAAAATTTTTTGGGGTTAATGTAAGTGTTAACATCATGTAATATGCTTGGTCTCATGGTGCTCATATGATGTCAGCAGATGGCACTCACCCCATTGGTGTCAGTCAATGAAATTCCTCTCAAGAAAGCAAACACAATAGGTCCAGCTTGAGACAAACAGTGCGTAATCAAAAACACTTAAAATCCACTCAAGTAGGATAATAATTCTCCCCTGCAACCAACTGTCAAACCCTGAGGGGTGAAAATTGCACCAACTACTTTCTTCTTTTACCTAACAAGAAAACGAAAATGAAAAAAGAAACTAACAACATATTCACTCTAAATCCCAAAGACCAGCTTCTAGCTTCGACCTTCAACAACCTGACATTTCATTTAAACCTCCTTTACACACACAAAAAAAAAAAAAAAAAAAATTCACTTTTTTCATTCCAACTCATGTAACATAACATCAAACATCCATATGCACAACACGTTCAAGCACACCGAACTCAAGCCATACTTTATTTCGAGCACGATGCTCGTTAAAGCCCACATGTATGCCAAAACAAATATCAAATAACAAGCAAAGCTATTTAACTAAGGAAGAATTCACTATACACACCTTGAGGAACGTTCCCCCGAATGACTTTCAGAGTGTATTGCAAAGAAGCACCTACAAGAACAAAAACTGGGGAAGGAGGATATAGTGACATCGCTTCTGCCACAGTTAAAGCAATCTTGTCCTCCATGTCACTGAAATGTGGTTCAACCAGGTGGACAGAAACTTTCTCATGCCCAATTTCAGTTCCTTTCACAACAAAGACATCTGAAAATACACCCTGCATCCAGATAGATATACATATAGTAAGACGGGAAATGAAGTAAACCCTGCAACTGATGGACATGCATATAATCAGATGAAAAATGAACAATGTACAAGTAAACCTGGAACTTTACTGACTCATGGCATACATACACTATGTTCGAGCTTTATTTGGATATCTAGATCACCACAAAAGCCACCACAGTCACTCAAGGGAGAATCCTTCAATGGAACGTGGACAAGATGATGACGTGACACATCACTTTCAGGCATCAGTTTCCACATGAACTGCAATCCCACTAATGATGAGAAGACATTATCTGCAAATACCGCACAAGCAAAGAGAATCACTTGCCAGATAATTACACCCTAGAGGACACACAGCAAGATTATGGGATAGATACATCTCAAATGCAACAAGAGCAACTAATAAAGCATGAGATGAACTAAAATATAATTGAAGAAAACAAAATATACTTTCTGTTCTTTGGAAGGCAGCATGACTCAAAAAGTTAATACTAGCTTAATGATAAACACTAGCTAGATGAGAATAAAATCATTACTATCAGTTAGAATAGTATATTGAACAGGCAGGAGTACACATACACTTAGATTCAGAACTTCTAAATAGAGAAAACGCAATACCCATAAAAAAGAATGGAACCATTTTATAAACAAGTAAAAAGAAAATAAAAAATCTGATATGGTAAGAATATGATCCACAATTTAAATAACCACACAATCCAAGTTTATGTTCGCAAAGGGAACGCATGTTACATGCAACAAAATTAACATCCATTGGGGTACTAAAATGTTTTCCCACTTACACGCAACAAAATTCATTAAGAACATATGAAGAAGGGAAGCAAGAGATAATCAAATAAATAAACCCATTGTGCTAAACGTAAGTACATGCAGCCCTCAGCATCATAAGTTCATACCTTCTCTATCAAATGCACGCACCCGAAGAGTAGCAAGACCATCTAAGTCAAGTTTAATAGAGTTGTGAAATATCTGAATCCTGGAGAACAGATCAATATACACTTTGCAGCGGATCACAATCCCTGTCCGCACATCGGCAGCATAAACAGCAGTCTCCTTTCGCCCAGTATAAGGGGCAAGGGATCTTAACCGAGCACTAGCTGAGCAGCGATTGGTTTCATTATACTCAGGTACAACAGACAATACATCATGATGATCCCAAGACCTGCCAAAGCAAAAATATCAATATCTTACAATTACATAAACATTATACAAAAAACTGTAACATCAGTGACAAATCCACCATGAAAACAGACTGCAGCCACACTAAGAATAATTCAAGTTGCAGAAAACCCATGCCCATGTTTAGCGCCAAAAAATGTGGAAAAAAAAGAAATGATACAAGGCCCTTCCCCATTAACAAGGACCAATCTGCTAGACGGCTGTTCCAAAGTCTCCAAAATCCACCTCCCTTTGCGGAGGGTCGTCAACTATATAAATACAAAGTTCAACCTCAACGATGCGACTCCATCAAGTACCTCAAAACCTTATTTGTCTACCAAGTATGATGAACGGCCAAATGTTGTAGCACTGCAAAATCTTCTTCGGACAGCCCTTTATATGATTTAAACTTTAAAGCACCAAAGCTATCATAGCTCTCTCGCTTCATATTAAAAACAACAACCCAACTCATACTAAAACCACACAGAATCAGCACCTAAACATCTAGTCCTGGACTTATCCAGACTCTTAACAACTTGGTTAATGAGATTACAAGCTGCTCATACATTTCTTCTTACTTGTATCACCGCCATCAGCGGAAATGTTAAGAAATTCATGATGTAGTTAAAGAGTAATGTTAATGTCAGAGCAAAAATATTAATTCCAGAGCAACTTTTTGAAAATTTGAGGCTATTATTCGCTACAAATCACATCATTACTTTAGCAATAACATTTTTTTCCTCTGACAATAGCAACACTCCAGTTAAATTTTTCGGAGTGGTGAGAAATAATAGATCAATATATAAGACCTAGTGGACCGCTCCACCTAATACCAATTACTTTCGGAACGAAACCTCATTTGAACGTATACATGAACTCATATACGCCCACTTCATGGGTCAGTCCTGAGACTCGGTGATATTTTCACAGGAAACATCAAGAAAACTAACAAATGAAGCTGAAAAGTACCATAAATAATGAAAATATTACCATTTGAAACAGCCATCACTTCCTTGAAGCCGATACTCAACTGGGTAAGTCATTTTAGGCGGCAACAAAATGTTAACATCTGCCATGTGCGGCCCCGACCCCCACTGAAACCCCCAAACCCGCACTAAACAACACAACCCAAAAACAAAAACCCAGAAAGAAAATCGAAAAGGGTTCATTGTTTACTAAGCAAAAACAGCAAACAGCATTGAATTAACAGTGAAAAAAAGAGAGAGAAAGATGGGGTTTAAGGAGGGTTTTAGGGAGCTAGGAATCTCCGAGAGGGAGGAAACGTGTCAGAGAGTGATTGGTTGGGAGGTGGGGCTTGGGGTTAGCTATGCGAAAGATTCCGCCGGTGATGCGGGGCTTAGGGGTCCGGCGACGGTGGTCAACGAAGGGGTCAACGGCGCCTGGTTATTGTTTTGTGAGAGTGTTGTTTTGTAGTGACATGCTTGCTTTGTGTTATTAGAAGGCAAGAGGAAAAGGCTTAACATAAAAATAGGAAAAAAAAGTGTTCAAATGAAGAAAGAAAAAGTTTTGTAAAAATAACTTTTATAAAGCGATACACTTATTTACTTTTTTTTTTTTTTTTTTTTTTTTTGATAATTGAGTTATTTACATCAACGATACTTTATTTATTGTGTTAGTTTTATTTTTATACTTTTAATTATGTTAATATAGTCTTTATACTAATAATATTGTAGCAATTTAATCCTTATAATTAAATTTATGTCAAGTTATTAATAAACCTTGTAATAGCTCGGCCACAAGTTAAGCTTAACTAAGTCAACATTTGAATTTGTAGTGCATCATTTTCATTTAAAAATTATATCATTAACTTCACTGTAATTTGATCACATAACTAGATTAATAGAATATAAATTATAGAGGGACTCAATTAATGAAATTAAAGGCACAATGACTAATGATACAGCACAACGGTGAAGTCGACGAGGATGTCGACAACCAGATTAAGATAGGATGGCATAAATGGAGAATGGCCTCAGCGGTACTTTGTGATAGAAAGTTTCCCTCAAAGCTAAAGGAAAGATACTATAAGATGGTAGTGAGGCCGGCCATGTCCTATGGGGCGGAGTGTAGAGCGATGAAACAACATCATACACAAAAGATGAAGGTGGCGGAGATGAGAATGTTGTGCGGATGCACAAGGAAGGATAGGATGAGGAGCGACGTCATAAGAGGTGAAGTGGGCATGGCCTCCGTTGAGGATAAATTAAGGGAGCAACATTTGAAGTGGTTCGGACATGTTAGGAGGTAGGGGTGTAAATGATATGAGCCGCTAGCGAGTAGCTCGTGAATAGTTTGAATAAAGCTCAACTCGAACTCGAATTAAACGAGTTCGAGTCGAGTAGTGAACTACTCGGCTCGACGCTCGACTCGATATTCGATTAAATGCTCGAATAGATACTCGATTAAATACTCGACTCGTATGAAGTAGTTATTGTGTATTATTTTGTTTTGAAAGGATGGCTTGTGACATTAATAGTAAATGAAAGAAGAAAGACTGAATTCTTTATAAAAGATGACATGTTATATTTGTGGTGAAATAAAAGAACTTGTATTTGGGTTGCTGGTATATTCTAAAACTTAGGTTTTGATACATATTTATTAATATATCAGTAATTTATGGTTATATATGTTAAAATATAGAGTGGGCAATAATTGAGTATCCAAATTAAGTATAACTAATGTTTGAGTTTACGGAATAATATTATAATGAAGCTAATTTGTTGAACTTTCATATGCACAATTAACGAGTATTCGAGTCGAGTCGAGTACTCGAATAGTTAATCGAGTTCGAGTTCGAGTTCGAGCCAAATTTACTACTCGAATCGAGTTCGAGCTCGAGTTCGAGTCGAGTACTGAGATACTTGGCTCGACTCGACTCGATTACACCCCTATTAGGAGGAGACCGAGCATCGCTTCAATCAGGAGATGCGAGCAGCCTCATATTACACTAGGCAGGAGAGGGAGAGGCAGGCCAAAGAAGAGATGGTTGGAGACGATCAGACAAGACCTCACCCACCTAAACCTTCGAGAGAAGATGGCCGTAGATAGAGCCCAATGGAGGGCTAGCATAGGAGTAGCAGAGGTAGTGGAGTAGAGTAGGGTAATCCAGCTTTTATGCTATCTCTAGTGTTCTGGGCCTTTAGGGTAGTCCAAAGCTGGGGCGCTTATATGCGATCTGAGCTCTTGATTGACTAGTTGTTCATTGGCTTATTTGCGATCTGCTATGTCTTTGTCTTTATTTGATTATCTTTGCCCTGCTTATATGCTTATTGGCTCTCGTGCTGCCAGGTTGCCAGGCTACATTACTGCGGATAAGCTTTTTAGGTTGAAGGTTCTCGAAAACAGCCACCCTTATGAGTAACCCCCAGAAGGGGAAATGCTGCGTACATCTACCCCCAGACCCCGCTTTTGCGGGAGCCCTTGAGGCACTGGGTGGTGGTGGTTGTTGTTGAAAGGCACAATGACTAAATTGACATAATTATCATAGGACTAAATTAACTTCACTTCAACTTAATCATAGGACTAAATTGACATAATAAGTAAAGTATAGAGACCTTTGAAGTAAATAATCCAAAGGAATATTATTTTTAAGAAAATTTATTTTAAGATTTATGGGTTTTGGGCCTAGATAAAAATTTATTTTTTAAATAAAAACATAAGCGTTTTTATACTTTCAAACAAAAATTTTTAAAAAAAAATTTTTTTTTCTTTAAAATAAAAGCAAAAAACAAAAAGAATTTCAGTTAAAAATATCTTGAACTTCTTATAGAAAGTGTTTTTGCCCGGTCCTAAAAAAATAACTCCATATATGTTATTCAACGAAGATAGTGAAATATACGTTTAACTTCATTCTAATGTCTTCGTATTATTAGTGAACTATATCTTATTAATATGTTGACAGAATAAACTATTTCTCGACTTATATAGTGGAGGATTCAGTGCAGTCACTGCACTCAGCACTGTCAAAAATAAAAATATATTTTTTAATATTATATATATATATAATTTATTTTTATAAAAAATTATTAAAAATTTAAATTATTATATAAAAGAATCTTAATATATAAATTTATTTATTTAAATATTTGTAATTTAAATCCGAATTTTATTACTACTGCACTATAATAAGCAGGAGAGAGAGAATTATTTCATTTAAAATTTTAAATTATTTATATAAAATTATTTTAATATGTAAATTTATTTATTTGACTATTTATTATATAAATACATCGTTAAATTTTTATTAAAAATTAAAATAACTTGTATATATAATTATTATTATTCATTATATATATATATATATATATATAATATTAAAAAAATATTTTTTTAATTTTTTGGCAGTGTCTAACCTCTTGGGGACTGCACTGGATCCCCACCCTATGTGGTTAGCAAGATACATTATTACACCAATTGAACTAAGATACGGTACTTTAAGACTACGAATTTCCTTTTTATTTTTTCAAGGATGAAATGAGTCTTTGTTTATATTTAGAATTAAACAATCATTGGGGTAATCAATAAATTTGCCTTACTCATATTAAAATGTTTAAGCACTTTGTTAATATAAATGGATGGGTGGACTAAAATTCCGTTAGATGTATATCTAATCTGCAAGTCGAGATAAACTTGTCTTTTCAATATCTTTTATTCCAAATTCTTCACCTAGATATGTAATAGCTACTTCAAGCTATTTTAAGAGTTCATAAGGTTTTTCTATTATAAACTAACATCGCAATAATTATGATTGATAATTTAATTTCTTACTGAAAACACGTGAACTAATGAGATTATTAACACATTCCTCTTTCAGAAGATATGCATTAAGGCAATTGTACCACAATTACTCGATATGGTTTTAATCCATATAAAGATCTTTATAATTTGGTTGAATACAATTCCCACGATTTTGAACTATATGCTTCTGCAAATTTCCTTTCTCAGAACTTTCATAAAAATGTCACTATCCAGTAAACTGTACAAATAAGTTGTTTACCACATCTATAAGATGCATATGAAGTACTTCAAAGGCCACCAAACTAACAAAATGTCTAAATGCAATGACATCCTATACTCGTGAGCATGTCCCTTTATAATCAATTTCGGGTCTCTATAGGAACCTTTGACCCACAGGTCGTGCTTAGTATCTAATCACCTCAATCCCTTCATTTCTGTTTTGCACAAAGACCCATATATAGCCTACGGGTTTAATATTCTCAAGTGTTTGGACTACTTATGTCTCAGGACTACACATTGTGCAATTTTAATTCCATTTGGATTGTATATTTCTATTTTGGCTAATCCTTTCTATGTTTCCATTCTTGAATAAATTTTGGATCAAAATCTCTACGGTCTTTGATCAAATCAATAGCCATTATATATGCAGATATTTTATTAATAACAATCTTATTTCAGTGTATTATATTCTAACAATAATATATCTTATCAAGATCTTTTCATTCGCATCAGTTTTAATACTTTCACATATACCTCGTGCGTAACATGTACATATACAACTTAAATGTACTTTTGATCCAATATATTATGGAGTTTTTGGGGCTTAAATGTATTTTTCTACATCAAACTACAAGTTGACGGAAGGCGAGTAAGCTGGGACGACTACTTCAAGGAGGAGTAGATCAAGGACGAGTAAGAGACGACGATGACAACAACAACAACAAATCCAGTGCCTGTAAGGGCTCCAGCAAAAGCGGGGGGGGGGGGGGGGGGGGGGGGGGGGGGGGGGGGGGGTGTACGTAGCCTTCCCTCTTCAGGGGGCTACCCTAAAGAGAGGCTGTTTCCGAAGACCCCCAACCTGAAAGACTGGTCCACCTCAAAGAGCATGTGACCTGGCAACAGGAGAGCAACAAAGCGATCAAGACAACAAATACAAAGCACACAAAGCACAAGACACAAAGCAAACCACAGGGGTAGATGTACGCAGCCTTCCCCCTTCAGGGGGCTAACCTAAAGAGAGGCTGTTTTCGAGGACTCCCAACCTGAAAAACTGATCCGCCGCAAAGAGCATGTGACCTGACAACAGAAGAGCAACAAAGCGATCAAGACAACAGACACAAAGCACAAAGCAAGCCACAGGACCAGTAAGAGACAGTAGTCGGATATCCAAAAAACAGTCATAGAAAAGATATGGTCTATGTCTTAACTTAAATCCGAGTAGCCTTCAAGACGGATGGGATACCACACGAAAAGTCATTAGGTGAATAGGATAAGTAACACCTGCTGGACAAATAATATTCAAGATGGCATATTAAATAAAAAAAAGTTTCACTTGCCCTGCTCGAAGGCCTTAACGATTACACTCTCCTTTCACATACTTGTCCTAGAGACCAAGAGTTATAAAGAGACGAATGCTCGCCTTGGGGAAATACACAAAAACAAGTAAACACAAAGAAAACCAAAATGACCTCGTCGCAATTATAGAGCTTGAGTCTAGCTCAACTTATTCAAATAACACAATGAAAACATATCAGTTGCTCTAAATCTGTAACCCATCAATTTGCAGGTTACAATGGATTATTCATGTTATTTGATCGATTATTGATATTTGTTTAATCTGTTAATAACTTTCACCCTTTCCTCTTTACTACTCTCTGTACCCTGTACTTAGTAGTCAAACATGTAGAAAGTTGCATGAAAGAACAACTCCTCAATGTCTGAAAAGCTCCCATCGAACCAAAGTCTAAACGTGAAATATACAGAGTCTTATTTTTACATAGTGCTACCCTAAAGGAAGGTTGTGTCCAAAAGATTCCCAATCTAGAAAACAAGACGGATCAATATTTATAAAGTCAAATCAAGTCAAAGTCAAAGTTAAATTGCTTAAAATAAAGTAACATCAAATATACAAGTATGCAAGCACCAATAAAGAACAATAATAACGTACATGACATGAAAGAAAAGAAATAACAAAGAAAAATCAGACGGACAGCAAGAATCTCCAAAACCTAACACGTGGACAAGTAACCTATCCCCAACTTCATGGCCAAATGCCACGTGTCTACAAAATTTTCAAATTGTTCTTTATGTTAACGGGCATTTCAATATATACATTACAAGCATCGATAAACATGACTCGCCATATTCAAGCAAAATGAGCAACAGCAGCAGCAGTAAGGAGCAGAAAGAGAGGGGTGTAAATGACAATATCAACCCTGCCATGCAACAAGAAACATCATCATCATCAATGACGGAAATACGAGGTCAGATGGATGAGGCACCTGTTTGGATCACGACACTAGAAAGGGACACAATCCCACAGAAAAGTGAGATGAATAATGAGGAGGAGGGTGTAAAAGGACTCCCTAATCAGCAGGTACCTCAGCCTGGTGATTTCAACACTCTTCCTCTTAAGCAGCTTTGACATATAGTTTAGACCCTACTTTTGCCCCTTCTTTTTTTTTTTTTTGATAAATAAAAAAGTTACTCTGTTTGTTTATAATCTTTGTTTTTGGGTTATTTTGATGATACAAGCTTGTAGTCTCATGTAACCAGTCTGCAAGGCTACAAATACCTTTCTCAACAGATCTACCACTTTTAGAAATACAAAATAATTTTCATTTTTTAATTTCAGTTTTGTTTTTCGTTTTCAGTTCTTCCTTCCTATTTTTCAATTAAAAGACATGCTTAGGAATGGAAAATAATTAATTTTTTTTAATAAATTATATATTAATAATCTAAAGTTTGGTGTATTAATTTTTTAGTCCAAAATTTTACAAGTATTGAATAAAATGGTCCAAACAATGTTGTGAAAAAGTAAAAGCGGAGCCCATTTTACACCATTATACACTATTATTTGGACTATTTTATTAAATATATGTAACTTTTTAGATTAAAAATTATTTTATAAAGTTTATGCACTATTAAATTAATACACCAAATTTATGTACTAATATTTAATTTATCCATAGTTTTTTCTTTTCTAAGCGCCTATAGTAGTCTCAAAGAAGGTGGTATATAGAGTATTTGGAGCAATACATTACCTCCATATAGGGGTGTAAATGATTCGAGCCGCTCACAAGTAGCTTTTGAGTAGCTCGAATAAAACTCAACTCGAACTCGAGTTAACTAAGTTCGAGTTCGAGTATCAAAAGATACTCGATGAAAAAACTCACCACTCTAAATACTCGACTCGATACTCGAAGTGGTACTCGACTCGATACTCGATTACATACTCGACTAGATACTCGATTAAGTACTCGACTCGATACTGGAAGTGGTACTCGACTCGATACTCGACTAGTATAAAGTAGTTCTTGTATATTATTTTCTTTTGAAATGGATGGCTTGTGATATTAATAGTAGAATGAAAGAAGAACGATTGAATTCCTTATAAAAGATAGACATGTTACATTTGTGGTGGAGTGAAAGAACTTGTATTTGGTTTGCTTGTATTTTTTTAAACTTAGATTTTGATGCGTATTTTCTATTAATATATCAGTGATTTATTTATGTATATGTTAAAATATAGTATAGGTAAGTATTAATAATATTCGAGTGTATGGAATAATATTATAATTGAGCTAATTTGAGAATGTTTCTATGCAAAATAAACGAGTATTCGAGTCGAGTACTCGAATATTTAGTCGAGTTCGAGTTCGAGCAAAATTTACAACTAGAATCGAGTTCGAGTACGGACCCGAGCAGTTAATCGAGTTCGAGTTCGAGTACTTAGATACTCGGCTCGGCTCGACTCGATTACACCCCTACCTTCATATGCGACTTAGAAAGCTACCACCAATAAGATAAAGACTTAGGATTAAAGCTGCTTCAGGTTTTTATGTTAAAATTCAAATATTATGACTCAAATCATGTCACGTCGTATTAGACTTTACCAATTATAGTTAAATTCTTATGGATTTTAACCAAGATGCGGTAGCATATGAATTGTTTACTCAAAAAAAGAAAAAAGAAAAAATAAATGTAAGATCATATATTCAAATCTCATCTACTGAAAAAGAAACCTGAAGTTGTAATCTGAATAGCCGGGTATAGAGTCTGTCCTTGTGAACAAGCTCTTCATGGGTCCCTTCCTGTAATACAAGAAATGCTTCATGTACATAATATTGTTTGTGTCATTAGTCCTTATACCTAATTGTCTGAATTTAGTTCTTATACAGTTGAATTTGCTCCAATCAAGTACGACTTTAAAATGAATGTTAATTTTTAATCGAAGTTGTAATGCATATGCATTCACCTTAGGTAAAGGTTGAATCCAACAGCAGATCTAGAATTTTTGTTGGCGGTGAACTCAGAAGATATCTTTAGTGCAAAATAGACATGCATAACACAATTAAAGTTTGATATAAATGAAATTGAGAGAATGGATAAGCCTAAGGACTAAGAAATATCAACTTCAAAATTTAACGGAACTCATCACTTATGTATGAATTCGGTCTTTTATGACTTAGAAAATTTAACATTTTAATATGTACAATTAATTAGTTTAAAGTTCAAAAGTTCTTTAACGTACTATTATTGAAATTTAATGTTGGCAAGGCACAGCATCATGAAAATATGTAGGTATCTTAGGCCAAAATATAGTGAACTTTGGCCAAAAAATGCTTACATAACTTGATTTTGACAATATTCAAAAGTTCTTTAAGGTACTATTATTGAAATTTAATGTTGTCTTTTTTTTTCTTTTTTTTTTTTGTGGGTCATACTCATGCAGTTGATGCTTCTCTTGTTTGTCAGGTCTTTGACTGATTGGAGCGATCTAACCTTTTAGGCTGGGGGTTCTCGGAAACAGCCTCTCTTCAGGGTAACTCCCTGAAGGGGGAAGGCGGCATACACCTACCCTCCCCAGACCCTGCTTTTGCGGGAGCCTTTGGAGGCACTGGGTTTGTTATTGTTGTTGTTGTACATGCATGTAGTAAAACCTCAGAATTTTTTGGGTGGGTTGGGATAATAATGCTCTACTACATGCATAAACACATTTAGACTTTTCTGGTTGAATCCTTTCCAAATGTCCCCTTTATGTCGAAAGCACTTATAAGTGCAATTTCAGCCAAAACTTAATATTAACTTTAACATCAGATTTGATGAAACAATTTTGATTATATAGGAACTAAATTGATACAATAAATTATAAGAACTAAATAGACACAATAAATAAAGTATAAGAAATATAACACCACCACCACAATAAATAAAGAATAAGGACTAATGATATAAATAATCTTTTAAAAATTAGCCAAACATATACTGGAGCATAGGAAGACTATTATTTTCGTCATTTATTTCGGGCACGGATCATTAAGGCTAATAAGCCACCAAGTCAAGCTTGGGTCTTGGCTCACTCAGCTGAAAACTGGGTTCTAGTCAGCTGAAGCTCGTAATTATATGCACTTTTTAAAGCTAAATAACAAGCCAACTTCTTTACAGCTAAACGCCGTCTATATAACTTCGGATATATTACATCGTTACTTGTTTTGTTCTATAACTGAGTATAGAATCATAAGTAGAAGATATTTTTGTTTTACAGCTGACCTCAACAATGTTACCATCTTCCATCACCAGGATTCTGTCAGCAACTTTCAGGGTAGATAACCTGCTCAGAGTGGTGGTAAGCGACTGAGAGCCAACCATCAAGACAATTGCACTTATGGGCAGGCGCAGAAAGAAAGATATGCAAGCTGACTTGACAAACTCGAAAGGCTCGGAGCCTTAACGAGTCATTTTCAGCTTGAGCGGAGCCTTAATAAGTCAAGTCTGAACCTTGTGAAGCTCGAGTTCATAGGCTTTCAAGCCTAAACAAGGCTATTTTAAGAGAAGTTATTAGTGTAAATATCCCCAATTGAACCAAGTTCAAGCATAAATGAGCTAGTCTCAAGCACAAACACGCCTAGGTCGAGTCATAGCTTACTAAGCAGAGTTTGAGCTCAACCGTGTCAAACCGAGCCTGTCCAAGCTCGAGCTTGGAAACTTGGCAAGCTTCGAATCCAACCTAAGTAGAGCGAGCCAAGTGTCAAGCCGGACAAGCTCATACTTCGCTCAGTTCATATACAACCCTAAAAAAGATGTACCTGTGAGCTATTAGTATAACAGTTGTTTCTTTTCTGAAGTCCGACTTCATTGTGTGAAGAACATCCTACAAAATTGAACAGGAAAGCATGTTTCAGGGACAGCATCTGTGCAGACATCTTATATCTTCCTAGTTAGACGCATGGTTATGAATCGCAAAACACATTCATGATCATGAATAGGGGCTCAAACAAAACCAAGCATTCGATAAATTATTTGTGTTTGAAATTAATTAACACTCGTTTGTATTTGTTTTTGTGAGCTTCAGAAGTAAATAAGCCCAAGTTGAGTAAGGTCAATAAACTCAGCGGACTAAGCTTGTACTTAAGTGCTCAGCCCGACCAAGTTCGCCAACAGTTCATTAAGGGCTTGCCAGTTAATGGTATTAGCTCAATAATGAATAATGTCAGGTCATTAGTAGCTCAAATAGCTCGTTACATAACAACCATTTGATGCAAGAAAATAGTTTTT
Organism: Simmondsia chinensis; assembly: GCA_018398585.1. Classification (NCBI taxonomy): domain Eukaryota; kingdom Viridiplantae; phylum Streptophyta; class Magnoliopsida; order Caryophyllales; family Simmondsiaceae; genus Simmondsia; species Simmondsia chinensis. The sequence continues at coordinate 6,684,573 of JAGTTD010000002.1, read as the reverse complement.
TTTTTTTTTTTTTTTTTTTTTTTGAGCACAAAGAAATAGCTAATTAGTAGTTCAAATAGTTGTACTGGGTAACAAGCTTGTCCTAACTCGCTAAGAGTAATGAGTCAAAGTTTGAATAAAGGTTCAGAAACTTTTCTAAGGCTCTAAGATAATTGAGTCAAAGTTTGAATAAGGTTCAGAAACTTTTCTAAGGCTCAGATTAAGCTTGAATTCAAAGGTTTGAATAGGGGGTACTTGGCTCGATCTGATTTTTGTACACCCCTAATCATGGAGTTGCATAAAGGGATCTTAAAGAGTATAACGTAATGGGTGGAGAATAGCTTCGATGTAACGAACAGACTAATCGTGTGACATTATTTCATTTCATGCGTATGTGTATAAGGTTGAACAACCTATCCTTCTAAAGGACAGAAAAGTTCTCTACATGAGATGTTAAGACTTCATAGTACAGAAGCAAGATATATTGGGAAAATGCAATAATCACATTCAGGCTAGAGATGAACACTCCTTGCTTTGCCATAGCTGATTCAACGAGTGCAAATTTCAAAAGGAAATAATCCTATAAGAAGGCTTGGATTGACGAGATCTAACAGTGTCAAGCGGGGTAAAGAATTATTTTATTCGAGCTCAATGAAGATATGATTCATGATAACGTGCAATGATACACTTTGATCCATATGGCCTATCTTACCTAGCGGAAAAAAGCTCAAGGTCTGCTTCGTATCATTTTTTGTTTAAACTTTTTGGTTCCTAAGAAATCAGAAATCAAGTTTAAAAAACGTTTTGTTGATCTTCCCTCAAATTAGAATAAAACTAAAAACATACAACCAAAACAGAAAAAAAAAATCATTTTTAAAATTTAGTTTTTAATTCCTCAAAACCAAAAACCACAAGAACATAATACCAAATAGGCCCTTAGCTTCATGCTGTGGATCTGCAGAAGTAACATGTCTCTTACTCAGAAACTTTGCTCTAACCATTTGGCATTGTCAGAAGGTCCTCTTCTGTTAAGTTGTTATTGCTTGCTTACATGAGTCGGTAGCGAAACAATCAGAAAAGAAACCTCTTTTCCACAGGGAGAAAGTGACTTCCTCTCAAAGGACAAAAGAAGACATTTTCCCACGCACCACCACTCCTGATTTACCCCAAGTCTCATACTCCATTCATCCAAGTCCAATTTCCAGTTCTCAAGCCCGAAACCCATGTAAAGTTACAAAATTTATCCAAGAAACTACGCAGAAAGTTTTTTAAAGAAATACTTGGTTAAAATCATCTTGGGTATAAATATTAAGGAAAATGTCTTCCTTCCGACTAAACAGACATGTTATTGCAAGACTTTGATTTAAAATAATCCAAGAAGCAGGGAGGAAGCTCGACGTTGACAAAGATCAAGCACCTCCCATCAATGTGAAATTGGTAGATTCATTTAGGCTCCGTTTGGTTCGAAAGGAAACATCTTTCTTATTAACTAGAGAAAATAGTTTCATTTTGTAAGTTTATATGAAGTTTAAGCTTGACCAGGTTGAGGTAGAAGTGACACATATGACATAAGACTACTGTGAAAAATATTTTCCCCCCTATGAAGGAAAATGTTTTCTCCTCTCATTGAGCATAAATGAATTTCCCTTCAATAGAGAAAAACATTTTCAGAAGAGAGAGAAACGTACTATGTACTTACTGTTATGTAGTGCTCGCTTTTTGCATCTAGAGCACTTGTGGGTTCGTCAAGGATCAAAATATAAGGCCTTCTCAGAATGGCTCGAGCAATTGCGATCCGTTGCTTTTGTCCTCTGCTCAACAAATCATCATTAACGAGAGTGTTGTAGCCATTGGGAAGTGATGAAATGAAGTCATGAGCGTTGGCCAATTTGGTAGCCCATTCCACATCCTCCTGGCTGATGTCTCTGAGGCAACCATACGTTATGTTTGATTTCACATCCATGTGAAAAAGATGTGGTTCCTGTTATAAACAACTATAGAGAACTCAGATAATTTTTAATAATATTTCTCAAGTGCATAGGTGATCTGTCAGGATCAAAATGTGGTTCTCGATTGTTAAGAAAATGGGTGCGGCGAAATTAATCATTCATTAACTTTCGACAACTACTGTACTAACTTTTGACAACTACTGTACAAACTATCTGAAAATGGGTGCTGCGAAACCAAACAACCATTAACTTTTGACAACTACTGTACAAACTCTCTGAACTGTTTCCTGAAAATAATGTGATTCCACTAATGAAAGAAGGGTTACAGATTTAGTCGTGGGATATCACAATTGTTTGAGGAATCTTCTAGCCAAGCACAACCATGGAAGTAATGAAAGAAAAGGCTCTATAGCTGTAATAGTTCCATGAAGTGGAAGCGGGAATTGGGAGGCGGGTAGTCGTAGAAATTTTTACGGCTGGGAGCGTGAAAGGAGCACTTGTATACTATACATCAGATATGCAAAAAAAATTATGAAATGTTGTTGAGGTGTTAAAACATCAATGCCAAAACAAAGTCAATATTAAGGAATAACCAGGAAAATTGAGTATTCCAACGAATAAGACCAAAAAGATTGACTTCAAATTATCCACACAATCAATCATTCCTTAAATCAAGTGATACAATTAGTCAACAAATCATCTAATATGTATCTTCTTATCAAAATAATTCTATGATTGTTTGAATACATATTAGAAACGTAAATCTGACTTTAAAACACCAAATTGCATTTTGAGCATGAGCATGAAACTTTAGCATTTTAGAAGTTTTCTACAACTATGAGCTGGACCCTCCGTCTATTTGTTCAAGTAGAAGCATTTCGAGAGGGAATGCTTTCCTTTACCATAAGTTAGTTAGATGCACTTCAAAAGCTTGTTTCTATTTCTATCCGCTCTCTTTTAACTTTCAATTAAAAAATAAAAAATAAAAAAATCACCTCTTAACTATCAGTTTACATCAGTAAGCCTCTACTTCAATTCTGTTCAATTTTTTAAATTTTATCAACAATTACAATTACATTAGCATGCTTGTGATTTGGAGGGTTTAATTTACATTAATCAAGTGATATACACATACTTAAACGTTTGGATGGAATTACAACATTGGATCTAATTGAATAGTTAAGGTTGATGAAATTGAATGAAAGGGTCATTTTGGTTCAATCAAATGTTGCACTTGTCTTATAGCTTTTAACATACAAATATATTCATAATGTGTTTTAGATAATATGATATAGTATATAGTATATAGTATATAGGCAACAAGGCCATTATAAAAATATTCACTTAACAGCCAATTGCATAACAACTATCTCAAAATTCTTTCCTAGTGGCTTTATGGGTCATAGTTATAGTCACCTGACCTGTGCAATATATCCAATTTCACTTCTCAACCATTTGACGTCCAAATCTTTAAGAGGAAAACCATCAATCAAAATCTGCAAGCAGAAGCCGAATATGAACAGTTGTGGACCCAAAAAAAGGCCCAACCATGCAGGATCTCTAATAAAAAATAAAATAATGGGGTTATCTATGCTAGTCATCCATGTAATTTGCTCACTCTATCAATTTAGTTCTTTACTTTTAGTTGTACTAATTTGGTTTTCTAGTCAGATTAATGACATGATTTTTACCATACTAGTCATATCAAATACAAGTGACCAAAACAAACCCACTATTTCACCCAATTTAAAGCCACCCCTGAACTTATCATTAAAATTTTCATCTCAACTTAAAGTCAATCTTAATCTAGGACTAAATTAACACAATATAAATTGTTTAAGGATTAAATAGATACAATGAACAAGTACCTATAACATAAACAACTTCAAAATAATTAATCAACAACTAAATTAAAATTAATGTAAAGGGAAAAATGTGCATGCATAGGATAAACTATACATTGACTAAGATTTAACCCGCCACTAGTATAATATGGAATACTTGAACTCTCCTACCACAAATTTAGTAACCATACATAATGCAGCTTGAATGCTTTTGCAGGTTCGATGCTTTATCAAAATCATGACTTCACGATTTCAACCTTTTTGGGAGATCCAGGAACAAGAAATGGAAAATTACCAAATGGAATTGAGAACTTATATCAACATTATTTAGCTCGAAAGATTGAGCTTGTGTTAAGCTCAAACCAGGTCAAGTTGGCTTGTTAAGCTAAACTTGCCGGAGCCTAGCAACATCCTGCAAGACTAAACGAGTCAAATTCGAACTAAATTATTAGCTAATATGTCTAAATAAGTTAATTTCTAGCCTAAACAAGCAGGAGGTTCAAGCTCAACTAAGCAGGGTGGATCTTAAACTCATAACAAGCAGCACTTTTCAGGCTCTGCTTGCCTCATTAACTTCCCTAGTATCAAGCATGTGCAACAATGCGTGCAGCTTACCTCACCCTGTGTTGGTTCATAAAGACGGAGCAAGAGCTTGATCAGAGTGCTTTTTCCTGAACCACTGGGTCCAACCTAACAAGAAAACACAAGCATTATATGGACTATGAAGATGAGAACAGGTAGTTTAGTAACACTTCTTATCTAATAAATGAAAAGCATATCTTACTATTGCAACTGTTTTGGAAGGTGGTATAGAAATGTTCACGTGTTCCAAAACTGGTGCCTGTACAAAAAAGGAATTGGAAATGGCGTGTTTTGTCAGTAAAAAGTTTCCTGGTTGTTTCATCATTTACTATGAAAATAAAAATTGAAAAACAGTTGAAAATTTTAAAAACACAAGAATACAACACCTCCAATTACTGAAGAAAACTTGGAAATAAGGGGATTTTTTTTCAATTTCTTGTCTAAAGAGGAAAATTTATAAAAGAGTGTTTTCCTGGAAAGGATGTGCGGTAGATGTGTAGACACACAAGAAGGACAAGAGCAAAAATAATGTTAGAAGAAGCAAGTTAGGCACTGCCCCAATTGAAGATATGTTGAGGAAGCAATGTCTGCGAGGTTTGGACACGTTAGAAGGAGACCGAACACTGCCCCAGTCAGGAGATGCGAACAACTCCATATTACAGACGGGAGCAGAGGTAGAAGAACGCCAAAGAAAAGTTGGTTGGAGACGATTAGACATGACCTCACCCCACTGAACCTAAATGAGGTAGCCTTAAATAGAGCTGAGTGGCGTGCTAGAATAGGGGTAGCCTACAAAGTAGTTCAGGATGGAGATGAACTACAAAACTAATACGTCGAATCCCTAGGCTCACATTAGATACTGTTGATTGTTGCTTGCTTGATTACTTGTGGTAGAGGTGCTCTTTTGTTACTATTTTGCTGCTTTTTGCCTTGTTCAGTCCTTGTTGCTTTATCCTATTATCATGTTATCTTGTCGTCTACTTACTACTTACTTTTTACGTGTTACTTCTTACTCTTTACTTTGTACTTTTTACTTTCTTACTTTCCACTTATACTTTGTTCTAACATTTGTTTGGGACCCACAAACACAGCCTCTCTTCAAGGTAGCACCTTGAAGGGGTAAAGCTGCATACATCTCACCCCCCAGACCCTGTTGAGGTGGAAGCCCTTGAGGCACTAGGTTTGTTGTTGTTGTAGTATTTTACTGGAAAGCTGGAAAACCAGTGAGGGGAATGTGAAGGAGCTAGCCAAATTTCAGAGGAAAGAAAGAATATTAAAAAATTACTTCCAAATTTCAGTAATATTTTCCACAAAAAAAAAAAAAGGAAGAATAGATTCATAATAACAAAAAATTTTATTATACCACGTGAGATATAGATTACCACAAACTGGTAGCAAGACTGCATATAGATATAAACGTCATTAGTACGTATTCAAGCGACACATATAACTTATGTTGATTCCTTTGATTTCACTCCCCTGGTTATTTTGCGGATGGCACACAGGAAAGCTCGCCTTCTTGTGAGTTGGCATGTTATTTAGGTCGGAAAACTCAACTCCTTTTTTGGAGCACGAGCCAAGTCAAGCCAACTCCTTTAGATAAAGGATCTGAACCCAAGCAAGGCAGCTCCTGAACCTAAATGCGGATGTCAAGCAAGATTATGATCTTTGTCAAGCTAGATTATGATCTTATGTGTACCTAAATGAGCCAACTTTGAGTCTAAAGGAGCCATGCTTAAGCCTAAATGAGCTACAACGAACCCCAATCGCTGCTAAGCATGACAAGCTCAGCTCAAAGATCGCCACGCTATAACTTAGTCTAAGTCAAGCTCAAGTTGAAAGTCTCAAAGCAAGGTTAGCTTTGGGCCAAATTTGAGCTAAGCCTCAGGCCTAATGAACGTGAGTTCAGGTTCAGCTCGACTTAGCTTATTTACAACCCTATTTGCAATAAACATGCTTGCCAATGCCCTCATGACAGCTAAACAAATAAATAGATGAATGAAGAAGCTAGTAGCACATAGGCGTTAATTTTAGGGTATAGGTGTACTCAACAAATAAATGTAAGAAAGAATAGATACACCTAATATAGAAAAATATTCAAATCAATAGACCCACATAACTTTCCAAAATAGATTATGCTTAATCAGATAGCACTAAACGAAAGATTCATATATGAACTCCCAAATGTTACAAAAGTTGATAAACATACAAAAGTACCTCCATCCTTGTTGGATAGCGAAACGAGACATCCACAAATTCAACAGATCCATTAAGCTTTTGCAATTTGATTCCTGTAGGAAGCATAACAATTGAATCAAGCTAGGGCCCACAAAACAATTTCTTCAACTAATACCACTTACCAAATTTTCATTTCGCAAATTTTAGAACTAAAATTGGACAGTGCAAGCTGGTTTAGATGTAATGTAGATGCCTCCATCTATTGTATAACAAATTACAGAAAGAAACTCAAATTTGGTGATGAGATGAATACCACAATTTAGTTGCTTTTGTATATATTATGTTGTATATCAAATTTATGTTGTGCCTCTTATTTCGGCCCAGCAGACACGCCAAAGGAAATTCAGGTATCAGGAATCACGGGATATCTATATGTAGATCTAGAGTGGCACCTGGTTGTATCTTCTCCTTCTAACTTCTGAGTTTATTGGATTGCTTTCTTCTCTACTATGATTTTCTCCTCAATCAAAGGTTTTCTACACAAATCCATATGTTATTATTTTCTCTTTCTCTCTTCTCTTCTCAATTTCTTTGAGGGAATTCATTTCAGTGTTTAGGCAGATGACATGATGGAAGATCTTTGCTTCTGCATCTAAATCGAATCCAATTCTTGGAAATTTTGCGCTAAGAGCATAGAACATAAGCTTTGTCATATATTTATGCAGTGTCTTCTGATTGTTAACTACTTCGCACAACTATTCAGTCATTTTTTTTGGGGGGGGGGGGGGGGGGGGGAATTTCCCTCTTTGGCCGCTAATTGCAACCAATTTTTGACATTATTCTTCCAGCAGCATGAAGAAATGGACAATTATTACAGACGACATGAAAAGCAAATCAATTTCACACACACAAAATCAAATAAAGACTATTATATAATAGACTTTGAGCAAGATATTACATGATTGGCCATTATCTAATGATACTTCTGTAGCGACTTCAATTATGTGCGTATATAGTATATTAGTATGTCACTCATTGGAACATATTATATATGTATTTACTTTCTAAGAGCTATCAAAAGCTTTTAAAAGTAATATCATGTGGCTATTCATTCAAGCTTTTACAAAGATAAGGCTTGAAAAGAAACTTATGTTCCCTTAAAAACATGATGCAATTGCCGCAACTAGGCGTGGCCAACGGGCCGGGCCGGGCCGCGGGCCAAATTTTGGTTGCCGCTGGGCCCGGCCCGGCCAGGGCCAGGGCTACCTGACCGTTGGGGCAACGGCTATTTAAAAAGAGCAGTTCAACAGCTCTTAAAAAATAAAAAAATAAAAAAAATTATATTTTTTTCCTATAAATACTTAATCCTCCCCAACCCATTTCCTCACCAAATCTTCAATCCTCCCTTCTCTCTCTATACATTCATCATCTCCCATCTTCTTCAACCTTGCTAATTGCAAAATTGTGCTCTAACTTTGTTGTTCGTAAAGTGTTTGGCTGAAGTTTGAATTTCATTGTTCTCTCGTTTCGGTAATTTTAGTATCGCAATTTTATTTGATTTGCATTTTTAGTTATTTAATTTGCATTAATACTTGCATTTTATAAATACTAATTACTTATACTAATATGGCACACAACTCTTCATCATCCTCTGGAGCCGGTCGTGCTAGTTCTAGCTCTTCTCGGCCACCCAGAATCCCTAAAAGGAGTAGAATTGTCGTACTTAATACAGAAGAACGAGCTTTTATACAACCAGGCCCATCACCCCAATACACTGATGATAGCATAGATTATGACTTTTCACACCAACAAGATTATCATGAGTCGGGTGGGGGTGGGGTTAGAGACTCACAAACTAATGAGGAACCCACGCCCACCACCGAAGCTCAGCCTGAAATTAGTACCTCTACTAGTAGGCATACAACTAGTGAGGTATGGAATCACTTTACCCTTAATAAGACAACTAATAAAACAATTTGTAAATTATGTGACCCAGCTAGGACTTTTAGCCATCAACCTGGCAGTGGGACAGGCACATTAAACAGACATATACTTAGGTGCCACCCCGAGCAATACCCAGATAAGAGCCAACAACGTCTAGTACAGCAAGTGACCGGTGCACTTGCTAATTTTAGGTTCTCTCAAAAGAGCAACCGAAAGGGGCTAGCTAAATATATAATTTTGGGTGAAAGGCCTTTCAATACTGGCGAAAGCCCATATTTCGTAGACTACCTCTAACGAAATGTGAACCCCGCCATTGTGAGGATTCCTCGGAACACCGTAAAGCGGGACGCTTTTACGTTGCACCACGGGATGAAAGCTGGGGTCTTAACACTTTTTGCGACGAACACAAGCATGCTCTCGTTGACGTCGGACATATGGACGTCGAAACCCGGCCAACCTTATATGTGCATAACGGCACACTGGACCGATGACTCCTACATCCTCCAAAAGAGGATAATTCATTTTGGACTTTTAGATTGCTCCCACACTGCCGAGGTAATTACGGATGCGATTATGGCGGCAGTCCGCGACTGGGGCATAGAGCGACATATCTTTAGTATTACGTTCGACAATGCTACCAATAACACTGCATCCGCTACACATTTAATTAGGCAAATGAGACCCATGTTAGGTGGGAAGTGTTTCCATATTCGTTGCATTTGTCACATTTTGCATTTAATGGTAATGAATGGTTTAGATCATGTAAACGTATCTCTTACCACCTTAAGATCCGTAATAATATCCATTAAATCATCCGGCACTAGGAAAAAAAGATTTAGAAATTTATGTAGGTTGCATAACATTGAATATAAACAATTCAAATTAGACTCCCAAACTAGGTGGTCGTCTACGGTAGAAATGTTAGAGCGCATTCTCCCATACAAAGACGTTCTGATGGAATTCGCACGGGAAAATCGTACAGAATGGAGCGATTACAACCTGGCCGGTATACATTGGGAGACAATAGATCAAATTTGTAACTTTTTTAGCATGTTTAAAGAGGCCGCGACATTTTTTTCGGGTTGCTACTATCCGACCATGCCTCAAGCAATATCAAGATTGCTTGATATTGTCAATTGGATGGTGGGTAATGAATTCAACCCCATTTTGTTTTAATCGATTAAGGCAAGGAAAGAAAAGTTTGCCAAATATTATTCTGAACTACCTCTTACATACTACTTGGCAACTATTTTAGATCCTCGTTGTAAACGCGGGGGTTTAAACTTGTTTTGCCAACATTTTTTCAAATATTTGCATCATAGTCTTAATATCGACACTTTCATTGCCGATGTCGATAACGACTTGCATAGTTTATTTTCTCAATATTCCCCGGAAACAGTCTCCTTTCCAGCCGGAAGGGGTAAGGCTGCGTACATCACCCCCCCCCCCCCCCCCGACCCTGCTTTCTGCAGGAGCCGCTAGGCACTGGGACTGTTGTTGTTGTTGTATTCCCGTAAATTAGCGTCCAATAATCCTAGTACTGCTTCAGTAGGATCTTCCATATCTAGTGGAAGTAGTTCACACACGTCATATTCGTGGAAGCTGTTGGAGCAATTTACGCCCACAGTAGCCCCCACGTCATGTGACGAGCTAGATTATTATTTGCGGACACCGTTGGTCCATATTTTCGGGCCGCCGGCCAACCCACATTTTGACCTTTTACAATGGTGGAACACAAACCAAACCCAGTATCCCGTACTTTCCACCATGGCACGTGATATACTAAGTTGTCCGGTGTCTTCAGTAGCATCGGAGTGTGCTTTCAGCCTTGGTAGCAGGTTGCTTGGAACGAAGAGGGCGAAGCTATCGCCGTCAAGCTTGGAGATGTCCATATGCATGAAGGATTGGCTGCTAGCTGAGGCAAGAGATCAACAGAGAATGAAGCTGGATTCATCGAGCGATGAAGAAGACGACCGCACCACTGATACGTCAAATGATGGCATAGAAACCCCCCATGCGACTGATATCAACACTTTTGTATGTCAATTATTTACTTTTAAATATTTACGTCAAAAGACGATCGCACCCTCCATACGTCAAACTTTATATTTTTTTATAAACAAATATGTACTTTTAAATATTAGGCCCCAACTGCGCTGTATTTGTACTTGTTACGTTATTTATTTACCATTATTTTTTTTGATAAGATATTTACCATTACTTATTGTATATTTTATTTTATTACATATATTTAGTATTATTTTTTTTGAATATGTATATTTAGCATTATTAGTGCTTGAAAAAAAATGTATTTGTATCTCATATTATTTATCAATTAATTACAATAATTTTAGTACAAAAGAACTTTGTATTATTTAAAATTTTTTTTTTTTAATTCTGTCAAAAAAGCGGGCCAGGCCCGGCCCTGCTCCTAAACGGGCCGGACCCGGCCCGTGGCCACGACTAGCCGCAACCAATTTTGTAACGTTCATGCCACCCAGCTTATGGGCACTTTTACCACAATACTACCATTTGATTCCACTGTTATATAGCAAAGCAAATTTGATATGAGTTCCTTCCAGGGCATATAAAAAAATTCCTGACCTTTTGATGAGAACCGGCTACGGGGTAAAAGATCTATCAACTGAAATAGTCTTTCGCTCGCTCCAACAGACTGTAAGAGAGATACACAGTTGTCTGCCAGGCGCCAAGTTGCATAAATTAACCACTCGCAATACAATATGTACTTTGTAAGTTGTTCAGGTGATACATGACCAGTTAAGATAGAGATTCCACCGAACGCCACAGCTAAAACCTATTGAAGATTAGGAAAAAACAGAACGTCAATATCAAAAGCAAGTGTCAAAATATAATTAATCAACACGCATTGAACCTAAAAACATGCTTCAATCTGATCGTATTTATAAGAATCACAGTACAAGCATCTATCAGGAATCTGTAGGCCAATTTTGGGATAAGTACAGGGCTCAAATGTTTTTCCTTCGCATGGGCATACCAAAGAAACCAAATCATGGTTTTTGATGTTATACAAGCGCGGTGTCATGGATACTACGTAATGATAGATACTACGTAATGTATCACGGGATATCATGTACATTTGGCAATGGATCACGGTGGTTGCAATTGGTTAACTAAGGAAAAATTAGGTCTTTTACAGCTTATGTGCTCTTTATACCCCTTGATAATATTTAACATATAACCACATTTCTGACAACAACAACCACCCAGTGCTTCATAGAGGTTCCGCCACGGTGTATAAATAAAACAAAATTTACATGCATTATAGAAGTGATTAACAGAGTACCCTCACGTAAAAATTAATTGCGCAATGGTGATTTATTGACGCACCATGGATTCTCGAAAGCAGTATGTGACAGATGTCCCAATAATCGCATTGGGCTCTTCTAAGGACATAAGTTGCCTTTTAGTTTTATGTTAGCAAAACTTTGAATAAACACCATATAATCATTAATTTTATGCCCCTATAGTTTTTTCCACAGATAAAACACTATATATACATACACACACATATGTGTGTGAACGGAGTTCGTTACAAAAATGCCATTACATAACCGCTAAACATCTAACTGCTAACTCTAATATTGTTACTTAATGGTTGTTACATTACAAAATGACCTTTATTTGATTCCATAGAAGAACTCGTACAAAATGGTAATGCAACACTTGCTTTCAAGAAAACATAGTAACCAGGTCAATGAAATCTTCTAATGACCCAACCTGTGTTGAACGGTACAAGGTATTGAAACTCAGATTCCAGAATCCATAGGCCACGCTTTCTCTAAGGTTAACATAAATCAACTTGTCCAGCCATTGCTTGTACCTACCACATCACAGTAACACCGCATCTTGAGCCACAAATGATAACTAATACGTCTAACTCACTAATTCCCATGTCAAAGTAGACAAAATACAAGTTTGGCTGGGCAGGAAGACCTCTTTCATTAAATTGTGATTGTTTTCTTATGTAAATGGACAGCCAAAATTATTTTAAGAGAAAACATCTTCCCCATATGGGTGAACTTGTCTTCCTCTATGAGAGGAATTGATTTTCTTTTGCTCACTCCTCCGAGGTTAATCGCAAATGTACTAAATCCCAACCCTATGCAAAGTTCTACAATGAAATGAATTCTAGAAACCAAGCAAATGAAAAATTTGTCAAAAAATACTTAGAAATATTTCCAGGAGATATATTTTACGGAGGAATATGTCTTCCCTCCAACCCAATAAAGCAGCTCAAGATCAAAATATCTTACCTTGCAAGTGATTCCTTCTCTGTTCCATAGACCTTGATCGTTCTGACCAATGAAAATGCTTCATCTGCAACCTAATACAAACAGAACAGATGAACACATTGAAATAGTGAAAGTGTCACAATCATAAAGACAGCATAGAGTATTCCTCCTTACTTCATTAGCATGAACCTCAAACTCTTGTGTTATTTTTGCCGCTCTCTTCTGGTACCTGCCAAACAACCATAACATCAGAAATTGCACGTTTTGAAGAGCACAAAGTTTCTCAACGAAATTAAAACAAACAGATGTGGTCGACACCCTGTTACACGAGAAAGAACTCGAAGAGGAACTTGTATAATCTACATTACACACAGCATAGTCATTATGAAAAGTCCCATAAATCTCGTTAAGACAGTAACAATGTAAAACTTCACTCAACTCCGAGAACAAAGGAAAAAGAAATACGTTACTGGACCAAACATAGCAGCAGTACAATAACTACAAGATCAACAGAGAGCTCCAACAAGAAATCTAGCATGCATAAACATAGATAATGTCCAATGCACTTTTCGATCAGGTGGGTCCTATTCAAGGAATCAATTATGCAAAAGATTTTGACCTTGCCATTATGCAATTGGCCGTTATGTAACAATACTTTTGTAGTAGCCTCTATAATGCATATCTATTATATTTTATTTATTAAAGCCTATGCATATGTTAAAAGTAGTATAAAAATTAATAATTGCATGTTATTCATTCAAATATTCTCAAACATAAGATTGAAAAAGCATCTTATGTTCCCTAAGAAAACCGTTGGGAGTTGTTTTACAGCATATTGATGCTTTATGCTTTCTTTATGCTTGCTCTGTGCCGTTGTTTTTATATTCTTATGCTTTTATGCTTCTCATGTTGGGGGTCCTCGGACACAGCCTCCCTTTAGGGACGCACCCTAAAGGGATAAGGCTGCGTACATCCCTTTCCCCTAGACCTTACATATGCGGGAGCTCTTGAGGCACTGGGTTTGTTATTGTTGTTGTTCCCTTAAAAAGCCGAACAAAATTTCTACAACCTCTCATGTAATATTCATGACATCTTGATCCCATAAGACCGTGATGGTCCTAGTTCTCTCAATAGAAACAACAAACTAAAGGCAAGACAACATAAGGCACTAGAAATTTTTAACTTATCAAATGGATGCTTACTGCCCATAGATCAGGAAGATGAATGACAGGATGAAGCATACTGCTATTGATGACAAAGCAAGAGGCCGAGACAGCATCATCAAATTAAACAAAGCACCAGTTCCCTAGAAAGCATAATGCAACACTATCATTAATTCTCAAGGAGAATTTTCAAATGACAGAAATGAAAAGAAAAAAAGAATACTTAAGAGTGCGACCTGCAGGATATTCCGGATTATCATATGAATATCATTTCCAATGACGCGAGATAGACGTTGACAATCTGCACCTAGCCTGCTAGTCAAGTTTCCAACTGCTTCTGTGTCGAAAAAGGAGATATCCTACAATTAAGTTGAACCCACATAGAGTACCATGTATGAACAATTAGCATCATATCAAATAATCGCTAATTTTAATGTAAACCTGAAACAGAAGAACTGAATATAAAGTCTCTCTCAAATGCTTCACCTGCAGAATTCCATAGGAAGCATTAGTTGATCTTACTACCTACCATGAAAGTCTACAACAACAATAACAACAAACTCAGTGCCTCAAAGAGGCTCCCACCAAGGTAGGGTCTAGGGAGGGTCAGACAAGCCTTATCCCAACAAAGTGCTACCCTCTAAGGGGAAGTTGTTTTCCAAAGGGCTCCCAACCCTAAAAAACCATGAAAAGTCTAAGATGTTATTAGATAGGAGCAAATCCAAGAAAGATCAATGATAAGAAAATAACTTACAAGGGTCATATTAGCGATTCCAAAGCAACCACCTCGTAAACCACTGATATCCAAATAAAAACAGTTGAAGAAATAACGTATGAGTAAAAGAAACAAAACTAAGAGCATACAAACAATAAAATAAGAAATTTTACACTTTCATGACTGTGCATGCATAACAAGAAAACACCTGAAATTGAATCCCAATATCAGGTTGGGGCAACCAATCCATCGTCACCCAAAAAAAAAAAAAAAAAAAAAAGAAGAAAGAAAACACCTGAAGCTTTCTAAAATCAGATGTACTATTTTTTCTTATGACAAGAAAGGATATATTAGACAAAACGGTTGGTTTTTCCAGAATTGCTGGTGGAAAAGACAAGAACCCACTGCTTTTTCACATAGAGTTGAGACGAACAGAGATACAAACACAATTGCACATAGATTGAAACAAGTACTGAAGAAAGATGACCAAGACGATTATAGTGCTATGAACAAGCATCACAAGAATCAATAAATCAGGAACAACAATACGCATGCCAGTCAATGCTGAAGATGAATGGCAGCCATAGGAAAATAACTACCTGCAGACTCCTGATGTGAGGCAAAGTAGAACCAGGAATAGTGAGTTTCTGTAGAACACAATGCTTTCATGGTTCTGTGCAGCGAATATACACACTGTCAATAACCTTGGCATTGATATCTCTGCAAGCTGCAACAGAAAGTATGTAAATAACTAATATTTTTGGTAATATATACAGATATATGTGAAGTTGCATGAAGGAAAGGGATATAAGTGAAGTTTTGTAGTCTTTCATCTGCTAGTGACAAGGCACCTGCCCACAAACATGCTCGCAAAAGCAATTGTGTTCTAAGGCTTCTTTAGAGATATTACTAAAACATTCTTTTCTTTATGTAAAGTTGTACACTTTCATTTAGAACACAAACTGCAGTCAAATGAATACTATTGTAGTCCAAATTAAACAAGTGTAGTTTTGGTGGAAACAATAACCTATATACAAGGTCCTAAGAATCAGCGCCCTTAGGCTCCCATGTTGGTTATTGCTTGATATAATATTGTTGCTTGCATGTCTAGTACTGGCTTTATTATACTTGACTTTGACTTTCATTTGATTTTATAAATGATCCGTTTTTTGCTTTCAAGGCTTGGGGCCCTCGGAAACAGCCTCCCTTTAGGGTAACACCTTGTAAAAGTAAGGCTACGTACATTTTACTCCCTAGACCCTGCCTTGGCGGGAGCCTTTCTAGTACTGGGTTTGTTGTTGTTGTACTACAAAGTCCTAAGATTAAACCATAGTCGTCTTCTCCATAAATTCTCTACTATGCGTGATGAAAGTGCCCTATAAGCCTCATTGAGGAAACAAGCGCTAGACTATCACAAATGTGTTCTTCTACTTCTCTCTATTCCTCTCTTATGCATCAGTACACAAACAAAGCAACAGAATACAGATTGAAGTGTTTCCATCTCCTAAACACGACAACTTATGACCTCAATTGATCTTCATAGCTGGCCGTAGTCAATTTTTCCCACTGCATACTGTGTTTCCACTATTAAGTGCAAAAGCAGCTTCGCAGATAATTCTTTCAACTTAGTTTGGTTGAACAGTATGTGAAAGAGAGAAAACTTCGGATATTAAAATGAGAGTGAAGCCAAAGCAAGAGATTCATAAAGCATTTTTAGCAAAGCCATTTGGTGCTATGTTATGTAATATCATTTACAAACAAACAATATTAAAAGTTGAAAATAAGATGTTTAATCGAAATCTGTGTTTGCCATTGTTTCAACTATCTTACTTGGCAATCCCCGTATATAACTGCCCTTACTTCCATAATAGCAATGAAGACTAAAACCTGACTTGGATACCCTTGATGTGAAACTCAAAAGGCAACTCATCCTAGTGCCAGTAGCTATGTTTCTTTCTTCTCCCCCTCAAACCAACCCCCCCCCCCCCCCCAAACAAAAAAAAG
Source organism: Simmondsia chinensis (assembly GCA_018398585.1). Lineage (NCBI taxonomy): Eukaryota > Viridiplantae > Streptophyta > Magnoliopsida > Caryophyllales > Simmondsiaceae > Simmondsia > Simmondsia chinensis. Next base: position 6,667,941 of record JAGTTD010000002.1, on the reverse strand, counting down.
GCAAAAAAAAAAAAACAAAATACACACAAAAGGAAAGAAAAAAGATCGTATCATTTATCTTCTATCCTTTCTAGCATCTAATCTCCAGCTACCATGGAAGATTTGAGGCATACTTTGAAGAAAAGAACAACAGATCGATAGCTTAGCTATGGGCATCACACAACTTCAAATATCTCATCCTAGGTTCTCGACTTTATCAAAAAGTATGCAAATTGTACCCAATTTGTGTTGGGTATGCTTCAATTTTAGTGTGGGAAGTTTGTCCCACAAAGAAGTTGGTAAACCAGTATTTTTGTTATATGATCGTTTGTTACCATTTCTAGCCGCCACAATCATTGAATTAGGCCCTCTTAATATCCTCTATTATGACACTTGCCCACCATTAATCTCCTCCACTAGTACATTGAGGATGAAGTGGGCCTATAAAGTGGTCATTTCCTATTGCTCTGGAAGTAAGGAAAAGTACGTACACTCGAGATCTCCATCTTCTATCATGATCTTCTCCTTCTATCTTCGTTCTATGTTACTGTCATAAAACTGAGCCAAATCGGGGCATATTCTAGTCCGCTATTCTACAGTACACTGCAGGCGTGTTAAGGGTTCATTTACCAGACATTATTACAACCGGATCTCATTAGAACTCCGAAGTTAAGCGTGCTTGGACGAGAGTAGTACCGGGATGGATGACCTCCTGGAAAGTCCTCATGTTGCCAACCCTATAAGGTTGGGGGTCCTCAGAAACAATCTCTCGGCAGGGTCACATCCTGAAAGGGTAAGGCTGTGTACATCCACCTCGGACCCCGCTCATGCGGGAGACCTTGGGCCACTAGGTCTTTTTTTTTTTTTTTTTTTTTAACTGCAGGCGTGTTAACCAGGAGGTCAGGAGAGCCATTTGGTCCTATTGTACCAGTGCGGGGCATAAACGACTTTAGGGCAGTGATGAACTTCACAGCACGACAACAATCTTGCTCTTTTAGATAAGTTTTAATTACTATTTCCATTATTTTTCCAACAATTTGATTACATAATATATAGAATAATCAGTTATATCCTAGAGAGATTACAACAACAGCAACAAACTCAGTGCCTCCAAGGACTCCCGCATAAGTAGGGTCTGGGGGAGGCTGTTTCCTCAAGTGGTCCAATAAATTTTTACCTCTATACTCAAGTGGGTACCTCAATTCTGCACATCAGTTATTTTCCCCCTAAAAATCACAATGTCACTCCATATTCTTGCTGCAGTACGAGAATTTAACTACAAAAATACATATAGGATGATTAATCACTATGAACACTAGAAAATGAAGCAAATTTGACGTACAGCTGCTACAGTCAATGAAGCAAATGCAGCGAAGATGACCCATCTATCACCAGCGACAAGTACCCAAATTTTGCGAAGAGCAGGAAAAACCCTAACCCTACTCCCCATTTCACATTCAATTCCCCTCAACTCACAAAAATCCCACCAATCACCGCCCGGAAAAAGTGACCGGAACAGCAGAAACCATCGACGCAACCTGAAAAACAAATAAGGGTTCTTCTCCGCGGGATTTCTGGCCCCAATTTCCGAGATATAATGTGAGCAGCGCAGAGGGAATTTAGGGTTTTGGAGAGGGATGGAGTGTTGGACATAGGGGTTAGTGGTGAAGCGAAAATGGAAGGGTTTCAAGGTAGAGAGAGAGAGGGGTGGGTGGAAAGGAGGGGAGCTCAGTGGGGTGTGAAAATGGAGGTGGAGGTGAGAGAGAGCCATGGAGGGGGGAGAGAGAGAGAGAGAAGCATCAAGGATTAATTCCAAGCTTTGGCCATGGCTGCTGCTGTCTACGAGGGAGTCTTGGCCGTAAATGAGCCAAGCCGGCTCATTATGAAGCTCGAAAAACTTGACTTGTTTCAGGCTTGAGTCGCGCTGAACCGCTCATTTAACTTATGGAACCTTGTTGAGATGTGCTCGAGCCTACTTAAAATCGAGCTTGTAAGGTTACGAGCCTAAACAATCCTTACCAAGTCAGTTTAATATAATTTATTAACTTAAATATATCTAATCAAGTCAAGTTTAAGCCTAAATAAGTCGAGCCTAAACGAGCCTTGATTAAAGTGAAATGAGCTAAATTGCAACCTTAGTTTAGAATTTATGGAGCCGGATTCGAGCTTAACCGAGCCAAGCTGTACCTGAGCTCGACGAGCCTTGAGCCAAGCCTCGCGGGCTCGGCTTGGCTCCAATATGCCCCGAGCCATTCACTCATGTCACAAAAATAGTAGGTTTGATTCAAATATTTTTATAATGAACCTGAGTTTAGGTTTACATGTTTAATGTATTCAGAATATTCCTAATAAAAAGCAATATACCTAGTGTCCCAATGGCTCCCGTTTAAACATAATTTGGAGGGCAGATGTACGCAACCTTCCCCCTTCAGGGTATTACCCTTAAAAAGAGGTTGTTTCGAGTGTCCCCCCAACCTGAGGGTGAGGACTTTCTAGGAGATCACCCATTTTGATACTGTTTTTGCCCAATCATACTTAATTTTAAAGTTCTAATGCGATCGGGTGATGACGTATTGGTACGTTTTTTGGTCCCCTGTGGGCTTTAAGAGGCTTTGCGCTCCTCAAGGGCTCCAATGAGTGCCCCATTTTTGGGCAAAATTTTGAAATCCAAAGAATGGGACATGGGGCTGCGCTGTCTTTTTGTTTTTTAATTATTTTTTGAGGATTAAAACATTATATTTTGTGTTTTTTGAAATATAGTTTTTTAATTTATTTTCGTCATACATTAGGGAATGTATATTTTCAATGTATTTTTTCGAAAGTGTATTTTTTCATGCATTTTTATCATGTATTTTGATATCATAAAAATAATAAAAATGGCATCAACAATTAAAATAATACTAAAATAAAACAAAGATTTGGTTGAATAAGAAGTACCCTATTTTGTAATGAAGGGCCATTTTCTATGACGCGGCAAAAACAAGGCTCTAAAATTAGGACATTGTTTGGCATGCCCTTAGGTAATTGGGTTAGATTTGAGTTTAGATTTAGGCAACCCATTTCAACATGTTTTACTCATTTATATATTTATATTAGGTTACTTAAATGATATATTAATGTCGTTATTATATATATTGTTTGTAGCCTAGGTTAATATAAGATAACTTAAAAGATAATTAATCATGTTAATTTGATAATTATTCAATAAATTATAAATATATTATGTATTTATTGTTAATATCAACCATAAGGTGTATCGTGACATGTTTGTAAGTTGAGAAGCGAGGGTACAATAAAAAAAAATACTCATATAATTAATCGGGTAATACTAGATTATGCATGACATGATACATTTGTCAGCCCCAGATGTATCCATATTTTTTTATGTATATATAATATGGAATTTTTGGAGTTTTTCTAATGGAATTTACTACTTAGATATTATAAGATTTGAGAAATTATTATTTAAGTACCCTAATAATTTAATATATATAATAAGATATTACGAGATTTTAAAGTTCTATCATTCAAATATCCTCCATTTTAATTAGGTAAATTTTTATCAAAACCTGGAGAATCGTAACTAGAAATGGTTAACCTGGCACATGATTACTGTAATATAGATGTGTCATATCAGTTATTTTTGAAAATTTTTTATTTAATTCCAACAAGTCATTGGAGTAGAGTGCAGAGCATCTAAATATTTTCAAAATCATGTTCCCGGTTAGCAATAATGCATTACCATAAAGGACAATATGTTATTGGCATTACATGCTAAATCAACATTTTTAAATAAAAAATCATTAGATTTCGAAAGAAGGTACATAAGTAATAAAATATTTAAGCCTTAGGCATCTCGATGATAAAACTTTTAAGCTAAAGGATACGTCATTGTATATATTGAAATGTCAAATACTTAAGTGATAAGTCATCGAACCTCGACATACCTAAGTGATATTCATTCCAAAAAAAAAAGGACATACCTAAATGATAAATTATATTTATTTTATTGTAAGGTAGGTACAACACTGCGCAACAATTGAGCAAGAAGGAGATGACCTTTGAACCCAAACATGAAATGCATTTAATCATACCGCATTTTCGATCAATTAACCAAATCAAACGAAATTTTACAGTATTCTGAGACGGTAATGATTATGTAATTTTATCCACTTTCGTTAACTGATTACCAAAATAATGTACATATCTATTTTTGTTTATGTCATGCATGTACTAATATTACGTTGTTCACTGAAGTGTCATTTTTGAACATCTCTCTTTATAGGTATAACCTATAAATCAGTTATGCTCTAAATTAGTCAATTAAACTTCACATACCTAAACTACTTTAAGATTCATCGTCAATGCTAGTCTTCTTTCCCACAACTTATCTACCGTTCCAAGTTTAGTGCCCCATTGCTATAGCCTGGCGCAAGGCCAGCCATAACCTAAAGCAACAGCTAGGTACCCCAAATTTTAGGAGCCGCAAAATTTAACTTTTGTGGTTTTTAATATATTAATTGTTAATATTAACAACAACAACAACAACAACTCAGTGCCTCAAAGGGCTCCCGCATCAGCAGGGTCTGGGGGGGTAGATGTACGCAGCCTTCGCCCTTCCGGGGCTGCCCTGAAGGGAGGTTGTTTCCGAGAACCCCCAACTTGATACGCTTATCGGCAGCAATGACGCCTTGCAGCCTGGCATCAAAAGAGCAAATAAGCATATAAGCAGGGCAAAATTAGGCAAATAAAGGCAAAGAAATAGGTAGCAAACAGATAGTCAATTAGAGAACAGATCATACAAAAGTGCTCCGAATCTGGACTACCCTAAGGCCTAGAACACTAGTGATAGCACAAAAGGCTGGGCTACCCTGCTCTAAGCCGCTACATCCGCTACTCCTATGCTAACCCTCTATTGGGCTCTATCTAAGGCCATCTCCTCCCGAAGGTTTAGGTGGATAAGGTCTTGTCTGATCATCTCCAACCATCTCTTCTTTGGTCTACCTCTCCCTCTCCTGCCTAGCGTCGTCTGGGGCTGCTCACATCTCCTGACTGGAGCGATGCTCGGTCTCCTCCTAACATGTCCAAGCCACCTTAAACGTTGCGCCCTTAATTTATCCTCAATGGGGGCCACACCCAATTCACCTCTTATGACGTCGTTCCTGATCTTATCCTTCCTTGTATGTCCGCACATCCACCGCAACATTTTCATTTCCACCACCTTCATCTTCTGTGTATGATGTTGTTTCATTGCTCGATACTCAGCCCCATAGGACATGGCCGGCTTCACTACCGTCTTATAGTATCTTCCCTTTAGCTTTGAGGGAAACTTTCTATTGCACAATACTGCTGAGGCCATTCTCCGTTTATGCCATCCTACTTTAATTCGGTTGTTGACATCCTCGTCAACTTTGCCATTGTGCTGAATCATGGATCCCAAGTATCTGAAACTCTCCTTTCTCGGTATAGGGTCCGATCCAATCTTGACGTCTTCTCTGCTAGGCGTGGTGGAGGGATCGAACTTAAGCTCCATGTACTCGGTCTTGGATCTACTGAGTCGTAAGCCCTTCGATTTCAATGTCCTTCTCCACAATTCTAGCTACTCATTGACCTCTTCCCGCGATTCCCCCACAAGCACTATGTCATCCGTGAAAAGCATACACCAAGGTACACCTCCTTGGATGTTTCTAGTGAGCTCATCCATTACCAGAATGAATAGATAGGGGCTCAAGGCAGATCCTTGTGCACCCCAACTTTTATCAAGAACGCGTCCTTCCACTGTGCGTACCCTAGTCTGTGCATCCCCATACATGTCTCTAATGGCCCGGATATATGGCATGGGGATGCCTTTCCTATACAAAACCCTCCATAAAACGTCCCTTGACAATTTATAATATGCCTTCTCCAGATCAATGAAAACCATGTGTAGGTCCTTTTGTCTCTCCATGTAGTGCTCTAGCATCCGCCTTAGGATGTGGATGGCTTCTATCATTGATCTTCCACGCATAAATCCGAATTGGTTCTCGGATACCACTGTTTATAGTTGTAACCTCCTCTCTGTGACCCGCTCCCACAACTTCAACATGTGGCACATTAGTTTGATGCTCCGATAGTTGGTGCAGCTCTGAATGTCGCCTTTGGTCTTATAGATTGGGATCAATGTGCTCTTCTTCCATTCGTCGGGCATCTTCTCCCCCATGAGGATTTGGTTAAATAATTTAGTCAACCAACTGATGTCCTTCAGTCCGAGGCATTTCTATGCCTCTATGGTGTATACCATCTGGGCTAACTGCTTTACCCCTACCCATATGTTTTAGGGCTTCCATGACTTCCTTGGCGCTAATTTGCCTGTAATTACAGTGGCTCTGGTGGTCCTCAGATGTTTGAAGATCACCAAGGGATATCTCTATATCCCCCTGTTCATTGAACAGATCGTGGAAGTAGGCTCTCCACCTAGCTTTAATTCGTTACTTATACACGAGCACCTGTCCATCTTCCCCTCTTATACACTGTACTTGGTCCAAGTCCCTTGTCCTCCTTTCTCTTGCCTTGGCAATTTTATATATATCCCTAACTCCCTCCTTGGTCTCCAGCCTCTTGTAGAACTCCTCATACGCTCTTGATTGTGCTTCTCTGACGGCTCTCTCAGCTTCTTTCCTGACTTGTTGATACTAATGTCGCTTGTCTTCATCTCCACTACGGACCCACTCCTTGAAATAGTCCTGTTTGGCTTTAATCTTCGCTTGGACCTCTTCGCACCACCACCAGGACTCTCTGTCTCTTGGCGCCCCTCCCTTTGATACACCCAGAACTTCTCGTGCTAGCCCTCTAATCTTTTGCGCTAGTTGGTTCCACATTTGGTTAGCATCTTCCTCGCATTCCCACGCTAGCTCAGACACCGCTCTTTCCTTGTACACTTTATACTTCTCTCCCTTCAAATCCCTCCAGCAAGTATGTGTCTTGGCTGGTTTGCTAGTTCTTTTGGCCCTCTTCTTGGCCTCTATATCAGCCCACAACACCTTGTGTTGTGTAGAAAGGTCTTCTCCTGGCGTAACCTTGCAATCCTTGCAGTTCCTTTGTGTCGTTTTTCTTAAGAGTATGTAGTCAATCTATGTCCTTGTCCCACAGCTTCGATACGTGATGATGTGTTCATTACACTTTTTAAAGAAGGTGTTGGCCACCGTTAAGTCGTAAGTGACCACAAAATCTAGAAGGGCTTTACCCTCCGCGTTCCTGGTTCCAAAACCAAAACCTCCATGGTATGATGCGTAACCATCCTCAGTCACGCCAACGTGCCCATTAAAATCCCCACCAATCATCACTTGTTCGGTTTGGGGTATGCCTTGTATCATTGTGTCTAAGTCCTCCCAGAATGTAGCCTTCTCACGCTCTGTTAGTCCAATTTGCGGTGCGTAGGCACTAATAATGTTCAATACCTCCCCACCTAGTACTATCTTGATGCTTATGATCCTATCCCCCATCCTGGTCACTCCAACTACTTTATCCTTGAGGTTGCTATCCACGATGATGCCAACTCCATTCCTGCCTCTGGCCTTGCCCGCATACCACAGCTTGTAACCCAACACATCCCTGGCTTTCATGCCGACCCATTTAGTCTCCTGCAGACATAGAATATTGAGCTTTCTCTTCATCATCATTTGGGTCACCTCGAAACTCTTCTTTGTTAGCGTTCCGACATTTAGTGTCCCAAGTTGCAAATTTTCCCCTTTTGCTTGCCCCCCCCCCCCCCCCCCCCAACTCCTTTGAAGATGGCCTCAATCTCCGAGTTCCATAACTAGTAACATACATCCACTAGCTGAAACTATCTTAGGTAAGTGAGCATATATACAAGGAGCTTACTACAATTAATAACAGCAGCACAACACAGTTCAAGGCAAGGAGCAAATCAGAACAAACAAATTAAGAAAAACCCAACAACCGTAGATTAAAATACCACCCTCCAATAATAAAGGATAGATCAAACCTAGTTCCGGTGTGTTGTCGATAATCTGACCTGCCAAATACTTACCTGGGCCCGCTCTTAGCTATTGGTTGGTTGCGAGCTGCTGGCTGTGGCGTGGTGGTGGTGGTGGGTGGGGTGGGGTGTGGGCTAGTGGTGGTGGGTGGGGAGGGTACCGGTGGTGGGGTGGGTGGGTTCTTAGGGGTGTGGTTTGTGTTGGTGCAATGGCTACCGATGGTGGATGGTGTTGGCTGCGGCGGTGATGGTGGTGGTGGTGGTGTGGGTGGGGTGTGGGACTAGCGGTGGTGGCTGGTGGGGGTGTGGAGTTGATGATGGTTGATAGTAGGGGGGGGGGGGGGGGGGGGGGGGGGGGGGGGGGGGGTGGGGGGGGGGGGGGAGCAGGGGGTGGGCAACGGTGGTTTGGCGTGGCAGGGAAAGATGGTAGGAGCCGGTAGTGGGGCTGGTGGCGATGGTGCAGTGGGGGTGTGGGCCACACGGGGGTGTGTGGCGCGTGGTTGGGGGGGTGGAGGGAGGTTAGGGCTGGATGGACGCTGGTCGGCGGTGGGCTGTCGCCATCAAGGAAGCGTCACCAGCGTGGGTGGTCGGTGAGCCAGCCGGCCGACGTGACAGCTAGCCGTTGGTAAGCTGCAGTTGGCAGAGGAGAGAGAAAGCAACAGAGGAGAGAGAGAGGAGAGAGGAGAGAGAGAGCAGCTATTAATTGTTAATATTAACAAGTTATATAATTAAATTTTTTATAATTTATTGTATTACTAGAGAAAATATTAGGTGACACGGCGTCACCGCGATGACGTGGTGACCCCCCACTATTTTCTATATCCCATGTATGTTGGGAAGGTTTTTTTTTATTAGTTAAAATTTATTATTTAAATTAATTTTAACTTAAAAATAAGAGAAAATGTACTGGGGTCACCGCCCGTGTCATCTAATAATTTCTCGTCTTACTATTATGTTGTTAAGAAAAATGTTACTATATATGAATAATCTCATTTGAAGCCTCGAAAAAGTGATTAATTGATCTTTTTGCCAATGGTAAAAATTCAAAATTTTGAGTATTTTAATTACAATTAACTGAAATGAAATAATTTTCAAAATAAGTCGCCCAACCAAACAACCCTAATTTATGCTTATAAATTTGGTTTCTATTTTTATTTTTATTTAAAGCATTTTTGTTGTAATTGGATATTAACGGTGTGCCTTAAATGGGAAATATTATTTTTTTTAATCAAACAGGTACCAACACGCTGTCACCGAATCTCAATCGAACTTCGAAGTTAAGCGTGTTTGAGCAAGAGCAGTACCAAGATGGGTGATCTCCTAGGAAGTCCTCACCCTCAGGTTGGGAGCATTCGGAAACAGCCTCTCTTCAGGGGTAATACCCTAAAGGGGGAAGACTGCGTACATCCGCCCCCCAGATACTGCTTAGGCGGGAGCCCTTGGGGTACTGGATATGTTGTTGCTTTGTTGCTATGCTTAAATGTAGAAAAACAGTGTTTATTTAAAAATACTTTATTTTCTAGACTAAATATCCTTAAATCTTAGAAAAAAGTATTTTAAAGAAAAATATTTTTTTCACAAAAACACTTGATCAAATAAGCCCTACTACACTCCGAAAAACGGATAGCTTCTACATTTCCAACCTGTAAATTCCAAAACCACCCCAACCAACGCGCCCTTGATAGACTACATTCTAGTACATGAGTGAAATGGGGTTTGGAAGGTGTACACCATTACATATACGCAGCCTTACCCTTGTATGGAGAGACTGTATCCAAAACTTGAAATCGTGACTTTCGAGTAAAAATGGAGCAACCTTAGTTATTATATCAAGAACATTGTCTTCAAGTGACCATCAAAACTTTTGATTCATCGAAGGAACTAACAGGGTTGATTGCTTGGAGGAAGATTGTTGTAAAAGCTACCAGGTTCAAAGTTGTGGGACGATGAATAAACACACGACCCAAACTGGTAAGATCATTACTCAGATATTTTGAAATTTGAACATTTATCACCCAGATAGTTCAATATTTCTATATATACAATTACATATCCTAAGGTTTGAAATTTTATCACCTAGGAGGTACCATATACCGAGATCGGGGAAATTTTGACAAAATCCGACTAATTTTCACCAGAAAATGCTAATAACATGTATGATTACGAGAATATAAGGGAGCTACATAAGTGTTTTTAGTGAAAATCTTGTGGATTACAACAAAGATTCACGGAATTATAACGATAGATACTTATACAGTATCCAAATTTTAGGTCAATCAACATTTTCCTTCAAAAAGATGACCATATTCTAATTGAGGATACCAGTAGTTTGTTGAAATCATGTCCCCCTCAACATTTTCTAACAAAAATCAATTAAATTTTTAAACTTTAGGGAACAAAAATCAATTAAATTTTTAAACTTTAGGATATCTAAGTATTAAAACTTTTAAGCTTAAAGATAGCTTATTATATTTGTTAAAACATCATAATACCTAGGTAATAAATGCTCAGATCTCAGATTATCTAGGTAATAAATGCTCAAACCAAAGGAAACTTGATAAATTCCTTGAAAGACATTAGCTGAAGCCTTTTGAAGAAACAATTTCTCACAATCAAGTGGCTCATTGGTAGAATTTGCATAAACAAAAGAAGCCATCTTCATTAAGAAAAAAAAAGATGAGATTTTCAAGTGAGTGCGTTTAGAGTTGGGACCCTCGAAAACAGCCTCCCTTCAGGGTACTATCCTGTAGGGGTAAGGCTGCGTACATTTCACCCTCCCCAGACGCCGCCTTGGCGGGAGCCTTTTCAATCATTGGGTTTGTTGTTGTCGTCGTCATCCCCAGCCCTTTCTCAACCATCTCATGATGAAGGCAGTAAGCTCTTTTTTTGTTTCCCTTCTCATAATGTGCTTCTATCAGTGACTCGTAGATAGATACATTTGGCTCTAATGACCGCGATTTCATCACTGCTAAATACTTTTCTGCTTCTTTTAATCTCCCACATTCACATAAGCTCCTTATCAAAGATGTAAATACTGGTGATCCCGATGAAATCGACCGGTGTTCCATTTCATAATACAGTTGAAGAATCTCTTGGATATTTCTCTCTCTCTCATACCCACCAATTAGATGACAATATGTTGTCTCTTCAGGCACAAACCCATTTTCCATCACGAGCGTAAACAACGCATTAGCGCGTTTCGTATTCCCAGCTTCGCATAGCTTTCTTACCATCTCATTGAAAGATGAGGAGCTTGGAACTAGCCTTATTTTCACCATTTCCTCGCACATTTTCACGCTTTCATTCAAATTTCCCGAATTAGCGAAACCCAGTATGAGAGCATTGTATGTTTCATCATATGGCTTGAGACCAATGTTCATCATCTCTTGCATTAAGTTATATGCCTCGTCAACCATCCCGTTCTCGCAATATGCTCTGATGAACAATGTATACACAAACGGGTTTGGATTAAATCCTCTACTTAGCATTTGTTCATATACATCTTTTGCTGAATTGAGGTCCCCAGTTTGGACTTTGGCATAAATAATTAGAGAGTAACAAACGGTATCGAGAATCATGTTCTTCTGTAACATTCTCTTCATCAAAACCATCCCTTCTTCAATCCTTCCCTCTTCTAACATCCTAAATACCAAACTAGTATTGACAATCACCACAGCCGAGCTTCTCTTACCATGAATTCTATCCAAAATGTCCATGAATTTTTGTAATGCGCCTGCCTTGCATAATGCGCTAGTCATGATTTTGATAGTTGAATCATTTGGGTATATCCTATGTTGTACCATATATCCATAAACTTTCCATATCAAACCTCTTTTCTCGGACGATTTTTGTACGACATGAAGCAATGTGTTGAAGCTCACTAAACTAGGGAAGAACCCATGTTCCCCCAAGTAACAACGAACATCAAAGGCAGTCTCAAACATCCTCAATTTACTATACCTTTGCACCAGCAAATCAAACACAAACGGGCAGGAGTTAGCGAGTTTATACGTACTCAACAACATATCAACGATCAAGAACCTTGACGGATCATCATTCTTACCTTCTCTTTCCCTAAGCAGAATTGAATCTAGTAAAGCAGAAGCATCTTTAGTATGACGGGCACGAGACAAAATATGGATAGCAATGCAGTAAGCCCTAATGCTATGGATAACATTCTTACTGTGAGAAACCCAGTGGAAAAAACCCAAAGCCCGTTTCGCCTCTACGGGTTCCTTAAATTGAAGAAGTACACCTTCTGCAATGGTATCATTCATATCAACAAAGGCATATTTCCTAGTTAAAGTTTCCCAATTCAAGTTCTTCCTCAATGACACGCACAAGGAGCTCACAATTGATTGAGTGGAATCAGATCCTGCTAACTGATGACAATGGAGGCTAATTTCCTTGCTTGGTTTTTGAATCAAATTTGGGATTTTCACTAAAAGCGGTCGTCGATGACTTAAAACGGCAGCCATCTATCAACAGATTCCATACATCAAATCTTCACAAACAATACTCACACTTTATTTAATTTGGTATAGTATAAAACCATTCTTTAACCTTCACCCATCAGTTTAAACTTATGGACTAGTTGGCTTTTTGACATGGTATCAGAGCCTTGTTGACCAAGAGATCAAAAGCTGAAATCCCAACAGCCCCACTTTAAATATTAATCTATTTCAAGCACGAGTTGTTGGCGGTCCTGTGCATCACACACTTCAAACCTAATAGACATTTGCTTAAAGGGACATGTTAGAGTATAAAACCATTCATGCGCATTCACCCTTCAGCTTAAACTTACGGGACAGTTGGTTCCTCAACATAATTGAATAAAAACCCGCTGATTGATGAAAATGGATGCGAATTTACTTGGTGGGCGTTTATATTGATAGAATCTTCACCAAAAATGAGAGAAAAACAACGCAAAAACGGCAACCAATTCGATGAACATATTCCACATAAACTTCAGAATTCATAACCAAAATCATGGAACCCTAGATTGTACGACTAATTTCTACGCATCCAGTTGTTCTTAAAGCAGAAAATTGAGCTTGAGATCGGATGTGTGAGTGCCAAATTTAATGGTACTGACCTGCAAATGGCACGAAATTGAGTAGTTTCTGATACGGGTTTATCTGCTTTGAGGACGTGAGGGAGAAACCCTAGCTTACAATCATCAGCGGCGCATTTGTTGGCTAAGTTTTCTATGAACATAAAGAGTGAACTTTGGATACTTAGCTTGGTGGCCTGCAAACCAGCTGGTGAAAGATACGACGCGGGATCGAATCCTGAGTATAGTTAGTTAACTCGCGTATAATACGCGTATACGAAATTTTGGCGTATAATACTCATGTATACGTATTTTTACCAAAAATACAGAAAAATTCACGTATTTTTAGTATAAATCGAATTATATGTATTTTATGAAAAATTCGTATTTTTTTTTTGAAAAAAAGGGCACTAATTTATTTTTGCTTAAAAAAAGTAAATTTTAATTTTTTAAAATTAAAAAAAAAAAAGAAGATGAAAAGTAACTTTTTTGAAAAAGGGCTTTTGAGTACTTTGACAGTGAAGTGATTTGCATTGCAGCACCTTAAATACACATGGCGGCCTCTCTATCTTCACTTCATCTTCTTCCTCCACAAGCTTTTTTTTTAACACATTATAAGCTTTATTTTATTGACATTATTATAGTTTAAATATTTAAAAATTAAAATCTCTGTACTCTTTAAATCCTTCATCTTCTAATTTCATACTTGCATTCTCTTTTCAGTTGTTCGACATTGACTTCGATCTCCGATTCAACCAAGGTTCGTTGTGTACTTGTTTTGTTTTGTTGCATTTCAACTGAAAATGGTATTTTATTTTGGTATTCATTTGTCTTTTAGATTACTTATATATTTTTTATCTTTCATGTTGATGATTGCAAATTCTTTGTATATTTGATGTTTTAATATATATATATAAGATAACTCGTGGTCCCCACCTGAAAAACAAAAAGAAAAAACACATGCTTTTGAATCTTTGATACAAAATATTAACTTGTAGATTGTATTTTATTTGATTCATATATACAAGTTTTTAAATATTTTTATCATAGTGATGTTTGGTTTCAAAATGAAATTCGGAAAAATCATAGGTGCATTGAATTAGAAACTTTTGTTTTGGATTAAGTATACATATAGTTATTTTTGGCTTGAACATACTCTAATAATGCATAAGTGGACATTAAATTATTTTAGTGTCTACATGGATTTAAATTTTGTAAAAAATTATCCGAATTTTTGGACCGTATATTTGAGAATGTAGCAGTTTTAAACACGCATGTACGAATACAAGTTTTTTAAGAGTCAACATATGATTGGCCGAATTTTTGACCGGATTTTTAATAAGAAAATATGAATAATACACGTATGTATTAAACTCCATTTTATTCTCGTACCGTATTTAACTAACTATGATCCTGAGTTGGGCTATATATACAAGAAACATGACCTAATGAAGTTGAAAAGTAACAATAATTTTTAATTTAAGTTCACCCTCAATTAAAATTCTCAATTAGTAAACTTTTTCAAAATCTTATCACTCGAAAGTTCAAGAATTTTATCAAATATGTAAAAAAAAAAAATTTATTACTTAAGTACATTAACCAAGGTTGTTAAAATCGGGATTCTACTTAAAATCGGTAGGGGCTTCTAAAATCGGAATCGTAGAATCGAATTGAGAATCATAAGATTCTATTAAATATATATTATAATTTTTTGTATTAATATCAGTTATACAATTCAAAAAATTATTAATAAGACATTTACTTATATGGACCTATACAAGAAATATGATAAAAATATTATCATGCAATAAAGATACGTTATTTTATGCTACAATAATTATGTGAGCTTTTAAGATAGATGCTGCTAATCAAATTTTATATTAAGGTTAAAGTATAAAACTAAACTTAATTTCAGTTTCTTGAATGTATGTAATACTTAACTTTATTTTACTTCAAATTAATAAAGTAAATTCGTTTATAATATATATTTGATTTTTGCACATTTTAACTTTTTATTTATATACGTTGGTAGAATCAAGGTCGGATAGGCAGAATCATAAAATTGTATTAAGATTTTATCCATTAGTTTCATGTAATATCAATGAATCTTAAGATTCTATGAAATTAAGATTCTACTTATATTTAGATCGGTTGGCAATTATGAAATTGTAGAATCATAAGATTCTAATATTTGAATCGAGATTTTAATAACCACGAACTTAATGTTAGACTATTTATCACATACCTTGACGTTACAATGAGCAATTTGATATTTAAAAATCTCATCACTTAGTTTTAAAATTTATCAATTCGGTACCTAATTGTCGAAATTCAATGGGTTTTCGTCGGAAAATAATAAAATAAAATATTAAACTAATAATACGTTAGTATACGTATTATAATTTGATTTTTTTGCTAAAAAAATGTGTTACATATACTTAGTATAATAAAATGTACTTAGTGAGGATTAAATGTGAGGAAGTATAAATAGGGGTGTAAATGAGCCAATTGAGGCATTCAATCAAAATAAACCCTTCTCATCTTCTTCTTTTACTTCTCATCCCCTTCTTTCTATTTCTCTTTCTTATCTCACTCTAACTCCTAAACCCTAACCCTAGAGTCGTTACATCCTAAATTGGTGTAACAAAATGTTAATGTCACACGTGTATTTAACAATATTTAGGTAATTTGTGCATATATATACATACAGTTGTAGTTAAGTATTGCATCAACAATTTGTACATAAAATTTGTTAGATTCTTATAAAAAGTAATTAAATTTCGACTTAGGGTATGTAGATGATAAAATATTTAAATCTCAAGGTACTTCGTTGTATACATTGAAACATTAGGATACAGAGGTGATAAATGCTCAAATTTTAAGATATCTAATTGATACAACAACAACAAACTCAGTGCCTCAAAGGCTCCCACCTGAGCAGGGTTTGGAGGAGTGAATGTACATAGTCTTACCCTTTAGGGTGCTACTGTTACATACCAAACGAGGTTTCTATCACGCACCGTGTCCATGAAGCCGTCTTTTTTTTGCTCTTATTATTTTGTACAATATATGTAATGTAAAATATAATATAAATTAAGTAAAATAGATTAATTGAAGGGAGGTATCGGTGCCTTCCCCAACCGCTTTTCCCATTTGGTAGTAGGTAGATTAGGTAGTTGTTACTTGTAAGAAATTGCTTAGCATTAATTGTAGTAGTTGGCATGGGTACGTGTTGTCAACCGGTACATCCCCCTCTCAACTCTATATAAAGTCATGCTTCACTTGTAATTTGGAATCATCCAAAAATGATGAAATGTATTAATTCTCTACTGTTCTCCCTCTTCAACCGTTTCTTTCCCTTACTCTCTTCTATTCTAAAATTCTCTCCTTTTCCTTATCTTATTCTCTAATCTCTACTCTCTCTCCCTCTTGGTTCTTTCTCCCCAAAAAAATTATCCAAGTCACGAACTTAAGTTCGTGACAAAGTGGTATCAGAGCCATCTTTCGATCGGAGGCTCAATCTATCCTTTATGTTTTCATTAATCTCATTTTCGGATTAAAAAAAAATCCAAATTAAAAAAAAATGTATGCTCAATCTCTTCAAATCTCCAACAAGGCGACACTCCTTGTCAAGTTTTGGGATCTTCTCTATCCTATCACCGAAGACGTCTTCCACCAAGTCTTCTCTCCGTATGGTTGCCTTGAAGAGATCAAGATCACTTCAACATCTACCTTAAAGGTTGAAGCCCAAGTGGTCTTTACCTCAAGGAAGGATGCCGAGAGTGCACGAAAGTGGCTACACGGAAGGTGCGTCTATGACAATTGTTGTGTGATGAACATCCAAGCCCACAATCCAACTTTTCAAGTCTCACTTGAAGATTATTGTGGCCATGAAGCAATGAGTTCAACCAAGGGACCGAACGGATTGATGTCTTCCCTTAAGTCTCTAGCCGAGGCCTTGAGCCGATACTGTGAAGGCCAAGGATGGAAGTTCGAAATTCCACCACGACTTCAAGAATGGCGTGATGATGTTGAGCCAACACTTGATGGGTCAACCATTATTGACGAACCGCATGACCCATGGCCGGAAACAACGAAGGTGGCTATGGAAGTTGAAGAACCGCATTGCCCTACCTTGACTTGCAAATTGTGGTCATCGGTGGTGAAGAGGAAGATACAAGGAAGGAGGTTGCTATCATGGAACCGGTTGAACCACCTTTGGTGGAACCACCCCTTGTCGAGCCACTCCTTGTTGAGACGCCCACTATTTAAGAACCGCACAAGCTAGAGCCAGAGGAAGTAGGGGGAACAATGGAACTTCAAGAACTCCATAACGCTACCACTTGTGAACCAAGGCAACCGGGTTTTGATTTACATGGCAGCGGGAAAAGGGATACGCAGCAACTAAATGAGGGCCCGCATCATGGGATGTCCACTTGGGTCAAGGCCAAGAAGAGGAAGCTAACAGTGCAACAGCCACGTGGTAAGTTGCGAAGCAACCGGGTTCACATGAAGGACCCAACACCACATCACTACAAGTCGCCACCAACCACAGGTAGTGGTGGCCAACGGGCCCTTTTTTGATGGGGGCTGGGCCCGGCCCGGGCCCGGGAGTCCTCCTAATTTATAAAAAAAAAAAAAAAAATTTATATTACTTTTACTTTGTATTTTTTGATAAATAAATTTATACTTTTAAATAGTAGGCTCCAACTGCATTGTATTTGTACTTGTTACGTTATTTATTTACCATTATTTACTATTACTTATTATATATTTTATTTTATTACATATATTTAGTATTATTAGTGCTTGGGATAAAATGTATTTGTATCTCATATTATTCATCAATGAATTATAATAATTTTAGTACAAAACGACTTTGTATTTTTTAAATTTTGTATTTTTTTTTAAAGTTGAAGAAAAACGGGCCAGCCCGGGCCTGCCCGGCCTGGCCCGGCCACCTCTAACCACAGGCCTTATTAACAAGGGCCAAGAAAAGGGTCACGAGAAAGCCGAGCTGAACAGGGAGAAGAAGAAAAAGGCTCGAACATGGGGACAATTCCCAAGAATAGGAATTGGCACAAAGAGATCCACCCACCGATCGCGATTGTGGCAAGTGAGCCTTGAAGACAAAAATTACCCCTACGACCCGGGAGGTTGCACATCCTTGAGGACAAGGATGCTTTCAAGGGGAAGGGATTGTCATGCACCGTGTCCATGAAGCCGTCTTTTTTTTACTCTTATTATTTTATACAAGATATGTAATGTCAAATATAATATCAATTAAGTAAAATAGATTAATTGAAGGGAGGTACCAGTGCCTTCCCCAACCGGTTTTCCCATTTGGTAGTAGGTAGATCAGGTAGTTGTTACTTGTAAGAAATTGCTTAGCATTAATTGCAATAGTTGGCATGGGTATGTGTTGTCAACCGGCACATCCCCCTCCCAACTCTATATAATGTCATGCTTCACTTGTAATTTAGAATCATCCAAAAATGAAATAAAATAATTCTCTACTCTTCTCCCTCTTCAACCGTTTTTTTCCCTTACTCTCTTCTATTCTAAAATTCTCCCTTTTTCCTTATCTTATTCTCTAATCTCTTCTTAATCTTTACTCTCTCTCCCTCTCTGTTCTTTCTCCCCAAAAAAATTATCCAAGTCACGGACTTAGGTTCGTGACAGTTTCATCCCAAAACCAATTGGCAATGGGTGGAGTAGCCCCTCTAGTATGTAAATTGGCATATGTTTGGTGAATCCACTGATGTGGGATGGCACTTTGGGCTGCAACAAACCACCACGCTCTGTAACCGTTGTCCTTGATGGCTTCACTCTGAGTAGGTAGCCCTTTCCTCTGGATGGCTCAACTCTACCCTAGGTAGCCCTTTTCTTTCGTAGATGACTTCACTCTAAGTAGCTTCACTCTGAGTAGGTAGCCCTTTTGTCTAGACAGCTCCACTTTACTCTAGGTAGCCTTTTCGGAAACTTAGGCCTGTTATAAGTGGTTTGTCAAACAAGGCCATCGTGCACGATTTGTCCCATACTGGACCGAGCACGACTCCGGAGCAAGGTCCGTCCCATACCAAACCAAGCTCCTTGGAATCGATCCGAGAATCGATGGCTGTGATACCATTGTTATATACCAAATGAGGTTCCATCCCAAAACCAATTGACAACGGGTGGAGTAGCCCCTCTAGTGTGTAAATTGGCATATGTTTGGTGAACTCACCAATGTGGGATGGCACTTTGGGCTGTAACAGTTACCCTTAAGAGAGGCTGTTTCTTGGGACCCTCGACCTGAGAAGCATAGAAGCATAATATAAAAACCGCGAGCATCTAAACTTAAGAGCATATGAGCATGAAAGCAAGAAAGCAAAAACTCAAGAAAACAAAAAAGAAAGCAAGGAAGCACAAACAATGGCACAGAGCGCGCAATGGACAGCAAAAACCCATCAAGAAGTATCAGGAGGCATTAAAACAACTCCCCCTTATCAAGTCAATCAGTCAGACTTATATATAAATTTAAAGTCACTAGTGTTATCTGAACTATGCTCCACAATACTAAACCAGCACATCAACTACCTCTATACTAGCCCTCCACTGAGCTCTAGCTGAGGTCATCTCCTCATGTAGGTTGAGGTGGTCGAGGTCATGTTGGATCGTCTCCATTCATCTCTTATTTGGCTTGGCTCTCCCTCTCCTCCCGATCGTAGTATATAGTTGTTCGTACCTAACGGGGGCAATGGTTAGTCTCCTCCTGACATGCCCAAACCATTGCAGACATTGCTCCCTCAATTTATCCTCTAATGGGGCCACGCCCACTTTGCTTCTTACGACGTCGTTTCTGATCTTATTCTTCTTCGTGTGTCCACATATTCATCGCAACATTTTTATATTTGCCACCTTCATCTTCTGTGTATGGTGCTATTTCATTGGTCAACACTCTGCACCATATGACATAGTCATTTTTACAGCCGTCTTATAATATTTTCCCTTTATAAGTGTCCTCTATTGTAAGTTATGATTTTCTATCCAAAATACTATGTCAAAATATATAGATATATTTCGTCATTATTTAATTATTTTTTTCTAATCCCGATTTTTGTTGAACTAATCAATATAACTCATATATATTGTTTATAATGATATATCGTGTTAATATTTTACGATAAAAATTGATTAAATTTTGACAAAAATTACTGAATTTCGATACAGATGTTTAAATTATTTAAATTCTGAAAGTGATAATAACTCCCAAATAACTATTAAGTTTGTTAAAATAATTATTAGTTAAAATTGGTTAGGAGTGCGTCCAACCAAATTTAGGCCTCGTTTGGTATCCAAAAAGTGGATGCAGGAAGTAAAAATGATTATTTATATCTTAGTATCTTGACATTTTTTGAAATAATAAAAAAGACCCTGACCTTTTTGAATTATTAAAAAGGCCCCTAAGTTTTTGTCGTATCAGTAAGAAGACCCCTCTTAAGCGTGATGTCGTCATTTTCTATCAATAGAGCTGACGTGGCAATTAGTTTTTATTAATACTATAATAAAATGACCTAAAGTACGCTTCAATACCCTTATTATTACTTTATAAGCACAAAATTAGAGATATTGTGTTATATAAAAGCTATGTATTTTTGTTTAATTTGTTTCAAAATATGGTTATTAAATGGTGTTTTTGTCATTTTTCTGTGGCATTAATAAAAACACAACTGCCACATTAAATTTATCGACTAAAAATGACATCATCACATCAGAGAGAAGCCTTTTTAGTAATAAGACAAAAACTTAAGGACCTTTTTATTAATACGATAAAAACTTAGGGGCCTTCTTAATATTACAAAAATGTCAAGGTCTTTTTTATTATTTTAAAAAATGTTGAAGTACTAAAAATAAATAATCTAATTAAAAATTTAATGAATACGGATTTTAAATTTTGATTAATAAAGAGTAGACAGAATATAAAAAATAAAATTTACTAAACAATTTTAAAACATAGGAAGTAATTTTTTATATGAATTTAATTCATGTCATAATCAAATATCTTGTTGTTCCACCCAACGTGAATGCCCTCCCGTATTGAGTCTTCACTCCCCCCCCCCCCCCCCCCCCTCTCTCTCTCTCTCGCGTTGCTGTCGTTTCGAATCTTCACAGGTACAAAATCAAACTTCTACTTAGCTAATTCTTGTTCCTTTTTCTCCAGTAATTTCCCTAATTTTGTGTTTACGGTGAACTCGGCCGATTTAGCAGGAATACTAGCAAGTAATTTAACTTAGATTCCATCAAATTGGAGGTTTTTCTATTAATCAACGTACAATTTCATATGAATTTCTTGATCTAACCGCAGTTTCTTGTGATTTAGAACAAATTTGAGGAGCTGAGTGAGTCAAATGGGCGAGTTTGAGGTTCCGAAGCAGAAACCTCGGCCTTTGATGCGCCTTGGAATGCTGCTTATGAAGCATCGGGTCATTTTCAGGTAATTCTGGTCTTATTTAGGATTTGTTTGATTAGCGGAAAGTAAGCGCATGAAATCAGAATTCATGAGAAGTGGGCAATTGCTTTGTTGTTTGGTTACTAGGAAATTAGCAGGAAGTGGAAATAGCCCAAGTGCAGTGTGAAAAGGGTGTAGAACTAGACATTATTCGTTGGTAAACCCACCTTAGCATTGCTATTTCCCTCATTTCACACAAAGGACTGCAATATTATGACATTGCTAATGAAGAATAGTTCAACGAGAGTCCTATTTTCCACCGTTATATACTGCCATTTGGATTATTTTATTAAATACATATAACTTTTGAAATAAAATTATTTTACAAAGTTTGTGAACTGAAGAATTGAATATGCCAAGCTTGGGGGTACTGATGTGTAACATACCCTAATTTTTATAAGGGTAAATAAAATATTAGTACCTCGAGGTCTAATTTATAAATTTTTTAGTCTATAAATTTTGTGAAATAACATTTTAGTCCAAAAGTTGCATGTATTTAATAAAATAATACGACGGTGTATAGAATGTCAAATAGACCTCTTATCCAACTTGTTTCATTAGCAATGTCACGATGTTGCAGTTCATGTGTGGGATGAGAGGACTAGTGAGAGGCTGGTGGGTTTACCAACAAATAGAGACAAGTTGCATAGTTTCACACCATCATTTCGATTATTTTATTAAATAGATATAATTTTTAGACTGAAAGATTATTCATAAAGTTTTTGGACTAAAAATTATTACGTGAAACCTTAGATTACTAATATGTAATTTATCCTTTTTATAATAATACCTTCACTTTTGCTTGTTTTATTATTCTCAGTGTTCTATGCTGTGTCGCTGGTGTTATTGCTCTCTTGCTTTTACCTGTATTAGCCAAAAGTACGTACATCTCTGAAAACGCACTTATGCCTGGTAAGTGAATGCTCTCAATCCTACAATTTGTATTTGGATTTTGCTCAAGTGTAGGGTTGATTTTGATATTATATTTATTACTATTTCTGCATTTGATTCTATAAAGATGTTACTTGAGAAGATGTTACGTGATTGATGGAAAATAGAGTGAAATGAGAGAAGAGAAAAAGCCAACACCTCGAAACATTGTTAACCTAAGGCATTTACTGCTTTCCTTGTGTTTGAATTGTGGAAAATGGATAAGTGCACTAGCTCAGTCCTTCAATGCGAGTGTCATGAAGGAATTATGTTAAAGGCAAGGTCGTACTGGCATACGTGTTCTTAGCCCCTGACATACCAGATTCCAAGGCAGCATATGGGGTCCAAATGATGCGCTCAAGGCGGTTGCCTGATGAGCCTTAGGCTTATCTTCCAATGTTATGAGTTCGCGTCGTTTGAAACTGGTTGCTTGCCAATGCCTTGGGGTATGTGAAATCGTTCAAAAGATACCCCATAAAAGATAATCAGAGTAAAACCACCAAAAGCATCAATAGAACCAGCATTCTTTCCAGCTCTTTCTTCTTTTTTTCTTTTTGTTGTTTTTTGTGGGGGCGATGTTACCACGTCGATGGATGTGGATACACTTGGAGCATTTTTCAGTTTTGTATTTTGGAGTCAGTTAACATAACATTCACTTCAAGCCATATTTGCTGAACTACTGGTCTGATTGTATTCTAAGAATCTCTTTGAACCATATTTTGTTGATCTGGTTATGTATGTACTCATGTCCAGGGATTTATGCCCCTCTTAATACTTCTTCTAGTTCCTAGTAATGCCTTGCTTTATTCAAGTTCGCGCTTGGCCATCATGGGACCATTGTGCCTTTAGTGTGCTTGGTGACTTTTAAGAGGATTGATGTAGCATATGACGCAAATTACTTTAATGCTTATATTGGGTGATTTTGGGTAATTTGTTGTGAAAAATATAATGTCTTAGGCGAATGACAATTTTTTTGTTCAATAACTTGGGTTCTGCTTTTGTCATAGATTCTGAAAAGTTTTTGACATTTGAGCAATGGATAAGTTCTTTTGGAGATCATATGCATGCTTGTGAAGTGTTCTCTGTTTGGCTAATGTGATTGGTAGAGATGTTGATAGACTAAATTATCAATCACGTATCTGCATGAGTTACTATGCAGGTTCTGCCAATCCCATGCTCTCTCCCCAGGATGCTGCTGATGCCAGTAAATTGGTGGCAGATATTTTGAGCTTGGAGGAAGAAACTTCAGGCCTGTACGTGTTCCCCTACTATATAATAATCATCTCAATAACTGTACTCCACGGCATAGTTAGTAAAATATGGTAGGGAAATTTAATGGAGTTCAACATGTTTGTGTATTATTCAGCTATATACATAAAAAGTACGTTCAAAAGTTCGTTGACTTATAAAAAAAATTATATATGATTAGATTTGCGTATATAGAATAGCAGTAGCAAGAAGCATAACACATAGTAAAAAGTAAGATATAAGCCAATAGTTTGGGAGTTGAAATAATGAATTTAGCAAAATATAGAATGTAGATGCTTAATTTAGGTATAAGTATGATTATTTTCCATTGATCATTTTTTTTTTATTTGGTAAGAATATGAATATGTGTTCTAAAACGTGTACTATATGGCTAACGTAAAAATGGTGCATATTTTACTGTGGCATTAGCAATGATACTTAAATGCTCTTTTTAAATTGAAAAATATGACTACGTATTTAATACATTAATTATACGCATATTTTACTATCCATGCTCCACGGTACACTTTATAGTGGCAAAATATTATTCCGCATGTTTGTGGTGGTTCTCGTCAGGGTAAAATGCTAATCTCTGGACAAAATCTTGCCCTTACAGAAATATTTTAAAGACCGAGGTTTTGTTTAGGCCCCAGTATAATATTTTAGTAACTGTTTTTTTTACGTGTATTTTACTAACTATGCTCCACGGTGCACTTTATAGTGGCAAAATATTATTCTGCATGTTTGTGGTGGATCTCATCAGGGTGAAATGCTAATCTCTTGACAAAATCTTGCTCTTACTGAAGTATTTTAAAGACTGAGGCTATCTTTTGGCCCAGTTTGTTTAATTGCTTTTGCTGAACCTGTTCTATCATTTCCGTTGCTCCATTTCTGTAGATTTCAGATTGCAACTGTGTTGTTGTTTTGTGGAAACTCCAGCATATTTCTTGGAAAAACTATGGATAGAAACTTACTGAATTTGCAGAATGAGAACCCTGTTTCTGTGTTGAGGACTTTCGATTGGAAGACTGGACAGATCATACTTCTTTTTGGTGGTTGTCGTTGAGGTGTGTTTGGGTCTATGTTTCGCCATTCCATTTTGTGTAACCGGGGTAAGGAACGTTTTAGGGAATTGTCCAGATATCTTGTTTCTTTGTGAACAAGGCATAATATTGGGTAATCTGCACGGTTCTGGCAATATGTTTTAACATTTTTTTTCAAATAAGAAGTATGGATGAAGGCATGGGTTATGTCTTGACTTATAGAAGTGTCTAACGTCATCTTTCTTCTTCAAGAGACAAGTTAGACGTCAAAGATATTAGGCCTGTGTTGAATATTTTACTTTGTTCTTCTCAATGATTGTCCAATGGTGAGCTTATGCTGCCTCGATAAGTCTTCTCAAATCACCAATACAACTCTCTGGCCTCTTTCTTTGTTCTTTGCTGTGTTTCATTTCTTCTTCACTTTTTGATCAGTATGTACTTGTTAGTTGTAGTCTTTAACTGTGATCTTTCCTTCCTGAACTTATTTTGTTATTGTCTTTTCAATTTGTATCTCTTTTTCTGCCTGCTTCTAGCCATTCTTACACATTCGACTTCTTGGTGTTTGACTGTAGAGAAAGCCCAAGAATTCTGGCGCAGCTTATATCCCGCTTAGGTGCTGAAGTTAGTCAGTTTGACTTTTATCCTGAGCCAAAGAAGTTCAACCCTCTGCATTTCTTCTCAAACCCCGGTCATGAGATGATTCAAGATAAAATTAACTGTACTTCGCCTGCTGTTAGCACCATTGGTATAATCAGAGCTCCTCGTGGTGATGGAAAGGAAGCCATTGTTTTGGTAACACCTTATAATGCTGCAAAGACTGAATTTGGCGAAGCTTTGTCATTAGGGGTGGCATATTCAGTATTCTCCTTGCTTTCACGTGTTACATGGCTGGCCAAGGATATTATATGGGTTGCTGCAGATTCTCGATACGGTGAATACGACTCAGTTGCTGCCTGGCTGAAAGAATACTTTTCCCCTTCATTAGGTGGCTCAGAAGCGAGGGGTATGTCTTGTTCTGCGGCAAATGATCTTAATGAGCTGAAGCAGAATCTGACTATAGGTAGGGCAGCAGCTAACGACTTTAGACGTGCCGGTACTATGGCTGCTTCTCTTGTTATTAAAGTTGTTAATGGTTACAAGGAAGGAGAAGACACTCTTAGCATCTACGCCGAAGCATCAAACGGGCAGATGCCCAATCTTGACCTGATCAATGTCGTGAACTACTTAGCTGTACACAGGCTAGGTTTGCGTGTGAAGGTGGAAAAATTATGGCATCTGTTGGACTCCAAATTTCTCAAATTTTTTGGGGAAATATTTGAGTTTCTGGGGAAAGTTGCTAAAACATTAAATCCACAGTGGAAATTTGGTATTCCTGTTGCAGAATACATAGAAGGTACTGCAACACTTGCTAGTTCATTATATGCTCAGGTAAAGGGCTTTTATGCTCTATACAAGCACACATGAAAATATGTATGTTTGTGTACCCCTCACCTCCTCCCTCCACTGCAAGTTGTTTTATTTTTTATTTTTTTGTAGGTAAGTCGGAATAGGGGGATTTGAACTTAGGATCTATCGTCTTAGGGCCTTTACTTGGATAGGTTTACTACTAGACCAAGGCCTAATTGGCATCCTTGGTGGTTGATCGGATGAATCACCTGTAAAATTACACTATCTTCAGTTTTACATTTTTGGTGAACAATTGCATGCATAGTGTGTAATTGTTGTCATTATTTGGACGCTTAATTCTTTCTTCTTGATGGTGTTGACGTGATCTTCCTGAAAATTCAATTAACTTTTATAGCATGATAAGTCCCACTTACTGAGGGCTCCCATTTACTGCTTGATTATTCAGTTGAAGACATGCGATGCAGTTGATGAAGATGTTGGATGAATCGTGATATGGAAAATGAAATATGATGTTAATCACTAGAGTTCGGTTTCTTTCTATTTCTTGGGGCATGAAGGCCCCATGTTTAGTTGACTAGTCCTATAGGGGTTCAGGAGCAAAGGCTCTTTTAATTATTTTTGGCTTTATTCTTCTCCTTTTTATTGCATCTTTATCCTTTCATTTCTTTTTCCTCGTTCTGTCATTTTCTCGTGCACTTATCCTGAGGATTTGTTTCTCACGTCTTGTAGGCTCTTGGTGTTCCTACTGGTCCTCATGGTCCGTTCCGTGACTACCAAATTGATGCTGTTACACTGGTGATTTCTCCCAAAGTTTTAGCATATAACAACAAGAAGAGAGTTGAATTTCTACTGCGTAACGGGCAGTAAGTCCTTTACCCTTGTCTGTTTTCCTTCTGAACCTGATCACTGTGTATCATAGATTCATAGTTGCACAAACCATGAGCGAGAGCAGGAGCAGGATACCGGGGGGTCTTGGAAGTTTCTAACCCTAGGGGCATGGAGTTATTATTTTAAAATATGTTAGATATGTATAGAAAATTGCTTAAATTTCATTATTTAAAGATTACCATTTGAAAAAAATTCAATTTTGAGCACTAAGACTAGAGGGGATAAGACATACATTGAGTTTAAAATATAAAAATGTTGTCTTAAAGTGTTACAATTAGCCAACAAGTTAAAAAGCCAAGAAATTGATCTAGCTAGAAAAGTATTTAGTCTTATCCAAAAAAATGCAACCATTAGTTGTATCTTGTGTCTCTTAAGTGTGATATGCGTTTCAGATGCGAATCTAGTTTGAAATGTAGAATTGCGTTTCTGAGATGAAATGCTAGGCGTTTCCTATAACTATTAGCATACTAGGCATCCCTATAACTATGTTTTGTGTAATTTATAATGGTTATCGAGTTTGTGAAATCTAGGACTTGTTCTTTTGATTGTGTATTTTGACATTACATATGTGCATATTCTCAAGTCTCATATAATAAGAAATAATTGTGATTCATAGCGAGATGGGAAAAGCAGTGATCATGATTGTAGAATCCTCTTCACTTACAAAAATGCTAGTGCTAGATGCCATGTTAGGAGTGTATATGAGCTGAGTAGAGCCCTAGCTTGTGAGGCCTGAAGTTCCACTCGAAGCTTGCAGAGCTTGGAAACATTAAAGTTGAGTTCAACTCGAGATTGCCTTGACTTGGTTGAGCTCGAACCCCACTTGATGAGCTTTAAACTAAGCTTGCCTTATTTGGGCTCTTTTAAACTTGGTCTGGGCTTGTTTGCCCTAGTTTAGGCTCTAGCTAGACTCATTTAGGCTTAAACTTGGCTCAAATAGGAATATTTATGGTAATAAATTGTATTAAGATAGGCTTGTTTAGGCTTACGAGCCTATGAACTCAATCTTCACTAGGCTCAAGTGGGCTTGGCTTGTTATGCTAAACAAGTTGGCTCTGCTTGGTTCGAGATTATAGCCTTTCGGGCTTTATTATCAGCCCTCTTGCGAGCTCATTTACACCTTTGAAACAAAGTCTTTGTGTGTATCTGTCAACATGCTGAATATCTTTGTTTCTGTGATCTTTACTTTCATCAAACATCAATCTATTATAAAGGTTCAGTATCTAGCCTTTAAATTTGGCATTGAGTAGATATACAAGTCCTGGACTATGAAATTTATCCAATAGATGTGAAAACTGTAGGGTCAGGAATAATGGCGGTAGTAGGATCTTGCAGTACCGGGGGACAATTGGTTTTCCTTTTCCATAATAATCTTTTGAAGTAGTTATGTAATCAATTCATGATTAATGGCTAAAAATTGAATTATTTCAACTGGTTGATGTAATTTGTCATTCAATTACCATCAAGTAGCAGAATGAGGAGGGTCAAATACACTATCTATTAACTCTAGAGTTTGCAACTTGCATTGTCAGATGAGGGATCTAGGCAGACAATATTAGAGCACATTATAGTTAAAGAGCTTGGGACATCTTTGTTGTTTGAGTATTGATCACTTAGATATAATAACATTTCAATATACATAATTATCTTAGGGGTTATAATTTTATTACATAGGTACGCTATAGAAATTTGGTAAATTTTTGTTAGAATCTGGCCAACTTCTATAAGAAAATGCTATTCTGGGACGTGATTACGGTATGTATGAGTTGTGTCAATGTTTTTAGTGAACATTTAGTAGATTATGATTAATATTTACTGGATTATGAGGGAAGCTATTTATACATTGCTGAAATTATGTCATCAGTATTTTTCAATGAAAACATTATCAAAATTTGACGGATGCCTGTATATCCATATATCATCATAATTATGTTCTACATCAATATTTTTGAACCAAAACTTATTGAAATTTGGCAGATTGATACAACTTTGGGATACTTGAGTTATAAAACGTTTAAACCTCAAAGTATCTCATTGTATATATTGAAACGTTAGGGTACTTAGGTGATAAAATACTAAAACTCAGAGTACGTACATGGTAAAATTCCTAATCTTAACATGGATGTATATTATATTTGGAGTGTTGGCCATACGGATGTTTAGTTGAATTGCCCTGTGGCGCATGCCCATTTCTTGACGTTGTTATTTCTTGATGCACAGGTTAATTGAAGGCGTCATACGATCAGTAAACAACCTCCTCGAGAAATTCCACCAGTCATTCTTTCTCTATCTCCTCACTGGCCCAAGCAAATTCGTGTCAGTTGGCGTCTACATGATCGCTTTTGCACTACTCGTTGCACCATTACCTGTTGTCGCAGCCTCTCTCTACACTGACGCATTCTCCTCTGATCTCACCTCTGACTCACCCGTGCCTCTTCGATCATGGAAATGGCTTAATGCAGCGAAATCGGTGTTTTTTATCCATTTATGGGGTCTTATTGTAGCATTTTTACCATATTTCATCTCTCAACTCTCAAATCTTACCCCAACAACCAGTTTCCTCTCCTGGGTTTCTCTCTCGTCAATCAGCCTTCACATCTTATACTTCCTTTTCGGGTCTCCCTCAAACTCCCGTGCGTCTTGGGCTATGTTGAAATCTATGATGCTCTCATCGGCCTTCATCGGCTTGTCTCTTATGTCGGTCGTTAACTTCGCCACAGCAGAGCTCGGAGCTCTGCTGCTGGTCCCATTCTGTCTTATGGCTCAGCCATTCAAACTCGACCTACGAGCTAGGACCGTGAAAACTCTTGCCCGGGTTGTGTGTAACTGGGTCTTTGCGTTCATCGGGTTTCCATTGACGGCGTTCTTCATGCTGAGAGGTATGTCAGAAGGGTTTGTCGGTATCGATGTTGGTGAATTTTGGAACTGGGTTGAGTCTCTATGGGTGTGGAACAGCGCTACCTACCTCTATGTAAGTCTGGTGCATCTGCCTTGCTGGGTAATGTGCATTCACATCTTATTTTATCCTTGTTAGCTTGTGCCTCTCCGATATTGTTTTCGGTTTGTAATTTTTGGTTTTTGAGAAACTAAAATTTAGGTTGAGGAAATGGTTTTTGTTGTTTTCGGTTTTCTATTTTGGATTTTCACTCAAACAAAAACCAAATATCGCGGATACAAAATGGTACAAGCCCTTCAGTTTGATGATTGTTTTGGGCTAATCTTTATAAGGAGATCCTGTTTCGTTTTAACTTCTGCTCTGATTTATCCACTTTTTGATCCTTCTTGACTTTGGGTTGAATCCTAAGCCTCAAAAGACAACCAATAATGATGAGGGATGTAAATGAGCCGAGTTAGGGTTTGTAAGTTTCGAGGCTTGGCTCGGCTTCGCTTATGTCTAGCCGAGATTAGCAGTTTGAGTTTGAAGCCTTCTCGTCATAGGTTCGTGCTTGGCATGGGTCTAAGGTCAGACCTAGCCCGACGCGCTTTGGGCTAAGTTCGCCTTGTCTAGGCTCATTTAAGCTCAATTTAGATTCGTTTGGGCTCGAAATTGGCAAGATTGTGCACATTTAAGCCCTTAAATTGTAAACTCGCACGGTTATGTGCTTGAGCTTTTCTAGGCGCAGGGCTTGGCTCATTAGATTAAGCGAGCTGTTTTGGCTTCAAGCTGGAGGTTTAGGCTCAGGCTTGGCTCATTAGATTAAGCGAGCTGTTTTGGCTTCAAGCTGGAGGCTCACTTGCGTAGTGACTTGGCCCCCTTTGAGATCTGATACTTGATTGAGCTTGACTCGATATTTTACATTAAATTTATCCCTTTTTTTTTTTTTTTTTTTGACGTTACTAATTGTAGTACAATGTTTCCTCTAAATAAGGACACTTATTCTTGGAGAAGGGGGAATGAGCTTCGAACCAAGACCTCTGGCTTTGAGGTTGAGAGCTCAACCACTATACTAATTCTAGCTACTTTTTACATTACATTTATCTAGGGGCGTTCAAATATCAATTGGATTAAGTTGAGTTGAACTAATTGTTATTCTGTCTAATCTTGGATCATGACCACTTTTACCTCTTTAACGGTTCTGTTCTATGTCAGTCCATTTGTTCTCGTCAATTTTGAATTGATGAACATCTGAAGAGCATTCAAATGCTAATCAGAACAAAAACCTAGGCTATAAAGAGACATCAAATATTTTTGGTCTTATTTATATTTGAAATTTTTACCGATCTTCAATTCGAGTAGTATGATCTAGGGTTGGACCGATGAATCACTCTACATCAGTGTGTCCTATGCACATACTTATTAGTAGAAATCGTCTTTTCTTGAAAGAAAGGGTTTATTTTACTTCGTTGTGCGAAAATTTCCCCCTGTAGTTTCGCATCGTATGTCTTTAATTCAACCTGTATGAACTTGTATAAATGTATAGAATAATATTATTTTCTCGAACTGAAAAGAATAATAATAAAAATATTTTTGATGGAGAATATTCTAATTTTTCGTAAGAAAAATATTTTCCAAGTGAACAGAACCATAGTGGATGAGTTTTCTAAATTGAACACTTCGTAAAACGTTGAATGCGGTTATTGCAGTGGGGTTAGAATGGAGGCCCAGTGGGCTTACTGGTAATACCGGACTCTAGGCCCAATTTGTATCTGTTTTTCTATAAATTGTAAATTTAAAGTGAATTTTTCTTATATCTATTTTATAAATGGTTTTAGTCCAAACTTTTTGAAAACCTAAAAGATCAAATTAAAAAAAAAAAAAAAAAAGTATTCTTAAAATTTTTGCTTAAAAATTAAAAAAAAAAAAAAAAAAAACTGTAAAAACATATTACCTTTCGAGAGTTTTATGTAGTTACTCCTTTGTTTGAGAGTTTGTATTTTGCTTTTGAATTTGTTTCAATAAAGATAATTTTATGTTCGATATTTGACTTGACTCTGCTTGTTTGTCTAATTGAGCTAATTCGAGCTCGCTGTTGAAATTAGCTGCGCATGATACTTTCGAGCCATTATTGTTCCAAATATTGAGTTAATATCGAGTTATCAATGAGTTCTTAACCAAATTCTTAACTAAAGTTCAATATACTTGTAGATTATGATCGACTTCATTCTTTGATGAATTAGATGAGCAGCTGGAAACTTAATCATTTTGTTCAATAATTAGTATGATGCTCAGCATCATTACAAGGTGCGATAGCATTTAAAATAAAGAAAAGGAAAGGGGATGAGGGACCATCTTTGCGAGGCTGAACACTCGATTGGAGCATGAACTTGAACCATCTTGTTTAATCCATTCAACATTTGGTGACATCAAGAAAGGCCCGATCACCACCAAGTTCAACAAAAACCTGAAGTGAGTTGACATTTTGGTGATATCTCAAGCCTTGGCAAAAGCCTAAGATCTTCGAAGCTGACACTCGAGAGCTGAAGAGAAAACTGTTTGGAGTATTATTTTTGTTTGCAGTTTTTGATTTTTGAAAAATTAAAATCTATATCTTTGATTTTTTTCCCCCCCCTTATTTTAAGGTTATTGTTTGCAATTTTTTCCCCCCCTATATTTGAATGAAAATTGAAAATAAGATAACAAACAAGAATTATCATTATTGAAATTTAAATTTTAGTTTCTCAAAAATCAAATCTTAAAGATAGAAAACGGTGCTCTAAATGAAAGCCTCGAGGTAGTTTGTCTAATAGTATAAATCCAATTTATAACGTAAACAAATTTCACTATGCCAATTAGGGTGGAAATCAGTCGAGATCAAGCTTAGTAAAACTCGAGCTCGAATCTTCACAAACTAAGTGAGATTAAATGGGCCAACCTTGTTATAAATTTTAAACTAAATGTACCCAATTCAGCCAAGTTCGAGCCTAAATGAGTCAAGCTTGAGCCTAGTCAAGCTTAAAATAAGGGGAGCACAGCTCAAAGCTTGCCATGTTGGATTCAAGCGCGATCGAATCAAGCCAAGCTAGAGCTTTTAAGAAGCCAAGCTCCAACCAAGCCGCATGTTGGAAAGTGGGGCCTTGAGTCTCACAAGTTTGAGTTACGCTCGCCTTGGCTCATTTACGCCCCTTTGACTAGCGAAGTGCTAAATACAACTAGATTTAGTAGTGCACTTGATTATTTTATGAACAACCTAAAATAAAACGAAAACGTGGTAATTATTTTTAGACGAAGCATGAATTTTACCATTACGGTGGATTTATAACCTCAAAAACATGGATCATGACTCTTTCATGTTTCGCTCATAGGATCGTAATGAGGTAAAATGTTATCCAGAGAGGATATTGGTTCTAATTTTATCTTGAAAATTAGCTTATCAGGGGAAGACCAATCTTGCTATAGAAGGGGTCCCTAAAGCGCCCTCAACAAATTCAGAATATTATTCAGGATGTGAGAAACAATCTCCTTTCCTGCTGGGACTGTTGTTGTTGTTGTATTCAGGATGTGAGATGCTCGGTTTTTGAAGTTATTAAAGTCTGACACGATACGATAACACGACACAAACAATACAAAGATAGTGGGTTCGGGTGTGGGTTTTTGAAGCGAGGTTGAATTTTGGTTGACCCATTAACCCGTTTATATAATTGAGTTGAATTTAGGTTTGGCCCAATTAACCCATTTTTGACATGCTTGACTTGTTTATATAATTATTTTAAATATTTAAGTGTTGTACTACTGTCATTATATATCGATTTTTGTAGCTTATCTCATATAAGATTAACAATTATAATGTCTTATATTTCTTGCTACTATCAACCATAAGGAGTATTACTAATATGTTTGTAAGTTAACAAACTCGCATGTATTAAAAAAATCACCAATAAAATTAAATGGATAACCTACAGGTTACTCATTCAATAATAAATGAGTTTTTGACTCTATCTCTAAGACCCCTCGCATAACACGAACTCGACACAACACAACAAATGTATCAGCCCTAAATTTAGGAAGGTTGCGAAGTTTGGACATCAATCGGGACTAGTTATCTGTATTTTGTATCGATTTAACTCAGATCTAGACTTTATTATTATGACCGATACATCGGGATGTGCTCTTCGTAGGAGATGCGTTAACGCGTTATTCTCTTATCTACATAAAAGGTAAGAAGTTGGAAGTCAAAGGATGATAGCTATTATCAGTGTAAGTCAACTAAATTAATTACTTTTGACCTTTGTATCATGTTAGATGCTAAAATATATTTTAAAAAATTAGAAGTATTATACAAGTTTTTTTTAAACTATTGATCAAAACTAAAGTAATTATTTAAAGTTTGTTTAATTTTATCAAGAATACCCCTGAATACCTTTCTTTTTAATTTTATCAAAGATATCTCTCGGAACTATTAATCTTCCAGTGATTTGCGGAGAAAGGATAGGGCAGGGGATTTTACCGTGTTTTAACAAATTATTAACTATTAAAAAATATTTCATCTCTATATTTAAAAGCAACAAAAGCGACATACCTAGTGCCCAAAGGCTCCCGCCTAAGCACGGTCTGGGGCGGATGTACGCAGCCTCCCCCCTTCAGGTTATTACCCCTGAAGAGAGGCTGTTTTTGAGTGCCCCCAACCTGAGGGTAAGGACTTCCCACCCATCCTGGTACTGTTCTCGCCCAAGTACGCTTAACTTCAGAGTTCTAATGGGATCTGCTGATGGCGTGTTGGTACCTGCTTTGGTTCATTCCTATATTTAAGATATATGAAAAATAATTAACTTATAAAAAATAAATAACATGATTTCCTTTTTTAATATATTAATATTGTGTACAAATTTGATATATAAATTTTTTAATATTTCATGGGGGTCTTTAATGATATTAAAACTTGAGAAGTCACATTAATTTTAATCAATAGTTCAAAAATATATTTTGGTGAAATTAAAAGTTTATATTCACTTTAATATATGATATAAACTTATTAAATTGTTAAAGATAATTTAAGTTAAATAATTTTTTATATTCTAAATAAATTTATATTTTGATAAAAATTTTTTTATGTTACATACGTATATTAAATATGTAATATAAATATATTTTAGGTACTTCCTTTTTGTAGTGCATACTTTGCTTTGCTTCCCACAATATCGCATCCAATGTCCACGTGGTTGTACGTTCATAGTTAATTAAAGTGTCACACTAAAACCAATTGATATTAAACGGAATAATTTATTAAATTATTGAATTATTTATGCCAAAAGTTTTTATATTTTGTTCATTATACTAATTTAATACTTATATTTTTAATTGTATTAATTTAGTCCATGTATAATTTAAGATGTGTTAATTTGGTCCTTAGAGAAAAATTTATAATGAAATTTTTATTGTTTCAGCTACAAATTGGATTAAAATGAGTAAACATATAAATTTATAATGAGTTACTTGCATCTAACATAATTTTTTCTTTCAAAATTATGTCATTAACAATAACTTAAATTTGACCAATGGACTCAATTGACACATTTTGAATTGTTCAGGGACTAAATTAGTACAATTAAAAGTACAAGGATTAAATTGACACAATGGGCGAAATATAGGGATTTTTTGGTGTAAATAATCCTTAATTGTATATTGATATGTTTTTTCTCACTAACCTAAGAGGGTACCAACATGCAAACACTTGATCCCATTATAACTCCGAAATTAAGTATGCTTGGGCGAAAATCGTAATAGGATAGGTGACCTCCTAGGAAGTCATCGTGTTGCACCTCTCATGTTGGAGGTTCTCTCCAGGGTAGCATCCTGAAGGGGGAAGGTTGTATACACCCCATTAGGGAGGCCCTTGGGTACTGGGAATGTTGCTTTGCTTTATGTTTTTTCTCACTGACCAGAGCAATATTATGTACAAAAATATATAACATGTTTTCGTTATCAACCGTGTCCAAAGTGTACATTTGGGCTATGTTTGGCAATCGTTTTTTGTTAGCTTCTGACTAAATATTCTGTGAACTAACTAATTAAACAGCTCAATTCTTTGTTTGGTGTAATTTTTTTTGGCGTTTGAATAGCTTTTAGCATTTGAAAGAAAGCCTTTCATAATTTAAAAGGAATAGCTTTTAACGTCTCAAACTCTAGACAAAATTGAACATTGTTAATATTTGCTCTGTCTTTTCTGTCAAAGAACCAATGGTCCTAAAAGTTTAAGCTATTGGGTGAAGGTCCAAGAATAGTTTTATACTCTAACATGTTCTCTCACGGAAATGTCTATTGGGCTTGAAGCGTGAATAATGCATAGGCTCACCTCTTGTCTTGTGCTTAAATTGTTTTAATATTGAAAGTGGAGGCTGTTAAGATTCGAACTCGTGAACTCTTGGTCGACAAGGTTTTAATACCATGTCAAGAAACCATCTGTCCCAAAAGCTTAAGCTGATAGGTGAAGGCCCATAATTGATTTTATACTCTAACATGTTCTCATTCTAATACATAATTGCCATCAATCATATCCATCTTCTTCTTCTCGAAATCATATATTTTCGAAGTGGGTCGTAATCTTCCTGTTTTTGATTGTCTTTTTGTTTTGATTTGTTTTGGTGTCTCTTGTTTCCCCACTCTTGTATGATTGGTCTCAGATCTCGCTTTATTGAGTGGTTTGCTTTGTCCAGCAACTTTGTCGCTAATTATCGAAAAAAATATATTTTCGGAGTTTAATTAATATTAAACTTTTTTATTTTGTTGTAGATTTATTTTATGTTTTTTTTTTCTTTACGTCGTTTCTTTTTCTAGGTGATTGTCTTGTATGAGTAAGAGTAATTCATCCGAGCATGCTTCAATTGAGTATCCGTACCTTTTTTCGTGCAAAAGTTAAATTGTGGGACAATTTGTAACTTTGTTCGTGTAAATGCTATGTTTGAGTTAAACGTCTGTGAGATTAAATATTGGCATACGATTTGAGATTGTTATTCTAGAATTCAATAGTGTATGATGAACTGTTTGAGTTCTGTGACTTTTCCTATTATGCGAGAGAAAGTTTTCATACAAATCATTGTCTTGTTTTATGTTGATTTCTGCTTCCGTTGGACGCATGTATGATGTTTTCGACCTAATTCATGCTCGTGAATATCCCTAACTACCCATAGAAAATCACCTGTAATATTTAGGGTTTTTCTTTTTTTTTTTTTGTGTGTGGCAGAGAAGAAGTTAGTTTTCACCTTATTGCTACTTGCGTGCTTACATGAATGAACACAAATCGATCTTTAATTAATACAACAACAACAAAAACAGTCCCAGTGTCACAAAGGCTCCCACATACGCAGGGTTTGGGGGGAGTAGATATACGTAACTTTCCCCCTTTAGGGTGCTATCCTAAAAAGAGATTGTTTTCGAGGATCCCCAACCTAAATTAACCTTTAATTAATATTTTCTAGAAAGAAGACAATATTTGCAAGTTATATGTAGCCTAAATACTAAATTCTTATCCTTATCATTTTTTAAGAATTAATTCCTTTAATTGGTTATTTACACTAAAGGTCTCTTACTTTGTTGATTATGTCAATTTAGTCCTTATATTTTTAACTGGGTCAATTTAGTCTCTATACAATTAATATTGTGTTAATTTGGTCCTTATATCAACATTTATATTAAATTTTTAATGAAAATTTTAATGGTTTTGACTATGGTTGTGTTAAATTGAGTGAACGAGTAAATTTTTAGTAGATTACTTGTATCTAACGTGATTTTGTTGTTTAAAATTACATCAATAATTTGAATTTGAACAAAGGGCTAAAGTGATACATTATGAATTAAAGACTGACTAAATTAATACAATGAAAAGTACAGAATAATATTGATATAATAAGAAAAGTATATAAAACTT
Source organism: Simmondsia chinensis (assembly GCA_018398585.1). Taxonomy (NCBI): domain Eukaryota; kingdom Viridiplantae; phylum Streptophyta; class Magnoliopsida; order Caryophyllales; family Simmondsiaceae; genus Simmondsia; species Simmondsia chinensis. The sequence continues at coordinate 6,630,125 of JAGTTD010000002.1, read as the reverse complement.
TAAAGTAAATGAACTGTTTCTTAATTATGAGGAAAGACAATTTTATCCAAAAAGTAGTAAATTTTGGTTCTAATCCTATCTCATAAAAGACCCACTAGTTTCCTACTTTTGTCTAAAAAAATTATACTTTATTTAATTTGTTTTTATGTGGGTCCAAATACCTAAGAAAACCCAATAAATTTCCTTTTTCTTAAAAATTATTATTTTTTCCTTCAAATTAATACAATCAAAAAATGAACTACTTGTAAAAAGGGAATTCAAAACAATATGTAATTACCTTGACATTAAAAAAAAAATGATCCTAACAATAAGACCAGTGATACATATCCAAATTAAGATATAAACTTAAATTAAAGTACATTAAATAAATAAAAGTATTAAAATACTAAAAATTAAAGAAATAAAGAGAGATAAAGATGACTTAATTTCATTTGGTATATTGGATTACAATGATTATGTTATGTACCAAAGAAGTTTCTATTCCATAACCAATTGGCAATAGGTGAAGTAGTTCCTATGGTATATAAAGTGGTATTCCTCTTCTAACCCACCAATGTGGGATTCCCATTTTTCTGCTATTCTTTTTTAGCTTGTATCGGATTACTCTTATTTATAGAATGTTCCCCTCTCTAGGCAAGCTCGACTGTACTACGTATTAGACTACGATACAATCTATTTAGATTGTATCTAAATTTAGGAAAAAGAATGTACGAGGAGAAGAAGATTAGAGAGAAATACGAAAAGAAAAGTAGAAGAGTGTAAAAGAAGAGAGAGGAAGAGTTTAGGAGAAGATTAAGAGAATTGATATGATTCTTGTTATTATTAAAATGATCATTACACTACTATTTATAATAGTTTTACTAATATCAAAAACTTTGCTACTAACTGTAACTAATTAGTTCTAACAAACAACATATTTGACCCTAGGTTCATATGTATATGTACGATATTGTATGCAACTTTAGCTGTGTGTTGGGGCATTTTGTTCTATCGATTTGTTGCATTATTGCCTTTTGCTTTTTGACTATTACTTGTACTACTGTGTATTACTGTGTACGCTCTCTATTTGGCTTACTTAGTGTTATGTCTTATGTTTTTATGCTTATATGCTTGTGTGCCTCTATGCTTTTATGTTTTCATATTTCCCAGGTCAGGGTTCCTCGAACACAGCTTCTCTTTAGGGTAGCACCCTGAAGGGACAAGACTGCGTACATCCCACCCCTCCCAAACCTTGCATATATGGGAGCCTTTGAGACATTAGATTTGTCATTGTTGTTGTAGTTCTAACAAATAACACTAATGCCAACTAACTATATCTAATTATACTATTAATAATTTATTTTTTTTTTTACTTATATCAGATTACCATATTACTATGGATCCAAATACCTTTTTTTTCAATAATTAGAGACAAAATCGAGGAACAAGCAGCTCACTCGATAAAGCGAGACCTGAAGCAACCTGAATAAGAGCGGGGGAAACAAAAGACAACCAAAAGAACAGAAAGAAAAACAAAAATAGGGAAAACAAATGCACCACAAACACGAACACACAAAAACAACGAAAACAAGAAAACCCAACCAAAACAGCAGGAACAGAGAGCAAACCGAAGCACAGGAACTTGATCGAAACTAGGACACACACAACCGAAAACTAGACGCAAGGCACCTCGAATCCACAAAAACCCATCACAGCCTTCCATGTAGAATAGCACTCACCGAAGCCGGATCAACACCCTCAAAACTCAAGCCTAATCTTTTTTTCATCTCTATAATTGGGGCTGCTTCCTCGACTTGACCCGCATTAGAGACATGGTTGTCCCGAATCACCAAATTTTTCTTCTTCTTCTTTCTAGTGTTCTCTGTCCACTTCTGCGGATTACTTCCAGGCGACATGTCCTTTAGAAATTCGTGAAGCTCCCGCTTCTCCTTCTCTTTTGCCTTACGCTTTAGGGTTCGCCTCCCCTGTTTTGTCGTCTGCAATTTTTCCTTTTTCCTCCGAGTTAAGCTAGGTCCCTCCCCAAACGGCACTGGCACGTGGTAGTTCTTCGGTGTACTATCCTCTATATGACGGTCTCTAAGCAAGTCCGGAGGCTCGAAGCCTGGAGAGAATTCGGGACCAGACTCTGAAGAGTCATTATCACTGGTGTTTCCTCAAACTTCACTCTCATCAGGCGATATCTGAGCCTTAAACTGTAAAGCATCAGAGTTATCCTCCTCGACCCACGGGAGGAGGAGAGGAGGATGGTAGCTTTCTCAGACATCCTAGAGTGAAAATATGAATCCAAATACCTAATTTAGATATGTATCAACTAGTCCTTACAAAACATGTGATGTGACCAATAATGCCAATGATTTTAGTGGTAGGTATAAAATACAAATATGACAATATTCTTTTATATTATATCATATATATATATATATATTATATAAAATAATATTTGTGGGTGAGATAGGGTTACATTACATGAAAGTGAGACATCAATAACGCCGCCAGATGCCCCCCCCCCGGGTTCCCGGCTTGCCTTTCGTTTTATTTTTTTTTCCTTAAATTTTTTTGGCGGGAACATTTTATTTTAATTATTATTTTAAAATATTAGAATAAAAATGAATAATATTCCCGCCAATATTAAAAAAAAAAATTATATAAATAACGGGCAGCTTGGGCAGCACTCACTTATCTAAAAGCCGCCTCTTTGTGACCCACTTGGAATCTTCTATGTTCTTTACTCTCTCCCCCTTATATTTTTAAACAAAACGCAAATATTATTGTCAAAAGAAAATTATTATTATTAGAATAATAAAATAATAATTAATTTTTATTATATAGTAATATACTAGAAAATAATCTAACTATATTTTCTAACAAAAAAATCCAACTCTAACTTTTTTACCAAAAAATAACTAAAATCTAAAATTAATTTAAAAAATACTGAATTGGTGGCTAAGTATGGGTGTGGTATGATGCTCCGACAATATATTTTTTTTTTATGTATTTTTGGTTTGACTTGATTTCTTTTCACACCCAACTGAACTAAAAATACGTTTTTTTTTTTACTATTGAGTACAATCCCACACACAAAAAAAAAAAAAAAAAAAAAAAAAAATTTCGGGGCACAAAACAAGCAAAACAACAGAGGAATACAACCAAAAACTAGGGTTGCAAATGAGTTGAGCCAAGTTGAGCCGGACCATAGCTTGCCCGGCTCAGCTCATTAAGTAAATGAGACCAGCTCGGTGTTGGTGTTTAATTGAGCCATATATCTGTGGTCAGCTTGGCTCATTTACTAAATGAGACCGGTTCGGTATTGGTATCATTTAGGCTTGATTATTTGGCAAGTTGGCTCATTGAGTTTTGCCGACTCATTGTGCTTATTTACCATGCTTGTTAAGCTCATTTATTAGGCTTGTTATATTCATTTATGATTATTGTTACTTGCATTTCAAGAAAAGGGTGATAAAATAAGTCATGTATGGAAATTGCAAATAACAAATACATACATGTAAATATTTAGCAATGTAGACATGCGAGCCAATAATTGAGCCGGCTCGTGAGCCCATACATGAGCTAGCTCGTGAGCCTTTTGATCCGAGTTGGCCTTGATTTGATTTGGCTCTTTTATTAAACGAGTCGCCCTTAAATGAGTTGAGTAGGCTCTCGAGTCGGCTTAGTCAAACCCAAGCCGAGTCCTTAATGAGCCGGCTTGGCTCATTTGCAGTCCTACAGAAAATAATCCAAACCAAAAATATGTAGAAGAAAAAATATATATTATCGGAGCATCATACCACGCACTACAATTCACTATTTTTTAAATCAAATTTTTAGAGTTGGGTTTTTTGATTAATTTTAAAGTTTAGGTATTTTTTTGGTAGAAAAATTAGAGTTGAGTTATTTTTTAGTAAAAAAATTAAAGTTGGGTTACTTTTTGATAGAAAAGTTAGAGTTGAGTTACTTTTTGGTAGAAAAGTTTGAGTTAGTGTTATTTTTTTGTTCGAAAATAAAGTTGGGTTATTTTTTCGAATATTGACATATAGTTGCGTTAATTTTAGATTAATTATTGAATAATAAAATAAAATTATTATTTTTAGGATAATTTTGTGTTTATTATTTTTTATAAGTTATATTATTATTTTGATAATAATAATTTTTATTCTGAAAATAATGACTATATTTTGAAAAACAAAGCTATGAAAAAAGTTATTTTTATCAGAAATCTTTTGTATAAAAGTATTTTTATAAAAATTGTTTGAACAAGAGTAGTTTTGTCTAAAATTTTTAACTTTTTATTTAAAAGCACAAAAAAAAGAAACTGTTTCCATTCTATTAAAAGGATTTTCTTTTCAGGCCAAGCATACTAAAATCCCGAAAAAAGTGTCTTTTCTAAAATAAATATTTTTTTTTGGAAAAGAAGCTTGTCCGAACAGGCGTATATGAGACGAGCCAAGTTCAGCATCCTCTTGTACAGACTCAAGCTCAACAAGTCTTAATGAACTCGATTTACCTAAAAATTAAATAATTCAAAGCTAAAAACAAGACAAGAATAAATATGAAGGAAAATTGACTTTTGATTGAATAAATAATAAGGACTACGAACTATAATTTAAATAGAAAATGCGAAGAACAGGAAAAGTCTAATACATAATACTAGAATTATAAGTAAGAATATGGCATCCTATGTGCTAAATTTAAGAATTATACAAAACACAAAGTACATACAAGAAAATATTTTAATATTTAATGATTTAGAACCAATTTTCTTACTGGGCCATAGAGAGGTTCAAGCTCAATTTGCTAAAATTTTGATATGATTGATACTCGCCTTACTTCTACTCATTTGTTGATGGAGACAAGCTGGCTACTATTCTGAGCTTGCTGTCGGAGTCGAGCTAGCTTCCGAGCCACATCTATCGGAGTTATCATTGAGCCAATATGAATCCATTTTCGAACTAGTACTTAGCCATTACCAGTCACCTAACAAGTCATTATTATTAACAAGTTAATTCCTACCAAGCCATTATCAAGTTCATAAGAGTCCTTTTCAAATTATGCCGTTTGCGTTAACTATTTGCATGCCTCCATGTCTAAACTTGGATTGTTAAGATTTTCGAGTTTGCTTGAACTTGAGTCAATAATTTATCAAGCCCTCGGAATGACCATGAACGAGCTTTGCTTGATCACAAATTCAAATAGTTCTTCAAACACTTGGTTCGTTTACAACCCTAACTAGCCTACTGGCAAAAATCCTTCAAAGTATAATTTTGAAAAAAGGTTAAAAAGAGTATTATATATGTTATATATATAAAAAAAAGGAACATACCCAATGCCTCAAGGGCTCCCGCCTACGCAGGGTCTGGGGGGGGCGGATGTATGCAGCCTTCCCCCTTCAGGGTGTTAACGTGAAGAGAGGCTGTTTCCCAGTGCGCCCAACCTGAGGGTGAGGACTTCCCAGGAGGTCACCCATCCTAGTACTACTCTCGCCCAACCTTTATGTTATATATATAAGAATATTATTATTATTTTTTTTGGAAAAAAGGAACAAGTATGGCAACATGTTTCAAAAAAAAGACACTAAAAAGACGAGCATCTATAAATGGTAGAAATAATGGCATAATAACCAAAAAGATGATATGACAGATTGATGGGAAAAGTAACTTGCAAAATGATGTGATAACTATTAATGAACATAATGTTTTCTTCGTCTTTTTTAGGTACATATCGCCTTTTAAATATAATATCAACTTATGTATATAATAAATGCTTATATCCCTTTGAACATAAAAGATAACTATAATTAAATTTCTGCAATAATTTAATTTCCATTAAATATAAAGATCAAATTATTAATTTTTACTATGTAACACTATTAACATTGAATGTCATGTGAATACTATATAGTATTTAATATCATACATGAAGCTGTAAGTTTAAGTATTAAATTAAATAAATACAAATTTTTTTGTCATAAATATGCATGCTATTTTTTCTTTTATCGGAAATATTAAATTAGCTCTTTTTTTTATTCTTTATAATTATTAATAAAAAAATTATAGATATTGATTTATATGTAGATATGTTTGACATGGCATAAAGTGTGTGACTTGGAGTGTAAATGAAAAGAAAACACTCAAATTTGATTTGTTATAAAGCTTAAAATGTTCGGCTTCTTTTGAGCTAGGGTTGAGTTGCAACAATAACAACAATCCGTGCCTCAAGGGTTCCCGCAAAAGCGGGGTATTGGAGGGTAGATGTATGCAGCCTTCCCCCTTTAGGGTGTCAACCTGAAGAGAGGCTGTTTCCGAGTGAGCTAGGGTTGAGTTGAACTTGTAAAATTAGTTTATTTGGTATAATGAGTTGAGTCCTGAGCCTAATGAAGTTAGAGTTCATAGGCTCGTGACTTGCGATCGTAAACAAGTTGAGATGTAACTCTTTTAATACAACTTATTAACCTAAAAATGTAAATCGAGCGAAATTCAGGTACTTTAAAATTTAAAAAAGTATATCAATTGAGTACCCTTTTAATGTTAAATATTGGCACCTACCATGATTTTAGAAATATACAAGCATCCCTGCGTTTGGGGGAGTCCTTGGAGGCACTGGGCCCGTTGTTTTTTTTGTTTTTGTTTTTTTGTATTGGATATGGCAGGTATGGGGTGCCTGTACCTGCGCCATTAGGTACACCAAACCTTTACCCGCTATCCGCACCACTTATACCCGTACCGGCCTCAAATGGGGCGGGTACTTGCGGATAGAGGGTTTTATCCGCCCCGTTGCCATCTCTAATTATACTACCTTATTATACTATTAAATTATTAGGTAACTAAGTAGTAAATAATCAAATATCAGAATATTTAAGTAATAAATTACGATAAAAATTATCCCATCTAAAATTAATAGGAATGGTATTATTTTATCTATGTAAATTCTTTTTGGAAAGACAATTGGGGTGCATAGGATTCCAAATGTTGACTAATACTAGTAGTATTTATAATGAGAATGTAATAATAACCTCCATTTATGGTGTCTCATAACTTACCACTAACTACCGTGTCTTTATTATAAAGTATTATACGTATCTACTTCATGCATTTAAATTATATATATAATACAATTTTAGAATACAACAGAGTAATAAAATTAATATTAAATAGTTTTTTAGTTATTCATACCAAAAGTCATTATACTTTGTTTAATATGTTAATTTAGTCCTTGTACAAGTGATATTGTACCTATTTGATATATAAAGCGAAATTTGTGTTAATTCTTGATGTCAATTTTAATGATATGGCCATGGATTGGATTAAATTGAGTTACCAGTGGATTTATAGCAGGTAACTTTTATCTAATATGATTGCATTGTTAAAAATTAGTCATAATCTTGACTTCAATTTAACCAAAAGAACTAAATTTAAGTTAGGCATTTAGGGCCACTGGACCACAAAGAGCACTTGTTGACCAAATTTTGCTGCCCAATCAATAATTATTATTATTATTTTTTGATAAATAGCGAAAATTGCATTACAAAAACCCGGCATCTCGCACTGCAATCAACAGTTATATTCAAAACAAACATTCTTTTGGGAACATTCAGGAACACATTATGCAAATTGGGCTTCACTTGCGTGTCTCGAGAAAGTAATGAATTCAAGATTATAGCCCAGCTTGAAATCATGCAAACTAATTTTAATAAACCATCATTTGGACCTTGTTAGGAATATGCCTCAAATTTATGTTTTTAGTCGTGAGTCTCGCCGTCAACAAGCTGATCGATTGGGAGTCTGTTTCTGCGTACCCTAGCCGTCTGGTATAAATATGGGTTTAGGGCTTCTATTTTAGGTATCCAATTAAGAGAGAGCGGCCGTCATTGAGAGTTTAGAGGAAGTGATTAAGTAATTCTCCATAGATCTTGTTCAGAGGAAGTGTTGTTGTCATTCTTCCATTATTCATACTCAATAAAGAATCTCCATCTCTGTCCGTGGTTTTTCTCCCTCTCGATTGAAGAGGGTTTCCACGTAAATCATTGTATGTTTTCTTTGTTTTCTTTTACCTTTTGTTTACTTCTCTTATTTGTTATAGTATTTGAATTGAATCCAGTTTTGGGGTGTTAAGTTTCGCATTAAAGAGATATTAATTTTCCTCACAAATTGGTATCAGAGCATATCAAATTTGTTTCAGATTCCTCACAAATTGATATCAGAGCATATCAAATTTGTTTAAGTTTTTCCTTACAATTGGTATTAGAGCCCTGTTTATTTGATTTGGTACTATGACGTCTGCAGTTAAATCTGAAGTTGAGAAGTTTGGTGGTCAAGGGAGTTTCAGTTTATGGCAGGTTTGCATTATCGGCCTCTTGACTCAGCGTGGCTTGAAGAAAGCCTTAGAAGGAAAAGAGAAGAAGCCAGAGAGTTTATCAGAAGAACAACGGGAGGAGTTAGATGAAAGGGCTCTCACCGCTATTCACATGTGTCTTACCGAATGATGTTCTGACGGAAGTTTTGGAAGTGAAGATAGCTAAGGAGTTGTGGGAGAAATTGCAGGATATATTCTATTTCAAGTCCGTCTCCAACAAACTTACAGTTAAACGTCAGTTGTTCACATTTTGTATGTCATAAGGTACGTCACTTAAGAATTATGTTAATGAATTTAATTCATTAATTCAAGAATTAAAGGAGCTTGATGATGTTCCTAAGGATAAAGATCAAGCAATGTTATTGTTATGTTCACTCTCTACCTCTTATAGAGGCTTCATAGAAAGCATGATTTATGGTAGCGGGTCAACTATCATAGTTGATGAGGTTAAGAGAAACCTACTGAGCAAAGAAAGAGTAGATAAGGAGTTGTTTGACTCCGTTTAGAACTCAGGTAGTGGTGTATTTGTGAGAGGAAGAACCGAGTCTAAAGAATATGATCATAGTGGAAACAAGTCTAAGCCTAGACATCAAGATCTATCCTGTAATTATTTTCATAAGAAAGGGAATATTAAGAGAGACTGTTACAAGCTTAACAGGAAACCAGAAGCAGATAACAGGTCTGACCAGAGATCCACAGCAGTTAGTATTATAGTTGAAGATGAGGATGATGGTGATATACTGTCTGTGTCTGAACCTCAGTCCAATTTTAGAGATAGTTGGATTTTGGATTCGGGTTGCTCTTATCATGTTTGTCCCAATCGAGATTGGTTTTCCACGTACGAGTCAATTCAAGGTGGAGTTGCTTTGATGGGCAATGATGCTACATGTAGAGTTTTGGGTATAGGAATAATTCGTATTAAGATGTTCGATGGCACTATCAGGACTTTGAGTAATGTTCGTCACATTTCTGATTTGAAGAAGAATCTCATCGCTTTAGGTACTCTTGAGTCACATGGGTACAAGTACATAGCTAAAGATGGAGTTATGCAGGTCGTTAAGGGTGCTTTAGTTGTGATTAAAGGCAAAAGGGTAAGACCATTATATGAACTTGTCGGTTCCAGAGTTGCAAGATCAGTTAAGATATCTTTATCATCATCGTTGATAGAACCAAGTATCACAAAGTCATGGGGCGCGAGGTTGGATCATTCAGGTGATAAGGGTCTGTCTGAGCTCAGTAAAAGGGGCTCGTTATGTGGTCAGTCTATAAGACTAAAATCTTGTGAACACGGCATTTATGGGAAGCAGAAAAGAGTTTGCTTTAAGCAATTCCTGACAAGTAGAGATGTCATGTTTGATGAGTCTTCATTATTGAGTCCACAGAAGATGTCATCCGTTGTTTGTGATTTATGTCAGGTGAGTAAGCTGGAGGGAGTTCAGTTTCAGTTAAGTAACACTGTTTAGTAGCAGGTGGCTGTTTCAGAAGATGTGTCAAGGGCCAATTCAGAGAAGAAGAAGCTTGGTATTGGTAATAACCTCATAGATATGTTCACTCAGTTGCTACCTAGCAGGAAGTTCAAGCATCGCTCGGACTCAATTAGGTTTTTTGTTTTGTTTAGATAACCCCCCGTGAGGGGTGTTCTGTGGAGTAGGTGGAGAAATTTGGCTTATGTGTAAATTTGAGTCAAGGTGGAGGTTTGTTCGGAATATGCTTCAAATTTATGTTTTTAATCATGAGTCTCGCCGTGAGCAAGCCGATCGATCGGGTGGTACAACTGATCGATCGGAGAGCAATGCTGGAGAAAAAGTCAAGATGAGCTGCAGAAGAGGGGCCGATCGATTAGGAGTCTGTTTCTGCGTACCCTAGCCATCTAGTATAAATATGGGTTTAGGGATTTTATTTTAGGTATCAATTAAGAGAGAGCCGCCGTCATTGAGAGTTTAAAGGGAGTGATTTAGTAATTCTCCATAGATCTCGTTCAGAGGAAGTGTTGTTGTAATTCTTCCATTATTCATACTCAATAAAGAATCTCCATCTCCGTCCGTGGTTTTCTTCCTCAGAATTGAAGAGGGTTTCCATGTAAATTATTTTGTACTCTTTTACCTTTTGTTTACTTCTCTTATTTGTTATAGTATTTGAATCGAATTTAGTTCTGGGGTGTTAAGTTCTGTATTAAGGAGGTATTAATTTTTCATACAAATTGGTATCAGAGCATATCAAGTTTGTTTCAGATTCCTAACAAATTGATATCAGAACATAGTAAATTTATTCAAGTTTTTTCCCACAGATCTTGATACAGAAAACAATTCTAGAGAGAAATATAAGCGTTAGGGCTATTAAAAAAAGGGACAGAAGCACAAATATTTTTGCATGATGGCCATTTTAGGTTTAGGGGGAACACAGTAAATCTTCTCCAAGTTAGAGGATGATCCATCATTAGGCCTAAAGACAGTTGGAATAGGGCCATCCAATACTTCAAACTTTGCTATTCCAAAAAAAAAAAATAAATAAAAATAAATAAAAATTCTGTCCTATGATTTACATGATCATATTGATCTCCAATCTATATTCCTCAAAGACTCTATAGGTTTGAAATTAGAGATCACCATTCAGGGAAATAAAAGATGCTGCTCGGAATTGTGATGGTTCTAAGGCCCTTAGATATAATGTCTAACTTCACGTTCATTTAAATTTCTTAGAACAGTATAAGGCTTCTCGTTCATTTCATCAATCCTTTAAGTTAATATGAAGAATTCTCTCATCCACAAATATCAATTGGGTAACCTGATGCCCAAAGTCTCCCAAGCCACGGATCTCAAGGACTTTTGGCCCATTAGTGCTGTTGGTTTCCTTAACAAGGTCTTGTGAAAAAAATCTTGGCCAACAGACATAATCAAGTCATTCCCTATATAAAAGGTGAATCCAAATGGCTTCCACGGAGGAAAGGAAGATCCTAGATAGGGCCCACATCGCCAATGAGATTTTTAGTGCGATCAAAACGTAAAAAAGGGCCAAACTCTTCAAAAATGAAATATATAGAGTCTTTGACTTTGTATACTGGAATTTCCTTGAATGGACACTAGGTCAAATGAGAACTTGATCAACAGTCGTGCTTTTACAGACTTAATATCAATATTGGTAAATAGGTCACCAATGAAACCCTTCAAAAAGTCAAGAGGCTTCAAATAGGAAGATCATCTTTCCCCTTACTTTTTTCGTCATTGTGGCCAAAGAATTCAATCTTTTAGTGATTCGGGCTGAATTGGTGGGCCTATTCAAAGGTCTTCAAATATGTAGATGACCTCATCATTTTTCGTGAAGTCGAAGAGTAGGGGATTTGCAAGATCAAATGAGACTTGAGAGGATTACAATTTCTCTCAAGACTATGAATCAAATTTTAGAAAATGTTTTTGTTGGAATAGGGGTCAAAACAAAGTGGACATCTCAAACCATACTCACACTTACCCGTAAATTGAATGAAATCAGGATCAAGTATTTTGTCTCCCTTTAGTAGCGAACCCTAGAGCCTTTATCACTTGAAAACATGTCATCGAAAAGATTTAGTCCAAACTAGCCTATTGAAAGTTAAATCTCCTTTCACAAAGAGTTCTCCTCACCCTTATCAAATTTGTCCCATCAGTCTTCCAATCCACTAACTTTTAATTTTTTTTAAAATGCGTTCTAAAGCCTCCAAGAAAATTATCGAAGTAGAACAAGATTTCTTTTAGGGTGGTCCTTCTGAGTCCAGGAAAGATGCACTGGTAAAGCGGAGTAATCTAGAGTTACCTAGTTAAGGACTTGGGAGGATTGGGTCTTCCAAAACTTTTATCAGAAACTTGACGCTCTCTTTAAATAGAAGTGTTGCTTCGATGTCGTGGACCTTCCTCTTTGGAAAAGAATAATCTTATGCCAAATATGGGTTTATCTAGACACTTTCCCTCTTACCACCCCTTGTTGACAAATACATGCCTTTGGAAAGACATTTGCTCCTTTCAAATCATCTCCAACCCTGTTAACTTTATCTTGACCATAGAACTACAATTTCGTCTTGTATGTCTTGACTTGGCAATATGATCTCAAAAGTTCTTTCTTTGTCAACCTTCTTATAGGGCTATTATTTTGGCTTCTGACAGCCTAACCACAAGTAAAAGGCTTTTGGTGCCGCCTTGTTTCTTTTGGAATTGAATATTGGTTTTGTTGCCTCTTCTTGAGAGACTAAGTATGAAACAAAGGTTAATGAGAATTGAGATACTTGACATTAACCGATTTCTTTGGTCATTTTGTTTCGAGGGCAATGAGTCATGTAAACGTCTATTTTTGCATAAACAATCTCATGGAGTATTTGGACTTCCATTATCATATGGCGGGGATCACTTTCACTTTCCCCAAAATCTCAAAGAATTATTCCGACAACAAGAATTCCCCTTCCTTCAAGTTTCAACCAAGAAAGCATAGCGCTCATGAATTATTTTTCTTGCCAACTTAATTGGGGATTCCACAAATGTAATCATCTTCCATAATTCATCTCTAGATTGGTTGCACAACTTTGACATAAAAAGCCAATGGTCATTACGTGTTTTTAAGTGCTAGCGTGATGTCCTAGAATCTTCAATCATCTTTGCTTAGAAGATCTTCACATATTAGTCTCCATGGCTGCTTGCATATCGAAGCTACTATAGCTTTCTACACAGCTATAGAGAAGTCAGACTATCACAGATCATCCTAAAACTGGGTGCCATCCATGTCTGACTTTAGTGACGGCACAATACAACCTCGAATACTTGGATTTTGTTTCTTTGCCTTTTCTTTTTCCATTTTTGGTTTCATTCATTGGTCGCATTCTATGCATCACTTGTAGGATTCTTTCCTTCCTCTTTCTTATAAAAGAAAAGCTCATAAAATTAAATTTTTAATATTATGTGTATTAAATATTTTATTATATTTTGTAGGGTAATATTCATAAAAACCCATGAACTATTACTCAAAATCAAAGTAACCCCGGAACTTTTAGTTTTGTCAAAGACAATGGTTAAAATCAATGTGAACCGAACCCCCCCCCCCCCCCCCCCCCCACCCCAAAAAAAAAAAAAAAAAACCCAACTTAAATTTCATCAAATACATCCCCAAACTCTTGGTAAAAGTTAATGTAACCCCCTCAACTTCTAAATTATATCCATCGAACTATTAACGTAACTAATTTGATCCCTAATAAATTTTACCAAAAATATTTGAAACTGTTTAAAAAAGGAAAAGAAATAGTTTGGATTCCCTGACCCATGTCAATATATTTTTATAAGTGCCCAGGATTGAAAATATTTTTGAGTTACTGTAAACTTTTTTAAAATCTTTTTCATATATTCTCTCCATAACTTATTAACATTTCTGCTAAATTATGCTGATATGACAAATAAAATAAAAAAATATATTAAACATAATTTAATTACTATTTATATTTAGAATACATTTAAATATTTAAAATAATTTTAAAAAATATAAAACTTGTTAAACCTACTAATAAATAATTTTGACAATAAACAAATAAAAATGGTGTTTTTATGTTCAAAACTATTTAAAATTTTTTAAAAGTATAAATGATATTTTTTCCGTAGTTACATTATTTTTCAAGTGACAAGTTAGTTTAATTAACGGGATACTAACAGAGTTATACGGATAGTACATGGAAAAAAGTTATCAAACTTTAGATTATCATAAAAATATTTTAAAAACTCATGACACATAAAAAGTATAATATCAAATTCTAAGAACTCTGAATCAAAGCTTTTAAAAAATTTTTAAATTATTTCAGGTGTCTTTGATATAATTTTTGTGGTTGGAAGATCAAATTGATTTTAGTTAATAGTTTGGGAATGTCTTTTATTAAATTAAAAGTTGGGGGAAGGGAGGGGGGGGGGGGGGGGTCACATCGATTTTTCGATAAAATTAGAAGTTGAAGGGTCATATTGATTTTGACTAATAATTTAGGGGATATCTTTAATAAAACTAAAAGTTGGGGGTTATATTGATTTTGGCTAGTAGTTCAGGGGGGTGTCTTTGATGAAATTGAAAGTTCGGGGGGTCACTTTGATTTTGATCAATAGTTCGGGGAATCTTTTCTAATATTATCCTATTTTTTACTCATAAAGTTGTGCATTCAATACATAATATAATACTGATATGAATATTACGGAGGGTGATACATATGCTCGTGCCACGTCATTACTTGCCCGTGTCTCGTCATCACCGCCACGTTATCAGCTCTAGGGGACACCTCATCCCTATACCCAATCTCTACACTCTAGTATAAATAAGTGGTTATGGATATTATAATCATGTATTAGTGATGTGTGTGTTGGTCGCTATCTCTCTCCCTAAATTCTCTCTAATTCTCCCCCCTTCTTCTATGTCTTCCTCCCCCTTTCTTACTATCAATATAACATAAACGTTTTTGTATACTTTTTTTTCAATAATTAGCGGCATAATAGGGCACTCATCTAAGCGAGCCCTGGGACACCCGTAAACAGGGGTTTAAAAGAAAAAATCCAACAAATAGGACAAAAAACAGGAACCAGGCACATCCAAACCAATACTGGGAGCAAACCTAAACAACCAAAATAGGAGAAAAGGACAAAAAAGCCTAAAAATATCAGGACGTCAGACGAAGCTGAAGCAGGGCTACTCAAAAGATCACTTGGCTAGAGACGCAACAAAGGACTGGATGAGGGTGGTGAATTGGAGGGGAATACCCCCCTAGATGCATGCAAGGGTATCGGGCAGGGATGGTACCTAACAGGGAGGGTACCTGTCATATATCTCAAGAGGAGGGAGGAGATTCCGGCTGGATCTGGTGATGGTATGTCTGACGGCATGAAGAATAGATCTTTCTTTTGATTGAATGAATGAAAAAGTAATACAAGACTTCATTTAAATAAAAGAACAACGAGAAAATGAAAATACTTTAACCATAGAATACATGCAAGAGACAGGTAAGTAAATGAAGGTGTTTACGGCCATAAAGAGCCGGTTATGGAGGCCAAGGAAGAGGAAGGAGGTGCCCTTGAAGGGGGAAGGCTGCGTACATCTACCCCCCCAGACCCCGCTTTTGTGGGAGCCCTTGAGCCACTGGAATTATTGTTGTTGTTGTAAACTTTTCAGGAAATAGATATGAAATTAGCACTCATAATTGTATCTCAAAATTTTAGTGTATTTTTATAGTATTTTTGCATTTTGAATTAGTTCAAATTGTCTCTTCCTAATATAAACAGTAGTAGCATTATACAACTTGAAAAACTTATAAATCCAGGTAACTGCATAAACGAGTTAAACATACTTTAGAAACCGCAAACTGACCCAACGCAAATCCAAATTCAACCCAAGTGATTAAACAGATTAAACATGTCAACTCATATTCAATCTAACTCCAGAACATTTAATTAACTTAAACCCAATATTTCTATATCGCATTCATATCATATTACCGTATGAGATGAAATGGGCTTTATGTTAAATTGTACCGGGCTTTTAGACTTGACTCACGGAGTTGACACATATGAGATCCATATATAATCTCATGTGGGGTTCTATTATAAAATCAATTGGTTATAGGTGAGTAACCCACTATAGACTTATAAATTAATCTTTCACTCTCACGACTTCAATATGAGATTCTTGTATATATTGAACTTACACGTAGAATCCTCGGTACTTAATTATGTAGGCTAAACCTAGATGGTGTATGATGATGAAGACATCCATAGAAAATGACAATAATAGTAAAGAGAGTGATCAGGAATCACATGCATGATGCATGGGGGATACATGGAAGGGTGATAAGGCATGATGTGCATGTGCATGTGCATGTACATGCATAATAGTGTAAATTTTGAACATTGTAGGACCCAGGAGGGGGCAAAATTCTCGAGTTTAACATACAATATGCATGCATCATGCATGATGTGATGGGTCGCTCTATACTAGGCCATAGGCATAGTATAAGCCAATCGTGCCATCATCCTCTAACTGTTCCTTTTGACATGCCATTGGCCCACCCCCCTTGCTGGGTTACCCTAGTCAACCTCGACTTATGAGAAAACCCATAACTTTTGTGAACAGGTAAGTTATGATTATATTCTTAGTAAAAATTGAACTCCTGACCTCTGAGCGATGGCTGCACAGGTATGAAACGCCACCTGAATTGCCCTCATAATGGGCCTCTCAGTTGATATATACTTAAATTTGAATTGTCATCCTATTTTTTATATAATTGAGAGGAAAGATCATAGCAAGTACACCAGGAAGGCCTCCATAGATACAAGAATTAAAAAAAAAAAAAAAAAGGACCCGAAGATATACAAGAAATTAATAGTAACCCATCCCCGCGGAATGATGTGGTTTTAAGAGTGTGTAAAAACCGTGTACTCATAAGCATAAGAGTTCATTGTAGTTAATATTAGAACAAATCTATGAAATACTTGCAAAATCCTTGCAAACGGGTAACCGAAAAATCTCAGGTGTTGAGGCTATGTAATCACTTTCCTTAAGGTCTATTTCGGTATACGAAATATCCTCGAGGATATAACAACAACCAAATATAAAGTGAAGATGTGTAAAGGGAGAGATTGATAGAGATGTAGAGAGATTGAAGTTTGATATACCTTTACTTGATCACAAGAACACAAGAACTTGTAAAATTCAATGTTCTTTTCAATTCTTTTCTCTCTTTTCTTTTTGATACCATTTAAGTAAGAAACCAGGGGGCATATATATGTTTTTATGTGAAAAGAGACGTCCCAAAACCATGCAAGAAGAACTGCGAAAAATCAAGAAAAGCAGCGAAGTAAAATCGTTAGAAATTCTGACCTATGTGTTGACACACACTTTGACACACAGGGTTATGTGTCGACACATAGGCCATGTGGGTGGACACACAGTTGTTCTCCTGCGGTTCTGTTGGATTTTGTGTCGACACACATGGCCCATGTGTTAATACACACCCCTAACAAGCTTTAGACACTTAAACAAATATTGGGACAATCTCAAACACATCATATATTAAGTAACATTTTACATATTATTCAACACATATTTTGAAAATACATCAACATTCCCCCACCATTTTCAAAATACAATTAATCTCAAAATAACATCTCGAATAAAGGATGCCTTATTGTGCATCAATGAGGGTGTCTCCCGATTGAACCCCCGGCTAATGAAATGACCATACAGTTAATCGGATTGAAAAAAATAGACCAAGCTTTGAACCATACAAACCATTTGACTAACCGACTATGCAATGGTGCACAAGACGTACTCCCCATACACACCCTACAACTCTTAGATCGACACATTTGTGGCCTTGTGTCCTGTACCCTTCGTGAGTGTTTCAGGGCCAACCCTTAGTAAAAAATCACCTTTTTGAAGTGGCCAAATTTCAACCCATACTAAGGTGGACCTCATTGATCATGTCCCTGCCACGCGACATTCAATAAGTTCTAAAACCAGGTCCATTAAGAGTATTGGCTCATCCTCTTAGTATATTTGATGCAGGTATCAAGCACTTCACACTCGGGATGGGAAAATTCTCATTTAGTTCTTGCAGTCACACCGATGAAAAGTCTCTCTCATTGAACCCGAGACTTACCGTCATACTAGACGTCAAGTTGAGGGCTTATCATGGGCTACTAATAATGACAGGTTTCAACCCCATCCCTTCATTTGTTTTCAGAACTAAGTCTCTAGCTAGGCCTTTTGTAAACGGATCCGCTAGATTCTGACTTGATCTCTCGAAATCCACAGTGATAACACCTTCTTGAATAAGGTGTCTCACTATACTATGCCTTATACCAATGTGTTTGGACTTCCCATTGTACACCTCACTGTACGCTCTAGAAAGCGTAGCCTGGCTATAACAATGGATAGATATCGGTGAGATCGGCTTAGGCCACTAAGGGATCTCATACAAGAGATCCTTTAACCGCTTGACTTCCTTAGCCACAGACGCAAGAGCTATAAACTCTTCCGCCATAGTTGAATCAGATATGCAAGTTTGTTTCTTGGAACCCTAAGAAACTGCACCCCCACCAAGTAGGAATACCCATCCATTTGTGGATGCATGATCCTCCACATCGGAGATCCAAGTCGCATCAGAGTACTCCTCCAAAATAGGAGGATACTCTACATAAGAAAGGCCATAACTCATAGTCTTCTTAAGGTACTTCAGTACACGATCCATAGCATTCCAGTGACTCTTACTTGGATTGCTAGTATATCTACTAAGCTTTCAAACAGCAAAGGCTATGTTAGGCCTTGCGCTCGTCATGGCGTACATAAGACAACCAATGTCCTGGGCATATCTCAGTTGTGACACTGGAGCACTCTCATTTGGTACTAATTTTACACTAGGGTCCATTAGAACGAACACCGGTGCACACTCATCAAAGTAGAATCTTTTCAAAACATTTTCGATGTAGTGAGACTGTGTCAAGGAAATGGTATCACATTTCCTTACAATTCTTATACCGAGGATTACCTCTGCCTCACCCATGTCTTTCATAGCAAAGTTTTCCGAGAGAAACTATTTAGTTCTCTCTACTTGTTCCACATTGGTACCGAATATTAGCATGTCATCGATATACACACATATAATGACCCTTTTGCTATTATCAAACTTGCTATAGACACATTTATCTGATTCGTTTATAACAAATCCGTGGTTTAGAACAACATTATCAAACTTTTGGTGCCACTGCTTCGGGGTTTGCTTTAGCCCATAGAGATAGCGTATGAGTTTACATACTTTTCTCTCTTGGCCAGGAACAACAAAACCTTCCGATTGTTCCATATACACTTCCTCTTCCAGCTCACCATTTAGAAATGCCATTTTGACATCCATTTGATGTATCGCTAGTTTATAAATTGAGGCAAGGGCTATCAATACCCTTAGTGTTGATATTCTTGCCAAGGGGGCATACGTGTCAAAGTAGTCCAACCCATGTTTTTGGGTGAACCCCTTAGCCACCAATCGGGCCTTGAACTTATCAATCGTTCGATGGACCTTCATCTTCTTTTTGAAGATCCATTTACACCCGATGGGCTTACTTTCTTGTGGAAGGTCCACTAGGATTTAGGTATAATTACCTAGGATGGAATCCATCTCATCATTCACAGCCTCTCGCCAAAAGGAGGCATCATGAGACCTCATTGCCTCAATAAACGTTATGGCATCAGCTTCCATGACACAACAATATGGAGCCACTTGGTCCACATCGTTCCTCGAACCCTCTACCAAAAACGTGTAGAAGTCCGAACCGAAATATTTCTTTTTCCTTGCTCTCTTACTTCTCTAGAGTTCTAGAACACTTTCAGGGACATCTTCCCTCTCATGACGAATATCATCATATGAGACTTGAGTGTCACTCTCAATCGGTACATAATCCTTCGATCTAGGGATAGAGGTAAACCGATTTTTATCAAATATGGCGTCTCTCGATTCTATTATTGTATTCACAATGATATAATCATTAGATTCAATTACATAGAACCAATATGCCTTGCTATGAGACGCATATCCAACAAAGATGCAATCAATGCCTCTTTCACCTAACTTCTTACATTTAGGTTCAGGGACTTTAACAACTGCCCTATACCCCACACTTTTAGATAAATCAAATTAGGGGCTCGTTTATTCCACAACTCATACGAGGTTATTTTATTTTTCTTATTTGGAACTCTATTCAGTATATAACAGGGCGTTAATATTGCCTCACCCCAAAATCCATCGCTGAGGCCGGAATAGGATAACATTGAGTTAACCATTTCGGTTAGAGTCCGATTTTTTCTCTCAGCCACACCATTCTGTTGTGGCGTATATGGTGCAGTTATCTCATATATAATTCCGGTGGTCTTGAAATACTTGGGATCATAGTATTACCCACCACGGTCCGACCTAAGGTGCTTGAGGAAGGTCTCACAGTGTAATTCGATTTCTGCTTCATATGCTTTAAATCTATCAAGCGAGTCATCTTTGTGATTTATGAGACATACATAATAGAATCTCGAACAATCATCTATAAAAGTTATAAAATATCACTTTCCACCTAAACTCGGCATGTTCTTGAAATCACATAAATCGCTATGTACAAGGTCAAGTAAATTAGTCTCTCTTTGTACTGATGGAAATGGCAATCTCGTTACTTTTGTTAACATGCACATTTTAAATTTATCATCAACCTTATCTATGTGGTGTATCAACGAAGAATTGACCATTTCATACAATCTATGAAAATTCTCATGACCTAATCTTTGATGCCACAAAAATGACGGGTCAAGCATATAAATAAAATTATCAATTTTATTATCAACATTCATTTTAAACATTCCATTACATAGATAATCTTTGCCAACAAAGACGCCCCCTTTGACAGAATAAACTTGTCAGCCTCAAAGACCAACTTGAATCCAAACCGATTTAGTAGGCCATCGGACACGAGATTCTTTTTTACGTCAGGGGCATAACATACATCGGTTAAAGTAAGAGTTTTTCCCGAGGTAAAAAGTAAATCAACTTTTCCCTTCCCTTTAACTGGTATAGTCGCTTCATTGCCTATGAACAACACAGTTCCGTTGTCCAAGGGTTCAAAAATCGTGAAGAACCTCTTGTCCTTACACACATGTCTTGTGGCCCCCAAGTCAACTCACCAAGAGTTATCTTTCTCAACTAGGTTGACTTCCGATATCATCGCCACGAACATATCTTTTGAATTTTTGGTGCGATGATCAAGCCCCTTTCCTTTCTTGTTTTTAAGGCGGTAACAGTCCCTTCATAAGTGACCGGGCTTCTGACACTCCCAGCAGACCATTTTTGGCCTCTTGTCATTTTTCATCTTTTGGAAGTGTCCAGTTTTTTTGGTTCCTTTGCTTGACCGGCCTTCTTCTGTGATGTTGATTTTCCCAACATCACCGGAGTGGTCCATGTTGTCATCTTATACCCTGTAGGCTTCCTCAACGGGCATATGGTCAGCCAATTCCTCCATTGATATATCATTCTTCTTATGTTTGAGACTTTTCTTAACGTCTCTTCATGAAGGAGGAAGTTTGTCAATCAAGGATGAAACAATTATGGTATTGTCCATATTCATACCATGTTGTTTGAAATTATTCAAAATACGTTCAATTTCATGGAATTGCTCCATGACAGGATGATCATCTACCATTTTATAATTATTAAATTGAATAATTAGGAACTTTTTACTTGTAGCATCCTCGGCCATGTAGCGAGCCTCAAGTGCATCCCATAGTTCCTTTGTAGTCAGCACGTTTGAGTAGATGTCAAACAGAGCGTCAGTCGTACCGTTGAATATGTGCCCTCTACAGATGTAATCTTCATTCTCCCATTTTAGTTTGGCCCTTTGCTAGGCCAAAGTCTCCTCCTCCTCAGAAGTGGGGGACGAGAATGGTGTATTCTACATATATACCACATTCAAAGTTGTTATAAGGAAGTGCATCTTTCTCTGCCATCGGCAGAAATTACCACCATCAAACCTATTTAACTTCACGAAGTTGGCTGTCATTTTACTCAGTGATGAAGCCATATCCCAAACCAAAAGTTAAACCTCAAGATTTATGAAATACTTGCAAAATTCTGGCAAACGGGTAACCGAAAGATCGTAGGTGTTGAGGCGATGTAATCACTTTCCTTAAGGTTTATTTCGGTATACGAAATATCCTCGAGGATACAACAACAACCAAATATGAAGTGAAGATGTGTAAAAGGAGAGATTGGTAGAGATGTAGAGAGATTGAAGTTTGATATACCTTTACTTGAACACAAGAACACAAGAACTCATAAAATTCAATGTTATTTTCAATTCTTTTCTCTCTTTTCTTTTTGATACCATTCAAGTAAGAAACTGGGGGAATATATATGTTTTTATGTGAAAAGAGATGTCCCAAAACCATGCAAGAAGAACCGCCAAAAATCAGGAAAAGCCGCGAAGCAAAACGTCAGAAATTCTGTTGATACTCACTTCGATACACAGGGTTACTATAAGATTATGTGTCGACACACAACTGTTCCCCTGCGGTTCTGTTGAATTGTGTGTCGACACACATGGCCCATGTGTTGACACACACCCCTAACAAGCTTTAGACACTTAAACAAATATCTGGACAATCTCAAACACATCTTATACATATATTAAGTAACATTTTACATATTATTCTATACATATTTTGAAAATACATCAACGGTTAAGTCGGGAATACAGGTGTCATATCCATAGGGAATTGGTGTTAAGTTGGATTCAGTGATTAGTGGTTAAAACTCGATTTTTGTTGGTTTGAATGATTTGTTAATTAAATTAATAGAACTAATGGTAAATTAAAGTTGTCAAATCAATTAAGGGTATTTTAGGGAATGAATTTGGGAAGCTTAACTTGAATTCCATCATTATACTTTATTATAGCAATGATTTAGGGGCTTATGCTACAAGCCTAAGCCTGGGTTAACACTTAAATTAGGGCTTATGGTGATGAACTAGTTTAAGGGTATAGCCTATCTTATCACTTTAGATGTAGCATAGGTTATCTCAATAGCACTATTTAATTACTTTCTCACTCTTAATTCAATGTTAACTTATATAAAAGATTGTGTTCAAGGTTGGGTATAACATCAACCCTAACTATGCATGGAAACCTGTTATGTTAAAGTCTAGGCTATGAGGACATAGACGGAATGCAAATAAGTTGGAAATCTAAACATGGCTACAAGCTTATCCGTAGAAAACCAATCACAATAATTAATTTCCCACAAGGGTTCCAAAATAACATAACATAGATCATTGTCAACAATAAAATATAAATCCAGGATCTGGACAGTTACCTGTCTTTCACCCCTAAACCACAAATCTACTTCTGCATGGGAGTTTTACGCATCACAATATCTAAAAGAGAAAGTGAAGAAAAACTCACGAACAATGACTCCCTCGATTGACGTTGATGTTGGCCCTTGCTTTGATCCCCCAACACTCCAACCACCTGCGCTTCGATGTTTGAGAACCCTTGGATCTCGTAGCGGCTTCGGGAAAGAGAAGAGGAGAGGAGACGAGGCAAAAGATGAGAAAAGGAGAGGAGACGAGGCAAAAGCTCCTAATTATCAGTCTCCCCCTCTGTATTTATATAGGTCACGCTGCGGAAGGGCCAACCGATCGGCTGGCTTTTTGCAGCTTGCCGATTGATCAACCCTGTTTCCCAATCGATTGACAGCCCCACTGTAAGCTCCATCCTATTGTGGGCTGTTGACCGATTGGTACTTTGTGCCGATTGATCGTTTAGTATCAGAAACTCTATGATATCTATTTGAGTTACCGAATCACGACCTGATAGGTCCTTTTGCACACGTGATCAGGTTTCTTAGAATAGCCTTCAAATATGCCTCCATGACGCTTAATTCCATCACTTTTCACCCTTTGTTTGCTTCGTTGCACTCCAAGCCTAATTGTACCGATATTACGACAAACTACACATGTAATTGAAAGCCGAATATGTTGTAGGAATGAGAAATAAAATATATAAAAATAAGGTGAAGGCCCAAAGAGCAACCAAAGAAGGGGCTGAATTAGGTTGTTTCACGATAAAATAAAAATTTAAACTTTAAGAATACAAAAATAAATTGAAAGCTAAACAATCTATATAAAATGTAAAAAATAAAGGCAAGAAGAAAAACGATGCACACGGATTTTTTTAGTGGTTCAATTCCAACCCGAATGCTAGTTCACTCTTCAAGTGACTACTCTTCGTCATTTGAGCCTTTAACTAAGCTTGATGATCATTTTTCAAATTAGGCTGAGAATCCAACCTTTACAACTGGTCTTTTTGTACGTAGGTTCAAGACCCGACCTTTACAACTGACCGTTTTGTAACAGTAGGCTTAGGATCCAACCTTTACAATGAATTAAAGTAATGAAAGAATTAAAGCAATGAAATTCTTTACTCTTCAAGAGTGAATTGACAATGGATCAAGCTTAGTTAAAACTAAGGATATGCCAACTAAGCCCAATGATCAGTAATAAAGAGAACTAGTGATGCTCAAGAAAACTTTTGAAAAACTCGAAATTAAAACTTTAAAGCATAAGAGAACAAGAGCTTTTTAATCAAAGAATGCTTAGAGAGAATGTGATAATTTTATCAAAGTATCTAAGCCCTATTTATAGGGCAAGAAGGCCCAGGAGCCATTGGGAAACTTTTAAAAAAAATTGGAGAGACATAGGATAGAGCAGTTGTAGGGCTGTGTGTCGACGCACAGAAGCTCGGGATGGCTACTGTATGTCTGTATGTCGACACTGAGCATGCCTAGGTAGATTTAAACAATGTTGACCATTTAGCTCAATTGTCGATTTACCATATTAGCTTATTTTTTGAATTAATTTCTATGTTTGGATTATTCATTTGAATGAATGATTGATTTAATCAAGCTAAAATATCGTCCTAATAAAATTTTTTTTGGGCATGCTTTTCACAATGCCAATTTAAAACATCCTTATTGAAAAATTGGATTGGCTTGAATTTGACTTGACTATTTTTCAAATAATATTTGGAAATTAAATTTGAAAGATATTTTTGTTAGATCATTACATATCAATATTGAGATTTGACTCAGTTGATATATCCCAATCCTAAGTCCTAAAAAATAAAAATAAATGACTTGAAGCACCTGGACTTGAATTTCGTTCTCTTGATTTAGGATCAACCTTCTCTTCAACTTGGCTTCATTTCCTCTTGATCCATCATCTTGCAAAGCATGATATCAACATAATTAATCTTGATTTTTTTCTGACTCTCGTATGAGTCATTTTCAAGCAAGATTAGAGCAATTAAATACAATGGCTCACTAAATGATTGTTATCATCAAAATTTCAATGTAAATGGTTTTTAAGGCCAGCATAAGGGACATCACCCCTCCCATTTCATTTTGTTAAATTTCACCAGGCCTTTTTAGGCCAACCCAAGGAGTTAGTATACATAAGATCCATATATAAGCCCAAGTGGGGGTTCATTCTAAAACTATGTAGAGTGACCTACTAGGCTTATATGTTGGTCTCTTCTTTCCTATAACTCATATGCGGGGTTGACATTTTTACTCACATGTGAAGTTCCTATTAACATTCCCCCTCACATGTGAGTATATGACAAACGCACCACTCGCATTCTCCAATCCAATCGTTGGAGAGGCCCTTGGCCTGACAAACTCAAATACACTCCTCTTTACAAGGACACGGTGCAACAAACAAGAGACCGGGATTATCAACCCGCTCTGATATCATGTTAAATTTTCACCAGGACTTTTGGGCTGACCCACGGAATTGATATACATGAGATCTACATATAAGCCCAAGTCGGGTTCCATCCCAAAACCAATTGGCATGAGGTGGAGTAACCCACTAATCTTATAAATTGATCTCTTCACTCTCACCACTCCTATGTGGGATTCACATTTTAATTCACATATGGAGTTTTTATTCTTAACACATATTGCATTGACGACGATGAAGGACATAAGCCAGGCCTTCTTGGTTGGACCTGATATGAATAGAAATTGCCATTGTTGAAATATACTAGGTAGCTTATGAGGGAGACCCCCCACCATTTCATGATACCAGTCCAAAGATTCCGAGAGGTCCTGTACGTGATAAATAAATGCCTGCATATTTCGTCGCTAGAAGAACAAAGAGGGCAAAAATATGATTTGCATCAGGAATCCTAATTCTCACTAGCCTTTCTCTTGTGTTCAGTCCCACTGCTAACAATATAGTTAGCATCATTTAAATATTATGATATGTTAATATATTGAGCAACTATAATCATGTTTCATATCAATAATTGTTTAGACAAATCCATCGAATTTTAGCAGAGAATATTTGATTGATAAAATCTTTAAACTTTATGGTACTCGAGTAATAAATTTTTAAAATTTTATGGTATTTAATTTTCAAAATTTAGAACATACAATTGTATATATTAAACTATCAAGATACATGGGTGACAACTGATCAAATCTCAGATATCGAAATGATTATTCCCCTTAAACCATTTTAAGACCAATTCCTAGACCGAGCAACACAAATGTGTAGCCCAGAATTCACCCTCTCATAAGAGTCGTCTCCCCATATGTATATATGTATGCCCTATGTAAGAATTTGATGAATTTTTTTTAAATCAAAAAATATATATATACATATATATATATATATATATATATATATATATATATATGGAAAATGTTGATGCAGTACATGATAACCACGGTAATAGATATAAGTCATTTTGATGTTTTGAACAAAAGTTAAGCAAATTTAGATAAAGGTTCATAGAATTATGATGAAAGCTATCTATATATTTTTGAAATTATGTGTCATTATAGCCTTTTCTTAGCCAAAAAATCATCAAATTCTATAGAAAAACACTTACATACTACTGGAATCATGTTTTACTTTTGCATTTTCTAATAAATGTCTATCAAATTTCCACAGGTAAATATGTAATTTATAAAATTTCAAAAATTTCAGAATACCTAAGTAATAATGTTATATACCAGAAGAGGTTCCATTCCGCAATTAAAAATGGTCAGAGTAGCTCCTTAGATATATAAATTGTTATTTTCTAAGTCTTCCCACCAATGTGGAACTCGTCTTTTTACTCAAAACATTTTTGACTGTATAAAAAATAACCATTTAAATCTCAGGACACTTGAGTGCTAATCTTTTGTTAATTTAATTATGTTTCTTAAGTGAATAAAATTAAAAAGAAACATAGATACCCACATTTTAAACATGCAAGAAGGGGCCAATGGAATCTTATGATGATCATCTGACAAAGGATGGTGACCACTTACCCATCATTTAAATTAAATTACACCATTGTATGATTATTTGTGGCTAAACTATAATCTTTTAATCATCAATTAATGTCCATTAATTATATAAATAAAATGTGTTTAATTAAAAGTTAATGATGGTGTTAATCCCTATAAAGCTTCTGTTAAGGGAACCATTAGATTAGGTGAAGCTTTTGTTTTATGTATTTAATTTGCATATCTTATTATAATGATAAAAATAATCAAATTATAAAAAATAGGATTAAAATGTTATTCTTTTGTTAGTTAATGACTTTATACATGTACATTTACGTACATTGGATTGTAAACTTTGGTGTGTGTATTTGTACGCGTGTGTATGTGTGCGTGCCTTTGCGTATGTAGTAAAAAAAGTTATCACGGTAAGGGGATAGTGTATTGCTTTAAATAACTAGGTCTGGAGTTTAATTTCTCTCTAGAACTTCCTAAAAAATCCTTGATTTAATTGGCTCTTTTAGTTTGTGGGTCATTGCATAGACCGGGTTTTACCTGATAACTGGATTCCTCATTAGCAGAAAAAAAAAAAACACTAAAATTTATGTGAAAGCTTTTCTTAATAAAAGAGAAAAAACTACGACACGATCGATTATCTAAACTCTGATTATGGAATTTACTATATCTCTAATTGTGCCAAAAATCCAAATGGGAAAAAAAATCCTCACTCACAATTGTAGCACTACCCATCTCCCTTTTATAATTGAGCATGGCTATCTCTTCTCTTATTCAAAATTCAAACTTTTCGTGGAAGTAATTGTTATAGTATAAAACCAATTCTAGTTCTTCTGCCATCAACTAAAACTTTTGGAGAATGTTGGTTTTTTGACATGGTATCAGAACTTTGTTGACCATAAGGTCATGCCATATCCCTACAACTCCCACTTTTAATATTAACATAACTTAAGCACAAATTATGAGGTGGACCTATACAATATTCACGCTTTCTATATGCTTGCTCTATGCCAAAACGCAAGCAACGGATCTCATTAGGACTCTGAAGTTAAGCGTGCTTGGTTGAGGGTAGTACCAAGATGGGTGACCTCCTACGAAGTCCTCGTGTTGCACCCCTCAAGTTGGGAGTTCTCGGAAACAACCTCTCTTCAAGGTAGCACCTTGAAGGAAGAAGGCTGTGTACATCCACTCCAGACCCTACTTAGGCAGAAGTTCTTGAGGCACTGGGAATGTTGCTTTAAGCTTGTTCTATGCCGTTATTTTTACGCTCTTATACTCTTAAGTTGAGCTATCTAAAGCCTACATGGATTTCTGCAAAAGGTTGGATACTGATGAGGGAG
The DNA here is from genome assembly GCA_018398585.1 of Simmondsia chinensis. Lineage (NCBI taxonomy): Eukaryota > Viridiplantae > Streptophyta > Magnoliopsida > Caryophyllales > Simmondsiaceae > Simmondsia > Simmondsia chinensis. The sequence continues at coordinate 6,601,586 of JAGTTD010000002.1, read as the reverse complement.
TTAGGATCCTCTATAGAATTGCAAAAGCGAGGGAGAGGAGGACTAGAGACCTTGACCAAGTAAGGTGTATAAAGGGAGCAGATGATCAAGTGCTTGTGGATGAACAACAAATTAAAACTAAATGAAAATCCTATTTTCAGGATCTGTTCAATGAACAGGGAATTAGAGATGGATCCTCAGGAGAACTACAAGCACCTGAGGAGCACCACACCTACTATTACTGCATGAGGATTAGACCCGAGGAAGTTAGGGAAGCCTTGAAGAAGATGGATAGGGGTAAAGAAGTAGGCCCAGATGGAATACCCATTGAAGCGTGAAAATGCACTGGAGAAATGGGTATCAGATGGCTGACCAAATTATTCAACCAAATTCTTTAAGTCAAGAAGATGCCAAACGAGTGGCGGAAGAGTACATTAGTTCCAGTCTATAAGAACAAAGAAGACATTTACAGTTGTGCCACCTACAAAGGAACCAAATTAATGAGCGACACTCTGAAGCTTTGGGAACGGGTCATAGAAAGAAGGCTATGACAACAAACAGGGGTATCAGATAATCAATTTGGATTTATGCCTAGTAGGTCAACAATAGAAGCCATCCACCTCCTAAGGAGGTCAATAGCATGCTACAGAGATAGACAAAGGGACCTCCATATGGTTTTCATTGACCTGGAGAAGGCATATGATAGAGTGCTGAGAGAAGTCCTATGGAGGGTTTTGGAGAGGAAAAGCATCCCCCAGCCCTATATACGAGCCATTAAGGACATGTACGAAGACGCATAAACCAATCTAGATACAACGGAAGGGGAGATAGATGCTTTTCTCATTAAAATTGGGGTACACCAAGGATCAGCCTTGAGCCCCTTTCTGTTCATTCTGATTATGGACGAGCTCACTGGGCACATCCAAGAAGACATGCCTTGGTGCATGCTTTTCGCGGATGACATAGCCCTGGTGGGAGAGTCCAGGGAGGAGGTGAATGAGAAGCTAGAAATCTGAAGATTTGCCTTAGAATCGAAAGGTCTAAGACTTAGTAGATCTAAAATCGAGTATATGGAACTCAAGTTTTGTGTATCTACCATGCCAAGTACAGAAGAGGTCAAGATTGGATCAGAGTGCATATCACAAAAAGCGTGCTTTAAATACTTAGGTTCCATTGTGCAATAAGACGGCGAAGTGGACGCAGATGTTAACAATAGGATTAAAGTGGGTTGGCATAAATGGAGGATGGCCTCCGCGGTACTGTATGATAGAAAGTTCCCGCTCAAGTTAAAGAGGAAATACTATAAAACAGTAGTGAGATCGGCTATGTCTTACGGGGCAGAGTGCTGGCTAGTTAAGCACCATCACACACAGAAGTTGAACGTAGCAGAAATGAGGATGTTGAGATGGATGTGTAGACACACAAGGAAGGATAGGATCAGGAATGAAGTCATAAGAAGTAAACTAGGCGTGGCCCCAATAGAGGACAAGCTGCGGGAAACGTTTGAGGTGGTTTGGGCATGTTAGGAGGAGACTAAGCACTGCACCTGTCATGAGATGCAAACAACTCCATATTACAGATGGGAAGAGACGAAGAGGCCGACCAAAGAAGAGTTGGATGGAAGCGATTCGACAGGATATCGCCTATCTCAACCTCAGTGAAGCAATGGCCCTAGATAGAGCTCAGTGGAGGATTAGTATAGGGGTAACAGTTATAGTGGGATAGGAACGACAAGCACTTCTAGGCTAGTATTAGTGCCACCAGGCCTCTTGCATGCCTGTCTGTTTATTCGCATTCCTGTCTTGCTTTTTGTTGCTTACACCATTTATATGAGTGCATGTTTTCGTTAGGTAGACTCTTTTCCATAGATGCTTGGTTGCGTTTTTGCTCTTGCTTAGATACTTCCATGCTTGTCATGCTTTCCGTGCTTTTCATGCCCTTCTCGCTTTTCAGGTTGGGAGTCCTCGGAAACAGCCTCTCATTAGGGTATCCCCCTGATGGGGTAAAGCTGCGTACATCCTACCCCTCCCAGACCCTGGTCACGCGGGAGCCCTTGTGGCACTAGGCCTATTGTTGTTGTTGCTGTATACTCTTAAGTTTAGCTACTTGTATGCTTTTATGCTTTTTAGGTTGGGGGTTCCCGGGTACAGCTTTCCTTTAAGGTAGCACCATAAAAAGGTAAGGCTGCATACATTCCATCCCTCTCAAACCCTATATAGGCGGGAGCCCTTAAGGCATTTGATTTGTTGTTGTTATGTGTGTGCATATATATATGTGTGTGTGTGTGTGTGTGTGTGTGTGTGTGTGTGTGTGTGATGGCTCTTATGAGAAGGTGAGAGATAAGAGGGTGAAATTTGGACCACATATTTAGTTAAAGAGGGGAAAGAGGATGATGTCAGATGAAATGAAGATGGTATCAATAATTAAATGAGTGGTCCCGAATCAATCATCTCACTCTCACCCTTTGATAAGAGTTATTCCCTATATACATAGTGGACCAAAACTAATTTAATGGCCCTTTTCCAATAATAAAAGGGCCCTAGTTAGCTTTATCATATCTCCCATAATCTACTTATAAGGTTCCTTTTTTATTTAATACATGCACATATATATATATATATAAATATATATATATAGTATCATAGATATTGTTATTATTCAAATATGTATAATGATATATTGCAAAAACAAACTAATGATGGAACTAAATTTCAAATGGGCTCCGAACAAAATAGAGGCTTTAAGCAACTATTTGGCTTGCTTAGGGTAAGGACTAGCCTTGGACTATTTTGATAATTAGAGAGACAACTCTAATTACAAAACCGACACAACCAATGAACCAAATCACGAGAAAGCCCACAAAAGTGGGAAAAAGAGAAACACAATGCAACATACGTCAAAAAACCTAGACACCTATACACGTGCCAACTCCTAAAGCATTCGTTGTCTCTAACAATTTCTGCCTGCATATATGGAGTTAAAGACATACCACTTCTAGATTCGACCACCAATCCTCAATATAACATTCCAAAAGTTAACGCACCCAATGCACTCCTCGTCTTCGAACATAATCCTACTCCTTAAAACCCATGCCACACAAAAAGCCACAAAAAACAAAATGGATCACACATTTCCAAAAATTTACCCCCAAAACATGACATGAGAGTCATTGATTAAATAGAACCTTAGTATTACCTGAGACAAATCGAAGTAGACCCCATGAATCTAAACAATTGCCCAAAAAGAAGAAGCATACCACATACCCACATGACTGGAAACACTTGCCACTAACAATGTATTTGATACACAACTCGCAACACCCCGAACATTCCATATACAAAACTTCATATCAATTAGGATATAACAGGGGATAGAACTCGTCCTAACTTCTCCATGTGATGTTTAGTTTCTTACAGGTAACCCCAACTGAGACTTTTCTTTCAAGAGAGCAAAAGAGTTGGTACATCTCATGATCAAGACCATTATAGCTTAAGCCTAATTTCTTGTCAAATATCAAATTCCCGAGTTTGATGGCCCCGAATGAGGGGCGGAGGAGGGCTTAGTAGAGGGCTTAACAAGATGGCCTTCGGGATCGATTACAAAGGGGGACAGATTAGCATAACCTTACCTTACGTTTGATAATTTTATCGCACAAGGACCTTTATATATATATATATGCACACAATAACATAGCTAATGTTCGAAGATATTATCACCTAGTACCCTGCGCTAAGACCGCTTGAAGTTCTGTCAGAATATGACCAATTTTTACAAGAAAATATTGATATATACAATAATGTACATGAGCTATATAATATGTTTTCTGGCCAAAAGCCATTAGATTATAGAAGAGGATATCATATTATTGTGAAAATCTTGTTCCACATTCTTTCAACAAGAATATCAAATTTCAATAGGGATTAATTATGTTATTGATAAGATTTTTAAACTTTAAAATATCCAAATAAAGAAAATTTTTTGATAATTAGAGAGATAACTCTTAGTACAAAACTGGCGCACCCATTGAAGCAGAACCGAGAAAGCCTACAAGAGGGGGGGATAAAACATAGAGCAACAAGCTCCAAAATATCTAGATGGCTACCATCTCGCCAGCTCTTAAAGTATAACAACATATCCCATAAGCAACAACAACAACAATAACAACAATTCCAGTGCCACAAGAGCTTCCGCATACGCAGGGTCTGGGGGGGTATATATACGTAGCCTTCCCCCTTTAAGTGCTACCCTATAGGGAGGCTGTTTCTGAGAACCCCCAAACCGAGGAACGTGTCGCCGTGGATGCATAAAAGCCTTTATGTAACGATCTAATTTTTACCAACTCTTAAAAATTAAAAAGTTCAAAAATTAACACCTTTCTTAACATAAACTCTCAAATTAACTCGTTTATGTATTAAAACTTTAGTATCTTAGTAATAAATGCTCGGAACTCGACATACTTTGTGTAAGATTCTCTATATAATGAAGACAAAGATCCTCAAACTCCAATGCCAGTGAGTGATTAGTACGGAAGATACTAACAAAGATGCCTAATCTCATCCATTCTCGTCACTTTCAAATTTTGAATTGCTGTCCTTTTCATCAAATCCTTTGCCAAAACATAAATTAAATAAATAATAATTTGAAGGGTTTTTAGGGATCCAATTATGAAACTATATATTTGAAAAAAAGCAAAATAATCTTTTATGTAATCTAGGGTTCATTTGGGAAGAAAAATAGACCATAAAAATTGATTTTCATCTTTTTTTTTTGTTGAATGATGCACATTCTGTGAAATAAAAGATTTTTTATCCGATGGAGAGAAATTGACTTTCCTCATAGAATAGGGAAAGTTATCATTTGAAGCAATTTGAAAGCTTCCACGTATTTCACTAGTTTGAATCTCGGTTAGATCAGAATGAGTTGGATGTGATTATAGACCATTCAAGTTTACCAAAGAATGATTAGTCATGTTTGATCGATCTTGGTCTGAATTATATGGGTTTGATTTGATTTTTATTCCTCATTTATATTTTAAAGATTTTCATTGCTTTGCATTTGAATCAAGAGAGGCAGAAGATAAATAAGGATCTGAATTAATGATCATGGATTGACAGTTAAGGGTGTAAAAGAACCGATTGTTCCATGATTTACTTGTGTTCAAAATCAATTACAACTCATTTGTATTTGTTATTGGAGCTTGATGGCTTATCGAGTCAAGCTCAAGTAAGCTCAATAAGCTTAAGGAGCTGAGTTAGAACAAAAAGGTGCTTGACTCATAAAGATTCCCGTACAGTTTGATAAAGGACTCGTTAACGGCTTGATAAGAACTCGTTAAGGGTTCATTAATAATAATATTAACGTAAAAATAGTTCGATGATGATTAATAGTAACTTGAATAGCTCAACTTGCTAAGGAGCTCGACTCGATAACAAGTTGGGCTTGGTTATGAGGTTGATTTCGATCAATATTGAGCTCAATTCGGCTTGATAACAAGCACAAGTTGACTAAATTAGCATAAAGAGCTGAGTTGAGCTGAGTATCAAAACAAAATAAAATCTTATGAAACTGAGCTTGAACAAAGATTCAAAAGCTTGATAAGAAGCTCGAACTTGATGAGCCTTATCAAGCTTGAGTACGAACAATTGGTGCTCGGCTGGACTCGACTCATTTACACTCCTATCGACAATATATAAATATCTTCATCAGTATTTGATGATTTTTTTTCAAAAAATGTTGACATGACATATAATTTTGAAAATATATAAAGTAATTTAAGCATGTTGTTTTGTTTTTTTTTGGTTCAAAATTTTGAGCAATTTGGTATTTTTTAAAAGGGGTTAATGCACTCCTTTCATCCATGTTTGGATCACCTTTAAATTTTACTTCATAAAATTTTTCAGCTCAGATAAGGTTAAAATTATTGTACTGCGTCCTCCTAGTGCAGTGACCATAACAATTTGAGATATTATCAAAAAATAATTTAAATATTTAAAATCTAATTATGTATTATAAAAATATTTTGCATATTTTAAAAAGTATTATAAATATTTAATAAATATTTTAAATATCAATAAAGTATTTTAAATATTTAAGAATACTTAAATATATAAAATATATTAAGCATTAGAAAAATATTTTATATATTTACAAAAATATTTTAAATACTTTAGAAATTAGTGTAAATAATTGAATAAAATTTTAATAGTAAAAATATTAAAAATATTTTATATATAAAAAGTGTTTAAATACTTAGAAATATTTTAAAAATACTTAAATATTTAAAAGATAACAAAAGGCAGGAGAGATCTAAGATGATGATATTGGTAGTGGCCGAAGGATGGCGATGGTGGTGGTGACAGTAGAGGTAGGCCGTTTGCTTTGTAGAAGAGTTTTTCTAACTTTTTTAATTTTTAAAATAATTTTTTAGATAATTAATATATGTACATTAAATAAGAGTTATTTTACAAATGTTTTAATAAATCAACATACAACAACAACAACAACAAATCTAGTGGTATAAAGACTCCGACCGAAGCAAAGTCTAATTCATCACATTTATTTTCACTAAATTTCTAACATCCAAACAAATAACATATGAAATAAAGTAACATGTAAAAAATAAAAAGAAGTTGTAAAAATTCATGGCTTAAAGATTACATATTTAAAAATTGCATAACATGTTTCGTATGGCTTAATGGTTGCATTGCATTACACCACTTTTAACCTTATTTGGTTTACTATTAATATTTAATTCATAAAAAAGTTTATTCCCAAATGGGGTTAAAACCATTGCACCACCACTGCTAGTGTAATGACCATAATAAGGTAATGGGTAAACATTTTTCAACTTTTTTTTTTGGCTTTGGGAATTTAGAAAATTATAAAAATATATTTTATATTTAAAAAATAGTTTAAATGTTTAATAAGATATTCTAAATATTTCAAAATATTTTAAAGATTTAAAAAATATATTAAACGTTATAAAAAAAAACTAATAAAAAGTATGAGAAATATATTATGGAAATGTTGGTAGTGGTTAGAGGACTGGAACAATGATGATATCGGTGGGGATAGGCCATCGGGTTTTATAGTAGGGATTATCTCTTTTTTTTCTCTAAATTTTTGAAATATTTTAGATATTTAAAGTATAATTATTATATAAAGGTGATTTTTCCCAATGTTTTAATAAATAGTTATATTTTATTATAATTAAATTTTAAAAAAACTAAAAAAATAATATAATAAATAAAGAGTCGTTTACAAAATGGTGTGTTTTTTTACAAAAAAATTGAAAAATAGCATTTCAGCCAAAATATTGAGCGAAATAACGAACAAAGATAATGTAAAATGCACTGTTTTTGGAATGACACAAATACATTCCATTTATTTTAGCGGCAAAGTAAATTCTAGGAATAGAGGGAAGTCATTCACCCCCCCCCCCCCCAGTGGGCGGAAAACCTTTTCCATCTCTAAATGTGGAACAAACACCGAAAAATGGGAAAACTACTTTCTAGACTCTACTTTTCTACCAAAACAAATGGAGACTTAATACGCTACCTAAACTCGTGCAATTGCATTAAATAAAAGATAATGTGAAAGGCTTATTTTATTTTTTAATTTTTTTTGTTAATATTGCTCATTTATTAGTTGAAAATGTCATTTCTCTGATTTTGGGTATGTTGCTTTACAAGAAAAATACAGGGACCTTTTTTTTTTTTTTTTTTTTTTTTTTTGCCAATAGGCAAGCGCATATAGCAATCAATATGTAAATGCAAACCACAAACAAACAAGAAGTCAAAAAACCTCCTCATGAGTCGGCAACTCAACCCCTATTTACAAGGATCAAACTACACCCCCATCATTTAAGTGCAAAAAAAAAAAAAAAAAAAAAAAGGAACATTTAGTGTAAATAAAAGTAAAATAATTATATAATATTTTCTTTAAATATTATATTCTTATCATATAATCAAATCAACAAAGAAAATTATATAATAAGTAATTTTCATATATAAACCCATGAGAATTAGATAGTGGGGTTGAGCGTCCAAAAAATGATAGAAAAAGGTAGAAAAAATGTGGTGAGTAGGGATGTAAATGAGCCGAGCCGACTCGTGAGGTCTCGCGAGCCGGCTCGGCATAAATCTTGTATAGCTCGGCTCGTTACGAGCTTGAGCCGAGCCCTAGCCGTATAAAGCTCGAGCTCGTAAGCTCGTGAGCCTAAACGAGCCTAAATATAAAAAAGTATATGTTATACAATGTTTATTTAACTACTCATTTACATTAGTGGTAATTAAAGTTATAAATATTGTAATTACTAGTTTTAAATAAATGTTACAAATTATTTACGGAAAAAAGGGTAATTAAATGTGCATGCAAGTATGTAAATTCCAATGCTGATGTCAAGATTCTCATGCTGCACATGCTTGCCTTTATATATTCCAAGAGTAAAATATGTATTTTAAATATTTGTTTATCCTCTAAAATAAAATAAAAAAGCATATAAGTTGTTAAAATTTAGTTTCATGCACTCCCTTATGAACAAAAATGAACTCTTTTATCCTTTATCCAAAACACATTTGATATATATATTAATCTTTTGTGCTATGTAATTGAACTTAAAAAGTTGGTACGTTTTCTATTAATTTTTCATCTCTTATTGAATTGTTTCTTACTTATTTTTCTTTTTCTTTTTTTTTTTTGGTCGAAGACTTGTTTTTCTTTTCTTAGGTGCAAATCAAACCAAATAATATTTGATATTTGATTTATTTGTCTTGCAGTAGTTCTATATATTAATTTATATTATCTGCACTCTAGTATATATTCTTTTAAGATATATGTTAATTTATTTGTCTTGCTTCTATTTTTTACATTTTCATATTATTTGTTATAGAAATTATAGGTTTGCAATTTAAAATTTAGGCTTAGTTGAGTAATTAAACAAAATAAGGTAAGGTGGGTGACTCCAAGTGAGATAAGTTTGAGTTCGAACTTGTGGTGAGTCAGGCTAGGGCTCAGCTCGAGCCTATGCTGAGCTGAGCCCGAGCTCGAAATTTTTGGGCTCGACAAGCTTTGAGCCGGGCTAAATGTTGACGAGCTGAGCCTCGAGCCTAATGAGCTCGGGCTCGGCTCGGCTCATTTACACCCCTAGAGGGGGAGCATGGATCAAACACAAAGACCTCTAGTTCTCTAATTCAATACTCTTCCAACTCAGCTAACCCCTAGCATAATCAAATTCTTGTTTATTTTTTTATTTATATAATGCAATTGAATATTTTTGCTGATGTACCATACATACATACATACATACATACATATATATATATATATACTATTTTGATGAATGACTCATAAATAAAGTAACATATGAAAAAAAAAGAAGTATGTTATACTTAAAGCAAATATAAAAAAAGATCGATGGGTTAATGTTTGCTCCATCAAAGTTGTACAACCACATAAGGTGAACGAAACATTTTTCATGCAATAATGATTATCTTGTTAATAATTACACCGTTAAAGATTAACCCCCACCCGCTCTTTTTTAAACCAATATCAAACAATATCAAAATTGAGTGCATTTTAATTGTAATTCGTCAAATTATTGCTGATAATATGGGCATGACTTATATATTATTATAATTATACAATATAACAAGATTAACCCCCCCAGACCATGCTTTTACGGGAGCCCTTAGAGGCACTGGATTTGTTGTTGTTGTTGTATAATTATACAATATATTAATATTTTTTTTGTATAAAATTGGACAAAATTTTCCAAATATTGTCAAATTTTGACATAGGGTAACTATGTGATAAAATATAAGGTTATTTACATTGAAAGGTCCCTGTACTTTTTTTATCGTGTCAATTTAGTTCTTGTAGTTTTAGTTGTTTTGATTTAGTCTCTCTGCAATTTATATTGTGTCTATTTAGTCCTTTCATCAAATTGAAGTGGAGTTAATAACGCCAAACACATTAGATGCAAGTAACTCAGTCTAAATCTACTCATAGACTCAATTTAACCTAACTCGTGGTCGAACTATTAAAATTTTTATTAACAACTTAACATAAATTTAATCTAAGGCTCAAATTGACAGGATGTCATTTGTATATGGACTAAAGTGCCAACATCATTTGTACAATGACTACATTGATACAATTGAAAGTACAAGGACTAAATTGACATAATAAATAAAATACGAGAAATTTTGGTTAAAATATTAAGTACCTAAGTGATAAATGGTTAAAACTCTAGTACCTAATAATTTCTTAACTTTTGATTGTGAAGCATTGTTGTCTTCAGGTCGGTCTTTCCGCCTCTTGAAACATTGAGCTCCATCAGCTCACCCGACTAACAACAATGTTTAGGCTCTGATCGATATGTCCTATTTCTATATGCATTTTCTTAGTACAATCACTCACGAAATACTGAGCTATGAAACTAAAATAGCAAACATAATTAAGGGGCTAGGGAATAATTTAGACACCGAAATTTACAAGGTCTAGTCAAAACTTACTTTCACGGAAGGGGAGCAACAATAATCACTATATTAACAGACGATGTTTCAACAGAGTTTCTCGCTTACACTCAACGTCCCATTGTTTTCTCTACATTTTTCGCCCCTTACCAAACCATGGCAGTAGAACCCCCTATTTACATGCTTCTACACTAGAACTCCCAGGAGCCCAAAAGACACCGTCATTAGGCATCAATAACTCCAGCCATAGTTTTACAAGACCATTAATCTTCAACCTTTACAATCTTAACAAATTTTTCACAATACTCCTCCACGAATTGCAATATTATAATACTGTTAGTTAAGAAGATTCCGATAAGATGGCAATTTTATACACTTATACACCGTCATTTGAACTATTTTATTAAATAATACACTAACAGCGTGTAATCTACCTTACGATAAAAAATACAAAATATTGAGAATGAATTGAAGCAGAAAAAGAAAGAAGGGGGGAACATAGGATTCGATTACAAATGCAGTGTCAAATATTAGTAGTAAGTACAGGCCAATGACTCCATCAGCTCATCAGTATGGGAAGCATTACGAGGTACCCCCCCCCCCCCCCCCCCCCCCCCCCCCCTCTCCTTTAGATTTTATTGCCCCCCGGGCCCCCCGTCCTGGTTCAAATTGCTACTAGGGAGCTGGACGTATACGGGAGTGCTTCCTTTGTATTCGTACTTGTCGTTTAAATTTATACTTGTACTCGCTACGGATATAAAATGGATATCCATACCTGCTCTATTACTCACGGGTATCCATTGCCCACCCCGTACCCGCCTTAATGTGGGTACAAAACGATTATCCATACTCGTCCATTTTAATTATTTAAAACCATTTTTATTAATTCAAATATTTCTTTATAACATTGATAAATAATTAAATATAAGATGTGTTTTTTAGTTTAAAAATTAATTAGATCCAAAATACAGCGGGCATAGCAGGTATAAAATGGGGCGGGTTGGTTATGGAACGGGACAGGGCGGGTACTATAATATACCCGTACCCGCCCCATGCCTGTGGGGGGTATACCCAACTCATATCCACTACCTGCCTTCCTTATACTCATACTTATCCCAAACGGGGTGGGTACTTGCAGGTAACGGATTTTACCCGTCACATTGTCATCCCTGATTGCTACTGTGTCTCTATGAATATCTATTTAGACTTTGTTTGTTAGAGCGAAAATCCTTTTTAATGGAAAAATATATATTCCTTTTTGAAAAAGTTTTTGAAGAAAAATTAATTTTCATTTTTTTTTTGTGTGTATTTCTCGATTTATATTTTATTTACTTATAAATCTTTAATTTATTTCATGAAATACTCATCTCACTTTGTAAATTGTGGATAAACCCTAAGTCATATTTTATCTTGGAACATAAAATTTTATTTTTTTTCCAATCTTATAGGGGTTAAGTATTTGGTATTATTTTCATACAAAACAATACATTAACATATACATACATCTATTTTTGTTATTGCACCTTGTTCTTGTAGAATTGTCATCTTCTAATTAAAATTTTCAAGTAAAGACGATAATTGAACTTAACCCGTTACATATTCGTCCAATCCAAGTCATTTGTGTTCGATTTTATCAAGGAACCAACTTTCCTAAAAGCTTAAGCTAATGGGTGAAGTCCTAGAAATAGTTTTATACTCTAACATGTCTCATCACGCGAATGCCGATTGGGCTTTAAAGTGTGGATATTGCACAGGCCTACCTCATATCCTGTGCTTAAATTGTTTTAAGATTAAAAGTGGGGCTGTTGAGATTCGAACTTGTGACCTCTTAGTTAACAAGATTCTGATACCATCTTAAGGAATCAACTTTCCCAAAAGTTTAAACTTTTGGGTGAGATGGTTCTTTGACAGATTTCAATATTGATAAATAGGTCTTGGGTCGAGATGGGTTTGGGTGACATCAAACGCAACCCAAATCCCGACTTTAAACTTTAGATGCAGTTTTAAAAATAACATCTACATTTTAAAAACCGGTAGATGCTACAGATATCATATTAAGGTATGACATCAAAAAAATATAAGATTTTGGTAATTTTTTAAAATCACACCTAAATTTTAGGTGATTATTGAAAATTCAAAATTTTCACTTAAAGAGAGATTAGGGTAGGAGCACAAAGGAGTCACTTTGGCCACGTAAAAGATTTCACTTTGTATAACAGAAAAAAAAAATAAAAAAATAAAAAAAGATTTACTTTGTGCCCAAGAAAGAAAACAAAAAAAGAAAAAGAAAAAGATTTTTACTTTAAAGTGTGATGAACAACTTTTTCTTTTTTTTTTTAAATTAGGGTTTAATATTTTTGACTAGAATGTGGAATACTATGCTTGTTTACACGTGTGCATTCACAATCCATGCTTACTGTAAAAAGTTGAAAAAATAAAACTATTTCGGCTCTATTTATTCAGGAAGAAAAAATAAATTTTAAAAATTACTTTCTCTGTTTCGTGTAAATGACCCATAGTCTCTTAGGAAAAGTTATTCCGAGAGAATAGATTTCCCCCTAAAGAATGTAACATGACTTCCCATGTAAAATGGGGGACGTTATTATTTCAAAGTCATGGAACATTTACCTATTTGAGTTTGGATCAGATCGAGTTTAAGTTGGCTACAAAAAGATATAAAATAATTTGTAAAAGATATTTTTATTTAAAATAAACAAAGAAACATCGTAAGGTGGAAATAAGTTTTTTCTTTGAAACAAATGGTGAAAAACATGAAGTAGAATTTTATTTTCCTTGAAAAAATCTTTTCCAAATGAAATTTTTCTCAGGGAAAAGCATTCCCCTCCACCAAACGGAGCATTATATTATAGATTCTCTTATTTTTTTTGGTATACTTGAAGTTAATTTATGTACTTTTAATTGTATCAATTTTATTCTTATTGAATCTAAAATGTATCAAATATAGTACCAAGGTGAAATTAATAGTAAGTTGTGATGACACTTCAACAAAACACTATGTCAATACAAATACATTTTAAAAATAAGCAACAGTTTAACAAAAGGACTAAAATATTACAACAAAAAGCGATCATGTTTAATTTCACCCAAGGACTAAAATGTAGCAATAATATTACAGCTGTATTTGATATAATTAAAAACATACAGATTAAATTAACGCAATAGATAAAATATTAAGATCTATAACATAAATAATCCAAAAACGAAAATTTTTAAAAAAAAAAAAGGCTAATTACTGGGCTAGGCAATATAAGGAACTTAATTGAATTTCACTATTTTTCATGATCATGTAAATCCTATTGCTGAATTGAGGACCACATTTTTGGCATGATTCATACTAGATTAGCTATCAATTAGGACTTAAAGCAATATAATAATCTTATGTCATAATTTAATAATTGTCTATTTCATTTTTATCTTAAAAATTGATAAATATCCTAAATATATTGATTAATTTAACTGATTCAACAACAACAACAACAAACCCAGTGGCTCAAGGGCTCCCGCAGAAGCGGGGTCTGGAGGGGATTGATGTACGTAGCTTTCCCCCTTCAGGGTGAGCTGAAGAGAGGCTGTTTCCGAGGACCCCCAACCTGAATTATGTCATCTTCGTGTCATGATGACATGTGGGCAAAAGAGTATCAAAGCAAAAGAGATAGCATAAAACGAGCAATACAAAACATGACGCCCCAGAGGAGGTATCGAGGCAAAACCTACCATACTAGGCAGCAAGTAAGTAAAAGCAGATAGGCAGATAGTAAACAGTAGACAAATATGCCTATAGGAAGATAGGTGCAGCTTAATAGGCCTATATGACTACAAACCCAAATATAGTAGAATAAGCGGCGGTGTGAGCCCGCTTCAATCAGCTTCCCCTATGCTAGTCCTCCCTCGAGCACTAACTCTATCTAGCTCTATCTAAGGCCATCTCCTACTGTGAGTTTAGGTTAGTGAGGTCCTGCCATATCGACTGCAGTCGTCTGTTCTTTGGCCTGCACATCAAAATAATTTAACTAATTTTCGAAATTCATAAATCATGGCGTACTTGAGTTAAAACTTACTAGTTATTTATGACTTACTATCGTATATTTTTTAAGCTCGTGGAATAGTTATGTTTATCATGGATGAAGACTATTATTTTGATGTGCAGAAGGCTCCACATATGAAACAAGTAAAAAAAATTACTTAAATTGTGAAATAAAATAGTTTAATACACAATCCAGTAGACTACTTCACTTTATATAGTTACTTTTAGAATAAAATTCTATATATATTAACTTTGTGAGTTACATAAAGACATGAAACAGGCAGTTCATTTACAAGATTCTCGCCAAAATGGGATCACCCATACGATTTTTGTTTTCGATACATGAACTGAACATATATCCTTGGTTTAACATATGCATGAACCATGGTACAAAATGAGAAAAATTTAACCAATATCAACCCGTGCAAATGTCATTCATAACCATACAATAAGTTGAAACAAACTCTCTATCAAAGTGAAAGCAAAATGCTAGAAAGGCAATAACTCCAGATACTGCATGTGCGGGAGCGATTGGATTTGTTGTTGTACAAGAAAGGTAATAACTATCCACAACATATAAATTTAGGCCATGTTTCACAAAGGTTTCTACTTATAATTTTGAGTTTTTGAAAAATTAAAACCAAACCTCAAAAATAATATGTTGGTTTTCAATTTCTCATTTCAGTGTTGTCTCAAATTAAAAAGAAACTAAAAGCAAAATAACAAAGATAATTTTCAAATAAAGTTTTTTAATTTCTAAAATACCACAACGACATACATATAATAAACATAGCCGAACACGATAGAAAGAAATAATGATCAATGGCAAAATTGGACAAAGATACAATCTCATTTTCATTTTTTTTTTTTGGTGAAATCACATAAATACTAAGCTACCCATTTCATTGTAAACATAATTATACCTTTGTACATTTACCAAACTCCTCATTCCTTCACCTATCTAGATCAAATCAACCATAATACCCTAAACTAACAAAAACCCATAACCCAAACAACACTAAAAAGTTACAATAAACCCTAATTTCTGACGCTTCTACATGTGAGTCTAGTAAGAAACCTCACATCAAACTATAACAAAGAAGATATCAACATATAAGCCTAGTGAGCTCCCACCAATATCAATTGATTTTAGGACAGAATCCCACCTAAACTTACACGTGAATCTCGTATACACCAACTTTTTGGGCCGGGTCAGGCTTAAAAATTAGAAAAATCAAACTAATTAGCCCTCTCAACATGCCTAATACCAAACACAGTCTCTAAATCAGGAGGATTGAAGAACTCCCTATCTCTGTTGAAGTGACCGCACTTTGACCCCGGCCGCCGCTTCCTCGGTGGCGGTGGGCACCGCAATTTCTCCGGTATCCGCGCCTCTGCCGCCTTCGGTGTCGTACAACACTCTTCTTCATCTTCCACTTCACTTTCACAGCTCAAAATTTCTCTCTCCTTAGAGGGTTTCGTCGCAATTGCTCGTAATTGGGATCGAACCGAGATTCCAGCGATTACCCATTTCTTGGCATCTGTTTCTCTGCAATACCCATCTGGTTTTTGATGCTTCTCTGATAAAACCATTCTCAAATTTGCAAAAAAGAGGAAAAATTGAGGGATTTTGAAGGGGAAATTAGAAGAGGGAAGTGTGTAAAAGGGGAAAAAGATTGGATTTTTATGAAAATAGAGGGAATAATTGAAAAGGGTTTGGGAGAAATGGGAAGAAAAATGAAGAGAAAATTTGAGGGGGAGAGAGAGAATTTATTGGGGAAGGAAAGGGGGAGAGGAAAATGGTGACCAATCTTGTATTGTATCTGTAGAGAGAGAGAGTTAGAGAGAGAAAGAGAGTTTGGATTATTTTATTTAGAAAAATTATCTTAAGATATGCTCAGGTTTAATTATTTATTATCTAATTACATTGAGGTTTGATAATTTATCAACTAAATATCTTGACATTTTAATATATACAATATAATACTTTAAGGTTTAAAATAATCGAAACAACAACAACAACAGACCCAGTATCCCAAGGACCCTCGCGTAAGTAAGGTCTAGAAGGGATGAGATGTACGCAGCCTTACCGCTTCAGGGTAATACCCTAACGAGAAGCTGTTTTCAAAAAAATAATCGAAATAACTGATAAAAAAAATATCAAAACAGATAAAATAATCCAAACAATAACGTGAAAGAATAAAAACGGAGTCTAATTTTGCACTCTTAACCTTTGCTAAAAAACCATTTCGTTAATTGAAAAATTACTTCACAAAATTTATGAATTAAAAATTTAATAAATCAAATCTCAGAATACTAATACGAAATTTACCGAATTTTGAAATGAAGAGAGAGGTGGGCTGCCCGTGAAATTACGGGCAGGAGGAAACCGAGTAGGAACAGTCCCAATTTTTGGCGCCAAAAATTAGAGGTTTACTTCTCAACGGCTCTTTTTCCCGCCATAAAATGAATCAAATTACCAAAATGCCCTTAGTTTGCATTGGATTCTTTTTGTAATGTTAGGGCACAGTAAAACGGCGTCGTATTGAGTGGGGCCCGCAGTTGACTGATTAAAGCAGTGCAATTTGACGTTTTCCGCGTTAAGCAACAGGCCCATACAAGCCCACTTCCACATTTTTTATTTTTTTATTATTATTATTATTATTTTTTTGGGTCGGTGCAAATGTAAGGAGCTCTATTAATAAAATTCTCGTATAATACATATTTTGGATACTGTCACGAACTTAGTCACTGATGTGATGTCTCGGTCAAGCGGGTCATGACAAGGGGCATTCTTGTTATGTTGTTGGCTTAGTTTTTTTATAAACAGTATTGTAATCTCTCATAATGAGGATATAGAATGTAGTAATTAGAGTCATTTTACTTTCTTATCTCTTACTTTCTCTCTCTAACTCTCTCATTTCTAATTCTTTCTCATCTCATACTCTAATTATCTCTCTCATCTAAAGTCTAATTCACTTCCCATCTCGTCACAACCCTAGATTCGTATGTGTTTGTAGTCTTTTGTTTGATAACTGTTTTTATGTATCATTGTTGATAATACGGTAAATACATATATTATAACTCGTATTTGTAAATTAAAAATAATCGATACCGACATTATTTTTTACTTTTATAAGTTACCAACTATTGACCAACGTTTTTATGTATAAAGTTGAATAATACATGTATGTATTAAACCACGTCTAATTTCCGTATCCTATTTTGCTAATAGATGTTAAGAGAAAGAGGGTGTTGTTTTCCTAGAAATAGGTATCTTACCTTTTATTTTAATTATATTTTTAAAATTATTAATAAAATTAAGGGTTATTGTTCTAGAGGTTCCAATGCTTTGTTCATTATGTCAATTTAGTCCTTATATTTTTAATTATGTTAATTTGGTTCTTTTATAATTGATATTGTTTCAATTCAATACTTAGAGTAAAATTTATGTTAAGTTATTAATGAAACTTTTAAGGATTCGGCCATGGCTGGGTTAAATTTATTCAAGAGGTAGATTTGTATTAAATTACTTGCATATAACATGATATTGCCAATAAAAATTATGTCAATAAATTAATTTCAATTTGATCTTCGATAAATGACAAAATATGAGTTGTAAAGGGACTAAATTAATACAATTAAAAGTACAAGAGCTAAACTAATACAATAAGAAAAGTACAGAGACTATTAATATAAACAACTCTATAATTAAAATTATGTGCATTTTATATACTTATATGTATATAAAATTTCTTAGACTCACACTTGGAGACAGAAAAAATATGGCATTATCTGTTTGGTGGAGGTGAAATCCTTTTTTTTTTTTTTTGGATGACATTTTCCTTTTGGAAAAAAGGTTTTCAAGGAGATTCAAACTCCACTTTAAGTTTTTCGTTGTTTGTTTCGACGAAAAATGTGTACCCATATTATTATATTTATTTGTTTATTTTAAAAGAAGTAAATTCTCACGATCAGGGCCACAAAGTTCTAAAGCTTGAGAAGATTGTTTAAATTGATCTTTTCAAAATTCATTCGTACAAAAAATATATAGCCGAATAACATGTCCTAAATAAGCTAACTACATAAAGCAAATGATTCATATTTGCTGAATAAATAAATATGTTAATAGTTGCAAACTGATAAAAGTAAATCTAAAAATAAGCTTACTATTTAATATCGAGACTTTAGAATGATGACATCCCATTTTAAAAGGACAGTCAATTGTTAATTGTAAAGGATTTTGCATATAAGTCTAGTAAAAATTTACAAATATACTGAGGATATGTCCACTTGTTAGATGGGTAATGATTAAGGATTTCGTATGTGAATCTAGTAAAAAAATCTCATATTGGAGTTGTTAAAATCAACATATAATCTAATGAATTATTTCATCTAATATCAATTGGTTTTAAAATACAATCTTTCCCATGCTTATAAATGGACCTCTTATGTTGCCAACTTCATGGATTGGGCCTAAGGCCCCATGAAATCTTACAGTAATATAAAATAAAAATATTAATATCAAAACAACTCTATAAAAATATTTGGTTATTATTTATCACAAATCACATCATTATTCTGATAATAATATTTTTCGTCCTGATAATAATAAATTTTAGAAACAATATTTTCTCAATTTTTGTTTTGAAAGAAATTAGATTTAGTTTTTTTTTAAAAGAAACAAAAGCTATAAATAAAATAAAATACGTACTTAAACAAACCCTAAAAAAATTATTATTATATAGACACAATATAATCGCAATAATATTAAATTTCATAATTCATAATAAATAATTTGTATACTAAAAATTTTCATAGCATACATGCGAAATCATGTGACTTTAAATGTATCCTTTAAATTATAACTATCTAAGATTTTTTTTACTAAAAACCATTTATATTTTAGGTGCAGTTTTAAAAAATTATCTAACTTTTTTAGTTTTTCAAAAATTTTCAATGTCATACTAAATGCTGAAATCGTTAGCTTTTTGTTAAAATAAATAGGAAATTACAAGATTACCCTCAACAAAATATTTTTTGAATATTTAATGAATTAATAATCGGGAGTTTTCAATGAATTATAAATAATTTTACAACCAAAAAACACTTTTAATTTTTTTTGGTGGCAAAAGGCATCCAACCCTTAACAATTTTCCAGATTCAGAAGTGAAGGGTAATTTTTTAATTGCAAAATATATTAATTAATATAATTTAATTAAATTCAGTTAAATTTGGTGTTTTTGATGCATTTATATATATATATATATATATCCAAAACGTGATATATTATTTGATGGAAGGTTAACATCATAAGCATTAGGTATGATATTGAATATTGAAAGATTTAGTTAAAAATTTTAGATGTAGTTTCAAAAAATCAGCTAGGTCTTCTAATTTTTTAATGTCAACACCAAAAATTTACAAAAATTTTTAATTGTCATATTTTATTATTAATATCATTAATATTCATTAGTTTTTACTGATATGACTTTTCAAAAAAGAGAAATTAATTTTAAAAAATTTTAAATATTTTTAAAAGAATTTTAAATATCAAACAAATTTATAAATATTAGGTATGACATTAAAAAATTAGAAAATTTAGTTGACTTTCTAAAACTACACCTAAAATTTAGTTGATTTAGTAAAAAAAGAACTATTTTCTATAATTAAACAGTATATACTTAGTCTAATTGTTTGATTGACACATCAAAATTACAGTCTTATAAAAAGTTGTATTTCTCATAAATTGAATTATTGGTTACAAAGTGCTTGGTCATTTGAATCAAAAATAGAACTTCCTAGTAGGGCTTAGGTAAAAACAAAGGAATTAAAAATTACTCGAGGGGTAGGTTGGTTACTTCATACATTTTAAAATAATTAAAAATTGCTAAAAATTTTTAGCTTTTCTCATTCTACCAACTTTTTGATTAACAAATAAGAGAGCAAATATCCATTTTCTATAAATTTTAATTTTATATGTTTACTTCCTGCTGATCAAATACAATCTTAGAAAATTTATAGTGTGTTTTTGCTCTATAATTTAATGGTTTGACTTTGTGCAATGTGATAATTTATTTTATCATTTAATTGTTTGCATGCATGATTAGAAGTCTTTAAAAATAAATAAATAAATAAATATATATATATATATATATGATAAAAAATTATTTAAATAAAAATCATAATTAGTATAATATTTAAATAAAATTTAATGGTTTGACTTTTTTTTTTGATAAATATTTGTTTTCTTTGATATTAACATGTGAATATAATGGGTATTATTAAATATCATAAAATATGAAAATAATAAAATTTAAATATTGGCTAAAATGATAACTTATTAATGATTTGACATGAAGCTGATTTAGGTGAGACAACCGTTGCACTTGGCAGTTGGAGGAAGTTATGGCCTTGTTTTTTTTAACACAAAATTTGTACATGTTTAGTTAAATTTTACGAGAAATTGTAGTTTGCATAAATTCAATTTTTGTATCAACTTTTTTGGAAGTAAATACGGAGTGTTTGGTTGCTGGGTGGGAAATAGAACTTACTAACGAAATAACGTAAAAATGAAGGAATTATAACTTACATAAGGGGATCAGATAAGTCACATCCCGTGTTTTAAAGTTTAAAATTGGAAATTTGTAAAGGAAATTTCACTTTCCATGCTATGCCAATTCCCTGGCAACCAAACAAGAAAGCAAATGTCCACTTCCCGTGAATTCCGATGTGCTGCGTTTACTTCATGGTAATCAAACGATACCTATATTAATTGGACATTATTATATATTGTGAGCTAAATTTGTTAATATTAAAGCATTTTTTTATGTTCGTAAGGAGGGAGTGGGGGTATTTTTACTACTAGTAGGTTTCGATTATGGGTGACATCTCTGACTCCTAGTGATCTTCATCACTAGCTCACGCCAAATTTGGTAATATTAAAGCAATTATGTTGTAAAAGGACGAGCTTTGCTTTGACATTTAGAAAATTACATATTAACTGTGCTGTAATCATATTTTCTTGGACTACGATCTTGTCTTATATTGGTCTCTTTTTTATCCTTGTTTTTATACTGGTTGACCTAGGTCTCATTTGTACCTGTTTTCTGTTTTGTATTGCGACTTTGTCACTAATTATTAAAAAAATATATATATTGTTAGGTTTTTCTGCTGATAAATTTTTGACCTAAATCAAGAAACAGCAAGAGCTTATACAAGAAATTACAACAAAGAGAAAAACCGGACAATACTTGCATGTTTTCCCTAATTTCGACAGGAAAACTATATACCCGTTAATCCGTAATCCCTAAAACACAGAGGAGACTCTCTACTGTATATCAGAATCGGGCACACGCAAGAGAACATTGCCCTTCAAATCAGAACATGGGGCATTAATTTAGAATGTCCATTCTTACCTTGTTGACTTAGCATATTGGCTGACATCCTTGCCATTCAGCTTTGTAAATTTATATTTTCATACTGAAGATTAACTTATTTTAAGGCATCAATTACAAGCAAATGTGTTTAAGGACCGTTTAACAATTCTCCACCTTAGTCCCTGTGCATTTTTTCTGTTCACCTTTCTCTAAAGATTACCGGTAGTTCATCCGGGCTTTCAATTGACTTGAATCAAATTAATATACTATATGAATTTTGTTCAAGCTAACTACTTTTGTCCCGTGTCCATTGGGTTATCATCAGTACTGATCTTCATTAAATCAACCTGTCCTTTCATCTAAGTGCCTTATAAAATGATGTGTGATTGAAATATGTTTAGTACAGCCATGAAAAATAGAGTTTTTGCTCAATGGAATGATCAACTAGCTACTAAAGAATACTACGGGTAGTGTAAGTATACCTTTTAACATAGAACAAGACTCCTTAGGGCTTCTTTTATAACCTCAGCTGAGCTTGAAATTCAATTTCTATTATCGAAAAAGCAAAATGGCTCTATTGTTTGAAGGAAAAATATATATTGTGGTAGATTTTCTTTTGTCCAAATCTCCACCATACTCAACATCGATATAAAGTCTTAAGTTTAGTCGTCCATTACTTAATAGATAAGTATTAAATAACTCAAAGGTCCCGCTAGGGTTTCTTAAAAGCCATTTCATGCAAATCCAATGAGCTTTTCTTGGATTTCTCATGTCCGTGTTCCAAACACTCATTGGATACCGGAGGTCGTTTGGTACATCACATGACCTAAATAACAGACCCTGTTGCATTTACTGAAGGGACTTTGGACATTTCCTTCATTTCACAACAACAACAACAACAAACCCAGTGCCTCAAGGGCTCCTGCAGAAGCGGGGTCGCGGGGGGGTTGATGTACGCAGCCTTCCCCCTTCAGGGTGTAAAACCTGAAGAGAGCATGTTTCCAAGGACCCCCAACTTGAGATTAATGCCATCATCGCATCGTATCAACCTGTGAGCAAAAAGGAGGCAACAATGCATAAGAGCAGGACAAAGCATAAAGTGAGTATAACGAAGCATAACGCTCTAGAGGGGACTTTAAGGCAATATCATGCGCGACACGGCATGCAAATAAGCAAGTAAACAGATAGTAAACATGACATGCACCCTTATATGTACTATACTTAAGAACACTAGTATAGTAGAATAAGCATCGGTATGAGACTGCTACATCCACTATTTCTATGATAGTCCTCCATCTAGCTATCTCTCTATCTATCTCTATCACAGGCCATCTCCTCCTGTGGGCTAAGGTGGATGGGTGAGGTCCTGCCGTCATCTCTTTGTTGGCCTACTTCTTCCCCTCCTGCCTAGCATGGTACAGAGCCGATTGCCTCTCCTGACTAGGGCAGAGGTTTGCCTCCTCGTAATGTAGCGCGCCCGAACCAGTACAACATTATTCGGATGCTCCTATCCCGCTATATCGGATGCACCTATTCTGGACCTCCACAAAGCTCTGTCTAGAGCAACAACAACAACAACAACAACAATCCCAGTGCCTCGCGGCTCCAGCAAAAGCAGGGTCTGAGAAGGGTATATGTACGCAGCCATACCCCTTCCGAGTGGAAAGGAGACTATTTCCGAGGACCCCCAACCTAAAGTACAAAGCTCTGTCTAGAGTCATCTCTTCATTTAAGTTGAGATAGGTCAGATCTCTGTCTAGCCAGCTCCTTTTTGGCCGTCCTCTCCCTCTCTTCCCGTCTATTATGTGGAGTTGTTCACATCTCCTGATAGGGGCAGTGCTGGGTCTCCTTCTAACATGCCCAAACCATCGCAGTCGTTGCTCCCTTAACTTATCTTCTATTGGGGCGACGCCTAATTTACTTCTTATGACCTCATTTCTGATCCTGTCCCTCCTTGTGTGCCCGCACATCCACCTCAGCATCCTCATCTCCGCCACCCTCGACTTTTGTGTTTGATGACACTTTAGTGGCCAGCACTCTGCCCCGTATGACATAGCTGGCCTCACTACTGTCTTATAGTATTTACCCTTTAGCTTTCCTACCACACAAAATCGCCGAGGCCATTCTTCATTTATGCCAACCCACTTTAATCTTGTTGTTGACATATGCGTCCACTTTGCCGTCTTTCTGTACCATGGAACCCAAGTATTTAAAGCAAGCTTTCTGAGGTAAGTTCTCTGATCCGATCCGTACAACTCCTGAGCTTGGCATGGTAGAGGTGCTGAACTTAAGTTCCATATATTTTGTCTTCAATCTACTGAGCTTTAGACCTTTCGATTCTAAGGCCCTCCTCCAGAGTTCTAGTTTTTCATTCACCTCCATTCTGGACTCTCCCACCAGGACTATATCGTTTGCGAAAAGCATGCACCAAGGTACATCCCCTTGTACATGCCTAGTGAGCTCGTCCATCACTAAAATGAACAGAAAGGGACTCAAGGCTGATCCTTGATGTACCCCTACTGTAATGGGAAAGGCGTCTGTCTCCCCTTCTGTGGTGCGCACACTAGTTTGAGCGTCTTCATACTTGTCCTTGATGACCCGTATGTAGGACTCATGGATACCTTTCCTCTCCAGGACCCTCCATAGAACCTCTCTCGGTACTCTATCATATGCCTTCTCCAAGTCAATGAAAACCATATGAAGGTCTTTTAGTCTATCTCGGTAGTACTCTATGGACCTCCTCAGGAGATGGATAGCTTCTATTGTTGATCTACCTGGCATAAATCCAAATTGATTTTCTGAGACACCTGCTTGATGTCGAAGCCTTCCTTCTATGACCCACTCCCAGAGCTTCAGAGTGTGGCTCATTAGTTTGACTCCTCTGTAGTTGGCACAACTTTGAATGCCACCTTTGTTCTTATAGATGGGGACTAGTGTGCTCTTCCGCCAATCATCAGGCATCTTTTTTCCCTGGAGAATTTGGTTAAATAATTTGGTCAACCATCTAATACCCGCTTCTCCAGTGCATTTCCATGCCTCAATGGGTATTCCATCAGGGCCAACTGCTTGACCCCTGCCCATCTTCTTCAGTGCCTCCCTAACTTCCTCGTGTCTAATTGTGGTGTAGTAGTCGTGGGACTCGTGCACTGCCGGTGCGTGTAGTGCTTCTAGGGGTGCGACTATATCCCCCTTGTCATTGAACAGATCTCAGAAGTAGGATTTCCACCTAGTTTTAATTTGCTGCTTGCCCACGAGCACTTGTCCAGCTGCTCCTTTTATGCACCTTACTTGGTCCGGGTCTCTAGTCCTTCTTTCACTTGCCTTTGCAATTCCATAGAGGTCTCTAGCCCCCTCCTTTGTATCCAGCCTTCTATAGAACTCCTCAAAGGCTTTAGATTGTGCGTCTCTTACTACTATCCTTGCTTGCTTCTTGGCCTGTTTATATTGTTGTTTCTTGTCTTCAGCTCCACTTCGCTCCCACTCCTTGAAGTAGTCTCATTTCACTTTAATCTTCTCTTGAACCTCTCTACACCACCACCAGGCCTCGCTGTTGTTTGGTGTCCCACCTTTTGATACGCCGAGAACGTCCTGTGCTACGTCTCTGATCTTTTGGGCTACTTGGTTCCATAAGTGGTTTAAATCTCCCTCGCAATCCTCTTGAAGCTCAGCCGCAACTCTTTCATTAAAGACTTGAGACTTTCCCTTCAGCTCCCTCCATCTCGTGCGTGGCTGTGATGGTTTGATGGCTTTATTGCTCCTCTTGACCCTGACCTCAGCACACACTACCCTGTGTTGTGTTGAGAGGTCCTCCCCCGGAATAACCTTGTAATCCCTGCAATCTTTTTGAATCCTGTTTCTTAGTAATATGTAGTGAATCTGAGTTTTTGCTTCACCACTCCGGTAGGTGATGATGTGGTCCTCACGCTTTCTGAAGAACGTGTTGGCCACTGTTAACTCATAGGTGACAGCAAAGTCTAATATAGCCTTGCCCTCATCATTTCTCCTCCCATAACCAAAGCCTCCATGGTGGGATGCATATCCTTCTGTGTTCGCTCCCACATGCCCATTAAAGTCACCTCCAATCATAACTTGTTCGCTCAAGGGTATTCCTGGCGTTGTTAGGTCTAAGTCCTCCCAAAATCTAGCCTTCTCTTGCTGTGTATGCCCCATCTGTGGCGTGTAAGCACTTATGATGTTCAGTCTCTCCCCACCTAAAACTAACTTGATGCTAATAATCCTATCACTAGTCCTAGTGACCCCTACTACTACTTCCTTAAGGGAGCTATCTATAATAATACCCACCCCATTTCTCCCCCTTACCTGGCCCGAATACCATAATTTGTATCCTAACACATCCCTTGCTTTTGTACTTGCCCACCTAGTCTCTTGGATGCACAATATGTTAATCTTTCTCCTAACCATCATTTGGGCCACTTCAAAGCTTTTCCTTGTTAGTGTGCTAACATTTAATGTCCCAATTCGCAGTCTCCCCTCCCCTCGTGAACTTTTCCTTCCCGTTCCTACCCCATTTAGAGATGGCCTAATGTTTTGAGCTCCATTGTTAGTCAGGTTCATAAACTACTTGTCCCTAATCACTCTCATGCACCCAAACAAACACCCGGCACACGATATACAAAACACAACGCATGTGATAGGAACAATAATGAGGAGTAGCCAATAAAGAGAAAGGTTAAGGACTCGAACCTGATGCCGACCCGTTTTACCTACCTATGCCGGTCGGCCGGCTGCAGTTGCTTTGCTGGTGGGGGAGGGTCAGGTGGTGGGGTCGGGTGGGGTGGTGGGGTGGAGTGGAGTGGGGTGAGGTGGGGTTGCCGGTGGAAGGGGGGGGGAGGGGGGGAGGTCAGGTGGGGTTGGGGGCGGTGGTTGTGCGGTGTCGTCCAGAGGTCGGGGGAGTGCACGGGGTCGGTGGTGCTGGCGTCGTGGTGGTGGGCGGTGGTCAGGTGGGAGGAGAAATTGGGGGGGGGGGGGGGGGACACAGCGAGGGAGAAAGAGGAGGATGGGTGGTGGCGCTGGTGGTGGTGGTGGTGGTCGGGGTCGACGACCGGCCCGGTTTGCTAGCCGTTGGGGGGAAAGGAGGTTGCGCGCGTCGGGGGGGTGGGGGACTTGCGTATGTCGTCAGAGAAGAGAGAGAGAGAGCGTATGTCAGAGGAGAGAGAGCCGCTTGCGTCAATCCTACATTTCCTTCATTTCAAGGTTATCAAAAAGGTTTTATGTAGCTAAAACTTAAAATGAGTAGCACAGATATATTCGCAGGTTTAACATCACGCTAAACTAAGTCAACCCCTTTTAAAGATGAGCTCTCTCGACTTATTTTCGTACCAAGAATCTTTTTTGCTTCTCTTAGGTCTTTCATGTCAAGATGTTCGTTTGAAAGAAATTTTAGATTTACGATATCACTTTATTGTTTACCAGTAAGAAGCATATCATGATACAAATAAGAAAACATACCAAAGAAAATTAGTCTTAATTTTTACAGTAAAAGCAATTGTCATGCTCAGACTTAATATAAGAGTTTTTGTTCGACTCGACTCGTTTACAATCGGGTGGACAACACAACATGGAAAGGGATGTCCACCGACCACAGAGAATGGGCGGCTGCCAACCTCATCCACAAGCCCTAAAAAGCTAAAATAATGCTATTTCACGCCCATTTCCCCTTTTTTGTCCATATTATATGCCATTCTTTACGTAAAATTTAGAATTATTTATATTTTATTATTCTAATCTTTTTAATAATTATAAAAATAATCTTAATATTTTAAAATTATTAAAAAGAACCCCAAAATTTTATCGTATTAATAAAAAGGACCCTCCCCGGCTATCTGACGTCATTTTGAAAAGTTTTTAGGCCATCTGATTTATTTCGATTTGATCTAAATTTGCATGATAATTACCGTGAAGGTTTTTGGGACACTCAGAATCATGATTTTCCTATTTCGAAAGAGAAGTCATTCTCACTTATTTCTTGGAGAGGGTCTTTTTTATTAATACGATAAAATCTCATGGTCCTTTTTAATAATTCCAAAATATATGGGTTCTTTTTATAATTACCAAAAAAGTTAGGGTAGTAAAATATAAATAACTCTAAATTTTAGGTAAATTAGATATTAGTACCCTGAGATTTGGTAATAATTTTTAATCCAAAAACTTTACAGAATAATTTATTAGTTCACAAGTTTTAATGTAATTACTTTTTAGTCCAATTTTAGGCGTATAACATTAGCAATCTAACCAAAAGTTGATATGCAAAGTTAAAGAAATTTAAGAGAAGTACTAAATTTGACAAAATGATAACTTTTTGAATAAGGGTATAAATATTTTTTGTCTTTCTAGTACTTTATATTACCTAAAATTGTAATTAAAAATAATTATACTATAACCTATAGACTAATAAATTACTTCATAAAAAATAATTATACTATAACCTATAGACTAATAAATTACTTCATAAAGTTTCTAGAGCAAAAAATTATTACATCAAACTTCAAAGTAATAATATGTAATTTATCCTTAATTTTAGAATTATTTATGTAAATTACTTTTAAAAGTGATTAGTTTTAGTTAATTATTATAATTTTTAAATTTTAAGAAAATTACTTATTGTATTTTTATTATTTTCAAAAATTCCACGGGTCATGCACCTAAATTGTTAAATGATGAAAATAACAGTTATCACAACGGTTTAAGCGAAGATTATTTGCATATATGGCTCAAATACGAATTTGAATAATCTCATCTCTCAATTATTTTTGTGCATTTTTCATCTAACTCAACTTTTCACTTTTATTTTGAGTTTGTCCCTAAAACTTACGCGCATAGCACGTGGTCTTTGGACAAGATACAAATGTCGTTTACAAAAGTGGTTGATTAAATATTTTAGATTGCAACATTTTATGTAAAAACTAAATGTAAAAATTGTTATAATGAAGTAATAATTGATCACCTTTGGAGTGATTTGTATAAAATTTGTTGAATATTATTTTTCTCAAAACAACAACAACAATAACAACAGTCACAATGCCTCGCAGCTCCCGCAGAAAGCAGGATCTGGGAGGGGTGATGTACGCGGTCTTCCCCCTTCCGGGTGGAAAGGAGGCTGTTTCCGAGGACCCCCAACCTGAAGTAATTGAGTGCCTGCAAATAAACAACCAATTAATTACCAATGAGTTTTGAGGGAAAAGAAGAAGGAGAAGAAGAGGAAGAAGAAGGAGAAGAAGAGGAAGAAGCATGATCAAAGAGTAAACTAGCCTATAAGTGCTTCATCTGAGTTTATGCCTGTCTAAGGATTTTAAACTACCAATCCCTCCCCGCACTAATCTACTCTGCCATCTCCGCTACCCTTATGCTAGCCCTCCATCGTGCCCTATCTGAGGCCATCTCCTCTCTTAGGTTTAGGTGGGTTATGTCGTGACGGATCGTCTCCAGCCAACTCTTCTTTGGTCTACCCCTCCCTCTTCTGCCTAGCATCGTGTGAAGCAGTTCACACCTCTTGACTGGGGCTGTAGTCGGTCTCCTGCTAACATGTCCACACCATCTTAGGCGGTGCTCCCTCAATTTATCCTCGATCGAGGCTACAACTAACTTAGCTCGTATCACATCATTCATAATCCTATCCTTCCTTGTGTGATCACACATCCAGCGCAGCATCCTCATCTCTGCCACCTTCATCCTCTGTGTTTGATTTTGTTTCATTGGTCGATACTTTGCCCCATATAGCATAGCCGGTCTTACTACCGTTCTATAGTATTTTCCCTTTAACTTTAGCGGGAACTTTCTATCACACAGCACCCCGGATGCCATCTTCCACTTCTGTCAGCCTACTTTAATTCTATTGCTGACATCCTCATCCACTTCACCATTCTGGTGTATCATGGATCCCAGGTATTTGAAACTCTCCTTACTCGGTATGGTTTCATGTTCGATCTTAACCTCCTCTGTACTAGTCACGGTGGAATGATCGAATTTGAATTCCACGTACTCGGTCTTAGATCGACTAATCCTTAAACCCCTCGATTCTAAAGCACCTCTCCACAATTCCAACTTCTCGTTTATGTCCGCTCGGGATTCCCCTGCCAGAACTATGTCATCTGCAAAAAGCAAACACCAAAGTACCTCCCCTTGGATGTGTCTATTGAGCTCATCCATCACTAGAATGAACAGAAAGGGACTCAATGCAGAGCCCTAGTGCACCCCAACTTTGATTTAGATATAATTTGGGAGATATTTGATTAAGATTGGATTACCTGAATAAGTTTGATTTGAATTGATATTTTAAATTAGATTGTGTTGGTGTAAACTCCCAAAAGTATCGGGAACCGGGTAACCAAACATTGTTGGATCAAACACTTGTAATTCGCAAGTAACGGGTATCCAAAAGATCTACAAATTTCAAGGCGTGATGTCACTTTCCTTAAGACTTATTTCAGCATATGAAATAGTATCGGGGATACAACGGTAACCTAATGTAAAATAGAGTGAGCGTATGTAAAGGGAGATATAGAAGAGATGTATGAAAACGATATTTTCAGGAACAATAAAACAAGTTCTTTCGTAACCCCCTTGACAACCCCCTTCCCCTTCCTTTGAAAAAAAAACCCTAGCCCTAAATTCACAACGGAGAGAGACAAGGGTCCCCCCCCCCCCCCCCCCCCTCCTCTCCACCGGTTGATTTTGCCGGCGGTTTCTCCCTTCTTTGAGGCCCGTCGTTGGTGTGCTCTTCTGTGGCATCGCTGGTCGTGCTTGGCGATGGTTGTGGGGTTTGGGCTTGGGTGTTGGGTGATGGGTCGGGTATGGTGACTTGGGTGATGGGTCGTGTCGTGTGATGGCTCTCGCTCGTGCTCACGCCGAGTCCCTTCGCTGTGGACCTTTCACCGTCATGCCTCCCAGCTGCTTGACTCTCCTCCACTGAGTCCCTGCTTCGTTGCCGCCCCCCTTCCTGCGCCTTCGGCTTTGCTTTGTGAGGCCTCGGTTGTGTTCGTTCGCTGATGTCTGTGGGGCGAGAAAGGGTCTGATTCTTGACTTCGTTCTCTTTGGGTTTCTCTCCGACCCGCTCGGGACCACATTTGTTTGGGGCTACCATTCTCCCCTCCGTTGTGGTCCTCCTCTGGAGATGGTTTGCTAAGCTACGGGGTCAGGATTGGGTTCCATTTTGCTCCGTCGCCCCTTTCTGATGGTCGCCTCTTTGTTGTTGGTCACGTTTGATGATGGGTTTCGTGGTTTGGGGTCTGGGTTCGTGAATTCAGGTGGGTGTTGTCTGGGCTTTAGGTCGTAGGCTTGGTGTTGCTCGGGTGTTTGGTCTTGGGGAGTGGGGCCTCTTCGGTTCGGTGTTGATGTGGTTGTGTTGCGGGGTTTGTCTCTGCCGTCGAGGTCCCGTCCCCCTCGTTCATTGCGCCTTGGGTCTCCGTGTCCCTACTTCTCTGTTTGATTATGCCTCCGGTCGCCCCCTTGCCACTGATCGCCTTATCTGCATCCGCGGCCTTGCGGGCTCTTCCCTATAAAAAATCCTGTTATGGACTGGATCGGGTTGTTGTCTCCGCTTGGGTTTGATTGGTACCTTTTCTCCTTCCTTGTCTTGAGATTCTTCGCACTTTCGTGTTTTCGGGTTCCTTGAGCTGTTTTTCAGGCGTGTTGTTGGTGTTTTGTTGGTGCTTTTGGTGGTTTGCGTGTGTTGTTGCTGTTTTTTGGGGTGTTTGTTTGGCGTCTTGATTTGGTGTGTTTGGGCTTTTTTTTGTGTTTGTGTTGTTGGGATCGTTTGTTGCTTAGAATCTCTTGACCTGATTGTAAATTGTACATTTCTTCCTTTTCAATAAAATCCCACGATGGGTCAATTATCAAAAAAAAATAATAAATAAAATAAGTTCTTTCAAATCACTTGATCCCTCTTTAATCAAACACGTGAAGGGAATATATATATATATATATGAGAATTAGTGTAAAGAGGCATCCCAAAACATGCCTCAAAGAAAGGGAGCGAAAGCCAGAAGTTAACACGCAAAAATTGGTAAAAATCTGTCCCTGTGTGTCGACACGCAATTCTGCAGATAAGGTTCTGTTGATCTATGTGTGTCGACACACACATCTGCATCCCTGTTTTGTAAGAATGTACGTCGAAACACCAGCCCTGTGCGTCAACACACATCCCAATACACTTCAAAACATATCAAACAAACTTTAGGACCATTCTTAAACCCTTTATTCATAATTCTTATCACATTATTTGAAAATACATCGACATTCCCCTTCTATTTTCAAAATACAATCATTCTTACAAACGACACCTCTAAGTTAAAGGAGGCCATATCGCACATTAATGAGGGTGTCTTTCAATTGAACCCGCAGCTAGTGATGACATGTTTACAATTGATCGGATTGAAAATGGTAGACTATGCTTTGAACCATACCACCCATTTGACCAACTAAATACATTACAATTGATCGGATTGAAAATGGTAGACTATGCTTTGAACCATACCACCCATTTGACCAACTGAATATATCACCATGCACTAGGCAATCTACTCCCTGTACATACCCTACACCTCCCCAGATCGACTCATATGAAGCCTTGTGTCCTGTACCCTTCGTGAGTGTTTCAGGGCCAAACCCTTTGTCAAAAATCACCCCTTGAAGCAACCAAACTTCACACTCACTAAGGTGGACCCCAACTGATCATGTCTTGCGACGCAATATTCAGTTATAAAATTATCAAGACCGGGTCCATTAAGAGCATACGCTCATCCTTTAAATCTCTGACGCAGTCAACCAGGCACTTCACACACAAGATGGAAAATTCATTTGTGCACGCAGCCACACTGATGATAAAACTCACTCATTGAACCCCGAGACCTAGTGTCTGACTAGGCGTCGAGTTGAGGGCCAATCATGGGTGACTAAAAGTGACAGGTTTCACACCATCCCTTTAATTATCAAGTCTTTAGCAATGTTCTCAAATAAGAAATCCGCTAGTTTCAGACTTATATTTTCAAAGTCCACAGTGATCACTCAATCGTTCATGAGTTATTTCACTTAGCAATATTTGACACAGTGGTATCCGGACTTTTAGCGACACACCTCGCTCTTATATTTGAAAAACACAACTCACTATCACAATTGACAGAAAGAGTCTATATTGGCTTGCGCCACAAAGGAATCTTAAACACATCCTTTAATCATTATGTTTCTTTACAAGCAGAAACTAGAGCATTAAACTCTATAATCACAGTGGAATTTTATAACGCTTGTTAGTTTCTTAAAACTCAAGGAACAACACCCCCACCACTTATAGCATTTACTAGCTCTTATAAGCATAGTCCTCCTTATCGGATATACAACTGGCATCCCAGTATTCTTCTATATAGAAGAGTACTCATTAACATTAGCACCATAACTCATGGTTGTTTCGGTACCTTATGTACTTTATGATGGTAACATTTACTCACATAGCTAGTTATATACACTCAGCTATCCAACGACAAAGGCTACATCTAACCTTTTCAAGGTCTACTTATACCATTGGAACACTTACATTTGGTTCTAAATTTTCGCACCAAATTTCAACATGTAGTCAACATACATACAACGAATTTCCCGATTTATTAACACGCCATATGCATTATTCGAATTCATTAACTAGCTCTTTCAAAAGACAGCATCGCTAGACTACATAGTCTTTTAATAGTATCACAACCTATGACACAACAATATTGAACTTTGACATTCATTCAATTTCTAGTTCATTCCTCTAGAAATTTACAAGTCCGATCGTTAAGACTTCTCTTTTCATATTCTTTTACTCTTTTAAAGTTCTAGAGTCTTTCCAGGGATACACCCTCAAACATGATCTTCCTCATAATATACTTTACTTCACATTATCAGAATGCATCATTCAAGACCAACGAAAGACTCTAAGTCACTTACTATATACTCATATATATTTATATTTTAGGATGTTCACTCCACCCACAAATTAGTCAAAAGACTATACATGCTATTTATATGCATAAAACCTTATGGGCAACAAAAAAAAGTCATCATAAATCAGCATTTTCATACTCTTTAAATTTGTCACATTGATGACTAACGACATCTTAACAAGTGAACATATCATCACACAATAATCTTATTTACCATGCAATAATTGTACGAATATAACACTCAATTTAAGTACTTAAAAACTCACCGCATAAATGCACATCATTTTAACCGAATACTCAATCATCATATACATACGCCCTTAACATGCAAGTAAGCTTTCTTTAACCGTATTAATCATGATGATAAATTTTCCACATGCACGTCGGCTTCTATTGAAGCACTATATCCAATAACATTGGAAGACCCACTGAAAACATGTGGTCAGTTATAAAATTATAAGTCATCATTTCCAAGTGCATTAATATACTTTCTTTCACTATCCATAATCATGAATTTCAATTTGAATATTTTTATATCAGTCACATTAGGGATCAACACATGTAATATTATCTCGCAGATCCACTAATACATTCAAATTCACATCTTTTTTTTTTTATTTAATCAAGCAGGCAGACGACATTCATTTTTATAAATAACCAAGCCGAAGAGTTCATTACCATATTAAGGATCATGGATATACTGTCCTCATATCCATATCAATATACATGGTTACACAAAATATTTTTAGGTGTTATTTTATTTATTTATTTTTTTTTATTAGTCGGTGCAAA
Organism: Simmondsia chinensis; assembly: GCA_018398585.1. NCBI lineage: Eukaryota > Viridiplantae > Streptophyta > Magnoliopsida > Caryophyllales > Simmondsiaceae > Simmondsia > Simmondsia chinensis. The sequence continues at coordinate 6,566,983 of JAGTTD010000002.1, read as the reverse complement.
GAAAATAACACCTAAAAAATAGCTCTGTTCTCTCTCCTGCCCCAAAACCCCAACGGCCACTTTCACCCTGCCTCCCCCGGCGCTTGGGGGCGCGTGACCGCCCACCCAGAGGCCGGAGCTCGATTTTCGAGGTCGTCAAGGCCCTCCGGTGCTGGTCGTACAACTTTCGAAGGGTGATTGCTGACTCTCAGAGGGTCCAACCCTTCGTCTCCCTCCTCGCTGCTCCTCAGCTCATCATCCATCTCCACCGGTTCTACCTACACCGTGCTCCCCCCAGTTTCGACCATCCACCGCCGGCCCCCATCAATTCCCACCTTCAATTTCATCCGCAACCACCAACCATCATCTCCCTTCACCTTCCATCATCACCGCCACCTTCACCACCTCTTCATTTCCACTATCAGCCATCACCAACTCCATCTTCACCATCACCCTCTGTCATCCACACCCCCTTCTACCTACAGCCATCTCCACCACCACAAGGTGCAAACCCCCTGCCCCAACGGTACTCTTATCTCTCCTATTTTTACCCATCTCCAACGTTATGGGGGTGTCTATTTTCATTGATGGACTACCTGAAAGAACCCCTAATTCTTGGCTTAAAGCTGTTTTTCATGGCTTTAAGTCAATTTACGATACTTTTGTGCCCCTTAAGAAAAGGTTGAGGTCAAGATTGTCTTATGGTTTTGTCCGGTTATCGGAGTACGGCGAAGCGGCGCGTGCGATTACATCCATGGATGGTAGATGGGTGATGGGGGCTAAACTCAGAGTTCAATGGGCTAACCCAATCAGAAGCTCATTTGCTCCTACCGTGCGAAATCAGCTTCAACCTAGGGCTCCCATTCAGTTCAGGAACGCGGAAGACACTCAGGATCAGGGGAGGGCCGAGGACTCTACATCTGTTAACATTCCGAAGATTGTGGTATCAAATACCAATAAAAGCATGGATGCTTGGCTTGAGCGGGCTTTAATTGCACATACGTTTGAGGAGGCTAGCCTTGATGATATTCTCACGTTTATCACCGAGAACAATCTCTACGGGTTAACCCCTAGAGAGTTAAGCACTTCCTCCTTTATCCTGGTTTGTGATTCTGTGGACACCCTTGAGTCCTACAGTGGGCCGCGCCTTGAGATTCTTTTGAGGAAATTCAAAGAGATATATAAGTATAACGGCGAGACCCTTGGCTTTGTTGAGAGAAGGGTGTGGATTGAGGTCTATGGATTGCCCCTTCAATGTTGGTTTAAGGATTGCTTCACAGATATCGCAAAGTTGTGGGGGAAGTTCGTCAGAATGGATACAAGGACGTCCGCTATGAGGTGTGTTGTTGTTGCTAGGTTCCTTATTGACACTTGCTCAACTACATACATTCATCAGACAGTCAAAGTTCAGTTTAGTGGGGCCTCACGTTTGATTCTAATCAAGGAGGGCAATTCTAAGGTAATTCCGGACTATTCATCCAAAGTTGTTGCTTTAGCGGCTTCAGCTAGATTGGCCAGCGAGCAGGCCTCATCTGTGTCGCTCAATCGAGATAGTCATGACACAACAGTGACATGGCAATGCTCACGGACTGAATCTCTTCCTGTACGAATGATAGATGCTGTAGAGTTTTGGTCAGAGCCTAATTTAGCTCCCCCTAGGAGCAGAAATGAGGGTGTGTGGGTCTTAGAGCATCCGTTGGGATAGATGTCTATCCATCTCAATGGTCAATACTCTTGGCGATCAGCTTTGGAGTGCTTCTTTTCGCAACTGTCAATTCTTCTTACCGTTGTGCGTCCTATTTCTCTTCTCCCACGCCAGGATGTCCGTGATAATCAACATCTTCCTCTCCTCCTCCCGTGGGTCAAGGAGGCTAACTCTGAGGCTTTACAGCTTCATGCTCAGATACCGCCTTATGAGAGTGAAGTTCGAGAAAATATCAGCGATAATGACTCTTCAGACCCTGGTCCTGAATTCCCACCAGGCTTCGAGCCACTAGACTTGCTTAGGTACCGTCATATAGAGGCTAGTACACCTGAGAACTAACACGTGCCTGTGCCGTTTGGGGAGGGACCTAGCTTAACTCGGAGGAAAAATCAAAAATTGCAGATGCCGAAAAGGGGGAGGAGAGCCCTAAAGCGTAAGGCGAAAGAGAAGGAGAAGCGGGAACTTCAGGAATTTCTGAAGGACATGTCTCCCTGTAGTAATTTGCAGAAGCAGACAGAGAACACTAGAAAGAAGAAGAAGAAGAACTTGGTGAATCGGGGCAACCACGTCGCTGATGCTCGTCAAATCGAGGAAGCAATCCGAACAATAGAGATGGGAGAAAGATTAGGCTTGGATTTTGAGGGATTCGATCTAATTATGGTGAGTGCTATTCTTCATGGAAGGTTGTGATGGGTTTTTTTTGGCTTCTTGGTGCCTTGCGTTCAATTTTTGGTTGTGAGTGTCCTAGTCTTCTGCTGGTTTCTATGCTTCGGTTTGCTCCCTGTTCCTGTCGTTTGATTGGTTTTTTGTTTTCGTTGTTTTTGTGTGCTCGTGTTTGTGGTACATTTGTTTTCCCTGTTTTTGTTTTTCTTTGTGTTTTTTGGTTGGCTCTTGTTTTCCCCGCTCTTATTCGAGTGGGTTCAGGTCTCGCTTTGTCGAGTGGCATGCATGTTCCGCGACTCTGTCGCTAATTATCAAAAAAAAAAAAAAAAAAAAAACTACAAAATACTTTTATGATGCATCATCTTTAATATAATGAAATAATACATCCATAGTTTTACTAACATGCATATGAGCATAAATCACACAACCATATTGATATCTATGCTCTTACTTTCATATCTATGGACATGCATGTATTAGTTATTTTAACATATAAGCATAATTATACTCAATCCTTTTCCATGATTTTCCAACTCTACTATTGTTCACTTCATTATGCCATAACATTAATTCCGTCAATGAACAATACATACAGGAGATTGACTCAATTATCGTCAAAACAAGAATGAACCAATATGCTCATATTTATTATGGGATTATATCCACATAGTTATTAACGTACGTGCATTTAACCTCAATCTGATTGTTGTTCAGATTACAAATTCATACAACAATGTATTTACCATACACAATGCACAATTTATTCTTTATTCCAAACTATGTATGCGTTTTCATATTTCATGAAAAACTCTATTGTTCTTTTCAATTCGTAGAGCACAAGTATCATTATCAACATATTTCATTGACTTATTTATTATTACTAGTTTTAGCATCGTTACGGCGCCTGGTTTCAACAACCATACTAAATAAGGATTTTCCTTTTTAGCATTGCCTTAACGTCTAGTTTCCACAATCACGCTAAACAAGGATTTCCCTTTTAGCATCACCTTGACATTTGGTTTCAACAACCACCCAAAACAATGCTTTATTTTAATGCTCAAATTATAGATACTAATTTGTAACAAGTATGTCTTCATAATTTAATTTATTATCAATAATTAATATTATCAAATTTTAACCGTGTTCGCAGTTTTTACGTTATTAAATTGCCAAGTTCTAACTTCTTATATATATATATATTCCTTGTCAAATTAATACACAAGAATTCACTTGGAAGCAATGGTTAGGTGAATGAATCACTGCTCTCCCTCACTTGCAGCACGCTAGTTCGTTCCTTGGTGACCACCAAAAGGTAGTAGCTTTTTTTTTTTTTCTTATATGTGTTTTTATTTATTAATTATCTCAAAACCATATATATATATTCTTCATAACTATGCACATAATAATGCCTAATTATAAATCATGTTTACTCATCAATAAATTCGCATCAATTCACATGAATTTCATAATTCATGATTTCATCCCGAATTAAGTATATATACTTTTATGCATAAACAACAATGCATCAACCACTACTCATTAGGCATTATAGAACTTCATGATTTTGGTATCTTTTGATCAAATTTTATATTAATCTTAAAATTTCATGATTCTTCTGACTCATATTGAATTAAAATGACATACCTTGATCCATAGCAATTTGTATACCAGAAGAATCTAAGAAGACATACATTTCCCTCTGTCACTTTCTCCAATCTCACATGGCTCGCCACCAAATTAAGAAAAGTGAAGAATCCATTTTCAAATATCGTAAATAAGTCTTAAGATTGTTGGTGTAAACTCCCAAAAGTACCGGAAACCGGGTAACCAAACATTGTTGGATCAAACACTTGCAATTCGCAAGTAACGGGTATCCAAATGATCTACAGGTTTCAAGTCGTTATGTCACTTTCCTTAAGACTTATTTCAGCACATGAAATAGTATCAGGGATACAACGATAACCTAATGTAAAATAGAGTGAGCGTATGTAAAGAGAGATATAGAAGAGATGTATGACAACGATGTTTTCAAGAACAATAAAACAAGTTCTTTCAAATCATTTGATCCCTCTTTAATCAAACACGTGAAGGGAATAGATATATGAGAATTAGTGTAAAGAGACGTCCCAAAACATGCCTCAAAGAAACGGTGCAAAGGACGGAAGTTAACGCGCAAAAACTGGTAAAAATCTGCACCTGTGTGTCGACACATGTGAGCCGACACACAGTTCTGTAGATAAGGTTCTGTTGATCTGTGTGTCGACACACGAGCCGTGTGTGTCGACACACGCCTATGCATCCCTGTTCTGTAAGACTGTGTGTCGACACACAAGCCCTGTGTGTCGATACACATCTCAACACACTTCAAAACATATCAAACAAACTTTAGGACCAACCTTAAACACTTTATTCACAATCTTATTACATTATTTGAAAATACATCAACATGTAGGTAACTCAATTATAAGTACAGGTTGAGGGTTGTTGTTTGAGAAGTGTAAAAAAAAAAAAAAAGAGAGAAAAGAAGAGGAAAGATGTAAGAGTTTAAGAAAAGAAGAGGAAAGATGTGAGAGTTTAAGGGTTTTGTAAAAGGGTGCCCGGAGAGATTGATGTTGACAGGTTTTGTGATTAAGTGACACTGATGAGAGTTTGTAGCTTCCTCTTTCTAAAGCTACGTTGTGGAGGGTTAGTAGCTCACCGTGCAAAAGCTACATTGAAGAGGGTTGGTGACTTTCCGTGCAGTAGTTACACTTTGAGAGGGTTGGTGACTCGCCGTGCAACAGTTACACTTGGAGAGGGTTGGTGACCTACCGTGCAATAGTCACAATGATGTTGATGATTGATATTGATGAAGATTATGTGGGCTTGGCGGTTATAATTAGATATTGTGATCCTTGATTTCATAGTGGATTGAGGCACCCGTTGGGTCCCGTGATTTTTCCCTATAGTTGAGAGCATGGTTATCAAAATCGCGAGTCCGATCGATCCCACTATGCCCTACCGACCCGGATCACGTAAAAAATCGTAAGAAAGTCAACTCGCAACGAACTCTAGTAGGATCGGTAGGATCGGGGTAGGATCGGTAGGATCGCCGATTCTACACCGATTCTACCGAGTCAATAATAAAAAAATAACATATTTGAGATCTGACACCGATTCTACATCGATTCTACTGATTCTACATGTTATTTTTTTAATTTATTTTTTACCCTTTCCCCTTCCCCTCTCTCATTTTTTTTCCCTTCCCTTCTCTTCTCCCCCTCCCATAACCTAACCCTAATCATTCTCTCATATTACACTCTTCACTTATCTTCATCGGCAAGCCTAGGCACCGCCGATTACGGCCAACTGGCGTTGACCGACTGCCCTAGCCACCCACAGAGGTTTGACACTGACCCACGGGCTGCACATAGACATAGCTCATTTTCTTTTTGGATAAATCATTGATTTTTGTTTAATTTCTTAATCTTCTAACGTATTGAGTTACTTGGGTACTTATTTTGATTTTGATTTTATTTATTTTCAGCTTGATTTTTTTTTTTTTTTTTGACTTTTTAATGTTCTTCATTATATATTTGAGGCTTGTAATTAGATTTTATTGGATACAAGTTATTATTTTACAGATAAAGTAAAATCTTACGATTCTCGATCCCATTCTATGATCCCGATCCTGAGTACCCCTCACCGATCCTATGTAGAATCCCGATTCTGACAACCTTGGTTGAGAGAGGGTTTCCATATTAAAATATAGTGTGTTGATTTTTGCTATTTTTGATGTCTTTCGCTTCCGTTGTGCTTAATTGTATGAATTTTTCCAACGAAATTATCCACCATGGCCTTGTCTTAGTGGTAGGAGACAAATGAGGAGATAGAGTGCTGCTTTAAGCTAAAAGGTCTGGAGTTTGATTTCCCCCCTGAACCTTTCCCCGAGGAATCCTTGACTTAACTAGCTCCTGTGGTGTGTAGGTCACAGCATGTGCTGAAATTTACCAAATAACCGGGTTCCTCGATAGCAAAAAAGTGATTTGTACAAAATCTAAAATATATTTCATAGTGCAATAAATTATTCGATGGAGTAGCTTACAACTTAAATGTTACATCACTTACTTATTCTCACTTTAAAGTGAAACTTTATTAATATTATTAATAGACTCACGTGTAGATTTCTTAATTAATACTCCTTTCATCCAATGCATTCCTAATATCTTTGGTTCTGTTGGACATTTGACCCTATCTATAAGGGTCTAAAATCAACAGGCTGCTTTTTGGGGAATATTGTTGCAATTCAGGAGTTCGCATAGTAATAGGCATCTAGGTTCTTTGGGACTTGGAGCGGTATTTTTTTTCTTATTCTTGGGGGTTTTCTCAAGCTCCGCTTCGATGGGTATACCAATTTTGTACTGGGAGTTATACCTTTGTCTTAACCAGATTCTCGATGTGTTGTATAACAACAACAACAACAAGAACAGTCCCAATGCCACTAGAGTTCTCGCAGATGTGTTGTATAAAGGTCTAATAATTAAAATATAAGATCTAAACGGCCACACTTATAGAGACCAACAAACTCTCGAGGGAGAGGGTGAGGTTAAGGTGCAGTGGCACAAACATTCTCTATTTTTTTTTTTTTTAAATGTTATTTTTTGAACTTTGATTATATTTATAAAATATATATGGAACAAATATATATACAAAGAGTTCATGAGCTCTCAACAAAACAATCAAAAGCAAAATATAGATTAAGAAAAAGGTAAGCGCAAAATATCAAGGAATTAACTTTTTGAAAAGCTTAAACTGATGAGTCAAGATCTGTTAGAGTATACAACTATTCTTGAACATTCACCTATTAGGTTAAACTTTTGGGAAAGATGATTTTTTAACATGGTATCAGAGCCTTGTGACCAAGAGGTTAGGAGTTCAAATCCCAACACCCCTCTTACTTTCAATATTAGTATAATTTAAGCACAAGGTATGTGTTGAGTCTGTGCAATATCCACGCTTCAAGTCCAAAAAACAGTTACGTGAGGGGGCATGTCAGAATATCAGAATATATAACCAATCTTTGCACGGTTGGTTTTTATATCGGTAGGAGGTTCCAATTTTCCCAAATCGGAACAACAACTTGAAAAAAAAGATTGATGAGTTTCGATTCGAAAGGTAAATAAGCGATTTACTTTAATTTACGCAATAAATATAGTTTTATCATATTAAATAAAAATCGAGTCTTATCATATTATATTCTTCTTAATCTTAATAATTTTTTTTGGTTATATTTAACTCACATATTGGGTTGAAAATGAGCCGAGTCAGTCATCCACTCAACTCATTAACTTCATGAGACCAGCTTGGCTCGATATCACTTATAAAAGCAAGCCACATGTATATGCTTGGCTTGGCTCAACAAATAAATCAAGTCAACTCGGTATTGACATCATTTAGGCTCGATTATTTGGCAAGGCGGCTTATCGAACTTTTTGGGCTCATTTACATGTGGACTTGGGGGGCTTATTCACCAAGCTCATTGGGCTCATTGACCGAGCTCGCTGGGGTCATGTAAAATTAATGTTACTTCAGCCGCTAGAAATGGTATAGACATGCTTTGAAATCCGAAAGCATACATGTAATTTAATAAATGGCCAAAGCCTAAGGGACATTAAAATACCCAAATAGCAACAGACGTTGAACAGTGGAGATACGGTCACATGGCGAGAGTTCGACGTGTGAGTTGGCTCAGGAGCTGATAAACAAGCCGGTCGTTTGTGTTCTGAGCTGAATCGGCTTGGGTGTGCCCTTAAACCAATTGAGCCGACTGAGATGAACCCCGAACCGAGCTTTTATCGGGGCAAGTTGAATCGACTCACGAAGCCGACTTGGCCCATTTGCAGCATAGGCCCTATTTTTCATTTCCACTCCTATCCATGATAGGGGTTTTACATAAAAATAACTTTTGAAAGTGTGTGAATATTATCATTTTCTTTTTGTTTTGGAAATTCACGTGTTAAAATTTAAACTTTTTACAATTAACTAACTTTAACTAATTTACTCCAAATAAAATACAAAAGTTGAGTTGAATAAAAAAAATTATAAAAATAACTAAGAAATAGAGATATGCGAATCCAAGTCCGATGATACAAGTTAAGAAAATGGAGAAAAAAATGTAATCCCATATTAGTGAATTAGAAGAGGAAATATCAATTTACATTCTAAGGAGCTACTTCACCATTTACCAATTGGTTTTGGGATGAAACTCCTTTAGTTGTAACAATGATATCAGAGCTGTCGATCATCGGATTGATTCTAAATAGCTCAGTTTGGTATGGGACGGATCTTGCTCTGAAGTCGTGTTCGGTCTGTTATGGAACAGGCCGTGCTGTACAAGCCACATGTGACAGGCCTTAGTTTCGGAAAAGGGCTACCCGGAGTGGAGTGAAGTCGTCCACGAGAGAAAATGGCTACCTACTCAAAGTGAAGCTGTAGAGGACGAAGGTTATAGAGCGTGGTGGTTTGATACAAGTTAAAAAATAGGAGAAAAAAATGTAATCCTACATTTATAGGCTAGAAGAGGAAATATCAAATTATATACCTAAAGAACTACTCTACCTATTACCAATTGGTTTTGAGCTGGAATGGAACCTCCTTTGATGTGAACACCCGATCAATAAAAATAAATAATTTTGACTTAAAAACATTTTAGTAATTATTATTATAAGGTAATATCCCAAATATTACATATATTCTTCTTTGTACTAAAACTTTGGAAAGTACCTTTCTGTCAGGATCATTTTTCATATTTTTTAAAATTTGTTTTATTATTTTTTTTTTTCTATTTTTTACAGAACATATTTTAAAATGGAGAAAAAAAAAATTAAAGATGTATGAGAGTGCAAAGAGGCCCAACGTTGATTGGGCCAGTTTACAGAGAGGAGGTTCTGAAATCTTATTTATGCTCACTATTTAGAGGTGGTCAACAGATCGGACCGACATGACCCAATCCAACCAGCTAGGGGGCGGGTCAAGCTGTCTCCTGTAGGGGGTCAGGTCATGAGTCGTTTTCTTTTCTCCATGTCCAGATCCGGCACGACCATGCAAGTGACACGAGTCAAAATACGGGTCTAACTGATTAAAGACTCGTTAACGGGTCAGAATTGGTTTGACCTACGTCATTTGGATGTGTAATTTGTTTGATGGGATATTTTAAAGTGACCGGATATGTAAAACTATGACTAATAAAAAAATCAAAAGTATTTATAAAAATATTTATAGTTCATCTTTTATGTTAGACTATATTTGGGAATCAATAGTATATATTTATATTATTTATTAATACAATTATAATTTTATTTTTTTATATTTTATATTTAACATTTATTTTTTATTTTTTATTATTTGTTTAAATTATATAAAAGAGCATTGACAAAAAATAGAATAAAGGGCCAGACTCGGTTCAGACCCGCATTGGATCTGACCCAATCTTGACCCGCAACCCGGTCCTAACTGGCCCGTCCCATATCTGTGTTACAGGTCGAACCAGGTCAAGAATTTTTTTTCCCATCAACCTAACCCATTGTACGGATAGGTCTGACCCGTTTCAACCAATCCGTACACCTCTAATCCTTGGGTCGGGTCACTGGTTAACATGTTGGCCACCTCTAGTATTCATACAAAGATTGATATTGTTTGACAAAATCACTAAATCAAGACCAATTTTGAGAGTATTAGGGACCAAAGCGAATATTTAGAACGAGAATATGAATAATAAATTATAAAATAAAAATTTAGGTGCAGGTCAAATACTCGTATGTTGTAACTTTAGAGACTCCGAGAATTCAGGGCCCCAAGCAGCCACTTGCATTGGTTCGGGTCTTGATGTGCGATGTGCGATCAAGATTAAGAAAAATCTAAGTATTGCATTTCGTAAATCTAGAGATTTATTTAATAAAAGTTTAAGAAGTCCAACAATTATTTGAATATAACAGGTTCATACATGCCTAAAGTATATGGACCGAAATTAGTAAGGCAGCCCAACAAAAAGTATAGTGGGTTCTACATGGATGCAAACCCTATAAATAAGAGTTAAATTGTATCGATAAAACAATTAATGATATCAAATATTGTTTCTATCTTCTCTCTTCTTTAATCAAATATCGTATAGCTACCTGTACCCGACTTGTAGTTGTTACCCGCCTCATTTGCACCGTTTGGGACCGGCACCCTCAGACAATGGGTTTTACTCGCTCCATTGTTGTCCCTAAAGCAATCCATCCCTACGTCAGTAGAAAGGCACGATTAGTACTGTAAGATCCCCAGTCAAGATCACTTCAATTTCTTTTCAGATAATTGAAGTATTGTTGACAACAAAATATTGGCCATTTATCAATTCAAATATTTAGGTTATTACTCGTATCCGCAGAATCAACGAACTTTAACCGAATCCTCTGATTTCAGCATCGTTGGATATGATAAACAAGTTAGAGGCACCTTATCCTTCCCGTCATTGCTTCGTCGAGGTTTGAGGCTGTAAGGCACCTTATCTTTAGACCGATCTGCATCAAAATCAATTCAATTTCTTTTCAGATAATTGAAGCACTTTTGGCAACAAAAATTATTGGCCATTGATCAATTGAAAAGGTAAGCCACTTTCCCAAATAATAAAATAATTTGAAATTTGAAAACAATACATGAAAACATACTAGCACTTGTCAATGAATCAAATTATATTCAAAATGAAGAAAGGTGTAGTCCCATACGTTATATCAACGTATTGGGGGATGGGGCGGCTAAGAAAGATGATAAAATTTTCTTGTTTTGGTCGGTTCTTTTTGTTTTAATGGCCAATTTTGGGTGCATCATGCTACCTTGTGATAGATACCTCTCTACTTTTTATTTTAACAATTCTGTAGAGGTAAGGTTATGTATATTTTACTTTTCCAGACCCTATTTTGGTAGGAGCCTTTTAGGTATTGAAGTTTGTTGTTGTTGTATTGGTACCGAGATTATAAATTTTTAGAATATGGAAAATAATTTCGAGAGAGGGAAATTTGGGGAGCTTTGATCTTAGGATATAGCTGAAAAAGGGCAGGGATATTAACCGCCCAACTAGTCCGAGAAGCTTGATGTATACCTTACATTGACTGCGGATAGCATAAACTTAAAACATGGTTTGTTGGGTAATATAAGCAAAGATTAGATTTGATTTAGATGTCAAAATTAGATCTGAACGAAAATGAAAAGAGAAGAGGGAAAATAGAAATAGTGACAAAGAGATTCATGTAGAAAACTTTCAAATGAGGGTAAATTCACAGATGGAAGTAAAGTGCTTTTATTGTGAATCTGAATGAAGGATACAAACTTACACTCACAGAACTAGAAATCCTACAATGAATACATATAGAGCACAAGACAAACACTAACCAGCAAAACTGTATACTGGACCAACCCGAGGTCCATACCGTAAGGGCCTTGGCTATAGACTTAAGTTCGAGACACATTATAAAATGATCCTGTTGTTTAAATAGGTAAGCAAGTTTGAAAATAAGGGAGTTGGATCTAAAACCTTATATTTTAGAGCTTCAACCATGATATTATTTTTAACAATTAGAACAAAGCCTCATTAACAGCCTGACCACTAAATAATATTTTGGCATACATCACACACCAAATGCTGACATGGCAACAGTCAATGATGGGACTGTTCCCAGTGATGGTAATGATCCAAATTATAGGCATGCATAATGCATAAATTCTTGCAAAAATTTAAGTGAACTATGCAATTGTTTCGAATAATACTGGGTTTAACTACACCTGAAAAACCGTTATACTAGAAAAATGATGCATTTACTTGACAAATGTCAGCATATGCAGACAATGAGGATAGTGAAAAGAGATTTAACTAAGAAGATGGGCTTACTAGGGAAGAGATACCCTCACCGTATAAATTGGCACATGCCGACATACCCAAACAATGTGGGATACTTAATACAACCCCTCATGCGCAACATAGACCAAACAACTATAGGTACTGATATTGGTGGCATAAACATTAGAACTAGGCCTAGCTTTGGTACCATTTCATATAACCACGACCCTAACTTCGCTTGGAAAACCGGCTTTACTAAGGAAGGGATGTACTTGATTATATAAGCTGATATATGCCAACATACTTCAGACAACTTTTCTTTTGACATTAGTAAGCACTACACAACTTTCCCTAAAGATGAAACCAACACTTTGGGAGGAAAGATGAGCTTTAAACCCAAGATCTCTTACTTGGAGGGTTAAAAGACAAACCACTACACCAATACTATTAGCAGATACTTCAGACAATATGGATGATCAACAAGTTGCTATCTTTCATTATCAAAAGCATCATCTCTTCTCACTAATCTTTGTAATTAATGTACCTAGTAAAAAATAATTATTCAAAAAAGAAATATAACATGTATGATATAGCCCTTGTCAAGAATTTAATAATTTTTTTAAGGAAAAAACTTAAAGAGACATCTACCTAACATCCATGTTGTTACACGTCAGATTAAACAGAGTGAATATGAAATATTCCTCCGTATAGTGATTAAATAAGTAGGATTCTGGGAACCATCAGCATCATCATCATCACTAGCAGACAATATTATGCTAATGTTTATTACCATAATTAATTATATATTGTTCATCAAATACTGTTTAAAGTAGAAAATTTACTTTTTGATGGATTTATTATTGTATATAGAGCGGAAGTTAGATGAATGTTTTAATGGGAGCAAATAAGCCGAGCTGACTTGCTAGTGGCTCGAGAAGAGAGTAAAATGTTGTAAAATTAATTTTTCAAAGAATCCTTCTTTCTTCTAAAAAGCAGTCATAAAAGGTATTGACTAAAGAATTGTATTTACTTGCTTTTGATTTTGTTTCACAGGAGGGATTTCCGCTTCTCTCTAAAAGCAAAAAAAATTGCAATGTTATTTAAACACTTGTAAAAAATTAATAAAGTACTTAATTGATAACAAAACGCTTTTTTCTACTTCGTAGAATGGCGAAATAGACACCAAGTGTGAAGGGAAAAAATAGTATGTTGATATATTTTTTGTTTGTAATTTTTGATTTTTTAGTTAAAAATCATATTTTAAAAACAATCTTTTTTTTGTTTTTTGTTTTTAGTTTTCTTTTCTAATTTGATTAAAAAATGAAAACTAAAAAAATTGAAAACAAAATTAAAAAAATTAAATAATTTTAAAATTCAATTTTTATTTTTCAAAAAAAAAAAATAAAAGCAGAAATTATATACCTGACTCGAAATCACCCTTCCTTTCGCTTATGGCTCCACAAGGACTACAAAAAGTAACATACCCAGTGCCTCAAGGGCTCCCGCCTAAGCAGGGTCTGGGGGCGGATGTACGCAGCCTTCCCCCTTCAAGGTATTGCTCTTGAAGAGAGGCTGTTTCCGAGTACCCCCAACCTAAGGGTGAGGACTTCCCAGGAGGTCACCCATCCTAAAACTGCTCTCGCCCAAACACGCTTAATTTCGGAGTTCTAATGGGCTCCGGTGACGGTGTGTTGGTACCCATGGACTCCAGGAGGACTACCTGGAATGTAAATTAAAATATTTAAATAGAAAACCCAACTACAGTAGACCACTACCATAAATTCCCATTTTCACAACAATTTAACAGTAGCAGCAGCAACAAGAAGAAGCCCAGTGCCTCAAGAGGCTCCCACCAAGGATGGTCCATAAAGGGTGAAATGTATACAACCTGACCCTAAATGTTGATATCCTATAAGGAGGTTGTTTTCGAAAGGCAACAAATAAAAGTGGCACTACATTAAAAAAGGGAGAAGGGTGTGAAAACTTTAATCTATCATGGCATATTTGCATTCAGGCCACATGGAATTAAATAACAACAATTACATAACAAAAATTATCTTAAATGATATGTTACGACATTCCACGTTCACTGTGATACGAAGGTGTCAACTAACTTGGCTAGTAAAGTTTCTGAGGTGGTATCTGAGACCTAGGATTAAATCCTACCTTTATCAGGGGCGAGGAGAATTACAGGGGATTTGAAGAGGGTAGCCTCTTTAGGTAACCCAATTGGACTTCTTAAAATTTGTAAAAAGAGAAACAATTCACTGTGATTCATCATGTTGCCTCCATAAAACTTTTTTTTGGAACTCCATAACCGGTTACGATCCCTAGAGATGCCTATTTAGCTCAAATAAAACCGTGACCAATACGGTATTGGTTTAGTGGTAAATCACTTCGAATATCAAAGCTCTACGGCTAGAGGTCAAAGGCTCAAATCCCCATAATTATCACGCCGACCTAATTGAAAAGAAAAACCCGGGAGAACTGCAAAACAAAGATGAACAATATCTAAGACTTTTTCCCACAGATGGTATCGGAACTTACCCTAGTCGCACAAAGCGGAAGTGGGAGCGAGAGAGCAGGTAGTCATAAAAGTTTCTCAAGTTGCGGACCTGAAGGGAGCATTTATAATGCTATATATTAGATATACAAGAAATAACATTAATTGCACCATTAAATCATAACATATCAAAACAAAATCAATACTAAACAATAATCAAGATGTAATTGAGTACACTATTTAACATAAATCAAGAAAATTGACTCTAACATGTCCACATATTCAATCATTCTTTGAATTGCGGGATATAGTTAGCCAACAAATCATCATATCAAAATGATACAATGATTGCTCGAGTCGTATTTCCATTGCATGACTTGCCTATGAAACACAAATCGACTTCGAAACACTGAATCAAGTTTCTAGGCATAAAGCTTTAGCATTTTACTGTAATTAGAAACTAGCGCAAATGGCCATAAAAGTGTCATTCAAGAGATCAATCAAAAACAACAGGAACAACAATTATTCTGCCGCCCATTTTCCACAGAAGAAACATCAGAATTGCTCCAAGACAAGTACACTTGATCAAGCTTTACTCTTGTCTACTAGGCATGTGATATGTGACAAATCAGTGGGACCAGCCTTTTTCTATTGCCAACTCATCAAGATAACAGCCTATACCAAGTGGACATATTTGTCTTTTCCATTTTATTGAGTTATTTATTCCATTGGTTTCTAATATTTGTAAGTTTGTTCAAATTGCTCCCTCTTTCCCTTTTCTCGGTTCAAAATAGTCCACGTTTTATTTTGCAATAAAATTGGTGCCTCATCCAATAACCCTCATTTTGATCAACTGGTCGTGGAAGCTCTTACTCATGGGGACGCTTTTGACCCAGTGAATATTGCTTATTCTGGTGTTATCAGCAGTGGTATACAATCAGTTTATGCACTAATGAGGATCTTTATACCACAGCACTTTTCTAATCATATCTTTACCGGCGAGTTGGTTACACATGATACTAGGCAATATTAAAAGATATGGGACTAATTTTGTCATAAAATAAAACAATGAGGGACTATATTAAAAAAAAAAGAAACGCGAAGGATTAGTTTGAATAATATAAAAAACTTTAGAGACCAATGGCGTAAATAATTTTATTATTTTTATCACCACCTCGTCAAGAGATTATTGAAGATATGTGATCAACATAAATATACATATATATAAAGTTCAAATTCTAAGGAGGGCTCATAGGAAAAAAAAAAAAAAAGAAAAAAAAAATCACAAAGAGGTCAATAGTTATACGGTGCCGTATTGACCAAAAGAACAAGTTCTTCAAGAGATTCCAGTTTTTGCTTCACTAAGTGTGCATGAAAGATGGAAACTGAAGTGGATATTCCACAGTCCACAGCAAAAGCAGTAAGCAAAAGATCTCTCTTTATTGTTGTTAGCATTTTTCCTTTCTTTCTACTTTAAATTTCTTTCCAGTTATTCTATGTAGATGTTGACAAAATACAAGTTCAAGAAAATATGATCCTGATCATGATTTTTGAGTTCTTACTTTCTGAAAATTTCATTGAGTTTCGGAATTTCCAGGTGCATAAGATGAACATAGAATAGTGTCATATCCTAACATAGAATTAAAATATAGATGGTACTTCTGTCTAAAACTATATTACATGTTCAAGCATTCAAAAGCTATATATATTTAAATGTCTCATAATTAAATTTTTTGCAAATACAATGTCCATGAAGCTATTGATCACGAATTGTCATTTGATTCCATGATCCCTAATAGTTTGTAGCAGAACCTATTTGACATATTGAGACACTGGGGTGTTCTATTCTCACGTATTCGTCTATTCTTTTGGAAACGTTCAACAATATATATAAGACAAGAAGAAAAGACAAAAGAAACTCGGATGTGTATTTTCTTGCCAAAAGAAAAAAAGAAAACAAGGAAAAGTCCCTCATCTTTCTTCGTGAAGACGATTCCTTTCCTTTTTTTTTTTTTTTTTTTTTGAACGGCAAACGCATATCCTATAACAGATGTTCATAGACAGAACATGAACAAAAGATTGTATAGGGGAATAGCTTAATCTTTCCGAGTTACAACACGGTGTAGAAACCATAAAATCATATCACAAATCACTCACATCATCACCATAATTACAATGTTGACCGGGTCGAAAGATGTTAGGGTTTTTAGGAAATATAAGTTATTCTGAAACTTTATTTTTGTAATATTTGATTGAATAGTCATATAATTATTAATTTTAATAATCTTTTAGTATTTTTAACATGTAAATGCAAACAACACGTATGCATCATAAATGACAGGTGCTGTTACTGCATGAACCCAGAAAATGCACCATAAGAACATAATAAAGGGAAAGTAGAAGCAACAGCCAAAAAGGGGGGGAAAAAAAAAAAAGGGAAAGAAAAACATACCTATGGAGAGAAAACCCCCTCTTAGAACTGCATATCTGCAGCATATCAGTTCACAGAGAGTCAAGCAACAAAATATAACGGCTTGTTACATAATAAATATTGAGTTACAGAAAGTATTTTTGCAATGGCCTCCATTATGTTATCGTATTTCATTCACTATATATGCTTATGAATGTTTATCCATCAAAATCTATCAAAATGGTATTAGAAATAATAATTAAAACATGAGATTAATGGCAACTCATGTTTCTAAAAACTAAATGCCATTTCTACGACCCATTATGTAATGCCCATAATAATCTTCATGACATTTCAACCACGATCCCCAATTTCGTTCTACGGTTAAGATTTCTATAAAATGGAAGATCAGACAAACAAAGCTCCTTAGAAGACAAAACGTCAAAATTATGAAGATTATCAAGACTCATAAGAATATCCATAAAACCATTTGTTGACAACATAGTTACTAAAATTCCGATTCGAATCTTAGAATCTTACGATTCTACGATTCCACAATTGCCGACCAATCTGAACCGTAAGTAGAATCTTAATTTTTTAGAATCTTACGATTTATTGATATTATATGAAATTAACGGATAGAATCTTAATATGATTTTACGATTCTACCGATCCATCCCCGATTCTACCAATGTATACAAAAAAAATTTTAAATGTAAAAAAATCAAGCATATATATGATAAACGAACTTACTTTAATAGTTTGAAGTAAAATAAGGTCAATTAAGCATTATATACGTTCAAGAAACTTAAATTAAGTTTAGTTTAATGTTTTAACATTAATATAAAGTTCGATTAGCAGCATTTATCTTAAAAGCTCACATGATTATTGTAGCATAAAATGACATATTTATGTTGCATGATAATATTTTTATCATATTTTATTATATTTCTTATATATGCCCATATAAGTAAACGTCCTATTAATAATGTTTTGAATTATGTAACTAATATTAATACAAAAAATAATTATAATATACATGTAGTAGAATCTTACGATTGAGATTCGATTCTACGATTCCGATTCTAAAAGCCCCTAATGATTCTAAGTAGAATCCCGATTTTAACAATCTTGGTTGACGAAAGGTATTCACAACCCAAGTTGCTATGACTTGGGGAGAAGGATGGGTTATGGTCATGTATCAAGGGCCGAATCCCTCTATGCAGGGGTGTAAATGATCCGAGCCGTCTCATCATAAGGCTTGAAAAGCTCGGTTCGTTTCAAGCTCGATCCAAGTTGAGCTGAGCCGAGCCGGCTTGCTTAGCTTATCAAGCTGAGCCCAAGCCTAATGAAGCTTGAGGTCACAAGCTCGCAAGCCCAAACGAGCCTAAGTAAGTCTATCTTAATATAATTTATTAGCTTAGATATGTTCAACCGAGTCAAGTCTGAGTCCAAATGTGAGCTTAAATGGAGCTTAAATGAGCCTAAAAATCACAAGTTTAATTCGAGGTCACCGAGCCAGGTTCGAGCTCAACTAAGTTGAGTCGAGCTAGAGCCTATTATGAGCCAAGCGAGCTTGAAGTTTTCGAGCTCGGCGAGCTTCAAGCCGAATCTAGACAAGCTCGGGCTGGGCTCAACTCAAATTAACTCCTACCTCTATGTTCAACATTTCTGTACCTTATTTGGTCTGGGTACCCAAGTGTCATAGCGCATTTAAGCTTCCTTGCGTTGACTTGGTGATGAAAATCCACCCCCTTGCGACTATGTCCAAAGTTTGAAGCTCACTAACCCCCTTCCCTAAGTGGTTATCTCTATTAAAAGAATTTGTAATCTCCCTAGCAATATATGAAGAAAAATGCCAGATCATATTTAGACGTCCATGCCCTGGACATAAGTACTTTGGGTTGAATGAAGAATCCAAGTCATTGTTCATACCCATGACACAGAACAGCCAAGTGAAAAATTGTTGTCTTCTCTTAACTATTTTTTTGTCCTGGCAGACAAACGAACGTGAGGTAACCTCTGATGGTGAATGTTTCAAAAAAACACCATCTGATGAAAAGGTTGCCCATGAAGATGAAGAAGAGAGAGAAAAGCAAACTGAAAATAAACCAAGTGAGAAATCTGAAGACAAAGATACCTCAAAAGAAGTGACATTTCCTAATGAGAATGACAAAGAAGCTATGGATGTTACATTAGAAACAAATCTGGAGAAAAACAAAGGGGGAAACTTTGATATCAATTCAACATTGGCAAAGAGATCTGGACAAACAATCTCTGAAGCAATAGAATCAGAGGTATCATTGAGTTCAGCTATCAAAGAAGGACCTGAAGCAATTGCACGAAGTGAGAAAGAAGAAAGGCAGGAACATGAAGAAGAAGAAGAAGAAAAAGAGAACTTGCCTGCTGTTCTGGGAGATGTCCTTGTTTCAACAACAGCTCCTCTTAACATTCATGATGGAAAAGAGAGAGCCTTAGAAATGAAGGATAATTCCCCAGACAAGGAGATCAGAACCTCCAATATATTGGTATCAGATAGCAGAAACATAGAAAACGTTGAAGCACTGAAGATTCAAGAAACTTCCAGTTCTTCATTTGATGAGAATTGCAAAGGTATTGCTGAGTCAAGTGAAAAGATGGAGAACTTTCCGGTCCATGATGAGAGCTCCGGTAAAAACGTGGTAAACCAAGGAGCAGAATTGGTCTCAGAAGAAATCAATAAGGAGACCATGCCAACCCTGCAATCTGAAATTGAGCATGAGACAATGGTTAGTGAGAATTCACACAAACAAGACCACCCAAGTGATATTCTTTGCGACACTTTGAAAGAGGAAAGAAATATAGAGGAAAATGAAAGTTCTCTAACAGAGAATGAAGAAGATTCGATGGAAAAAGTCCAAACCAAGGCTTTGGAACTGGACTCTGCAGAAAAGGAGAACTCCATCACTGTGACAAATGAAGGTGACATAGACCCTGCAGACACTGTTTTAAGTAAGAAACAGGATGAAAAGGCAACAAAAGAACATGAAATTGAAGGAAGCTTCTCACAGACGGATGAAGCAGAACAGAAACTCTTGGAAAAACCTTTGAATGCGATGTTGGAAGACACTGCATTGCCTACAGAAGAAACAAACAAAGATGGAGCAGTTTTGTTAGTCGAAGAGAGTTCAAAGGAAGAGAAGAAAGCAGAAGAAGCAACAGGAGCTCCAAACATTGATAAAAATGGAATTCCAGGAGAGGTGAGAGCAAGATATTTGAACATCTATCATCTTCTTTCATCAATTCATGCAAACATTATAGAAAAAACGCCTTATCATATCTAAATGTCCACACCCTGGACATAAGTACATTTGTCTGAATGAAGAGCTTGAGTAAACATAGTTCATACCCATTACAAAGAACAATCAACTGAAACACAGTTTGTCTTCTCTTAACTACTTTTTTCCTTCCTCAGGCATACGAAGGTGAGGGAACCTCTGATGGTGAATATTTTAAGAAAACACCATCTGATGAAAAGATTGCTCAAAAAGTTAGCAGCAAACAGTCAGCAGATTATACAGAAGAGGAAATATTGGATAAAGCGGAACTTGCAACCCCGGAAAACAACAACCAGCCGCTGACCAACAAAAAGCTTGAGGATGTAGAAGAGACAGAAATGCAAACCAAAAATATACCAAGTGAGAAAACTGAAGTCATAGAAACCGCAAAAGAAGTGGCAGTTCCTAATAAGGATGACAAAGAAACTGTTGATATTATAACAGAAACAAATCTGGAGAAAGACAAAGACGGAAACTTCGACATCAAATCAACGACATTGGACATAATATCTGGAGAAACAATCCCTGAAGCAATGGGATCAGAGGTAACATTGACTTCAGCTATTAAGGAACAACCTGAAGTGATTGCTCGAAGTGAGAAAGAAGAAAGCCAGAAACATGAAGAAGAAGAGGAAGAGAACTTGCCCGCTGTTCCAGGAGATGTCCTTGTTTCAACAACTGCTCCTGTGGGCATTCACGACAGAAAAGGGACAGCCTTGGAAATGAACGATATTTCCACAGACAAGGAGATCAGAACGTTAACCACATTGGCATCAGACAAAAGCATAGAAAATGTTGAACAAGCACCGAAGATTGAAGAAACTTCCAGTTCTTCATTTGATGAGAATTACAAAGGTATTGCTGAGTCAAGTGAAAGGATGAAAAACTTTCCGGTCCATGATGAGAGCTCTAGCAATAACGTCGTAGACCAAAAAGCAGAATTGGACTCAAAAGAAATCAGTAAGGAGACCGTGCCAACCCTGCAATCTGAAGTTGAGCATGAGACAACTGTTAGTGACAATTCACACAAAGAAGACCACCAAAGTGACATTCTTAGCGACACTTTGAAAGAGGAAAAAAATGCAGCGGAAAATGAAACTTCTCTAACAGAGAATGAAGAAGATTCGAAGCAAAATGTCCAAACCAAGGCTTTGGAGCACGAATCTGCAGAAAAGGAGAACTCCATCACTGCGACAGATGAAGGTGACGTACATCATGCAGACATTGTTTTAACTAAGAAACAGAATGAGAAAGCAACAGAAGAACATGAAATTGAAGGAAGCTTCTCACAGACTGAGGAATCAGAACAGAAACACTTGGAAAAACCTTTGAACGTGGTGTTGGAAGACATTGCGGTGCCTATAGAAGAAGAATATTTGAAACATACAGCCTTAACAAATGAAGATAGAGCAGTTCAGTTAGTTGAAGAGAGTTCAAAGGAAGAGAAGAAAGCAGAAGAAGCAACAAGAGCTCAAAACATTGACAAAAATGGAATTCCAGGAGAGGTGAGTGCGAGATATTTGAACATCTACTCATCTTCTTTCATCAATTCATGCAAACATTATATAAAAGAACTATCACATCATATCTAGATGTCCACACCCGAGGCATAAGTACTTTGGGTTGAATGAAGAGCCTGAGTAACTGATACCCATGACAAACGACAATCAAACTGGAAGATGGTTTATCTTCTCTTAACTAATTTTTTTTGTTCGGCAGGCACGCGAAGGCAAGGGAACTTTTGATGGTGAATGTTTCGAGAAAACACCATCCAATGAAAAGAGTGCTCATGAAGTCAGCAGCATTCAGTCAGCCGATCATACAGAAGAGGAAATATTGGATAAAGTGGAACTTGCATCCCCAGGGAACAACCACCAGCCGCAGACAGATGAAAAGCTTGAGGATGTAGAAGAGATCGAAATGCAAACTGAAATTAAACCAAGTGAGAAATCTGAAGTCAAAGAAACCTCACAAGAAGTGGCAGTTCCTAATCAGGATGACAAAGAAACTGTGGATGTTACATCAGAAACAAATCTGGAGAAAGACAAAGAGGGAAACTTCAAGATCTATTCAACATTGGACGAAAGATCTGGAGAAACAATCTCTGAAGCAACGGAATCAGAGGTAACATTGACTTCAGCTATTAAGGAAGAACCTGAAGTGATTGCTCGAAGTGAAAAAGAAAAAAGCCAGAAACAAGAAGAAGAAGAGCAAGAGAACTTGCCTGCTGTTCCACGAGATGTCCCTGTTTCAACAATAGCCCCTCTGGACATTCACGATGGAAAAGAGACAGCCTTGGAAATGAATGATATTTCCACAGACAAGGAGATCAAAACGTCAACCACATTGGTATCAAAAAAAAGCATAGAAAATGTCGAAGAAGCACCAACGATTGAAGATACTTCCAGTTCTTCATTTGATGAGAATTACAAAGGTATTGCTGAGTCAAGTGAAAGGATGAAAAACTTTCCGGTCCATGATGAGAGCTCTGGCAATAACGTGGTAGACCAAGAAGCAGAATTGGACTCAGAAGAAATCAATAAGGAGACCGCACCAAACCTGCAATCTGAAGTTGAGCATGAGACAACTGTTAGTGACAATTCACACAAAGAAGACCACCAAAGTGACATTCTTAGCGACACTTTGAAAGAGGAAAAAAATGCAGCGGAAAATGAAACTTCTCTAACAGAGAATGAAGAAGATTCGAAGCAAAATGTCCAAACCAAGGCTTTGGAACAAGACTCTGCAGAAAAGGAGAACTCCATCACTGCGAGAGCTGAAGGTGACAGAGATCATTCAGATATTGTTTTAACCAAGAAACAGAATGAAAAAGCAACAGAAGAACATGAAATTGAAGGAAGCTTCTCACAGAGAGAGAAAGCAGAACAGAAACACTTGGAAAAACCTTTGATCGTGGTATTGGAACATGCTGCATTGCCTACAGGAAAAACAAACAAAAACGGAGCAGTTCAGTTAATCGAAGAGAGTTCAAAGGAGGAGAAGAAAGCAGATAAAGCAATAGGAGCTCAAAGCACTGATGAAACTGGAATTCTAGGAGAGGTGAGCGTAAGATATTTGAACATCTACTCATCTTCTTTCATCAATTCATGCAAACATTATATAAAAATAAGTGTCAGATCATATCTAGATGTCCAAACCCCAGACATAAGTACTTTGGGTTGAGTGAATAGCCTGAGGTACATAGTTCATACCCATGACAAAGAACAATCAATTAGACTATGGTTTGTCTTTTCTCTTAACTAATTTTTTTCCTTCCTCAGGCACATGAAGGTGAGGGAACCTTTGATGGTGAATATTTTAAGAAAACACCATCTGATGAAAAGATCGCTCAAGAAGTCAGCAGCATGCAGTCAGCGGATTATACAGCTGAGAAAATATTGGATAAAGCGGAACTTGCAACCCCAGAGAACAACAACCAGCCGCAGACCAACGAAAAGCATGAGGATGTAGAAGAGACAGCAATTCAAACCGAAAATAAACAAAGTGAGAAATATGGAGTCATAGAAACCTCAAAAGAAGTAGCAGCTCCTAATAAGGATGACAAAGAAACTGTTGATGTGACAACAGAAATAAATCTGGAGAAAGACAAAGAGGGAAACATCAAGATCAAATCAACGACATTGGACGAAAGATCTGGTGAAACAATCTCTGAAGCAACAGGATCAGAGGTAACATTGACTTCAGCTATTAAGGAAGAACCTGAAGTGATTGCTCGAAGTGAGAAAGAAGAAAGCCAGAGACAAGAAGAAGAAGAGGAAGAGAACTTGTCTGCTGTTCCAGGAGATGTCCTTGTTTCAGCAACAGCTCCGCTGGAGATTCACGATGGAATAGAGACAGCCTTAGAAATGAACAATATTTCCACAGACAAGGAGATCAGAGCGTCAAACCACATTGGTATCAGATAAAAGCGTAGAAAAAGTTGAAGAAGCACCAAAGATTGAAGAAACTTCCAGTACTGTTGAAGAATCAGAGGTACCATTGGCTTCAGCTATTAAGGAAGAACCTGAAGCGATTCCGCAAAGTGAAAAAGAAGAAAGCCAAAAACAAGACGAAGAAGAAGAAGAAGAGCACTTGCCTGTTGTCCTAGGAGATGTCCTTGTTCCAACAACAGCTCCTCTGGACATTCAAAAGGGAAACGAGACAGCCTTGGAAACCAACGATAGTTCCCCAGACAAGGAGATCAGAACGTCAAATATATTGATATCAGACAAAAGCATTGAAAATGTTGAAGCAGCACCGAAGATTGAAGAAACCTCCAATACTTTATTTGATGAGAAGTACAATGGTACTGCTGATTCTAGCGAAAAGATGGACAGCTTTCCGGTCCACGATGAGAACTCCGGTAATAATGTGGTAAAACAAGGGGCAGAATTGGACTCAGAAGAAATCACTAAGGAGACCGTGCCAACTCTGCAATCTGAAATTGAGCATGAGACAAATGTTAGTGACAATTCACGCAAAGAAAATGATCAAAATGATATTTTTAGTGACACTTTCAAAGAGGAACGAAATGCAGAGGAAAATGAAAGTTTTCTAAAAGAGAATGAAGAAGGTTCGAAGGAAAAAGCCCCAACCAAGGCAATGGAAAAGGACTCTGCAGAAAAGGAGAACTCCATCACTGCGATAGATGAAGGTGACATAAATGAAAAGGCAACAGAAGAACATGAAATTGAAGGAAGCTTCGCACATACAAAGGAAGCAGAACAGAAACACTTAGAAAAACCATTGGTGTTGGAAGACATTGCAGTGCCTGCCCAACAAGAACATTTCAAACATACAGTCATACTTAACGAAGATGCAGCAGTTCAATTAATCGAAGAGAGCTCAGAGGAAGAGAAGAAGGCCGGTGAAGCTCCTGCTCACGACATTGATCAAAGTACAATTCCAGGAGAGGTGAGTACAAGAAATTTGAAATTCCATTCATGTTATTTCATCAATTGATGCCAAACATTATAGTAATCGGTTCAGAAAGGAATAAAATAATTGTGTCATTTATTGGTGCTTGCAGTATCATTCTGAGGTTGATCTGGAGGGTACAGCTGCAAAAGCAGACAATTTCCTCTCAGTTGATTCATGTCTCGCCAACAATTCTCTTAGACACTTAGAAGATAAAGACAGAGAAATACAAGATGAAGCCTTCAAGTTTGAATCAAAAGAGGAACTGCAGAAAGCAAATGAAGAAATAGTTGTTCACCCAGACGATATGGAGAGTGAAATGCAAGATGACATCTTCAATCTCGAATCAAAAGAACAGCTTGAAAAACCAAATGAGGTTTCCACACAGGAGAAAAGGCACGAGGAAGAAAAATATATAATGAGCATGAGTGCAGAGTCCAAAATATCAGAAGACAATGCAGACGAAGGAACAACATCAACAGTCACAACATGCCAAGAAGGAGATGACAAAATTGAAAATTTTTCCATTTCAAGACCAGAAGAAAGACCAGAGATCAAGAATGTTGAAGAAACACAAATGAAGACTTCTGACACAGATTTACAGGAAAGCAGAGTAGAAAGTAAGTATTCTAGATGCTCTATACTCCTTTTTTGATAATTAATGTTCATCATAGTAAATCAAATAGAACCGTAGTTATAAGAAATCCTAAGAGAACATAGTGCTGATTATGGAGAAGGAAAGCTTTTCTGAATGATAAAAAGACAATGAAGAAGACACAATTTTTCTTAGTCCAATCTTTTGTTTGGATAAAAGATAAAATGAAAACTAATTGAAAGAGATTTATAAGATTTGGCAAAAACATTACCAGCAAAGTTGTGTTCAACAAAATAATGAAAGTTGAATGGGAAAATGAAAAGTGAGATTCTTGTATGGTGCTTGATGAACAGCATTTAAAACATCCAAAAGACTGCTGGTCTAAAAACCCATGATCAAGAGCATAAGAAAATAAGAAAATTAAATTAAAACCACTCAATAATAATATGCAGGTAAACTTTATATTCTGATCTAACTTAACCAATTTCTATACACGATTTAGTCATGTGAACATGATGCAGTCTCCTACAATCTTATAATCGCACGGGAAAGCACAATATGACTGTAAGGTCCAGAAAATTTCTTACCTAGAAGCTTGAGAAAAGATCAACCAAGATGGTTAAAGTTTTAAGCATAGTCTCATGTCCTGGTTCAAAGTTTAACGATTCCAGAGTAGGATAGGGTACCACATTAAAACATGGAGCACTTACGTTCCCTTCAGAAGGGCCCATCTATAGGAAACAATTGCTTTCAAATTTAAATACAAGGGCCTGTCTATAGGAAACAGTTGATTTCAAATTTAATTCATTATTAATGTATCACACAAGCATTACATAGCATTTTAGCATCTGCCTATAGTCAAGGTACATTTCAAATTCATCACCTTATGTGAGTTGGGGCCTAGAAAGTCTTGGAAACACTCCTTCCTTATAATCAGTAAGGCCAAAACATTCCAAAAAAATAAAAGAATTAGTTAATACCTCTATGTCACTCTAATACGCATCACATTTTTTGACTATTTAATGTGTTTGCATTAATTATGTAAAGAATATCTGAACTTTTTGACTTTCCATCTTTTTATCTTATCCTCCATTTCCTACCAGTGCGACCACTTACACACATGATTCATTTGACTGAAAAAAAAAAAAAAAAAACCCTACATAAGTCAACAGAAAACCATCATTAGCAAATCCCTACTCTTTGCCTAAAGCATGAAATAAATGGAGAAAGGCATACAAGACTGACAACAGTGAAACATATGGCGCAGGTAACGATACCAAGGAGATTACAATAGACAATGCTGCCGCAACAGTCGATGCCATTTTATGTGCAAGGGATGAAACAATTAAGCAAAACCTTCCAGTGTTGAGCAATGAGGCAATGCAATCAGAAATGACTGATGAAAATATTAGCCAAGCAGAAGGTGATGTCAAAGAGAGAAACTTTACTGCTGAAAAGGTAAGAATGCAGCTACAAACATCCATTAAATCCTTTTACGCATCAGGTGTTTACTCATCATAGTCACCACCATCAATTGCATAGGCACCAAATACATTTGGCAGTCTAGAAACAGGAGAGCAGTTCAATGAACAGATCCTGGACAATGCTGTGCAAGAATCTCCCATGTTGGAAGATGAAGAAACAGAAGTCAAAAATCTGGAGGATGTTAATCAGCAGATTCCAGACGATAGCCATCTTATAGACACTTCATCAGGACTAATGATCAGTAAAATAGATGAGACTGATTTAAATGATGAGGACCAAGCAAAGGCGCCTTTGAAAGAGGTCAGCTTTGTTATAAATCATGTGGCATGTGCTCCCTAATACTGAGATCAATCTATTCTTACTTATCCCTTTCTCAACTTGTCATGTTAGGTCAACTCTCCAATGGAGGACTTCAATCGGCCACCAGTTCTTGCATCTGGGAGCACTGCCCTTGAAACAGACTCTGCTGATATTAGCCTCAACAACGCCCTTGACACATTAGTTGGTAAAAGTCAGGAAACCTTGGAGGTAAACAATGAGAATGCGGCCCTAGGAGAAATTGCAGTGCACCAAATAGTTGAAGAAGCATCTTTTGCGCAGACAACTAAGGAAATTATGGGTTCTAGTACACTGCTCCGTGCTAAGGAAGTCAGTCTAAGAAAACCAACACAAAGTGTTGACACAGAACAGGAAGACAGGCCTGGAGAGGCCTTCAGTATAGGAGATGAAACAGGCAGCAGAGATGTGTCAGCCAAGCTGTTACAGGAAAACATTAGCACACAGAAGAAAGAACCCGTACATAGCCTGGCAGATATCTCGCGGAAGTATGACAACCAAGATGTTATAATTCAAAGTGATAAAAACGAAGAAAATGAGAAGGTTCAAATTAGATTGGACAATTTTTTGAGTCACATTTTCACATTTCATGCATCGCCAACCTGAAAAATAATGGATTCAAAATGCTCCATTTGTGTTATAGGATCTAAAACTGCCTGTTGAAATGCATGAGACGAGCTATAATGAAGAAAAGACAGAGATCCAAGTGCAAGATAAACAAGCAAGGGACAAGCAGGACATAGGAGTTGATACTGACTTGGAAGACAAGCCAGGTACCACAAGCCAGACAAACGCCATAGAGGAGTTGACACAGAAGGAAGAAATTATTGATGCACATTCACAAGAAGAAAATTTATGTAAGTGGTACATCTATATTCGGGCCCGCCATCATAAGAAAGAAAAGGCAATAGTGCAAAATATCCAGGCAAACATTCATATGAAACCAACCTAAGACATTTGAGACTATCATGAGATACAATGTAACACCTCGAATTATAGATCTTCTAGAAAGAAAAAGGGCCTTTAAAATGAGCGTGCACAGGATAAAATCATTACCATTGACACCTAAACATGCTTAACTACACTGACTGCTCCGTCATTTTTGAGGCATCAGCAGCTCATGCTCTCGTAAAAACTCTTTTAGTAAGTACACAAGGATAGGGAATTGAACCTAAGACCTAGTATCCCAAGGCTTCAATCTTGGTAATGCTTTACCACTAGGTCAAAGCCTCATTGGGATCCTAAAAGCTCAAAGCCTTCATGCCTCCATACAGGTTACGAAACTGAGAGAGAGACAACAGAAGATGAGGGTTACACCACAGGGAAAGCGGTTGAAATTGGACTGGAAGCAGCTGATCTGAGGTGTAAGTGTGAAATCTCTGAACAGCACTACATAGAGAAAGAACCATCAACCCTAAGTCATACAATCAATGAAGAGGTATGTTCACTATTCATGTCATCTTAAATTTCTCAACAGGATCTCCAAATGTTTGACCATCACTCAAACCCATATGATTACTCTAAACGCTATAAAGGAAAAGAAAACCAAGCCAGCATCTGATGAAGATGCAAGCCTCTCACCAAGAAAGATCTAGTCAGCAGAAAGATTAAATATTGAACAGAGACAAAATTGGTACTACTGGTTAGCCACACTGGGAACTTCAAGCCTAAATGGCTTATGCCAATGGATAGGGCTGCAAATGAGCCAAGCCACAACTTGCTCAGCTCGGCTCGTTAAATAAATGAGATCAGCTCGGTATCAGTATCATTTATCTAATCGAGTAGCATATATGTGCTCGGCTTGGCTCCTTTACTAAATGAGACCAGCTCGATATCAGCATCATTTAGGCTTGATTATTTGGCGAGCTAGCTCGTTCAGCTTTGTCGGCTCATTGGGCTCATTTTCAGGGCTCGTTAAGCCCATTTATCAGGCTTGTTAGACTCATTTATGATTATTATTATTTAAATTGCCTGAAAAGGGTAATAAAATATATCATACATAGAAATTGGATGTTAAAAAAAAAAATACGTGTAATTTAATTCCACAATGCGAGCCAATAATCGAGCCGGCTCGAGAGCCTTTTGAGCCAAGTCGACCTCAGTTTGATTTGGCTCGTTTATTTAAATGAGCCAAGCTGGCTCTCAAGTCAGCTTAGACAAACTCGAGACGAGCCCTTAAAGAGCCAAGTTAAACCGGCTCGTGAGCTGGCTTGGCTCATTTGCAGCCCTACCAATAGATATTCTTTACTGTCTTGATTTCCTTTGGTTAAACATCGCTGATATTTCCACCTTTATCCAGATAAAAGAGGCCAGCGCCATCGAGGATGTCTGGAAAGATATTAGTGAAAAGGATATGCATCACAACGTTACCATTAGTGACATATCACTTGAACCTCAAAAGGAAGAAGCCAAGAAGATCTGTGCAGAGGCTACGGTAGTTGCCTCGCAGGTTGAAGAAACTAAGGAGCTCTGTGCTTTCTATTCAGAGAGCCCCCAGAAAGAGATAACAGAAGAAATCAACCACAATGAAATAGCCTCTCCTGAATTTTTTTCACACAATAAAAATGGTATAGAGGGAGTTCTATTAAAGGAAAAGCCTACACCCAATGATTATGACAGTTCAACTCACACGGCTCTTGTGGAACAAGTAAGGTTGGAAGACTCAGAAGGTAAAACAAGCGGAAGAAATTTTGGTATTCCTACAATAGAAAAGGATTCCTTGCTGACAAAATCAGGTGATCATGACTGCACATCTATCGCACATCCCACAGATACAATGGACAGATACAGTTCAAAAGTTCAGGCAGATGGATTGAGTCGCAGTGATGAAGATGCCGTTGGTAATTGTGCAGTAGAAGAGAGAACCTTTGACTTGGGTGACAATAGGGATGACATAACTGTGACAGGAGAAAAGCAAACAGCAAGGAAGGCTGAAACAAAAGCACAGGATAAATTAGTTGAAGTGAGATCAGAGGAAGAAGAGAGAGCAATTGAAGCAATTGAAGAGAACGCAAATCCAGAAGAAGTGAGGACAAGATATTTTAACTTCTCATCTTCTTTTTAAGGTTAACTATGGTAATCAGTCATCATAAAGGATAAATTAGTCACCTAACATGTTGTCTTTTGCAGTATCATAATGAGGCGGATCAGGAGGGTACAGCTGCAAAAGTAGACAATTATCTTTCAGACAAGAATGCAGTTGATTCATGTGTTTCCTTCAAATCATTTAGCCATGTAGGAGATACAAAGGGAGAATTACAAGATAAAGTGTTTGAGTCTGCATTAAGTGAACAACTTCAGAAAGTAGATGCGGAAATAATTGTCCACACAGTAGGTGAAGATAGTAAAGTGCAACACAAAGTCGCCATATTTGAATCAAAAGAACAGCTACAGGAAGTTGATGAAGTTTCCACAGAAGAAAAAGATCATATCAAAGAAGAATCTGCTATAAGCATAGGCGCAGAGTCCAAAATTGCAGAAGGCAATACAGAGGAACGAACCTATTTACAGGAAAGTGTAAAAGAAAGTAAGTGTCACAGATGTCCTATTTTCTTCTGATGATGATGTGCACTATTGAACCTAACACAAGTCTTTCGGCACCACACACATCAGACAAGTAAATCCACTTTCTATATATAAATTTGGATGGGGAATAAAGACAATCTATCCGAAAGATTTAGCAACTTGGGCCAGAAAATTTCTTAGCTAGAAGCTTGAAAGGAGTCAAGGACCAACCAAGATGGCTAAAATGTTGGGTCGAAGTCTTAAATGCTGGTTCAAATTTTATAATTTCAGAGATAAGGATACCTCTTTATAAGAGGCAACCCTTTTGTCCATCCAAGGAACCAACAATAGGTGACATAGAAGTCCTGAAGTCCAGCCTACCGTGCTCTTGTCCTTGTTAACACTAGAGTTACATATCTGGAATCTAGATTTTATAGAGTGCATTCTATTATCTAATGTCAACGACCTAAACAAGCAACCTGAGCGCATACCAACACAACCTGGGTTACATGTACAATCTTTTGGAAACAATTGTTACGCAATTTGCATAATGCCGATTCAGTTCTCCATGACTTCTCCATTGAATGAAGTATCATATGAGAAGTCAATAGCCTTTTACAGTACAGTATTTAAAAAAGTTACAGTAATACAGTCTGATTATAGTCAAGGTAATTCCCATATTTACGCATCATGTAAACTGGGCCCTAATGTCGTGAAAACACTCATTCCTTATAACTTGTAAGGCCAAACCTAGGCGCAGGTCGAGAGACAGAAACACTATCACGCAGCAACAAACTAATATCCCCTTCCTGTTTCATATCCTCCAAATCATTTGACTATTTAATATGTTTGCATTATTCTTGTGGAGAAGCCCAGAACTTTGTGACTTGCAGAAGTTCTCTTCTTACTATCCAATTCCTAAAACAGTGTGAGCACTGATTATATTTACATATGTTTGCCTAAGGCATGAAATAAATGAAGAAAGGAAAAGAGACTGATAGCATCAAAAACGTATGGTTCAGGTCACTATACGGAGGAGACAATGATAGAAACTGCTCCGGCTACAGTCAATACCACTCTAAGTGCAAGTGATGAAATAGTTGATGAAGATTTTCCAAGGTTTAGCAGTGAATTGATGGAACCAAAAATGAATAATGAAGGTACAAGCAATGAAGAGGGTGATGTCAAGGACAAAAACTTTACCAGTGAGAAGGTAAGAGCATAGCTAATAACACCTATTAAATCCTTTTTCGCACATTTCCTGTTTTATCACCACATTCATCGCTATCCATTGCATAGGCACAAACTGGATTTAGCATCACAGAAACAGGAGAGCAAGAAAATGAAGCGATCACGGATGATACCCTTCCAGAATCTTCCACTATAAAAGTGATCTCGAACTCTGAAGATGACAAATCAGAAGTTGGATAGCTCGAGGAGGAGGAAGATGAGCAGATTGCTGCAGATAGCCATTTTACAGACACTTCACTAGAATCAACTGTGAGTGAAATAGTTGAGGCCCATGTAGACAATGACAGTGAGAAGACAGTGACACAAGATGAAGCTTGTACCACAGACAGAGAGGTCAGGACGGGAGAGGAAGCAGCTAATCTGAGTTCCCAATGTGGAAGTACCGAACAGGACTACATGGAGACAGCAGCATCAAGACAGAGTCAAACTATAAATGAAGAGGTATATTGGAAATCCATGCATCTCAAATTTCACCAATTCAAACCCACAGGAGTAGTTGACAGCACTGAAAAGGCATACAATTTTGGTCCTTAGAATTGGACCAATTTCAGAATTGGTTCCCTAAAGTTTATTTGGCACATTTTTTGGTCCATTTGCCGTCCATTGTCAGTCAGGGACCAAAATAGGGAGCTCCTAACTTGGCTTGTTCCAGGTCGCCAAGTCATGCCACTGGCCACCATCCAATAGGAGCCACATGGCGGTGGCTGGGAAGAGAGAGAAGAAAGAGAGTAGCAAGAAGAGAAGGAGAGGGGAGAGATTTTTTTTTTTTTTTTTTTGGGGGGGGGGAGCGGCGCCGGCCCTTATGCAATATGGCACGATTAGTGAGCTAGACATGTCGATGTTTAATTTTGCGCTGTAAATTAGAGGAACCAAAAGAGATGCAAAATAAATTTAAGGGAGCAAAGTAGAACACTAGTGAAACTTCAAGGACCAACCAGTTAAGCCGCCCTGAAAATATCAACTGTGGCAACTACTCATTAGCTTAACTGGGAAATTCAATCCTACCTTAATAGGCCTTCTATATTTGGGAATTTTTTTATGTCTTTGTGGATATTGCTGAGGTTTCCTCCTTTATCCAGGTAAAAGAAACCAGAGTGATTGAGGATGTCCCGAAAGACATTACCAACGATGATATCCATCATATTACAAATGATGACGGGTCATTAGAAACTCAAATTGAAGAAACCAAGGAGAAAGACACATCAAAAGAAAAGGAAATTGATCACAACACAGCCTCTCATGAATCTTCTTCACACGAGAAAAATATAATGGAGGGAACTAATGTGAAAGAAGAGCCTGTACCAAGTGATTATGATTGCTCAACTCAGATTGATGTGAGAGAAGATTCAGAAGACAAACCAAGTGGATGCGGTTTGGATATTCCTTCAACAGAAAAGGATTCCTCAGTGACAGACTCAAGTGATCCAAACAGCACATCTAACAGAGATCCAGCAGAAGAAATCAACTTAGGAGCAATACACTTGGAATATACAATGGATGGATGCAGTTTAAAACTTCAGCCAAGAGGAGCAAGTAGCAATGATGAAGATATTGCTAATATTTCCACAGTCCAAGAGAGAACCCGCAACTTGGGTGAGAATAGGGATAATGGCACTCGGACTGGACAAAAGAAGGATGAATCTGAAGTATATAATAATGTTCCATATGAGAATCCAGGTGTGGTGCAAGAAACCGAGCATATAGTACAGGAGCTCACCACCTGTGAAATAACATCAGTTGAAACAGCAGAAGAAATTAAGAATGAATCAGCACTGCCACTGGCGATGGAGCAACAGGACATTGGAACTCCGAAGGGAAGCACGATAGGAGATGAGATTCCATCCACTAGAACAGGTGAAGAAATACTTAAGAACAACGCAAGCAACGTTGCAGAATCCCATAAGATTTCCGAAGACAGCATACTATCTGTCCAAACCAAGGCCGAAGCTGCTGCTATTGATGTCAATGACGACAAAACAACTGAAGTCAGTCAGTCCAATGAAACCAAAGAAACAGAAGGGTTGAAAGATAGAGATGCAGTAAGCCAGGAAGTTGGAAACGAGATCAAAGATTTTAACTCGGACATTCCTCAGGTGCACAATGAAAGAGACATGTCAGAATCACAAAGTGGAGAAACTCAAGTGGATGAGGTAATACGTGAATTAAGTGAGTCCAGCGAGATAGACAGACATGATGGAGGGAAACCGCAGGAGACAGGAATGCAAAACTTGGAGACGTCTATGGATGTTGAAGCACTGGGACCACATACAGAGACTGACACCACTGTTTTGAATAAAGATGAATCAGCATGGATTTCCAGTGACACTGAACAGATCATCACCAACGACGACATTGAAGCTGTTGAACTCAATGACGAGAAAACACCTAAATTAAATGAGTCCAGTGAAGCAAACCGACCAGAAGAAGTGAAAGATGGGATAGCACACAAAGGACTTGAAAATGAGAACTCTGACAACAAAAAGCCAACAGGGACCTCAATGGGTGTTGAGCCACCTCAACCAACAGAAGCTGAACACCCGTCCTCAAATCAAGATGGAACCACTCAGAATTCACGTGACAACATAAATCCTGTCGAAGTCAAGGAAGAAATTGCAGTTCAGCCAGAGTATTATGACCAGGAATGTGTGGCTCTTAAGACTGTCAATGATGGTCAGTCAGCAGAAGAGGTAAGACCATCATTGCCCTTGAATCAAATCACAGTGGGTTATGCAAATGCTTAGACATGAAAATAATCAAGATGGTCAAATAATAATTTAAGTGAGCAACATTAAGCATTTAATATGCAACAAAAATTACAACCCCCTCCCCCAAAAGAAAAAAAACCAAAAAAAAGAAAAAAGGGGGAAAAACATTTCAGATTATGCTAACCTAAAATCAGCAAAATTTACTTTTTTATATTTTCAAGAGTTTGAAGATTGAGGCTCTAGGACAAGAGGTCCTAGTTCGAACCCCTCTCTTCCGACCTCGTTTAACTATCCAAAAAATTATTTAAACCTGTGGAGTATTTGCTACTTCTCCCCACAGCCTCTCTTGCTTTCTAATTAAATTATATGAGAAAAGCTACCACAGAAACTGACACAAGGAAAGAACATCTAATATACTATGAACATGGGTAGCACAGAACATAGAGTGCCTAGAATTTGATTGAGACTTGTGCACCAGAAAGAAGATAGACCTTGGATAAAAGTTGAGTGGAAGAAAAACTCCACGTAGTAGTTTTTGTGGAATTGATGAAAATCAATTAATATGTCTTTCAAATTCAATCTCTAAATAAACTATCTTTGTGCTAACAGAATACCGAATCAAATGAAGCTGTAGAGAATCTTGAATGCGGCTTAGAAGAAGCTGCCAGTCAAGGTAGTGGAACACTTGTAGATAACACCATGGAGAATGAAGAACACAACTCACATTTGAAGACTTTAGAGGCTAAATCTGTCGAACTGGTAGAAAAAGAGGAGGATACTCTGACCTTGGGCCAAGCAGACAAATTGGAGGCCGAGTATTCTCTGAAAATACCAGAAGATTCAAATCAGGTAAAACAAGACACCACGTGCATAACCTACTCTATCCAGATAGAAACTCCAAACTCAGGCAAAGCTGACCTCAGGCCCATTTGTTAAACTGAACTCTCTGTGTACAGGAACCTAAGGAACCCAAGATCAATAAAGAAACCGAAAGTATTCAAAAAGAAAGCTCAGAGACAGAGAGCGATGAGAAGAAATCACTTTGCTTCTTAACCGAAAGCAGCACAGATCACCAGGTAGAATAGTAAAAAGGTCCCTCACATGCTATGGATTTTTGATTATCTACAATGTTTGAGCATCTATTGAAACAGGTGACATCCATGGAGGGCAATGATAGAGCATGCTTTCACAATCACAGTGAAGAAGATTCACAAGAAAAAACTGGAACAGTGATTGTAATGCCAGAAGCAGACAGTGCTGAAAAAGCATCAGAAGAATGCTCAATACTTCCTAATGCAAAGATGGAAGATGTGGCCAACACAGCGTGTAATTTACCAGAGGAAACCGCCAAAGAAGAGGACAAGCAGACTGCAGATTTTCAGGCATCTACTAAAGTAATAGAAGAGACGAGAACCCCAGAAGCTCAACTACAAGAGAACACTGTAAATTGCTTTGATGCCAACCCAGATGAGAGAACTCAACAAGCAGATGATGAAAGTAAGATTGCTCTGAAGGGGGAAGAATTGGATAGTACAACATTCACAGGGGCCCTAGGTCCGGTTTCTTCTCTGATTACTAACTATCATACCGCTGGCAGGGATACAGAAATCACTGAAAATCAGCACAAAGTTGAAGAATCCATTCAACTTCATGGCGTCGAAGGTGAGTGCGCTGATGAGGCTTCAAGAGAAAAAGATGCAAATCAAATTACCAAAAAGCTGGACTTAGAGGATACAGAAAAAGGAATTCACATTTCAAATACAAACACATCTGACATCAAACGTGAAACTCGTGAAGCAATGGATATAAATGCTACAGAACAAAGCCAGATATCTTCTCTGAGCAAAGCTGAAGAGCAACCACAAGAACAATCAGGATCGCAAAAGCAGAACCAAGTGGCTGCAGTGACAATGGAAAACATCAAAGATGAGAATGCAATGGGAATTCAATCCCAGAAGGAAGAGAACACGGATAATTCTTCCTTAAAAACAATGACAGAAGAGACATGCGTTCTAGAGGAAGTGTCAAGCAAACTTGAAGCTTCCAAGTTTCTGACTGAATCAAGTCTGAACTTCGATACTACAGGACTGTTAAAAGAGGTCAAGACAACATATGAAGCATCAACACCAGAGCCGTCACTGCTTCAGAAAGAACAAGAGGCTACAGCAACAACGGGAGATATGAGAGAGAACATGATGGAAGATCAAGACCAGAAGGAAGAAAAGACAGATGATTCTTCCTCAGAGAGAACAATAGAAGTGCCATGCCTGTCGGAGGCAGTATCAGGCGAGCTTGAAGCCTTGAGTTCCGAAATTGAAGTGAGTGATGACTTCCATCCAAAAGAAGAACTACCAATAGAAGTCAGGACATCAGAGGAAGCTTCAAGACCAGAACATAGAGATGCATCGCCACTACTTCAGGTGGAGCACGAGGCGACAATGACAATGGAAGATTCAAAAGACAACATGATGGAAGATCAAGCCTTTAAGGAAGAAAAGGCAAATGATTCTTCCCCGACAAAGACAACAGAGGAGACACACTTGCCAGATGAAGCCTCGGATAAACCTGAAGCATCAAATTTTCAGAGTGAGCCAAGCAAAGACTCCTATACCAAAGAAGAACTAATCAAAGAAGTCAGGACAACAGATGAAGTATCAAGACCAGAGATTAGACATATGCCAGCACCGCTGCAAGAGGAACAAGAGGCTACAGATATAGTGGAAGATATAAAAGAGAGAACATTGGAAGCCCCAAAGGAAGAAAAGACACAGGAATCTTTACTGGAAAAGATAACAGAAAAGGCATGTTTGCCAGAGGTACTCTCAAGAGAGCTGGAGGCCTCAAATCATATGAACAACCCACATAAAGACTTGCATTTGAAAGAAGAACTACTCAAAGAAGTCACAGCAACAAATGAAGCATCAACACCAGAGCCAGGAGATATGCCATTTGATTCTCCCTTGGTTAGTACAGAAGAACAAGAAATGAAAAGAGCTACTGAAATTAGCTCAGAAGAGATACCAAATGAGAAAGAAATTCTGGATCTCAATGACCTGCAAAAGGAGCAAATTTACGAAGACGGTGATGGCAAGACATCGAACGAAGCCTCAAACAATCATGAAAAGACTGATACATCCGAAGAAACTGCAGGGCTTTCAGGCGAAGAAGCTATCAAATCAGAAAAAGAAGAAAATGACAGGAGGCATCTTGACATGGCGAGCAATCAGCTTGGAGCCGAAGCAGATCAGTCCAGTCAAACAATTAAAGAATACGAAGAAACAGCAAATGAATCTAGAATTGAAGAGGTACGTTGAATGTAATGCAGGAATTCCTGCATATAACAGATCTTATAAGAATAGTGCTTCAGTCTAACCAGTGAAAACTAACTGTAAATAAGCAGGTGGAAGACAGGGAGGAAATTACGAAGGAGTGTAACCAAGAATCTCTGAATGAAGATATTACAGAACTCAGCCAGCAAAAAGGCAAGCAGACGATTGAAGAACATACTGAAAAGGAGGCAGTAAACGTACTAAGGATCAATGCAAACAAACTAGCCGCCAAAGAGGTCAGTCATAGAATCTGGACTTGATTCATTTGTCTCACCTTTGTTAATCAGGAGTTCTAAATATACATTCACACGAATATGTGTATGACAAAACCCGAAATGAATGACATGGCATCAAGGCCAAGATATTTTTGTAGTACACAGCACATAATATAAACAACTTATCAAAAAAATTCCATACTATTGAAAGAAGAGAACGATTAATCTACATCATGAGTGTCCAACTTAATCAGTATCACATTCAGACGGGGCTCAGTTATCCCAGCCACAACTAGAGACTCCAGAAAGGAAATGCAATTTTCAGTACCATCAGGAAAACGTAACGATGTCCAATTTAGTCCTGTGATAAAACACTCCTCCTTACCACAATCTAGAAAACATGTAAAGAATAGCCTTTCACTGTGACAGTCCTTATCATTAACATATCATATTTACTTGGACAGCAAGAAGTCATTCGTCCTCTAAACACTTTACTAGATTCATTTGTTAATACTGAGCTTGTTCGTATTGGAACATGATATGCAGACAAGCGACTTAATGGACAAGGAGAATATGGTGAAAGACAGCTATGGGGAGACAGATATAAAAGAAAAAGATAAGTCCATAATTGATGAATCTGTTGCAAAAGCAGCAGGAAAAGAGACAGGGCCCACACTCAAGGAAAATTCTGAATCTGTAGCTATCAGCGCAGCTCAAGAAAGCATTGAAACAACCAATGAGGGAAAAGCAGATGAGCTTCCACAAACTGATGATCCTGCAAGCATTGAGGATAATGACAATTACTTCATCACGGCAGAGGAGGTGGTCTATGTGGCTCAGGTAACAGTATCACCTACCGAGACAATCCAAGAAATAATACTGGAAAAAGGGGCGGAAAACATGCAAAACAAAGAACAAAGCTGCTTAACTCTGCAGAAGCATGACAGAACTGAAAGTGTGTCAGAACAAGAATGCACGGAGGATGTTCCCGGCAGGGAAAGCCTCCTGGAAAACAAGGTAATAATGCTTCAACATTCAACATATCATTCCAGTAGGAAATACCAAAAATAAAATCCGAACACTTTAATGACTTGCAGAATGTATTAGTCTCCCCAATACAAGATGAAGACCTCACTGCCCCTACAGTTCACTGCATAATACAAGAAGATGAAACAAAAGAACCAGAAAAGCAACAACATGAGCCAGCTGTTTCACCACATATCCCGGACTTAATCATGCACAGTACAGAAAATGAAAGACTGGACTGCAGTGCTGCTATCGAATCTGAGAAAAAACCAAAAACCATCTCTCAAGAAATTGTAGAGACAAAGAATCTAAGTGAAAACGAACAGATAGTCAATTCAACAGAAAAGATCACAATTCTGGCCTCGCCGCCAGATTCAACTGTAGAAACCTCACAAAGGACTGAAGCAGATGATGACGAGATCCAAGATGAAAACAAATTTGAAAGCATCAGGGAAGAAGTGACATATGCAGAGCAAGAAACAAAGGATATCTCCATGTTAATTACTTCAACAGAGACTCTGTCTACCGAGTTGCGAGATAAATCCATGGAAAAGATCTTCCACATTGTAGAAAGTCCAGAAGCAGCGCAGAGTAAGCTTGCAGAAGTAGACCAATGGGAAGAAACATCAGAAGTTGCATTGGCCATCATGTCAAATGACAAGGTTTGCTAGACTAGGAAACTGAATTAGAATGAATTGATATAATGCATGAAACATACCATTTAACACACAGATGTCTGTAATCCATGAAACAGATCTTCCCAGTCAAAGATCAACAAGAAGCAGAACAGAGTGAACTCACTACAGAAGTGAACCAAATGGAAGAAACATCAACAGTTGTACCAACTACCACACCAACTGACAAGGTGAGCTCAAATAGGACCCGAACTAGAATCATTTACTGTTGCACACAATGTTTCTTTGAACACAGAAATGTCCTTAACTAAT
The DNA here is from genome assembly GCA_018398585.1 of Simmondsia chinensis. Lineage (NCBI taxonomy): Eukaryota > Viridiplantae > Streptophyta > Magnoliopsida > Caryophyllales > Simmondsiaceae > Simmondsia > Simmondsia chinensis. The sequence goes on along the minus strand of JAGTTD010000002.1, from coordinate 6,526,243 downwards.
TCGTCACCACCATGTCAAATGACAAGGTCTGCTCGAGTAGGAAACTGAATTAGAATGAATTGATACAATGCATGAAACATGTCATTTAACACATAGATGTCTCTAATCCATGAAACAGATCAATGCATGAAATGTCTTTAATCCATGAAACAGATCTTTCCAGTCAAAGATCAACAAGAAGCAGAACAGAGTGAACTTACTGCAAAAGTGAACCAGACAGAAGAAATATCAAAAGTTGTATCAACTACCGTGCCAACTGACAAGGTGAGCTGAAGTAGACCTGAAATAGAATCAATTACTGTTGCACATAATGTTTCTTTTAACACAGAAATGTCCTTAACCAAATCATGACCACCAGTTAACCAAATCATGACCACCAGGTCAAATGACAAGGTTTGCTCAACTAGAAATATGAACTAGAATGAATTGATAAAACGCATGAAATATATCATTCAATACACATATGTCTTTAATCCATGAAACAGATCTTTCCGGTCAACGAGCAACAAGAAGCAGAACAGAATGAACTCACTGCAGAAGTGAAGCAGACAGATGAAACATCAAAAGTTGTATCAAATACCGTACCAACTGACAAGGTGAGCTCAAATAGGACCTGAAATAGAATCAGTTACTGTCGCTCATTAACACAAAAAATGTTCTTAACTAAATCATGATTTACAATGGAAAAAGCAGGCTGCAGAAGATATGGAAGTTGATAAATGCTCTAACCAAAGCAAAGAACCTGGAGAAATAGAAACAGACAGCAACCAAGAAAAAGAGCTTAAGGACGAAGACCATCTTAGAGAAAAACCAAAGGAAACATCAGAGGCAATGGACAGTGAAAGAGAAGGGGTAAGAAAATAGAATTTTCTTCATATCCTTCTATTCTTCACTTAGCTCAACAGATACAATGCATTGGTCTCAATACTACTGTAAAACTGACTTCTTTTGAACAGTATGAACAACATAACCCAACTAAAGGGCCAGAACCTAAATAGTTTATAGCACCAGTGAAGTGTCTACTCCTTTCATCCAAAAACATGCACGCTTTTTGAAATTGAGACTGTTAAGGTTACATATATTAATTGCATTCTTGATTCTTCTATCCCACTACAAAAGTAGCAATTATATTGAATTTTCATTCACTAAAGGAAAGGCGTCAAGAGACTCAAAATGCCACATATGTACGCAAAATAATAGTTAATCTGTATATGTGAGCTATTTGCGGCCAATACCAACCTTGGTGATGAAAGAAAGACCGACTATTGCTTCTAAAATCTGAACTTGGAGACTAAAAGGAGTGGGGTTTTACAATATCGTTTCAACTTTCTTCCTTTTCTTTTGTTAGCATGATTTTTTAAATATTTGAAATGCTAAACTTTCCCTTAGAAGAGTAATTGCAACAATGAATCTATATTTACTATTCAGAAAGACAATAGGCAGGTTAAAGTAAGCACTCTGCCTGTAAAGCACCAGTTTAGTAGCCCAACTCTTGTGCCTGTGAGCTTCCAGTCATCAATAAGTGCAAGCTTGCACAGAAGGCAACTGTTTGATCATATCCTTAAGTTAACTAACCTCCTTGGGTTTCAGTTTTAGAACTATAGAATCTTTTAACTATGACTATAGACACTGACTCAGCAACTGAATTCTGGGTATATGACAAAATGCAAGTTTGTACTGCAAAATTGTCAACAACTCATATCAAAAGCACCTAGAAAATGAAATAAGAAACTAACTCACCATGCACTCCTCCGTAGCAGAAAACAAAACGTCTTTGTGTATATAGTGAATGCTATGACCCAATACTGGTCAAAACGTGCAGACTACTCATTCAGTGGAAAAGATGGGAAATAGTGCAATGGTTGATGAGCCGGAGCCCAGCACCAAGCCGAATGTTTCAGCAATAGAAGGCGGGACAGATGGAGAAGAATCTCGTCAGAAAGACGTTTACCTGTTTACTGGAGGCACTGAATCATTCCCCAATAATACAATCACTGAAGCACCTGAAGGACCAATAGAAGCCAATGTTCTTACCGATAACAAATTCAAGGAAGGCTCAAAGATGGAAGAGCCAGCAAATAATAGTACTGCCGCTGAAACACTACAAGAGAAAACACCACGTGTGGTGGCTGAATTTTCCGAATTGCATCAGGAGGACCAACACACGACTAAAACAGGCACACAAGAAAATAGAGGAGACGACCACGGGGACAAGAAGGTATGTACGGCTTAGCATAGAATTTAAATTTCATGATGAGGCGTGAAGTGCAATAAACGTCTCATTGGTTCTTTAACAGGAAACAAATGAAAAGCCGGAAATGGAGAAAAAAACGAAGCTCGATGATGATAAATTTCATGGTACAGCAAGAGATGTAAAGGAACCCCAAGAGCACTATGATGAGCTTCTCCCTTCATCTCATATCCAAGATTCATGCAAAAAGGTCTCACTAAATCAAGACACTGAAAAGTTGATTGAAACCACGGATACTGTGCAAGACAATGATCAAGCTGCTGAAGCCTTTGAGAAAGCGACAGAAGAGGGAAATCCAAATGAAAGCAGCCAGGTAATGAACTCGGCAGGAAACAAAACTGTGTACCTTTCATCGCATGAGCTGGCTACAGATATTCTAGAGAAGAATGAAATGGGTATCTTCAAGACTGTAGATGGCAGAAGTGTAGAATGTGGAAGTCAAGAAGACAAAGGTGATCAAGGCAAAGAGACACAGGCCAAGCCCATGTTAATGGTTTCAAATACAGTTGAAGAGGACAAGAAAAAGAGGACGCTACCCAAAGAGGAAGATGAAGTTGAAGAAACAAAAAAAGATGAGGAAAAGGAAGAAGAGGAAGTATATGAACATGAAGAGCTAGACTCAGGTTCCAATGCTCCTCATGCAACAGAAACCTTGAAGGACAGGGACACTAAGACAGCACATAAGAAATCCCATAACATACTGGCAGGTGTTGGATCTAAGGTGAAGAACTCAATTTCAAAAGTTAAAAAAGCCATGTCATGCACATCTTCAAAATTTTCAGAAGAGGACATGATTCCTCCGATAAGCAAATCCAAAAGAGAATCAAGGTAAACTCAGCAGAAGACATGATATACTCTGCACAAGCATATCATAAAGGCCTAGAAGTCAGTGTTCTTTTGTTCATGTATGAATGTATTGTGTATGCTATTTGATTTCAATAAAAAATTGGCTTGAAAGTTGTGATATTGATGTAGGACAAAGTTAGGAAGCATATCATGGTCACATGAGCAGAACAGATGGGAAAAACTAGAAGACCAGAATATACATGTCCAAGAATCATTGTTGTATGTGATAAAGAAATAAATTCCCCTTATTCTGGCTTCATTGATGACTTCCACACAGCAGATTGACCTGAAGGCCAGAAATTTCACCGGGAAAATAAACTAAAAGTGTCTCAGACCCTTACAGGGAAGATTTCTCCCATCTCTCATTCAGTTTCCCAGAAATATCAAAGCTTCCTCCCCATATTATCCACAGTATTAAAATACATATAGTTTTTTCAGATTTTGAAAGATGATAGAATCAGATTGCCAAAAACAACTGTTGCAACCACACTAGTTGCTCACATAATTACCATGCTATCGCATTAAAATCATACGAGAAACAGCATTGCAGCCTTGCTTACTACATCTGTCACAAGCAGAATAAATAATTTTTTTTTTAGCAATTGACAAAAAATATTTCTGACCCATAGCTATCAAAAACATAAGACTTCACATGAAAGAAGGATAACAACTACTACATTTGAAGCGCTGCCTAGAAATGGACACAAGAATGGTCCAGAAAATGTCTCAAAAGAAAGTCTGAAGCAATTCATGATGGGAACATGAGGTGTGAATGCCCATAAGCCAGAGCTAACAATCAAGGCTAAAAAACACATGTATGTGGGATGTCAACATATGACCAGTAAAGGAAATAGCATTAGTCTCTCTGGCCCAGTTGTGAGCAAAGAAACAGCACTAATCTCTGCATTCTTCAGCATGTTTCTGGTGAACATGAATAGAAAAAGTATGAGAGGTCTCAATTTAGTGGTTTGTAGTTGCATCATGGCATCAACAGGCAGGTATTAACTTGGTGAATGTAAGCAAAGTATATACTGGGCAATTTGAGCACTAAAGCTTAACCCATCTGCTGCACTATCTACACTCTACACTAACCATGTGCAACAAAAACAACTACTATACAAATTGAATTTGCACGACCAAATTATATCCATGTACCCATGTTGTACCATCTGAGAACGTCTGAATAGACAAGATGGTCAATTGATGGAAATGTTCAAAATTTATGCAAGTGATTGATAGACTAAAACAAAGAAAGACGCAAACAAACAAGGAAGTAAGAGCTTCAAGATCACCTCACATTTCTATTAATAATTTGAATACAAGCCCAAAAGGCATTACACGTATAAAGCTGGGCCAGAAGGCAAGTGAAACTGGATAAAGCAAAAGATAGAATCAATAAACAATAGCCAAAAGCAAAAAAGCCAAAGTAGAACAGCCATGAAAGTAGTAAAACAGAGGAGGAGCAAATGCGCCACCACGTCTAGGCCTTGTATCATCATTTAGTACCTCCTCTAGTGTATTACAAGAGTCTTCAATTATAGATTGGAACCTCCTCAATATCAGTGCCCAACCACACCACTATCTAGTGCAGTCACTAAACTATGCAACCTCCTCAGTCAAATAAAAAAACTTCTTGAACCAAGTTCCTAACCCAAAATCCGCGTCTCAGCTTCATATGCCAGAAAATATTATTTCCATGTACCACTTTGCTGTACTTATATCTAGCTATTTCAAAATCCTCAACAGCCACCTTCAGCAAGTTATCATCCACTGTGGAAGGTGCATTCATAACTTTCCTTGGTCACTTCTTGAGTACCATTTATAATTTCCTGTCTGGACTAGCCCTAAATCAGAAGAGATATGAAAGCAGGTGAGACTACAAGATCAACAACGGATGAGAATGCACAATCCCTAGTAACAGCCTCGGAATTCTTTCCACCACCCAAACCCCACCTGTAATTAGATGTTAAAGTATTGTCATATTGCTTTTCAATATCCGGTCTTCCATAGAATAACGTGTGTCATATGATTTTTAAAAGAAAGCTGATTCAAACTGTGTGAAAAAGGAAGAGCCCTTTGGAAATTGAGTTTGTTATATTTCACAATGAAATTGACAATTATACAATGGTATACAAGATTTTAAATATCCAATGTCACGGTATCTTGGAAAGATATTCTAAATAGGTATCCTCATATGCTAGGTAATTAGAATGGTGAATCTCAATGCAGCATTGTGGAAATAAAATCTCCAATTATACATGAATATTTGACGAATATTTTTGTGGAGATATTATGAATGCCATGTATCTTATACAAACCTTAGTTGACAAATGCTGTAGCAAGTACAAAGTACTTCCTGGCTTCATCATGTCCACCATGCAATCGACTTCAAAACGTCCATTACATACAACTGCCATCGAGCTCAAAGGGAAACTGCATGATGAATTTCTATCAGAAGAAGCAAGCGAGACCAGCAAAATTACATAGAAATATCAAAAACAAGGCATAAATATGGGGGTATAAATGAACATAATGTTCGATGAACAACTCTTGCTTGGACTTGTTCGTGTTCATTTCAAGAGTTTAATAGCATCAAGTCAAGTGCAAATAGGCTCGATACGCTTAACAGGCCATGTTGAAGGTTCTCAAATCATTAACATTCACAAATAGTTTGATAAGGGCTAATCAAGAACTCACTAATAGCTTAGTTAGCTAGATAATGGATCGATAATGGTTCAATAATAGCTCATATAGCTCAGTTTGGTAGCAAGCTCAACAACGTAGCAAGATCGAGGCGATATCTAGCTTAACAAGGTAGTGAACACAACTCAATAGAAAGCTCAGTTCAATTAAACTAACAAGCCAAGTATTGAGCATACTAAGGAACGGAGATCAAACAAAGGTTCAAAAGCTTGATAAAGGCTCATCTCGAACTCAAGCTCATTAAGGGTTATAAAGCTAAACAAAAGGATGCTCGGCTTGTTTAAGCACTTAATCTAACCTCATTCTTGATAACTAACTCAATTCCAAGCATTGAACAATTATTAGTAAGACCTTCTTGATCAGAACACAGTGATTTCAATTTCAGATATTAAAATTCAAGAGACCAAATCAAATCACTGAACGTGAAGAATTCTTAACCGAAGAAACACATTAATTACGTATTACGAGTGTGATTAAAAAGTATTTAGTGAATAGTTATATTTTAGTAGTAATTTAGATAATTTCTCATTCTAATACATGATTAGTGAGTAATTATATCTTAGTAGTAATTTAGATAATTTCTCATTCTAATATATGATTATAGTGGTCCCCTCTCCCCCAATATTGTAAATAGTCACTAACGTATGAAATGAATGATCAAAGTTAATTTCTATCTTTCCCTTTCTAAATTTCTTCCGCCTTTCCCCCTCAATTTCTATTATAAACCCTAGTTAAGCTTCGAAAACAGCAATCTAATCACTCTTCTTGTTTCTAACAGTATCAAGAATAAACAAAATAACCGGTTTGGAAAAACAACTCAAATTTTCGTATATCAAGAACAGAAAACCCTAAACAACGATTGTTTTACACAAATTGAATGAATAATCTATCAATTTGGTAGACAAGAACTCAAAACGCATCGAATTCGCACATTAAAACGAAGTATGAATCCACAGAGATAGAAAGAAAGCAACAAAACAAACTGGATTACATGAATTATGGAAGAGAGAGAAAGATAAATACGGAGAGCAACCGACAATGAGTGAGAAGATTGAAGATTGTTCTTAAATTTATAGTTTGGGGGAGAGAGAGAGAGAGAACAGGAAACCGCGGGTTTGTTGCTAGGTTAGCCCGCGAGCCGGAGTCTAATAAAGCTCGAGCTAGTAGACTTACGAGTCTAAGGGTTTATTTGATTTATTTTATTTTAACTCATTTTTTTGTACTTATTTATATTATATATTAACTAAAAGGTTTCTAACAGTTTCCACTCCTCTATTCTTGAATTATTACACTATTACTTTTTAAGTCCCCTCCTTTAGACGTTTATTCTTACATTTATATCTGTATCTATTTATATAAAATGTTTAATTTATGATAATATCATTTTTTTTCTTAATTTAAATATGCATAAGTCATTACATAGACAAATTACTTTTTTATTCATGTTAGTAATATAATTTATTAATTATTACATATAAATATAATTATTTAAAATTTGAATACACACCTTGCATTATACGGGAAAACTAGTCTATTTTAATAAGATTTATTTATCTTTTTACAGTAAAAATATTTGATGTAATGTAAAAAAATCCTTTTTATGTAATCAAGCGTTCAATTACAAGTTGAAAAAAGAACTTGTCCATTATAATTATACAAATGAATTAATATTATAAATCAACTAATAATAATAAGCAGGAGATAATTAAGATAATGACTTATCATGGTAGTGAAGGGTGGTGATTGTAGACTGTAGTGACACATGGAATAAAATGGGTGGTGGTAGGTGCAGGTTGTAATAAAAGTAAAAAGTGGGTGATTGTTGTGAAAATTTAATACTATTATAGTCTTTTTATAACATGTTTTTGAATTGCTGGTCCCCGATTTGTAACAATGGTTAGGGTGGCAGTTGACCAACGCTGGGTCGCAGTTCGAATCCAGCATCCCTCTACCCCGAGCATTGACAGTGTTTAAAAAAAATGTTTTTTGATATGCTATAAAAATAGATCCAATTTTGCATCTTCTTTAAGTTAGTTGTAAAATAATTTTATCATCTTCGTACTTAAGTTGTAAAAAAAGATAAAAAAAGATTTTTTCTATCAATCAAATGCAAACCTTGCAACCAACTAAAGCTTTCCTTTCACACCTTTTAAGCTGTTAAAAAGTTAAACCAAATACAACATAAAGTAGTCGAAATAAGCATATTTTGATACAAATTATTTATAATAAACTACACTTTTTCACCTCAAGTTTGAAGAATCCAAGCTCAATGAGCTTTGAGTCGAAGCCTCTTGCTATCAAGCTCAAGCTAGACTCGGCTCAAACAGCCCTAGATGTATCGATAAATGCCCTGTCTCAATTTGAGAGTAAACATGATGGTTCAAACCTCATTACCCTTTGATATATAATTTTAATAGTTCATCTTTTTTTTAAAAAAAACTCCTCAAATAATTTTTCCCTGAAAAACCAAAAAAAAAAAAAACTGCATCTTTAAGACTGTTTGTTTCAAAGGAAAACATTCATCTCGAAAAAATTTTCTTATCTAAATATTTTCTTTGACAGATGTTTCTTTGTAAAAACTTTTGTTTGTTTAGTTAAGGAAAATTGTGTCATTATTTATGTTTATATAAGATTCACGCTTAATCAAATTTAGGTCGAACTAAGATATAAGACGTGATATTACAAAGGAAAATGTTTTCCGTTATGTGAAGGAGAATGACTCTTTCACCTCGAGAGGACATCAACTTTGTCTATGTGAAGAAAAACATTGCTTGTTAAAGCAACGATTATTACTCATCTATTGTATGAAACTACATAAATGTAAAGGAAAAGTTTTTGGTCTATATAAACGAAGCCTAAACTTATCGAATTTGCTTGATGTAGATTAAGATGGTTGTAGTTGCATGGAACTGAGATTCAACATATACGTTTATATTTTTAGAAACGACAACTATTGATTCCAATCAAATCTATAGTGTTAACTAAAAATGGTATGGAACTATTAACCTATCTCTGAAGAAAAGAGTAAAAAAAGAAGTCATTTTATCCTAGATTAGATAAACGACATGAATTTATCTCAAAAATATATTTTCTGTTGTAAATATTGGATATTTTTCGAAGACAATTTTTATGATTAAATTCGGATAGCTTTAAATATCCTAGAAAATTAAAAATATGTAAAAGACCTTCATATACACAAATATATATATATATATATATATATATATATATATATATATATATATATATATATTATCCTCACCTCCTTATTTTCCGTATGAGGGAATATATTTGAATAGAGAAAAACTTCTCTGATTCCTGAGTTCTGAAATAAAATATTTGTTATTTTTCTTTAAATATATTTGAGTTTGCATTTTCATTCTCGTCCTTTTGAATATAATATGTACCTAATTTTGTAACATTTTCCAAGATATTTGGATCTTTGTGGAGCGAGTATAGAATATTTTAGATTTAGTGTTCACTTTTGTATTCGTAATATTTTCTTCTTTTGTTTGGTTTTAGACTTTAGAGAGAATTCGAGCACTTTGCTATCGAGAGAGTTGACTATTCTTCAACTATTACGAAAATCTTTAGAATTCACCTATACATATAGGTAATATAAGGTAGCAACAACTTCTAAACTTTTTCGATTAGCTTGACAGTGTAAATCTCCACCCCTTTCAACTACGTCCTATGTTTGAAGCTCATCAATTTTCTTTTTTCTATGTTGAGAAAATTTGTGATCTCTTTACCATTATAACCGGTTTAATTTCACATCATGGGTGTAATCAAGCCAACACCTTGTTAAATCAAGCTCGGTGAGTCACATCGAGTTTGAGCCAAGTCCTCAACGACTGTTGAATCAATCTAAATTAAATACTAATATGCTAGAAACTCTACTCGACTCGACTTGTTAACTGAGGTAGTTACAAAGCACTATCTACTCAAGCTCACTATACAACCAAGTTATTTAGTTATTCAGATCATTCGAGTCAAGCTCAATATTAGGCATTGATAACAAATTATGCTGGCTCATTAAAAACCTGAATAACGGCTAGTCAGTGAGCTCGACTTTATAGCAAGCCCGGGACAGTAGCAAGCTCAAGTCAACTTCATCAGTCTAACAAGCCAAGTGAAACTGATTATCGTGCATGCCAATATCTTAACAAACCAATTTCTTGCTAGAGCTCACAATAAGCTTTAACAACATCAAGTTCTGACAAGGCCTATTTAGCTTGGCTCAGCTCATTCGTACCACTAATCAAACGATTTGCGGAACAACTCAAAACGAGTGCAGTACATCGACTTTGCATACATCACGATGCAAGCACCTAATGTAGCAACACAAATAATATTACATCAAACCTCATGGTACTAATTCTAATTTAGTAGTTAAGCAAAGATAAATTTAAACATAAACATTAGCATTTTTTTTTCCAAAATTTTAAATAAAATTAATGTTCTTTCAAAATTTAAAAGAGAATTAATTTTTAAAAAAAAAAGAGCCAAAAGTACCTAGTTTTTATCTAGCTGTGATTTGCGACTCTCCAAAATTCTTCTTTTTCTGGACTTGAGTAGCTCAGTCCTTTCATGCTTCTTTCTCTTGCTCTTCTCTATTGCTTCCACAAGACCTCTCTTCTTTCTTGACATTGCTAGCTTGTCCATCTCCGCGGTGTCACGAACGACCTGATCCCTTTCAGGCACCTCTTCTTCTTCCCTTTTCCCTGCGTCCTCGGCTGTGCCCGGTTTCTCATTAGTTGTTGGGCTTTCGACGCCTTGAAGCTCCAGTTTCAGCTCCTCGTGGTACCGCTGCTCCAGTTTTTGCATCTGCAAAGCCGCGTTGATTACAAAGACTTGAATGTTAGGGCTGTTCATCAGACCTCACTAGAGTGAATCGATCTGAGAGCTTGTTTGGCTAAAATAGGAAAAACCTTCTTTTTTCAGAAGTACTTTTTCCGAAACACTTTTGTAAATAGTGCTATCAAAAGGTAGTGTATCTTCATAAAATTTTGTAAGTTTTGCTTCTGCTTCTATTCTAATTCAAAAGAGAAGCATTATTTTCCGACTTCTGTTTAAAAGCACTTTTCTCTCCTAGAATAACACCCACAAAGTTCAGATTTCTATTCCATCAACAGAACAGGCTGCAGACTCAATTAACCATTCCAGATACGGTGAAAAAGTTTTACCTTTTTCTTCTTCTCGGCAACCTCTGCAGCCTCCGTCCGAATGATGATACCATCCACCAGTAAGTTCTGAGGATCTTCCAAACCTCCTGTTTCACCCCCAGGAATCGGGAGAACCTGTTTTCTTGCAGCTGCCTGGAGCCGCTTGATTTTCTCCGCGTAGTCAGGAACATATCCTTCTGCCTCATTGTCAACAAATGGAGACAGGTGCGGTGGTGGAATCCTGTCAAAGAATTATTTAAGTTACTAAGTTTATAAGCCTAAAGCAATGCAAAGCCATCTAAATTGTTGAGTTTGGGGTAGCGGTCAGGCTATCACCCTCCAAGCATGACATCTTGGGTTCGAATCTCATCTCCCCTCCCTCGAATGTTGGTGGCCCTGTTTAGGGGAATGTTGTTCATGTTCTCAACATAATTCAAGTCGCAACGTATTTATCATGCTACTATTTCTTTTAAAGTCCAAAGCAAATGCAAATGCAAAGTCCTCTTCAAGATTTATTTAGGTTACTAAGTTTTTAAAGTCTAAAGCAAATGCAAAGTCGTCTGAACTGTTGAGTTTATTGTAGCAGTTACATTATTATTACCACCCTTTAAACATGAGGTCTGGGTTCAAATCTCATCCCTCTCTTCTCTGAATGTTCATGGCCCCATTTATGGCAATGCTGTTATGTTCTCAAGTAACCCAACATAGTTAAAAATCACGAAAATATGTTACTGATGACCCATATATTAAAAGTACAACAACAACAACAACAACAGCCCAGTGCATCAAAGGGATCCCGCATCAGCGACCCATTTAATAAAAGTATTTCATAAAAATTAGTAACCCCATATTGGTTCTAAATGTGACTTTTAACTAAATATTTTAGGGTTTGTTGAAATCCTAACATATGGTATTTCATATATTGCCCTAAATGTGGTCATCAATAAGGTATACCAAACAACGTTGCCCTAACTGGGCCCTAAATGTGTTCTCAAGTATTTCGTAACCCATATATTACAATGCCGAAGAATTAGACATTGAATACCAATTCCATAAACATACCTCCCCACCAAATAATCCTCAGTTGGCAATATAACCCTTGCATTCACACAATCAAAGACCCACTGAGGCTGAATATACTCTCTAGCAAGGAACTTGTGACCCTGTGTTGGCCTATCAACGATCTGCAAAGCAAAAACAATCAATCAGCTGCCAATCCTACTTCTTTACTCCATTAGGGTGAGGACAGTTTATAACCATTTAAGTTCAATTTGAAGATCATGGATCTTAATAGACAGGAGGGAACGGATATTTATTCTTTAGTTAGTGATGATTGAAAACAAAGGGCATGTTTGGTATAGCTTTGGAGTCTTCGGTTTTAAGAAACTAAAAACCACGTTTTAAAAATTAATTTTTCTGATTTTTAGTTTATTGTTTTCATTTTACACTTCAACTAGAAAAAAACTGAAAACAAGAAACCACAAACTATAAAAAATCGGATCTATAATGTTGTTTAGTTTCTTAAAAAAACCAGAAAGTACAAACACGAAATCAATACCAAACAAACCAAAGGATTGTAAAGTATAAACATTTACAATAGGCAGGGTAACAAATAACAAGTCATGATACCTGATAGGTGATATCCTGATCTGACTCCTCAAATGGAGCCCCCTCTCCCTCCCAAGATACGATACCACCAAAAGCAGAAATGACAAACAGCAAAGACTCTCTTGGAACCTGCATTTCGTGGCAGACGAATCAGAGGAGAGAAAAAAAATAACAAAGCAATTCTAACAAAATGGCAACCAAATCTGTGTTCGTTTTCATTCAAGAAATTTATTCAAATGAAAGAAAGAATAGGAGACACCAAATTTGAATAAGCAAACGGTAATGAGATAAAAATGGCCTATTTCCACATTTTTCACGAAAGGACTAAAATCAAATGAGCCATAGATAAAAAAAAGTTCCATTACTAACTGCAAAACCTTCAGCAATGGTTTCATCTCACCATCCTCTGAACTAGGGTGAACAAAAATTAGTCTGGACCGGACTAGCCATTTCAAGGACCGGACCGACCGACCGACCATATATCGGTCCAGTCTTCAGTCCTAGTATATGGGCTTAATCAGTCTTCGATCCAGTCCAGTCCAATCCAAAAAAACCCGAAGACCTTACTGCAGATCAAACAACAATAATTTCACATTAAATATTTTTACATAATTTTAATATATAACGTATTATATACTATATATATCTAAAAATATTAAAGATTAGAAAAATTAAATATTTAATTTTTTTTCCTATTAATTGACTACACAAAAATCCTGTATAATTATCCTTAAATTATATATATATTATGCAAATTATACCATTATTAGTATTTTTTAATTTTTAACTTTCATATGGAATCGTTTTTCTTCTTTAATTGCACTTGCTAGATGGAGAATCAGTCTAGTTTGGTCCGAACCGGTTTCTAACCAGTCTTAGACTGGACAGACCCAATTTTAATCAGTCCGGTCTTCGATCTCATGATTTCATGTAATTCGGTCTTCGGTCCAGGCCGGTCTGGTCTTGGACCGATGTGCACCCTACCCTAAACAGGTACTTTTATAATGTAAATACAATTCACAATCAGTTCATGGTGAGATGACATGGAGTGCATACTATTCGTTCATAGAATTCCATCATTTAACATTTCTATCAAGTTGATCAGCTAAAACTATTGTCACAATTGTATAAGAATATCACATGCGCTGGATGCACCACATACATCAGTAGGATGGTTGCTCAAAAAAAAAAAAAGAAAAAAAAAATACATCAGTAGGATGATTATAATAGCTAATCTCACCTCACGACTCAAGAAGAATTTCATGTTCGAGAAAAGAGATTTACACTCTCTTGTCTCATCATCATCATCATCCTCAAAGCCGGCATCTTCAACAAGATGCATTAGAACACCCGCCTCTGCAGAGGGAAGTTGATGATGGAGTTGAGCAAGTCTTAACTCAGATTCATTAGCTGACCCATCCTCCTTTTTGCTATCAGGCTCCTCCGAGCCAGATGAACTAACACCTTGTGATCCCACTCCAGTGCCTTTAGTAGCAACATACCTTGAAAGTGCATAAAGATCTGCAGAATCCCAAAGGTGGAAGAGGATTGTCAATTAAGTACTATATGAAGCGGAACAACTGCCTGTAAGATGCAAAAACAGCACATCTAATAATCTGTCAAGGCTCAAAGTGGCAGAAAGGGAATACCTGCTGCTGAAGCTTCCAGTCGAGGATCAAGCAATGGTGGATATTTAACATTAATGGAATGATAAAGCCTGAAATTGACGAAAGCGAGAAGAGTCTGTGCCAAAAGAACGGAGAGTTAATTTAAATGAGGAAAGAAGTGGATTGAAAACACGAGCATCATGCAGTATTCAGAATCGAAAGTGTTGTGCACACAGTGAGCATCTTTTCCCCCATGATTAGACAGTCATTAACTGCAGAGAACGATGGGTGCAATAACACCTTCAGCTATGATTCAAAGATTTGATAGTGGTACGTTTAGTACAACAGGAGGCTGACAGGCGAATAGGAAGAATCAGGGAAAGAGGATGTACCGATTTGAAGTGATAAGCTGTAGTCTTACCTCATAGAATTCCAAAAATGTTAGCATGACGGAGAAATCAATATCATCAGTAAAGACTTGCTGCAGTCTATGAGGGGCAATCCATGTTATCTTTTGCCCATCAACCTCTGCCTGCACATTCAGAACACGCATCAGGACAGAGTTCTAATCTACTAGCTGAACTGTAAGCTCCAAAAAAAAAAAGGACAATCACCAATGCATGACAGGGTTAAGACGATCATTATACAAGATGCATAAACATAGGCGTAGAAATATTGTTGAAAAAATACCCCTTTTATACTTTGGCCGATTCCCATCAAAATGGTAAGGCTGGCCAGCGGGTAAGAGTGCCCGACTTGCAACAAGTAGTTGCATTTTTACATAATCCTCAAATAGATGATCATATTTGAATAGATTTCCTAAAAGAACACAAGTTTATGAAAGATCTTGATCATTTATCTATTGATATCCCATTGTAAAATCCCCTTGATACGCCACTATGCACAGGAAACTCAGTTGATGAGTTACAACATGAACATACCAGTGCACACACACATGCACACAAAGAGAGAGACGAAGAGAGCTACCTGGAAGTATATGCCCTTGACTGAAATGAATGTCTTGCGCAATTTGTGGGTACGTGCAATGTAGGCCTGCCACTCATGGCTCAACCTAAATGAATGCATAAATGGGATATTAAAATCACTGGAAACTGTATTACCAGTATATTGGATTACCGGTGCCAAAACATTCTCTCAGGAGGTAGATAAAGAATTTTTGTGTCCATAGGTGCCAACCTTCGACAATCATGGATGCGCTTTACTTCAACCTTCTCACTCCGCAGAGCAGGCAATGCCGCAAATAGATGCACCATGGTAAGGCAGTCGTCCAAATCCCCGAGTGCATCAATAAACCTAGGATACCTATATGTCCAAGAATGACAATTGGTGACCTGATACAACAGTAAAAAGCTGATCTATCAAGACGAGATGAATATGAACCTCTCCAGAATGAGCCTATCTAAGCGGTAGCTTGGTCTGCGAGACAAAAGACGATCAGCCCGCTCCTTGTTCTTCTTGGACAGAGCCTTTTTGACCTTTTTGTCATATGCCTTTTGTTCTCTTAACTTTTCCACAAGCGGTTCATGTCTAAGAAACAATATGTCCTTTGTGTGATAATATGTCTGGTGATTTCCTTTCACCTTCTTCTTTGGCACACGAGGGAATATACCTTTGAGGATGCATAATCGCCTAAAACATTTATTAGAAAAACAAAAAATAGTGAGAATACGACAAAGGAGTCCACAACAGGTAATTACCTTTCTATTCAAAAGAAAAAGGAAATTACGAAGACATTTGCTCACTATTTCAAAAGTGGAAAATAAGTAATTGAACACTCTATTGAGCATTTATTAAATCAAAAGTGGCTTGTTCAAGATTGAGCACGCCATTGAGCATGACTAAATGGAAAATAAGTAATTGAACACACTGCCCCAAGCAGAAGCGGATTCCAATTATCTTTTAAGAGATGATGAAATACCGCCTCACAAAGACTTGATATTATGTCAAATTTTGCTTTAACATGGGAAAAAAATGGACAACAGCAAAGATCCTTCGCTATTCTTTTAGTTAATTCACCTATACATAAGGGGCAAAATATATATGTTTTTGTATCCCTGCCTCTCATCAATGCACTGAAATGTAATATTCTTCACAAGATTGAAAATATCCACTACAATAGAAAGGAACATCGCCTCAAGAAACTGACGAAACCTATGAATAAAGTGCACCACATGTAAGGTAAGCCAATACCAAGCCTTGCATCTAATAACTGAGATAAGGCTGCCTGCCCCAATGCCAAACCACACCTCACGGCAACTCAATAACAAGCTCCCGGAGCTTTACATACCCAGAATCTCTGAAGTAAATGCAAGCTAGACAAACCAGTTTCTCCTTTTTCCCTCTCCCTCTATAGTGCCTCCCTACTTTCTTTGCCTCAAAAAGTGAGCATTAACCTAGCAAGAAAATCCACATAAAGCACCATGTGACATCTCATACTATAGCCAATAGATTCTCAAGCAAACCGAACGGTATTTCAGGTATTGTATTTCTCAAAATAAGTAATAGCTGTAGAAAGGGAGAAAAAAGTACTCTCTATATTTGTCCCCCTTTAGAGTATAACCGATGTCGTTCTCTAGTTATTATGCTAGAGGGATACTTCATTTGGGTGGTGGCAAGATAGACATTATTGCTGCTACACAAACTGAATTCATCTGATGAAGTGGAAAATAACTTGATAGGAGAAAATAAAAATTTGATTGCGACTTGCACAAAACATCAGATAAGCTTCAAAATAAGAACACTGATTTTCAATGTTCGAAGCCCATTAAGAACAATTAAGTAGCAGTAAATACAGATCCAATCATCCAAATTCGATGTTCCACTTCCAACTATTGGAACAATCATTTTAGGGTTCAACATCCAACTATCAACAGTAGGAAACATAAAGGTCTGCTCAACTGATAAGCCATTTGCATCTTGCATCTCATGAAGCTTGAGGCTTGAGTACCATGCATGCCATCAGGCAAAAACGATTCCTTGGGGCCAGCAGCTTGGTTAATTGGCTCCAGCTTACCTTTTGCAGGTAGAAAAACTTTTGAATAGGTTGTGTTGAGACACACCAAAAGAAGTTCCCTCCCAAAATTAATTGGCAAATGGTGGAGTGGAGTAACTCCTTGGTATACATATTGGCATTTGGTTTCTTCCCCCACCAATGTGGGATTGGATTTTGGCTCATTTTGGACTACATCAGACCACCATGCTCAACATCTCAAGTCCATGCAAGTTGACTTTGCAATAGATATATTTAGTTCGGGGAAAAACTGCAATTCCAGTGTCACCCACAGTGCATTACACATAGCTTTGCTCTAGAGTTTTTTTAGCCCTAGGCAAACATTACAATACCAATGTCAACTTCGAGTGAGAGACAGCACATCTACACCCAAGGCCCAAGAATTTACCAAGTTGCGATCAACTCCAGAGCAAACCTAGGGTCTCCCATAAGACCAAGAATGAGCTCGTTGAAATGTGATGATCGACTTTGCAATACGTCACATAGGCCCCATAAGACTGTGAAATGACCTAGCCCCATATGATCTAGCAATGGGCAAAATAACTCCTTGGTATATATGTTAGTATTTGATTTCTTCTCCCACCGATGTGGGATTCACTTTTGGTTCATTTTGGACTGCATAATATTTGTAACCTTGGAACTAGTTAAGGTATGCACAAGCTAATAACTAATGTAGACACTCCAGTTACCAAAACAATCATAATAGTGGAGAAAACGTTCCTTTTCAAACAAATAGAAAGAAAGAACTCGACATCTAAGTTATTTAACCCGTTGGTCCCTAATGTTTTTAAGTTTGCTCAAATTGGTCTCTTATCTTTTGTTTGATCAAAATGGTCCCAAATATTTTTAAGTTAACTCAAATTGATCTATTCTCTTTAATGGTCCCTAATGTTTTATTTTATGACAAACTAGTCCCTTGTCTTTTTAATTTTTACCTAATCTCGGTCACTAAGTAGGGGACTAATTTTGTCATAAAATAAAATATTAGAGAACACTTTGAACAAAAGAAAAGAAGAGAGACCAACATGACCAAAGTCATAAACATTAGGAATCATTTCGAACAAAAGAAAAAAATGAGATACCAAATTTCAACAAACTCAAAAACACGAGAGACCAATAGTGCAAATAACACCTCACAATACAAGCACAAAACTAGAAGAAATTGAAGTGAGAAAGGGGACCTAAAAACAGGAAGGGTGACTTGAAGCTGCTTAACGGCCTGAGATCGAGTAATAAACTTCGCAGCGTTGCCTTCCTTCTTCTTTCCCTGAACAAATTGACAGGAAATCGTGAGAATACGAAGTTAAAGCTGCTAAATTTCACCGGACCTTTGGGTCCAACCTACAAAGTTGAAACATATATGAGATTCACGTATAAACGCAAGCGAGGTTCCATCATAGACCTAATTGGCATTAGATAAATTAACTCGCTAGACTTATATGTCGATCTCTTCATTTTCATAACTCCTCCAACGTGAAATTCTTACTAGATTCGCATATTGAGTTTCTTAACCCTCGAGATGGAGACGAGAGCTTACCGCAGGCCTGTAGTGCTTCTTCCGAGCTACGCCTGCCATGGCGGCGCCGATGGGAAGTAACCGTCGAGAGGAGAGAGGTAGAGAGAAGGGAGGAATGTAGTAGGGTTTGGGTTTTAGACGGGCATCAATTCGGACGGGTCAATTGATGAATAATAAAAAACACCTTATTTTTTTAAATTATTAAAAAATTATTAATTTTTTATCGTATTAATAAAAAGATTATTAAATTTTTGTTATATTAATAAAAACGTTCATCTCTGACATGATAATACTATTTTTAGTCAACAAAACTGATATAACAGCTGCTTTATTAATACAGCAGTAAAATAATAAAAGTACTTTATAATCAAGGTTGTTAAAATCAGGATTCTACTTAGAATAGATAGGGGCTTTCAGAATTGGAATCATAAGATTCTAGTAAATGTATATTATAATGTATTAATATCGGTTATATAATTTTAAAAATTATTAATAAGACATTTACTTACATTAGTATATATAAAAAATATAATCAAACATAACAAAAATATTTTCATAGAACATATATGTGTCATTTTATGTTATAATAATCATGGAAGCTTTTAAGATAGATACTACTAATCAAACTTTATATTAAGGTTAAACTATAAAACTAAACTTAATTTAAGTTTCTAGAAAGTATATAATGTTTAATTAACTTTCTTTTACTTTGAACTAATAAAGTCGGTTCGTTCATAATATATGCTTTTTTTTTACATTTTGACTTTTTATTTGTATAAGTTAGTAGAATCGAGATCGGATCAGTAAAATCGTAAAATCGTATTATGATTCTATCACCTAGTTTCATGTAATATCAATGAATTGTAAGATTCTACAAAATTAAGATTATACTTAAGATTCAAATCGATCGGCAATTGTAGAATAACAGATAGCTTCTACATAATATAACATCTCAAATTTGTGCTTATAAAGTAAGAACAAAAATGTTGAAGCGTACTTTAAGTCTAAAAAAATGGTGTGTAATGGTGTATAATTAGCTTCTTATCCAACTTTTCTTTATTAGCTTGCGATTGTGTGCAGAAAGATGGGAATAGCGAAAGAATTGTAAGTTTATCAACAAATAACATCTTATTTTACGCCCTTTAATACCGTCTTTTGAACTATTTTGTTAAATGCATGTAACTGTTAAACTAAAGTATTATTCACAAAATTTGTGTACAAAAAATTAATAAACAAAAACTAATCATACTAATATGTAATTTACCATTAATTTTAATTAGGGTTATTTATGCCCAAGTTAGGGGTGAACAAAAATCGGTCCAGACCGATGAACCGGACCGGACCAGACCGGACCAAGTGAAGTTCGGTCCGGTCCATGGCCCATATTTTAGTAGATATTCGGTCTTCGGTCCGGTCCGGTCCAAAACCGAAAAACCCAAGGACCGGACCGAAGGTCGATAAAATATTTACAATAATAATATAATTTAAATTTGAATCATAATAATTTTTTTAAAAAAAAATATTTAAATGCAAAGTATTAAGAAAAAAAATATTTAGTTAATATTAATGACTTATTTATGATAATGATGGCAGTCACTTCTTGCCTTTTCAAATTCCTTTTCTTATTTTAATTTTTTATTTTAAGATAACTTTATTAATGTTTAATTATGTTTGTTCAAGTTGGATATAGCTAGCGAATTGTGAGAAGAATTAAGGAGAAACCATTTATGATATTAGTTTTTGTCATGACCATTTATGATTTATGTAATGGATAAGATGTATTTCTTTTTTGCTATTATTTGTTAGTTTTATTTGAAGTTTTATATTTATTTTCTGATATGTATGTTATGTTTTCTCATCATGCACTATTGATTATGTATGAACTTATCATATGATATCAGATCTATTTTATTTAGTTTTTTGCTAGGTAATATTCTTCTAAGAAAAATATAATATATTGGATGTCAATGGAGTAAAAAAAATATTTTGAATGCTTAATTTAATGGAGTGTATGGTTAATATAATTTTCAGAGTTCAACAAATTAAAATAGATTTCTTTCAATTCGGTCCATAATCGGGTCGATCCGGTCCGGACCAGTTTTAAATCGGTCTTGGACCGGACCAACCCAATTCAAATCTGTCCGGTCAACGGTCCGCCATTTTAGTGTTATTCGGTCCTCGGTCCGGTCCGGTCCGGTCTTGGACCGATGTGCAATCCTGTACTTTGTCTATTATGTCAATTTAGTCCTTGTACTTTTAATTGTATCCATTTAGTCCTTGTACAATTCAAAATGTGTCAATTTGGTCCTTAGAAAAAATTTTATATTAAGTTTTTAATAAAATTTTTAATAATTCGGCCATAAATTGGATTAAATTGAGTAAACAGATTAATTTATAATTTGTTACTTGTATATAACATAATTTTACTGTTCAAAACTATGTCATTAACATAACTTAATTTTGACCAAATGATTAAATTGACACATTTTGAATTGTTCAGGAGCTAAATTGACACAATTAAAAATATAAGGACTAAATTGATACAATTGGCAAAGTATAGAGACCTTTGGCATAAATAACCTTTTTAATTAGTAATATTATTATTTTACTACGTTAGTATTAAAATATTTATATGGATTTTTTGTTATTGAAAACCACATAATTTTAGGTGTCATTTTAAACAATCATCTAAATTTTCTAAACTTTCCTAAAATTTTACAATGTCACTCCCTAAAGTGGATACCATCTTCTAAGTTTTGCTAACACGGCATTCTTAAAAAAAGAGAAAACAATTTTAAAAGTTAAATTTTATATAACAACAAACCCAGTACCTTTAAGGGCTCCTGTCCAAGCAGGGTCTGGAGAAGTGGGATGTACGCAGCTTTATCCCTTTGGGGTGTTACCTTAAAAAAAGGCTGTGTTTGGAGACCCTCAACCTGAGAAGCATAAAAACATATAGCAACACGCATAAAAGCATAAAGGCATAGAAGATTGCAAACAACTAAACTTAAGAGCCAAATAGCGAACACAGCAAGCAAATAGAAAGCAAATAGAGCAATAGGCAATAAAACAGCTCCCGCCATATCAAGTCAATCAAACAGGCATACCTAATAGCCTAGGAGCACTAGTAGCTAGCTAAAACATGTTCCTCATTCTACACCACCACATCGGTTGCCCCTATGCTAACCCTCAACTGAGCTCTATCTAAAGTCATCTCCTCGTGTAGGTCTAGATGGGTGAGGTCGTTTCGGATCGTCTCCATCCATCTACTTTTTGGCCTGCCTCTCCCTCTCCTCCCCATCGTACTATGGAGTTATTCGCATCTCCTGACAAGAACAGTGGTTGGTCTTCTCCTAACATATGCCCAAACCACCACAAACTTGCTCCCTCAATTTATACTCGATCGGGACCATGCCAATTTGTTTCTTATAACGTCATTTCTGATCATATCCTTTCTTGTATATCCACACATCCACTGCAGCATCCTTATCTCTGCCACCTTCATCTTCTACGTGTAGTGTCGTTTCATTGGCCAACATTCCGCACCATATGACATAGCCGGTCTCACTACCATCTTATAGTATTTTCCCTTCTACTTTAATGGGAACTTTCTAACGCAAAGTATTGCAGACGCCATCATCTATTTATGCCAGCATACTTTAGTGCGATTGTTGACATCTTCATCAACTTGACCGTCCTACCGTACAATGGAACCCAAGTATGTAAAACACTCCTTCGGTATGGATTCCGAACCAATCTCGACATCTTCTATGCTAAGTGTGGGGGAGATACTAAACTTGAATTATATATGCTTGGTCTTGGATCTACTGAGTTTTAAGCTTTTCGATTCCAAGGCCCTTCTTCAGAGTTCCAGCTTCTCATTGACCTCTTCTCGAGACTCTCCCGCTAGAACTATGTATTTGCAAAAAGCATGCACCATGGCACACCCTCTTAGATATGCCTAGTGAGCTCGTCCATAACCAAAATGAACAGAAAGGGACTCAAGGTAAATCCTTGGTGGACCCTCAATTATAATGGGGTAAACATTTGTCTCCCCTTTCGCTGTACGCACATTAGTTTGTGCATCCTTATATATTGTCTCTAATGACTCGGATATAAGGCACGGGAAAATGCCTTTCTTCTCAAGAGCCCTCCGCAGGACCTCTCTAATATCTAAATTTTAAAAATTTTCAAATATCTAAAATGTTTGTAAATATTTAGAAAAATAATTTATACATTTCCTAAAATATATATTTTTTTAAAATGCCACGTTAATAAAAACTAGTAAATATTAACGGCATCACATTAAAGTATATGGCATTCAAAATTTTTGAAAATTTTAGGTGTAAAGTTAAAAAATTAAAAAATCTACGTAATTTTTTAAAACCGCACCTAAAGTTCATATGATTTTTAGTAAAAAAGAAACTCTTTTAAGACATCATACATAGGTCACTATTCCTCCAATTAGGAATCATAAAAAAACAAACTCGCAATATAATTAATTCTCAAAAAGGACCCTTAACAAATTAGGGGCCCAAACCAACTACTTGAATTGCTTGAACCAGCCAAGCATGAAGGAACAGTACATTTTCTTTTTTACAACGGTAAGAAGAAAGAAAGAATTAAGCTCTCTCTAAGAGATGAGAAACCTAAAAACGATCAGCTCCTAGAAGCATAAGCAAAGATCGATCCAATGGGTACTCCCATGTCATGGAAACAATTATGGAAAGAAATCTACTTCACCTCGAAACTGAAAACACATTAATGATACATTTTCTCAATATTTAGATACATGGGTAAGGGTATCAATACACTTGCTACTCCCAAATGCCTCTAAATAACACTTAGCATTTGAAAATAATTTACAATTACATTTTGATAAAGCAGCACAATACATCACAATTTCTATGCATTAGCCTCATCAAAACTCAATCTTGGCTACTTTGTTGCATGATATAAAGCTCTTGACTCACTATACAGTAGCACCCAATGCCATCCCCGGGTTCGACTATAAATTGTTCCTTGAATGTTCCCATCCGACTGCTCGGAATATCAACTGATAAGTCTTTGAAACTTGGTAAACCCTCGACTTGAACGCCATCGCCGCAGATGAGAAACTGGTTCCCGATGATAAACGAGCCTGACACACGAATTGCGACACCCCCTTGGCCGTGAGCACGACACTGCAGCTTTTCTGCAACATGAATGAGTTTCTCAGGTGGCCAGTCACCGGCTAGCGTCCTCCGTATGTCTGACAACGTGGAAAAGATAGCATTTGGACTGACTGATTGCTTGCCTGAGAAACTGAAAGATCATAGGGAACGGTAAATGTAACTTGCCTATTAAAGTAACAATCTATATGTAATGTGATTATAACAACAACAAATACTTAACCAAAAAAAAAAAAAAAAAAAACAACAATAATAATAGTAAAAAAAATTAATACTGTTATTATTAAGTTCTTGAGTAGGGACTTTCAGTGTCTTCAAGAAAGCAAACACGACAGCAGACTAGCCAGCCAAAGAAGGAACTAAAAGAGAGGGTCGGTTCATATGGGACAGGCCTTTTCACCTGCAACTAAGGGACATTGTTCTTTTTAAATCCTCAGGAAAGCCAAAAGGTCCTTGAGGTGTCTTCTTATCTTCTCCAACAACAACAAACCCAGTGCCTCCAAGAGCTCTTGCAAAAGCAGGGTCTGGGGGGTAGATGTACGCAGCCTTCCCCCTTCAGGGGGCTACCCTGAAGAGAGGCTGTTTCCGAGGACCCCCAGCCTGAGAAGTTGGTCCGTAACATAGAGCATGTGACCTCCTCCTCTGCAATTATTATCATCAATGTCATAATAATTTGCCATTATTTGAGCTCACACTAACAGCAGTACGTAGTTATACTTCCTCCCGCTCTTACAACTACCAATTCCTTTAGTACATCAATAAGTGCCAGGGTTTCTTCCTGTTTGTTCTTCCTGTTTCTTATCTTCTCCAAAAATAAAAAAACCTATATGTAATGTGATGGCCGGTATGCAATGGAAATTAGACTATGGGTATTGTTAAAACTGCTCGATGACAATCGCAGCCTACTATGTCATGTTAATGACATACTGTTTTAAATAGTGTTTTATGGGTTGTCAAGGAAGTATATAATCAAATAAAAAGCATTACTTAAACGTAATGAAAGTCATGCAATACCTAACATGTTATAACTACCTTGCAACAAGTAGGATCCATTTTGTTACTTCAGGGCATGTTTGGCTGGTTTTCTATTCACAACTTTCAGTTCCTTTCTGAAACTAAAGAACATATTTAGGAAACATTTCTTTCTTATTTTTGGTTTTATTATTTTTAGTTCTTCCCTAGTTTTGAGTGAAAATAGAAAAAGGAAACTTGGTTTAGTATATAATTTAAGAAACCAAAAACTCCAAACAAAAAACGAAACCAAATAAACCCTCAGCAACATGTTGTTATCTCATTTGCATTCAATAGGGTCCAGAAAGCATGGAATCACACAACAGTCATTCCGCAATGCAATGGCTGTTAGTAATGCAATGGCCATTACATAATAGAAATTAGCCTAGCCATTACATTACAACTGCTCCAAGACAACCACGATCCAGCTCTTGTGTTTGCAACTCCATGCAATTGCGTTTTAAAAACATGTATAGAATAGAATGTAATCATAGAGTTCAATACCTGAAAACAGAGTTCTCTTTGTATAGTGTCTTTGCATGCTGCCATTGCTCATCAGGTCCATCAAAAAGTAAGTAATAGTGTATTGCAAGCATCTGCACAAGCAGGTCCAACTAATTAAAGAGGAGCAGAATGGCACAGGAAAAGCAAAGATTTTGTGATAGCTTGGCATAAGCTTCAACTAGTTTCTTTATCTGAAAAACTACCTAAGATGCAGGTGGTTTTCTCTTTTCTTGTGCT
Organism: Simmondsia chinensis; assembly: GCA_018398585.1. Lineage (NCBI taxonomy): Eukaryota > Viridiplantae > Streptophyta > Magnoliopsida > Caryophyllales > Simmondsiaceae > Simmondsia > Simmondsia chinensis. The sequence continues at coordinate 6,500,593 of JAGTTD010000002.1, read as the reverse complement.
TTGATATGCAAGATGCATAAGTTTTTTCTGCTAGCATCCAAACAGGGATGTAAGCAAGCTAAACCGCATCGGAAGCTATCATGAGCTTACAAGCTTGGATCTGGGTGGCTCGTGAGCCTAAATGCACTTGAACAAATGGTGCTCAAGGACACCAACGTATGCCTTGGCACCCAACAATTCATACAAATCAATATCTGACATCGACGTGAATTTCAGATGGCCACTTCATCCAATTTTCATTAGCAGGATTCAAACAGGCCATTAATAAGAGCATAGGAAAGGGTTCGACACTCACATCTGCCAAATCTTTCATTCTCTGCACAGGATCAAAAACACCTTGGACAAAGGCTGCTAAGTCTACTTCTGAATTCTCATACTTCTTAATAAAAGGGTGTGAAAGGAGCTGCAGTTAGTCAAAGAAAACATATTAGAGCCTCTCCTTTGGGGAAAAGAAAAGAGGGAAAAAAAAAAAAAAAAAGATGGTTCCCAACGTATCCCCGCAGCTGACCTGCTCTGCAGTGGGCCTAGCATCTGCATCCTTTTGCAGGCAAGCATCGACAAATGAACAGAATTCTAAAGAGAACTTTTCTCTGCTTGGTGAGGGAGAGGGATCATCCAAGATCTGCACCATAACAGGGGAGATGAATTTGAGAAATCTAGAAGACCGAAAGAAGCCAAACATCCTAGTCTGCAATTATCTAAGTCATATGCCCAGAAACTTGACAAGAAAGCACTTTCCATAGTATCTGATTTTGATGCTTATCCAATTTATCTTTTAACATATTATCTCAAGGATATTAGAAGAACACTATGGATATCAGTATTCAGATCTGACCACTTCTCTTACACAATGTTGAACAGATATTCAACATGCAAAGCTGCAAAATTGATCATCACATTGTATATGTTTCAGTAACTATGGCTTATGCTGGAATTTACCACAAAAATCACTGGAATACACAATTTACGTTTCCGTTCCTTGTCCACTTGTCTGGGAGAAGCAGAAAATAGAAAGATACTTGTGTAAATGCAAAAGCCATTGTGGGGGATTTTTTTTGTCCAGTAGAAGTACAGTAGAGAACAGACAGTGCCTATCAGCCACTCCATTCTTTTGAGACATTAATATATCGCAAATTTGAGAAGTGCTGATGAATAGCTGCTTTATGCAGCATGCATTTAAGAACAAGGCGATCCTGAGATGTAGCTACTTTCAGAAGAAACCCAAGAGCTACTTCAAATGTATCAACTATCAAAGATTAACTATACCCAATGATCGCATTTATGTGGAATGAATGCCCTGTATCAAGGGTATCTATTCTTGCAAAAATGCACCACCAAAGATATAGATGCATAAATGTTCAATTCAAAGAAAAAAATTAATGAACGAAGCTAACAATATTCATAGAAAAATACAGAGTAAACTGGGGGATAATCACCTGCAGCATGAGATTTACCGGCCCTTCAGTAGCTGTATAAGGGAATTCCCCAGTACCACACTCAAAGAGTGCAAGACCAAGGCTCCAAATATCAGCCGGATAAGAATAGTTCTCGTTCCGAATCCTCTCAGGTGACATATATGTCACAGTTCCAATGAATGTGGCACACTGCAAAACCATCAGGATTCTCAGCCAAAAAACAAAAAAAATCTTCACCATCATATCACTTCTAATGAGAAGGAATAATGAACAAAGCCAAATCAATTAACATGATGGTCTCTTGCCGAAAAGTCAAACATATAACGTAGCTTTGACAACTTACCATTGCCAGTGAGTTTTCCAATCCAGCACTTATACCAAAGTCTGTTATCTTCGGCTCCCCTTCAAGATTCATTAGCAAATTGGCCGGCTTTATATCTCTATGTACCAAATGTCGTACTCCATGCAAGTAATTTAGTCCCTTGACGAGAAATAAAGTAGATGAGAACTTAATCAAAAAAACATCATGAAGCATGCTGAGTCAATGCCTAGTTCTGCAAAGCAGAAAAGTAAATCTAGAAGCTGAGAAGAGATCCTTACATGTAAGAGCTTTCGAACTATAGATGAAAGAATTGGCTCTGGTATACACTTCCAAACTCGTATGATATCTGCTAGCGATCCCCCATCCATGTACTCCAAAGCAATGCTAATTTGTCCAGAGTTTGGAATGTAAAACGCTCCATAAAATTCCACAAGACCCTGGAAACAGGGTGCCTCACATAGCGTCCTTATTTCGGTCAGAAGCTGTTGTCTTTTCTCCTATTGTACAGAATGTGTAAGACAACACAACTGGTAAGCAATTCCATCTCTTGCAATACATAATGGTATTTCGGCTATTTCTAAGATACCATCTTCAGACATTTAAATTTCATTCCTTAAATGAGTGTTATATTTTAGAAATAAGGTCAGCCTTTTTTTTTTTTGTTTTTGGGGATCGAAAGGTCAGCCTTTTCAAATCTCCTCATAACAACAACCACCTTCCCAGTGCCACAAGGGCTCCTGCTGAGACAGGATATGAGGGGACCAAGATGTATGCAACCTTACCCCTTCAAGGTGTTACCCTAAAGAGAGGTTGTGTTCGAGTGCCCCCAACTCTGAAAAGTCCAAATCTCCTCATTCCAGATAAAAAATTGTTGTAGGTTCATATTCATTTTCCGGGCTTGTAATTATGTGAACATGTTTGTGATGCAAAAAAAAAAAAAAATTTAAAGAAGTACCAAAAAACTTCAGAAAATGATTAAAGGTTCACAATTTAATAGACTTACACATGGATATACTGACTAAAACTGCAAGTTGTGATGCAAGAAAAATGCTTGAAGACCTCCACATTCTGATAATTCAAACAGAAGTGAGGTTTCAGACGCATTAGGAGCACAATTTCCCCAAGAGAAAATCATGTTTATCTTCTTTTCAAATCAGGACACTTGAACAGCGGGGAAAGGGAAGTGAAAGTCCATGCCAAGAGAAGTATTGTTTTTGGGGAAGTGAAAGCACAATAAACATTCAGGTTATTTAAAAATCACATATGGTTAGAGTAACTCAAGTTTTATTCCAAGGCAAGGTTACAGTGTACCTTCTCAAATATATTAATCTTCTTCAAGGCAATAATTCTATGGGCCGGTATGTGGATAGCTCTCTGAACAACACTGCTTGCTCCACTGCCTATGGCTCCAAATATCCTCATCTCATGGGACGCACACCGATATGTCTTTTCATTACGGTCTGTTTCATCCAAAGGTGAAGATGTGCACTTCTGCAATCCCAGTTCGTTGATGTTGTACACGCCATATGATCTGCTCAATAAGTTAACAGTTCCACCATCTGACAGCTTCACAAAACCAACAATATATTAGGTGAATTGACTTTCTATACATACTCCAACTTGCTCTCCAGATGCAAAATCAGACATACCATATCAGAATCACCAGCATCCAAGATGGTTCCGGCTGAGAAGCCTTTTTCAGCATCAAATAGTGGAGTAAGCTTCTTTTTCAATTCCTCCAACCCAGCCATATGATAATAGCTTAAAATTTATCTCTGTTCTTAGCAAAAACACCATTCACGTAACACCTTGTCAAGAAGTCGACACCCAAGCAAGACAGACAATCTCTAATGCAGTGACCAAAAAAACCTGAAACGTCCCGTCAATTTCCAGGAAAAAAGGTTATTCATGATTCAAACTTTTCTTTAGTTGTGCAAGCAACTTTATGCTCAAGTGTATTTAAATCCAGTAGTTCAAGCAACTTTATGCTCAAGTTTATTTAAATCCAGTAATCTAACGGACCCTACAACGCCACCAACACCACCAAGAAAGAAAGGGGCACGCCAATGTCACCAAAACACCTAAAGAGCCTAAAAACATCTTCTTTTTACTTTACTTTAATAGCAGGCGAACAGATCATTCAGTTACATTTTGACTGCAATTTCAGAAAGCAAGGTCCTAGATTTCTGGAATGGCTATTTGCATATGGAAATTTGACAAAACACATCAAAATAAAAGTCCCATTCCACCAGTTACACTAATTTCAAGCCTTTAGTTTGCTAAAGAGAGAAATAACAACAGGACTCATCCTCCCTCAAATTATTGTAGTTGCTAATGAGATTCATACTTATCGACCCAAAAGCTAGAGATCAAATGTCAAGGAACAACTTTCCATCAGCTTAAGTTAATGGGTGAAGGCTCATGATTGATTTTATACTCTAACATGTCCCAACACATAAATGCTCAATTGGACTTGAAATGTGAATATTGCATAGGTTCACCTTATATCTCGTACTTATATCATGTTCACATTTAAAGGGGTTTGGTGGGATTCGAACTCGTGACCTCTTGCCATCGAGACTCTAATATCATATTAGGGAATTGATATTAGCCAAATGAACTCAACGAATTCAATCCAACAAATTGTTATGAACTCAACGAATCTCAATCCAATCCAACCAATTCAATCAATCAATTAATCAACCAATCTCAAAGACAGCAGAATCCCTATTGTATCTTCATATATAATTCGATATAATCCGTATATTGCGTATAAAGATTTACAAGTATAAGCTATGGGGTAAGGGAAAGGGAGAGGGAGGCCGAGAAGGAGGGGGGGGGAAGAACTCAATTGATCTTCCACACTCCTCCTCTACAACAAAGGCCCTTATTTATTATAAGGCTAGTGGAGGGGCATAATTGGATTGAAGGATTTAGTTAATTTAATTAATACATAAATTATCCTTCACTATACCACTATATTTCCATTGTATCATGAACCAAATGTCCCCAAAGCTTAAGCTTACGAGCTAGAAGGCTCGAGATTGGTTTTATACTCTAGCATAAATGCGGTGACTTGAACTTCAATATATAGTTCACCAGCATTTCAATTGCTGATACTTTTCACTCGCCACTATAAACCCTAGCAAATAGAAACCCTAGAATGCCACAATCAAATCAAAATCGACCTTCAAAATAGAGAATCATAAAACCATACAAGAAATATACATGAATTGAAGATCCATTGCCACCACTTACCAGTTGATTTTCGGAAAATCGCAACTTTCTCTCACTGTGAAGCTCTTCCGTCAATTAATTTCAACACCGTAACCGCCATGACTGGGCGCCAGATCGGAATTTGTAATTTAAAAAAAATTATTATTATCAAGACAAAAATTATTATTGCATAATGATAAAATTTACAAATAATAAGAGCAACAAAATTACTTTAAATGCTATAATCTTGCTTTAACGATAACAATTTTGCTATAACATTACCCCTTATTAACAGGATGATCCCTTTTTAACAGGATAGGATCAATTGCGTGCATGCCGCTCCTGTTTTCCTTCCCTCTTACACTCCTTCTCCACGTTTGATGAAGCTTTATTAAAAAAGAGAGAAATTATTACGTAGATACTATAAGATTTAAGTATTTATCACTCTGACCTTTTAATATATATAATAGATATCTTGAGTTTAAATATTTTATTATTTAAGTATTTTAACTTTTTAATATATACAATAAGATATCTTAAGTTTTAAACTCGGTACTTGGACTTTTCTCTTACAGAAGGTACCTGGTGTTTTAAAATCTTATTAATTAAATACCTTTAATTCAAAATCGATAATGCTAAAATTAAACACGATTTTAACAATATATTAGGATTTTCTTTTATTAGAATCCGATATTCTTTACCAAAAATGCAAAAATGACACATATTTGTTGTAATTTTTAAGTGGTTTACATCAATATTTGATGAATATTTTATCACAATTTGTTAAATTTTGGTGAAAATATTGGCAATAACTTGTATACATTACCGTATTCATATATTATACCAACACCTTTTGTGGAAAATAGATCTGATTCTTACAAAAATTCATCAAATGTCGATATAAGATACCTAAGTAAGAAAATATTTAAATCTTAGGATACTCCATTGTATATATTAAAATGTCAGGGGTATCTAAGTGATAAATGTTCAAACCTCAGCGTACCTAAGTGATAATTTTATTTTCAAAAAAGTAAAATTATTTAGCAAAATTGTTGTATCTTAAAGTTTGATTATTTATCAGGTATATGTCCTATTCTAGTTTATACAATAAGATATACAGAGAGTTAAAAATTTTATAACTTAAATATCTTATGTCGAGATATGGTGAAATTTTATCATGATTTAGACAATTGCACAATAAAATGTCGGTTGTGTTATATGATTATGATAATACATGTAAAAGAGTAATGTTAATACTTTCAACAAGGTAAGGTAATTGATAAAGACAGTTTTGACAATATATTAGTATTTTTACTGAAATTTAATAATATTTTACCTCAAAATGTAAAAAATGATACATGACTGTGACAATATTTAGGTAATTGATATCAACATCGGTAAATATTTTATCACAATTCGCTTAATTTTTTATGAAATTAACAATTGCAAGACTCATATATATTATCATATTTATGTATTATATTAGTATTTCTTGCATAAAATTGTTTAAAGTTTTAACAAAGTTTATCAATTTTTGAGCTCAGAGTACACAATATATTGTATAGTCAGAGTACCTAGACGATAAATACTTAAATCTCATGATATTTAAGTGATAATTTTTTAAATTTAATATATGTGTGTGCGTGTGAGATAAAATATAATAGTCTTTTTATAAGAACAATTTTAGCTGGACCGATAGACTTTTTTATTTCTATCATTTTTGTTGAAAAAATGAGACAAGCTAAACTTAAGTGTTATGGAAAAATATTCTAACTGTACCTAATTACCGGTTGTTAACCATTATTAGTCGTTCAGGGTCATTAAAATTGTGACCGTTGGGAATTAAATGACAATATAGCCGTTGAAATTTATTATGTCTGTTTATAGCCGTTGGAATTCATTACAACCAATGACTTAATACTTGTTACCGTTTATAGCCGTTGGAATTTATTGCACCCGTTCTTTTTAATACTTGTTATAGTTGTCTATACTATATATATACCATTAGCTATAACAACCAAACATGAACATTCTCGGTCTCTCTCTCTCTCACGGTTTTTCTCTCTCCTAAAATTTGGGCAAAATTCAAGGCACTCCTACCTGGCAATTAACGAGTGCACGTTAAGGGTCGGACCGTGTAAATCCTGGAGGACGGCCGCCTCATATCTGTTTGCACCGAAGCAGAGGCGAAATTGTCTTTTAGGACAGTGGTATTTCCCACGGCATAGTATCTTCGATATTTTCTAATCTACTCTCCCTCTTTCAGGTATTACTTGATTGTCGTGTTTATTTATTCGGCTGTGATTTTTTATACAAGTTTATTAGAATATTTTAATGTGTTGTACTCAGATTTTTAACGCTAATTTTCGTATAATTTTACTGTTTAATTTATAGTATTTTTTTGGTTATTTTACTACACTTATTCGGCTATTTTATTGCATCTTTCCGCAGTATTTTTCTGATATTTGTACTGTAGTTGTCGGTTGTTTTTCTGTGACTTACAACAGTATTTTTACACTGTAATTTACACGTCGTTATACGCAGTATTGTCATTGTACACGTCAGATATTTCCTACAATTTTTTTATTCGTTTGAAAAAATTAAATAATATTTCTGATTTTCTTTATGTTAATTTATAATGCAAACTAGTTCTTATATATTTTTTTAAAAAATAACTAGTCTTAATTTTTAACTTCTTTTCCTTTTAATTTTTTAAGATTATACTTTATCCTTATAATATTAAAAATATAAAACGTATACCTAATAGAAAATAATATTTTTATCTTTTTATTTAAATTCTATTATATTCTATTCATAAACTAACTTTATTAAACGTAAATTGTTTAATTTTTAAGAAAAAAATAAAATTTTTGTCCCTTTTTGGAATTTTTTTTGGTCTCATATTTATCAACCTAATATAAAATTAATTTTATTCAAGAATTATTTTATTTTGTCTTATAATATTTCAACTTTTTTATATAAAAATCTTAAAAATACTTTTTATTTGCTATTTTTTAATAACTTTATTATAATTAACTAAAAGAGTTGTTTTTGACTAAATTGCTGAAAACTTATTTTTTTATATTCTAATTATTTTTACGATATTACTAAATATATAAATTACATGGTTATTTACGCCAAATTTTCTAGTACCTTTTTCACTGTATTAATTTTGACCTATTACCTCTAATTGTGTCAATTTAGTCTGTGTGATGTTGAACTCAAAATAAAATCTGTGACACAAATTTTAATGCCCGTGTCGTATTAAATTTCACTAACCTAATATATTGTTGACCACATTTAAATCCATATTGAGTTGGTTATTAAAAAGTTTATCTTCAACTTAACATCAACTTTACTATACTAATAAATTGATATGTTATAAATTAAATAAAAGGACAATATTAATATAATTAAAAATATATAGACTAGATTAACACTAATAAATAAATAAAATTATCATATAGGTACCCTGTTATTTGACCATTTATCCCCCAGGAACTCTGACATTTCATTTTATTAAATAAGATACCCTGTTTGAATATTTCTATCACTTAAGCACCCTATATAGGAATTTAATAAATTTTTATAAGAATTGAATCAATTATATACAAAAGATGCTAATATAGTGCATGATTACATGATATATATATAAGCCATGTCAATATTTTCAGAAAAAATTTAACGAATTACAATAAAAATTTTACCGAATTTAGATGTAAACTGTTAGAACAAATTGTCGAAATACTTGCAAAATACTTGCAATCAGATAACCGAGAGATATCAGGCGTTCAGGCCGTGTAATCCCTTTCCTTAAGGTTTATTTCGGTATACGAAATATCCTCGGGAATACAAAAATAACCAAAAATGACGTGAGAATGTGTAAAGGGAGAGACGGATCGAGATATGAAGAGATTGGTGGTTTTATACAAGAACACAACACAAGAACACTTGAATGCGAAGATCTTTTAATCTTATTTTTTCCTTGTGTTTTTTATTCAATCATTAAACCATCAAAGTGTGGAATTATATATATGTATCCTTGTAAAGAGGCGTCCCAAAATGAAGAACCAAACATGAAATAAAGAATCGGGAAGAAACCGCGCAGACAAACTGTCAAAACAGACCTGTGTGTCGAAGCTGTGTGTCGACACACAGTTCGACACACACGTTACTGTAGATCTATGTGTCAACACACGGACTTTCTCCGTGTGCTTCTGTAAAGGGCTGTGTGTCTACACACGGGCCATGTGTGTCGACACACAGCTGTTTTCCCATCGTTTGGTAGGATTGTGTGTCGACACACATGACCCATATGTCAACACACACCCCTAACAAGCTCTAAACAATTAAAACAAGTATCGGGACAATCTCAAATACATCTTATACATACATAAACAACATTTAACATATATACGTATTATTCAACAAATATTTTGAAAATACACCAATATAAACTGCCTATACATTATTGAAATCACATGTTACATCCAAGGTTGTTAAAATCGGGATTCTACTTAGAACTGGTAGGGGCTTTTAGGATCGAAATCGTAGAATCGAATCGAGAATCATAAGATTCTTCTAAATGTATATTATAATTGTTTTTCGTATTAATATAAGTTATATAGTTTAAAACGTTATTAATAAGACCTTTACTTATAAGGTATATATAAGAAATATAATCAAATATGATAAATATATTATCATACAACATAAATGTGTCATTTTATGCTATAATAATTATGATAATACTTTTATGATATATGCTACTAATCAAACTTTATATTAAGGTTATAAATATAAACCTAAACTTAATTTATATTTCTTAAAAATATAAAATGCATAATAGACTTTCTTGTACTTCAAACTAATAAAGTAAGTTCATTTATAATATATGCTTATTTTTTTCACATTTTAACTTTTTATTTGTATACACTAGTAAAATCGAGGTCGAATTGGTAGAATTGTAAAATCGTATTATAATTCTATACCTTTTTTTTTTTTTTTATAATTATGAATCTATACGTTAATTTCATATAGTATCAATGAATCGTAAGATTCTATAAAATTAAAATTCTACTTAAGATTCAGATTGGTCAGCAATTGTGGGATTGTAGAATCGTAAGATTCTACGATTCAAATCGGGATTTTAATAACTATGGTTACATCAACATTTTTTGGTAAAATGTCACCAATTCTAGTGAATTATATTTATTTATTAGAAATCATGTTTTACTTTAGCATTTTTCAATATAAATCTATCAAATTTTGGAAGAAAGATACCTTTCTTTTTTTGATAATTGAAGTACAAGCCCAAAAAGAAATATAGTGCAGGGCGGGGCCAAAAGGCAGAAAACCACCACCTAATCGACACAACATCACTCGAAACAAAAAACAGGCCATCCACGAATTATGACCACACAAAAATAAAAGTATCCAACAAAAAGCAAAATCTAAACCAACCTCAAAGCACAAATCCCACGCAAAAATGCCAAAAACAGGGACTAGTACATACGGCCTTCGCCTGATGCTAACAATCGTCCTAGAATTCCTTGTCTTCTTACTTTTATCAATCGGGTTTTCAAGATACCTCATTATGATTTCCTCTTTATTGTGAAACTAATCATCCAAGCTTTGGTGGTTATTTAACAATCAGATTTTCAAGATACTTGATTAATGAACTTTAAAATTATTATATACCTAAGTGATAAAATAAAAAGAAATCATCACTTAGGTAGCCTGATGTTTGAAGATATATCACCTAAATATCATGTGTTTCAATATATATAATGAAGTACCATAATGTTTAAACATTTTAGGTTTTTTTTAACTAAAAACCACCTAAATTTTTACGGCCAGTTTTAAAAAAATCACTTAAATTTTTTAATTTTTCAAAAAACCACATAAACTTGACAAAATTTTTCAATTTCATACCTTAATATTAACACTGTGTCCATTAGTTTCTGCCGAGATGACTTTTGAAGAAATTTTTTTTAAAAGTTCAAATTTACATATAAAATAATTTTAAAATATTTTAAGTATCTTAAAATTTTTAAATACATAAAAGACAACTTATATATATTTTTTAAAAATATGTTTTTAAATGCAACCTCAACAAAAACTAATGAATGTTAACAATGTTAAAATTAAAGTGTAACAATAAAAAATTTTGTAAATTTTAGGTGGTTTTTTTGAAAAACTACAAAATCTAGGTGATTTTTTAAAATCGCACTTAAAATTTAGGGTAAATTACAGAAAACCACCTTGACTTTTGCTTCAATAACAAAAAATCTCCCTCACAAATAAAATCACTCACTAAACCCCCTAACTTTATAAAAATTTTCACTTTCCCCCAAATAAATTTTTTTGACCATTTTGTCCCTCAACCAAAAAAAAGTTATATTTTATCTCATAATATTTTTTCCTGAAAATTTTAAAAATACTTTTTATCTTCTGAACTTATATAATATTACTATAATTAATTAAAATAATTATATTTTTATAAATATAGAAAATTTTCTTAATTTTTTGCTAAAAACATAAAATATTTAATTTTTGTCTAATAATATAAAACCTTTTTCTAAAAACAAAATTAAATATTAGGGGCAAAATAGTCAAAAATAAGTTACATGGGGGTTAAGTGATAAATTTTTAAAAGTGAGGGGGTTTTGTAAGTGCTTTTATTTGTGAAGGGGTTTTCTATTTTTGAAGCAAAAGATAGGGGAATTTTCTATAATTTACCCTAAAATTTAGGTGGTTTTTAGTAAAAGACCCAACATTTTATCATATATGTAACCTGAAATTTACAAGTTTTACCACTTGGGTACCATTTACCAAAATTCGATGGATTTTTATTTTTTTATTTTATCAAGAAAGCTTTTTATTAGAAACTATTAACGTGGAACATTATTATGATAACATTTATGTGTTTTCTATCAAAATGTTATAGTTCTTCGCCCTTATAATGCCAACATGATACATTATTTTGTTAATATATGAATATCTTCCGTTATAATTTTGTGATTTCATATTTTTTGTCCCCGCTTGATTTTTTATTAAAACCATTGATATGACTCATATATATTGATTTAATAATATACCACATCAAAATTTTATGTTGAAAATTGATCAAATTCAAAAAAGATTCACTAAGTTCCAACATAAGACACCTAAATGATAAAAGTTTCAAATCTCAAAGTATCTCATTGTATATATTGACATGTTAGATACCTGGGTAATAAATGACTAAACCTCAGCGCATCTGAGTGATAAATTCTCAACTTTTAAACTGCAAGGTACACATTGTATATTTTGAAACGTCATGATATTTAAATGATAAATAGTTAAATATCAGGGTACCTATTTTCTCTGTATAAAATTGTTAGGGACTTCACTTATGAGTTTAGTAATAACCTCACATAGAAATTGTAAAAGAGAAGACATCTCTATACAAGGCTAGTCGGTTACTCCACTTAACAGAAGTGGCCAACGAGCGGGCTGGGCCGGGCCGGGCCGGGCCCGCTACAGTACGAGCGGGCTGGTCCGGGCCGGGTCTGGGCCCAGCTTTTTAAAGGAAAAAAAAAAAAAAATACAAAGTCGTTTTGTACTAAAATTATTGTAATTCATTGATAAATAATATGAGATACAAATGTATATTTTTTTAAGCACTAATAATGCTAAATATACATTAAATATATGTAATAAAATAAAATACACAATAAGTAATGGTAAATATCTTATCAAAAAAAATAATGGTACATAAATAACGTAACAAATATAAGTACAAATACAAAGTTTGACATATGGGGGTGCGGTCATCTTTTGAGGTATATGGGGGGTGCGGTCGTCTTTTGACGTCAATATTTAAAAGTAAATAATTGACATACAAAAGTGTTGATATCAGTCGCCTTGGGGGGTATCTAGGCCATCATTTGAGGTATCGGTTGTACGGTCGTCTTCTTCATCGCTTGATGAATTCAGCTTCATTCTCTGTTGTTCTCTTGCCTCTGCTAGCAGCCAATCCTTCAAGCACACGGACATCTCCAAGCTTGACGGCGATAGCTTCGCCCTCTTCGTTCCAAGCAACCTGCCACCAAGACTGAAAGTACACTCCGATGCTACTAAAGACACCGGACAACTTAGTATATCACGTGCCATGGTGGAAAGCACGGGATACTAGGTTTGGTTTGTGTTCCACCATTGTAACAGGTCAAAATTCGGGTTGGCAAGCGGCCCGAAAATATGGACCATCGGTGTCCGCAAATAATAATCTAACTCGTCACATGATGTGGGGGCTGCTGTGGGCGTAAATTGCTCCAACAGCTTCCACGAATATGACGTGTGTGAACTACTTCCACTAGATATGGAAGATCCTACTACAGCAGTACTAGGATTATTGGACCCTAATTGACGGGAATATTGAGAAAATAAACTATACAAGTTGTTATTGACATCGGCAATGAAAGTGTCGATATTAAGAGTAGGATTCAAATACGTGAAAAAATGTTGGCAAAACAAGTTGAAACCCGAGCGTTTACAACGAGGGTCTAAAATAGTTGCAAAGCAGTGTGTAAGAGGTAGTTCAAAATAATATTTGGCAAACTTTTCTTTCATTGCCTGAATTGATGCGAACAAAACGGGGTTGGATTCATTACCCACCATCCAATTGACAATATCAAGCAATCTTAATATTGCTTGAGGCATGGTCGGATAGTAGTAACCCGAAAAAATGTTGTTGCCTCTTTAAACATGCTAAAAAAGTTACAAATTTGATCTATTGTCTCCCAATTTATACCGGCCAGGTTGTAATCTCTCCATTCTGCACGATTTTCCTGGGCGTATTCTATTAGAACGTCTTTGTATGGTAGAAGGCGCTCTAATATTTCTACCGTAGACGACCACCTAGTTTGGGAGTCTAATTTGAATTATTTTTATTCTATGTTATGCAACCTACATAAATTTCTAAATTTTCTTTTTCTAGTGCTGGATGATTTTACAGATATTATTACCGATCTTAAGGTGATAAGGGATGCTTTTATGAGATCTAAACCATCCGTTACCATTAAATACAAAATGTGACAAACGCAACGACTATGGAAACACTTCCCACCTAACATGGGTCTCATTTGCCTAATTAAATGTGTAACGGCTGCAGTGTTATTGGTAGCATTGTTGAACGTAATACTGAAGATACGTCGCTCTATGCCCCAGTCGCGGACTGCCGACATAGTCACACCCGTAATTACCTCGGCATTGTGGGGGCAATCTAAAAGTCCAAAATGAATTATCCGCTTTTGCATGATGAAGGATTCATCGGTCCAGTGTGTCGTTATGCACATTTAAGGTTGGCCGGGTTTCGACGTCCATACGTCCAACGTCAACGAGAACATGCTCGTGTTCGTCGCAAAATGTGTGAAGACCCCAGTTTTCATCCCGTGGTACAACGTAAAAGCGTCCCGCTTTACGGTGTTCCGAGGAATCCTCACAATGGCGGGATTCACATTTCGTTGGAGGTAGTTGACGAAATTTGGGTCTTCGCCGGTATTAAAGGCCCTTTCACTCATAATTATATATTTAGCTAGCCCCTTTCGGTTGCTCTCCTGAGAGAACCTAAAATTAGCAAGTGCACCGGTCACTTGCTGTACTAGGCGTTGTTGGCTCTTTTCTGGGAATTGCTCGGGGTGGCACCTAAGTATATGTCTGTTTAATGTGCCCGTCCCACTACCAAGTTGATGGCTAAAATCCTTAGGTGGGTCACATAATTTACAAATTGCTTTATTAGTTGTCTTATTAAGGGTAAAGTGCTTCCATACCCCACTAGTTGTACGCCTACTACCACCAGTACTAGTTTCAGGCTGGGCTTCGGTGGTGGGCGTGGGTTCCTCATCAGTTTGTGATTCTCCAACCCCACCATCACCTGATTCATGATAATCTTGTTATTGTGAAAAGTCATAATCTATGCTATCATCAGTGTATGGGGGTGATGGGTCTGGTTGTATAAAAACTCGTTCTTCAGTATTAAGTAAGACAATTCTACTCCTTTTAAGGATTCTGGGTGGGCGAGAAGAGCTAGAACTAGCACGACCGGCTCCAGAGGATGATGAAGAGTTGTGTGCCATATTAGTATAAGTGATTAGTATTTATAAAATGCAAGTAGTAATGCAAATTAAATAACTAAAAATGCGAATCAAATAAAATTGCGATACTAAAATTACCCAAACGAGAGAACAATGAAATTCGAACTTCAGCCAAATACTTTACGAACTTCGAACTTTAGAGCACAAGTTTTGCAATTAGCAAAGTTAGAGAAGATGGGAGATGATGAATGTATAGAGAGAGAAGAGAGGATTGAAGAATTGGTGAGAAAATGAGTTGGGAAGATTTAAGTATTTATAGAGAAAAAAAAAATATAATTTTTTTTTTTAATAAAATAGCCGTTCAACGGCTCTTTACAAAAGAGCCGTTGAACGGCCTGTGTAACACGAGCCCAACGGGGCCGTTGGGCCCTGGGCCCAGGTATCGGCTGAATAAAAAAAAGGCCCTCGGGCCGGGCCAAACACGGGCCGGGCTGGTGCGGTTTCTGAGCCGGCCCGGCCCGTTGGCCACCTCTACCACTTAATGACAATTGGTTTTAGGATGAACCCCATTTGAGCTTATGTATGAATATCATTTTATGCCAACTGTATGGATCGAGCCTAAGGTTGTGGAATTTAACAAAAATCTAAAAACTTGGAATATAAATATAGAATTGTGAATTGTTAGGGGAAAATTATTGTTACCAAAGCAATCATGTGACTTACAAACAATAAAAGTCATAAAATTACCTTTAAAACTTAGGTTTTGCTATAATATTGGCATTAACAATTTTGCTCTGAACCTTTAAATAAGATTATATTCAGCAAGCAACTTTTTGCAGTGTTTTATATAGCATTTGGCATTTTGACTAGTCAAATAGTGTCATGACTTGTATTAAGTTATTTAGGTCATTAGTTAAGCCTAACTAACTATATTCTTTAGCTAATTCCTGTATTAGCATATAAGGGCATTGATTCTGTTGTTTGGGGCATCCAAAATGAAATAACAACCAAAACTCCTTCTCTCTCCTATTCTTCTTCTTCGTCTCCCTCCTCTCTCCTTCTTTCTCCCTCTAATTCTCCCTTCCCCTGCTAAATTCCTTAGCCAAATCCTTGCATGAACTGTTGTTCATGACAAATTGGTATCAGAGCTTGTCCTGAGCATCAAACGAAAACATTCTTCGAACCCTAATCTGGAAATCTGGCTCGAGGTAAGCGCAATCCAACAATGGCTGAAATCGAGAGTCACATCGACGAATTGGTGCAGAAGGTAGGAGAATCACAGCAACAAGCAGATGAGAAACATACTCAGCTCCTTGAAGTGATTCAACGAAAAGAGGAACACCAGAGCCGGATGATGGACATCCTCTAGCAAAACAGTACACGGATGTTGCTTCTGATGCAGCAACTGGCGAATAACTCAACCCTGGTGAGAAATAGCTAAACCGAAGCAAGGTAGGAATCGAGGGCCAACGTAGGGCAGCACCATTTTGGGAAACCCCCAATTTTGAGCTCTGACCCTAAATATGGCGAAGGGAACCTGCATGAGGAGGCAAAGGGAAGTAGCTACTTCCCAAAGTCCAAAATCGATTTTCCGGTGTTTAGTGGAAAAAACCCTAGAAGTTGGGTTCGTCACTGTCAGAGGTTCTTCTCGATTTACCAGACCGCAGAGGACATGAAGCTCAAAATAGCCGGGGTATACTTAGACGACAACACTGACACATGGCTCCAAGGGCTCATAACAGACAAGGGGCTACTGAGTTGGGAAGCTTTTACTGAAGAACTGTATGAGAGGTACGAAGACAGCAATGGTGTAGACGTTGTGAGCAAATTCAACAAATTGCGACAGACTGGTTCCTTAAAGGAATACCAAGAACGCTTTGAAGAACTCAGATCCCACCTACTTTCCACTGACAGTACATTCAGCGAGGGTTACTTCTTGTCTTCTTACATTTCAAGTCTGGACAGTGAGATCCAGCCATTAGTCAAGGTAGCTAAGCCTAAATCCTTGTCCCAAGCATTCTCCCAAGCCAAACTCTACTCCCAATCTTCTGAAGCTGCACTTCAGAAGGCCAAAGATCTCTTAAAGATCCCCAACTCAAATACATACCTTTGCCATTCCCACAAAATAGAACCCCAACCCCCAAAATTTAACACAAATTAGCCAAGAAATAAACCTGCAAGAAGTCAAAACCTCTGCTACAAATGCAATAAGCGATATTTCCCTGGTCATAGGTGTGAAAATCAATCCATACATAGTACGGAGGCTGCAGACCTTGACCCTGACCCAACGGCCGACAGTGAACAAGAATCAGCAGAAGAAGAGCTTTGTCTAGAAGCAAGTGATGATAGATCTTATGAAGTTTATGTCCATATCCTCACCGGGGGCTCATCTTCTAGCACTTTGAAGATTCTCGAACATCTGTATAAGAGGTCAGCTGTTATCCTTATCGACAGTGGAAGCACGCACAGCTTCCTTGATCCGAGACTAGCCAAGGAGGTTGGGTTTCCTGTGGAGGAGACATCCCCATTGGGAATTACTATGGCCAATGGCTAGACAATGATATGCAGATAGCAGTGCAAGGCCAAATGGCAGATGCAATGTCACACATTTACTTACAACATCAGACTTATGAAAATAGGTGGGTGTGATATGCTGTTAGGGGTGGACTGGATGAAGCAATTCAGTCCAATTTCCTTTGATTTTAATGACCTCAAGCTCAGCTTTGCAATGGAAGGGAAAAATGTGGAATTAATTGGCATCAGAGAGACCGGATCCCTCAAGATGCTTACTGGCCAGAAGTTGCAGAGCCTTTGCAACAAGGAGGAATTCTATGTCGCAACCTTGATGCTAGCACAAGGTCAAGAATTGGACATGGTAAAATCTGACACTCTTCCTTCTATAGTGCAAACTCTTTTAAATAGCTTTAAGGATGTGTTCCAAGAACCTAAAGGGTTACCTCCCACCAGATCGCATGATCACCATATTCCCCTAAAAGACAACCATAAACCCATTTCCATTAGGCCCTATAGACATTCTTACTTCCAAAAAAATGAGATCGAAAAGCAAGTTAAAGAAATGTTACGCAATTCTATAATTCAGCTTAGCCACTCTCCCTTCGCTTCACCAGTACTCTTAGTCAAGAAAAAAGATGGCACCATGAGATTTTGCGTGGATTACAAGCAGTTAAATGATATTACTATCAAAAATAAATTTCCTATCCCACACATAGATGACTTATTAGATGAGTTACATGGGGCAACAATATTTTCTAAACTGGATTTGAGATCAGGTTACTTCCAAGTAAGAGTTTGTGCCCCTGACATTCCAAAAACAACCTTCCAAACACACCATGGCCATTTTGAGTTTAAGGTGATGCCATTTGGCCTCACCAATGCCCCTGCCACATTCCAAGCCCTTATGAAGAACACATTTGGCCCCTTTCTTCGAAAATTTGTTCTTGTATTCTTTGATGACATACTTATCTATAGTCCTAATCTTGAATCCCATGTATCCCACCTTAAAACTGTCCTTCAAACCCTCAGGGCCAATAAATTGTTTGCCAAAAGCTCCAAATGCACCTTTGCTCAAACCCAAGTAGAGTATCTTAGACACATCATCTCAGCTAAGGGAGTGGCTACGGATCTGTCTAAGATAGAGGCCATGACATCTTGGCCCATGCCCAAGAATGTGAAGGAGTTGAGATCCTTCCTGGGGCTAACTGGGTACTATAGGAAGTTTGTACATCAATATGGTGTCATTTCCAAACCCTTAACTGGCCTCCTCAAAAAGGGAGGGTTTAAATGGTGTGACAGGGCTGCAGCAGCTTTTGAACAACTCAAGCAAGCTATGAGTAGTGCCCCGGTACTTGCACTACCAGATTTCTCTCAACCCTTCACCTTGGAGGCTGATGCTTGTGCTACGGGTATGGGAGCTATCTTGATGCAGAACAACAGACCTATAGCATTCCTCAGTAAAGCTTTTGGGCCTAAACCTTTAGGCCTCTCCACATATGAGAAATAATTTATGGCTATCCTCATGGCAGTGGCAAAATGGAGACATTATTTGGAGGTTGGCTACTTTGTTATCAAGACAGATCATCAGGCCCTCAAATACTTGCTTGAGCAGCGCATAACTACTACAATATAGCAGAAAGGCATGTCTAAGTTGTTAGGCTTAGACTCCAAAATCACTTATAAGAAAGGGAAGGATAATCTAGCAATTGATGCCTTGTCCAAAAGGCAT
This sequence comes from Simmondsia chinensis, assembly GCA_018398585.1. NCBI lineage: Eukaryota > Viridiplantae > Streptophyta > Magnoliopsida > Caryophyllales > Simmondsiaceae > Simmondsia > Simmondsia chinensis. The sequence continues at coordinate 6,481,321 of JAGTTD010000002.1, read as the reverse complement.
GAAGGGTCCTACAGTGCCTTGACAGTATCAATAATACAACCTGCTTGGGTGAATGAAGTCTCCAGTAGTTATGAAGGGGATGATTAGTGCACACAACTTCTTACCGAGCTGCTAATCCACCTAGACTCCCAGCCCGAGTATTCTCTCAAAAGTGGGGTGCTAAGAAGACATGGAAAGTTGGTTATTGGAACTGGACATGGGTTGAGACATCAGCTAGTGTACTCTATACATTCTTCTCCTATAGGAGGACACTCTGGGGTCACTGCCACACTACAGCGGCTCCAAAGACTTTTCTACTGGCCTAACATGAGGAAGGAGGTCAAGACCATAGTGGCAGCTTGTGATGTCTGCCAACGCAGCAAATCAGAACATCAAGCCTACCCAGGGCTCTTGCAGCCACTTCCAGTTCCAGACCAGCGTTGGTCCCATGTCACCATGGATTTTGTAGAAGCTCTACCCTTATCTGAAGGCAAGGACACCATTTTGGTGGTAGTGGATAGGCTAACAAAATATGCTCACTTTGTTTCCCTATCACACCCATTTACAGCTTTCCAAATTGCAAGGCTCTTCATGGATAACATCCATAAGTTACATGGCCTACCTGCTAGTATAGTATCCGACAGAGACAAGGTATTCTTGAGCCAATTTTGGCAAGAACTTTTCAGTATGCTGAACTGTTCGTTAGACCTTACCACATCCTATCACCCTCAATCGGATGGACAATCTAAGAGAGTAAATCAGTGCTTGGAAACATATTTGCAATGCTTTTGTATGGACAGACCAAATAAGTGGAATAAGTGGCTCTCCTTGGCTGAACTATGGTATAACACCAACTTCCATACAAGCCCACAGATGTCTCCTTTTCAAGCATTATATGGTTACTCCCCACCTCAACTTCACATGGAAGATGCTGTGAATCCTATCATTTCAGTGGCAGCAGTAGAGGATTGGTTGGCTAAAAGAGCTCTAATGATCCAGAACCTCAAACAGAATCTCATACATGCACAATCCCGAATGAAGTTCTTTGCTGACCAACATAGGTGAGAAAGGACATTAGCATCAGGAGATTGGGTGTATTTGAAACTCCAACCCTACAAACAGACTTCAGTTGCTGTCAGGAGGGACTTCAAGCTATTATCTAAGTACTATGGTCCTTTCCTTGTGCTTCAAAAGGTGGGCAAAGTAGCCTACAGACTCCAGCTACCTGCAGATAGCCAAATCCACCCAACATTTCATGTGTCTCAGCTTAAGAAGAAGATTGGGAAGCATGTGCAGGTCAGACCCTCACTGCCTCAGACTTCCATACATGGAGAAATTAAGATCGAACCAGAGGTTGTTCTAGCTACAAGGATAGTGGAACGCAACAATGCAGCTGCTAACAATGGCTAGTTAAAAGGTGTAACTTGGATGCAAGTGAAGCAACGTGGGAAGATGTGGGAAGCCTCAGATCTCAGTTTCCTGCATTTGCAGATCAGCAATGCTCTACATTCGTCAATCAGCAATATCATTGATATAGATTTAATTTCCAATTGTATTCTTTCATTCATTGTTATTCATTGTTGCGTGAGCCTGCAAGTGTACTTTGATTCATTGTGTTCTGATTCATTTTGTCAATATGTGTTACATCCTTAAGGACAAGGATGTTTTAAGGGTGAGACAATGTCATGACTTGTATTAAGTTAGTTAGGTCATTAGTTAAGCCTAACTAACTATATTCTTTAGCTAATTCCTGTATTAGCATATAAGAGCATTGATTCTGTTGTTTGGGGCATCCAAAATGAAATAACAACCAAAACTCTTTTCTCTTTCCTATTCTTCTTCTTCATCTCCCTCCTCTCTCCTTCTTTCTCCCTCTAATTCTCCCTTCCCTGCTAAATTCCTTAGCCAAATCCTTGCATGAACTGCTGTTCATGACAAATAGTTAATAGTATTGTTTGGTAAAAATTTTGTTAGGCTTTTTATGGCATTTAGCTTTTGAAAAATAGCTTTTAAAAGCTAAATAATTTGGCTTTTAGCTTTTCAAACACTACGTAATAAAATTTTATTTATCATTTTACAATAATACACCAACTTCAACATCTAATTTTACCAAATACATTACCTATCAGCTAACCCCTAATAGCTAATCAGTCCGCTAAGAACTAATTACTAAACACTAAACGCTAATAGTTACAGCCAAACATAACCTAAGGCTATCTTTGGCAGGCAACTTTTCATAACATTTTTTATAGCGTTTAGTATTTTGACTAGTCAAACAACTAGTAGCGTTGTTTGATAAAAATTTTATTGTTAGTGTTTTTTATAGCGTTAGCTTTCAACTTTTCAAAAGCTAAACAATTTAGCTTTTAACTTTTTAAACGCTATATAATCAATTTTTATTTATCATTTTGTCCTTTTATTTTCATCTTAATTTACCAAATACATTATCCATCAATTAACATATAATAACTATTAAATAACTAAATGCTAGCAACTAATAGTTACAGTCAAACATAACCTAAATAAATATCAAATGGAAAAAGCAAGTGGCAAGATGGAAGAGACACGAGGAAAACAAAAAAATGAAACTTGTTATGCATGCACACCTCACGTTCAACACCTGTCCCTCCACGTTTCTCTCTCTCTTCTCTATATATTCCCACCGCCACCACCTCTACCACCTACCGCCGCCGTCAACCACCACAACATCCCACTTTCTCTCCCTTACTTCCACCACCAACTCTATCTCCGCCATGGCCGAAACCCGAGACCGCAGTGACCGCGACCGTGGAGACCGTGACCGTGACATTGCTGTCCGGCCCCACCACCAGCTCCAAGTCCACTCTCAAAAGGGTGGGGGGACTCTCAGCTATGGCCGAGGAGCCGCCACCGGCAGTGGTAGGGGCCCCACTGCATCTCAAGTCATAGCGGTGGTGACCCTGGTTCCGATTGGTGGAATACTGTTGTGTCTGGCTGGGTTCACACTGTTGGGATCCCTAATAGGGTTAGCAGTGGCAACCCCGCTGTTTATATTATTCAGTCCAGTTCTTGTTCCTGCAATCATACTGATAGCCTTGGCGGTCACTGGGTTCCTATCGTCAGGGGCGTTTGGACTGACAGGGCTATCATCGTTGTCGTGGGTGGCGGGGTATTTAAAGCAAGCGAGCCAGAGGGTGCCAGAGGACCTGGACTACGCAAAGAAGAGAATGGCGGATGTGGCAGCGTACGCAGGGCAGAAGACAAAGGAGGCGGGGCACACTGTAGAGAGTAAGGCCAAGGAGACTGGGACGGGCACAACTACAAGCACAGGGACTACAGGCCGGACCTGAGACGAGGTCAGGTGGTTGAGCGTGCTCGATACGGTGTGTGATGACATGCATGTGGCTCTTCGGTTGGTTTCTGTCTAAGGGTTTTGTGAGTAAGTGTAGATTTTATGTGCTTGTTTTTGTTTTTGGATCATTTTCTTATGCTTATGGAGTTCTTTACATTTGAACCTCTTTGTGATGCTTTCTTCTCATAAGTATGTTTTATTTAGTAGTTGTACACGCGTAAAATGTGTTCAATTTTCGTTCTTAATGTATAAAATTATTTATGTATCTTTACTCGTTAGTTTAAATTTTTGAGAAAAATTTGACTATTTAACATAGTAACAGAGCCCTCTTGATCAAGAAGTCACGAGTTCAAATTTCAATAGCCTTTATTTTTCATATAAATATAATTTAAGTACAAGGTATGACCGTATGAGGTAGGTCTATGCAATAGTCATGCTTCAAGCCCAACATGCATTTATGTGAGCAGGTATGTTAAGAGTGTGAAACCATTCTCGAGCCTTTACTTACTGGCTTAAGCTTTTGAAAAAAAATTGTTCCTTAACAATCTTCCTAATTGAGAAGATCAAAAAGGAGTATGTGCCCTAGGCATATCAGGATTATCTAATTGAGAAGATCAAAAAGGAGTATGTGCCCTAGGCATATCAGGATTATCGTTGAAGATATTTGGAAGATGCTTCGAAAGCTTTAACGTATTTTATGTATATGTCTCGTATACATGGTTATTAAAATCTCAATTCGGATTTTAGAATCTTTTCACAATGATCGACTGATCTAAATCCTAAATAAAATTTTACGATTATTGATATTACATGAAATTAACGAGTACTCATAATACGATTTCACGATTCTACCGACCCTTCTACGATTCTACCAACGTACATAAATCAAAAGTTAAAATGTAAAAAAATAAACATATACTATAAACGAACTTACTTTATATTTTGAAGTAGAAGAATGTTAATTAAGTCTTTATATATTATCAAGAAATTTAAATTAAATTTTGTACTATAATTTAATATTAATACAAAGCTCGATTAGTTGTATATATCTTAAAAGTTCAAATGATGTTATAGATAAAAATTTTATTATATTTGATTGTATTTTTTATATATACCTATGTAAATTGAGGCTTTATTAATAATTTTTTAAATTATAAAATTGATATTAATACTAAAAATTATTATACTATATATTTAGTAGAATCTTATGATTCTCGATTCGATTCTACTATTTTAATTCTAAAAGCCTCTACAGTTTCTAAGTAGAATCTCGATTTTAACATCTTTCCTCATATATGGAAGGAGGTACAACTATTAAGGTCCGCCACGAGATTAACCTATCACAGATGTGTCAAGTTCGGCTTTCTATAACTGCCTGACTAATGAGTCGAGTTAGTTCGCGAGGGATAAAGCTCGAAAAGTTCAACTTGTTTCAAACTCAAGTCTTATTGAACCAAGCCCAAGTCTTAAAAAGTTCGAGCTTGTAGGTTTGCAAGCCTATTTTAAAATAATTTAATAGCTTAAATATGTCTAACTAAGTCAAGTTAGAACATAATTGAGCTGTGTTCGAGCCTAAACGATTCCAAACAAGCTTAGATTAAGCTTAAATGAGTCTAAACTTGTCGAGACAGTTCGAGCTTGAGCTCGAAGTTTACAAGGTTAACAAGCTTCGAGTTGAGCTAAATGTGAACGAGTCAGACCTCAAGTCTCAAACCTAATAAGCAGGGCTTAGCTCAGCTCAGCTTAAGAATAATATTCATAGAAAGTCTCAAATTATTGATCAAAATTAAAGTGACTTCCTTAACTTTTAACTATTAGTCAAAATTAATGTGACCACTTTAACTTCTAGTTTCATCAAATACATCAATTTGAATACTTTAACTTTAAATTTTATAAAAGATATTTAAAACTATAAAAAAAAAAAGAAGAAAGAGTTAATTTAGGTATCCTGATGTTTGTTAAAATATTTAACAGGTGCCCTAAGATTTTTTTTAAATATTTTTGGGATACGTTAAACTTTCTTAAATTTTTTTCAAGTACTTATGCTGATGTTGGCAATTGAAATAAAACGAAATACTTCAAACATGATTTAAATATCAATTAAATTTAAAAATTTTAAATATTAAAAAATAACTCCCCCAAACTACTCATAAATAATTTTAAAAATTAAAAAAATAAATTATATTTTTGTTTTAAATTATTTTAAATATTTTTTTAATATGTAAGATTGTTTTAAATATAAATAAAATTTTAAACTTTAGTTATATTATTTTCAAAGGTCAAGTTAGTATAATTTAATAAGATCTTAAGAGTTAGAAAATAATATATGAAAAAAGGTTATTCTAAAAATATTTAGAAATCTCAAGAGATAATAAAATTATATTATCAAATCTGAGGATATTTAAACTAAATTTTATTTAAATTTTTTAAATTATTTAAGGATTAAATTAATTTTAGTTAATATTTCGGGGGCTATTTTTGATAAAATTTAAAATTAAGGAGGGGTCACATTGATTTTGATTAATAACTCGAAAGGTATTTTTAATAAAATTAAAAGTTTAAAATATCATATTAATTTTGACCAATAATCAGTCATGTTCAATCTCGTCTCATAATGAACAAGACATGATATGATTGATAGAATATATAATCTTTTAAAATAATAAGTACATATCATAAAGTTAGCATGTTTTTCATTAAAACAATAAACGAAAAACGTTAAGTATAAATTTAATTTTCATTGAAAAGCCTTTTGGTGATAATATAGGGTGTTTGTTGAATACATTTCCAGGTAGTTAATCCTCACATGAATTCCAGGTAGAGGGGGCCAACGGGCCGGGTCGGTCCTGCCCGCCTAGGCCCGGGAGTCCACCTACTTAAAAAAAAAAAATTATATTACTTTTACTTTGTATTTTTTGATAAATAAATTTGTACTTTTAAATATTAGGCTCCAACTGCGTTGTATTTGTACTTATTACGTTATTTATTTCCCATTATTTACTATTACTTATTATATATTTTATTTTATTACATATATTTAGTATTATTAGTGCTTGGGATAAAATATATTTGTATCTCATCTTATTTATCAATGAATTATAATAATTTTAGTACAAAATGACTTTGTATTTTTTAAATTTTGCATTTTTTTTTAAAGCTGAAGAAAAATGGGCCGACCTAGGCCCGCCAGGCCTGACCCTGCCCGTGGCCACCTCTAATTGCAGGCCACAGAGCACCTATAACCATAAATTAAAAATAAAAAAAAAAGCTAATAAATTTAGGATAACGTTATTGTAAGGCAAAGTGTTTATTTACTAGGCAATAATGTACCGGATCCCATTAGAACTCTGAAGTTAAGCGTGCTTGAACGAGAGTAATACCAAGATGAGTGACCTTTTGAGAAGTCCTCGGAAACAGTCTCTCGACAGGGTTACACCTTGAAAGGGTAAGGCTGCGTATATCCATTCCCCCAGACCCCGCTTAGGCGGAAACCTTTGAGGCACTGGATATGTTGTTATTGTCAGGCTAAATTTTTGTTAATGTCAACGCAATTTGAACATGAGATAATTCAAAAGTCTTTATAATTGTGCCGTAATAAGACCAACTAAAATTTGATGTCTTGGTGAATATTCATTTAATATCTTTAAACAGTAGACCTGAGTTGAATGTCCAATTATTATTTTTCAATAATCAACGATAGTCAATACAAAATAGACATATACTATAAATGAGGTCTGAGTCAACCAGTATTAAAGAAGGAATCAAAACAAAGATAAAAAATAATATAACAAAACAAAAAAGGGGAACTAAAAGACAATCGCGGGCAAAGATTAAGTGCTACATAACTACAACCACCACTACAAAAGATAAGCCTAGCGAATGGCTGGCTTATGTACTGATTTTTTCCCAAATTATCGAAAAAAAAAAGGATAAGCCAGAAGAAGGGGAAGAGCCAATGTGTCAAAGTTGCGAATAGGGATGTGCATTAACACTTGCTCCCATGCTCTTTCCGTTCCCCGTTCATCACCTCGATGAGCCAAAATCGAATCTAAATGGAGCTGAAATGAGTGAAATTTAACTACAAAGTTTACCAAGTCAGGTTTAAAATTAACCGAACCAAACTTGAGCTTGCATGCCAGGGACTTCTTGGACATTTTTCACGCATCTATGTCAGCAAACCAAGGGCAAACTACAAACACTTGGTCTCCTCCTTCTTACCCTTTTGTTAAGCTTAATGCAGATGCGGCTTGGAGGAATAGCTGTGAATCAGCTGTGGCTGTCATTGCTAGGAATCATAACCGTTCAATCATTGGAAGGTGTCGTTGCTCGTTCAAATCCCCCGACCCTCTAACAGCGGAGCTCCAAGAAATCAGGGGAGCGTGTTCTTTTGCTTTGGATTCGGGATCTGATTGTCTGGAAGCTATTAATATTTTGAATCATGTCTCTACCAACCCTCCCCCCCCCCCCCCCCCCCCCCCCCTCCCCCCCCCCCCTCCTCTCTTAATTACTGTTTTTTTAGTTCAAGACATTTTGTGGCTCAAGATTTCTTTTGATTGTATTATATTTTGCTCGGCCCATCGGTCTTGTAATCTTGTAGCCCATTTGGGGGCAAGGCTTCATATTAATCGTGTCTGCAATCATGATTGGTGGGTAAATCCCCATCGGAACTAGCTGATATAATTTTGGCAGATGTATTTAGTTTTCCGGTCTGCTGATGGCCGGTTTTCCTTGTTCAAAACAAAAAAAAAAAAAAACTTGAGCTTGAGCTCAAAGTCGTCCTCAAGCCTAGTGAGCTTAATCTAAGCACGGCTCATTTGCGCCCCTATTTATCAACCTTAGCTACTTGAAACATTTTGGAAAATCTAACATAAACCTTCTCTCAGCCCTTTTTTTTTCCGGATAATCAGCGACAAAGTCGCAGTATAAATGTACAAGCGAAGCCTAAATGATCCCGTATGAAAGCGGTAATAAGAAACAAAAAGCAACAGTCAGCCAATAAAACAGGAATACAGGGCGGAAAAAATAAATAGGCAAAAAGAATCACACACACTATATAGCTGCATCTAGGGGAGTAAATGAGCCAAGCTGGCTCACGAGCCCTCGCGAGCCAGCTCGTCATAAAGCTCGAAAAGCTCGGCTCACTTTGAGCTCGAGCCGAGTCGGCTCGTTTAGCTTATTGAGCCAAGTCCAAGCTTATTGAAGCTCGAGCTCGTAGGCTCGCGAGCCTAAACGAGCTTAAGCAAGATTTTTTTTAATATAATATATTTGCTCAAATATTGCCCAATGAATCCATATTGGAGTCTAAATGAGCCGAGCCCGAGCTTAAACGAGCCTATATTAAGCTAAAATGAGTGAAAATATTACAAGCCTAATTTAAAGCTCATCGAGCTTAGATCGAGCTGAGCCGAGCCCGAGCTTTTGACAAGCCGAGCTCGAGCCCGAATTTTCAAAGCTCAGAGAGCTTCGAGCCAAGCCCCAGTTGAGCTTAAAACTAAAGGCTCGGGCTCGGCTCAGCTCAGCTCAAATACACCCCTAGCTGCATCATCATTAAGTGATACTCGATGTAGGGGAAGACGTCGAACCATATGGGCTTAGATCTAAGACAATCTTAGAAAGACATTAGAAGAAACTAGGAAGAGTATATGATAACCATAAGGGCAGTAAGGATAACACATTCTACAAAAACGATTAACAAAATTGAGGATTTGTTTGGTAAAATTTTCTGTTTATAGTTTTCTATTAAATTTTACACAGTAAATATCACTTCATTCTTGCTCTTTTCCTCAACTATAATGCCCTTCCGACGTATTTTTGCCGCAATAATGTATTGCAATGCAACATGTAATTGCATATTAAGTATCATTGCTTTACGAGGAAAAACCTTTTAACTCCATTAGAGAGAATGTAGGTGGAAGCCGCGTCCTTGAAGAGAGGAGACACCAATTTCAAGTATTTTCCGGCTTGGGAGTGGCAGCTTCAGCATCACTGGCGCTGGGCTCGCCAGTGAACTTGGGAAGGTTCGGTATCCAAAACGTAAGAACAGATGATGCAGCCACGAACATTGCCCGTCGAGGCGCCCATTTCAGGCATGATGCAACCCCGATGTGGCTGCTCCACCGCGCTACCTGCAATGCAGCACGGGTAACAGTTGTATTCTGTTGTGTCAATAATTTTATACAAGATTCACGTAATGTCAATGACTCTACCACACCATTTCAACACAAAAGCTCCGTTTTTAGAGCGTCGAATAAATTCTTGCCTTAGGTGAAATGAACCCCGCAAATATTTTAGTATCAAATCTACTGCATTACTTTCTTTTGTAATGTATGAAATCAGAACTTAGATCATAATTTTAAAGTGTGTCAATTAAATTCAATGCTATTAGTACGTTTATTCATTATCCGAGATTTGATTGACAGTTCTTGTTACATATGTCAGTAGTTAGATGAAAAATTGACTAAATTAATTTAATTCAAGTAGTTTCAACTATTAGAAATTAAATGACCGCATGTTTAGTTTAAATATTATTTTTATCAAACAAAAAATAATATATTTGAATTACTATCATAATTATTATTAAGGCGGTCATCCCAAAATCGTGGCTCCGCCATGAAACAGATCAGGGAAACAAAGTAGGAGAGGGGAAAAATAAAGGGAAAGAAGGTAAGGACACAAACAGGGCTGTAAATGATGCGAGCTGCACGCTCACGAGTAGCTCAAGATTTAACTCAATTCAATTTCATACTTTGAAGCTGAGTTCAACTATCTTGTAGTATCCAATCTATTTAACTCGATTTGAACTTGTAGTTTGAAGCTGAGTTCGACTATCGGGTAGTATCCAATCAATAAACAAGTTCCAGTGTAGTAAGCTACTCAACTTGGTACTTGATTTCATACTCAATTACCCAAGTTAGCATATTGTTGCAGTTTCTAAAGCATATCTAAACATTGTACATTAGTGAATTTATCATTTTTATTAAATATAGTACACTATACAAGTAATAATAGAGAAATCAAGTCGAGCTGAGTACTCAATTATTAAATTGAGCACGAATTTGATCACAATTAATGCTGAAATCAAATTTGAGTACAAGTTCGAGTATAGATAACGAGTCAATTGGATTACTCGACTCGACTCAATTATTACCTTGGACAAAAACCACAGAAAACGGGGGAGGTCAAAAAAAACTGAAACCCCGATCAGACTGGGTAACTTGGTTAACGACTGGACCAATTGTTGTTTGACCCTGTCCTCGTTCCTTGATTTGGACCATTATTGATCTCACTCAATTCAAGTTTCGGATGGCAAACATCTTAGAAGCATTACATTGTCGGCCCGGACCCTTATCAGAAACTAACATAGCAATATACCTCACTCTTAAGATTGATGTTCCAGGTGTGCAAGCTTCCATCGCCTGAGCCTGACATAAAACACAATCAAAGTATCAGTAACAGACAAAATCCATATTCCATATCTAGCAAGCACAAGATTTATACAAAACGTTTCATTCAGCGGAAATGTTCAGTGCACGATAAACAGATGATGCAGTTATGAATAGTGTCGAAGTGTGACAAGTCAGCATGCCAGCTAAATCGTTATTTAATTGAAGAGGCTTAACTTGTCTTGAGCTTGAGTCAACTTGAACCGGTTCATTTATTTGAATGAGCTGAGCTTAAGCCAGGTAAACCTTACATTTGATGACTTAGAAGCCAATTAATCTATCTCAAACTAAATAGTAAGTCTACATGTGCCTAAATGAGTAAAGTTCAAGCCTGCACAACTTAAGCTCTTCAAGCTGGGTTTCCATTCTCAACAGAGTCAAGGCAGAGTTCAACCTCATGATAAGCCATGCATGAGCTGCAAGACCCAATCTCGATGGATTTTTGAGCTAAGCTCCAACCAAGCGAAATACTTAGCAAGTCTCAGGACACATAAGCCCTGGCACAACTCGATTCATTTACATCCTACGCATAGGCCTTTAAAGGCCATCACTGGGATTTCTTGTTGTGTACTTCCAAATGGAGAAACACATGCATAGCTATTTTACATTGTCATGCAGCTTGGAATTTGTCGTGCACGCTTTACTCACTTTTCAGTCAAGTCTGAGTTTCCCGTATATGGTGAAACTGCCCTTTTCATACAATTAAGGGGAGAAGGAAGAAACAATATTTAAGATCATTACTCTCGGCAACTAGAACATTAGCTCTATAGGGCAACAACCCCACCACCAACCTAGTGCCTTAAAAGAGAGGCTGTGTCCGAGGGACCCCAACCTGAGAAGCATACAAGCATGAAGTCGGAGTGTAAACGATCCGAGCCGCTCGCAAGTAGCTCATGAGTAGCTCGAATAAAATTCGACTCAAACTCGAATTAACCGAGTTCGAGTTCAGGTATCAAAAGATACTCGATTAATAAACGAGTACGAGTCAAGTAGTGAATGACTCGGCTCAATACTCGATTAAATACTCGACTTAATACTCAATTAAATACTCGATTAATTACTCGACTCGATGCTCGAATTGGTACTCGACTTGTATGAAGTAGTTCTTGTGTATTATTTTCTCTTAAAATGGATGGCTTGTGACATCAATCGTAGAATGAAAGAAGGAAGATTAAATTCCTTGTAAAAATGACGTGTTACATTTGTGGTGGAGTGAAAGAACTTGTATTTAGTTTGCTTGTATTTTTTGAAACTTAGGTTTTGATGCATATTTGCTACTATATATCAATGATTTAGTTTTGTATATGTTAAAATATAGTGTGGGCAATAATTGAGTATCCAAATTGAGTATAACTAGTGTATGGACTAATATTATATAATGGGGCTAATTTGTTGATCGTTCAATGCACAATAAACGAGTACTCGAATCGAGTTCAAGTACCCGAGTAGTTAATCGAGTTCGAGTCGAGTACTGAGATACTTGGCTCGACTCGACTCGATTACACCCCTAGCATAAAGCATACAGCACGAAGCAGCAATAGGCCATAATGAAAGCATGAAGCATGAAACATGAAGCAGCAATAGGCCATAAATCAACTCCCAGACATATCAAGTAAATCACACAGGCAGACATATAGGCCCAGGGGCACTAGTGCTAGCTAAAATATGCTCCTCAGTTCTAAACAGCCACATCGGCTACCCCTACACTAACCCTCCACTAGGATCTATCTAAGGTCATCTCCTCATGTACGTTTAGGTGCCAACACCCAATTAGCTCTATAGTGCATTTGGCTAAAAAGAGACTCAAGAATCTTCGAGAATCAATATACACTTGTGATTTTAGTGTGGGATAAAATCATATTTTTAAGCTCTGTTGGGGCAAAATGTTTTGGATGCTTCACTAATTCAGCCTTGGTCGATTTGCAAAGTAATTAGAGGGCTTTCTTCTATTAGGTTTTTTATGCTTCTTTTGAGGACATCTTGTCCTTCATATATTGTATATTCCCTCTCTTTACACAATTTCTTTTCTTGCAAAAATATCAATAACTAGCATCAAATAATTTAGATACGTGGCATATGGAAGATGAGACCCGCTATTTGCACATTACTTTCCGGAAATACTACATACCTGAGACGACATACTGGCCATCTGGTGTAAATGTTGCCTCTATAGTTGCATTCTGAGATGGTTCCATACTAAACCCAAAACGCTGCATGAAGAATGTCACACAGATTCTATGTACCTTATAATCGTATTATGTTTTAAATATTACCGGGTTTATCATAGATAAATAAAATAAAACTAGTAAGTGATATCTGTTGGTAAAACATGGTAAATGCATAATCAAAATCTCAAGCAAGAGAAACAAAAGACTAACTCGAGATGGGGGCAAATAAAAACTTATACCGACCCAAAGACAGAACTAAACACAATAATCCTCGTATTACACCAATTAGACTTGAGACAAGATAATTAAACAATTAAAAATAAAAGATGCGAAGTAGAACGATTGAACCCAAAGAAGTCGCCCCGCCGTGGAGTTCACCACTGCCCTAAGTCGTTTATGCCCCGCTACGGTACGAACGGGATCGTCAAGCACTCTGACTCCCAGGGTTGACATGGCACCCAACACAGGAGCACCCCCCAACTTGCTCAGTAACCAAAGAACAGAGAAGAACTTTTAGAGAATTTAGAGAAGAAGAGGAATGATTTCTATGAATCTGTGTATGGAACAATGCCCTAAGGCACAGTATTTATAGGCAAAAAATACTTAGCGTGCAAGCAAGATTCAGTTATGGATTGTGGGCTAGAAATCCGGCCTCAATTTGGAAGGTGGCGGATATGGAGGAGCACAAAACCCGGGCACAGCGGTTATGGAAAGAAGTGGGAAGATACGTGGTCAAAACGCGTACCTCGTGCTTGAGCTTGAACCTGGAGTAACGGACAGTGCCTCGAGCATAACAGCCTCGAGGTTGGACATAGGAGGATACCCCGAGCTCGAGCTCAAACCCATGAGCTTGAGCACAGTCTAGACCTCCCCTGGAGTTCGTTTATGATAAGTAAAAAATAATGCCCATAAAAGTAAAGGTTCGGGTTAGAGAAAGTCCACACCCCACTGCGTTGCGCCACTAGGCTCAAAGAGGTAGAGCAAACGTGCGCGCGTGCATGTGGTCCACTAAGCCCACTCTAGGCCCACAAGACTTTACCAAGGGAAAGGGGTTTATAAACTAGACCTCCCTCCACTACTTTTCCGGTGTAGGATTGAGGCAAACTTACAAGACTCCAAAATTGAAGCACACTGTCCCAATAATCCAACAATATCAGGCATAGAAACATAACTAAACCATGGAAAATCTTACCTTCTCTCCAGCATAGGCATCAAGAACGTAAACATTGTTATTTGTGGTCGTCAGGAGCATTGATTTGCCATCATTACTAAATTTTATATCACAGACTTCGGCAGTATCGCCACCAACTAGAAAGGTATCGAAAGGGCCCTGCCATTATAAAACTGGGAGTTAAATCCTGAAAAAAGAAGCTAACATGCACGGAAATTATGCTTATGGCGATATTACCTTGTCGTAGGACCGTGAATCAAACAATTTAACAGCACCTCCTTCCATGGCAACAGCAAAAACAAGGCCTTGCTGGTCGTATGCAACAGCAGGCCTGCCACGCAAGCGTAAAATGCCCTGAAAACCATGCAAGTAAGAACTTTATCACAATGGAGCTACTGTTTATCAGGGAAAAAAGAACTTTGCATTGAAATCCTTTAGCACAGAAAGAAAGAACTCAGATACAATACGGTGTTCCCCACCAGTTATTTGGTCTAGGGCCAGACCATATTGATTCATATTTGATACAGTTCTCTATCCTTAATCTCGATCTTTGATAGTCTTCAATCCAGTCCGTTTCAGATACCTTTAAAGTGATGAACATTTTTAATGTCCTAAAATACCGGTACAGAATGAAACCCGGGCCAAACCGGATAATTCAGTCTCCAAACTATGTTTGGTATAATCCAAATTGGATTTAGACATATGAGCACCCTAGGATAAAGCACCAACTCTAATAAAATTTATAGCCATCATAATATCAAATTTATTATCGTATAGTCAAAAAGCAATAAGTCACAATTTATTGAGCAGTGCATCACTCACTCTACTCCTCTCACCACCAGAAAGCATTCTTATGAGAATTGCACAGTATACTAGCTCACAAAATAGTTTTTCAATTTCAAAATGAGGTGATTACAAATCTGAACTCCTTTCTTTTCTCCAATTATAAAATGGTAATCCTAAGTTTATTTTCAAAAAAAATGGTGATCCTAAGTTAAACCTCAAAAGCCTTGTTTTGGCAGGTCTCAAACAAGAAGCCTATCAATGAGCTTCAATGTAAGCCCAGCCATGTGCATAAACACACAAACCCCTTAGATCACAAGTTTACATGAATGTGCACATACGACAACGTTGAGGACCAATGACAGTCCTTAATAGGGCATCACCACACGTCAGGTTGGCAATGAGAGAGAATTAACACAAAAAGCCCACATGAGGAATATAGTGTAAATTCATTTAGGACTCTAGACTGGTGTACTTCTATTCCAGTACGAGGCACTTGTGGCATATAGACTGCAATAGTGGAATGAATAAAATTTATTATAGAATTCACATTATCCTAGTTGAAGTATGGAATGGCTTTGGGAAATCGTGGGTTACAAAACATTTACACCAGATAGACCATCCAAAACGATTTCCTTAGCTTAAGCAATAGAGTGATCAACACATAGTTCAACAATTTAGCTTCCACAGGATCCATTTCACCTCCACATATGTATAGTGCAAGTCAACAACCAACCTGGCAGGCATTCACACGAAGATCCCACATCCTTACACTGTGGTCGAGGGAACCTGACATGAAGCTGTCGTTGATTGGTGACATGCACAGGGAGACAATTCTACAATGAAGACAAAGGCAGACATTACAAATCAGAAGCAACAAAACATTAAATGAACAAAAGAGGTTTCATCCACCATAAGAAAATTCAAACCTCTCCTTATGGCCTTTGAAGTAGCGAAGAATCCGATTATCGTACATAGAAAGATAACGGACAGATTCTACCGAAAAGAAAAGAAAATTCTCATTTAAAAACTACTGAGGGGGTCATCTTGCAGTATCTTTTCAGAGCAACACTAACAGCTTTGCAACTACTAGAAGCTCACCTCCTGTTGAATCGAGATTGTATTTTGAAGAGCATACAACTGAGCTTGGGTGGTGCGTGAAACATATACAATCAGCACCATGTTTCTTGTGATATGTAGTCTTCAGAAGTCTGAAAAATTATAGCACTGATTACTGATGTACGAAAATGTACCAGGAAAGGAGTTGACTGCAAAATCTTATGTTGCAAAGAAGCAAAGACAGGCATCATAAGGCATCTTTAAGCATCTTAAGATTTCAATGTAGCAACGTCAAAAAAAATATGCATTGATGTCATCATCATCATTAAGACTCGGTATCTTTCAATGCAATTTGTTGTGTGCACATCAGAATACTCACTTAGCGTTTGCAATATCATACAGGCGTACGGAATCATCCTCACTGGCTGTAACCAACAAGTCATTCGTTCGATGGAAATCAAGTGAATTTATCTTTCCACCCTGAAAAAAAGGTTATATGTCAACTCGTAGCCAAGAAAACATTCCATTCCAGTCAAGGTTTCTTCATTGCATGGCAAATATGTACATAAGGAATTAAAAATTTGAACCAGAAGCTCAGTTCATAGTGATGATGATTCAAATGTTGATTTCTAAATGCATGACAATATCTTATATTTAATACGGCATAATCAAAATTCCAATACAATGTACTACAATGTATAAAAGGTATTCAAACTATTCTTGAGTACTTCCATAGTTCATTACATCCTTCCATTATTTTAGGACCCATAAAACATTGGGCAAGGCACTTGAAGGTTGTTTTCTCTCACAATTTCTTCTTACAGCAGCCCAAATCTCTTTTCAGAGTTAAGGTGTGTTAGATCATGCTGCCCCTGGGGCTCTGGTCAAGTTGTAAAATAGCAGAAAAAATACAATCCAGATTGAGTCTCAACCTAAGACAACAAGTCCTAGGTTCCAGAGAAGATGTATCTCGTCATTGTAGTCATTGGTTCAATTACTGAAATGCAGTGCTGCTACCATGCAAACTTCCTCTCAAAGGGATAAAGTGTACACACTACACCTAAAGTTAAATAACTTATTTCCTGTGAGTGAAGTACAGAGCCAAGATCATTAAACATTGTTATTTATCGTGTACTCAAATGCAACCATCAAATGGGAGGTTCAAACACCTTTTGACCTTTTGACTCACAAGATAACTCCACCTCCCTTTATAACCCTAATTTCGTACAGCAATGCCTGTTGATCTATGCAGAATCTCCATTACATGGTCTGCGCCAAATTAACGGGAATAACAGCTGACTAAGGCACATTGATGGAATCGGCTAGTACATTTTTGATTTAGTCCAACTCTTTAAATAAATTTATATTCCAACTTTGCATTCGCATTTTGATCCTCCTAACCTACTGTAAATAAGGACTTAACTGATGTAATCGGCATCCAATGAATTAGATTAATTTGCCTTCCTCTCTATGTCCATCTCCCCCTCTAATTCCAATCTCTCTCTTCCCTCAAATTTTTGCCATTACTATATCAAAAAGTTCAGTTCTTAACATTCCATATGAAAGAGGGAACATTTAGGCTCCGTTTGTTTGGGGGGAAAATCACATTCTAGGAAGTGGTTTTCCCCTTTTCTTTTGTTTTGTGCACGTTCTCTTATGGAAACGGAAAACCTTTTCCTTCAAATTGGGGAAAATGATTTCCCTTTCAAAATGGGAAAAGTCATCATTCCGAGTGATCCAATGAAGTTCAAAGCGATAGATCGATCCGAATATGAATCGGAAATGAACTTGGCGGGATTTTAGATCGATAGAGGCAATAATGTGGGACAAGAAATGGATGAAGAAAGATCAGCCAACTCCAAATCCTTGAGTAAATTTTCTGGTTCTATTTGATTTTCATTCCTAACTGGTATTTTATATTTGAAACATATTTATTATTCACGCTATGGTAAATATTATAATTAGAAAATAATATTTACATAAAATTAAGCACCAAAAAATTATTCATAGATTATATTCTTATTTAGAAAATACTTCCTTATGATGTATGTTTTTTAGGAAAATTATCATTTAAGTACCCTAAGGTTTGACCATTTATTATCTAGGTACCATAACGTTTCAATACATACAATGGGGTGCCTTGAAGTTTAAACATTTTATTACTTAGATACTCTAAAGTTTTAAAATCTTATCAATCAAGTACCTTTGTTGAAATTCAATAGATTTTTGATAGAAAATGCTAAAATAGAACATGATTCCGACAATATATGAGTATTCTCTTTAGAATTTAATGGGTTTTTGCTAAAAGATGCTAACATGGCATATGATTTGGGCTATATTTAGGTAGTTTACATCAATATGTGATGAACTCTTTATCATAATTTGTTGAAATAAATATTATCATAATTATATATTATATTAGTACTTTTATATTTGGTTAGATTCTTACAAAAAGTAATAAAATTTTGAAACATGGTACCTGAATGATAAAATATTCAACTTCAAGATACCTCAATGCATATATCAAAATATCAAGATAGGCGACAAATGCTCAGACCTCAGGATATCTTAATAATAATTTTACAACTACACAAAGTCTGGATAATTTCAAATATATTGTATTGCTACTTATATTGTCCTATGACTAAATATAAGATAATTGGTAGAAGGTGATTCCTTTAAAACAAATAAAGAATATCACAATGAGAGAACATGTTTTGTGTTGAAACAAACAACAGAAAAACTCAACGGGAATTGCCTTTTCCATGGAAATCCTCTTCCAAAGGAAATCATTTTCCAGGGAAGAGTACTTCCCTCAAAACAAACGGGGAAATGCTTTTCTTAAGGAAAACATGTTCCTTTGGAAAATATTTTCCAAGGAAAACAAAATTCTAATTTATATTTTTCCCTGTTTGTTTTGAAGGAAACATGGTTCTACAATGTCAGGTTCCCTTATTTGTTTTAAAGGAAAACAAGATTCTTTATCATCATAGTATCTCGTCTATTTGATCAAAAGGCATATTCCCCAGTCATTTCATACCTTAAAGAAAATACATAACAATTAACATTTAACCCACAAAAAGGCGTCGTACAATAGTCAAAACAACGTTTAATTACTCAATCAACGATACTAGCCATTTTTTCTAGAGAAAGTCTACCTATTATATTTGTGTGGGGAGGAATGGGCTTCAGTAAGGATGACTAGCAATTTTTGGACAGCAGAATTACAGCTTCCGGGATTTTAATCTGGAAGTCATTTTCCGAAGTTTTGGGGAAAAGCCAATTCTCAAAATCAAATTTTTAGTGAATTTAATTGCCCCAAACAACGGAATTTTGAAAACCCTTTTCCTAGAATATGTTTTTCTTGCCAAACAAATGGAGCCTTAAGCACAATAGCGGAGCCACCAAATTCCATAAACCATTTAGCAAATAATTTCTAGCAGCCCATCATGAGGGCGTCTCAGTTGGGGGCGTCTCCTATCCATGCGGTCATCGCCCAGGGGTCAGGAGTTCGATTGATTTACCTGCTCATGGGGATTGTGGGCTTTCTCATGGGCCAGGGTTTGCTGGGTAACCTAGTCCCTCGTTACCAAAAATAATAATTTCTAGCAACGAAAACAAACCCAACGCCTAAAAAGGCTCCCGCCAAAGCAGGGTATAGGGACGGTGAAATACTAAAAGATACGCAACCTTACCCCCTACAGGATGCTACTTCGAAATGAGGCTGTTTCTGAAGGACTCCCAACCCTAAAAAGCAAAAAAGGAACAATATTTATAGAATATAACTATTAAGTACTAGCGTATTAACAAATCCACAAACAGCATAGCATATGAGCTTGAAAAATAAGGTGTCGAAACAAGAACTGAAGTAAAAAATTACAGAAGTAATAGAAACTGAAAATTACAAAATCAGAGAAAACGGCTCCAATTGCCATGCTGCGCACAGTTTCATCATCAAGCTCTGTCAGCGAAATCGCCCCCATTGATGTGCCACGCAAAGAGATGTATGATTCAGTATCAAATTTCGACGCGCTCGGTTCGTCAATATTGCCAATTAAATCAGTTAGGGTTTGCAATCGGGATTAGCGACGGAGAAAACCCTAAAAACCTCGGCAAGAAGATGGAGGGAATTGTGTTTTGTACTCAGTTACCGGCTGATTATTGTTTATTAATAAAATAATAATTATTACCATATAATATTCATTAGTAAGTTTATAAAAATTATTAAGGCAAATTATTCATTAGTAAAATGATAATTTTATAATATATATTGAATATATAAAATAAAAATTCTTCATATATTCAAAATTTTCTCATTACAGGACATAAGGGGTCATTTGTACCAGATATTTCATAGCAAAGACTTTCCGCTCAACTTTCTCAACACATAATTTATTAGAAAATATACTACAAATAAGACAAATAAATTTTCGTCGAATCAAATAAAGCTTAAATCTTAATAATTTAAACGATTATTTATTAATAAAATAATAACTATTACCATATAATATTCATTGGTAAGTTTATAAAAATTATTAAAGCAAATTATTTATTAGTAAAATGATAATTTTATAATATATATTGAATACATAAAATAAAAATCAGCCTTATATTCAAAAAATTTTCACTATAGGACACGAGGAGTCATTTGTATCAGATGTTTCATAGCAATGACTTTCCACTCAACCTTTTCAACACATAATTTATTAGGAAAATACTACAAAGAAGACAAATAAAATTTTCGTCGAATCAAATAAAGCTTAAATCTTAATAATTTAAATGATTATTAACATCACAGGTCTGTATATTTTGTCCATTATGCCAATTTAGTCATTTTGTATTTAATTGTGTCAATTTAGTCCATATATAATTGATAATGTGTTAATTTAGTCCACATACAATTGACATTGTGTTAATTTGATAAATTAATTAAAATTTATGTTAAGTTATTAATTAAATTTTTAAATGGTTAGGCAATAGGTTGAGTTAAATTAAGTCAATAGGGTGTATTTATACTGAATTGCTTTCATCTAACGTGATTATATCGTTAAAAATTACGTCAATAGCTTAACTTAAATTTGACCAAATGACTAAATTGCCATAATAACGTGATTATATGCAGAGGGAGAGGGGCTTCATCACGCATGAGAGTGAGTGGCAGATATTTTATGTGAAAAATTCTTTGGGGGGTTTTGTGGACCATCAAGTACCTCAAAGACTTGCTGACTTGTATTTGTTATTGTTGTTGTTATTATTTTGTGTTTATTTATTTTATTTGATTACTTTAATATGTGCTTTCTATAATATATTTCCTTCACAGTGAAAATTAAGTTATTTCTTTTTTTTATATATAATTTAATATTTTGTTTGCTTTAAAGATAGATATTTATAAAGGAACATATCCAGTGCCTCATGGGCTTCCGCCTACGCAGGGTCTGGGGGGCGGATGTACGCAGCCTCCCCCTTCAGGGTGTTAACCTGAAGAGAGACTGTTTCCCAGTGTCCCCAACCTGAGGATGAGGACTTCCCAGGAGGCCACCCATCCTGGTACTACTCTCGCCCAAGCACGCTTAACTTTGGAGTTCTAATGGGATCCGGTGACGGCGTGTTGGTGCACTCTTTGGTTTAAAGATATATATTTATATTTATAATAAAAGAATTTGTCCATTCAAAATATGTTAAATTGTTTAATTATAAAATAAAATTATTGTATAATTGTATATGATTTTAGTGTTCGGCAAAGTTTCAAATATAGCGAGACAAATATTGTGAGATTAAAATTAAAAATATTTTTAAGAAAAATGTTTTTTTTTTTCTGATTTACTGTGAAAGTACAACTCAAGCTTTTTAAAGAAAATATTTTTCATGCAAGTAGTTATGGCTATAGACTCATGAGAAAAAGGCAAAAAAGATGGGGGGAAATAATTGTCAAAAAAAATCAAGCCGATGTATGTGTACTGTATACACAAATTTCTATGTGAATTACTTAGGTTGACTAAATCGCTAAAATCTCAGTGGTTCTTCTATTATAAAATTCCACAGTAAGACTTTCAGCTCGACCCTTCAACACATTAACTAATTAAAAATGAGACTAAAACAAGTTTGCCTTCAAATTAAATATAACTTAAATATTAATATTTGTTTTTGAACATTAAACATTAATATTTCAAATATATAATTATGCAATAAAAGAATACAAAATTTGGTGTACATTAATAAGCTGTCCACCTAATGTTACGTGTGTTTGAGGTTCATCTTTCCCGCCTCTCAGTTGTAATCGTTGCCATATAAATAAGTATGTAGACCAACTGTCCATAAAGGATACAGTCTTGCAAGGCCAAACCAAACCATATACGATGCAAGCAACCACTTGAGGCCCCAAATTTTAAGGGTCCTCAGATTTTTAGAGTTTCAACAACAACAACAACAACAAACCCAGTGTCTGCAAGGGAGATTTTTAGAGTTGTGATTTTTAAAGTATATAATATTATTAAGTTTTGTAGGCAGAATTTTTATAATCTATTGTATATGAACAGTCCCATTTAAAACTTTTTTGCTTCCGAAAATGTGAGGACAGCCCTGCAGTCTAGTTTAGCTAGTGAGGGAATGGGGATCAAGTTGAGTACCTAATTTGTTGTAAGTATTAAATATTCTTCGTGTACAATTTTTATGGTCGAATTTAGCTATTATCAAATGTTTTAGAGAATTAAAAATTATGTAAGACTTGTATATGCAGGGAAGGGGGATTTCCCTCTCCTGTTCTCCATCCTCTTGAAGTTGTTCGTCTCTGGCTGAAAAGTGTAGCTATGTGTGTGACTGCTGCGAATTCAACTGGTACCTTGTTAGCCTCTGGTCTTTTCCTGTTCGCGTGATGTTGCCCCATTTGTCTTTGGTATTTGATTTTTTCCGTTTTGATATGGAATTTTGCACCCATCTCCATTTACGGGATGGTTGTGGTCTCGCTGCGGCGAGAGCCGGTATGTACTACAGCTTTGCCAATAATTATCCATTATGAAAGCAGTACAATTGCAGCGAAATTACAGTAAAAATTGAGGCAAGCATTCTGCTGAAAATAAAGCGTAAATACTAAAAATTACGGCAAAAATAATGCAGAAAATATGGTGTTAATACTGAAAAATTACAGCAGAAATACAATGTCAATACTAAAAAATTTCAGCAAAAATTACTGCAAGAGAAATTACTGAAATTTGCAGAAATTAAATCGGTTATTGCTGTAAATTTAAACTGTAATCGCAGTAAAATTATATGTAAAATTTGCGAGGTATGCAGTGAAATAATTCAGTAATTTGATAGAAAAATCGCAGTAAGACAGATTAAACACAACAACCAAATAATACCAAAAAAGAGGAGAGATTGATTAGAATACCGAAAATACCGTGCCGCGGGAAATACCACTGTCCTAAAAGACGATTTCGCCACTGCTTCGATGCAACAGTTGAATCGGCGGCGGCCCTCCAAGATTAACACGATTCGACTATTAACTTGCACTCGTTAATAGCCGGGTAGGAAAGCCTCGAACTTTGTCCAAAGTTGTGAAGGAGGCGAGAGGGAGAGAGATCAGATCAGGATGGGAATAGATATTTTGCTGTATGTTTGATGCATTGTTAGGCCGTGTATTTATACTAAAGTAAGGAGTAACTAGCACTAATGTCCAACGTTAAAAAGGATTAATAGCTATAAAACGGTTTAATGTAGAAATCAACATAGCCCAACAATTACAAGGTACCAATGGCTACAGTAATTGGTGTTGCAACGGTGCAGCATGTGGTTCCCACCATTCCTTCACCCATGACTTAATTCAAATGAGTTGAGAAAATATACCCTCATAAATCCAACCAATCTTCATTAATTTGTCTATGTGAGATTGAGGAACTTTTGTTATTGTATTCTCAATGTGGGATGTAACTTTCACACAACATTTAAGTTTAGCTTGTATCATTTTTCTAACATTATCGAAAAAAATGTAAGACTTGTATACATACATACACAGATAAATAATGTTAAGCAGAAGGTAACACATGTAAAAGAAAGGGAAATGTGGTAGCATTAGGTCATACCCTTTTATGGCTAAGCATAAATATTGGATGTACATATGTGTATATATGTGTGTGTGTATCGGCAGATAGATCAAATCAGGCAATTGAGGATGAAATTGTGAAACATTTTGAAATGTCAAGTATTTGCGAAGGAGAAAATCTGTTTCTGATTTCTGAGTTTTTGAATAAAGTATATGCTATTTTTCTCTAATTATATTTGAATTTATATTTTTATTCCCCGTCATTTTGAGTATAATATTTCCCTAATTTTATAACAAAATTATTTTTTAAAATATTTACATACTTTTTAGATGTTTAATTTATTTTAAATATAAATTTGAATTTTAAATTATTTTATTTTTCGTAAAGCTACGTCAAAAAAAACGGCAAAAGTCCTAAGTTGGTCACTAAAGTGCCCAAAATTTGTCCATTTGGTCACCCAACTCAAATTTTGGAAAATTTGGTCCCCCAACTTTAAAAAAAAGTTCCATTTAGTCACCCAACTCAAATTTTGAAAAAGTTGGTCACCCAACTCCTAATAAAAATCTCATTTAGTCACCTAAATGGTTAAAATTAATTAAATTCACTACACAAATAAAAAATAACAAACTTAGTTATATTTATGAATTATATATTTCATTGGTCTACAATTTTCTAACTTTATTAAAATTTATCTATTATTTTTTCAAAATAATTGTTCATCTTTTATTTTGTAATCAAATTATTATTTTGCTATTAATATTAAGTAAAAATTAAAAGATACGTAATCAATTTTGTCATAAAATAAAATATAAAAAATAATTTAAATGAAAAATGATCCAAAATAATTTGCATATAGTTATAATTGTAAAAAACTAAAAATTAAAAATATTTACTTTGAATTAAATAATTAATCAAAATTTTCTCTCAAATTTATCATAAAAATAACTTTCCTCCTAGAATTCCTCCAACCAAATTTAAATTTTGGAAAGGAATTTTGGAGTTTCGAAATTTTCCCTCCCAAAATATAAAAATTTGGTCAGAGGGATTTTGGGAGGGAAATTTTTTTAGGATGAATTTAAGAGAAAATTTTGATTAAGCATTCAATTTAAAATAAATATTGCTACTTTTTAGTCTTTTTACAATTATAAGTATATGCAAATTATTTTGGGTCATTTTTTATTTAAATTATTTTTTATATTTTATTTTATGGCAAAATTGATTACATATCTTTTAATTTTTAAGTAATATTAATAGTAAAATAATAATTTGATTATAAAATAAAAGATGAACTATTATTTTGGAAAAAAATAATAGATAAACTTTAGTAAGCTTAGAAAATTGCAGACTAATGAAATAAATAATTCATAAACTAATTAAGTTTATTATTTTTTACTTGGGTAGTAAATTTAATTAATTTTAAATCATTTATGTGACTAAATAAGATTTTTATTAGGAGTTGGGTGACCAAATTTTCTAAAATTTAAATTGGGTGACTAAATGGAACTTTTTTTAAGAGTTGGGAGACTAAATTTTTCAAAATTTGAGTTGGGTGACCAAAAAGGCAATTTTTGGTCACTTTAGTGACCAACTTGGGACTTTTGTCCAGAAAAAACTAATGGATATTGAAGCCATTAACATTAAGGTGTGACATTGAAATTTTTTTGAAAATATAACTGAATTTGAAATATTAAAAATTTTAGATAATTTTTTGAAACTGCACCTAAAACTTAGATGGTTTTCAATTAAAAAAACCCTTCTTTAATTAAAAAAAGTAATAAAAAAAATTAGTTAGATACCGCAAGGTTTGACTATTTATTACTCAAGTATCTCAACGTTTCAATGTATATAATGAGATACCTTAAGGTTTGAATATTTTATCACTTAAATGTCCTCTGTTAGAATTGGAAGAATTTTTATGAGAATCAAACCAGTTGATACAAAATATGCTAATATATATATATAAGATATGTTAATATTTTTAATAAAATTGAGATAAAAAGTTTACCAATATTTTGATGTAAACTATATATATATTGCTGAAATCACTTGTAATGCAACTTTTTTGGTAAAAATGGTTAAATTCTAATGAATATACTTATATATTGTTGGAATTACGTTCCACCCAAGCATTTTTCAACGAATATCTACCAAATTTTGGAAGAATGATTTTTAATTGATAAAATTTTTAAATTTTATGGTGCTTAAGTGATAAAATTTTTAAACCTTAAGATACTTCATTATATATATTGACACATTAAAATACATAGATAATAAATAATCAAATCTTAAAATACCTAAACCAATAATTTTTCTAAAATTTAAATTTTATTCAAAATTTTCATTTCATTATAACTGAAATTGAAATTCCAATTTCACAAGCCACTTAAATTGCAGTGCCAGAGAACATTCTTTTAGAATAGCACTACGTAGAAATGAGGTTGTAAGGTTGTTAGAATTGAGATTCTACTTAGGATTGTTAAGAGCTTGTAGAATCGGAATTGTAGGATAGAATTGAAAATCGTAAGATCCTACTAAATTTATAGTATAATTATTTTCTTAAAATTAGTTATACGATTCACAAAAGTTTTATATAAAACCTCAATTTACAAGGGAATGTATTATAAGAAACAATCAAATATAATAATATATTATCACATAACATAAATATGTTCAAATGATCATGAGAGCTTTTAGGATATATGTTGCTAATCAAACTTTAAGGTTACAATTTAAAATCAAGTTTAAGTTGCATAAAAGTATATAAGGACTTAAGGCTCCATTTGTTTCAAGGGAAGTACTTTTCCCACCGAAAATATTTTCCTTGGGAAAAGGTTTTTTATGGAAAATGCTATTCCCGTTGAGGTTTTCCGTTGTTTGTTTCAACAGAAAACATGGTTTCACATTTCGATATTCCTTACTTGTTTTAAAGGAATCATCTTTTACCAATCGTCTTATTCCTAGTTATAGAACAATATAATTAGTAATACAATATATTTGAAATTATTTAGACTCTGTGGGGTTGTAGAGTTATTACTAAGATACCCTAAGGTTTGAACATTTATTACATATCATGATATTTAAATGTATATAATGACGTACCCTGGAGTTGAATATTTTATCACTGAGGTACCATACATCAAAATTTGACGAATTTTTGTAAGAATCTGACCAAATATAAAAGTGCTAATATAATACATAATTACGATAATATTTACAAGTTATATTAATATTTTTAGCAATTACGATAAAAAAATTATCGTATATTGATGTAAAAACTACCTAAACATGGCCGAAATCATATGCCGTATTAGCATTTTTTAGGAAAAATCTAATGAGAATACTTATATTGTCGGAATCATGTTTCTAGATTACTCGGAATGATGACTTCCCCTCTTTTAAAAGGTAAGTCATTTTTCCCCATTTGAAGGAAAAAGTTTTTCCTTTGGGAAAACCTTTTCCGTCACCAATCTTGCGCCAAACAACGTAAAAGGGGAAAACCACTTCATAGAATGTGGTTTTTCCCCTAAACAAACGGAGCCTGTATAATATAAGCTTGAATTTTTTGCTTTTTGAATTTTTATTTGTACACGATTGGTAGGATTGAGTAAGGATCAGCAGAATCGTAAAATTGTACCATGATCATATTTGTTAGTTTCATTGAAAATCAATGGATTGCAATATTTTGCAAAATTAAAATTCTATTTAGGATTCAGACCGATTATCGAATGTAAGATCGCAGAATAATAAGATTCTAAGATTTGGATAAAGAGTTTAATAATCATGTTCGTTCTCACCTGAGTTATTTACACCATTGGTCCCTTATTTTTGTGAGTTTGTTTAAATTAGTCCCCTTTTATTTATTTTTTCATACCGGTCAATCATCTTTATAAAGCTTTGTTCAAATTAGTCCCTTAACTTTTTATGTCTGTTCAAGTTAGTTCTTTATATTTTATTTTGTTCAAAATAATTCCTCATATTATTTTATGACGAAATTAGTCCCTATATTGTAACCAAATTAAGTAAAAATTAAAGAGATAAATGACCAATTTTATTATAAAATAAAACGTGAGAGATAATTTCAAACAAAAAATGATAAAAGATTAATTGTAATAAATTTAAGATAAAAAATTAATTTAAACAAAATAAAAAAAATAAAAAAACCAATTTAAACAAAATTAAAAATACGAGACTAACTGTATAAATAACTCATCCTCGGACCGATAGTTCTTTTCCCTCTATTTCTCCCCATCTCTCTCTCTCCCCCCCCACCCCCCCTCCATGGACGCATACAAACCCCTACTAGACAGGACCCGAGTCCCCCACCCCTCGCTCCAACGCTACGCCGTCATCCAACTATTCAACCACCTCCGATCCGCCCAGCCCCAGTCGGTTCCGGACTCCGATCCGGCCCGAGAAGTTATCACCCGGGTCCTCCACTCTTCCCCCGCCGTCGTCGACCAATCTGTGCGCGAGCTCTGCCGCCTTGTAAAGGACTCCAAGTTGGAGTTGTCATTCGGGTTGCTGGAGCTACAGTCCGCTCTTGAAGGGTCCGACCCGGATTTGGTGGATGTGTTTGTTAGAGGAATTGGGTTTCTGGTTCGGGTAGGGTTTCGAGATAAGAGGTTGAAGATACCCGAGGGCACTGAGAATCACCCGTTTGTTAAGGTAATGAATGAGTTAGCTGAACGGTGGGATTTGTCTTTTTACCCCTTGTTTGACAACACGGTAATGGAGTGAAGGGAGCAAGGATAATGTGGAGTTATTTACACTGTTAGTCCTTCATGTTTTTATTTTCGTTTAAATTGGACCATAATCTTATGTTTTGTTTAAATTGGTTATTTATTTTTTTAAATTTGTTAAAATTAGTCCTTTATTTTTTTTTTAATTTTTAAATGATTCCTTGTATTTTATTTTATTACAAAATTGGTCCCTTGTATATTGAACTTTTTCCTAACTTTGGTTACAATAAAAGGGACTAATTTTATTATAAGAGAAAATACAAGCAGCTATTTTGAACAAAAGAAAGAGATGAGAGATTAATTTTAATAAACTTAAAAGGTTGAGTGACCAATTTAAACAAAGTTATAAAGATGAGAGATCAATTTAAAAAAAAAAAGATGATGAATTAATTTGAGCAAAGTTAAAAAGATAAGAAACTAAATTTGTAAATAACTCAGATAATGTGGGGTACCTTTACTCCCACTTGTAATTTCCCCCGTTTTCTTTAACCCTAAATTGGGGGTGAAGGGAGTAGGGTAATTATTTTTAAAAAAATTGGATAGTTCAGATCTTATTTTAATTATAATTCTTTTATTCTTATTTCTCTATCGGATTGACAAATAAGAATAACTTGTGTATTAATTATTTAATATTGTTTTAAGAATTTAATTATATTTTGTTATAATATTGATAAACAATTGAGATAATTAAATTTAAGCACATATTTTTTAATTTAAAGTTAATTAGATATAAAATGGTGCGGGTATAGTTATATAAGGCAGGGCGGGTACAACACTATACCTGTGCTAGGGTTACCTGATGCATACTCGCTACCCGCCTTACTTATAATCATAGGGTCGGATACCTGCGGGTAACGGGTTTTGCCCGCCCCATTGCCATCCCAGTGGAACCGTTGGGGGTGTTCTAAAATGGAATTGGGAAACTTATAATGCTGTGGAAAGAGAAATGTTGCTTCACTTAACGACTTCAATGCGTTGAATGTCAAATGCATTTTGAGCTGTTGCAAATGCTGCGACCCTTTTTGGTTTAGAGCTAATTGTCCCTTGCATGGTTGCCTCAAAGAACTATGTGAAGGACTACTTTGCCTCCAGCGAAAGATAAGCAAACTGATAGTTGAAATTGTTCCAATGCACTTTTGAGAGAGAGGGCAGTTCCAGGAATTTGAAATTAGCGCTGTCGATTTAGATATTTAGTTTAGAACTTACTAGGATGCTTCGAAATCCAATGACACTGAAATTTAAAACATTCTCCATCACAGGTTCTTTCATGTAGGGCGGAGGTACAGAATGAACTTGTGCAACAAGTGTTATTGTTTGTCTCACATAGCAAGCATGTTGGCATGGATGATGTGTGTGACTACTTGAGGCCCTTCTTAAATTACTCGATTTTAAGGATACCCTTTTCAGATTCATCTGCAGCGGTATTTGCGAGGTCTTTAATGTCGTCGATGACTTCTTTGTGTTGTTCTTTCACTCCTGAGGCTGTCTCCATTTTCGAGATGTTGATTAGCTGCCTTCGATACTTTCCTACCAGAAGTTCAGAGGTATGCAGGCTGATTTTGATTTGTTTGTATCAAGTGCTATTAGTTTAGGACGAGGTATATTATCCTTGTTACTTCTGCAGAAATTTGCTTTGGGACCTTGTAACTATCTTGTTTCATGTTTTCAATTTTCTGTTTCGCAGGACATCATGAATTTTCTGAACATTGCAGAAGTTCTGGTTGATGCTCATATAGTTGTATTGAGGAATGCAGTTAGGATGTCATCGGTATGTTTGGATTTTTGAGAGTTCATTGGGTTTCTTTGCTGCTAAATTTCTTATATCATTTTTGCGCAATGTGACAACTATGGGTCCACCAATTGTGACAAACCAACCCGCTCATATGGGACAAATTAAGAATAAAGACATTGTCTTCTTTTCGCTAAATTTGTTTCTTTATCTCACAGTGTCTCCAAGAAGTGTTCTCATATCTTCTGCTTGGAGGATTTCGTGTGTGTTTGTTTTCTTTTGTTTATGGCATGTGTATTTTTAAACTGATCTTTTATTGAATTGTTTGTTATTTCTTGGTGATCATATTGTGTACCTGATATGCTATTTTTTTCTTAGATAGTCCATGAAGTTCGTTTGAGTATGATGAAACTGTTGGATACTCTTCTTTTACTGTGCTTGGATTTTGGAAAGAACTCTGCTGGAGTTGTGGCCATTCTTGAGCTCTCAAGGCGTTTGCTGAGTGTCCAGGAAGAACTTGGACTGCACTATGTGTCTGAGTTATTCTCACCTATGCTATCTATGTTCGTTATTCTTACTCGGCTGGAACTTGAGCATGAACAATTGTGCATATTGGGCCTCCTTTCCTTCCTCCTCAACTGGAAAATTGAATATGGTACGATCATATTGACACTGTTGCAATTCCACACCACTAAGATGTGGCTTGATTTCTGTTTTTGATCAAATATTGAGATTATTTTTATTCAATTTCTATATAATATTATATGTGACATTTCAGTTCGACAGAAATGCTCATCACAATCTGTGACTCATGATATGGTCCTCCCCCCCCCCCCCCCAACCACAAAAAAAAAAAGGAAGAAGAAAGAACTCTGGAAAATTACTATTCCAATACCCTCCTCCCTTATGGATTGTTTTCTGAGCTCGCCTCCATGTAGAGTGTTCTGAGGTGGGTGGTGTAGAATCAACCTTCAGATGAGAACTGCAAATAGTTATGCAAAAGGAATAAAACAACCTGAAACACCGTCTAAAAAGGCTGAAAACCGAAGATAGATAACTCAGCAATGGTGGATAAAACAATCTAGGTTGACTCGTTTTCTGAAGAAAATGAGACCTTATTTTTGGCTTTGAAGAATCTCTCTCTGCGGGAGGTTGAAGATTTCTTTGAGATTCTTTGTTTTATAAAAAGTCAATAGCTTGTAGTTGCCATGCACGTTTATCATAAAAGGTTGCCATGGAAGACTAATGGGAAAGGACATCTCGTTTAACAGACTGAAGTAGGATGATTACCAACTAGTCTGCTCCCCTCCCTTCAATAAGAAAATGTAGTACGTTGTTTTCACCCTGCACACCTCTCATTGAGCTGAGGGGCAGAATCATCTGAAGCCAGAGGGAAAAGACGGAAGAAACACTAGCCAATTTGATTGGGAAATATTTAAGATTATTTGGTTTAGAATTTGAATTTTGAAATTGGAGTCTTAAAGTTCATACATGTCACTCAATTTGACCTGGTTTTAGAATATTAATTGTGAGCTCCTCTTTTTTACATATTTATGTAATTTGTTTGTAATTTTATTGGTGATTTCCTGCTTGCTTGTCATCACATGCCTTATTCTTTTTCCATTTTTTGGCCTATTTGCTGATGCTTGCTTTCATTTCCAGATCTTGTTGGGGGTGCAGTAGCATGTAATTTAAGCGAAGCTCTTTTGTTTATTTTTCCTGTCGTCAACTTGATGTCATCTCCTTCCAAATCTGTTAAAGGAGCTGCGACTGAGGTGCTCTTAGTGATGCAAAAGTTCCTACTAAATTTTTTGACTCTGCCTGAAAGCGAGCTCTATGTTCAAAGGGAATTTCAGTCGGCTAGCAAGCTTGGAGTGATTGTCTTTAGACTTCTGCAACATTTATGGCTCCAGGTGTGATTTTCACGGACTCTCATTCAGGACTTGTTTCTTGATTTCTTTCAATTTTTTTTGTTTCTCTTTGCCATTTTGATTACATGGCAAGCCACGAATAGACTGGTTTCTTTCCTGTACAGACATGTAAATATACAATACGATGATTCATGAGTGATAGAGGAAAGGTACAACCTATTGGACATGAGGAAAAAAAGTGACCAGGAAATCTAAAGGGAGAATAGGAGGACGAAAACTAATACAATATGACGTTTCATTTCTGTTGAAAACAAATGAAACTTCGTTGTTTACAGATACTTCCAATCCGCTCTCCAAATGCATGAGATAACAGAACAGATAGTACTATTATATAGTTTCACTAAATGTGTTCTACTGCTTTTCAAGCTATTGTCCTCATTTCTTTCAATCAGTATTTCTTGACGAGAGGTGGCTATGTTGAATATTCTTCCCCTGGGCTATTCATTTCTATTTTGACATATTATTTTAACATGCATGCATTGCACTTGTAGCTTTAAGAGTAGTATCAAGTGTGGCCAGTGGAGCTACCTTGTGTTCTCACGGTTCAGTGACCCATTTTTTACTAGGAAATATACTCGTACACAACCTTGGGAGCATTGGATCCTGGTATCCCTCTATCAAAGGAGAGGGGGGTGGGGGCTGGAGTAGAACTCTGTTCTCCCTTGTGGAGGACAGTAAACCAATGGCTGCCCACTTGGACGCACATTCCAATGACTGTCGAATCCTTATAGGGCCCTGGTTTCATTAAATCACTTGGGCTTTGTTTGGCACATGGAATTGAAATTGGACTGTGCAGTTGCAATTCCAGTTCTGATGGAAATGGAATTTTGATGGAATTAAAATTTTATTGTTTGGTTCATCAAAGGAATTGGAGGCCAAAATTATAACTACATAATGATTCGAATCATCAAGGGTTTTCAGTCAATTGAGTTGGAGTATTTCGAGTTCTAAATCAATTATGGTTAGATTTTGGTCGGAGCGGTTCATATTGGGTTCAAGTTATTATGGTTGGAGCCATTCAATTTGAGTTCGAGCTATTAGATTCTCGAGTCAAATCGGGTCGAGTATCACGTCGGATCTTGTGGTGTTCAAGTTTCCTTGGATTTTCAGTTAATCGAGTTAGGTGTTTTCTGGATTCAGACTAGTTATGATCGGGTTTGAGTTCATTTAGGTCATTTCAAACTCAAGTCATTTTAGTTATGGGACAAATGAGGTGTATCATTTCAAATTTCGAGTCATCTTAGGCCGAGTTTGAGATGGGTTGGGTCATTTTGGGTATGGGATCGTATTAAGTTTTGGGTCAATTTGGTCGGGTCATTTCCACTTCGGCTCAGCTTGTTTACATCACATTCAAGTCGTGTAGTTTCATTTTTTGAATTTAAGTCATCTCAAGTTTCGAGTCAATCGGGTTAGGTTACTTCAAACTTTGAGCTAAGGTGCTTTCAATCATTTCAAGTTCAAGTCATTCGGGTTGGGTGATTTCGAGGTTCGGGTCAAATATTAGGTTGTGTTTAAGTCTTTGGATTTTGAGTCATTTTGGATTTGGGCTAATCAAGTTGCGTCATTTTGGGTTCTAGGTCAATGCAGTTAATATGGAATTGCAATTCCTTACCCCCACCCCAAGGAATTGTAAAGTATGAGTTTCAGTCAAAATCCAATTCCATAATTCCAATTCCAGTGGGTGAACCAAACAACATAATTGGAATTCTAGGCTGCAATTCTAGCTTCAACCCCATTTCCGGCCTCCAATTCCATGCTCCAAACAAAGCCTTGTGGATTTTTGATGAGATCATGACAACATCAAGTGCTGGAAGCCTAAAGTCCAAATATACGTCGTATTTGTCTTGTGGAAATATTTCAGTTGCTTTTGGGTTCTGGTTAGGTAACTAATAGCACTTTCAGCTTAAGTAAGCTGATAAAAGCTTCTTGGTTTTCTGTTTTTTTTTTTAAAAATTGAAAATGCATCTTTCTTTTCATATTAGTTTTCAGTGGAAAAGATAGAAGAAATACCTCTCTGACTGTTGGCTGTTGATTTGATCGGTGCATTATCTAGCAAGCTTAATTCTGTAGCTATAGAAACAATGTTGATGAAGTAAAATCCAAGCATGATGGGGTTGTTGGCATTCTGATAGGTGATTCTCAAAATAAATTGAGTTAGTCTACCTTGTTTTACAACTGGGTTTATGGAACGTGAAGGTCCACTTGTTACAATTGGCATAATCTATAATGTATGTTAATTCTAGTAGTTACAGTAATTCATTGTTGAACCCATAATATCTTTGGCTTCGTTTTCAGTTTCTTTTGTTTACCCCCTCCCCAGAAAATTACAAAGAGACAAAAAGAGAAACAACTTTTGTTTCCTTAACTGGTGTGTTCTTGCTGTTTCCTGTGTCTGTCTTTGACCCCAAAAAAATCTGAAAGTAGATCCACGAGCCTCTTGGTATTTAGGTTTAGGTCTGAAATTATTCCTTGCATGCCTGCTACTAATGACTGCTGCGAACTTACATGCCAGCCCAGCTTTTGATGAGAACTATATTCATATATATATAGGATGCTTCATTTAATTGCATATATCAATGCCATCTTTTCTTTCAGGATTCATCTTCCATTACTTTCTTTCTAAATATCACTTCTACGAGTGGGAATGATGTCAAAGAAGTGGAGAATGCCTCAAAATTTTGGATTTCTCAACTACAGGAATATGCTCTAAGGATCGTTGAGACAAATAAATTTTCTCCTCATATTTCTCAGTCCCGGGAAGTTATCTTAGCTGGTAAGTTTTTATAACATACTGCTTGAATTATCACTTTGAGGATAGACATGATTGGCAGAAAAAGAAGGGAAAAAAGGGAGTGGAACTGTATTATATTCATAACATTTGTGTTTTGGGCCTTGCAGAAATGCCTTTGTTATTGAGTTCACTTGTTGGTGTTCTGGTCTTGCATAACTATCTGGGAAAGCCTGCAGTGGAGGCTTTGGCTGCCCTGGGCAACATGGAGCCCAAGCTGGATGTCATGCTTCTGCTAGCCATCCTATACTACTGCAATCTTTTAAGAAGTAAACATCTTTGCTCGAATGATATGCTGGTGAGGTTTCACTCTTTATGTATTATTATGTTACTCTTTTTTTTTTTAAAACAAATCCAATGTTTTGTTGTTTCTTTACTCATATGAAATTTTTTGAACTTTGCAGCTGAAACTTCTGGAAATGCTTCCATCACTTGCTTCGCATTCTGCAATGACACCATTGATAGTTCAGACCATCTTACCGATGCTTCGCAAGGATGCAAAACCGTAGGCTCCTTGAACTATCCTTCTTCCCAAAGGCCCAACATGCATATGATTTAGCAATTGGCACTATCTAGTCCACATGGTACCTTAATTAAAGTGGTGGCCTAGGATGTGTCTCTCTAAATATAAGACCTAGAGTCGTTGGGACTTGGGAGAAGAAGAGTCCTGTCTTTCAGAAAATAGTAAAGCAGACCCAATTCTTGTGAATATCAGCGAAGTTGAATGCTGCCCGTCTTAGAAGTTGTTTTTCTTTCATTTGCAGGGAACTCTATGCTACAGCTGTCCGTTTGCTGTGCAAGACCTGGGAGAACAATGATCGAATCTTTGGAAATTTGCAAGTAAATATCTTATTTTACTTTTGAGTGTTGTAAGCATTTTCTTCTTCCTTATGATTGGTAAGGCTTCCCAACTCCAAATTTTAATCATAAAATTAGCTGGTGTCCCCATAAGGTTTCATATTGTTTTGGGTTAACATTACCTGTGTAAAGCAATATTTAGGACTATCTTTTGCAAAATCTAGCACCATTCATTATGGGTATTACTTCTTCCGTTTCTTTCTTTCTTGTTCATTGTTAATCGAATACTGGTTTCCCAATGAAATCATTAGCAACTTAACCGGATTTTTGTTTTGAAGTCCAGCCCCTGGCTTTGTTCTTGCCTGATTTTCCATTTAATAATTTCTGGTTTTGTTGTTTATGGTGTTTAGGGCATATTGTTACCTGAAAAGTTTGCTGACTTCATATGTGAGAGAACTATTTCTATGAGTATGGCGGCTTCACTTCGTGATGTTTGCAGAAGAAATCCTGACAGGGGTGTGGAGCTTATTCTATCTGTTGCAGTATGGATATCTTCTGCATCCTCTTTCTATTGAACTGCTTCAAAATGATTTCCGTTCATTGCTTTGTCTCAACCTCATTCAATCCATTGCCTTTCTGTAGGCTTGTATTGAGAGCCATGATCCAATAATTCAAGTCTTTGGATTTCAAGGTCTTGGCCATCTTTGTGAAGCTGATGTAGTAGGTAAACCAGCTTCTGTTTATCCAAACCCATTTCTCTATGCTAATTTCTTCTTTGGAAGCTTTTGTATGCATACCCTCATAAGGTTCAGTCTGTGGTAGAAAGGTGCATTATGTGCTCAATGTATGAGTCCGGGGCATACTCAATAGTGGTCTCTATCAAAGTTTATCGTGGAGTCTTGCAACATCAACTTCCTCTCTATCTTAGCTTCTTTTCTTTTCTGTCCTGGATATTCAGCATAGTCACTGTAAACGGGCTTGTATCATCTTGTTTTGAACAGGTGAAATCTTATTTCATTTTATCCTAGTTTGGTGTTGGAGTTTTCTGGGGTCCTCTTTTCTAGCCATCCACCATCATGTTTGCTTCTATGTAGCTGGAAAGCCCTCTTTCCCTTTTGAAAGAGTGTCTGATTAAATATTTAGTCACTAATACTTGTGATTTTAATTTGGAAGGTTTTCATTCATGAGGTGGACTCATAACACCTGAGTTGTCACATACTCAAAATTTGTTTGATCAGGAAAAGGAATCAATTTATTAATTGTAAAAAAGTGATGCTGAGAGAAGCATCCTGGGGTATAAATAACAGAGAAGGCTCCTAATTTTTAGCATAACACGATCCACTAAATGTGTAGTTTCAAAGACAGAGGATGAAAATTTTCTTTTCTTCCAAAATAAAACGATTTTGACCAACAAATCTTTGAAGGCCACAAAGACAGTTCTTGGTCTTTTTCCTATATGTCCATATGACCCAGAACACAGTCAACAGATGGCCATCTTTTCTTTAGCTACCTCTTACCGAAACCTTGTCAGGATTGAAGCTCCTGATTAGCAAAAGAAACCTGGGTCCAAGCAATATATATTCAGCATAAAGTCTGCTGGTATTTAGAGCATGTAAGTCGTCACACGCTGTAGTTACCTGTGGACATCTTTATGTAAGTTCATTATTATTTTGTTTATTTGTTTTTTTTTTTTTTTTTTTTTTGAATACAGCTACTTATATTATAGAAGTCAATGGATATTATGGTAATTGGTGTATTTAGTGGTTAGATAGTTGATCAACATCTTACATGCTTTTGTTAACATTTCATTTGCGACATTTCTTTGCAGACTTTTACACTGCTTGGGATGTCATTTCAAAGCATGTGCTTGACTACTCTACAGATCCCACAGTTGCTTATGGGTAAGCCTGTCTTGCCTGTCCTCGCGTGATCCTAGATTTTCACTGTAGTGCTAAATTTGGATGGTAGCAGTGGACGTTGCCCTTTACCTAGCATGATGCTTAGTAGGGGATTTGTGTGCTTTGCCCTGGGTTATCAGGTTGTATGCGATGGAAATTGAGGCCAGTTAGGATACGTGAACTGTGCCCCTTCTGTTTTATTTTCTGTGTGTGGGGAAGGGGGGCTGTGGATGACGGATGCCTCAGCCGTTCCTATAACCTCTCAGGAGATGTCCCTGATGATGCTTGGGTTGCTAATTGCGGCTGTATTCAACAATCTGAACTTAGAATTTAGAGCCAAGATGCAAGCTTTACATATAGCAGGAAAGCAAACTGATTTCCCTTTGGGTTTACTGCAACAATTTTCTTGGCCTTTGTTTGGTTTTGGTTCGTGCTACTTTGGAGATAATTATTCGCAGTTGGTATCATCCCGCTGTCTATTATTGTCATTTTAGTTGTGGAAGATACCCATAGCAGTGCCAAATGTTATATTGGACTTTGGAACTTAGAAGTAATTCTATCATGTACTGAAGTCCCAACCAAGAGCTTCCCATAGTCAATGCACCTTGCCCTGTCATTTCGCTTAGTGTGGAATCATCTGGATCCTGTACTTCTTGTGGTTCTTGCATCACCTTTCTTTGTGGTTCATGGTAGTACTGGTTGCTTTACGGGCATGTTAATAATAGCTAACAGTGAGGCCTCAGTCTCTTGCTTTTGAATGTTTATTTTTTGAAAATGTCGACAAAAGAAGTGGAAGATTTCCACTGGTCTTTTCCTTTCTTTAATAACAACAACAACAACAACAGACCCAGTGCCTCAAGGGTTCCCGCATAAGCTTCTCGTTTCTTTCATGGCCGGAAATATGAACATATAAGTAATTCTATATTTTTTCTCTTTGGTTATCATGGAGCTCTTCGGTTCTTCCGATAATTCTGTTATCGAAATTTGAATAGAAAGGAGAGAACTGTAGGTTTACATTTCTGTTGGTTCATACTGATTTCCAGTTTGATTAGTTTCATTTGGAGTCATTATTAGCTGGTTTTGTTCCAAATTGCATCTTAAACTTGCCAAATTTTGAAAAAATTGCTATCCTGGATAAAATGTAGAGATGACATAATTGTCCCCCACGGGGAGAGAGGGGGGGGGGGGGGGGTGATACACCTTCTTTTCTTGGTGGCCAGAGGTTTTCTTCGATGGTGAAGGTCTCTTGGGTATATATCATATTCTTGAAGGATGAAATGATGAAAAAGGAGTTTTTGGGGTATTGCTTTTGTCATTGTCAAGTAGGAAGACAACCGTTGAAATGGAGCTTTCTGAGGCATTCATACCCTTGATCTCCAATTGTATGTATCTGTTGGAAACTGCCATTTTTTATGATTGAATATTACCTATACAGATTGGAGACTAGGACATGTTACATGTTTGGGTTATATCTTCCATAGCTTGTAAATTGACTTATCAAGGGAATGTGTATCCTTTTTGACCAGGCTCAACTGCCTCATAGAGCCTTCTGGAGCTTCTTTTATTGGTGATAACTCAAATACAAGCTCAAAAACAATCATGCAATAAAAGCAAACAACGAGTTAAAAGCAAAAGGAAAAAAAGCTAAAAGCCATGAAAGTAGCATATAGAGTCCTAGTCTCTGATAACCATAGATCAATATCGACTTGTATCGCTCTTCTGCTACGCTATTATCTAATCTGGATACTACAGCCTCATGTGAATAAGGCAACTCTGCTGTCACACTAGTATCTAATCTAGTTACTATAGCGTGCATCCTCATGTGAATAAGGGAACTCCTTGAAACTAGGCACATTAGTCCAAACCATGATGAAGTACGAACCAAGTACACTGCTAAGATAATCCCCCATCAAGTGGTGCCACTATTTTCTGCTAAAATCAATAATTTATTATTTGGTCCTTTTTGGGGGCATTTCCTGCTCCTATTTGCAGAAATTGCAAACAATAAGAAACTGAATATAGTCTCTGTCAGTAAAGGCATATTAATTATCCACACATGCAAACCAATTTCATGAAGCTTCTTTCCATTCTTTCCCTCCTTTTCCTCATTTAATTCTTGTCTGCTAGTTACTATGAGAAAGAGGGTGGAATTTGAAAGGAGAGTCTTCTATGCTAATTGTATTTGGATGATTCTGCAAAATCATGAGGAGCTTAATAGTTTAAATTTAACCTGCAATTTTTTGTGAGAGAAATCAATGAAGGCCTGAAGTTTTTTGGTGGAATTGTTGGGAGGAAGCTTTGGTTCTTGTGATTGTAGAGTATTGCTAACATAAGATGCCTTTTTAAGATGGAATTTGTGTGATTATATGCCTGAACATTTAACCGATGAGTTTTGGCTCAGTGGTGAACATGATTACGGTTGAGGCCCAGGGCAAGAGGTCTTTCATTCAAATTCCCAACCCGTTGACCTAGAAAAATGCTTGAACATTTATGCACCACTCACTGTTTTATTCTCATTCTTGAAACTTGTTATCTCATTTTATTTATTGGATTTGGGCAATGACATCGCATGGTGTTATTATTAATTTTAACTCTCATTTCACACGATTCTTGCAGCTTATGCAGCCTTCTAAGATGGGGGGCAATGGATGCTGAAGCTTACTCAGAATCATCAAAGAATGTCCTGCAAATTTTGTGGAAAGTTGGAAGTTCAAATTACCCTACTGGAGAGACGCAATGGAAAAAAGCTCGGGCATCTGCTTTGGACGCTTTAAATGGTTTTGAGGTGTGTGTCAACTTATTATCTGTAATGACTTATGCAGTGAGCAATTAAATGGTGTTGAAAACTTTTGCTTATCTTATTCACCTATAAATACTTGTGCCACATTTTTGTGTGCCTTGTTTCTGACTCTTGAAGATGTTTTCCATCATCCTGATTAACTTTGTATGTTACCAGGTAGCGCAAATTGAAAAGAGTATCCAGGATTTCAAGGGAAATGCTTGGGAATTGCTGATTCACGAGACTGATCCTGATATTCTAGGGGTGATTGTAGAGCTTGAGGCAAACATTATAGCATATGAACACAGGTCATAAATCATGGTTACGGCTTATTTATCTGCATTATTGATCCTGAACTGAGACTTGTGTTGGTTCGCTGCAGCACTAGAAGAAGATTCATCAAGGAAAAAAGAGTCTCTGGAAACAAGGTTGAGAAGCTGTTGGATGTATTTCCTGAAGTTATCTTCTCTTCAGGTAAACAAGCACTTGCTATGGCTTTGAGCCTATGGAAGAGCATGTTACTGTGCCGTGACCGAAGAATGGGTTTGGTTTGTTGCCGATGTGATCACCGGTATTTACTACGAGTTAGGTTTGTCCGGCTTGGTTGTGTAAGTTCTATTCTTGTATGCATGGTCCTAGAGTCAAAATTTTAGGCCTTATCTTTGATCGAGTACCTAAAAGAATGGATACCAAATTACTCCGTGGGAACACTGAAGAAAGAGGTTGAAGTTCATGGTAGGTGCTTGCATTCAGTCTTCTCTTTGAACTTTATTGCTCCTCTTGTCTTGGGCTTTTTCCTGTCTAAAGTTATCTGGAATGCGGAAGTTCCCTCTACGATACAAGCTTTCACATTTACTGCTGTTTCTTTAAATATCGTGCAAACTGCTTTATTCCTTCATGTTTGTGCTGTGTTATAGAAGTACCGTGTACAATTGGGTGCTTTCTTTTCTTTTTTGCAGTCTTAAAATCTTAATATTAGAATATCTGTAATCTGTTGTTTGGCTTCTTTGTCTGCATTCTGGGTTTTCCCTGCAATCCCAGAGGCCTCCATTCAGCAAACAAGTAAGGGTTTCAGT
The DNA here is from genome assembly GCA_018398585.1 of Simmondsia chinensis. Lineage (NCBI taxonomy): Eukaryota > Viridiplantae > Streptophyta > Magnoliopsida > Caryophyllales > Simmondsiaceae > Simmondsia > Simmondsia chinensis. The sequence goes on along the minus strand of JAGTTD010000002.1, from coordinate 6,439,611 downwards.
AGTATAATATATGATTCCTCATTGCAGGTAGAAGTGCAAAAGATTTACCTGGTGCAGCTCTTTTATGCCTTCCGTTGAACCCTAAAGATGTCAGCTACCAAAGGCGATCAAAGGTGAGATCAGGAATATATTTTGTGCTCTAATTTCCCTTTTGTATTCTTCATTAATTTTCTACTTTGGACCATATTGTGTAGGATGTACTTGGTCATTATGATGGTGTCCTGAAGGCGATAGCTGCATCCCTTCCTCTCTTGAGAAATATTTTTGTTGCAGTTCTGTCTCTTGAATCCTGGAAATGGTTCATGCAACGTTGGATGAAGGCTTATATCACATTCCTTGATTTAAAAGCGTCATCGACTGCCTTGGATAAAACTTCGAAAGCTGCAAATGAAATTTTGAAGGTTTCATCTTTCACTTTAATCTTTATTTTTGAACTGCTTTCAGTTGAATTATTTCACTTGAACCTTGCTGATAATCAGTATCTGTTTAAATTATTTCGATTCAGAAAATTATGCAAATAGGAGAAGATTCAATCCCTAGAGTAGCCGAAAATATAGCACTTGCTGTGGGTGCGCTTTGTATGGTAAGACTGCAGCACTTCTTCTCATTTAAATGCTTAACCACTTTCTTAGTTGTATTCTACAGTAAAAACATTTGGAGTGCATATATTTAACTTTGAGCTACCTCTCATTTAAATGCTTAAACACTGATTGCAGAACTTTTGGATTTTATATTGGGTATGAAACTGAAAATTGACGCAATTCTGCTTATGGGTTTGTTTAAAATTCATGCATTGGTGTATCAATATCAAAATTATCTTCCTCAATAAGTTCTAAAACTATGATAATATGTTTCAAAGTATGAGTATTAGATGTCTTTTCCATATCAGAGAAATATATGTTCTTTCCTTTCTTGTTTGCATTGTCGTCTTGTATAGTGGAATGAGATTGCTTCGCTAGCACTAGTACTTATGATCTGATCTTAAGCAAAGTAGAGAATTTATTAGTGTCTGTGTTCTTCTATTATGGAAAAAGGTTGTTGCGACAAGTATGAAGTGATTGAATTAACTGTTAATAAATTTTATTGCTTTTAACACCTAGATGTCATCTAATTTCAGCTAGAGATGACATCATCCACTGCTTATACTAGTTCCAAATCATGAATGCTACATTTTATACAGCATTTTTGCATTATGTAACTTCTGCCCATACCTTACTGATATTTCCTGTATGTCATCTCTTGGAAACATACTATTATCAGGTGGTTCCTGCACCTGTTCATTCTGTCAAAGCTACTGCTTCAAAGTTCTTGCTGAACTGGCTATTCCAGTGTGAACATGAGCATCGGCAGTGGACGGCTGCCATCTCTCTTGGTGTGATTACAAGTTGTCTACATGTTACTGATCGCAAACAGAAGCTCCAGAACATCAGTGGACTTATTGAGGTATGGCAGTTACCTGCTGTCTCTCTTTTCTTATGTTGTGTGTTCTGTGCACCTATATAGCTCCCTTTAATCCCTGAATCCCTGACTCTCAGTTTTTCCTGTAATGCTATTTGATTTTGCTATGTCTATGTTCCTTACCTTTTGGCAAGACACCTCCTGTTTGATTTGTGTTGATCTTTTACCCAAGTCTCCAATGTTATGACTGTATCCCCTTTACATTGGAAGGCATGCTATTGGTGCTGTCTGGGATTTGAATCTAGGATCTCTATTCTAGGGGCTTAGTCTTGGTAATCTTTTACCACTAGACCAAGGTTTCTTTTGCAAATTGCCCACTCATAACCACCATCTCTATCTTTCCTTTGCCACCTGTTTTTATATGCTTTTCTTGTGGATCCCATTCTTTGTTACTGCTATCGATCCAAAAATCCCTGGAATTAAAAGCAATTAATAAGAAAGGGGCACTTCAATGCTCAAGGCCCCTTCCAAAGTGGCTACAAGAAGGGTTAGATGTATACCTCTTTACCTCCACTTTCGTGGAGAGATGGTTTCCGCGATCATTGTCAACTTCATTATTAAAGCAACATTCGCAGTGCGTGAAGGGCTCCCGTCTAAGCAGGGTCTGGGGGGTGGACGTACGCAGCCTTTCCCCTTCAGGGTTTACCTCCACTTTCGTGGAGAGATGGTTTCCGCGATCATCATCAACTTCATTATTAAAGCAACATTCCCAGTGCCCAAAGGGCTCCCGCCCAAGCAGGGTCTGGGGGGGTGGACGTACGCAGCCTCTCCCCTTCAGGTTGCTACCCTTGAAGAGAGGTTGTTTCCGAGAACCCCCAACATGAGGGGTGCAACACGAGGAGTTCCCAAGAGGTCACCCATCTTAGTACTACTCTCGCCCAAGCACGCTTAACTTCGGAGTTCTAATGGGATCCGGTGCTTGCGTGTTGGTACCCTCTTAGGTATCATCAACTTCATGATTCTATAACTAAAAGCAATTAATGACAATGGATGATTTGGTTCTCGAAGATGGCATAGAACACATGCTTTATTACTTTGCTAATGATCAATGACCTTAGTTGGAGTATCACTTTTTTCAAATTTTGCACCCTTCAAAAGATGACGACCCAGCTTTCTCCTCCCAGCAACAAAAAGTAGGCGCTGCTTTAGATAAGCTAAGATATGTGTCTGAAAGGCAGGAAAACTTAGTACTTGCTTAATGAAAAAATTGCAATGCTAACTTTCTATCATGGACCCTTCTGTTTCTTTTTTTTTCCTCTTAGAGTTTTCTTCCATTTCTTTACGTTAAATTTGTTACTCAAGCTGAGTCACAAAAGAGACCATGCTAGCAACCCGTATCTTCTGCTTATGCAGAACTCCGTATTGCTAGAAAGATAATATAGGTGCATTTTGGAGTTTATGAGATTCCAAATACATAATTTATTTTTTGAGATGCTGTTGTTGATCCTTCTTCCTTTCAGGTGACATCCAGTAGCAGAAATAGCCTAGTCATTGGCGCCTGTGGCATGGGCTTAGGATATTCATGTCAGGACCTTCTTACCAGGGCTGTATCTGCTGAAAACACTTCAGATGATACTTTTGATCACGAAGAAGCAGAATTGCTTGGACAAATCATCAGGACTTTGTCACTTATGATGTGCCAACTTACGCAGTTTTCATCTGAACTCTTACAAAGCCTTTCTCACTATGCACATCCTGGTTTACATTCGGGGTCAGGAATGACTTCTGAACCTGTAAACAGGAGCTGTGAAGATCTGGAGGAAGACATATGGGGTGTCGCTGGACTCATCCTTGGATTGGGGATTTCTGTCACGGCACTCTTCAGAGCGGGTTCACATGACGCTATATGCAATATAAAACTATTTCTCACATCTTGTATTGAACAGGCAAATGCTCCAGTTGAAAAGCCTGCGTACGGTGCTGGAAACCCTTATATTTTGTTGTCTATTGGAGCCTGTCTTGCACTGCCCATTGTTGTGTCTTTTTGCCAGAGAGTAGAACTGATGCATGATTCTGAACTTGATCATTTGGTGATTTGCTATGAGCAGCTCATTTCCAGATTACTTTTAGTAAGAACATCTAGCACATTCCACCAGAATTTGTTAATGGCATCATGTGTTGGAGCAGGCAGCCTGCTTGCCTGCATCTTGGATGGAGGAGTGCACTCTTTACAGGTTGAACATGTTAAAGAATTGCTCGAGTTGTTTAGGAAAAGTTACTCGAGTCCCTATCCCCACATCATCCATCTCGGGGGGATGCTTGGAGTTGTAAATGCAATGGGAGCTGGTGCAGGGACAAGGGTCCATCAGGTCGATTCATCAAGTTGTGTTCAGACAGTTTATGAGAAAAAGGTATGCTTGGAAAATAAGCAACGTTTGAGGATTCCAACCTTTTTCTGACAGAAATGTGAAGAATTCCCCATCTAACTCTTCTCATGTAAATGTTCACAGGGTTCTTCTCGTATCATGGGTCCCCTACTTTCTAATCCTGCTTTTGAGTTAGATCTGACATCGTTGATTCAAGATATATTTCTTGTTACGCAAAATTCTGATGACAATCAACTGCAACAACATGCAGCATGGGCCCTATCATTTCTCAGGCATCATATGTGGTCCAAAGGAAAAAGTAACAATAGCAGCCATAACAGTGAGGTGGTGAGCACTAAGCCGCTTTCTCAAAGCTTCTCTGAGGACAGTACAGTAATGAAGCTGTCTTTGTGGCTTATGCACCTGGACTATGCTGAGGTGCGTCTCTTGAACAAAGTTAGTGCTTTGTACTGATAGCCAAAAGAAATTTCCATATGTTTCCACTTTTGAAGAAAATATAATATTAGCAAATTTTAATCTCCATCATATGCTGGTTGATTTTATATACGTAGTGAGAGTAAGCTTTGCTTGCGGGCTTTCTGTATTTTGCTTGCTGCATCCTTGCCTTCGGTTAACATCTTTACAGGACCTAAAATCACCGATGACTTGACTTCAACTACTCTTTTGGAGTTGGTGCCTTAATTTTTTTTGCATTACAAACAAAAGGACCTCTTTGGAATGTAACGATATGTGGCAAAGCTTTTTTGGTTAAGACCAGGAAGAATTACTGTACCTTAGTTAAGGGAATGGTATGGTCTTCTAAATATAATGGGTAAAATAATCTAAGACGCAGATGGCACGCAGTCTCTCTCTCTCTCTCTCTCTCTCTCTCTCTCTCTCTCTCTCAACCACCCTCACAATGTCAACATAACTCACTGCTCCGTAGATTGAGTGATGAGCTTGCGGGTTTGCCTTTTTTTTTGAATGATTATGGGCGACTGGGGCTGTATTGCATAGAAAGAGTGAGCTAATATTCAAACTTAGAATTTTCATTGCCAAATTTGAGGTGAAGAATATTTTAGATGATCTTAAATGCTTGTCCTTCCTGACATGGTTGTGCAAATACTAGTAATGTTCTAATAATCTGAACAGCCTTTGCCTTACTAACAAAGCTTTCCTGCTCTTCGCTTCTTGATTGTAGACTTCCAGAATAGCTCATATCAATACAGTCACTGCTGTCTTGAACTGTCTCTCTCGTGCCCCGAGATTGCCAAGCTTGGATTGGGGAGCAGTTGTCAGACGCTGTATGAGATACGAGGCCCATGTTGCTAAATTGTTACCCCAAGATTCATGCCATGAGAAAGGTACCCTGCGTGTCGAAAGTCTGCAGTTCTCGTTAGCTCATGCTAACAAGTTCGATTCACTGCTTGCTTTTGTTGATGAGCTATCAGACTTGCCTAGATTCCGGTCACTTGATATGAATCTGCAGAGTTGTTTGCTCTCTCATCTGTTAGACCTGATGAAGCTATTCTCCAGTTCTCGGGTTGAAAAACTGTTCAAAGATATTACTGAATATTTTTCTTCCCCTATATCTTCTTACCAAACCTATAATAAGTTTGAGAGAGGTTTGTTAAGAATTTCGTTCTGGGGAGGTCTCTGTAACTGTCTGGGGGATGCTTCTGTCGACATGTCCGATTATATTTCTAGCATGGAGAAGTGCATGGAGCTACTTTTCTCTCTGTTGCCCAGGGTTCCTCCTACTGCCATCTCAGAACAGGATAATGTTCCCTGCCTTAAGGAGCGGGATGTATCTATGAAATGCTTGGCCAGGGCTCCACAAGCCTGGTTATTGGACCTTCTGCAGGTATGAAGTAATGTTTGCTTTGAGGAATTTCTTCCAGGATCCGTTGCACCTGGCAAATTCGAACTCTGACCTCTGCAATGCGGTTATGTGACGGGATTTTGAGCTGACTTTGTAATGGCATTCATTATAATATATATACTATATTTATTTGTTGGAATATATTCATAAATTTATATATATGTTAAAAACTATCAAAGGGTTTAAAAACTAATGACCATATGCATATTCAATTAACCTTCTTTTTGCAAATATAAAGCTTAAGAGCTTCTTTCCCATCAAGAAATCAGTGTGATTGCTATGACCCGTTATTTGAGACACCACGATTGTGAACTGTGAATGGACTCCATACTCCACATTAACTTCTGTTTCTTCCTGACCTTGAGGTTTAACATTGGATAGCTTTGATGCAGGTTTCAGCGGCTGATCTTATGGGAAGGGATGACCAGTTCACTGCAGTGCAGAAGAAACTCCAAGCGAGAGCACGGCTAGTGAGAATTGGGTCCCTTCCATTGACTGAGCTGGGAAAGCTAAAAGCTTACTTATTAAACACTCCATCACAAGGTCATTAAAGGAAGTTTCTAGCTGAGATTCGTTAAGGAAAGAGTAGGCAAAAATGTGTTTCCTTACAGTTTGATTATCGTTGTAGGTATGTGGGAGGTACTTACTGAAACTGTGGCAGCATTGCAACAGGCAGAAGGAAGTGTCAAAAGACAATGGCTTATTGATACTCTGGAGATTAGTTGTATAACAAAGTATCCATCCACAGTAAGTTCATCCCTTTGCAGTTTTGCCTGACTAATCAATTTGGCTTCCCACAATCTCATATGTGGTTTACAAGATAGTGGGACATTTTCGGCAGATGTTATCAAATGAAAATTTCTGGATATGTGGAGCACGTGGAACTAAGAGCCTATTCGATAAGTTTTTTGTCTGTCTTTTTAGTTTTTTAGAAAACTAAATCCAGGTTTTGAAAACAAATATATATATATATATATATATATATATATATTTTTTTTTTTTTTCTTTTTGATTTTTGGTTTTTTATATCTAGTTTTCGGTCAAATTAGGGGGAAAAAAAAAAACCAAAACCAGAAGAAAATCGGTTCTACAATGTAGTCTTGGAGTCCAACAAACCAAAGAACTGCAAACAAGTAACTGACCGACCCTAGATATTGGCCCTTACGTAATCAAAATTAGCTTGTCATTTATCAAAACATTCCACGCAACGGCTGTCCATTATGTTACATTGGCAAACCCTGTTTCTTAGGACTCAATGACGGCAACGGCAACCGCGATTCATTTTACCGTCTCTGAACAACTTATTCTTTCCTTTAAAATTCCATCTGCTCGATGTTCTAGTTCTTGATACTTGAATCTCTTATGTTTTTTTAACAACAGTAAGAAAGCCCACTGGGCTGCACAAGGGGGAAGCCCTTCCCAAATCCTCTAAATCACCTCTCCCCAATTGATGAAGGCAGGATTTAGGCACCACCTCTCAAAGACTTTACCGGCTGAGCTAGCTGGCACCTTCGAATCTCTTGTAATGTACCTAAATGAGTGATGTAGTATGTAGAGATTAAATTTTCTTGTATGTTGTAGAATCTAAGTTATTTATATTAATCATATTAGAGGACTTAACTGTAAAGGAAAAACAACGAAAGGACAAAAATGAAAGGAATCTCATATTTTCCTGCGTTTGGACGTAGAGGAAAATTCCAGGAAAAGAAAATAACATCAAGATTATATAAGGAAAAGAAGAGAGAGATTGACTGTGGAATCGAGTAGTTAAAACATAAGCTATAGGCTGATGTTGTGGAGATACAATTAGCTTTGCACCTATAGATTTTCTTGCAAACTTTCCTCTCATTTTTAAGAGGAAAGTAGGACTCCTTAAAAATCAACTAAGTTTTCCCTAATATTTGCCCATATTTTTTTTGCTCTGATGTGTTTCACCTGCTTTAAACACGAATGCATTTTCTCTCATTTTTTTGTCCTATTCTCTATATTTTCATAGGACCAAAAATACCCATATTTTCAGTTTTAGTAGGACCATTTACATTATAAAAGAAGAATCATATAACGTTGTAATGTTCATCTTTGAGTGATTATTTTTTTTATTGGAAGTCTTTTCCCTACTCCAAGTATGTGCTACATTACTTAGATTCTCATTTCTGTTCAGGCACTAAAATTTCTTGGTATGCTATCTGGCATCTGCTGCAAGTACATGCCTCTCCTTATCCTTGAACCTTCAGCAGTACTAAGCGACCTCCCAGTCACCCTCGCTTCTGTCCTTTCAACCTCAAGCTGGGAGACGATCGCTGAATCAGCTGTTTCTTATCTATGGAAATCAACTGAACGCATATACAATTGGGCGATGTCTCTGACACGTCGAATCGAACAGCCCAACTTGCAGCCTATAGCGGAAAGTGAAGCTGAGACTGCGGATTTACTAATGCGTTTGACACTGGATGCTTGTGTTTCTTTGAAGGATTATTTGCCTCTTGAAAAGCAGCTCAAGCTTGCCAACATGATTTCCTACTGATTTTTGACTCTGCAAGGTATATTACCTGAATTTTTGCAGAAGAAATTGCAAATAGATTATTTATCTGTAAAGTTTTTATTGTTGGATTAATTACACTTTAGTATTCCGAGGTTTGGTGAATTGATTTTTAGTCTACAAACTCCGTGTTTAAATGTTTGTCCAGTTGGTTAGAGAGGAATAATTTCTAAGTCCACAAGCCAGTGTATGATGTTACCTTTCCACCACACAGAGTCACCTTTTTTTTAAATGCATCAAGAAATCACCAGTGATTAGAAAAAAAAAAAGAATTATTTCATCGAGACCAACGGATTAAAAAATTCATATACAGAGCTGAGGACTATAAGAATAATTTTACTAAACCTCAGGTAATAAAATTATTCTTTATTTTCTGCTCCAAATTGGCTAGAAATGGCCCTATTCAATATGTTTTATAAATAATACTCTAGGTTCTTCGCCCTTAGGATATAGGCCCTGATTTTATTTTATTTTCATATCCAGTGCCTCAAGGGCTCTCGCCTACGCAGGGTCTGGGGGGGCGAATAACGCAGCCTTCCCCCTTCAGGGTGTTAACCTGAAGAGAGGCTGTTTCCTAGTGCCCCTAACCTGAGGGTGAGGACTTCCCAGGAGGTCACCGATCCTGGTACTACTCTCGCCCAAGCACGCTTAACTTCGGAGTTCTAATGGGATCCGGTGACGGCGTGTTGATGCCCTCTTTGGTAGGATATAGGCCCTGATCATAGACTTAAATCGTAGACATGTAATGGGACACAACAGATATATTGGGCTGCAAAATGTGAATAGTCATATGACATATAATTCGATAGATGTTCATACAGTTACTACGTACCAAAGAGGGCATCAACACGTCGTCACCGGATCCCATTAGAACTCCGAAGTTAAGCGTGCTTGGGCGAGAGTAGTACCAGGATGGGTGACCTCCTGGGAAGTTATCACCCTCAGGTTGGGGGCACTGGGAAACAACCTCCCTTCAGGTTAACACCCTGAAGGGAAAAGGCTGCGTACATCTGCCCCCCCAGACCCTGCGTAGGCGGGAGCCCTTGAGGCATTGCGTATGTTCCTTTTTCTTTTTTTTTTTTCTTTTTTTTTTGTTTTTGTTTTTTACGGTTACTACGCCTATACCACTTATGGATTTTAAATGTAAGCGCACTATAAGCCATTGTATGTTATGTAACGTTCTGTATTTGATTATGTCATCGACAGTTATGTAAATGCGGGCAGTTTTTGCAGGTGGCAAACTATTTTAGCTCCCGGGGAAACTATTTCTGCTGTGTGTAGTCTGGATGTAATTCTCATTCCTGCGTTACTTGTACTGCAGATGGATCGCTTCTAGTGGCTACCATTCCATTTTTGTTGTGAATATTTCCGGTAACAGATATTCATCCCAAGATACACGTCTGCATAAGGAGGGTGAGCTTTGACACAATCGTATGAGGTTGCTCCATTCTGACTTGAAGGTTATATTGCCTTTTCTGCGAAAGAGTGTTAAGGCTTGGTACAGTAACCTGAACTGCTGGTTAATACATCTAGATGAGCTGTTTTATCCGAGGGTGTGTCAGTCATTCTTGGTGTTTTCGGTTTTTAGGGGCAACTCTTTTCTGTGATGTTCACGTTTCTTTTTCGTTATGCTTCCTCGCACTCTAGTGCGCTGTAAGAGGCGGTGTCAATTATAGAGAAGTATCAAACTGATTGTAATTTGTATATATGGTTTTTCACAAAAGGGCCCAATTGAAAAAGCAAGAATAGAGGTGTAAATAATGACTTTCAAATGCTGTAATGGGCTCAGCTGTGCTTCTGTTCATTAGCAGCTAATGCTTAGCAAGAGATTATGAATTCAAATTCTGAATCAAGAATGCTTACTCAAAAAAGGTTTTGAAAGGCTCGACTTAGCCTGTTTTGAGCTTGAGACGAGTTAGTTCAATTAGAGCATAAACAAATCTTGAGGTTAGAGGTTCAAATGAGCCAATATTAATATAATGTCCAATTGAGCTAAGTTTTACTTGAAATGAGTCTTGTTTTAGTCCAATCGGATGAAAATAAGTATAAATTAAGCTTAAACAAGCACAAAACGAATCGAGGTTTGGATAGAATCTCCTCGAGTTAGATTTGAATTGAGCTAGGCTCTTGACAAATCAAAGTTGAAATGGTCAGTCTTTGTGAGCTTTGACTTGGGTTCGAGCTGAGCTTTCAATGCGAGCTTGATTCTTTTCATATACATAAACAGGAGCATATAAATAAATTTGGAATTATTTTTTCTCACGTAAAGAGGAGCGTATAAATAAATTTAGGTAGGTAGTGTTCATTTGAGTTTCATACATTTAATTTTTCCAATGATTATTGAAAAAGAAAAATTGAAAAACAAAACACAATAAGAATCCTCTCCCTCAACTTCTGATTATACTTAATAATAAAATAACACAATGTAATTGCGAAGAACTGCATTGTCATGGCTATAGAAGAATGGAGATAATTTCAAATGCTATTATAACAATAGCTTTCAAAATTAATACTAATACACTCATTTAAGTCAAATTTATGTATTACAATCATACCCACTAATGCCATATCAACAACAACAAATCTAGTGCCTCAAGGGCTCAATAAGCGGGATCTGGGAGGGGATGGATGTACGCAGTCTTATCCCTTGAGGGTGTAACCCTACTGCGAGGCTGTTTTCAAGGACTCCCACCCTTATGGAGTTTGCAACACGAGAACTTCCTAGGAGGTCACCCATCCTAACATTACTTTCGCCCAAGCACGTTTAACTTCGGAGTTCTAATGGGATCCGACGTCTTAGTACCTGATAAACGAACCCTCCACTAATGCCATATAACCTCTTCAAATGTGTTTTCCAATAGAAAACCACGTCTTTTTTTATATTATTTTATGTTTGCAATTTTTGATATTTGAAAAATCAAAAACTAGCTTTTAGAAATTATTTTCTTGTTTCATTTGTTTTCAAATTTCAGTTAAACTAAGAAAAATCAAAATACAAGGAATCATTTTTAAAATATTGATCTTTAGATTTCAAAAAATCAAAAGAATTTGATTTGAGTCAAAACCCTCCAATTTACCAATTTTTCAAGGAGATAGAGCCAGTTAACAAACTACACTTTAGCGCGTTTTAAGACGAACATGAATTTGTTGGAAAAAATTGCGCAAACACACAACAAAAGCGTAAAAATCAAACAAAATAACACAATAGATAGGCAAAAACCTTCTCTCAACTAAAGGGAAAAACCATAGAACCAAACAAGGGCTTCATAAATATGAAAATTTGAAATTACAAGCTCTAATCATAATCCTGAAACCCCATATCGTAAAGCCGCATCCCAAATGGTAACTCTCTTTCTTTTCTTTTCTAGGTTGGTAAGGCCTTCTTTGTGGGGAAAGGAAACCCCCTTAAAGGGGAACAACTTGTCCCTAGTGATGATTGAACCCGGGTGGCGTGTTTAGTCCTCTATGTTCTACACCACCAGGTTATGTCCCTAGGGGACTTTCCAAATGTAACTCGTGTATGGTAAAACGATAAACTCTACTCAATGTGATTTTTGAACATTAAAAGCTACAAACAACCACTAGAAACTTTTAGACAGCTAAGTTGCAAACCCTCAAGCATAACTCTTTTAATGCTCGGGTGAACCGCACCCAAAATAAACACAAAACACTCATAAACAAGGCACTCAAACAAATTTCGCACTCTCTCCCCTTAACCGAGGCACTCCCGGTTAAAAACACTGTACACACATAATCCCAGATATTTCTTCTCTTCTCCACTCCAACTCCACCTCACTTGTTCTCAACTCTCCCATTCAAAAGAGGCAACCACTCTCTGAATTAACAAACAAATTCAAAAATCAAATCTCAAACTGATTGAATAAATTAATCTAATCCAAATCTCACTAGAACAAAACATATCTTTCCCAAATCATGTCTTTTCTCTTCAATTTTTCCCTATCCTTTTTTTGTTCTTTCTTTTTTTTTTTTTTTTTCCCCCCCCTTCATTTTCTTTTCCTTTTCCTGCATTTTCATTTTTTTTCCCCCTCCACATACCAATTTTAATCTTTTCTATGCTACTGACTTTCCAGAATTACAATGTTACATCAGAAAGAGCTACTAGCATATCATAAAAACCCATAAATAAAACAGGAGCTAAGAAACAAGAAAATGCACTATATCTGCAATTTACAAATGTTTATTTAAATGTAAAAATTGAAAAATCCAAGTTTAAGACTGAGACAACTACACATTCCAAGAAGCAGAAATTCATAAACCACTCAATTTAACCAGCAATCATTCAAGCTGGCAAAGGCAAAATCAGACTGTCACATATCCCTGCTTAACAAGGAACAGTCTAGAGCATATAAGGCTTACCTCTACTTTTGTCGCGAGGCTGTTTCTCCAGTATCTGATGAATTTGAAATTTATCTGCAGCCGCAGAAAACAAGAAAGTCTGAAAGTTGGAAGCTTGATAGATTTAAACATTGTACCTGACAGTAAAAACTCTGGCGACTGGCAAATCCTCAACAAATTTCCCCATTTGGCAGCTCTATCTCCCCAACAATTGGCATTGGACTTGAATGGCGATTTTCATCAGTTTCCATGAGATCACCAGCACCTTCATCTCGTTCTAGTACCTCAGAATCTTTACATGGTGTTCCATCTGTCTGCAGAGGAATATAGTTCACCGATTTTTCCGGGGACTGCGCTAAATCAGTCAGCTGCTCTTTCGGAGCAGGTGGTGAATTTTCTTGGGTAGGAGACCAAAATCTTTCCTGAGAAGATTCTTGTGCCAATTTTACTGAAGATCCGACCCCACCATTGGAAGGCTCTTTGAGGGCAGATGGTGAATTTTCTTTCAGATGGGAGCGATCTTCGGGAGTATCTTGCACTGATTTTTCTGCAGATTGAACTTCAACACCTGAACTTTTATCTTGCATTGATTTCTCTGCAGATTTTACTTCAACGTCTGAATTTTTATCTTGCACTGATTTCTCAGCAGATTGAACTTCAAGACCTGAGTTTGGATCTGGCATTAATTTCTCTGCAGATAGAACTTCAACACTTGAAATTTTATCTTGCAGTGATTTCTCTGCCGATTGATCTTCAACACCTGAAGGCCCTGTGGGAGGAGCAGAAGAATTTTGCTTGCTAGTTCGGATGCCACTAGGAGTACTTGGAGTTACCCATGACAACTGCAAAGTATGGCCATTCCATGTTTTACCACTAATGAATGCCTTCTCAGCAGTGTGCCGGGATGTGAAGTGCACAATAGCAGAGCAGTTCTTCATCGACTCGGAATCGATGATACCATTATGTTCGTCTTGGCCTCGAAGATCTTCTATCTCGACATTTGAAATCTCACCATATGCTGAAAAATGGTCCCTTACCGCAGCAACCTGTAAACAAAAGGATAACAAGAAATCATTCTTTGATGATGTACTTTTACTCCTATCAAATAGGCATAATATCAACAAAAGGAATCAGACTAGTCATGTAAAGTGTGTAGATTCCAAGTGAGTAAAATTTCCTTTTCTCCTTTCTATTTCTTTATTTTTGGCACAAACGTGCCACTTGATAATGATACAATTTTTCAGATTTATGTATATTTCCTTGAGTTTCTGCTTGGTATCGCTTGGTTTGTGTATTGTTTGTTTCTATTCTATGGTGCTCTCATATTCTCATATTTTCAGGTTAAACGACTCCATGACGACACGCTCTTCAGGTTGGGGGTCCTCGGAAATAGCCTCTCTTCAAGGTAGCACCCTAAAGGGGGAAGGCTGCGTACATCCCCCCCTGACCCCGCTTTTGCGGAAGCCTTCGTGGCACTGGGACTGTTATTGTTGTCGTTGTTGTATGTATATTTACTGCAGGCCCACGAAAAATGCATAAAAACATTTAACCCCTATTTCTCTAACAGCCAGCAAAGATATAGTTAAATGCAAGGTGATAAACCCAAAAAAAAAAAGAAAGGGACATTGGCATTAAATGTGAAAATGTGTAATTTTAACAAATTCAGCAAAACATATTGTGTCGGTAAAATGATAGTCCATGGAATATCATTAAGGCTCCATTTGGTCAGATGAAGTCCTTTCCATCCATCAAATGACTGAATAGCAGAAATGATTTTGAGTAGAAAACATCTTCCTAACAGGACAGAATTGTTCTTCTCAAGAGGAGAGCAAGTCATTTTCCCATGCGCTACGATTTTTATTTTTTGTAGGTCAAAGTGGTTAGGGGATTCGAACCTAAAGAAAATCCTTATCCTAAGGCCTAGAATTTGATAGCTTTATCTCTAGACCAACGCCTCAGCTGCCATACACTATCCTTACAAGCCCATCCTAACTTCACATCCTCAACTCCAATGTAAAATTGGCTCAAACTCCCAACCTTATGCAGAGCTCTACACAGAGTGATTTCCTACAGAAAGAAAAGAAACTCTGAAGAGATTTGCAGCAAAGATACTTTTGAAGAAAATTTTTTCTGGGGCAAACATCTTCCCTCTATCCAAACCAAGCCTTAGCAGTCGCTTTTTCATCCCAAAAAGATTGTAAAGAATCTTATACGTCCCTAAATTATATTATACAATATGCCTCCTTCAGTGGATATAGAAACAAGCTTTTGTTAGTACATGAATATTTAGAGAAAATCATAAGGTTTATGCTTTGATCCTTGAAGGGATGAACAGGAAACTCACATTTGCAAAACCAGCTGGTAAAGGAGCATTAACTCTGAAAGCTGTGGGCCGATTGTCTAATTTGTATCTATTCATAGGAAAAGGACTCCCAAGAGGTGCCAAGGGACGAATGGCCGGCTTCAAGCGTGAAGCATCTTGCAATGCAGGACCAGGATTCACTCTTGGGCTCTGCGATGCAACGTTTTCCGCTGTACCTATCTTCTCCGCTGAACTCTTAGCCTGTGAAGATGTCCCAGTAATAATAGAAGCAGAGGACTTCTGGTTTCCTGGTCCTGCAGCTTCAGACCCTGTAGCCACTTTAGGTCTCTTAGCAGCTTGTTCAGCTGGTATCTCACCCTTGGTTCCTGGTGCCTGCAATAAGCAGACTGTAAATACTGCTGTTTGCACAATTATATTATATACAGTCTAGCATGCCTTTCTAGGTCTCTCTATTCTGACATTTGCCACTTTACAAATAAACCTAGAAGCTTAAAAATTAATAGAAATTGAACATCCCCTTACTAAAAGAATAAATTTTAAAATAGCAATTTTAAAAAAAGCACCAGCAGAAGACCAATGTTTCCTAACCTATTCTGCAACACCAGGTACACATTCATCTGGAGGTCAATTGTTGAATTCAGCAAGCAACTTGAATCAGAACAGAGAGGACGGCTGCGGCTCAGGTTAGTCATGTAATAGTCCTTTCTCTTGACTTTGCTCCACAGAAAAGTTCTAGATAGATAGAAGGGGCTCCTAATTGCTTAACATTAAGGTCTCCTTTGACACGGAATTTCTTTCTCTTTGTGGTAAGTGGAGTCAGGATGAGGGATTTGAACCTGAGACCTCTATAAGATCAGATCCAAATACCTTATTTGAAAATTTTACGGATCTCTAGAATTTTCAAAAAGAAGCCAAATAGCAAAGAGATCTGAAAAGCAAGCTAATCGTTTATAAAATGTCAGAGCTCTACCCAGAATTATTTATTTATTTATTTTGAACGAACCTTTTGCCAGAAATATTGGATTGAGATTATTCTAGAGGCACCAAAAAGTACCAAAACACAACTAGAGAGAACTGGCATTTAAGGCCCCTTTCACTCAATAATTCTTAGCCAAGATGAAAGGTTCTGAAACATATGACCTGAACACCCAAGAGAACTTTTAATGCATCAACTTAAAGCGATAAAATCCCAGAAGAGAAAAACAGTAGAGATGTACAGAGTTTATGAATGGAATTACATCCTTTAACATTCCTCGGAATCAACATATTTACTTATTTGGTCATTCCTAAGCTTCTGTTTGTGGGTTCTGAGAACACCATCCCATATGAGGATTTTGTAGGCATCAAATGTGGTCATGTATGAATGTAATGGCAACCACCTAGAGCTCTGTATACTTCGATAAATTTCTTTAATGATTCACAACATGGGTGTAGCAAGCAAAGCCCTTCAAGCATCCTCACATGGAGGTATCAAACATAGCAATCAGTTCAAGATAAATAAAAACATATTAAAACAGATGTTCTGTCAAGAAGCTTGGTAAAAAAAATCAGTATTGTAACTACTATCATAATAGTGACAACATTATTAATTATTCATGAAGGAAATCTTCAAAATAAACAGTTATTTGCTATCATATCAGATATAGCTATACATTAATAAAGTGGGCGGAGATGCAAACAAGAATATGAGGCATTTCTTCCCCACACATAGCAACAAGCATCTAAAGATTCTAGGACATCTTTAGGACCTAACAAAACAAAGTTAGAAACAACACTTACTTGCTTTGCAAGTTTATCCAACTGTTGTCGAAACTCATTTCGCTTCTGGTCTAGCATTTCTTGCTTTTTTCGGAGCTCCTCTTTCAAAAGCTCCAAACTCTCCAACTTCTTTTGCGAAGGTGGTGGTGGCACTTTGGGACAATTGGCAGTTACAGGTTTAGTGTCATTGCTGGCTATCACTAGACGATCAGAAGCTTGACTCACATTCACCTTCTTTACATCAGGTTGGCCGTCAACTTTCCCTTTACTGGCAACAGCCGCTGGGGATGGAGTCGCCGGACCAGAAGCACCTAGCACGCCACGAGGGGTAATGGGTGTATTGATGTCGCTGCTCGTTCCTTCATCAGGAATGATGTCCCTGTTGGCCCACCATAACCTAATGAAACGATTTCCCATCACAGCATCAGGTGCCTTAAGAGCAGTCTCAGCCTCTTCCCTTTTGGAGAACTGGACAAAGGCTCGTTCACTGTTTGAAGGAATGTAAATGTCCACAACCTTCCCAAATTTTCTGAAATGAGATAGAAGGTTCTGTTTCTTGTTGTCTGTAAGTGGAATGCGGTTAACAAATAAAGTGCGCTGTGCCTTTTGGGACGGCTTCCTGACATTATTGCCATTATCATTATGTGACTTGGAAGATGAATCCGCAGCTTTTGGCCCTAATTCTTCTGCATCAAACTGCTTCCCCCGTTGTGAAGTCTCTTGAATACTGCCTGACGTCTCATGAATTTCTTTTATTTTGGTTTCCGTATATTCTGACTTCATCCTTGTATCAAATTTCTCTTTCAGCTCTGACCTATTCTTGGAACTATTAAGTCGTCCCCAAACAGAAGAACTTGTGCCATGTGAACCCACAGTAGGCCAACCACTGCTGATAAGCCGATCAGAAG
This sequence comes from Simmondsia chinensis, assembly GCA_018398585.1. NCBI lineage: Eukaryota > Viridiplantae > Streptophyta > Magnoliopsida > Caryophyllales > Simmondsiaceae > Simmondsia > Simmondsia chinensis. The sequence continues at coordinate 6,422,081 of JAGTTD010000002.1, read as the reverse complement.
GATCAGCATCCATCAAAGGCACAAACTGATCTAAATTGGTTGGCTGCGATCCAAGCAGGGCAGTTGATGTTTCAGGAAGATCATTAGTCCAGAGTGGCTGATCAGGGTCATAAACATCAGCCCCACCGGCATCAACAGCACCAGACAAGTCACCACCCAAGTTGTATCCATCAACATCCATTGGAGGCTCGCCACTTCTATTAAGGAGACCTTTTCCGTAGATCAATGGACCAGGAGACGCACTAACTGGCGGCACAAATCCACTTCCAGGAGAAGTGCCCAATAGATGTGCACTTGGGAGTGAAACAGGTAGATTGAACTGCGATAAGCTCTGTAAGTCAACAGAAAAGATATAGAAACTTTCATCCAGTGTTTGACTAGAAATCTCCAGAAAGCGTACTTAACAAATTTAATATCAAAACATGAATAAATAATTCAATAACTACTATAAGATGAGTAAGCCTGCTTGTATGACATTCAAGCAAATATCAAAATTAGAAAGTATTCAATCATAAACAGAGGCTAATCATTGAATTATACAAGGAATCCCAACTTCTAACAACCAACTGTGTCATTTTGGCCCAACCCAACAAATGCCATATATAAAGAAATTACAAGCCATCTGATACGAAAGACTAAAGACAGCAGAAGGTGATGCCAGTCTGCAAGGAAAATAAATCATTTTTATGATAGAACGTACAGAGAGTTACACGATATACACAAATGAGCGGAGCAGACACTAGACATGGGGTGGTCCATGAAATGGCATGGCCATGTGAACATGGAATATCCTGGGAGGCCATTGTAAGGACATGGAAATAGAACATCAAGTATATACATACACCGTATAGAAAGGGTATTCACTGTGCTCTATAGCATCTAAGTCCACCTTAATTCGTAAGCGTCATCACATTTTTCAACTAATTTAATGAGTTTCTTCTCCCATACTTTTTTGATAGTCTCATTAATATCCTTTTCCATAATTAAGCCATTCAGAATAATGGAAAATTCCCAAAGGTTTTGCACCATTACTAACACAATCGAACATGAAAACAGGCTCCATAACTGCCGCTCAGCAGAAAGTGAAACCTTTTCCCAGCATAAATGCATTCAAAGATTGTCCCATGATATGTTGATATATCCTCCGAAGGACTGACAAAAATGGGACAAAGCAACTGTACCCTAGCAACAATATAATAAGCTCATCTGACAAAGATGGCCTTTTTTTACTATGAGCTATGTGAAGGATGTCAAAAACACGGAAATAAGCATCAAGAAGCACTGGAACATATGACCATAATAGCTATGCTCCGTTTGTTTTAATGGAAAACTTTTTCCACCTCAACTCTATTGTTTCTTTACATAGCTTCATAATACAATCACAAATACAAAGAATTTTTTTCCTCAATTGAAGGGATTGATTTTAACTCAATGCAAAACAATTTCCTTTGTGGAGGGGTAAAACGTTTTCTGTAGTAATGTCACGTTATATGCTTTACTTTAAATTCAACTTGGCAAGCATGAACCTCATACAAATTTATAAAATAAAACTATTATCTCTAGCTAGAAAGACAAACAGTTTAAGAAAAAAAATATAATTAGTTGAAATTTGTAAAGAAAAATTTTCGGTTGAAACAAATGGAGTCTTAGGCTACACTATTCCTTGGCATCAAAGCTCTAAGAATTTTGCAAGCACATCTGAAAACTCATACAATCGCAAAAAAACCCATGAAACTGCTATCTGAAAAAGATTAAAAATAAGTCCACTGTTCCTTGGCCACAGGCCTCAGTGCATCCTGACAAGAAGAAAATATTATGGAGTAAATTACATCCACCAGCTACTAGTCAGCTTCTCAAGGAAAGCGGGGTATAAAAGATATTTATATTTAATACTTTTGGAATGACGACAAACCCAATATATAAGATTCATCATTCAGAACACAATCAAATATCATAGCAAGAGCAGCATTTTGCATTATCAAATCAGTCAAAAATGTTGACTAAAGAGTTTTTTGATCGAAAATGTTGACCAAAGAGTCAAGAATACCTGTACATCTTCAACAACAATACGATTAACACCATGCTCCATTGGGCACATATCTCCTCTCAAACAAAATCCACGTTCCTCAAAGTCTCTACATCGTTGCCGTGGAATGCCCACATTCAATGACGGACTAATTGCTGGTCTCAATGTTCCTTGCAGACCAAGTGGATGGACTGCATCCATGCCACCATTTGGAATTCCAGGAAGGAGTCCAAAACCACTCCATGATGCATTTTGTAGATTTGACGGATTTGGCAATCCTCTTCCAGGAAACATAGCTGAGGGAAGGGATCCCGGGTGAGGTATCTGAGGCGCAACATCAACTGAATTGAACCTTAGATCAAGTGGCTGCCAAGATGTAGAACCTCTACCTCTTCCTCTGCCGGAGCCAGCATCACTAGAAAATGATGGGTTTCCCTTATTTCTTTGATTTATATCTGATGAAAACCGGGAGATGTTAGCTCCACCAGGGCGTCTTTTGTCAAATTTTGAATTGTACCTACCAGACTCACTCAAAGGATTCATCCCATTTTCAAAGGGTTTGTTACGCTTTCTATATGGCCTAGTCAAAACTTGGTCAAGTGGATCTCTCTCCATAGATTGCGACCGAGTCTCCCTTCTACGATGCTTATGATTGCGATCATCATCATCATCATCACTGATTTCTGTCTCTTCCGGATCACTGATATAATCAGGAAGAGGAAGCTCTCTGGATTTTGGAGATGAATTCCTCAGCTCCATGAATCTTCTAGAACATGAGCAAAAGATGAGTTGTCTATTTTATTGCATTTAGAAATGTTGATATCTCTTCAAATGATGAAAAAATAGTGGCCCAGACTGGTTGAAGACATGAATGATTTTTGGCACCTGGAAAGGGAAGAAAAAGGTTTCAGAAATGCATAGAATTAATGATATATAGTGAACATCCAAAAATATCACTAAGAATGATAATATTTGTCAGACCATTTCAATTGAGACAAGAAATTTGCTGCCTGAATGCAGATAACTTAATCACATGGTGTGCTGTGATCTTTTTCACAGACTTCTATTTTACAGAATCAACCTAAATGAATCCTGAACTACATGAAAAATTGGAAGAAATTTCTTCAATACTCCACCATCATACACCGACAAAAAAAGTACCATTTTCTCTCTGGCCATTCTCACTTTCCTACCATTCCATTACCCTTTGAGACAGGTCATTCTAGGAAGCTATTACTGACTAAGAAAAGATACATACGTGCTACTTTGTTTTTCTTTTTTTTGGGGGGGGGAGGATATGTAAGCGTGCTACACCTGCATTTTATGAAGTTCATGATTCCAGGAAGAGGCCCTTTCATATAAAGGAAATTATGGGATAACTTTGTCATTTAAACATTCCAAAAGTCTAGGCGTTGTCCTTACCTTTACTTCGAGGTAGGAGAGATCTCAATATCGTTTACACTTACATATTCTTTCCCTGAATAGCGTTGCGCAAGTCCCCCAATAATGACATGAAGATAACAAAATTTCTCAGTTTCCTTATTTACTCATACATAAATGGAATTAACTTAATGACATTTTCCTGAAGGATAAATGTGCTGCTCAAAGGTATCTCGTCGGTAATTGAGAAGATAAGAAGTGTGCACACGTCAAAACTAATTAAGCCACTGAATGAGGGTAATTGACCATAAATATGGATAGAAAAGCTAAAATTTGGCATTAACTAGTGGGATATGCTTCCTTAGTAACACTTTCTAGCCTTTCTGTTATCTTTTCACTTCACTTTCAACCAAGACTCTCCTTGGGGATGCAGGACAAAGTACATGGACGTATTATTCTTGCTCACATCCATTATAGAAAGGTACAGCCAAAACATCCATGCATCATACCTCAGAAAATGTTAAGCCAAAACTATGATAAAATATGCATACCAGATCTCAAATATACGATATCCTTCATCCAAAGAACATGCTTGATCATCCACACTACATAAAGTAATTTTAAAAGCCACTCTATTTGGCATACATTAAAAATTTTCGATTAATTACCCAACAGAAAATTGGCAATACGGAAAACAGAAACCAGAATCAAATTTAAAAAGATATTTACAAGTCAGTCAACAAAATAGAAAAAAAGGGTCAGCTATGCTTTTCTTTCTTTTCACCAACCCTATTCAAGATTGAAACAAGAGGGCAGCATAATCAAATTGTCCTACCTAAAATGAAAACAATTCGAATGTTGGGGACTTGAGAATTGAGAGTAACCAAACCTAAAACTGCTAAGGCAGCCTCAATGTTAAAGCTTGTTCCACACATATTTGACAGATTACGGGATGATTCTGCTAAAAGCTACCAAATTCATAATCACTGATATCTCAAAGCTATCAAAATATCTATACAGTTTACATACAATTGCTATCTCAAATTAATAAAAAATTAATATGATCTAAATAGAATCACTTCCAGAAGGAAGCAATCAAACATGGTATTTTTCATGATTTTGTAGACACTATATGAGATTATCAATGGAGGGGGAAAGGAATGCCAAGAAAAACAAACAATTGACTTCATCTGTAGCTAATGTATCACTATAACTGCAATGTTTGCATCGTGGAATCAAACGAAGACCGTTATGCAACATTATTATGTAACAAAATTTAAGCTAGCCATTACATGATTGATTGTTATGTAATGGTAGTTCTGTAATGTCTTCCATAACACAAATATTATATTTCATTTATTAAAATACATTGTCAATGTATTTACAATTTAAAAACTACCAAAAAGATGTAAAATTGCTATTCATCCAATTCTTTGTAAATATAAGGATTCTAAACTTATGCTCCCCTTGACAGGCCCTAAGCAATTGCCACACCTTGTCAAGCAACGTCTATGACACCCCCTACCGCAACATTGCGACAACAAACTACGAAAGCAAATGTATGAGAGACATGAGTTGCCATCACTTCTCAAAATAAGATAAAAAAAACTTCGCGTACAATAGATTCTCGCTTAGTGGTAAATCCGTCACATAAAATGTAAAAAAATCACTTCCCTATGAATACCCAGTCTTGACCAGCAATCGAACCCTCATTTTATACGTATAAACCTTCACCATATATTAGTCACCTAAAGCAACTCCTCAATGCATAAATTTCCTTTCAAGAATGATTCCGACACGAAGTCTCCAAGTTTCTATCTTGCTAGCTTACGTCTTAGTCAACTCTTGAAAGTCTCTATTAAGCTTTCCACTGAAATCTAGTTTTGACCTGTAGAAAATTTTAATTCAGAAATTGGAACTCAGAAAAGAACGGAGAGCTTACCAACCAATTAGAATAGGCATAGGTAACAAAACCAATTGCAAAGATGAGTCCTAAGGTAGAAGGCAAATATACATTAGGAAACCCAAGATTTAGCGTCTTCCCCTCCTATTGATTGGGGCTTAAAGGTTGTAAAGGAGTAGAGATAGGCTCAAAAAAACCTAAAGAGAATCTTGGAGCAGAAAAGAACTGACAGATTTCATAATAGAAGAAAGAAAACAATGGCAGGAAGAATGGTAATAAAGTCTTAGTGAGTTAATGAGTCATTAATGTTAGTGTATCTCATGCTCCTGCTGTAATACGACAACAAAACAGATAACAAAAATCCCGGGATGAATGAATCCAGCCCAAATAAGGTCAGCTCCTACTTTTTAAATAACATAAATTTCATGACACATGTCAGGAAGCATAGAGTTCAGGCTTTTTATTGAATTAGATGCGAGCAGCTAAATTCCTCATAAAATCAATAATAAGTTGAAGGGTATAACCCAGAACACGTGTATCGCATGTTGTAATATCACGCAACCAAGTAGTTAATACAAGCTCCCTGTTGGATGAATCTCGCCCCAGCTAAGGTCAGCTCAACCTATCATTCTTTCGGATAGCTTATACTTTAAAAGACATGTCGTAGAATACAAATTTCTGGCTTTACAATGAGACCAGAGACAGCCAACCCGGTCCTTTAATGAATAATACAGAGTTGGAAGCACCCAACTCGCAAAACTCCAAAGAAACCAGACTCCAAGTTCTCAAACATATCATACGCCATTACCAATACACAAATTACCACCTATTAGAACGAAAAGACGATGCCAAGAAGCTAATGCTAATAAATTCTCAGTGAGAGTAATGATTCATTAATGTTAGTGTATCTCATGCTCTTGCTCTAATGCAACATCCAAGCAGATAATGGAAATCCCGGGAACAATGAAGTCTGCCTGACTAAGGTCAGCTCCTACTTATCTATGATATGAATTTCACGACACGTGTCAGGAAGCATAGAGTTCACGCTTTTTATTGCATTAGATTTGAGCAATCCAACTCCCCATAAAGTCAAATACCAAGATGACATGTATAACTCAGAACACATGTATCGCATGATGTAATATCACGCAACCAAACAGTTAATACAAGCTCCCCATTGGATGAACCTTGCCCCAGCTAAGGTCGGGTCAACCTATCATTCTTTCTGATAGCTTATACTTTAATTGGTAAAGTACAAATTTCTGGCTTTACAATGAAACTAGAGACAATCAACCCAGTCCTTTATAGAATAAATTCAAAGTTGGAAGCACCCAACTCGCAAAATTCCAAAGAATCCAGACCCCAAGTTCCGCAACGTATCACACGCCATTACCAATACACAAATTACCACCTATTATCCAGTCAACATACTTGCCAAACAACAAGAAGCTTAGGCTTCCTTCCTTCAGTAAACATCCAGAATCCTCTTTGCCTTTCCAATCCTGCCCTTCTCAAGACTAGTCCTGACATTTTCAAAGTCCTAAGCGAACGTTTCAAAATATTCCTTCATATATAATAAAATTTCTGTTAACATAATACTACTACAACAATTCCTTTTTTTTTTTTTTTTTTGTTTTGATAGAAAATACTACTACAACAAATTATAAAAACTTAGCCATAAAACTTATTATTTTCAACAATGGAGACTTTAAAAACACAACCCCTAAAATTTGAGGGCCCCAAGCGGTTGTTTGGGGTTATGTATTAGCGCTCTCCTCCTCCAAAACACTGCCATGCCAGCCCATACTGCAACAAACTATACTAACAAGGCATTCCCCAATTCAGATACAAGGCATTCTAGAACACTCATCACCATCAACCCTAGAGTTTCCAATCATTCCAATACTACGAACATTAAACTCCTCAACTTAACCGATCAAAACAACAAAACCATCATTGAAATGTTCTAGACCCACTACCAAGAAACCCAAACCCTAGATTTTTCTTCCTTTCGATTCACACATCAAAAATTACAAAATTAAAAAGATAATCAAATTCTTACGTACACAAGCTTGCTCTAAGCGAAGCCAATTAGGGTTCAATCGTTCCCGACTCGGAGTGATTTCTGAGAATGGGTATGAATCAAAAGGGAAAAGGGAGTGTAAAATTGGGATTGAGTGAGGAGATTGAATCGAATTTGTTGGCGTGAAGTTGGTGGGATTGAGAGGGGTTTCAGTGCAAATAGGAGGATTTTGGGGGCCCAAAGCACACACAAGAAGAAGAAGAAGATGGGTGGGGAAGAAGGGGACATAGGGGTATTGAACACATCCTTGTTCATTCAAAACAAGTATAATAAAATTAATTTTTATTTTTAGTAACGTTATACCGTGCAATATACAGATAATATTTATAATTTAAAATTTTTAATATATCATATTAGCATGTTCTTAATATTTTAAACTTAAATTGTTATTCTTAACTTTTCAATAATCTATTTTTTTTTCAAATCTTAATTAATATTGTTATTTTTTTTCTCCTTTGTAAAAGATCTAAGTTTTTTATAGCTTATTTTTGAGGTTTTTTTTTTTCCATGTCTTATGAAAATTAAAAACACATGCTTTAAAATAGTCAGAAGTGGGGGTTAGAGAGTTTTTTTTTTTTTTTTGGGGGGGGGGGGGGGGAACTTACCTATAATATATAGATATTTTTTTTAATTACATTATATGAATGATAATAGGACATATGTAAAACTTGTTAACGGCAAATATTGATCATCAACAAGTTGAGTCCCAAGATCCTTTCCGTAAAATGACACCACCTAACCCGACCTACTAGGGTGGTGGGTCAACCCCGTCCGCTATTGGGTTTTTTTTTTTTTTTTTTTTCCCTTTTAAACCTATACGGTTATACCTGGCCCAACCCATCCACGTGACATGTGACCCATTATGACTTGGGCTGCACGGGTCAAATTCTTTTCTTTTTTTTTTTGATGTCTAATTATTGTAATATGGTATTTTGATGCAATTGGATATGTGAAAATCGAATCAATTAGCAAAGTAGCACCTTTTTACAAAAAAAATTAGCAATTTGGTACATTTAAAAAAATATTTAGTAAAATTACCCACTTTACTGTTCATTTATCATTGCATGCCATTTCAAATCTCATACAATAGTTTGCCAAAGGTTGTGCAATAGTGCACAATTTTTTATTTTTTTTAGTATTATATTTTTGAAATTAAAAAAATTTAATAAAATAACTTTTTAATTTTAATTTTATAATTTAAATCACTAAATACATATACTTTTTAAATTGAAAGATATATGTAATTTATTTTTTGAAGTATTATTAAGGAAGATATAAATGAGGAACATATTTAAATGAGAAGATGATGATATATATGTTATTATTTGAACTATTTTATATAAGAACTATGTTATTATAATATTATTAATAAGGAAGTTATAAATGAGCGACACATTTAAATAAGGAGATTGCGATATTTCCAACAACAAATCACGAGTTTACGTATTTGTATATTATTACTTAAACTATTTTATTAGATACATATAACTCAAAAATTAAAAAATTATTTTATATAGTTTATACACTAATATATAATTTAAAAAAAAAACCATCAAAAAGAAACTCAACTAATATATAGTTTTTAAACTAATATATAATTTCATATAGTTGATGGTTTTTTGTTTTTAAATTATATATTAGTTTATAAACTGTATGAAATAATTTTTTAGTTTTTGAGTTACATGTATCTAATAAATAGTTCAAAGAATAATATACAAACTCATGATTTGTTGTTGGAAATATTATAATTTTCTCATTTAAATGTGTTCCTCATTTATATTTTTTTTGTTAATAGTATTACAATATTATAGTTCTTGTATAAGATAGTTCAAATAATAATATTTATTTAAATGTGTCCCTTATTTATATATTTCTTATTAATAGTTTAAATAATAAATTACATATACCTTTTAATTTAAAAGGTATATGTATTCAGTGATTTAAATTATAAAATAAAATATTAAAATAATTTAAATTTAAATTTATTTTAATTTAAAAATATAATACTAGAAAAAAAATTTGGTGCACTGACAATTGGCAAGTTATTGTACGACATTTAAAACGGCATGCAACGATTTTTTTTAAATGTGCCAAATTGCTATTTTTTTTTAAAAAGGTACTACTTTGCTAATTGATTAAGATATAATGGCTGAGCTGTCATTTCGTATGTCCAATCAAATAAAAATAAAATTATTTTATTAAAACATTTATAATTTGTTTTTTATGTTAGACTTTATGTATTTGTTATATTTTACATTTTATAGATTATTATTAGAGCTAAAATATTATTTATTAGTATTTTATACATGCATATTTTATATACAAAGGTGAAGAAACCAATTCTACTGCAAGTAACGCACCAACCGAAGTAAATATAAATTGATTTGTTTATACAATTATTAAATGAAAACTTAATGGATATTACCATGTTCATAAATTGTTTTATTTTTATTTTTTTGGTTAATTTAGGGAAAAATTAGGGTTAATTGGATCAAACCCAGTTTAGACCCATATTGACCTGCATTAGGTTTGACCTAGGATGGTAGTGACCCATGTCAGACTTGCGACCTGGTTTGACCCGAAATGCTCCTATAACATGTCATGGGCCTGATAGGGTTGGGGATTTTTTTTCTTCTAACCCGACTCATTATACAGACAAATCTGACCCGTTTCGACCTGTCCGTACAATCCCAACCCGTGGGTTGGGTTAAGGGTCAATTTGGATCGACTCGTTGACCATTGTTCACTGGAGTTAACCCAGTGACCCAATTTGCGGGTTACAGTTGTACTGATGGGTCAAACAAGGTTATGTTTACTGGAAAAAAATATCTGACCCTATTTAACTTATAATGCAATATTTTAGGATGGGTTGGGTCGAATCAGGTCATGGGTCTAAACAGAGTCAAACCCTTGGGTGACCTGGTTTGAACCCCTTTTTACACTGGTAAAATTTTTTTAAAAAAAATAAATAAATATACATGCACAAAATAAAGATGAACAATACTTGATTTTATTAATAATATATATAGTATAATATATTATTTTATTTGTATAACATAAAAACACAAAATACTGAAAACAAAGTCAAAACCGTTCTTTCTTGGAGTCATGAACTACCTTGAGATAATACTTACTTTCATCAGTTATGATCTTCTTTTACTCTTGATTCAGACCTAGTAAAGTTTATGTAAAGATTAACTCCACTTAAGCTCGAAAGCAAAATAATCACCATGGGGATTTGAGAGAGAGAGGTATTCCAAGATAACATATGCCTTTAATTGTTTCAGTTAGCTCACTCACATCCCGACCTCTAGTTTGACACTCAATGGGCAATCTCAACGGAAAAATGGCGCCGCTAGCCACCGCATTACACCTATATGTGATGGAAGCGACGTTGTTTTCTTCGGGATACGACGAATGTTTTTCTTCATCAGTGTCTTTGGAGTAATGACATCGTGTATGACATTATCTAAGTTCAGATACATGCAATATATTCAAAGATGGCTGATATATATATTTTCCTTGTGCAATATTTTATTTCCCTCCACTTGTTTTGAAAATTTTAGTTAAGAGAGTCATGGCTAGGAACTGAAAAAAGACTTTTGGGTGGGATCTTAGATAATACGACGATGATGATATAAAAATAGAACCAAACGTTATGTGTTGCTACTTGATATAATATTACGAACACAATCATAATACTATTGACAAGAGTAAAGGATGTTCCATCGATTCTAGACACGGACCACATATAGGACAAGTAGCAAGAATTCGACAATCCCTTTAGCTAAATTTTCTACGATTGAGAACCCAATAAGAATAATCTGTCACAAAAAAAATCCTAATCTTAGAATGAATATCCAGATGCCAAATCCATTTACACCTCCCGTCATTTCTCGCCCTCCAATCCAAATCGGGCTAGCCAAGTCGCCAACTTAACAAAATCCCCCTATGAAGTGAACTCCCAATATAAGTTATGCTCAATCTCATTCCAAGGAATGAGAATCCCCATAATTGAGTAACAAATGTCTCATCTCTCTCACTATTTCCGATGAAGTGTGCCACCTTGATGGAGGGGTCCTTAAAAGCCTCCACACTAGTCACCGTAGATACAAGGCATTCTGTCGAGACCCAATTATCAAACCGGAAGGAGACTCATTTATCATTCCTAATTACCCATCTCAATCGTTTCTTGAGAAAATCCAACACTTCAACAATCCCTCTCCGGGAGCAGACTCTATTTTCTTAGAGACGTAATCAGACAACTACACTTCAAGTATCTTGTTGTCACTAATTTCACCTAGACGTGTTCTAGTCTAGAGATGATCTTCCAACCCACATACAAAAGAAGGCCTAATTGACTGCTTACAATCTTCTCAGACCCAGGCCTCCCGCCCCTTGGGTGCAGATCTTATCACAAGCAATCATATTCAAATCAAGCAGGTCGTTCTGCAAAAGAAGTTTTTGTTAATCCCATCCCACTTTTAGATATCCTTTTTCGAGAAGGAGCAACATTGCATTCATGATATGCGCTAGGGTGGCCTCCAAGGTTGATTGGATAATAATTGGTATGTTTGCCTTTGATAAAGGGTCCGCTTTCCAACCCGAGAGTCTAGCATTATAGTCCAAAATAGAACCAAGATATTTACCTAATGCCACCCCACCTTCAATCCCTCACATATCCTGTGGCAAATATTCCTGCTTGCATTTCAGAAGAATACTATAGAAGGCTTATTCAAGTTTACTAATTGACCTGAACCCGAGCAACATCTCTCCAGAAAGCTGAGGTTAAAGTCATAAGCTAAGACATCATACCTTCAAATTCCCAAGAGGTTACACTAAACGGGACCAGAAGAAAGAGAGCTGATGAACTTCAATCCTGGGACCTATCAGAAAGAGAATAGAGATTTTAGCTATCAAGCCAATCCAAGAAGCTCAAATTCCTATCTCCGCTCACTTAACCAGGAGAGAGAGGGGGGGGGGGGGGGGGGGGGCGCGGGAATGCTCACCTGTTCTAGGATACCCATTGGCCACATTTTTTTTCAAGAATAAGAACCAATCAACAATAATAGATGTACACCAAGGGATGCCAATACCAAGATCAAATTATTGAAAGCTGTTTACTGTGTCAATGGCAAGAATTCACAAAAATCAAACCAAACAGATAATGCAAACCAATGGTACAGTCATTAAACTCACATGGGAGGTACAAATTCAACCAGATTACCATGTCATAAACACGACGATGATGCAACTGAGTATTCAGTATATAGCGCAAGCGAGTTGAGAACGAGAAGTTCAGCTCTTCTATACAGATAAACTATCCAGAACCACTTGTCAGTTGTCACCGCCCGAACCACCCGCCTCTTGGTGGCTGCAGTTCCCCATCATTCATCAACTTATCCAGCACCACATTCAGATCCACTGCCTGGCCATTCTCCGTCAATTTTCGCACCGTGGCCCTGACATGGTCCCTTGGAAATCCCATGTTAGTCACTTTGTCAACGACGTCGTCAATGGGAACCCTATTTCCGCCTCCCCCGGAGCTTGACCCACCACCGCTGATCCCTGATGCAGTTGGAATTGCCTGGGGTAGTACCCGGGCGGTTGGGATCTGCGGATAACTGCTACCACCACGAGGCGAATGTGGCTGCGGTTTCATGGGGGAGCTACTTCCGTAATGAGATGGTGGCCCACCATAAGAGCATGGGTCGGTGGCGGCAGGTATAGGTGCGTACCCAGAGGAGAACCCTGCACTGGGTCTGCTAGGGGGCGGCTCGTACATTGATGATGGGGCGCTGTAAAAAGGTTGGGAGGGTGGGGCCCCACTAGTTGGCTGGTGGCGGTTGGGTGGGTAGATCTGGGGCGGAGCAAGAGGTGTTTCGTCAGGATGATGGCTCAGAGGTGGCTGAAACTGAGGGGGAGGCTGGGGAGCCTGTGGATACGGTGGGGTTGGAGCGAGTGGGTATTGTTGCGGTTGTGGAGTCGGGGGTAGAGGCGGCTGTGGTGGAGCTGGCGTTGGATAATGCTGAGCTGGCATTTCTTGTGCCTGCCCGGGAGGTGGGAAGTAAGCGTCATGCTGGGGAACGGGAGGAACTGGGACTTGAGGAAACTGAGCGGGCATCTGAACCGGAGGATGAAGATTCTGTTGGGGTGGTGGTGGAGGTGGAGCGTTGGGAGGGACGAGAGCTGGGAGGGACTGGGAAGCGGCAACCGGGAACTGGTGGTTAGATGGTGGTGGTGGAGGAGGAGGAGCAGATGCCGGTTGCTGTATGGGATCCATGTGCATGGTGGTCTGGGTTTCAGGCGCTTGCTCGGTTTGTATATGCAGCTTTGTCAGTTGCGTTTGAGCCTCCATAACCTCCTGCTTATCCTTCAACTTTTGCACACCGGTTTGCACCTGAAGATAATCGTAAATAAACTCCATCAACAACAATAATAATCTGTCTAAAGCGATCGAGCTGCCATACCGCTCACCCAGCAACAATAATGATCTGAAGCAGGGCCAGACTGAAGTGTTGCAGAAGGTGAAGCGGATATTTTGAATCAAGGCCCTTTATATATGTCAACATTTTCTTTCTCAAAATATAAATATTAATTAAATGATTTATAAAATAGAAGTTTAGTTAATGTCAAATTAAGGACCTTATAATCGAGAGTTGTTATTATCATAGCAAAAATTGTTATTGTCAGAGTAATGATGTGACTTACAAATAATGAGTGCCACAAAATTGCATTGAAAACTACGATCTTGCTTTGGCCATAAAATTAATCTTATAATTTAAGGGCTCCCAGGATCTGAAGACCTGAGCATTGACAGGCCCCGATTCGAAGGGAGCAGCAAGAATCACAGCATTGGTGAAGTGCACAATACCAACAAGAATCAAGATTGATTATGTTCCATAACTTTCTTAACGTGATCAGCATAAAAATTAGCTTCGAAAGGTAAGCTAGTTGTCTTACACATACAACTACTTCAAAAACCAACCCAAAAGCCAATATGACATTCTTTTAAATCATCAATTTTCAGATAAACCCTAGGTGGAGCAGATGTTGGGATTGGGGATGGCAACTCAACAGGAGAAACATAAGAGCCTGGTTATCATTCAGGGAAAATCCCCATGCAGATCTTTATAAGAACTCCAGGAGCATTAGAGATTTCTGAATGCCAAGAATCATCCAAAAACAAACCTCGATGACGAAAAATTGTTTAATTACTGTATGATCTTAATGATAGAAGAGCCAATAAAAGAAATTTGAAGCAATGGGTTTTAAACGCTTTGATAGAATAAGAGATGCAACTACAGTCCAAAGCCTTTTTCCGAGCTCTCAAATCCTGGCAATACATCACTTTTTGTCAATGTCATGCCCCTGATGAAGAAAATCATAGTTTGCACAATTAAGATCAAGACATCAGGCGCGAGTGATAAAACCCTCGATATTATTTTCCACAAATAGAGAAAATCAGATTTCAGTACATTCATTCAACTCATTGTTTAGCCTATGCCTACTTCTGGCAAACGACAAACATCTGCAAACAAGATCTCACAAATGTCACCGACGTTAGAAATGATTTTCTTAAAAATTAAAATCACAGTTCAAACAACAGCATTTGAAGGACCCTCTCAAAAGAACAGAACAAATTCCTTATAATCTATTGCACTAAGTGGATATCTAAAGCTACAAGGTTGAGAAGTACAATAGTATCATGCAAAATTAATCACCAAGTAGAAGTTTAAGAACGTGAACTTGGGAGTACTTCAACAATCTACCGAGTAAAATTAGACACAGCACCAACCACATCATTGCATACTCATATCTACACTTGTCAACTACCAGATGCAGTAAGGAGATACCTCTCGGAGAATATTTTCCAGCTGTCTCATCTTACCATCTACAACTCCATGATTATTTCCGATAGATACTTTGATATCATCCATAGAGTTCTCAAGATGACGTGTTCTGTTCTCCAATTGCGATATACGAGCACTAAGACCATCTATTGCATATAGCAAATTATCAGTATATCTTTTCATAGTTTGATCAATCTCTGAAACGATAGCTGAATCATTCACATGACGGGCTTTATCCACAGCCACTTTTTCAGGCTCCAATTGCTCCAAAGAGCTGTAATTCTGCATCATAAGCAAAGGGCTTGCATAAAAACTAGAATAATCAAAAGACAGAGGATTAATAGCACAAAATCATTGTCTAAGAGTATATACTGCTGCATGTCTAATGCATCTGGCTAGTGCCAGCATAGAGTATCCTACTTACGGATGTCAAGCATGGAAGATGCGTGGCCACATGAAGCAGATGGATCAATTTAATTAAGAAAAAAAAGCAATACAAATACTTTCAGCAACACGCCTAAAG
Source organism: Simmondsia chinensis (assembly GCA_018398585.1). Classification (NCBI taxonomy): domain Eukaryota; kingdom Viridiplantae; phylum Streptophyta; class Magnoliopsida; order Caryophyllales; family Simmondsiaceae; genus Simmondsia; species Simmondsia chinensis. The sequence continues at coordinate 6,406,313 of JAGTTD010000002.1, read as the reverse complement.
GATAATATAAAAGTCAAAACTGTAAGAACTTCCAACCTATCACTCAGTTGCAATCGCACCATTTCGTGACTAATGAACAACCATCATTTAAATGTTGAAAACATTTCCTTGTCTATGAACAAGAAACAGTTCAAGTCTCTTTCCCAGATATTGCAGTGATTACAGTTCATTACCCACAAGCTAAAGCCAAGAGTAAACATCAAAGAGCACCAGGCATCATTACAATGAAAAAATAACTAATGGTTTAAAGGTTCGACTTTCACAAATTGCACAAGGAGAATCAGTACCATGAGGATGATCATAAAAAGGGATACGAGTGTGCTTACGGTCAAAACATATCCTCCATAACAACGTGAAGCCTAAAAACAGCACATATCTCACTGAAACATATAGATGCCCATAATGCCAATTATGTCATTCACCAGTAACAAGAAGACAAACTCAAAAGCATGCCTAAATGGAAGTTATATCACTAATGCAAAAAGAAAACACTAGTCAGTGCAACACCTGATAACTTGTCCGAGTCCGGTTCTCATAAAGATTCACAACCATGCCAAATCGCCAAGTAACTTCTTCAATCATTCAGCCAAGCCAATTTGACTACATAAATTGATAAAAACATCCTCATGTGTAAGCATGTTTTTAATACTAATAGATCCTTACTCTCTTCCAAAAAATTCATGTATACACCAGTTTGACCCAAAAACTATGCAAATTTAGTCACTTATCCTCATTCTAAAGGCTCTGCAACCAAATTGAGTACCCCGCCCAAATGCCATAATAAGATTATCACTGGTTACACAGCTAAAAGAAATTAAACAAAGCTATCCTGAAATATTAAGATTCCGCTATAAAATGGGCCCTGCTCTCATCATCAATAGGAAAAAGTCACAAACAATGTACTAATGCTAAACATTAAATGCATACTTAAAACTAACAAGCAAACAGCTTTAAGATCACAACTTCAAGGAAACAATCAACCCAAGATGGAGTCCAATTTGTAGACACGACTTGAGAACTTGAAACTCTGATAGGAAAAATGAAGAATCGTGACTCCAAATTAATACAGACGCTTGAATTAACAGTTCAAAATCCTGCTTTCAGCATGCTATAAGCCGGAAGAACTGCTACAATGGTGGCTGAAATAGAGACAGGAAGAATGAGAACAACGGAGCAGGGGGAGATGAGAACGTAGGAGGAAAAGAGATAACAGTGAAGAGAGAGAGTAGACCAAGAGAGGGTTTTGGGGGTTGGGGGGGGGGGGGGGGGGGGGGGGGGGGGGGGGGGGTTTGGAGTTGGAAAGACAATAGGAAGGAGAATTTGAGATTTTATTCCAATTGATGATTTATTTCACGCTTGAGCTCAAGTTTATAGCCAAGCATCTGAATATAACAAATTGATCCGAAACACAAATGTGTAACAACTAAGCTGCAATTAGAACTCAGCAACCAAACAATTAACAAGCTCAAACCAATTAACAGAACTCTATAGCACCATTAGCAAGTGTCCTGCCCAAATTTAAGAATCTGTATCAATGCCTTCTCCTTATCGCCTTGTCCTATGGCTAGAAGATTCCTCTTGGATCAAAAATAAAAATGATAAAAGTAGAATGTGGAAGATATTCTACTAGAGGTATTGTAAAATCTGAGACATAAGATGTGTCCATTGATGCAGCACATGCTTGATCAATCTCATCCAATAGAGACTCAACTTGTCAATTAAAGCAAACAGTTGCACCACAATATCATAAATTGGTGTTGGCATTTGATTTAAGCATAAAAGGCCATCACAATAATGTGGGAACCATCAATGAATTATAGCTCGAAAGGTTAGGCTCTAGGCCTTTGATCTCAACCTTAGTTTCTGGAGCTTCAGCTTCAATTTCATGTGTTGAGGCTTCAGTTGCAACTTGAACACCAGTGCCAGAATTGGCCTCATCTTCCAATACTCGAGTCCCATTTACATAAGTAGGCCATACAACTGATCCACTCAACCACTTAAGCTCAACAAGAGGATACTGGATGGCCAAATGGCAGCAATTATCATATATAGTTCTATGATGTACGACAAAGGCAGAAATTGCACTCCCCATTGAAGTAAAACAGACATGAGCCCTGACCTCGTGAATTGATGATGAGATCAATTGGATTCTTTTAATATGGCCATAGGGAGAAAATATTTGATAAGCACGTACTCCATTATAGGGTCAAGGACATTATATATGGTCACTACCAATAGTAGCATCATTGACCATGATCTTCTAATAATTCGAACCTCCAAACTCATATTTAATCCTCCAGTATCAATTCAAATCTTCAAAAGTCAAATTCTAGCTCTGAAACCCAAATCACAACTTCTAAAAATCAGACCCAGAATGTCAAACTGCAGAGACAAGCCGACGGGTGCGACCAAGATTTGATTGCAGTGGGTTCAGTTTTTGTGCTTGAGAAACGATAATCCCAAACAATGAAAATCCATCAAACGTCAACTGGAACAGCAAGAGTGTAACCTCTCTATTCCAGAATTTTTAATTGCTTTTCTACACCTTAATTGAAACAAAATGCAGCAACCAAGTTTTCCATCACGGAACCAAAAGTGAGCAGAGAAAACCTTAACTAATCATTAATTTCAATTTCTTGGCCAAGGATCAACCACTATGATACCATTGATACATGAGCTTAATTTAAACATCCAAGATCCTCATCCAGGATGCTATAAGCTGCAAGAACTGCTGCAATGGTGGCTGAGAGAGAGAGAGAATTAGAAGAACAAAGAGAATAGAGGAGCAGGAGAAGCAGAGAGCGTAAGAGGGAGGACAATCAGAGGAGTTTAGACAGGAGAGTAGAGAGAGAGAGAGAGCAGATAGGAAGAAAGAGGGAGAGCACGAAAGAGAATAGGATGTGCTCCTAACAATTTATAGCCAAGAATCTGAAATGTAATTCAACAAGTAAATTACAGATCTGTAACAACCTATCAGCAGTTTCAAACTCAGCAACCAACCCATTAACAAACTCTAGAGGAATTATTTACACCACCACCAATAAACCCAGTGCCTGAAAGCCTCCTGCCAAGGCAAGATCTGGGGTGATGAAATGTACATAGCCTTACCCCTACAAGATCCTAACCTAAAGGGAGACTGTTTTCGAGAGCCCCCAACCCCGAAAAGCTAGTGGAATTATTTACAACATTGGTCCTGATGTTTTTAATTTTGTTAAAATTGGCCCATCATCTTTTCTTTTGTTTAAAATAGTCCTTAATGTTCATAACTTTGCTCAAATTGGTCCCTAATGCTTACAACTATATTCAAATTAGTCCTTATCTTTTCTTTTGTTCAAAATAGTCCCTAATATTTTCTCTAATCCTTTTAATTTTTACCTAATTTGGATCACCAGATGGAGGATTAATTTTGTCATAAAGTAAAACATTAAACCATTTTGAATCAAAAAAAAGTTGAGGGACTATTTTAAGCAAAGTTAAAAACATTAAGGACCAATTCGAACAAACTTAACAATGTAGGGACCATTTTGAACAAAAGAAACTACAAGGGACCAATTTAAACAAACTTGAAAACACAAGGGACCAACGGTGTAAATAATTCAACTCTAGTGACACCCTTTGCAAATGCCCCAGCCCAAATTCTCACAAACCATATACAATACAAACAACATCAACAAATTCAATTTATACTTCACACAATCAGTCATAGCGACACAAACAAACAGATTGACCGATCAATTAATATGAAGATATCTATATATAGGACAAATTGTCACTTAGTACCTGAGGTTTAACCATTTATCATCTAGGTATGTTGACGTTTTAAAATATATAATAAAGTAACTCTAAGTTTACAAAAAAAATTTCACTTAGTGTCCTGAATTTTAAAAATTTTATCAATCATATACCCTTCTTTCAGAACGATAGATTTTTGTTAAAAATGCTAAAGTAAAACATAATTTCGACAATATATAAATATATTCATTAGAATTTGATGATCTTTTACTAAAAAATGCTAATATAACACGTGAATTCAGTAATATATCCGTAGTTTACATCAAACTACGAGAAATTTTTTATCATAATTCATTTAATTTTTCTGAAAACATTGACGTGGTTTATATATATTATAGTAGTCATGCACTATATTTGCATTCTTATATAAAATTGGTCCGATTCTCGCAAAAATCATCAAATTCTAACAAAGAATACGTAAGTGATAAAAGACTTAAACCTCAGGTACCTCATAGTATACACCGAAAATGTGAGGTACCTAATTCATAAGTGGTCAAATCAAAGATACCTAAGTGATAATTTCTCTTTATATTAAGAGAGAAAAAGAGATGAGAGACTAACCCTAACAGGCAAAGCACTAGCCTTATAACCTGAATCCGAAGAATTCCAAACCCTAGCAGCAACATCCGCTATATTATTACTGCTATGAACAGCGCCTGCATCTGAAAATGAAGAGAGAGGAGCGTGGCGTCGAATCGGCTGGAAATCGTAGCTAGGTCGAATCTCCTCCTTGTTAACCGCCTCCTCCGCCGCCTCCCCCGCCGTGTTTCCGGCGTCCTCCGCTGGAGTGTTCATCAGATCGATGAAATCGGCGCCGGTGCCGGTGTTGTTAAGATCGGTCTTGGATCGGGATAAATCCATAATCTGCTTGTCCATAAACGTTGACGCATTCATCGTTTTTGCTACCGCAACGAATTCAATTCAATCTGCAATTTTTTAATTCGAAAAATTTGACTGAGAGAGAGAGAGAGAGAGAGAGAGAGAGAGACGCAAGGAGAGAGATTGGAAGAGATGGAGTGCAACTCAAGTCGCATGGGTCAAGACAAGAGGTGTTAAAACAAATCCTTAACCGAAATTGTAACGCTTAGTGATTTTATCCATTTCGATTAATAAATTTATCGAAATAATATATATTATGTATATATTTTTATATATTTATAATATTATATTATTTACTAAGTATATTTTTCTATCGTATAAATAAATCTTCTATAATGAATGATTAACTTTATCTTTTTTTTCTAATTTATCTTTTATCATGGAGTATTTATACCTCATTATTATATTTTAAATATTAATTAAGCACTACTTTGATACAATTTAGCGCTACTCGCTTGCTCATATATTAGTTAAAATAAGATATTATACGTTTAATTTTTTTAAATTATATTATAAGCTCATAATTTGTTTTTATTTTTTAAAATTGTATTATAAGCTCATAATTTGTTGAATATTCTCACGTTTAATATATTTTTTGGACATTTATAAACCATTAAAGAGATAGATCGTATAACATAAAAGAGGTATTGTATTACTTTTCCGGTTACCGGTTAACCGACATCACCGAATTACCGATTTACTGAAAGTTGGTTAACCGGTCTTTTCGGTTACGGTAACCGTTTGAGATTTTTGAGTTTTTTTATTACGGTTAACCGAATCATGAACACCCATAGTAAAAATTATGACAATTGGATAAAAATGGATAAAGAGAGGAAGCATAGAAAAGGGAAAGGTAAAAAGGGTAAATGAGTTAATCGTGTTTAGCAATTAGGTAAAAGGAGTAAGGGTAAAAAGAGTTATAGTTAAATAAAAGTAAAATTGTCTAAAATTTTTAAAAAATTTACTTTACCCCCCCAATTTTGGAGTTAAAGAAAATGGGGGTAAAAAAAGGGCAAGTTTTTACCTTCTATTACTCTTTTTTACCCCTCTTCATGTTTTGTCAAATGGGAGTAATAATTTACCCATATTACCCTTACACTCCTTTACCCCCATCACCCTGTTGCCAAATAGGGGGTAACTATAAAAAAGACGCTGCACTTGATTCAGTTTTTTAATAGTTCAAAATTATAAAAAAATTATAATTAATATACGGTTTGTATGTGGTTTATAAAATAATTTTTATATGTTTTTTTACAGTTTAAATAAAAAGTTAAAAAATTATTTTATAACTAAGTAAGAAGAGATAAAAAATTAATTTTTTTTAAAGTTTATTTTAGGAAATTATTTTTAAAAAATTATATTTATTTTAAATTTCCACCACAATAATCTACTTTCACTTTATTATCACTCTCGCACCTACCGCCACCCCTCTTCCACCCCCTCTCACTCATGACTGGTCATTATCATGATTCACTCCTAATACCCATAAGTAGCGGTAAACAAAAAGCGGTCCGGTCCAAGACTGGAAAACCCGAAGACCAGACCGAAGACCTATCAACATCAATTACGCATTAAATATTTTGGGTAAATAATTTTAATATATAATTAATATCTAATGTATGTATCTAATGATATTGGTTCTTATAAAATTAAATATTTATTTTTATAATATTTAATAATTATTTAAATATCTCATATAATTAACCTTAAATAATATATATTGTGTAAATTATACTATTATCATTATTTTCTAATTTTTAACATTCGTATGAAAACGTTTTTCTTCTTATAGTTGCACTTGTTACATAAAGATCAGTCCAACTCGGTCCGGTCCGACCGATCTTGGACCGGACCAACCCAGTTTAATCGGTTCGGTCCTCAGTCTCATGATTTGACGTACTTTGGTCTTCTGTCCTGTCCAGTTCGATTCGATCTAGGACCTATGTGCACCCCTACCCATAAGTAATCACGTCCCTCTCATCATGGCAAACAGTTCACCAATAACTGACCAATAACTGTTGGAAAAATGATACAAGAAAATAGGATATAAAAATAACAATAGCAAATGAGGTAGTAAGTAAACATTACCATATCCCACATGAACAAAATAAGAGAAGGTTTTTGGGTTTATATATGGTTATGTGAAAGGTGCCCTTTGAATTAATTTATGGAGGAGAGTATGGACACCACATGCGCGCGCGCGTGCGCCTCCCGCCCACCGTGCCAGGCAAGGGTGTGGGTTACATTTTTACAAACGGGTACAATTATTTTTCGGAAAAATTGGTCTTTCACTGTTTCGTAGTTAACGTTCGTACTCAAAAACAGTTGCCAAGTTTTTTGCTCACATTCAAAAATGGTTGCCGAGTTTTTTGCTATGCTAACTGCCAACGTCCCACTTCACCCCGGTTTTGAGGACTTCGGTTGCCATTTCATCCAGTTTTTTAGGCCACCGGTTAACCAAACCGAGCTTTTATTTCAGCTATAAAATCAGGCTTTCCTCACTAGTTTTTGTTCATCCAGAAAACGAATCCTCTTCTTCTCCTTATTCAATTTCCTCTCTCAAATAATTGGGAAAAGTTCTTCAGCGTCTCCTACCCGGTCTCTATCGAGTGCACGGTAGTGGTCGAATCGTGTTAATCCTGGAGGACGGCCTCCGATAAATCTGTTTGCACCAAAGCAGTGGCGAAATCGTCTTTTAGGCCAGTGGTACGTCCCACGACACGGTGTCTTCGGTATTATATTCAATTTCTTAAATCTCTCGTGTAATTTGTTTGTCATGTTTATATATATTAACTAGGTTTAATCGCTGCTATTTTATGCTGAAAAACACGTTTGTTTTCACTACGACTACTATTTACAACAATCTAAAAGACTAGGTTTTCTCGCAATACAAAACCGACTTCAAGTGCTCGATTATCCTACTGAAATTTTTTTTACTGCATTTTAAATCACAGCATTATTTTAGGTAAAATTTTTTGTAGTCGTTATCTCGCTAAAAATTCTACTGCGTATTTTTCGTGTTTTTCCTGCGCACTTACATTGCAGTATTTTCCGGTTTCTGCGTTATTTTACTGCTTTTTTTCTGTTTTAATTTACTGCGTTAATTCACTGTGTTTTCTGCGATTTGCTGTTAGTATAATTTCTGCGTATTTCAACGGTAACCGCAGTATAATTATTTTTAAAAAAAAAAGAACCTGCAAATTTCTGCGTTAACATACTGCAATTTTTGTAAGTGTTAGTAAGCGAAACTAATATTTAAACATGACAACCAAATTACCGCTTCCCGACATGTCTAAAGTTGAACCACTTGACGGAAAAAATTATAAAAGGTGGTCTCAGAAAATATTGTTTTTCCTTCAACAAGTTTGTATCGATTACGTACTCTTTGACAAAAAGGAACCCAACGGTGAAAATGAGAAAAAAGCCTATCAAGAAAAATTCACCGTAGACGATCGAACTTGTAGAGGAAATTTGCTACATTATATGAGTGACGGCCTTTTTGATATTTATGTAAAACTGGAATCATCAAAAGAAATATGGGATTCTTTACAGAAAAAATAAGGAGGTGATGATTCAGGAACTAGAAAATATGCTGTTAGTAAGTGGCTAGATTTCAAATTCATGGACAATAAACCGATAATTGATCAAGTCCATGAATATGAAAACATAGTAACTACTCTATTGTCAGAAGGTCTTAAAATTTGTGAAATTACACAAGTATATGTTTTAATTGAAAAACTTCCACCTTCCTGGAAGGAATATAGAAACCAACTTATGCATAAAAAGAAAGACCTGACATTAGAAGAGTTAGTGAACCACTTAAAGATTGAAGAAGAGAATAGACTTAAAGACAGGAGGCATTCATATTCAGATCTTTCTAAGGCTAACATTGTAGAAGCAAGAACCAGTGCATCTGACAAGTTTAAAAGTAAAGGAAAGAAGCACTATTCTAGTTTCAAACCTGGTGGAAAAATTCAAAAGCCAAACAACAAATTTCTCGGAGATTGCTATCATTGTGGAAAACGTGGGCATATGGCTCGGGATTGCAGAATCAAAAAGAACCAGTTTAAGAACCCAAAGCATAAAGCACATCTTGTGGAAACAGAAAATATTGTAGCTGTTGTCTCAGAGGTGAACCTGGTAAACAATATGACTGAATGGATCGTGGACACCGGGGCTACTAGGCATATCTGCGCAAACCGAAGTATGTTCCAAGAATACCAGAAATTGACCAATTGGGAAGTGGTCTTCATGGGCAATTCTGCGGCAGCACCTATTCTCGGAAAGGGAAAGACCTCTTTAAAACTCACATCTGGAAAATTTCTTACTTTAACGAATGTGCTGCATGTGTCTGAAATGCGTAGGAATCTGATCTCGGGTAGTCTCTTGATTAAAGCTGGTTTGAAATTATTATTTGATTCAGATAAACTAGTTCTAACTAGGAATGGTGAATTTGTGGGAAAGGGTTTTTGTAATGCTGGTTTGTTTGTCCTCGATGTTGTTTCCATAAATGAGAATGCTAGTACATCTTCTGTTTATATCGTTGAATCTTTCGAATTGTGGTATGCTCGCTTAGGACACATAAATGTTGAATCAATTAAATGACTTAAGAAAATGAATATGATTCCTAACTTCAGTAATACCAGCTTTAATAAGTGTGAAATATGTGTAGAAGCTAAGTATGCTAAAAAACTCTTTAAGTCCATCGAGAGACAATCAGAACTTCTTGAGCTAATCCACACTTATTTAGGAGACTATAAAAGCCTAATGAGTAGAGGTGGAAAAAGATACTACATGACATTTGTAGACGATTATTCTAGATACTCAAATGGTATACCTCCTAAATACTAAAGATGAAGCAGAAGAAATGTTTTTGAAATACAAAGCTGAAGTAGAAAATCAATTAGGAAGAAAAATAAAAAGAGTTAGGTCCGATAGAGGAGGAGAATATGATCCAACTTCTCTAAAAAAATTTTGTGAGGAAAATGGAATAATACATGAGCGAAGCCCTCTTTACTGTTCACAATCTAACGGCATCGCTGAAAGGAAAAATAGAACATTAAAGAACACGATGAATGCAATGTTAATTAGCTCTGGACTACCCGATAACATGTGGGGGGAGGCGATCTTATCTGCTTGTCATGGGCTAAATAGAGCTCCTCATAAAAGGCTAGATAAAACCCCATATGAAATGTGGAAAGGTCATGCACCTAATCTGAAATACTTGAAAGTGTGGGGGTGCTTAGCCAAGGTTGGGTTACCCGACTTTAAACGAAGTAAAATTGGACCTAAGACTATTGACTCTATTTTTATTGGATATGCTTATCATAGTGCCGCTTATCGTTTTTTGATTAAGGGGTCTAATAATTCATATGCATGTGGTAGTATCATTGAATCCAGAGATGCTGAATTCTTTGAACATATATTCCCCTTGAAATCTAATGATGTACAACCATCTAATTTGCCTTCTCAAATATGACTGTTAACCATGATTATACTCACGATATAGACACTCCTGAAATTAGAAGGAGTAAAAGAGCTAGGAAAGAAATTAACTTTGGGCCCGATTATGTCACTACTTTCCTAACATAAAATGACTTCATAAATGAAGAAATAGTAAGTGTCTATATGTTAGAAGAAGACCCTAAAACTTACGATGAAGCTATTAGATCAGTGGACTCTACCTTTTGGAAAGAGGCTATTAATAGCGAATTAGAATCAATTCTTAGCAATCACACTTGGGAATTGGTAGACCTTCCAAGAGGATGTAAACCAATAGGTTGTAAATGGGTCTTTAGAAGGAAAATGAAGGCTGATGAGACAATAGATAAGTTTAAGGCAAGGTTAGTGGCTAAAGGTTACACCCAGAAACAGGGGTTAGATTATTTCGATACTTATTCACCCGTCGCTAAAATAGCCACAATTAGAACCTTGATTGCCCTCGCGTCTATTCATGATTTGGTAATACATCAAATGGATGTTAAAACTGCCTTTCTAAATGGTGACCTAGATGAAGAGATTTATATGGAACAACCTGAGGGTTTCATAGTCCCTAGTAATGAAAAGAAAGTTTGTAAACTTATAAAATCTCTATATGGTCTCAAACAGGCGCCTAAACAGTGGCATGAGAAATTTAACAGCATGCTAATAGCGAACAATTTTTGTGTAAATGATGGAGACTCTTGTGTGTATATTAAGACTAATTCGAATGGTTGTGTAATAATATGTCTATATGTTGATGATATGTTGATATTTGGCACAAACTTGAATGTCGTTAATGAAACAAAAAACTTTCTATGTTCTAAATTTGATATGAAAGATATGGGTGAGGCAGACGTGATTCTATGAGTTAAAATTGTGAAAACTCCTGAAGGCATAAGCCTAAATCAGTCTCGCTATGTTGAGAAGATACTTAAAACTTTTAATATGTTTAATGCTGATACTGTAAGAACACCCTATGATCCCAGTGTACATCTAATGAAATATAGAGGTGTTGCTATGTGCCAAACTGAGTATGATAAAATAATTGGCAGTGTTATATTTTTAATGAACTGCACTAGACCTGACATTGCATATGCTGTAAGTAGACTCAGTAGATACACACATAATCCTAAGCAAGAGCATTGGAACACATTAAAAAGGTTGCTTAAATATTTGAAAGGAACTATGGATTGGGGACTTCATTATGGAAAGTTTCCTGCTATTTTACAAGGATATTGTGACGCCAATTTGGTGTCTGATAATGATGAAATTAATTCCACTAGTGGATATGTATTCACATTAGCTGGAGGTGCTATATCCTGGAAATCGTCTAAGCAATCTTGTACTGCTACGTCTACTATGGAATCTGAGTTCATTGCTCTTGAGTTGGCAGGTCATGAAGCCGAGTGGCTAAGAAGCTTATTGGTAGATGTGCCATTGTGGGGGCTTCCAGTTCCGTCAGTGTCACTGCACTGTGATAGTCAAGCTGCAATTGCTGTGGCAAAGAATAAAGTTTACAATGGCAAGAGGAGACATATTCGTCTTAGGCATAAGATCGTGAAGGATCTTCTAGAGAGTGGAGTGATATCACTGGACTATGTAAAGTCAGAAAAGAATCTTGTGGATCCGTTGACAAAAGGCCTTTGTCGTAAAATGGTTATAGAAACATCGAGGGGGATGGGATTAAAGTCTGTACATGAATAAATTGTGATGTATCCAACCTAGTTTTAACAGGTTCAATGTGAAAAGTCATAGTTTTATTCTAGAAATGCACTGTGTTTTATGTTGTCCCTCCCTATGGTGTGATAGTGCGGAAACGGGTCCATAGCCATATGTTTGGTGGTGTAAGTAAGGCTTACACTTGATGGACACTATGCTACCAAGGGGTGAGGTTGAGCTTTAGCTCTTAATGGACCTATATTCATATCTTTGGTGGTGTGCGGTAACACACACTTGATGGGATCCACCTATATAGGTGTGAGAGTGTGGCCGCTCCCTATGAAGGTTTAAGACTTGCCTTCTAGAGCGCCTATGAATATCCAGGACGAGCGCATGGCCGATAAAACGCACAAAATCGCAGGAGTCGTTGAGATCTGGAATTTGGTATGTGTCCAAGTGGAAGACTATACAACCCCTTGTGAGGTTCAAGACGAAAGTCACCTTACAAGATGTTGGTCCTAAGCTTGGGTTGCACTAGATGACGATTCAAGTCGCGAGATATCGGCACTGAAAAACTAAACTCCCTTTGCCCAATCTATCTTTCTTTTTCTATTCTTGTATCCTTTTGTGGGGGATTGTTGGAAAAATGATACAAGAAAATAGGATATAAAAAATAATAATAGCAAATGAGGTAGTAAGTAAACATTCCCATATCCCACATGAGCAAAATAAAAGAAGGTTTTTGGGTTTATATATGGTTATGTAAAAGGTGCCCTTTGAATTAATTTATGAATGAGAGTATGGACACCACACGTGCGCGCGCCGGCCGCCCGTCGTGCCGTGCTTGGGCGAGGGTGTGGGTTACATTTTTACAAACAGGTACAATTATTTTTCGGAAAAATCGATCTTTAACTGTTTCGTAGTTAACGTTCGTACTCAAAAACAGTTACCAAGTTTTTTGCTCAAATTCAAAAATGGTTGCCGAGTTTTTTGCTATTCTAACTGCCAATGTCCCACTTCACCCCGGTTTTGAGGACTTCGGTTGCCATTTCATCCAGTTTTTTAGGCCATCGGTTAACCGAACCGAGCTTTTATTTCAGCTATAAAATCAGGCTTTCCTCACTAGTTTTTGTTCATCCAGAAAACGAATCCTCTTCTTCTCCTTATTCAATTTCCTCTCTCAAATAATTGGGCAAAGTTCTTAAGCGTCTCCTACCCGGTCTCTATCGAGTGCACGGTAGTGGTCGAATCGTGTTAATCCTGGAGGACGGCCGCCGATAAATCTGTTTGCACCGAAGCAGTGGCGAAATCGTCTTTTAGGCCAGTGGTACTTCCCACGACACGGTGTCTTCGGTATTACATTCAATTTCTTAAATCTCTCGTGTAATTTGTTTGTCACGTTTATATATATTAACCAGGTTTAATCGCTGCTGTTTTATGCTGAAAAACACGTTTGTTTTCACTACGACTACTATTTACAACAGTAACCACCATCATAAGCAGCCACCATTATAATGCACCTCCTGCCGCCCTCATTGTGGCCACTAGCATGACTCGCCATCCTTATAATTTCACATCATCAACCATGACTACCTCTATCACCTACCCTAATTAACTACTGTCATAGTTCACCTTTACCAAGAAGACCAGCCTGCTTGCCCGCAATCGTCACGCACTTTTAAAGCGTGCTATTATCCATCACTGTTGTCCGACACTCCCTTAACCAACCCCACCACCACCATGACCGACCCCCACTACAACCTATTGTTATGGGCTGATATATATCATTAAGTTATGTTTTTAGATTATAATAGATAAATCATCTTTTAATAATAGATCGAAAAACTTTATTATGAAAAAAAGATTTTTTGGCACTACATAACCAAACAACTCATACTCATCTCTACAGCTGGTCCTTCCTCATCTTCCCTCCCTTGCTTCTCCCTACAAAAGGCAAAAAGTTGTTAGTTGATGAATACAATCCAATTGTTCAACAAAACGCCTAAGTGTAATGAAGCAGTGTAAACAAACGAAATATTAAGTATTGTACTATAGATGTGACTTACAAGTGGAAAATGGTGAGAGTGAGAGAGTGCACTCAGAGAGATGGAGGTCTTAGCCATAGGAATAGGAGATTGAACCAAATGGGAAGACCTGGCCGTGAGATCCAATAGAACAAGCAAAGGCATGTTTTCATGATTTTTGTGGATCGACTCTCGGATGAGACCAACAAGCTGCAACTGAGGAGTGTTTTTGGCAGATTTGGCTGAATTAATGATATTTACATATCTAGGAAGAGACGAGCAGTAATGAGAGGTCTGTTCGCTTTTGTTAGATTTTATCGTCGTCTGGATGGATGGAAAGCTGTTAAGGAACCAACTGTCCCAAAAGCTTAAACTGATGGGTGAAGGCCCATGATTGGTTTTATACTCTAACATGCCCCCTTATGCAAATGCCTGTTTGGGCTTAAAGTGTGGATAATGCATAGGCCTACCTCTTACCTTGTGCTTAATTGTTTTTAATATTGAAAGTAGGGGCTGTTGAGATTCGAACTCCTGACCTTTTGGTCATCAAGGCTCTGATACCATGTCAAGGAACCAACTGTCCCAAAAGCTTAAGCTAATGGGTGAAGGCCCAGGATTGGTTTTATACTCTAATATGTCCCCTCACGCAAATGCCCGTTTGGGCTTAAAGCGTGGATAATGTACTAGTCCACCTCTTATCTTGTGCTTAATTGTTTTTAATATTGAAAGTGGGGGCTGTTGAGATTCGAACTCCTGACCTCTTGGTCATCAAGGCTCTGATACCATGTCAAGGAACTATCTTTTTTCAAAAGCTTAAGCTGATGGTAAAATAGAGAGCTGCAAAATCATGGTAAAATAGACAAAATCAAATGGACAAGTAACAAAGGCAACTTGAACGGAGTGGAGACCGAAAAGGGCTATGCCCTTCAATATTGTTAGAGATGATACACATAAAGTTATTCCATATATTTTGATATTGAAAATAAAATTTTTGAGATTGACAATAATTGTGGAGGCCCATCAGCATCAAGAGCTGAAAAATGAATGTGAAAGAAGGAGAATAGTTGAGGGTTGTATCTATGAGGAGATCAGTGGCTCGTTATACAGGAGCCTCATAGTGCTGTCGTCTAGCCCTTTTGAGGCTTCGTTTTTAAATAGTATGTTTGTGATGGAAGGTGTTTTCTATATCGACATGATCGATATGGGGACGTATAAATTTATCCTTACCGTTGAGTCCAGTAAGGAAGCAAGGTTGATGCTAGTTGAAGACAATGAATGATTGAAGAAATGGTTTGTGATTGAATTTTGGTCCGAACGTGAAGTATGCCAAACGAGGAGAACATGGCTAGAAATTCTAGGGGTTCCAACCCAAGCCTGGTGCAAAGAGACGTTCAAAAAGGATTTCTAATCAATGGGGTGACTTTATATGTATGGACAAAACACAGAAAAGAGATTGTCATTTGTGATTGTCAAGATTATGATTGATACAATATCAATGTCCTTAATTCATGAAGATTTATCCTTTACAATAGCAGGTTCATCCTTTGAGATTCACATCCGGGAGAATTTAATTGGTCCTTTTGCAGTGTGTGTGTTTGCTGGAGCCGGTGGAGTTGATCAGGGGTCTTCAGTGCCGGAGATGGATAGTGACTCCTTGGGTTCCTTAGACCTTCCGGATAATCTATTCCCGAGGGAGACAGGTGGCGGTGAACCGTGTGAGAATGGAAGTCGGCACCGTGTTGAGGTACTCCTTTGGTGTCTACGTACACCGAACCCGTACCCATTATCCGCCCCACTTATACCTGTACCCGCCCCAAACGGGATGGGTACCCGCAGGTAGCGGATTTTACCCGCCTCATTGCCATCCCTACTAGGGGCCCTCATTAGGCGGCCCAATGGACCCATGTTTTCTTCTAAATGAAAATGAGTTTGCCAGCCCAGCTAATCATCTGGGCCATCCCATCCTCCGGGGTTTGAAAATTCCTTCCTTTGTCGTCCTCACTGGAACGAAAAATAGATTTGGAAAAGGTCCAGAGCATGCCCTAATATTTGTGACTCCCAAACCCCGCCACTTTCCTCTATGACAGCACACACAACACTCCACACAGCTCGCCTCTTTTTCCAAGCCCTAATCAAATAGCTCGCAATGCCTAGGTTTTGGGAAAGCAAATCAGTCTAGCCTTCAGGGGATCGGATGAGACTGCAGTGGATGAGCCATACCTGTTCTGGTTAATGCAGGTGGTTGATCGCCCCTCTATCCAATTTTTAAGGGCTCAGATGTGAGATGAATTTGTTAGCCTTAAGGCGTCCTCCGATAAACCCATGCTGCTTATGGGTCATTTTAATGAAATTCTGGAATGAGCAACTATCAAAGTTCGGAGGGATGGAGCAAGATATTGTGCAAGTTGTCACTGAAAATTTCAAAATCAAATGCTTTAATTGGTGGGGAATGTCGTTCGCTCTCCCATTTTCGGTAATGATGCGCTTTTTGAGCAATGGCTAGTGTGTAGTTTGGGAGGCAAATTTCAAAAGAAGATATGATTCACTTTGTCTTTTGCAACTATTTGGGCGCTATGGAATAAGAAGAACAAGATTATCGTTGAGGGTGAGTCATGGGCGGATGAGGACACTTTTTGGGGTATTAAATTGAGGCTTGGATAATTAATGGCGTGGTGCAATGAATTTCCTTATAAATCGGATGAGATTGCTCAGAATATTGAAAGCATCAAATCGTGGAAGCCTCAACTTAGCTGGTGTTTCAAAGCTCTTTGTGTCTTCGAACTGTCTATACTGATGTGCAAGCTCTCAGGGGTATGAAGGCTATATTTGGCTGTAGCTGTTAGCCGTTAGTGTTGAGCTATTAACTGTTAGCTGTTAGTTTATTGATAGCTGTTAGCTGATGTATAATGTGTTTGGTAAATTAAGATGAAAAGGAGAGACAAAATAATAAATAGAATTTGATTACATATTACATAGCGTTTGAAAAGCTAAAAGCAAAGGTTGCGTTTGGCAAGCAGTTTTTCATAGTGTTTAGCATTTTGACTAGTCAAACAGCTAGTAGCACAGTTTGATAAAAATTTTGTTAGCATTTTTCACAGCATTTGACTTCTTAAAAGCTAAATAATTTACCTTTTAGCTTTTCAAATATGATGTAATCAAATTCTATTCATTATTTTGTCCCTTATTTTCATCTTAGTTTATCAAACATTTACCCATCAGCTAACAACTAACAACTATCAATAAGTTAACAGCTAACAGTTAAAAGCTAACAACTAACAGCTAAATGCTAATAGCTAACAGCTAAAACCAAACATAGCCTGAATTGTTTAGCTTTTGAAAAGCTAAATACTATGAAAAACACTAATTATAAAAAATAAAAATAAAAACTATGAAAAACACTAATAACAAAATTTTTACCAAACAGTGTTACTAGCTGTTTGACTTCTCAAAATGCTAAAATATATAAAAAATGCTATGAAAAACTGCTTGCCAAACATAGCCGAAGTAGTGTGCCCAGGATTTGTGCTATATGGTTCATTTTTTGATTTTGTCGTGGTTGCTTTGCTAGCTTGTTTTGGATTGTATTTTTCTTTTTGATTATAGTATTGTGTAATGTTTTTTCTTTAGGTTCCCCGCTTGTAGATCTAGATTTGTCCCCGTTTATCACAAAAAAAAAATAAAAAATAAACAACTAATTGTAAAAAAAATACATGTCTTAAATGAAAAAATCTTATTAAAACATATAAGTCGGAAAAGACAAGCTAAAATAAGATGAATCAAATGCACCTTTAAGTCGATAAGTCAAGCATATATGAATGACCTTGTAGTAGTACCAAGGGTAAGACTTTTGAAACTCATGATTTCTTAATGAATAAGACTTTGATATTATAGAAGGAGATAATCAAATCGTTTTAAAAGTAATTCAAAAACTGTCTTAATGTCTTTGGCAAAATCCGACCAACATTGAGGACATTTGAGAAATGCTCAATGCATTTCATTCAATTCGGATTACTCATGTTTTCAGCGAAGTAATTAGATTGCGGATTTGTTAGCAAATGTTAGCCACTTAAGGAAGAGACGTGGAGAAGTCGATGGCGATTCACCTCCGAAGCTCAAAAAGAAAAGCTTATTTGAAAAATACAATTTCTAGTTTCTCAAAAATCTAAAAGTCAGTTCTTTATGGCTCGAATTTAGAGTTAAAACGATGGCGTTTATTGGCTTCTTAGCTTGGGTTGCATATGGACTTGAATATTATTATTGAATTTGGATGATCATGATGCTTGATGAATCGCACTGACAAGTGTGTTGTGTTGTATTTTATCGTATTACTGTTATGCAAGGGCTTTAGAATATTGTCCAATGAAGTTATATTGGAGCTGAAGCCTAGTGAAGCTTAAGCTCGTAGGCTAGCGAGTCTAAATGAGCCTAAGCGAGCTTTTTTTATTATAATATATTTGCTTAAATATTGCCCAATGAAGTCATATTGGAGCCTAAATGAGCTGAGTCCGAGTTTAAACAAGCCCAAACGAGCCTATATTGATCTTAAGTGAGCCGAAATGTTGCAATCCTAATTTGAAACTCACCGAGCTTAGATTGAGCTTAGCTAAGCCCAAGCTTTTGACGAGCCGAGCTCAAGTCTGAACTTTCAAAGTTCGACAAGCTACAAGCCAAGCTTAAAGCTAACGAGCTGAGCCTCGAGCTTGGCAAGCTCAAATACACCCCTATCTGCTAGGATTACCTCAAAAGAGTACAAGTTTGAACTAATTAAGTGTAGTTCATCTAATTAAGATTTTATTAAATGGATTAGGAGTCCTTCAAAAACAATCTCGCTACAAAATTAACACCATAGGGGAAAGGTTGCGTATATCTTACTCCTACCACCCTGTCTTGGCAGAAGCCTCTTTGAAACTCTGAATTATTGTCGTTGTTGTATAGTATAATTAAGCACCATCAAAGAATAAGGCTCTGTTTGGAATTAAGAAAAATTGAAGGAATGAAAAAAGTAGGGAAAAAAAGTTGAAGGGAAAGAAAATGAAGGAAAATTGTTTCTTTTTCATTATTTGGAAGTCAAGGAAAAATAAGAGGAAAAAAATATTTTTTCAAGATTAAATTTTTTTTCCTTTGTTTAGTTGATAGAAAATAAAAAGGAAAAAAAAAATTATTGTCCAACTTGATAAGCTATATTCTCTTTATATTGTTTAAATGGTGTGATTTTTGTGGTGATCATTTTTTATATTTTTCTATTGAAAATTTATTATTTAAGCACCATAAATTTAATTATCACTTATGTACTTGATATATTAATATATAATATATGAGATCTTAAGGTTTAAAAATTTCAGAAAAAATTTGACTCAGGTATATGATTTCAAAATATATTTTTATATATATTAATATTTTCTAATATATTAAATATTTTTTTAAATATATGAACACTTTAAAAACGTTTAAAAGACATTTTAGATAATTATTAATATTTAAAATATTTAAGGATTTAAATATTTTTTTTAAATTTAAAAATATTATAAATATAAGGAAGTTTATCACTTAGGTATCCTGAAGTTTAAACATTTATCATTTGAATAAGCTGATATTTTAATATATACAACGAGGTGTGCCTCAAGCTTTCAAAACTTTATCACTTAAGTATCCTATGCCAGAATGTTGATATAATACATGATTATAACACTATATACGAGTTATATCAATGTTGTCAAATGAAAATCTAGCAGATCACGAAAATTTTTTTATTGAATTATGACGAAAAATACTTATATATTAACGAAATAATACGTCATATTAGTATTTTGCGATAAAAAATCAGAACATTCTAATAGGGGACAAATATATATTGTTATAATTAAGTTTCACATTGTTGGAAAAAATGATACAAGCTAAACTTAAATATTGTAAGAAAGTTACATCCCACATTGAGAATACAATAATAAAAAGTCATCTATCCTACATAGACAAATTAAGGAGGTATAGTTGGGTTTATAAGGGTATATGCTCCCAACTAATTTTAATTAAGTCATGGGTAAAGGAATAGTGGAAACCACACGCGCGCCGCCCGCCCGCCCGCCCGCCATGCCGTGATCGGGCAAGGGCCAGGGTGTATTTTTTCTCATCTGGTATATTTATTTTACGTAAAATAAAACTGTTACCGCTGCTGCTTTAAGTCTTGTTACGGTTGTAATTCCCATTACTTCAGCTTTTAGTATCCTTTGACTATTGAGATTATGTTAATCAAACAATTAAACATGGGTTTACTGCATGAGCGTTTCTAAACGTTGGCCATTACTGCTGCTCCCTCAACATTGCAGTATAAAAACCGCATCTTACATAGTGTATCCATACACAACCAACAGCCCTCTTATTAGTCATGTCTCTCTTTCGTTTCTGCAACCAATTTCCAGTTCATTTCCTTTTCTCTCTTCATAACTTTGGGCAAAGTTCGAAGCTCTCCTACCGGGCCATTAACGAGTGCACGTTAATAGTCGAATTGTGTTAATCCTAGAGGACGGACACCGATACAACTATCTACACCGAAGCAGCGGCAAAATCGTCTTTTAGGACAGTGGTATTTCCCACGGCATGGTACCTTCGGTATTATAATCAATTATCCCTCTTCACGGTGTTATTTGATTGCTGTGTTTACATATTATTTACCTGCAACCTCACTCAAAACGACTACTGTAGTTCACTGCGTTTTACAGTTTCAATTTATAGCATTTTATAGATTTATTTTCCAGACATTTTACAATATTTTTAGTAATATTCTTGATGTATTTTCAGCTGTATTTTTCTAGTATTTTCAGCTGTATTTTTTCAATATTTTTAGCTGTATTTCTTAGTATTTTCGATGTTTTTTGTACTGTTTGGGTCGTTATTCTTACACACATTAGCAATTTCTAATAAAAATCTATCGAATTTTGGAAAATGATACCTAATTGATAAATTTTAAAACTGTAGGGTACCTAACTGATAAATTGTTAAAACTCAAGGTACCTCATTGTATATATCGAAATGTCAAAGTATATAAATGATAAATGTCCAAACCTCAGTGTACCTAAATGATAATTTTCCTTTTTTTTAAGTGCAAGTCAACATAAAGTAATAAAACTGTAACAAAGTTATGCATATGGTAGCTAAGAAAAGTTTACAAAGTTAAACGTATCTTAAAACATTTTAAAATCTCAAGTTACCTAAAAATATGTTATCATACCTCAAGGTATCTGAACCAAAATTTCTCAAAAGATTATCACATTCAGGTACTTTGAGTTTAAATATTTCATCAATTGAGTATTTTAAATGATAAATACTCTATTCAGTTTATACTTCTTGTATATCCCGAGCATACGTGATTAATGAACTTATGTGACCAAAAAAAAAAGCAGACCTTGTTGGTTAAACATGAAGCTGAGATAAGTCCAATACATAGGGGATTGAGATTATTTGCGCCAAAATTCATTTTTTTTCCCCACTTTCCTCTCCATTTCAAGAGAAAAATTGTTTTCCTCAAACTCTATAGTAAAGTTATAAGATTTTCCATCGGATTTTTTTTCCTTCATATTTTCCGTGTATTCCAAACACGGGAAAAACACTTTCCTCTAAATTTTTTTTTCCTTTCTCAACATTTTTTCCGTTCCAAACGGATCCTAAGGGAGAAAGATATGAATGAGACTGTAAAATTTTACCAAGCTTAGGCCCGTTCATGGAGTTGGCATATATTAAATCTACAAATAAGCCCAAGTGAGGTTTCATCTCAAACCCAATTAAAACTATGTGCAGTATTCCAATGGGCTTATTTGTTAAACTTTTTTCTCTCACAACTCCCATGTGAGATAATTTAACTACACTCACATGGAAAGCATTCAACCCTCATCATATGCGAGTCTACTTGACATTCAGATGCTACCTCAAACCCTTTGCCACGGGAAAGGACATCCTTTTTTTGGATTTGTCGTCCATAATTATGCGTAACAAGAGGGAAGACTAATTGAAACCGAACACCTTCAACCTGCTCTAATACCATGTAAAATTTCATCGGGCCTTATGTCCAACACATGGAGTTGGCATATGTCACATGTAAGCCCAAACAGGTTTTTATTTCAAAACTAATTGACACTACATGGAGTCGTTTACTAGATTTATATGTTGAGATCTTCTCTCACACAACTTCGATGCGTGACAATTTAACACCACTCACATGTGAAGTTCTCGCAAAGATTGTTTGCTTCTTCTCATGTACAATCGTGTACAAAGGACTATATATTGAGTTGTAAAGAAGATATCAAAGAATAAGTTACTAAGCTATTTTGTCTAACACCAATTGGTTTTACGGTAGTTACGCACTTCAATTAGTTCTAGGCCTGAGAATAATTTTACACTCTAATATACATGGCATCGTAGGAGCCAAACTAACCAACATCGAAACACTCTGGCAATCGCCAATGAAGCCTTAGTTCAATGGTAAAATACCATTCAAATTGACGCAATAGGAAAAAGGTCATAAGTTCAAATCTCCCACCCTACTTCCCTACCGAGAAAAGACAGAACATTCCATATTTTCATTCCGCACACGACACACATCAAGAATCAAAAAACATGTTCTCAAACCCGAAACGAACTTACCCCAATAAAAGTTCTAATCCAAAGAGAGCTCGAGTATCAAGCAATAAAGTAATTTCCTCGCGCAAATACTTCATATATGCAACTCAAAAACAGTTTACATAGATACACAACAAACACAAAAGAAGAAAAGAAAAGAGAAACCGGAAAACTATATGAACGAGACTGCATATCGTGTATAATCTTGTATGTCTGTACAGAAATAGTTCTAATTCTGCATCTTTTTCTTCTTCCTCTTCTTCTTCTCAATTCCTCGTTTATTTCACCAATACATATATATGTATATATCGTACATCCTAAATTAATGAAAGGGCCAGATAATCCTACTTTTTCTACCGTGTACCTGCACATGAAGCTGCTGTATTACCCTATGGAGTCTTGTTATGATCCCAGCACGGACTGTACACAATGCATTAGAAAAGATGATCAGTGGAGTCAAATGGAGCGAAAACTGGGCAAAATATTTAGGCAATGCCGTGGATTAAGAATAGAGGGCGAAAACCCGTGTTTAAGATAGGGTTATTTTGTGTTATGATATCTGTGCTTTACCAAGATAGGCGACTTCCTGAGAAGTCTTCACCCTCAGGTTGGGGGCACTCGGAAACAGCCTCTCTTCAGGGGTAATACCTTGAAGGGGAAAGCCTACGTACATCCGCTCCCCCTAGACCCTGCTTAGGCGGCAGCCCTTGGGGCACGGGGTATGTTGCTTGCATATCTGTACTTTACCAAATATGTCAGTTTAGGCCTCGTTTGGTTACTAGGAAGAAAGCGCAGGAAATTGGAATCATGGGAAGCGGGCATTTCACCTCCTATTTGGTTATCAAGATATTAGCAGAACATGAAAACCGGAAATTACATAACAATATCCAATTATTTTAATACACAAGAGGTAACTTATTACTAGCCCCCTAGGTAAGTTCTAATTCCTTTGCTTTTACCTAGCCCCCCTAGGAAGTTGTACTTCTCATCTTAACAATCAAACACTTTGTACCTGTTTTCCAGAAAGTTGATGCAAGAATTAAATCTTGGGAAATGTAATTTCCCATATGAATTTAATTCTCGTGTTAACCAAACAAGGGCTTATTCCTACTTATTTTGTATCAGCTTAGACCTTATAATATGTTTGCTGTTTCAATGTCGTCCAAAAGGCGTACTATCACCAAAAAGTTAAAGGAGAGCTCAACCAGCAAACGACACGCACTGATAAGGTTTAGGATTAAATCAACGACAATTTACCATTTCTGCAATATATTTGGGGAATCACTGTAATTTTATTGTTATTTGTACTATTTTATTAGTTTCTTCGGTACTATAGGCAATATTTTAGGATACTTTATATAGCTTATCCTGACCAGAATTAGATTCCTGGGAGACAGAGAGAGAGAGACTTGTGACAAGAGAAGAGGCTTAGAGAATAATAATATTTAACTCAACTGCATGTTGCATCTTATTAATAATGAGAACACATACATGAGTTTATATAGGTATCCACAAAGCAAAAATAAGAAAATTAAATAACCTAGAAATATAGGAACTTTCTAAAATATTTAAAATCTCAAAATATGAAATTTAAAATCTCATATTATGAAACTTTATAAATATAGTAAATCCTAAAAGATAATTTAATATCTAAAGCACATAAAAGTTATAAATATATTTAAAAATATCCCCACGACGTTATATTTTACTTTATCCTCATACTGCCTCAGGTTGCTCAGTTTGTATGAGACGAGACTGCTCAACCTCTTGCTTTCCTCTGGATTAGGCAGTATGATGCTTATAGTGCCAGTCAACACCCAAGCAACACAAGGTACTATTTGGGGCCTGAAATTTTAAGGTCTTTAATTTCTTACGAATCTAAGTTTCAATTTTATAATTTATTTAATTAAAGTTTATGTTGATAAAGGAAATGTTAATATATACGAGGGGCCTATTTAAAATATTCACTTCGAGCCCTAAAACGCTCAGGACTGGTCCTGGTGCTTGCTACAGAGTTATTGAGCTTACCGTATTAAGTAGCCGGAGCGCAGCCGGCCTAGTGAACTTCCTTGCAAAGAGGAAGCATGGAGAAGGTTTCCCCTTGCTGCTGCACCATTCTCTTCTCCATTCAGTCTCGTAGTAGATGTTATCTATGTTCTGCATCATTAATTTTAATCAGTTTCATCAGTTCAACTTTCTTAGGGTTGGGGCCCCTCGCAACAGTCTCTTTACAGAGTAGCACCCTGTAAGGATAAGGCTGCATACATCTTACCCTTTCCAAACCCTGCCTTGGCGGGAGCCTCATTGAGACACTGGGTTGTTATCTTTGTTTAAATCAACCTCATTTGTTAAATTCCACACTACGGCTGAACCAAACCTTAGGAGTTAATATGTGAAATTTAACATATAAGCCCAAGTGAGGTTCTATTGTAAAACCAATTGTCACTAAGTATAGTAAACAAATTCCATATGAAGTTATATGCTGATCATTTTATCATGATTTGTGGGAATTTCACTACTAAACTTGCATGTGAAGTTCTCAACAATTTCCCTCATATGCAAATCTCTTTGCACTTACTACACCCTCATCCGACTCCTAAGGGCATCCATCTTCTTGGATTTATCGATCATGATAATGATTACAAGTGGGAGGACTAAACCCAGAATCTCCAACATGCTTTAATGCCATGTTAAATTCTTCCTTAGGCTTGAGCTCGTCCAAGGCAGTTGGCATGTGAAGTGTACATATAAGCTTTAGTGAGATTCTATCTCAAAACCAATTGATATAAGGTGAAACAGCCATTAGCCTTATTAGGGGTAGCTCGACTCGAAGCTTAATGAGCTTAAACTTCAAGCTCAAGCTCAACTTGTCATAGCTCGGGCTAGGCTAGACTCAGTTCCATTGCACTTGAACTTGGCTCGGTAAGCTCCAAACTAAGTTTGCGTTATTAATACTCATTTGAACTCGCTGTGGACTCATTTGAGCTCGTTTAGGCTCATGCTCGACTTATTTAGGCTTGAACTTGACTCAATTGGAAATAATTAGGCTAAGAAATTGAATTAAGGCAGCTCATAAACCTATGAGCTTGAGTTTCAGTAGGCTTGAGCTTTGCTTAGCTTGAAATTAAAACGAGCCGAGTTTAGAGCTTTAAAATCTCGCCAGCTCAGATCATTTACACCCCTAAGCCTTCTAGGTTGATTTGTTTTTTCAGCTCACATGAGGAGTTAAAAGCTAGGAATTTGGCCCGACTCATGTTATCAATGTTCCTTGAACAAACTAGAGTTAAAGGAGTGACTACTAACGTTTACAAGCATTTCGTTTCCCATGGGGTCACAGATGCTTTATCGCCCACCCTATTCGATAATGGATTGCCATCGCATTATTATGAACACTAAGACCTTTCTGAATCTTCCACTAACTCATTCCTTTTGCCCAATTAGCATTTCTCATTCAAGTTCATGATGACATTTGACATTTAGTTTAAACAAGAACTGAACCTTCTACTATTCAGCAGACTATTTGGATATAGCCTAAAATTCAGCCCTCTTATTCCAAGTATAACTGAAACTTTCTCAATGACACAACTCAGTACGAGATGCGATCAAGGGGAGTTAGAAACAATGTAGTTAACAAAAAAATAATTGCAAGCATGGAGAAGCCTTATACATACCTTAATGGACTGAATAAGCTCTGGCGTCGCGTCTGAATATTTATAACTGACAGGATGCCATCCTCGTCTTTGGCGGTCCTTAGAGGCCGAAAGATCCCAAGCAGAATGCGTCAGAGATCTTCGCGTAATCTCTGCTTCAAGGCCTTCTTGCTTGATGATTGGCCAAACGAACATGGAAAGGAGAGGAAAATCAGTTGCTCCACGGTCCATATCCTGAATATATGTCTTAACACCCTTTCTTTTGTTATGAGCGGGGTCCAGTTTAACGCTAAAATATTTGTCCATTTGGAAAAATTTTCTTTCCAACTGATGCATTATAATTGCTTTTAGAGTGCAAATAGTATAGAGAATGCGATCAAACTTGAAGGAGTCTATACATGAGAAATACAAAGGGATTCCAAGTAATCAATATCCCACAACTAATTTTCATAATGCTTCTCTTGAAGAGGCAGCCTCCCTTTAGGGTAGCACCAAGATGGGTGACCTCCTGGGAAATCCTCGTGTTGCACCCGTCAGGTTGAGAGTTCTTGGAAACAGCCTCCCTTCAAGGTAGCACCCTGAAGAAAGAAGGTTGCGTACATCCTCCCCTCCCCCCCCCCGCGGCGCCCCGGGGACCCTGCTTAGGCGGGAGCCCTTGGGGCACCGGAAATGTTGCTTTTTCTCTTGAAGGGGCAGGTGGTCAGAAATAGTAATGCTCAAACATAATTGTGCTGAGATCAACTTACAGCAAGCAATGTCTGAACATAATGTTCATCTGGTATGCAATTATGTTCCTTTGAAGGATCAGCTGGCTGCAAAAATAAGAATTTCGGAATGAGAAAGGCCCTCAAACGGTTTCTAAAAGCAAGGTTTCTTGTTTCAGCTGCAACATAATCTCCTGCTGAAGTTTTCATATAATCCGTAGCTATCTCCAGTTAGATTGAAGGTGTATAGGGAATATAACTATTGTGCGGGCTGTTAAGAACTCGACATGTGGGTCAAATGTAAATCCCACATAAGAGTTGTAGAATAACCAACATATAAGCCTAGTGGGTTAGTCCATCAAATGCCAATTGGTTTTAGGATGAAACCCCACTTGGGCTTATATGTTGACCACACATGTTCCAACTACGTGGGTCGAGCCTAAAAAGGCCACCTCGTGAAATTTAAAATGGTATCAAAGTTGAAGGATGATCCCGAGCTCTTGTTCAACGTGTCCTCAAAAAGAGAGGTGTACTTGAATTTGTTGCTCTAAGTGCTTCTCCAGTGAATGTTGGCTGCAACTAGACATAATTCTCAACTGGAGTGGAGAAGGTGAGGGGTGTGATTGTTAAGGACACACACGTGAGGGTGAGTATTAAGAATTCCACATATCAGTCAAATGTGAATCTCACATAAGAATTGTAGGAAAGAAGAGACCAACATATGAAGCCAATTGATTTTAGGATAGGACCCCACTTGGGCTTATATATAGACCTCGTATGTTCCAACTCCGTAGTTTAGGCCTAAAAAGGCCTGGTGAAATTTAACACAAGTGAGAAGCACAGAGTGAGAAAGAGAACGAGAACTTACAAAAGGCTGATCCCTCCAAAATTCTGGCAATGATTTTCTCTGCACCCTCGAATAAAAGAAGTGTAAGCATTGGATATCCCAAAAAACTTACGCCAGATAAACTCAGAAGAAGCTATCATCATGTACTGCAGTTAGCATGCAAAGTAAACTAAAGAATGCGGACGCCCAGTACGGGCATCCATTAAAAGAATAGTGTAGCAAAGCAGCTACTCATTCTACCCTCAAGGAGATGATTTGACGTGTGCTTATTATTGAAAAAGCTGATCAAAGTGTACATGCTCCATTTACCTTCAAGATGGAAACTAGTTACCCTCGGCTTAGAAGCCAGTTTGCTCTGAAGGGACTAGCAAAATCTAAAATAAAGGAAAACCAAAAGAAAGACCGCCCTTGCGTCTAACCCAATAAAATTCACCAATTAGTTCTACTTATGATTTATTCAATGAAACTTACCCTACAATGTTGCTGAAATACAGGGAAGACGGTGTCATCTTTTACAACCACCTGTGCGTGTTTCCTGTTCAGTACAGCCCACTGAAAACAATTGCAGACAGTGGAGTGAGTGACAAATATAATGTCAAACATTAGGGCTCTATTTGATTTGACCGAGAACATTTTCCATTTCATTTCTATTATTTCTTTGCCTAGCTTCATAGTAACAATCAAAAATACGAAAAATGTTTTCCTCCATTAAAGGGAAATTGATTTCCCCTCAAATGAAAGGAAAAAAACATTTTCCTTAACACAGAGTATAACATTTACCGTCATAATCTCAGATCATATTCTTCACTACACCCTTAGCTAGCTAAGCTTGAAACTTATACAAATTTACAAAAGAAAACCATCTTTTTTAGCTAGAAAGACAAACTTTTAAGAAAAAAATTTTTTTTATTGCAAATATTTTGTAAAGAAAAATTTTCCATAAGGAAAATGTTCTCATTGAACAAAACAGAGCCTAGGTAGTTCATATACTGATGAAATATCATTACCTGTGAACCTTTACGCCAATTATGGACAGGTATAATAGGATTCATCTTGGGATTATAGCGTCCTTCTTTTGTATCAGCAAAGCTGCTCACATCAAGAATGACTACACTAAATTAATGACATTGAGACTAAAAGATCACACAAAAGCTTCGTCCTATTTCGCCTAGTATGATTCCTTCCAAAAACATTCCTCAAGCCACTAGTAAAAAGATATGCTTTTTAATATCCATAGGCCAGATTAAGGTAATAATACATAATACACAAACAAGATCTCGAAAATGAATCGAAAGCACAGATCTAACCTGTCAACAAAGCTGGTGGACGTTGACATGATATAATCATAAGTGTAGCTGAAGTTGTATAGAGGTATGCAGCTGAAATCAGATCAGATAACTGAAATATTGTTAAAAGGACATCAAACAATAATGCTACTTATTGAAATACTCAAGTAATGTAGATCATCCGAATTTTTCTTTATTCCCTTTTTTTTTTGGGGGGGGGGGGGGGGGGGGAAGGGGGTGGTTTGCGTTTACATGTAGATGAAAATTTGATACATATGTACATGCAGACGAAAATTTGACCTGAGAATCTCTGATGAGAATAAAGCTTACCTATCTGAAAGAAAGACAAATCGCTTATTAGATCGATCTGTAAGTGCATTTTCAAGCAAAATACGTTCTGCTTGGATCATGCTAGCTTCTCCCCAATCTACCTGGAAGGGGCATACAGCATTATACATAAACATAGCCACCGAAAGTTGATGGATCCATCAAAAGGGACATGGTCCATCTCCACGTGGTCTCATTCAAACGGTAGAATTTTCGGCACTGCTTCATCCTAGTATCTACTTGTGAATTCTATCAATTAACTTCTCTTCCCCAAAAATTGTTTATGTTTTATCATCAGAGAGCAGATCATTATGCCAATTTATAACAGACAACATATTCAAATCACATAAGACAACAGAACACCCTCCTTTTCCCATTCTTTTTGTCGAAGAAGGAAAATAGGATACTGTGTACAAACAGCCCTTTTTATGGTAAGTTTGCACCAATACCTACTCATGATCTTCAAATGTATATGACCACAGAACACCCTCTTTTTCCAGTTCTCTCTGTTGAGGGAGGAAAAATAGGATGATGTGTACGTACAGTCCTTTTTATGGTAAGTTTGCACGAATAGCCTACTCATGATCTTCAAATGTCATAAGACCACGAACACCCTCTTTTTCCAGTTCTTTTTGTCGAGGGAGGAAAAATAGGATCATGTGTTCAAACAGTCCTTTTATGGTAAGTCTGTGCAAATAACCCACTCATGTGATCTTCAAAGTTTGTATTCTATTTGAGGAATCAGAAAGAAAACTAGTACCTGTACGCTGTTGTTAACTTGACGGTTTAAAAAGTACATTGATCTTGTCGTTGCCTTGTGGAACAAGAACCCAGGTCTTGAGTGAACATATATAGAAAATTTATTCTCCTTTTCAGCCTGCATGACATGTCATAAGTAAACAGAAGGATTTAACCTTAGAGAAAAGATCATGGAATATATAGATTTATGCACTATCCTAAGATCTCTATCAATATATAATCTGTTAGGAAAAATCATAGAATCAAACACAACTGAAGAGAAAACAACAGTCAAAAAAAAAAAAACCCCAAGATTTGTGCAAAAATCCTCTCTCAATTAGAGCGGAAAACCACTGGACCTAAGTAGGTGTCTTGTCTACTATGAAATTTGGGATTACAATTACTAATTGAAACCCCATATCACATTTTAGTCTCTCAACCAAAATTTAGCTATTGCACGGTGAGCCATCAACTCTCCTCAATGTATAATCCCCTTCATAAAGTGTTACCTAGTCTTAACATAAATCAAACCCAATTTGATTAGCTAACTAGATCTTACCTAAATATCAACAAATTATATCCTCATCAAATATAGCCCAAATTTTATCAATATATAATTTTGAGGCAATAATATCCTAACACAATCATCGCTGAGTTTATGTGTACACTAGACCACACATAATCCTAGCTCACTACAAAACCATTTTGGCTTGAAAATCATCTTCCTTTCCATATCTAAGGCATGATGGCGCTATCATAGGGAAGAGATCAGTCACAGAGCATGATCTTATGCCACCACAAACTGAACATCTAATCAGCAAACAGACAAGGTTATTTTTATTTATTTATTTTTTCTTTTGTGAACAAACCAATTTGCTTGCCTTATTTTGGAAGGGACGCAAAATTCCTTCTAATTCAAGCCACATTTTGCTTATAAGGCAAAACCCACATAATTTTCAATGCCATTCACTGTACAATTATGATGTAGACTTCAATTAGCATTCTTTCCATGGATTTGATGCCAGAATTAAACCAAAGCACCCTCTTTTGATGCCTAAATTCTTAGACTGTCTAATTCAATT